>CM025969.1:18778493-20233990 GCA_014839755.1 Sylvia borin
CCCCTCTTCCCCGCCTCCCTCGTAATGACTTCCTCATAAATACGCTCCCGAGGAGGAGGAGGAGGAGGAGGATGCCTCGTGCCAGTGTCCATTGAGCAGCTCAGCCCTCCAGTGAAGATATTTCAGGGGTAGCTCAGGGCCTCAGTAAGAGGTATTTTGCTGGGTGGGGTGAGCAGAGCAGGAGGCGAAGGTGTGACTGCAGCAGTTTCTGTCGGGGCAGGAGAACACGGCCCAGGTGCTTGGGAAGATTGGTCATTTCTGTGTCGATTTATGATATCAATGGTCAGCGCTGTGAAGTGATGGGCAGCCCAGGGAGGGCAGGTTGAGGCTGTGCCTGAATGAATGAATCCTGTCAAAGCCATTAAATACCCGGGGTCAATAAATTAAATTAAATACCCTCGGCTGTAACTTTGCTGTGCCAAGGAAGGGAATCTCAGCTCATCCCTCAGGTTTTCCAGGGGAATGAAGGGCTCTTCTCCACAGCATTTCAGGTGTCAGCACGGTCTGGGTGGGCAGCTCTGTTTGTCACCCTGGCTCCTCTCTCTGGAGCTGCTCCTCTGCCTGCTCTGGAGCTCTGGAGAGAGGCTGAGGATTGCTTGGCTGACACCTCGGGATGCCAAACACTGCTCAGTGTGTGCTGGCCCTTTGGGGAGGCCAGCCACAGCCAATCTATAATTTGCTCTTTGCTTAAGTAATGCTCCACTCTCTCCATGCAGCGTGGCAGGAGATATGGATTGTGCAAGAACCTGCTGAGAAATGAATGATGAGTTCCACAGCAAGGGGCAGAGCGTAAAGGAAAATGGGATGTGATCCTAAATGTGGATTCTGCCCTCAGGTGCCTCCACCTCCATGGCAGTGGTGATGGAGTGGAAGGGGAGAGCTCTTCTGGTGTAGAAAAGCTGTGACTTTGTGGGTCTGCTGCGAGCAGATCAGACCCCTCAGTATCTGTGTAGGTCATCATGATCCACCCCAACAACCCAGCTCCACAGCCCTTCCCAAAAAACATCACCAGGCCAATGACTCCCGGAGTTCTGGGTCACAGAGCTTATCTCTCACCTTTCAAAAGCACTGCTGTAATTCCTGAGCAGCCCATTTATGGTCCAGCCTGCTCTAGATAGAAGGAAAGGGCAAAGTGCATTTGGCAGCAGCGGGTTTTGTGCTCAGTGGGAACTCAGGGAAAGGTGCCCTGCCCTGCTGATCTGCCTGCAGGGGTAACCCTTGGGGGTCTCCAGTGTCCTCTGATGGCAGCTGGACGTGGCTGTGATGCCACTTGTGCAGCCCTAATCTCCCCCAACAACACCTCAGTGGCTTGTCACAGATTAGAGCCGAGGGAGAAGATTCCAGAGAAGGCATCTCAGCCCTCCCGATGCCATTTCCTCTCCAAACCTGCCCCTGACTTCTTCTGAAGGATCAGTGTCTCTTTAAATAAATGGGAAGTGATCACCTTGAGGCACAGTGGGTGCAGTCACCTGGTGCTGGCTGCAAAGCAGAGCCATTCCTGCTCTGCTCTGCCACCAGGGAACACGGTCCCACAGAGGTCACTTGGTGCTTTCATTCAGAAATTTCAATTTCATTTCATTGCTTTTGCTGCTGCCCCCGTGGTTTGCAAACTGCAAATGTGAATCTGGCTATTAACTGGAGATTTTGAAACAACCCAGCCCCAAACTGTCTGCTGAGGGGAAAGGTGCCAGCACAACTGTGACCACAATGGAAAGGAACCAGGATGAACTGCTGGTGCCAGGGACTGATCTTTCCACAGGGAGGGTTTGGAGCCTTCCTTTGGTTCACCTGGTCCCTGGACAGAGCTCCCCTTTTATCTGATCCTGCTGCCCTGTATTTTGCTGCTTGAGACACCGTGGCTTTATTATTTTAATAAACCTGTCTGGGTTTGCCTAAGGCCAGTTTGAAGTGAGCCCTACCCCTGTAATTGGGGTCTGGGGTGGTTTGGGAGGGTTTTGTGCTCTGCTGCTGCTCCAGGAATGCCTGGAGCTCCCTCCCATTTCACTGCAGACCTGAGCTGACCCCAGGTGCTGTCCTGCTCCTGCTCTGCAGGCTCAGGTGACCCCACCTGGGGTGTCCCACCAGCACCAGGGGTGCCTTGTCCCACCAGAGCCCCAGGGAGCTGCCACACGGCTGCTGCCACTTCAACACACGTCCCAGTGTGGCTGGGAGAGCTGGGAGGGTGTTTTCTGCCATTATCCACACCACATCAATGCCATGGACAGCCCACCTCAGACCCTGCTTTTGCCTCAATCCCCTGTACATTGATTTCTCTCCTGCTCCAGGGATCTCTGTGGAGTCTCTGATGAGCTAAGCCAGTGCAGGGAGATGTGTTTTTTCTCCCTGAAGATGAGAACTGAATAATCTTGTGCTTGCAGGATTCTATGCTTCAAGACCTATAAGCTTTTCTGGACTCCTATGACTCCCAAGCAATCCCATCTCCTCTTTTCCTAAAAAAGTTGAACTCCGCTCTCCTCAGGCTCATGATGTGCCCTCTGGTAGTTGCTTTTTTCTCTCCCTTTTTAATCAGGGAGTGCATTAGCCCGTGGCTGCCCCAGCCAGGCTGCCAGTGACTCCCACAGCGGGGCTGGAGATGGGCCAGGGTGAGAGATTATCAATTCATGGCAGCACCAGGGCTGAGCCCCTGCCCCACACAGGGGACTGATGCTTTGGGGAACAGGGTGTGCAGCTCAGCAAGGAGGAAGGAAAGGGGGAATGTGGAAAGAACAGGGTGTTTTCCAAGAGGGAGGTGAGAAAGGAAGGGATTTCTTCAGAAGGGAAGAGGATGAGCTGGGAGATAGGAGTGCTTGGAGCAGTGGAGATAACCCAGCCTCTGGCTTGGTGGAATCCCAGAGGAGTAGGGGACCCTTGGAGTGGCTGCAAGGAGAGGCCCCGAAGCAGCATCAGTGAGGTGCCCTCAAATCCCTTTTGCAGTTTGTCATTCCCATGGAAACTCCTGGCCAGGTGTCCCCATGCCATCCTTCTGCAGTGGGACAAGCATCATACGGAGGGGACCCTCAGCACCCCCAAATCCATCTCTTGGGGGAGCCAGGGTGGGCCTCAAAAACCAGAGATGTGGGTGCAGTCCTGATCCATAAAGGGATCATTCCCATGGGAGTGTTACCACTCCTGTGGCATTGTCGCTGTCCTGATCCCCAATCTCACCAGACATAATTAGTTTATTTTTAATGACTGCTGAGATTCTTGCACAATCAAATCAAAGGGCTTTAAGATAAAGTTAAAAAGTTGCTAAATTAAGAAACTGGGGCTCGTGACCAGCAGAAGAGACCATTGGAGAGCTGACATAAAACCCTGCTGGGGGTAAAACCAAGAAAGGAAATTAAAAACAACGATTACCTTTAATTTTTATTCCGCTGCTGCTGCTGCTAGGGATAGCAGGAACCATAAGGTGCGAATTTTAACTGGTGGGTTTTAATTCTAAAACCCGATGAGGGGAAGGGGCTGAGGAAGGCTCCTGACACTGCAGGAGCTGGCTGCCAGCCCCGGGAGCAGCCTGGCTCCTGCGAGGGAGCAGCTCCCAGCCCTGCCCCTGCCTCGTTTGATGCCACGGCGAGATTTCGGTGGCTGTGCCGCCGACAGGCGCAGCCCTTTCTTTTCTAAACATGTGTGCTTTGAAAGGGAAAAGGTTGCTGCCAGCATGTCTGACTCCTTCGTCCTGACAACATCCGACCATCCATGTTATCAAGCCTTGCTGGGACCTATCAGGAGACATAGTTAAACAAGCTGCTGTTTATCTGGGGGAAGCTGTATTAATTGCGCAGTGGGATAAAGAACTGGCCGGCACCAGGCAAATCTCTCTGGCATGGGAAAGGGACGGCCGCCTCCGCTAACAATGGGCTGGGCAGAGAAAGTCTCTCCGTGCTGGAGCCCTTTTGCTCCGCAGACTTCAGGATTTTTATTTTTTTTTTTTTTCATTTTATTTTTTTGTTAATAGCTCGCAGCGGTGTGTTTTGTTTGCCCGTTTTACAATAAGACCTCAGCGATGGCTGTGCTGTGGGGAAGCTGCAGGAAACGGGAGTGGGGCTGGGCCTGGGGGCTGTGACCCCTCCATCCTGTCCCTGCTCAGCCTGACCCAGCCCGGCGTCCAGCCAGGCAGCCCGAAAGGCTGCGGCACAGTTCTGCCCCTGGAGCTGCCCAGAATCCCAGAAGGGTTTGAGTGGGAAGGGATCATCACGCTCCAATCCCCCGCCGTGGGCAGGGACACCTTCCACTGGAGCACAAAATGTGTTTGGGGTTTGCTCGGTGCTGGGGGCTTTGGGGTGGGGCTGGGGAGCTGCTGTGATGGGGGGATTCAGTGATCTCAGGCACCTTCTCTCCCAAGCAGGGAGTCTTTGGAAAAGACCTTGGTTTTCCCGAGGGAACGTGGCCTGCCAGCACTGTGGTTACCCCATCCTGGAGCAGGTGTAAAAGGAGACTTTGCAGCTAAAGCCCATCAAATAATCCAACAGCGAGGGGTGACTGAGAGCGCAGAGTTCAGTGTTGTTTGTGGGCTCGTGCTCCTCATCAGCTGCCCATAAAGCTCAGATGGAAATGTTTGAAAATCTTCTTTCACAGGGTTAAACTTGGAAATTGGTACTGAAAGTCTGTGGTTTGCTGGTGCAAAACTCGCCCCAAACCCTCAGCCAGCTGCAAGCTCAGAGCCATTGATCAAAGCTCCAAACAATGGCCAAGAGGCAGCAATGATCCACCCAGCCCAACCAAAGGGAGAATTTCTCCCTGATGGCAGTTCTGAAATGACTGGTTCATTTGGGACACAATTCCCTGGTCGGATGAAGGGAGCTGTGTTGGCCCGCAGAGCCCAGCTGGGCTGTGGGGTGGGGAACAGAGGGAATTCCATCCATGCTGTGCCGTGGAGGCAGCAGTGACCAACAGCCTGGGCAGAGGCAGCCCCGCTTCGTGTCCTCTTGTGAAGAACCACATTTTCATGGAGGCGCAGATTTCATCCAGTGATGCTTCACTCGAAGCAAGATGTATGAATAGGGAAACTACCAAATGAATCACATCCCTTTTCTAATCTTATTTTCTCTTGGGGGTGGATTTGGGCATGCTCCAAAGCCACAGCCTAATTTAAATCAGGAGAAAGGTGGCTGGGAAGAGCAGAGAAGCAAGAAAGCTGGGGAAAAACGGACAGAAATATTTGTCCCTCCATGAATGAATATCTGTCCTGCTGGGAAACGGCCACATCTGGTGATAGAAAACAGAGGTTGCTTCTAGACACTAATCGCCTGCTTTTTGTCTGGGGTTCCTGAGCCATTTTAAATACTGTGTTGTGATGTGACTGGGGCTGAGGAGGGGGAATGGTTCCTGCCTTCCCCGAGTCTGCTGCCCTTCCTAGGGGATGCTGACAAATGTCTTGGGGAGATAGTGAGCAGCTTGCAGGAAGGAGCCTCTTCAAAGTCCTCTCTCCCTTATCTCCCTGCTGGAGTTGTTTTGACAGCGGCCAGTTAGAGACAGGAGCCCTTGCTGGGATGAAGTCAAGATTGCAAGAAAAAAAACAAACCCAAGAGACTGCACCGGCAGCACAGGCCATAACTCTCCTCTGGAGTGGGCAGATGGAGTCTGTGGGATTGCTGCTAGGCCAGGGGAGCCCAGCCAGTCTAAATAGTCCTGGAGGTAACGTGAAAGGTCACTGCTGGTGGAGTTCAGCAGTTTAGTGCTGCCAGAGCTCCGAGTGCTGTTGCAGCTTGGAACAGGCTCCTGGCTCTGGTGGGGTTTGTGACAGGGCAAGAGCAGCCCCTGCTTTCCCTTGGCCTGCTGGGCTGGGGAATGGTTCAGGGGCCTCACCTGGCTCAGGGATCTCACCAGGTTCCTGGGGAACAGCTCAGGGGTCTCACCTGGCTCAGGGTTCTCACCAGGTTCCTGGAGAACAGCTCAGGGGTCTCACCTTGCTCAGGGATCTCACCAGGTTTTTCAGTGAAGTTCTGTTCTCATGGTTCTCACCATGTTCCTCAGTGAAGCTCTCAGGGCTCTCACCAGGTTCCTCAGTGAAGTTCTCATGGTTCTCACCAGGCTCCTCATTGAAACTCTCAGGGCTCTCACCAGGTTCCTCAGTGAAGTTCTCAGGGCTCTCACCAGGTTTTTCAATGAAGCTCTCATGGTTCTCACCAGGTTCCTCAGTGAAGCTCTCAGGGTTCTCACCTGGTTCCTCAGCAGACAGCTCAGGCTCTCCCTGGATTCCTCCCTCCAGTCCCTTTGCAGCTCTTTTGTGCTGTCCAGCCCCATGTGTGTCCCTGGCTCTCCTACTCACCATTCCACTCACTCCGAGGTCTCACCCTGGCTTCTTTCCCACCTCTTGTGCCAAATGCCCTGTGCCTGACCCCCTCAGGCTGCTACTGAAATCCCTGGCAGTCAAATCCTGGGATGGAGCTGGCTCTGGGGGCTGTGCTTGGACGGAGGTGGGCCACATGGCCACTCAGTCACCTCGTAGCCCCCACTTGGCTGTGTCAAGGGCTGTGAATGTGCCCCCAGATCAGATTCTGGCTTTCCAATGAACTTTCCTGCCAAAGCCATGCTGGAGAGCAGAGCCAACACATGCCAGACCTAAAGAAATGCGGCTTTGATAAATGGTCACCAAAAGAAATTCATTCTGGTGCTTCCCCCAGCAGCCTCTGCCATCTCAACGCACAGTGAAAGGCACCCTGGCACCTTTGGGACCCAGGTCAGGCAGCAGTGGGGTCCCTCTGGCTTTTCTGTCACCCCAGTGCTCATCTGTCCAGTCATTTCCATTTCTTGGTGCAGTTAAAGGACCAGAACTGTGCCTCTCTTTTTAAAGGTTTTGGCAATATTTTTAGCCCCTCGAGCTGTGTAATCACGGCTCCATGACACAGACAGATAAGCTGAGTATGCAGGAACACAGACTGGATCTGGGATGTGGCCCAGCCAGTCCTGTACCCTCTCTCTGACAGTAGCCAGCAGGAAATGAATGAGAGATTTTTGCAGAAAAGGCTGGAAGGATGATAAGCCTCCCTCCCCAGATGCCGTCTCGTGGACTATTTCACTAAAGATCCTTTGTTATGGATTATAAAAACAGTTTCCAAAAACCCTGTCATTTTTTACTTGGTTCCCAAATCAGAGAATCACAGAATCCTGGAATGTTTGGGGTTGGAAGAGACCTTAAATCCCACCTCATCCCACCCCCTGCCACCTTCAACTATCCCAGGTCATTCCAAGCCCCATCCAAGCCTGCCCTTGGACACTTCCCAGGATGGGCCAAGGGCTTGGATGGGCTGAAGAACACCCAGATTTTGGCATTTGATGCCTCTGAGTGACTTCCAGCCATCAGCACACGTCAGACACCCGAGGTTTGCATCTGCAGTGCAAAAAAAAGAGTTTTGTTGGGGGTTTCAAGCAGCACTGGAGCATCCTTGATGTGTCCATAAATAAGGAATTATTATTTCAGGGACCCTTTGCATTAGTGGTTGCCATGGCAATGAGTGGTTGGGTCTCTGGGGCCATTATTGTCCAACCTTCATCCAAACAACTCCCAGTCATGGTTGCAGTCACTTAAAGACCCAGCAGATGGTCTGAAGTAAATTCTGCTCCAAGCTGTGCACCCTGGCAAGGTGCCACCTTCCAAAATCAGTGCTGAATATGTAAAGACTACTGGATTTCTCTGGTTAAAAAAAAAAAAAAAAAAAAAAAAAAGAAAAGTTTGTTGTCTGTACCAAGTCTGTCTAATTAATCTCACATGGATCCACCCTCGTGCAGAGGAGAAATGGGAGTGAATCCGTCCTGCCACGACTTCCCCAAGTGCTCTAAGTGCATGTAAAAGCTGTAATCAGGGGCTGTAATGGCTTCCTAGTTGGAGGCTGCTCTGTAGCCTATGAAAATATGCTGTGTGGAAATAAACCATTTGTGCATCAGGCTGAATTAAAACCAAATGCTTGAACTTCTAATTAATTTTTTTTTTTTTTTGGAGTCGAGGAAAGGAAAAGCTTAATTACCACCAAAACCCTCCCTTTTTCCTTCTTTCTTTTATCCTTTTTTTTTTCTCTGATGGCATTGTTCACAATTTAGCTGTGTCCCACAGTTTTTGGGGGGACATCTCCCATTCCTGGCCGAGCAGCCCCAAAAGCCAGGTTGGCTTTGCAGGGCTACCTGCCCATGTGGTCCTCATTGGCTCTGCTTTCAAAGTTTACTGCAAACACATGGATGCCTGCCTACACATTCCAGATGCTAAGGAGGCTTTAGGAAAATGAGGGGGGGGAGGAAAAAAAAAGAGGGAGAAGTGTGCGTGGGGTGGAGGGGGAATAAACAGAGTGAAGGAGATCCCGTTCCTGGCAGACAGAGATGTTCCTTCCACGGCTTTGCTGTTCCTCCCTATCTTGCACCCTGTGTAATAGAGGGCTTTTTTTTTTTTTTTTTTTTGAACTTTAACATTTGGACTCCTCAACAGGCTGTTCTTTAGTGTGGTTTGGGAAGGACAAAAGAAGACTTTTGTTGATTTGGCATAAATTACACAGTGGGTATTTTTGGCAGAAATGTCGGAGTTCGATGCTTTTTTGTTGGTTTGGCAAAATATACCTTGAAATCACAAAAATATGCTTCTAATTACAGAATGTATGTTGCAGTGATGTGGGACAGTGAAGTAAGGAACCTTTCAGTATTTATATTAACTGAATCAAAAAATTAACCTCTTCCTGTTGAATGTTTACAGCTGGAACCCAGTCAAGGAATCTGAGGCTGGAGCTAGTAATGCCTAATACATTTCTGCCTCAACAGCAAAGATAAGTAATTCATTATTCAGATTTTAAGCATTCAGCGGGCCGGTCCCTGCAATTAGGGCTTAGAGTTGCTTGAGAACTGTCAGGTACCCTGGGCCCCACATTTCAGCTGTGTGGTGATGTTTTATGAAGCCCTCCATGACGAGAAACCTTGCAGGGAAATAAAAGGGCAAAACCGCAATGAAAACAGGGGTTTGTTCAGGCTGAAAGCTCCTCCTGCCACGTTTGTCACTTGGGCATTTCGGCAGCCTGCTGGAGTTCACAGGCAAGGGCAGAGCTGTGTGCACTGCCCAGTGGTTCTCCATGCAGCTCTGCTGGATCCCCATCCCATCCTTCCAGGGCAGGGTGGCGGAGTGCTGACTCTGGATCTCCATCCCTGCTGGATTCCCAGCCCTGCTGGATCTCCACCCCATCCCATCCCTATCCCCACCCCATCCCATCCCACCCCATCCTATCCCAATCCCATCCCCATCCTATCCCCATCCCATCCATCCCATCCCATCCATCACATTCATCCCACTCCATCCTACCCCATCCATCCCATCCATCCCATCCCCATCCCATCCCACCCCATCCCATCCTTCCAGGGCAGGGTGGCGGAGTGCTGACTCTGGATCTCCATCCCTGCTGGATTCCCAGCCCTGCTGCATCTCCACCCCATCCCATCCCTATCCCCACCCCATCCCACACGATCCCATCCCTATACCCATCCCACCCCATCCCATCCCCAGCCCTGCTGGATCTCCACCCCATCCCATCCCTATCCCCACCCCATCCCATCCCACCCCATCCTATCCCAATCCCATCCATCCCATCCCCACCCCATCCCACCCCATCCCATCCTTCCAGGGCAGGGTGGCAGAGTGCTGACTCTACATCTCCATCCCTGCTGGATTCCCAGCCCTGCTGGATCTCCACCCCATCTCATCCCTATTCCCACCCCATCCCATCCCACCCCATCCCATCCATCCCATTCCCATCCCATCCATCCCATTCATCCCACCCCATCCCACCCCATCCTACCCCATCCTACCCCATCCATCCCATCCCCAACCCATCCCCATCCCATCCCCATCCCATCCCATCCCCATCCCACCCCACCCCATCCCCATCCCATCCCTATCCCCATTCCACCCCATCCCATCCCACCCCATCCTACTCCATCCCACCACACCCCACCCCATTCCACCCCATCCCATCCTCATCCCATCCCGCCCCATCCCATCCTTCCAGGGCAGGGTGGCAGGCTGCTGACTCTGCCTCTCCAGCCGTGATAAGATCGTTCTGCAGAGGAGTCAATGACCCTAATTAAGAGCCTATGTAATGTTTTGCCTGAAGAGCTTCCTGTGCGTGGCTCTCCCAACATGCCTGTCTTGTTCAGAGATGCTCTTTCTGGAATTACCATTAAATTGCAGCGCTGGGTAATTGCTCCGAAGGGTTGTAAATCCGACTTAACCCTTCCCAGGTTCTGGAATGTGAGCACTGCAGAGCATTTCCAAGGGGTTGGATCTGAGTGCTCTCTTTATATATAGCAAGAAAGACTTTTCTGGGAGCTTTTTTTTTTTTTTTTTTTCTTTTTAATGCATATATATTTCTCCTGAAGGGCTTTTTATTAACCCAGGCAGCAAGTACCGAGTGCAAGAACAACTGACTAATTTAGAGCACCCTAGACAGCTCTGAAGGAGATTGCAAAGGTTTGCTTGACAAAACAGGCACCAAACATCTCAACTTTGGGGAATGTTACAGAGAGACTATTATGGTTCCAGGCCCTTCCAACACCAGCAGTAGGAAACTACCTCGCCCTGCGGCGTAGGGGTAGCAAAAAAGCAAAAACAATGAGTGTGAAACCCACTCTGCCTCTATATGTGCAGCCTCGGCTTCAGCAAATCCTATCAGCTCTCACGTCATAAAATATAGAAAGGAATAAATGTTTTTTCCCCTTCCCGTTTCTTCAGGAATGGTTGTACAATTCCTGTGGTAAAATCTGCTCGGCTGTGCTGGTTGCTAAGATAATATGATCATGTTTTGAGCAGTGGGGGGAAGCAGTCTTTTTATTGCTCTATATAATGGCTTTTCCTGTTTCTTTGTCATTAGAGTTATGCGCTTTTTTAATTCTTTTGTTTCTTTTTCCCCCCTCATGTTTCTCAGTCCTTCTGAGAGACACCAAGAAAAGACTCAGTTTTCTAAGGTGGCAGTAAGGATAAGAGTCTGTGGAAAAGCAGCAGGATGTGCACTGGTCAATTATTGCCACTGGGGAAAAATTGATCCACTCAGAACTCAGAATTTGGTGGCAGTGGCCATTTCTCTGTTATTGTTTTTCTTTTTTTTTTCATTAAAAAAAAGACAGCCTCGGTTTTGTGCGTGATGTTCCCTGGTGATGGTTCAGTTGGAGGAAGGTTGGATTCTCCCAAGAGCTCTGGTTGCCCATTCTCAGACAGGTTTTTGTATGATATTGGGGATGGCATCTCCTCAGGCATCTCCTCCCTGCCTAAACTATGGAGATAAGGAAATTACAGGAGACTGAAAGGACTTGGTGAGCTGCTGTTTTAATGAGCTGTGTATAGGGCAGGGACTATTTATTCCTAATAATTATCCTTCACCATTCTAAAGTCTCAATTCCCTTAGGATTCTTCCTGGATACTCTTAATTGCTTTCTCAAATTAATACGATGCAGAGTCTTGCAGGGGAGGCAAAGGAATGGAATGGAAATGTGCAGCAGAGGTTTTGGAGGGGAATTTTGCTCAGGTACCATCAGCCAAGGCTTTTCCCACCAAGGACAGGTCGATCTCCTCTCCCTGTTCCAGGTTTTGGTTTTACATCATTCCCATCAGGTGAGTGACTGATGGCAACTCTCTGAACTGCAGAGAGACCCCTCAGCTCACATTGATTTCTCCACTTGGGAGGATTTCTCATTTTCACATGAGATCTTAAATCAAAAAAAAAAAAAAGTGATCCATTTCCCATTCTTTGAAGAGAGCCCTCTCACTTCCTTGGATAAAATGATGTGGAAAACAATGTTCGGGAAAACTTCCAGGGGGCTCAATTTGGGCTTTACAAAGGAACCCTCCGCATTTGAATCCTGATGGGAAGATAAGATAATTCTCCAGCACTGTTTAGTTATGGCAGGGTACAAAGAGCCATCCTCTCCTCATCTCCTGAGAATGCAGCGCTGTTTGGGAAAGAGTGTGAGGAACAATCACATCAACTGGGATAAACTCCACATTCCCCAGGAGATGGTGGGCTCTGTCCCCAGCCCTGCTCGAGGGCTCTCAGCAGGGCTGTGCATCTGAAGGTTGCTATTCACGGCTCCAGGGCCATTGGCTGAGGTCTCCAGATGATTTTAGTGTTTTAAAGAACCCAAAGACTTTAATTATATGCACAGCCATGGCCATCAGCCCTTTCCCTGGAGTCTCCCATTTCCCCAGGAGCTGTGAGTTGCCTTGGCTGAGCTGTGCAGAGGGAAGAGCCGGGAGGTCTCTTGGACAATCCAGGGTGGGAGAGAAGGAGAATTTAAGGGGCAGGAGGAGCCTTTGGGGACACGGCCCCATGTGTGCTGTGCTGGAGGGAGCATGGCAAGGACCACGGGAGGAGCAGGGACAGGCCTGTGGCTTCTCCCTCGTGGTATTTGGCTCTTGAGCAGAGCCTGGCTCCGTGGGAGCAGGAACAGCCAGCAGTGACAGCGTCCTACCCTTATCTAGAACCTTTGCTAATCAGCCTGGAAGGACCTCAGGGGGAGGTCAGAGGTGTTAGCCTCATTTAACGGGAGGGGAACTATTACTCATGTTGCTCTTGACGTTTCTCCCCTTGCTGTGTTGTCACCAAGCCCTGGAAGAGCAGCGAGATCCCCTCCCCTCGGGTTTATCTGCAGGGAAGGATGCTGGAGCAGTGACAGCGTTGGTTGGAGACCTGTGAGCGAGAAGAGCAGTGGTTAAGTCAGCCAGAGGAATGTTTTGCCAGTTTGTCTCTGTTATTTTTTGTTTGTTTGTGTGTTCAGCAGAGCACTCTGTTATCTTCCGCCCGTTCCGACGCCATGCTTTTCCTGTTTAAAATTCCGACTCCTGATTTTCCCTTTGGGTTTTTGTCCTGGTTTCTTTTTTCTTTTTTCTTTTTTCTTTTTTCTTTTTTCTTTTTTCTTTTTTCTTTTTTCTTTTTTCTTTTTTCTTTTTTCTTTTTTCTTTTTTCTTTTTTCTTTTTCTTTTTCTTTTTTCTTTTTCTTTTTTTTTTTTTCATGCTTCCCCAATTGTTCTAGTTTTATGTTCCCAGCACCAATTACCAAATGATATCTAATGAAAGCATTTGAGGACACAGTAATTTGGTGCCTCACTCCTTCTGACGTGTTCCCTGTGCAACACTTGGTTCTCCTCCCCTGTTTCCAAGACCAGCTCGGTATTTCCCTGTCTCATTAACTGAATTTTACCTGGTGATCTCTCTTTGCAAAGGGAGATTGTGACATGAAGGAAGAGCAGCTGAGGGAGCTGGGAAAGGGGCTCAGCCTGGAGAAAAAGACGTTCAGGGGGAATTTCTGGCTTTGCACAGCTCCCTGCCAGGAGGGGACAGCCCCAGGTCAGGCTCTGCTCCAGGGAACAGCGACAGGAGGAGAGGGAACGGCCTCAAGTTTCACTGAGGGAGGTTTGGATTAGATATTGGGAAAAATTTCTTCACACAAAGTGTTTCCCAGCCCTGGCACAGGCTGCCAGGGACAGTCCCCATCCCTGGAAGAGGATGTGGCACTCGAGGATGTGGTTCAGGGGTGAACACAGTGGTGTGGAGCTGGTTGATGGTTGGACTGGATGATCTTAGAAGCCTTTTCCAACCAAAACCTTTCCATGATTCTTAAACTAGAGACAAAGCTGGAGGGGAAACTCCTGGACACCTTTGCTGCTGTTGAGTGCATTGGGTGGGTTTTGAAACAGAGGAGCCACTGAGACTTGGGGCTCTGCAGGAGTCACTTATTCACCTGGTGCCTCTCAGGGCTGTGCCAGGTGTTGCACAGAAAAGAGGAACCTCTGTGAAGGGACAAAACATCCCCCAAACGTTGGGATCAGAACAAGATGGTCTTTAAGGTCCCTTCCAACCCAAACGATAAAACCTTTTAATCATCAGTTTATGACTCGTTTCACTCAACATTCTTTTTTGATATAGAATAGGGTTTCAAACAGGAAATATTCAGTAAATTTATTGCTGAGGGTAGAGAGGTTGAACTTAGAGGGTTGCTCAGAATCTCCAGTACTGGCTGTAGGTGCAGAGTACTCAGAAGTTTTGTGGAAATCCAGAGGCAGTAAATGGTGCACCTTTTATAATTTTGTTGATTCCCGTGACAAATTTGGGCTGGTTTTGTCAGGAATTGTACAACAGAACCACGAGGTAGTGCGAAAGAAGTGACAAATCAACAGTCTGCAAATGGGATGAAATGGGGGCAATATTTCGTGTGGACTGGAGTGCTGTGGGTCCATCCCAAGGACAAGCTGCAGTGGTTTGGATCCCTGTGCCATGAACCCAAACAGGAATGAGAAGGGAGCAGCTCTGTGCCTCTCTCACACACATACAAACACACTCAGTATTTTGTAAAGATGTTCCTTTGTCCCTCTCTGCATGGGAAAATGTGCTTCCCACCCTGACATAAATTACTGTGCAAACTGCAGCCTGAGAACTCCTGAGGATTCAGGAGGCTGCGTTTTTAGTGGCAAACTCTGCAGATCATTTTGGCACCAGCTCTGAGCAAACTCACCAGAAAAAAAAAAAAAAAAAAAAGGATTTTTTGGGTGAGCAGCAAAGAAGCAAACAACCTGAATTCACTATAATGAACTTTTTTGGAAGTCCTGAAGAACGTTTTCACGGCAGGGACTATTTTAAAATGCATTCTGGGAATACAGAGCTCAGAGAAACCAAAAAAAAAAAAAAAAAAAGCCAGCAGAAACCGAGCCCAAGTCTGTCAACAACAGCAGAAATCAGAATTTAGTCTTGCTCCCAGTTCATTAATTAATGCCAGGGAGTATCAGCCTGAAGGAATCACAATCCCCTCACCCAGACAATCCCAGATTTTGCAGGTTCCCTTAACGTCTCCTATTCCAGCATAGTCCCTGATTTGTGGCATTCAGCTTTTTATAGTTTTGCTTATCCTAGCATTTAGGGTATTTTCAAACTTTCATACGCTTTAATTTGTTACATTTGGAATGAGACGCTGGGTTTAGCACATAAAAAAGGGTATTTTCCTTGGAGATGGGACCAACAGTTCAGTGAGGAGGAACTTCTGACCCTGGCACTCTGCCATCCCCCAGGTAGAGCAGAGCCCAGCAATTCCCAGGGTGCAGCAATCCCACCAAAAGGCTCAGGGAGTGGACAGGGGACAACTGGGATCTTCCAGAGAGCCCAAAACCCCAGATCTGCTCAGCCCCTGGGAGACACCGGGCTGGGAATGGTTTCCAGTGGGTTCAGGGGAGCTCAGCACGGAGCTGGATGTGATCCACAGGATGGAGGAGGGAGCACAAAGATCTTGCAGGATAAAACGGAGCAGAAGATCAAGTTCGGAGATATTTCATTGGGGGAATAGCTGAGCTGGGTTGGTCAATCAAAAGCTGATGATCTTGGAGGTCTTTTCCAACCCAAACGTTTCTGTGGCCTCAGCCAGGACTGACTGAAGCAGCAGAGGGTGGTGAGGAGGGACAGAGTGGCTGGAATGGGCAAAGGGAGGTGGGAATGGTCTTGGGATCCTGCAGCCACCACTGGAGGGTCTGGCACTGGCACATGGCCTCTGTAGAGAACTTTATGAACTTATCCAGCGTTTGACTCTCCCCTGGTTTCCAGAAGGTTCTGTGGCAGCTCAGACCCCGTGCCAGGGAATTCTCTTTGGGTTTCCTCCTCTGTGCCATCCCAGTATGATGGAAAGGCTCAAGCTGCTGGTTTGGAGCAAGGGAACTGTTTCAGAGGGATAAATCCCAAGTGAATTTGGGCAGTCTTTGGAAGGAGCACCATTTCCCCCCTCTGCCAGGGGGTTTCATGGCTTCAGTGCCACTTTTCTGCTGAGAGAATTGCCACAGAAATTCCAGCAGGGAAAGGCTCCAGACTTGGGCAACTCACAGAATTCATGGCACAGTTCTGTGCTTCTGTGGATTCACCCCACACTTCTTTAGGCATTTCACTGCATGGGATGCCTGAAGTAGAACTTGGCTCCCTCTGTAGTGGAGGAATGCAGGTGAACACCTCCAGGGATTAATTAAGATCTTAAGGAGTAATTAAGGTCTTAAGCAGTGCCCACTGGAGATGCAAAGAGCTCTCCCTGTGCCGTGGAGGGAGCCTGAGGTGACCGGAGTGAGAGGGTTGTGCAATGTCTGTGAGGGTGGGTTCAGTCTTGGCTCTGAGTTCTGCAGATGGCACCAGGGACCATAAACTTTTATCCAGCCCCTTCAGGATCCCTCTGGCAAGCGTGAAAACAGGAAACCTTACACACGGATGAACTTCCACACAATTTGTTCCCTCTATCTCAGAATGTCCCTCAGTGCTCGCGGTATCATTTTGGATGGAAAGCTCTCCTTGACATTTAATTATTATCAGAATTAGTCATTAGCACTGTCGTCATCACAAGGAGTTTGGCCACCGATGGGCCAGGCCTTGGAGCCAGAGGTAGGTCAGCACTTCCCGTGTCTTTGTAGGGTGCTGGATGTGTCTGGGACTCAGCCTGTGAAAAATTATCGTGTGGAAACAGCTTTGCCTGAGGGAATTCCTCAATCCCCACGCTTCTTTCAGGGAACTTGATGACCTTATGGGAGTGTCCAAGAGCCCATCTTGACTGAAGGACGAGGGATGCTGGATCCAGGAGCCATCTTTATGCTTGCTGAGCTGTTGGAACGGGAATTTGTTGCCCAGATTTGTTGCCCGATCTTGGTTTGGCAAACACGAAATCCAGCGAGAACATTCACCTTCAAAGGAACTCTGAGAAAACGGCGTGATTTCCCAGATATTCCCCATTTCCACGAGTGCTCACCCACCCACAGGTGATTCCTCCTGACGAATTCAAGGTGTTCCCATATTGATAACACACACAGAGGAGCAGCTCAGCCCACAGCTGTGCACATCTGGCTGGCCACAGCAGTGCCCTGTGCTGCTGGCTGTGCTGTGGAGCATCTTTCCCTGCTCTTGCTGAGTCCCAAAGCTCTGCCCCAACAACCAGAGCTCTTTCCAGAGGCAGCAGCTCCTCTGGGCTGGGCAGAGACGTGCCCCATTGCCCGGGCAAGCCTCCAGCAGGTCCCTTTGGGAATCTGGTGCTCCCCCCGCGATCCCTTTCCGCAGCCTCGGGCTCTGACTTTTCCCGACGGAGATATCAGAGATCGGATGGATTATCTACGGGCTGTTTCCAGACTGCTGTTTGTTTGGAGAAATCATACTGGAGATAAGATGGTAAAATGCAGATAATTAAGTTTCCTTGATAGGAGCGTAATTGTGAATTGAGATTTAAATAGGCTGCTTTGAATCCTGCCCTACGTGCCTCTCCCGGGATTTGCTTTGGGTCTCTGCTGAAGGAGACGAGGGGGAGAGTCCTGCATTGTTGACATTTGCTCTATAAAAACATTTCCAGCTCTTCTTAGGGCTTTTTTTTTTATTTTTTCTTTTTTTTTTTCAGAGAAAGAAACCAGTTCAACCACTTCCCCACGAACATGAAGTTCTTTACACAGCCCCAGAACAGGCTCCCTGGGCTGGCTACAATTCATTCCTTTGCCTTGCCCTCATTAACACCTCTCCGCCTCACACCGGGGAAATTTGGGAAGTTTCATCTCGAACAGAGGGCAAATTGAAGCGTGAGGAGACCCTCCTTAACAATGTGCAAAGCCCCTTATACAGAGACCTAAAAGAAAAAAAAAAAACCAGAAAAGCTTTCCAAGCCTGTCAATTATGGCAGCCGTGAAAATGTCATAAAGTTTTTCAACAGCCCCGATTGATGTGGGATTGTGTTTGCTCGGGCAATAAACGCTCTGTCACGACAGCCCCTGGGTGCCGTGGTCTGGGCTGAGGTGGGATGTGGGGTTTCTGTGAGCTCAGGGAGGTGCTGGCACTTCAGGACCTGCTCCTTTCCTGTCCAAACTGCGCCGTGTCCTAAGCCCCAGACACAGTCTGGGGGAAATGAATAAGCAGCTTGAAAAGAGAGTTCAAAGCAGAGAAGTCTGGGTGATCAACCAGTAGCAATTATCCCCAATCTGCCGGAAACCGAGCTGTCTCGGGCTAATTTGAGCTTTCTGCAGATATTAGACTGCTGGTTTGAATCATATTCCTGAAACTGGGCAAGAGGCAGATGAATCATGGAATGGTTGGGGTTGGAAAGGACCTTAGAGCTCATCTCATTCCAGCCCTGCCATGGGCAGGGACACCTTCCACTATCCCTGTTGTCTTAACTTCAATTTAGCATCAATCCAAAAAGTCACTTAGCATCTCTTTGGGAGAAACGAGGCGTTTTCTCCATCACATGTTAGAAAAAGAAAATAAAAAATCCACGAATGTCAAAAAGGGGAGCTGTGGCACGGTGTGGTGTCCCCGTTGTTGGATGCCAAGTGTCTAAATTCCAAGCCCTGGCCTAGTGGAATGCTGAAAAGGGAATAAATCCCATTCGCAGAGGTAAATCAGTGCAGCCTTGTGCTGAGCTTGGTGCTTGGCCTGACCTTCATCCCCAAGAGCCGGCACCAGGGCACAGACTTTGCCATCCTTCCAGCCTTGATGGCACACACGGATCACGTCAGCAGAGCTCTGGGGCTGTCCTCAGGACACACCAGGGCCGCTGCTGACGCCCAGAAAACATCTTTTAGCCACTTGGAAGGTCAGGGGAATTTTCTCCTAGGAAAGACGTGGAGCGTTTTCCACGCTCTGCTTTCCGCCTCCGTTCTGGGCTGATTAGGGAGAGATTCCTTGGAGAAGAGGCTTATCCACTGGGGGTTGTTGTTGAGGCAGAAGGGGTTTTTTCATTGTCATTAAAGCCCTCTATGTGTGTGTGTGTGAGGGTGAAATCCCGGGTGAGGCTGCCAGGCTTTGAAATCCGAGTGGGCTCCTCGGGGCGATGTTTGCGCTGCTGAGAAATTTGTGTGTGTGTGTGAAAGAGCCTCTACTTCTGTTTCAGCAACACGGCAAGGATGGAAGTAATACCCTGTGACAGCCTCTCTCCTGCTCACGGACACCTTCAGGGCTGTTTGTTCAGGAGAGGCTCCTGCTTGAGCCACACGGAGCAAACCTGTCCCAGGAGGATGGGGAATCCATCCCCAAAAAGCACCAAACTCACACATCAAACCTCTTTTTTGGGCATTGCTCTTCCAGAGCCTTAAGTTGGTGAAAGCTTTGGATCCTTTCCTGCCCATTTCTCTCCAAAAAGTGTCATCATGTCCCCGCTCAAACACAGCACACCTCACCCTCAGGGACGTTCAGGGCTCTTGGGGCAGGAATGTTGCTGGAATTCCCAGCACCTGCTTCCTTCCCTGAAATATCCCCATGGGAAAAGAGAATCTCCTTGATACAAATGACCCATTATCTCCAGCAGAGCTTTATAGCGCTATAAAGCAATTTCTGCCCTTTCAGAAGTGACGCGTCAGTTGTGAAATGGAAGTTCTGTAATGGTGTAAGAGAGACCTGAAAACACAGGAACAACCATCCTGACGCCACCAACAATTTTGCTAATGGTCAGTTGTGCAAGCAGGAGAGAGGCAAAATTGCATCTGACTCCAAATCCGAGCCATCTCCAAATCTCTGCCTCCCCCACCTCCTTGAAAGAGCATCGTTAAGTGGGTGTTTAAATAGATTTAATTGGAATTATTTGAACTTGCTTGGGAAAAAAAAAATCGCCCCTGTGAGAGCTCCAGATCCCAGTGGAATTGTATCCTTATGAGATGAAAAGAGCAGAAATTCCAGGAATGCCAGTAAAGGTTTGGGAAGTCTCTGATATGGGGAAGGGATTTGGGTACACTGTAAAAACCTAAAGCTCGAAATCCTTCCACATTTGGGATGGATGAAGCATGGAAGTCAGCTCCCACCCACTCCTCTTCCACTTACAGTAATGGGTCTGAGCGTTTCCAAAGTGTCCTGCACTATTGATTGGAGATTTTAATGAGCTTTAAATGACCGAAGGGATTTATGGCTCAGGTGGAGGAATTGTTCCCAGGCCTGGGGTTCAGGAGCTGCTCCCGAAGCCACACAGGCAGGACTCGGGGGCCTCTGGCTGCCAAGTGCCCGAGTGCCCTTGCCTTGCCCTACTTATCTGAAGAGGCTGTCAGCATGTTCTATAACCAGTGGAAACCACTTTAGAGCTGGAGCCAGACACCGAGGTGCCGGGGTCCACATTTCATTTCTGTGCCTGGGAAAGTTCGGAAGCAGATACGGCCAGAGCCTTCTCCCAGCAGCATTTTTCTGCCCTATCTCCTTCTCAGCCCTGAGCTGGCAGGTCTGGAGATTGACACAGGCCCTGTTATTTGTAGATATTAAGGTTTGTTGTTTTTTTTTTTTTTCCTAGGGAAGAGAAAACTGTGACAGTCAGAAACGGCTGCAGTAGCAGGTTTTTTTGTGCAATCTGAGGATTTTAATTGTATGTTTGCAGAGAATTTCAGCTCCGCTGTGAGAAGCGTGTTCCAGCACACTCTAAACCCCAAAATCCAGCTGAACTTCTCCTTGAAATTCATCCCATTAGCAGCTGTTTGGGTGTAATGACATCCAGGAAGCATATTGGAAAGTTCTTCCAAGCTGGTTCCTTGTGGACTGTGTAATTAAACGGGTTGTTCATTAAGAAGTGGTGCTAACGAAGCTTGGTTTTGTTGGGATTTGCAGTCTCTGGCCCTATAATAATCCCATCTGGGTGATTTCCCATGGCTTGCCCATCACAGTCCCTGCTGCTCCCATGGGACAGGCAGTGGGAGGTGCTGCTCACTGCCCCAGTCACCTTTTTGGGGGGACAAATCCCTGCCTGGTCCCACCACAGGGCAGCTGCTGTGAAATTTGGGGTCTCGGGGTCTCTGTTCCTCTCAGTGTTGGAAATTTGATGGGGAGGAGGGACCCAGCTGCAAATGGCCCAGCTGGGTGATGGTTTCTCTGGCAGGAGAGGTGAAACCTGCTTCCCTAGAGGTATTCCCAGTTATTCCTGGGCTGTCTGGGAACAGCTTCTCCTCCTCCCTCTGTGCTGATCTGAGAGCTCTTGGCTGGGATTAGTGGGATTCAGAGGTACAGGAGCCCACCAGGAATGTTGTGTGAGCAAAGGATCCCACACAGATACAGAGATCTCACCTAAAGATGGAAAAACAGAGCTTTGAGTCCTGAATGCTCTGTAATTCCAGACGTTTGGACTTCCTTTGTGAGGCAAAACCATATTATTTTAAAGGAAGGAAAATGTTTTCCTAGGGACAGGTTATGCTCCTTAAAAAACACTTCAGATATTATTACTTTACACAGATTCTTGGTGGGGAATAAACAGAGTTTAAAGACAGCCAGAGCTGTTAAAATTTAAGGTATCAAAATATATTCTGTCAAAATATTTATACCATAAACTAGGATCATTAACTGTCCCCTCGTCCTGCTCCTGGGAAAGGAGGGAGAGGAACCTGAGATGGCTGATGTGTAAATTCCTTCATTTATCGCTGCTTTATTGCCTGGCACAGCAACAACAAGTGGCTTCAGAGTTTGAATGGATATGGATCTGAAGGAATTCCTGCTGCTGAACAGTGCTTCTGTGGGCTAAAGGGGTGTTCTCCAAGTGACATATTTCCAGAGGCACCTACACACATACCTCACATCCCAGCCCACATGCCAGCGCATGTTATTAGCCTGCAATTATTCTCCAGGCATTGAGCAAGCAGATTCTGCTCCCATCGAGTTGTGTGGCAGCAGGAAGGGACTTCTTGAGGCTTTTGCCTGTGGAATAGAGGCTGGGATGTGGATGTGCTGAGCCCCTGATGTTCTGATCTCCTCGCTTCTGCTATTCCTTTGAGGAAAAGCTGAGCACAGTTGTAAAGCCGGGGACAGATCCTAGAGACCAGCACATCTGTGAAATCTCCTCTCCACTTTTTCGTCCTGCAGCATTGAATCAGAAGGTCCCAGGGGTGTGTTCTTTATTTTGGAAGCCCCCACTGGGTGATGCTGATCTGTCAAACACAGATGGAGGTGCTCTGATGGAGGGACAGATACCCTGAGCTCTGCACCTTCCACTGCCCTTTTCTCATGGGCTGCAGCAGGTCTGCAACAGAGGGACCACTGACCTCGAATTCCCACTGCCACCACCAGCAAGGAATATTTTTGCCACCAGGAAAAAAAAAAACCAAACAGTACCTCAGTCTTTCGTAAAAATTAATTGTCCTACTTCCTGGAATTATCACTTTCTGTCTTAACACTTATCTATTAATTGCTTTTAAAAAAGCAGCAGATGGACAGGAGTGCATTACACACGTGATTTAAAGCCCAGGGTTACAGTGTCACCTTCTTTTATTATTTCACAGGAGCTAGGGTCTAACACAGTGATCGTTAATATTTGCGTTGGTTTGCCTGTGAGTGCCTGGAAGGAAAAAAAAAAAAAAGCATCTCTTGAGTTTATTTTCCTTGGCAGAGGCAGTCTGTGCATACAATGCATCTTTAGTTTTTGTAAGCAGTGGAAAAGCAGCCTGGAAAGGGTGATGCTGAAGGGCTGCCCAGGGGGAGAGCCCCCAGCAGGGTGTAGCTCTGGACCCCATTTCCAAAGGAGGTGCTGGAGCAGGTCCCTGTGCTGTGTTCCCAAACCTCTGCCAACCCCAACTCACCAGATTCCGTTAAAACTGTGGCAAATTAATATTCTTTTAAGTTGTAACAAGGGAGTTCTCTTCTCTGCCTTCTACCTTTGGCATTATTTGGGTTCCTGGGGTGGTTTTTTTTTGCTTTTCTCTGGAACCATCAAGGCCGGAAAACAACTCCTGAAAAAAAGAGGAAAGTTGAGATTCTGGTACATTCACAGGTCTCTCAGGACCGGGGCCTTACAGAGGCCATCAGCTCTGAGGATATGTTTGTAAGAGTTGGCAGTGACCAGGTTTTCATGTCCAAGTGTTTGTGCAAGTGAAAGCCCAGATTTTCATTCGTCTGAAAATTACACAGTGTGATAAGGAAACCAAGTGCACGAAAAACATGGCCAAGCAAAAGCAGCCTGCAGCTTCAGAGGTGGGGCGAAGGCATGTGAAAATGTGTTCCATGAAGTGAGTGGAATGATGGGTTTCACGTAATGCAGGGGGATTTTTATCCCTTTCTCTTTTTTGGGGGGACATAAAACACGTGAGGAGACATGGAGGATGTGCAGTGAGGGACCAGTCAACAAATAGAACTTCTCTAAATATCTCAGAGCAGGGCAAGCTTGTCCATGTTATTAAATGAAAGAAGAAGAAAAAAAAAATCTGCTGTTTCTGTATGAAATCCTTTAGACTTTAAGGGATTGTTCAGGGCTGCAACCTGCAGCCACCACGTTCCTGCGGGTCAGAGCAAGGTGACAGCAACAACTGTCCCACCAGAAAATGCCATCACTGGAGTGATTAAGCCCAGGAATACTGGGAGAGGGGCTTTTTGTCGAAGCACAGAGGTGGATGGATTGTTGAGGGGAGAGAACTCCTAAACAGAGCTGATGGAAAATGCTCTCCAGGCTCCTGGCCAAGGGCAGTGGGCCTGGCTCCTCGCTATCTGTCTGAACATTTGCACCAGTCCTGGGGGATAAATGAAGCCACTGAGGTTTGATAGCGTGCTGCAAACATTGTGTTCCTATTTTGCAACGTGTCAGCCTTTAAAGACACCAGTGTGGAGTGCAGGGCAGTGGAAATACATCCCCACAACACCAGAGCCGTGCGTCCCAAACGGCAGCGCCCGTGACCCCGGGGCCATGGGAAGGAGCCTGCAGCTCATCTGGAGATGTCTGCGAGGGGCTCCTGGTGCTCCACAGCACGGGAGATTTGGGAGCCATCAGGCAGAGGAACTGGGAGCCACCAGGGATGAGTTGTTCCCTGGGGTGGCAGCATCTGTGCCATGAGCAGTCCCTGGTTCTGGGCAGGGGACATGAGGAGCCTCTGCCTCTCCTCTTTGTCCCTTATCCAGCCTCAGGCATCTCTTCTGCACTGGGGCAGCTCTGCTGGCTCCTTTGCCGTGAGAATAAGCCTGGCACAGGCTAGGGATGAGCCCGGGAGGAGCAGGTGAGGATGGGGCTCACTGGCAGCCCCAGTGCTCCTCACAGGGAGAGGAAATCCTGAGGTTCACAGAGACAGGAGCCAAGAGAGGCTCCAAAGCCCAAATCAGCAGCTCACACCAAGCCTGGCCTTGGCCACCCAAACCCAGCTGGCAGCTGGCAGCAGTCCCTGCCAGGTCCCAGAGCCCCTTTGCAGAGGTGTGAGGAGCAGGTTTGCCTGGCACGGAGGGAAGGAGCACAGAGCTGTGCTGGGGTTTCACTGCTGTGCAAAGCCCAACTCCTTTCTTTTTCTTTTTTTTTTTTTTCCTCTCAGAAATATATGTAATGCTTTAGGCACCCAGGCTGTGAGTGTCCTGGGGCAGCAGATGTGGCAGCAGTTAGGGCTGGTTCCTCTCTGGCACAGGAACAGCAGCGGTGCCAAAGCTGTGCTTGTGAAATCCAAACCCACGTGAGCCCAGTGTCACCTCTGTGAGAGGGAGGTCAGGTTCAGGAAACTGCCAGAGCACGGGGGTTTCAGCCTGAGGATGTCCCAGCCCTGAGCTGTTCCAGCCCAAGTTCCAACTTGCCCACGTTTCCGAAGCTCTCCCGCTCGTGACAATTGATACCAGCCTGGCTTGTTTTCAGCTGAGCCTCTGCCTGCCTTAGAGGAACCATAAAAAAATGTCAAGCACGTGAAAAACAAGGGGTCTCAGGGAAGCTGTCTTGGGTAACAGGAGCACTGCAGGCAGGAAATAAACTGAGGTTGTGCTGGGGGATGCAGCATCACCTCACCGTGACCGCGGGCACGACAAAACCCTCAGGGACATCCTGCTGAGGAGCTCCCAAAATGTGTGGGCAGGTTTCTCCCAGGATGGATGGTTTGTGAAAGGCTTCTCCCGCACGGGGACGTTCCTCCCTCTGGGTTTGTGGGATTGTTTCTGGGTTTGTTGGTGTTAAGAGGGGAGCAAATCTCCCTGACAAGATCCGGTTGTGGGCTGAGCTCCCATTTTTCACACGAAGAGGCTTTTGTGGTACCAGGACAGCCCTTTGCAGACTGATACATTTTCTGAAAGGATGTTTGAGCACAGATAAGAGTGTTTCCAAAGCTGTTTGTGTCCCAGCCAAAGAACTCTGCAATGGAAGCAAACTTGAATTTTATCTCCCAGTGAGAAATGAGTAAAATGAGTTTTTTGGAGGGACAGGGTGAGGCTGGATGTTTAGTAGCCCAACCTCTAAGTTACACATGGAGATACTGGCCAAATTTTGTCTTTCCCCTGTCCTAAGCCACCCCCAAAGTGAATCAGTAAAGTTTCAAGCACGATGGAGGTAAGCAGAGGTCACAAAGCAAGGTTTGGACAGCTCAGGGTGGTGCTGGGATGCAGCAGGTGGGAACTAAGTCACTGCAATATAAAAAAATCCTCTGGACATTTATCCAGGGTTTTAAGTGGATTAAAACCAGATTTTAATGAAGGGTTTGTCTCCTTTTCCTGTTATTATTTTCCCTTCTCAGCACCAGAGGGATTTCTGTGGCAGTGCAGGGCACTGGCAGGGTTCTAGGTCACCTGCAAAAGGTGAGGGGTGCAGGAGACACAAAAGCTTTTATAGAAATGTAGGATGAACCAACTGACCTCCAAAAGAAAACCTTTACTTTCAGAAGCACTGCGGGGAACTGTGTGTGTCCAGATCTCTGGTCAGGGGGATTTGAGCTTCTGATTCCAGCTTGGAGAGCTGAGTCATGTGAAAGCTGCAAATCTGATTCTCCATCTGTGACCAGACTTCCAGGCTTCAGTGGCAGGCAGGGTTTGGCCTGCTCCAGTCATCCCAAATCCATCTGCTTGTCTCAAGTGAAATCTAATTTGGCACTTTTGTGAGATTTGGCCATCGTTAATTACGCCCTGGATTAATGGCATAATGTAGGCTCTGAGAGCTGCTGAGCTCGAGCCTGCTCTGCCGAGTCAGGGCTTGGCTTGGGGAAATGTTGTGAGATGCCATTCCTGGAGAGGATGTTTCACTGGGCACTTCATTTAGGACAAGTCCTAATGTGCATTTGGCTCGCAGAGCTGATGGTTGCACAGTATTTAAACACGACCCCAGAGATTGCAGGTTGGCAACGTGTGCCGAGCACAGCTATCTCCTCCTGTGAAATGAGGCTTAATCACCCACCCAAAAGCAGGGAAACATCCAGTTAGCAGTAATTTAGCCCTCTTGTTATTAACTCCGATTTGTTACTTGAAAAAAACATTCGGCCTCTTGCTTGATTTTTCTAGTGGGATCTTAGGAAGCAAAAAGTCCTCCTACTCCCCTTGGAAAAGCAGGAAAGCATATTAAGAGCGCTGATAAAAGGTAAACAAACCAGGAGACACGAAGTTTCTTGATATGCTCTAATTGAGCTGGTTTCCTTACTTCTGCTTTGAAAAGGAACAGCCATGAGGCATTCTTGAGAGAGCCAAGTGAACTGCTGTTATCTCAGAAAGGTCTCCTTCATGTCTCGGCTCGTGGGGGCTCCAAGTCTGCTCCGGCCATTGCCTGGAAGTCTAAGAAAAGAAGTCTACTGGCCCCTGTGATAAAGCTCCCATTTTTAGGCCTTGGGAAGGATGGGGTTGTTGACAGTTCATTCCTGTGAAAATTCAGTCTCCCCCGGGTTGTAAATGGAAGGAATATATGGCAGCACTAATGCAAAAGGTATGTGATTAGATAGTCCTGGCTGCTATCTGCCCCAGCAGTCCTGCTGATAGGCAGCTCTCTCTCTCTCTCTCTCGTGGTGCTAAATGGGAGCCATCAGAGTTGCCAGACTGACGCCAGGCCCTTCATCAGCTGCCTCCCAGATAAGGGGGGGAGGCTGCAATCTCCACGTAAGGCCACGTTTCCCCAGTGGGTGAACTTGAGCATTCCTGGCTGAGTCTTTCGCAGGCGTCTTGAGGGGCCAGAGCAGGGAGAATTCACAGTTTCGTGCTGCAAGGAGATCAGAAGTTCAGTGTGAGGGAGCCTGTGGCAGCCACACACGGCTCCCAGTGCCTGCCCAGGCTGGAACCTTCTCCTGAGGGATCTAGGCACCGTGGCAGCAGAAGACCTTGGATGGTGCTGGGGTTCCAGGCTCCTCAAGGTGGGAGTCTGCCTGGCCACAGCGTTCCCCGTGGGATAACCCACCTCAAACCTGTGCTCATGGTAGGGATAAAACCAGATGAAAATGACCTGCAGTGGAGGACCCACTCAGGGATGCTCCAAGAGGGCACCACCACGGTCTCTGCTGGAGATCAGTGCCCTGCAGGTCAGTAGCCTCAGGCAGTGGTGGGCTGAGCCCTCCAAGGCCTCTGCAAGGCACAGTGGAGCAATGATGGAGCTCCAGAATGGACATCATGGAGCTCCAGCTGCTCCAGTTTGAGCTCTGTGGTGGGAGTGGAACAAGCCCTTGCTGACCTGTAGTGCTGACAGAGTTTGGTCCTCAAACCTCCTGCACAGACCCAAAGAGATTCCGTGGGCCTCCCACCCACTCAGCATCCAAACCTCTGGAGGGACAAGCCAGCAAAACCAGCTGCCTCAGCCTGTGAGGCCACCACTGGGTTCTGCTGCTGCTGGAACAGTCACAGCCTGTCCCTGCCCTGTACCTGGGGCAGCTGGGAGATGCTCCTGGTGCTGCAGCTGGCTCTGCAGATTTCCAGGGATCTAGGTAGGCTCAGCAGAGTTTTTTCCAGCATTGGCTTCCCTGCATGCTGCAGCTGGAGTGAATGACCCTTCTAAAGCCTTGTAGCACTTGGCAGAGGGTGATGACCTTCACAAAACCTATAACCCCCCCCAGTGAAATGCACTGCAGCCAGGATCTCAGGGACACCCTTCCAGTTAGTCCAGAACACGGTTCAAAGGCACCCCTGATTTATAGGATCAAATGCCAGCTGTTTCTAGGAACGTGCTGGAAGCACTCGGTAGACCTGAAGGCTCCACAGACAATTGCATTTCCTCCTTAAGCCTTATCTTTTTCCACACCCTAGAAAAACCTTAGAGCTTATTCATTCATTAAAACGGAGGGGAACTTTCCTCTAATCTGTTCTGGGTGACTCACAGGCTGTCAGGGCTGCCATCAGAGGCGTGACCAGACCGTGGGGATGTTGACCCGAGTTTCCTCTGGGCTTTTTCAGCTTAGGTGCAGCGTTTGCTGCAAATGTCACCCCGATTTTTCCTTTCTGCTTGAAGATCAGTTCAAGCAGTGTTTCCCGTGGCAGAGTGGATTGCCACGTGCGTGCCAAGCAGTGGGTGACACCACAGTGGCAGTTCTTTGGGTCTGAGGGAAGCATGTGCATCCTCCTGTTGGTGTCTCGACCCCACACGTGTGACACAGGCAGGCTGCAGAGCACAGCTCCCTCCCAGCCATGTGTGGGCTCCTGTTAGTCATTGTTTGCAAGGATTTGAGTGATGGCCAGCACTGATAGAAACGTCTACACAGCCCTGGAGATTCATAACTGTCGGCACAGAGGAGCCTCCTGCAGAAAATCCTTAGCCTTAAATCCCTAAATCCAGGTGCCAGGCCTTTATTGGCAGCTGGGGCAGGGATGCCAGCAGTCTCCTGTCTGGCAGCTGGGAGGTAGGACAAGACACAGAGTCAGAAGTTGCATGGAGTAGGTGTGAAATTCAGTTTAACTGAACTGATCTACGAACAAAGAGAAAAAAAATTCAGGGTGACATTCGCAGCAAATGCTGCACTCAGTAAATGACATCCCTGGGTTCATTGCAGTGCATTTACATGAGGATTGTTTTATTCCTCTCTTGCTTTGGGCTTCCTCTGTCTCTTTTTAAAGCTGTCTTGGTTTTCATGTCTTTTCCATGGAGTAACTGCATCAAATCCAGCAGTGAGGTGACCGTCAGGTTTCACATTAAGTTTGTTTCTGATTTCTTTGAGCTGCTGATTTAACAGTGTGTGTGAAGCTGGAGGTGTTCAAGTGGGTTCTTGAGTGGGTACAACTCAGGTGCAATGCATTATTTAATATAAAAAGGGAAATAAGATGATTTGGGGGATCTGATGGGTGGCACTACCTCTGACATCCCACACACGGCTGGGTCTGGGCATCGCCTCCTCCAGCCAAAGAGCCAAAAGAGGAAAGGAAAGGAGATACAAATGCATTTTTCTCAGGCCTGCTGAGAGCTGCATTTCTGTGTGTGCTAAAACAGGCTTTAGAAGCAAGTTTAGAATTTCAGCTTTCATTTTGAAGGATGACCAACCACCAACCACCTCTACGAGGGACATCCTGTCTGCTGCTGCAGGGAGTGTGGGCCCTTCATTTCTGGGAGCCAGTTTGAAAGCCAAGTTTAAACATGCAGACCACTGTTTATTTCAGTGAATCATGCATGCTTAGGACCTGATCCTGCGAGCTCCAGAACATCTCCTGGGAGATCTCGAGAGCTCTCCTTGATACTGCAATTATCCCTTTTCAACTGGAACACTAAGGCAGCAACTGTGTTGCTTGGAGAATTGCTGGGGAGGGCTCAGTGGTTTGGGTTCTGCTGATGAAAAAACCCATTAGGGGCAAGCTCACCCCTTTAATTGGCCCAGTAGCATCTTGGACAAGCAAGTGGTTACATGAACAGCAGGAGCAGTTGGACACACAGCCGTGGGTTGTTCCTGCTTGTTTGTTCAGTGTTTCTATCCCAGGTCAGTTTGAGGAGCTGACTTGAAGACCATCACCTTTTCCATCAGCAGAACCCGCCCACGTAGGGGATGATCACGGCCACGTTTTCTCCCATCACACTGTCCATTTTCTGCCTGGTGTGAAGCTCGGGGCTGCCAGCAGGAGGACAGTCAAGGATTTCTACGAGGTGTGAATCCATATTTACTCCAAATCATCACCTCTCCCTTTGTATTCAGACAGAGCAGATCTTGGTCTTGACCACTGGGCAAGACTGGATAAACCCAGCAGAGTCAGCTAAACCCTCCCATGTGATGGAATGAAGCTGTGACTGCCCCATCCCTGGGAATGTCCAAGGCCAGGCTGGCCAGGGCTTGTTTCTGGGATGGTAGAAGATGTCCCTGCTCACGGGGACAAGATGAGCTTTAAGATCCTTTCCAACCCAAACCCTTGCAGGATTCAGTGATTCTGAGAGCACAGCCCTGTTCACATGGGTTTATCTCTTTCCTTTACTGCACCTCCTGTTTGCTGCTTGGCAACTGGAATAATATTATTGCACGCACACACACACATTAACTGAGCTCTTACCTGCAGTTAGGGTTTATTTCTCATTCCAGGTGAGCAGATCCAAGCCCTGCCATTTTGAAGGCTGCTCTCATTGCAGCACAGAGCAGCTGCCAAAAAGGAGGCAGCTTACAGCACCGAGGGAATGAGTCACGTTCTTACACACTCGACAGGATTAGACATTTCACTCCTTAATGCTTAAATGGAAGGTCATTAAAACAACCCTGTGGTTTGGGGAGGATAGCAGTTCCCTACGTTGCTTATTTTGGTGGCAAGTGAAAAGCTTGGTTTGAATCTAAATTGGTTCTCAGTGTCGTGGCAGAGCAGAGCTGCACGGACGGGCTCCTCCAAACTGGTGCCTCTGTCCTGGCTTTGTTGTGTCCAGCCACGTCCCAGCAAAGTGGGAATCATCCTGGTTTATAGCAGGGTCCTGCTGGCAGCCACAGAGAGCCCCTGCTCCAGGAGCACAGCGTCAAGGGATCAGCCAAAACAAGGGATATGGGAAACTCTGGGGAGAGGTCAAGGCTGGAGGGACACTGGTGTGTTTTACCTGGGGTTAGTGGTCTCCTCCCTTTCCAGAGAGAGGAGTTAAAAAGCCAGTGTTACCTCCCCAAACCTCTCAAGGCAGGATCTTTTTTTATGGAGATAATAAAAATAGCTTGCCCCACGAGAGGCAGAAATGCTGAAGCTCTGGTTTCCTCCCTGTTTTTACCTTGTCATGGGATTTCTGGGTGACAACAAAAACGCAGCTCCCAGTTCCAGCATTTTCTGACGCAGTATTTCCATACTGCCAGTAAATTCTTTGGTGTCACATCTTCTGGGCTGGTCCTTCCCCAGCAGGGATGTTCAGAGGCTGCTCTCCTCCCAGCTGGAATGTTCCTGGAGCCCTTCACCTGTGGCACAGCTAAATTAGGTGGTGACTGACCCACGACTTTAAAAGTCCCTGCCGTGGTTGGGGAATGTCTGCACGTGGTCACATCCCCTGAGAGCAGCTACACAAGCTCAGAAGGCCAGGTGAAACCACCAGAAGTGCGTCCTGGGAAAGGCCATGCTGGGTATGATGTCCTGGTTTCCCAGACTGAGCCCAGGAGGAGGTTGGGCAGCAGCACTGGGTGGAAAGCCCTGGGAAGTGTCTGGAAGCAGCAGCACTTCGGGCTGGGCTCACCCAGGGTACAAAATATCTGCAGCAGGTTGAGGTAAAGCACCATGAAAATCGTTTTCACAGGCAGACATCCCCGTGGAGCTGAGATCTGTCAGGCTGTGTGTGTCTCCATCACGGCTGCTGGAGCCCTGAGCAATCCCCAAACCCAAACGCCTTTTGCCTTCTAATGGAGTGGTTGGAGCTGAGGGCTGGGTGATGAAACGTGTTTCTCTTTAATCTGCCTGGATTAGGAATGTTTCATTGCTCGCTGGGAAGAACCTGCAGCGGGATAAGTGATGTTAACAGCAGCTAATCAGATGGTGCCAAAGCAAGTCCCTGCACATCAGGCAAAGCCTCATCCACAGGGAGAGAGGGGAACACGCTCCCAGTCTGTCAGGGGAGCACATGAACAAGGTGTTCTGAGGGCCAGGAGCAAGGACAGGTGACCATGGGGAGCACAGACTTCACCTGTGCTTCCATCCCCATTGGCTGCTTGAATTAGGCCTCGGACTCCCAAATAATGGAGCTGCTTTTCTTTATAAAACCTAAAGTTTATGTTCTCCAGAACTCAGCGGGGCCAGCAGAGAAAACCTTGATCCCAAAGCCCTGTCTCCTCCTCCTGCTGAGCTCCCTGACTTCAGCTCTGTGCCTTGACCACTCCTTGTCCCCTTTGTAGGGACATTTATTCCTGAACCAAAGCCAAGCTGGTGAAGACCCTCAGCTTAGAGAAAGCCTCTGCTGTGCCCACAGAGCTCCTTCAGCCCAGGGCCAGCACTGGGCTCTGGTGGCTCCCAGAGCCAGCACGGACGTGGTGACGTGGTGGATAATCACCACACGTCCCTCAGAAGGTTCACAGGGATGAAAAGGCTCTGTGCAATTGTAGATTTTTTTTTTTTTTTTTCCCTCTAAGGCCAGCGTTTGGCTTGGGCTCCCCAAAGCAGTTAAGTTTATTAATAGTCTGTTTCTGGAGCCGAAGTGACTCCGTAGAAGGGAGTTATTCCATGCAAAACAAAACAGGAAAAGAAAACAATGTCCAACTGCTCGGTGCTGGAGGGGTGCTCAGAGAGCTGCATTGTTCCACCTTCTCACACGAAGCACAGGAGACCCAGGACGGAGCAGCCCTGGCAGGAGGAGGGTGGTGAGGTCAAGCCCAGGGACAGAAGAGAGCATTTGGGGACGAAATGTGACTGACTGCTGAAAATGAGCCTGCTCCTGGCCAAGCCACTGGGTTAAGCATTCAGAGAGAATCCAAGGGGGAACTTCCCAGGCAGCAGCAGAGTCTGTTATGGATGGGACCCCAGTGCTCATTCCCTCAGAGGGATCCCTGAATTCCCATCGGTGCTGGGCACTGAGACCCGCCCCGGCTCCAGCACTGCAGGGGAACATTTCCCTGTCTCTTAAACAGGAGGTTTGGTGGGGCTCCTCATTTTTGGACCCAGTGCACTCCTTTTCCACCCCTCTGCTGCTGGTTGGATCAGCTCTGCTGGTTCCTCACCTCGCCCAGGGCTCGGGTGCTCCAGACACGGGGAGAAGGTGGAGCAGGAGCACAGGAGGGACAGAAGATGCAGGGGAAAACAACAGCAGGAACAGGCAGGAGCAGGCTCTTCTTCCAGGGACTGTGAAGATTAAAGGAGCCCTCTCAGCTCAGGAGGGCCTGGGAGGCTGGAATCATAAAATAATTTAGGTTGGAAAAGACCTTTACAGTCACACAATCTCAGAATGGTTTGGGTTGGAAGGGACCTTAAAGCTCATCCCATTCCACTCCTGCCCAGGGCAGGGACACCTCCCACCATCCAAGGTTGGTCCAGCCTGGCCTTGGACACTTCCAGGGATCCAGGGGCAGCCACAGCTCTCTGGGCACCTGTGCCAGGGCCTCAGCACCCTCAGAGCCAGGAATTCCTTCCCAATATCCCATATAAAGTCCATCCATCAAGCACGACCATTAAGGCAGTTGTTTCTTTTTGCAATTTGCTGTTGTGGGGTTTTGTTTATGCTTTCCAAGTCTTCTTCCCATCCTGGCAAATAAAAAAGCCACGTGGGCTGACAAGGACACAGAGAGGGGCAGGATTGCTCCAGCTCTGTAGCATGAGCAACCTGGTGGGAAACACAGGAGATGGTTATTCCTCAGGGAAATAAAACATGGAACTTTTCCCATGGCAGGGAGAAATGTTCTTCATCATGAAAACCCCGACATCACCCAGCTCCTGCCTTTCCCCCTCTTCTGCCTAAATATAAAATATTCCTCCCATGCCTCGTTCTGCTGGGATTCTGCAGTGCTTTGAGCACTGCTGGCTTTTTTCACCGCCGTATTTCAGGCAGCAAAGTGCCTCCCATCAGGTTTAGAGCTTGGGATCATTTTCCTGCAAGAGGAGAATAAGCTGTAAACATCCCCTGAACAGGGCTGCTGAAGCCTGGGAGGAGTTTGGGGAATTCCATGAATCTTGGTGCCAGTGCAAGGTATCCACTTAATGACATCTTCCACTTCCAGCAGTTCCAGAAAGTTTATTACATTAAATCTGGGATGAAAATGGATCGTTGGCAGTTGCAAATGATTGTTCTAGTTCTGAATAAACCAAATTATTTTCTGGGAAATGAGGACTTGAATAAAAATGTTGGTTGAATGCATGGATGGATTTGCTCTCCAAACTTTAGAGCGTTTGAAAGTTGGAATGAAGTGTGGGTTAGAAACGGAGATGATTTCAACTCAGAGAGTCAAACCAGCTTCATTCTGAAATCCTTTGGATTTCTTCTCATTGAAATTCCACATCCATACTGCAAGGAAGTGACCAACCTTGTGCTGGGCCACGTCTGAGACAGCAGATTTTGAATTTTTAGCTTAAAATCACTCACCTGGCTGGAGGAGCACAAGGCCCACAGCAGCCAGGGCTGAGGGAGGGTGAGCTGGGCACCAGGAGGCTGGTGGCAAATTAATTCCTTAGTCCACAGGTTCCTCAGCTCCTTTCCCTCCCTTTGAACACCACAGAACTCCTCCTCGTTAGTCACCATTCACACAGTCGCCCAGAGATTCTTTCTTAAGCATTCACATATTTCATGAAGTCGGAAAACACTTTTTAAGATGCAAAAACCCCGATGGTTTTAATGAGTGTAACAATAAACAGGCAGAGACTAAAGCGTGCACAGTGCTGAGGTCAAACCCACACTGAATTTCCACTGGCCTCAGCTCAGAGGAGCTTCAAGCCCGTGCTTTCACTTCCAAATCACGCTGGGCTGGTGAAAACAGAGTTTTTACTCCTGCTTCACACATAAATGGGGAATTTTGGTGTGCTGGGGGTCACTGGGAGCTCATTGCTGGGTGCTGGGTGCTGCTTTGGCTGAGCTTTTGCAGAGGAACCCTTCAGTTTAGGTTGCTGCTGGCACTCATCTGGCAGCAGCAAACTTTCTTCACACGCCTTTACATTTAACTGAAGCAGCTTAATTATTACTCAATGAAAGCCCAAATCTGCAGCAGAGGCACCGCTCCACACCAGGGAGAGGAGCTGGGATTAAAGAGCTGGCAGGGAGAGACCCTTGTGCAAGGGCAAGGAAGATCGTTCAGAACTACCCATAAAACACGAGGCAAATCTTTAAATATTTATTAAAAACAAAGTTTGACTGTTAATTCCCCCTCACACATGACCCGTGAAAGAGATTGTGGAGATGGGGAAATGAAACCACAAAGCCAGTAAGGGATTTGCCTGAGGCCTCAGCCATAAATCAGGCTCTCAAGTGGAGAGCAGCTCTTCCTGCTCCCTCCTGACTCCATCTCCTCTCCCCAAAAAAAACCACAAAGGGCCCAGGCTTTGGCCGTGTCCCCGCAGGTGCCACCTGGGAGTGATGCTCAGCAAGGTGTCAGAGCTCAGAGATGAAGCCTGCAGCTCCACAGGGAGCACCAGGGAGTGGCTGGGATCTCCTTATTTCTCCCCCAATCTTATCCTGCCCCGTGGTGAAACAACCAGCCTTCTCCAGCTGTGCTGAAACAACTGGGAGCTGTTGTCTCCCGGTGCTTTCCTGGCCTTATCAATGAAAACACTCCTGAATTTTATCCAGTGCTCTGTGTCATCGGTGGGGAACATGATGGGTGTTGGCAGCTTTTTGTTTAAAGAGAGGATTTAAGTCTCTTTTTTGGAGTCTTTTTGATTTTACCCAGCTGTTCTGTGACTTTTCATTCGGGTGGCTCAATCCCTTACCTGTCCGACCACGAGGCCACCTGCGGATTCCTGGAGACAAATCCACCTCTCTCCACTCCCTTCTGCGAGTGGGTTGAGCCTTTTCCCCAGCCCCCACGAGCAGCCAGGCTCCCCCAAACCCCCTCTGGGCTGCCCAAATGCCCCGGGTGGGGTGGCTGTGCCGTGTCCCCACCGTGTCACACCGCCCCAGATGTGCCTGCGGAGCCTCGGCCAGCGCCGCTTCCTCCCGTGGGACTCTCCAGATAAGTCACTTGTGTATTAAAAGTTGTTTACCCCCGTGCTCAAAGCAGGATGCTTCCCTTATCTGCAGGCAGAGCCAATTCCCCCCAGTGCCTCCGTCACTGCTGGCTCCTGGCTCCGGTGGCTCTGCGTTATCTCGGTCTGCAGCACAGACAGACCCTGCCCCGAGCAGCCCCCGGGCTCCCAGTGCCCACTCCGACCTCTTCAAAGGCTCAAAATTGCTCTGTAATTTGAATCTTTAACAACACGTGGAGAAATCTCCCGGGGCTGGCCTCTATCATGTCTCCGAGTGGCTTCGTAAATACCACGCTGAGGAATTTGGGTTTTATCCTGTCTCTGTGTGTGTGTGTGTGTGAGGGATGTTTGTGTTCTGCAAAATGCGTTTTCTGCTTTCCCCTAGAAAAACTACTGCGCATCTCCTGCGTGTCCTTTTGCTCACCCTTCTGTCCCATAGCTGTGAGCCTGGTCCCCTCACCAGGGGAAGGGCTCAGTCCCCATCCCTCATTCCCGAGCCAGAGGGCTCCAGTGGCTCCTCCTGGGCCACCACCGTGGTCAAACCCCCGTCCCCTTCCCGCTGAGATGCACAAGCCACATGCACAAAGTCAGCATAGGGGGGGAAAAAACCAGAAAAAGCTGGATGGAATGTATTTATCTGAAAACAATAGTGTGTCTGGATGGGAAAGGCAGCGTTTTACACACCGATCATGTGGTTGTTGTTAGTGTTTTCCAAAACACCCAGAGGTACCTTATGTGTTAAGTAAGGGCAGCTCGGCCTGTTCTGTTTAAAAAGCCAAAAGTGCATCTCTGCACCTCAAAGTGCTCTTGTGTTTCAGCCCTGCACCGAGGCCCAGCTGGCTGCCAGAGGAATTTCCCGTTCCCCCCAAATCTGCAGTCACGGGGTTTGAGCTCAGCCCAAGATGCTGCAGCAAATATTGACGGTTGTGTTTCAGCTCTCCCCTTTTGCAGCCCCTTGCCTGGAGCAGGACGGTGTCCTGGCAGCCCTGCTTGGCTCTGCTGCTGCCACGAGGGTTTGGGATGCCATTCCCAGTGCCCCAGCTCTGCCTGCAGCCCGGGGCCAGGTGCTCTGGGGTGACACTGCCCCAGCTGTCCCCAGCGGTGACGGGGATGTTCCTTTCCAGGCTGGGCCATTCTGGGGCTCCGTGGGGACAGTGCTCAGGGGGAATAGGGCAGCTCCAGCTCCATCCTTTCTCCAGGCACAGAGCTGCTGCAAGGAGGGATTGTTTGAAGCTGCTCCAGCCGAGCAGGAGCGTTCATTTCCTCGGCTGAGGCAGCCCCAGAAACCCAAGATCCACTGATAGCCATTGAGCAAGGATTTCCATTTTTGGTGCGAGCTCAGCCTTAAAATAGACAGTCTTGAGCGAGGAAGAAACTCTGTTGACAGAACATAGGGAACATTCCTCCAGTGTACTTTTGCAAAGGACTATCTGTGTCTTTAATCTCCACGGCGTTTCCTGCAGGTCTCCCGGGCCCAGCTTCCCTCTCATTGTTCCTGGCGCTTTTGGAAATGACCTCAGGCGGTTTGCAGTGACTGGCGACCCACGGTCAGAATGACTAACCCAGTCTGTCTCCATCCCTTGGACATGTCCCATTGACTAAATAAATGACAGGCACTGACATGTGAATAGAAACAAAAACAGCCTGACAAGTGAAATCTTAACTCTTTGGAGCAAAGAGACGTCTGGAGCAGAGCTCATCCTGCTCAGAGAATCGCTTGCAAAAAAAAAAGTCCTGACGAGGGTGAAAAGGCAGCGAGGCTGCTCAGGACACACGCAGACTGGGGAGACAAACGCCTCTCGTCTTACTTTTAATTGTCCACACAATTGGTTTGTGCAGCTTTTTTTCTCCGGGCACGTCTTTAATTAAAAGCGCGGCTCGGTGTTTGGGTGTCTGGGCTCGGCAGGGATAATTCCACGGAGCGTGACAAGGGGCAGGGAGGACAGAGGCTGTCACAGCATCCCAGCGCTGGCCTGGACCCACGGCTCACCCCCGGAGATGCGTCCTGCCATTCCCCTTCCCTGCCTCTGCACAGGGCCAGCCTTTGGAGAGGGGATCCTGCCTCCCCCAGCCCCGCAGGGAGGGAAAATATGGATTTATGTCCCTCCTAAAAGCCACCAGCGCTGCTGCTGTCAGGTTTCAGGGATGGAATTCCTCATTTTTGCCCAGTTCCCCTCCATCCCCATCCCACCGGAGTTTGGGAACAGGCCTCACCATCCCAGCATGAGCCATTTTTTAATGCTGTCTTTTTTTGGTGCTGTTAATGCACCAAACTTGCTCTCTTTGAAATCTAACAATAGTTTTACCAATAAGAATAGAATTAGTGTTAATAAGCTACATTTGTGGATTTATTTTTTTGTTGTTGTTGTTGTTGGAAAAGTGGGCAAGTATTCTCTTCAATTTCATCAATTAAATGCTGTAATGACAATAATTAAGAATGCTGTTTAGCAGTTATTAGCACTGGGTGCCTTGTTAGGATGTCTGTGTTAGCTCAGGTTTAATAACGAGCTTCATATAAATCCAAAAAAGAAGAAAATAACGATACGGGGAGTGGTTGTAGCACTGTGGTCTGAGGGCTCCTTGCTTTAATGTAAGCAACAAATAATTCCCTCTGGCTCTCAGCATTTGTGGATAAGGCCATAAAAAGGGAGAAAAAAGAAAAAAAAGAAACGAAAGAAAGGAGGAAACCTCAGCTAATAAAAATGCCACCCTGGCTTTATGGCCACAGGAGGAGCGTTTGTTGTTTGGCTAATGATGATGGGAACAGCTCCTGTTGGGGTGGCTGATGTCCCTCTGTCCTCCTGCACGTGTCCCACCCGTTTGGAGAGCACAGGGCCAGGGCTGGTGGCACTGGGAGCAGGGTCACTGTCACTGCCACGGGCACAGCCCTCAGCTGGAGGTGGCTTCAGGAGGGGTTGGCAGGACTCGGAGCCATGAATTTTGTCCTAACCTGGCTTTGGGAATTTATTGTCTTTTTTTTTTCCTTTGTCCTGAGCTGACCAGCTGCTGTCCCTTCCAAGGGGCAGGTGAAGCTCAGTGAAGAGAGGGAAGGTCCCATGATAAATGGGACAAGAATTGCTGGGGTTTGGTTCCTGCAGCCCCTCAGCTGAGCTCTCCACACTCCTCCTCTCTCGCTGCTCTTTTGGTCTTGGTTCACCACGTCTGGTCACTGTGCATCAATCATTGACCAGCTGAATAAAAAAGAGGCTGGGAGCTCAAGCCCACTCATTTCTAGAAAATGAGTTTTCTATCGAGCCTGGCTGGGTCCAGCACAGGCTGGATTTTGGGAAGGGTGGCTGGATTTTGAGAAGGATGGCTGAATTTTGGGAAGGATGGCTGGATTTTGGGAAGAGTGGCTGGATTTTGGGAAGGGTGGGTGGATTTTGGGAAGGGTGGCTGGATTTTGGGAAGGATAGGTGCCCAAGCTGGGCAGTGAGGTGCTCCAGGCCCACCTCAGGAGGTAAACAAAGATCAGAATTCAGCTGGGACCTGTCTGGGGGAGGTGACAGGTGCTACACCAGGGCTTGGCTCACCAGAACACCGGCACAAGGGTTTAGTGTCAGAAATGCACGTCCAGCTATGGAAAACCCCAGTGCTGGCTCCAAGAGGATGGAAAGGGCTGTGCAGAGGGCTCCTGCACCAGCCAGGATCCCTGTGCAGCAGGGAGAGGTGCTGCTGGCACCCACGGAGCCCTGGGGAAGCTGCTCCTGCTCCTCTCCCAGCAGCCTGGAATGTCCGAGGCAGCGTTTTCCTGGACACACACACACGGGTTCCCAGCACAATTTGAGGAACAGAAGGGCCAGCCCCGGGGGTGCCAGCTCAGAGAGGGCTTTTCTCAATCCACGATGTGGCAATGGAACGGAGAAGATCCCCTGGAGACTTGACTGGCTCCCAAGCACCATCTGCCCTCTCAGCACAGCCTGCTCCTGGGTGTTTCAGCTGGGTGTTTGCTGGACCAACCCATGTCCTGCTGTGTCCTGGGGTCTGTTTAAGGCTGATTTGCTCTCAGTAACACCCAGCAGTGCAAATTATTTCAGGGGAAGCTCCTTTCCTCCCTAATCCTGCTTTCTGCTGGAAAAGCAGAGGGAGATCCTGCAGCCAGCTGCCAGCAGGGACACTCAGATCACAAAAAGAGACGGAGCTTTGGTACTTCAGCAGTGAGTGCCTCTGGCTGCCTTTGGTGCAGACTCAAAACAGAGAAGCCAATATTCTCTTTTTCCCATCGTGTTTTTCACATCCCCATTTAGAGGTCGGGAGAAATTTGGGGAACATCAGCCCAGCATGTGCACATCCCACAGCCGCGTCCCAGGAGCAGCTTTAAAAGCCTTTTTCAATTTTCCCTTGCTGCCTCTCCAGCCGAGTGACTCAGTCCCTATTTCTATTCTCTTCCCACTTCTGTTCCTGCTTCTCCAAAGTTTTGGTCAGCGGCAGCAGCTTTTTGCTGATGTCTTGTGGCTGCTTCTCTCCGAGTTATTATTGGAGATGCCTACAAAATAACAGTGCTGCTCTGTGAGACGCTGCTGCACCACTGCAGAAAATATTTACCAAAGCTGTGGTAAGCAGCTCTTTACTGGAGTGACTGGCGTCTGCTCTGAAGCTGCCCAGACGCCACTCACTCCAGCAAAGAGCTGCTGCAACAGAACAAATTGCCCAGGGCAGCAGATCTTGGGCAGGGAGAAAAGCCAGCAGCCCAGTCTGTCTGTCTTTGTGTTTTCTAAGGGAGAAAAATTATCTTTTTACAAGCCTGCCCTAGTTGGCTCTGACCGGCTCTTCCCAGAAAATACCATCATAAATAGGAGAGCAAAACTACTGCAGAAATGGACAGGTTGTCATTTAGGGCTGACCTTTCTCAGATCTGCTTCGGTGTCTTCTTCAGCCTTCCTTCTCCTCCAGCCCTGCTGTGTTTTTAGCTCCTGCTTCTAGCAGAGCACCACTGGACACAACAAACCTCAATTAAAATCCGTTTTGGACATAAACATATACATTTATATACACTCCTTTTGCTTTCTGGAGCGGCTCCAAATAGAATAATCCTTTTTTTAATCCTGTCCCCCTGGGGAACTTCCAGTTTTGTGTTTGCAGATTGTATGGGTAAACATGGAGAGGGGTAGATTTATTTTTTTTAAGGACACTGGGCTTGGCATGCGACACAGTTTGTTGCTGGATCAGCGTGGTGGCAGCACACAGAGCTGGTTTTCTTACTCAAATAATCCCTTTCCAGCTCAAAAATGACAATTTATCGAAGCCAAGCCAACAGAGACCTAAAGAGCAGTTTCAGAACTGGGTGTTATCTGCCTGGAAAAGGCTCCAGAAAGGCAAACAGTGGCCACAAGCTGCTGAAGGACAAACTCCTGGTGACTTCTGGATGAGTCCTCTGGTTGTAATTCCCTTCCCATTTGAGCAGAGCAGCTGGTTCATGTGACAGAACTGGGCTCCTGTGGCCAGAGCAGGACAGGAGGGGTTGTGGGGCTGCTGGTCCTTCCAAGGCTGAGGAAATGGTCAAAATTCCCAAATTCCCGAATTCCCATGCAGGCAGACTCAGCATGAGCATCTCTTTCTCCTTCAGGACCCTCAGAGGCTGCACCATTTTTGGAGCTGCTGAAGGTGACTTTTCTTCCTCAATCCCTTCTTCATCCAACAGAATCTCAGAGCAGTTTGTGTTGGAAGAGATCTTAAATCTTATCTTGTCCCACCCCTGACCATGGGCAGGACAACTCCCCCTGCCCCAGGCTGCTCCAAGCCCCAGTGTCCAACCTGGCCTGGGACAATTCCAGGGGCAGCCACAGCTTCTCTGGACACCCTGTGCCACCCTCACAGCAAAGAACTCCCTCCTGACATCCAACCCAACATTATCTCCATCATTTTAATCAATTCCCCATTGTCCTGTCACTCCAGGCTCTGGTTAAAAGTCCTTCTCCATCTTTTCTGTCGACTCCCTTCAGGTGCTGGGGGGATCTTCACCATCCGCTCCTGGTGCTCCACCACCGTGGGGCCCACTGGAGCTCCCAATGCACCACGAGGTGGGAAATCCTCCTGGATAAAGCTGCAAATTGAGGCTCAGCAATCAACGCCTTCATCCTCTCCAGCCACACACCTCATTTTCTCAGCTCATCAGTTCAAAAGGCCACGGAGGATCCCAGTCAGGAGGGACACTGGGAGGTGTGATGGCAGCCCCGTGCTCACAGACCACCCTCCCACGCCAAAGGGGAGCCTGGGCACACCTCATGGAGCCATTCATCCTTCTCGGCTTTGCTGAGCTGATTCTGCATTTTCTGAAGGTATCCAAGGCTGCTCAGAGAGGATTTGGCTTCCCAGATGGGATTTTCAGCACCACTGGGAATGATCCTGATGTTCTCCTGCTTCGTGTTTCACCCTGTGACTGACCAAGAGCCAAGGTGTGCCTCTGGCTTGTTCTGCCGTGGGAAACATGGAAATTAATCTTTTATTCAGGAGAAAAGCCCCACTTTTCTCTCTGTGGAGGCTGGCATTGTGTTTGGATGAAGGCACTCTTCCTGTGCAACAAAACCGGAGACACCAATGCTTTCCTTGGATTGCAGCAGGGCTTTTCTGGGATGGCTGGAGTTTGTTTTCCTAAAAATGAAAGCAGCAGCACAGGGGATAATCCTGTACTCGTGGCACTGGCCTGACTTGTGGTTCAATCCCTGTTTGTCCTGAGCCAAACCAGGGAACTGAACCCAAGACTCCCTATCTCACATCAAGGCTCTCGTCTCCAGTGCTAAAGTCAGACACTTTCTCCCTCAATAACTGCTTAATTATTTTTTATAATTTGGCCCAGCTCCATCTAGAAGGGATTTAAAGAATCCATGTCCCTGCTCCCCACCTTTCCTGGGATGGGGACCACCATGGATGGATGCCATCACCCACCCCAAGGACCTTTGGGGACATGATTTTACCTCTATGGGTTTGACTAGAAATCCAGGCTTGCTCCAGAAAACTTTTCCAAGCAACATTTCATGGAAACTGGTACTTTGCTACCAAAAAAGAAAAAAAAATAGAAAAAAAAATTCTGGTTTTGCCCAAGTGACATTTTCTGACCCAAGAAAACATTTTTGTCAAAAAGCTTCCCAACCACTCTGCTGGGAATGTGCTCTTTGCCATCAGTCCCCAAGGCTGGAGCGCCGGGGTGTTGAAATGTTACTACAGCCCTGGAAACTGTGAGTCAGCTTGTCCCCACCCACAGCAGATACTCGTGGGAAGGGCCTTGAAAAGCCTGGAAACTCAGCAGCTCCTGCCTTGTGGAGTTCCCATTAACCCGTTCACATTAATTCCTGCTGAAAGGCACAATTGGGAGAATTTCTGTTGGATTTTGCCTCTTTTTTTCTCCTCCTTGATGGCGATGAATTTTGGAGGGTATTGAAATTCAAGCCATCTTTGAGGAATTTAGCTGCTGTGGCCCCAGTTCACCCCCCCCAGCCCTGAGGCCCAGCAGATGCAGCCTCACCATGGATCCTGTGGGATTTGGGATGGAGGGATGGATGGAGGGATGGAGGGATGGAGGGATGGATGGATGGATGGAGGGATGGATGGATGGATGGATGGATGGATGGATGGATGGATGGAGGGATGGATGGATGGATGGATGGAGGGATGGAGGGATGGATGGAGGGATGGATGGAGGGATGGATGGATGGATGGATGGAGGGAGGGATGGAGGGATGGATGGATGGATGGATGGATGGAGGGATGGAGGGATGGAGGGATGGGTGGATGGAGGGATGGATGGATGGAGGGATGGATGGATGGATGGATGGAGGGATGGATGGATGGATGGATGGATGGAGGGATGGAGGGATGGATGGATGGAGGGATGGAGGGATGGATGGATAAACTCTGATCACCACGTGGAGGAAAGGTGCCAGAGCAAAACTGGCCACTGTGCTGGGCTGGAAATGCACCGACCTGGGCAGCCCCTGGCTTGGCACAGGGTCCTGCACTGATGGCCCAGTTTCTCCATGGGGTTTGGCCTGGGGGTGATACTGCACCCCTGATCTGGAGCCAGGCTGGGAGAGCTGGGAATGTTCACCTGGAGAAGGCTCCAGGGAAATCTTAGAGCCCCTGCCAGGGCCTGAAGGGGGTCCAGGAGAGCTGGAGAGGGACTTGGGACAAAGAATGGAGGGACAGGACACAGGGAATGGCTTCCACTGCCAAAGGACAGGGATGGATGAGAGATTGGGAAGGAATTGATCCCTCTGAGGGTGGGGAGAGGCTGGCACAGAGCAGCTGGGGCTGCCCCTGGATCCCTGGAATGCCCAAGGCCAGGCTGGATGGGGCTTGGAGCACCCTGGGACAGTGGGAGGTGTCCGTGCCCATGGCAGGGGTGACACTGGATGGGTTTTAATGTCCCAGCCCAAACCATTGCACGATTTTATGTCCCAGGAAGAGTTGGCAAAGTGTGGTTACATCCCACGGGAAGGGTTTTGCTGAGGCTGCAGCTCCTCCAGGATGGAGGTGCTGAGGTGAGATCACATCTCTGCACCAAGTGTTTCAAGATGCCAAGGAGGTCTGGGAGTGTGGAGTCCAGCAGCTGGGAAATTCTCCGTGGAGGAAAACTCTTCAAACATAATTTTTTTTTTTTTATACTTTGGATTTATCAAAATGCCTCATTCTGATTTTTAGCTTTTTCCATTTTGAAGAGGCTCCAAGGTCCTATCACAGTGTGTTACCACACGGGGTATAACATTTGCAAGAGTGAAATGAAAAGTCAGTTTGAACTGGAAAATCATGGCAATGTCATGAAAACAAAGGAAACGGGACATTCTGATGTTGTCAAAACCTTTTTTTTTTTCCTCTGGTTCCTTTCAAAATCAGCTTCCAGCAAAACCAGCAGGATTTTATGAGGCATTTGAGTTTTTGGCAGAGCCCCTGGCAGCAGGTTTGTGGTGGTTTCTCTGGTTGGGCTCAGACACTCCGAGCTCCAATTCCTGGGGGGAAAAGGGGGTGCAGTGTGTATCCCCCCATCCCTTGGGGATCCCCATCTGACCCCCATTTTCAAGGCATTAAAATAACCTACAAGCCTCTTATGTTATTTAAATGTCAATCATTCATTTTGTGTTTTAACCCCTGCATTCTTCTTTTATGACCAGGAATGTATCAAACAGTTGGGATTAAAAAAAAAAAAAAAAAAAAAAAAAAAAAAAAAAAAAGGGAGAAAATGATGATATTAATTTTCCTTACTGAACACCTGGAGTGCCACAGTCGGGGTTTGCTGCCTTTGAGGGTGCTGCCAATGGCAGGGCTGGTCCCTGTCCCCTTTTTTTCCCCCCATCCCAGCTGTAGTTTGGCTTTGGGAAGAGGTTGGTGCCCTCCTGGCCACCCACGGTCCTCTTGGACCCAGGAGGATTTGGCTTTGTGTCATACCTGGGAGATCCATGTCAGATAACACTGGCAGCCTTTCAAAAGCTTCTCTCCAGCTTCTCTGCCAAGACTTATAGGATGTGTTCCAGAGCATCTCCCAGGAATGTTTGTTATTACAACAGGCAAAAAAAAAAATTAAAAATAGGGGGGTAAAAAAAAAAAAAAAGCAGTGAAAGAGCCCATTACTGTTAATGACTAGAAATCCTTTAATAACCAACATTACTATAAATTATATGGGCATTGTGACAGGCACAATCGAGGGCTCTGTGTTTTCTTTTTTCGCTGCCCACGTTTGGGGCAGGAACAATGTGCTGTTGTTGCAGGAGCTGGGATGGATGGCATTCCACTGGAATTGGGGCTGCTCCTGCATACCTGTGCCCGTGGAGATGCTCAGCCTGCTCCAGACCCCATGAAAGCCCCATTGTTCTTCCTGCCATATTGCACACTCCGTGATTATAGAGCCTTTGGATGAGCGCTGAGACGTTGGAATAATGACCTATTCTTAGCTCTAGCAGCGCTGTGTTTAAGATTTATATATATTTAAATGTTGGTAATTGCACATTTGGGAGAGATTGTAATTTTGGGTGACAGCTTGGAAAGACAGCGTTGGAAAGAAAAGCACGGGCTGCGTTTAGGGAGGTGAATCCTGGGGTCAGGCAGGGCAGGGTGAGCCGTGTGGGTTTCTAACAAGGGTTGGGACATCTCTGGAGCAGCCTCAGGACGGGCAGGGATCCTGCCACGGTTGGAGATGCATCCCTGGAAGTGTCCAAGGTCAGGTTGGACCCGGCTGGGAGCAGCCTGGGACAGTGGAAGGTGTCCCTGCCCATGGGAAGGGCTGAAACCAAATGGGCTTTAAAGTCCCTTCCAACCCAAACCATGCCACGATTCCATGAGATCCAGAAAATCCCAGTTTCTACTTTCGTGATTTTTTTTTTTTTTTTAGCCCTTTTGTGCCTTTTCACTGTGACAAAATGGCATTTTCCTCCCAAAGAGGGATATTGGGTGACTTCAGTCCAAACCGTGGTCCAGGTGTGAAATGTGGCTGCTCTGCAGGTGGCTGAGAGCTGAGAAGTGTCAGAGGCAGCAAGGCCCTCACAAATTCTATATAAATTTTTGTATTTTTAACCAAGCAAGCTGCACATTTCCTAAACCCCACCCAAAAATGACAGGGGAAAAGGAGCTTTGCCCCTGGTCCTATAGGTCAAAAAGGGGCAGAAGTGACCCCAAAATCAACAGATCTATTTACATTCTGTGTTTATATCGGTGCAAACGTTGGTGGCACACACCTATGGATTTTAAATGATGATTTTAATCTGATGTTACACTGATTGAGTTTGCTGGGGAAAAAAAATCATAGTCTTCATCCAGTAGATTTAAATGATGTTCTTGGGTGGATGAGGGCAGGTTTTGGGGAAATGTGGACAGAAATTTGGGGAGAAGGCTTCAGGTATGGAAAAAGCCACCCAAAAGATTCCAAGAGAAAAACTATAAACGTTCAGGTTGCCCAGGATCTGTTGGTAGAAATAATTTCATTGGTTTGGGTGTTTTTCCTTTAACTGATCAACTGCTGGGGGATTAATTGCCCAGATTAATTTTTGCTCATTAGCGAAGTCTTCAGACTGACCCCAAGCTTTTTCCTCCAGCAGATTCCCACCGATCCACCCCGGGGCTGGGGGAAAACTTCCCCGCATCCCTGGGGATGGAGCCGGGATGGGCAAAACCGTCCTGCTCCGACCCCCTGGATTCACCTCCCCGTCCCGGCGGGGTGGGAATGGCTGTTTTATAGGAATTAATTGATTTAATCCATATTCGGGGAAGGGTTATTGGTGACGGGTCCCATCCAGGGGGGGCCGCTCCCTACGGGCATCGCTGTGGCCGCGTGGGGCGGGACACGAGGGGGGGCTCCCCCCGCTCCCGGCGGCGCTGCGGGTGGGCCTGGGGCTGTCTCCGTCCCCCCGTTCCCCCCGTTCCCCCCGTTCCCCGTTCCCCGTTCCCGCGGTGGCGGCGGGCGCGGGGACCGCGCGGCGCCGGGGCCGCCGTTCATTCACGGCCACGCCGCGGTGGGAGCGGGGCGGGGCCCGCGCCGCGCGCCGGCCAATGGGAGGCGGCGGCGCCGCGCGTCACGCGGCCGCTGACCAATGAGAGCGCGCCTGGCCTGAACTTTTGCCACGGCGGACAAGTTGATACATCGCGGGGGCGTGTCCGGCGCGCGGCCCGCGGGGGGGGCGCGTTAACCCCTGCGCTGCCATGACCTACTTTCGCAGCGCCCCGCTCGCCCACCCCCCTCCCGGCCCGCCGCTCCTCTCCCCACCGGGCCATCCCCACCGCCACCCCCGCCGCCGGCAGCGCGGGGCCGTGCTGCGGGCGTGCGGCGGGCGGGAGCGGGGCGCGGGGGGCGCTTTAAGCGGTCGGAAACCCGAGCCGGTGTTTGCGCAAGGGCCGGTGCGGCGCGGAGCCGCCGGAGTGTCTAGACTGGCACATGATGGGCGGCAGCCAATGGCGGCGCCGCTCGCGAGGGGCCCCGCGCGCGCGCCCCGGCCACACAAAAGCCGGCGAGGGGCGGGCGGGCGCGAGCGGGCGGCGGCGGCGGCCGCCCCGGGAGCCGCGCACGGAGCCGCCGCACCGGGGCCGCGCCCTGCGATGCGGACAAGGGACGCGCTGACAGCCGGCCTGCGCTGCGGCCTCTGCTGCTGCTGCTTCTTCGCCTTTCTGATTTAATTTTTTTTTAAATTTTTTTTAATTTTTTTTTAAATTTTTTTTTTGAATACTATTTTTGGCTGAAGGGATCCGACGCCTCCGAGCGGCCCCCCGGCGCCGCTTCCCCGCCGGGCGGCACCCCCCGCGCCGGGCGCGCTTCCCTCTCCCCACCTTGTATGGTGGAGCGGCCGCGGGGCGCAGCCGAGCGCTGCCCCGGGCTCTGTCCGGCCCTCGCCCCCGCCGCTCCCCGCCCGGCCCCGCGTTGGCAGCCGATGTAGGGCACGGCGCGGCGCGCCCGAGCCCCAGCGCCGCCACGGGAGCGGCCCCCGCGGCGCCGTCTATGCCCGCGCCGCCCCGCCGCCACCCCCATGGTGCGGCCCCGCCGCGGGCCGTCGGAGATCCGCTGGGGAGTCCGCGCTGCTCCGGGGCTGCGATGAGATAGAGCCGGCGGCGGAGCGAGGAGCCCCGCGGAGGAGGGCGGGGGGGGGGGGCGGCGGAGAGCGACGCGACCCCCCGGCCGCCCGCGGGTCGTATGTTCAGGTCCAAACGCTCAGGGCTGGTGCGGCGACTTTGGAGGAGCCGCGTCATTCCGGACAGGGACGGCGGAGATGGGAGCGCCAGGAGCGGCCACGACCTCGGAGCCACGGGCAGCTGCAAGATCGCGGAGAAAAGCCCCTCGGCGGAGCTCCGCGCGGTAGCGCGCAGCCTGCTGCTGCGGGAGGCGGAGGAGCGGCGCGGGGCGGCGGGCGAGGCGGCGGCGCCGCGCGGGGACCCCATGGCGGAGCGGCGCGGGGCCCGGCTCCGAAGCCCCGGCTCCGCGCCGGAGAGCGACGGCCGGACCGTGACCTGCTGCCTCTTCTCGGAGCGGGAGCCGGGCGGCCCCCAGCCCGCCCCCGCCGCCGCCGCCCCCGGCCCCGACGGCGCGGCCGACGGCGGCTCCCCGGAGCGGCGGGGCCGGGAGGCGCGGGCGCGGCTGCTGCTGCTGGAGCAGGAGCTGAAGGCCGTCACCTACTCGCTGCTGAAGCGGCTGAAGGAGCGCTCGCTGGACAGCCTGCTGGAGGCGGTGGAGTCCCGCGGGGGGATGCCCGGCGGCTGCGTGCTGGTGGCCCGCACCGAGGTGCGCCTGGGCGGCCTGGCGGCACCCCCGCACCTCCTCCTGGGCAAACTGTTCCGCTGGCCCGACCTGCAGCACCCCGCCGAGCTGAAGCCTCTCTGCGAGTGCCAGAGCTTCGGCGTGGCCGACGGACCCACGGTCTGCTGCAACCCCTACCACTTCAGCCGCCTCTGTGGGCCAGGTGAGCGGCGGCGAGTTGGGTCCCCCCCTGCTTCATACACCCACCGATTTGGGGGTTCGGTGTTTCTGAGCCCTTTTCCTGGGTTTGTCCGGCCCCTCGTGGGGCAGCGCTGCGGTGTTGCGGGGATGCCCTGGGGGACGCGCCTGGCGCGGGGTCCCCTCCGGGCATCCCCCCGTCTCTCGGAACCAGCGGTTCCAGTTGTGCGTAAAAACCCTTTTCTCTTTATTGTTGCATTGTCGTGTGTTTTTGGTTCTTTTCCCGCGGAGTTTCCCCGCTCCCCGGGAGCCGGAGGGGCGATAATCGGCGGCTCCATCCCGCTGGCGCCAGCCTGGCTCGCTCCTATCGGAGCCGGGCGGTCACCGCCGCCGGCTTAAAGCCGCAGGCGCTTCGGGGGGGCTGCGGGGATGTCCCCGGCGCGGGGATCCCCGGACCCGCGGGGACATCCGGGGCTCCTGCTCTGCTCGGATTTTCTCTTTTTTTTTACCTTTTTTTCCTTTTTTTTTTTTTTTTTTTTTTTTTTAATTTTTTTTTATTTTATTTTAACCGTAGGCAAAAGTGAGCGTTTTCAAATTGTGCGTTTTTGGTCTTCTTAAGGTTGTTTTTTTTTTTTCCTGTTTCTATCAGCAATACTCGGTAGTGTGTCTCCATGTCAGCAGGGAGTAGTTCCGTGGAGCCAGAGACGTGTTGGGGAGTGTGAGGTGCAGAAATCGAAATGATATTTAAGTGGCTGTGCAAAAACCGTACTGGAACTGGACAGCTGGATTCCCAGTGCCAGAGGACAGGGTTAGATGGGCTATTGGGAAGAAATCCTTCCCTGTGAGGGTGAGGAGACCCTGGCACAGGGTGCCCAGAGCAGCTGTCCCTGGATCCCTGGCAGTGTCCAAGGCCAGGCTGGATGGGCTTGGAGCACCTGGGACAGTGGAAGGTGTCCCTGCCATGGCAGGGGGTGAAACGACATGATTTTTAAGATCCCTTCCAACCCAAACTGTCCTAGGACTCTATGCTGACTGTCCCTTTTTTTTTAGGCAAGAACTTTGATTTTATTATTTCTTTTGCAATCTGGGGCTCCTGCCTCCTCGCTTTGCATCACTTCTTTCAAAGAAACTTCTCTTCTGGGCGTGCTTCTCCCGAAGGTCGCTAGAGGCTGGAGGCAGCTTTTTTTTTTATTCCAGTTGGAGCTGGGCTGCGCTTTCAGGAACGGGGCATTTCTTTTAGAAACGGGAGAAGTTTCCCAGTCTCTGTCCCGCAGCCCTGCTGCTTTTCCCAGCGGTGAGCGGCTGCCAGCCCTGTGCTGGGAGTAGTAAAAAGCAGAGCTGTTATCGAGTGGCTCCTTATCACTTTGATAATGGGTGACTGTGCCAGGACCCCACCCGCGCCGGCTGGGCGCTGCTAACAGGAGCCAAGAGAAGGCCTTGATGCCCTTTTTCCACAAGTGGCTCCCTACAGGCATCATCCTGTTGGTGTTTCCCACCCGGTTTGCTGTGGGATGTAAAAGTTCTGGGGTGTTTCGGGCGAGTCCCTGGTGACAGCAGGTCTGGCATGGCACCAGCACAGCCAGCTCTGGCTGTTACATCCACCTGGGCACATCAGCACCTTTGTTTGGGTTTTTTTATTAATTTTATTTTGGGCTTTGTAAGCAGCCTGTGAGAAGAGCACCCCTCTCCGTTAGGGGCAGCTTTTTTGAGGAGCAGTAGATGACCCCAGAGCCATCACACGGGGGATGCTGAGGTTGGTGTTGATGAACTCCTGCAGGCTGAGCTGCAGTTGCTGGCTGGGTGCTCTCAGGCCCAGGAGGGAGCAGAGGAGCACTCCCAGTGTCTCCCTGCTCTGGGCTCAGTGTGGTGGATGTCACAGCACAATTTCTCACTGAAGGTGGTTCCTGCTCGATGCTGATGCCTTCAAACAGCCCAGCTGCCTGCACACTCAGTTTGGGCAAGCTACAATTCAAGAAACATCGCTGTCATGTTCTGGAAGGGGGAAAGAAACCCCTCTGATCAGGGCTGGGGTGGATGGAGAACCTTCTTTGGCCTTCCCCCTGGTCTTGGCCCTTCCAAGAGCAGCGAGAGCTGGTTGAATGACCTGATTCAGCAAAGCACCTCCAAGGACCTGCTGAACATGGAGCACATGACTGCTCCAGGCCGAGCTCTGGAGCTCTGTGGGCTGGATTCAGGGTGGCCTCTGCTCCTGAGCTGCTTCTGTGCCGAGGCCTTTTGGGATGGATGGGCCAAAGTCACTTGGGTGGCTTGGTGGCTGAGGCCAGTGTGCCTCTGGTGCCAGCCCTGTGTGCCAAGAGGATCCTTCCATCACCCAATCCCTCTTTTCAGTATTTACTAAGGGTTTGGGGAGCACTTGTTAAGCCCTGTGTGTTGGAAGGTTGTCTCCCAAGGCAGATGATGGAAATGTGGCTCTTGGGGAGCAATTTGGTGTTTTGTGTGACTCTGTGGGTGCCCAGGCACAGATATGGAGCAGAGGGGTGCAGCATTTTCCAGTAGCAAAGCCCACTTTGAAACTTCCAGGTGGAACTCCCATTCCTCAAAACTTAGGAAAATCTTGGTCTCCAGTTGCTTCCAAGTGTTTTGTTTTTCCCCTGGGTGTTTCTAACCTTGAGAGAAGAGCTCCTACCCCAAAGGAGAAGGCGAGAGAGGGTTTGTTGGTAATCTGAACACAGCTCTAACATGAAGTTTTGTTTTTTTTTTCCAGAGTCTCCACCACCTCCCTACTCTCGGCTGTCTCCTAATGATGAGCAAAAGCCACTGGGTACGTGTTTTGTCTCTTTTGATCTCTGGGGAACTCCTTCATGGTGCAGCCCTGCTGCTGCTTCTGAGACAGCCCTGCCTGGCACGTCAGGCAAAAGCCAACAAGTCGGGCTTTTATGGCTGCTCATTATTTCTGAGCAAGCATCAGCTGATGGGTTTTAAAGAAGTAAATGGATGCCAGTTTATCCTACCAAATTACTGTGTGTAGACACATGCATATTTTCCAAAATAATCCGAAGCTCTATTTTTAATGAAGGCGTAATGAAAGGTTGCCAGACATCATGTTTTGTCTGTGTGTGTGTGTAATCTGCGGGAGTGGGAGCTGCTGGGTGCCATTTCCATAAAGGCCTGCCTCTGCTGCTCCGTGGAGGAACCAGCTCTTTCTTACCCTTCCTCTCTGCTGCTGCTCACAAGGAGATGGATAGTCTTTGAAACCATGGCCCTGTGTTGTTTGTGGACGGGGCGTCACTTTTCCTGGGGAATTCTGAAAGGTTTTCTCGGATGAAGTTGGTGGAAGCAGCTTTGGGGTGTGGAGTGCAGGGTGCTGGGGAGCCTGGCAGCCTTGGATGCTGCTCCTGTGTGCCCCTCTTTGGCCTGAAAATGTTTTGAGCTGGCCACTGCTGCATCCTCACCATCCTTTCTCAGCTTCTTGCTTCATTACATAGGAAGCAAAGACATGGGAGGGAAGAATCCCACATCCCTCTTGGATTTCTTGCTGGGATCAGTGCAGCTGGGAGCTTTTTCTCCCTTTTTCCCGTGGTCAGTGATTTGCTGGGGTTAATGACCACAGGGAGCTGGTTTTGCTCCCATGGGGCAGGGAGGAGACAAATGGGATTTTCAGGGATAGGAGGGGACAGCAGTGCCTGTCCCACCCAGCCCCAGGGAAGGGCAGGAGCTGCCCCTGCCCTTCTCAGCCATGTGTGCACCCTGTGCCCACCAGCAGAGCAGCCTGCAAGGCCAGGTTGGCTGATGGTAGCTTTTTATTCCTTTTTTTTTTCATTTTTGTTAGGTGTGAAGGCAAAAAACCAAAAAAATTGTCCCTCCCTGTGCTCCCTCTTTCCAAGTTAATTCCCTTTAGAAACTGCTTGTGCTGCAGGGAGAGATGATAGTGAGCGACACGTGACTTTATTAAAACAACAGCCAGGGGTTGAAATTTGCTTCACTGGCTTGTTTGATTGGAAAAATAATGGTTAATCTGTGAGCAAACAGTTGAGCACTTAATTAGAGGGGTGTAAGCAAGAGAGAATAACAAAGACTCTTAACTTGTTAAAACAAAGTTTCCTTCGCTTCAGCAAAGAGGAAGGAAGGAAGCAAGAATAAACAGCTTCAAGAATTTTAATGGTGATAATTAAGTATAGTAACTCTGACTTGTTTAGAGGCTTAATGTAACTTTATCCAGTAAGCACCAAGTTCCTACTTGTTTGATCAACTTAACTGGAGTTATTTTTGTGGTCGAGGCAATTCAAACTTTGCATTTGCGTGGTGGAGCTACAAAGTTAATCGCTGCTTTCTGGCTCTGTGGAGAGTTTCTCCCGGGGAGGTGCTGGGAAGCTGAGCAGCCAGGGGTGCTCACATGCAGCAGGACTAAAAAAGTGCTTTCTTTTCTTTTCTTTCTTTTTTTTCTCTCTCTTTTTTTTTTTTTTTTTTTTCCTCCCCAGATCTCTCAGATTCCACGTTGTCTTACACTGAAACAGAGGCTACAAACTCTCCCAACGTGACGCCCGGAGATTTCTCAGGTGGGCAGAGCTGGTGGTGTGGGGACAGGATGGGGGAAAGGACACAAAGGTGCTGCTCTTGGTTTGTGTTCTGGCTGCGAAAATGACAAAAAGAGCAGTTCTCTTGAGTTGGTTTTTCCAGAGGAGCCTTTTGCTCTGGGTTTTGTGATGAGGTGCTGTTTGTGGGGTGAGCAGGGAGGTTTGGGTACAGGGTTTGGAGGGTACCCAGACCCATGCTGAGCTGTGGGGTCAGGCTGTGGGGCAGGGCAGTGGGGCTGTTGCAGTGCTGCTCTGTGCTGTTCCTGCCGGGCTGGTGTTACCTGCCTGGCCCTGGGCTGCACTCCTGCTTCCAGGAGCTACAGGAGCCATTGAAGATCCCCAACAAAGCTCGGCTTAATTAGGTCCTGGTTTGTGCTCTGCCCCACCCTTTCATTCCCTTAATGGGGCTCTGCAAGGCCCGGGGTGGTTGGAGCTGACAGCAGGTGGGGTTGGGGCTTTCCCTGGCTGCAGTGGGATCATTCCACATCTTTCTCCTTGCTGTCTCATCCCGGGCTGGGGGCTGACTCTGTGGGGCAGGAGGGGCCTGGCTGTAGGACCACATTTAATTTCTTGCTCGGAGAACTGGGATGAAGGCAGCCAAAAGTGGGTTTTGGTGGAGCCCCAGGTGCCTCCTTTGGCAGCTGGGGTGGGGTTTGGCCACCTCTGAGCCTCATTGCTGAGCACAGGGATGGAATCTGCTGCTCACCTGGGGGATGCTGTGAGTCAAGAGGAGTGGTGGAGGGGACCTTTGGGCTCCTGGTCCCTTGGTCGTGGCGTTTCTCTTCATTTTCTTTCCTTGCAAGAGTTGGTGGTCGGTTTGGTGAGGAGTGTGGTGAGACGTGGGCATTCCTCGGGGTGTTTGGGCTGATCCCAGCCCCAAAGGGTGTTCAGACAGCACAGGGGCTGTATGGTAGCACGGTGACACGTTTCCCTTTGGGGATTTTCCCTTCTCCTTGTGCTTTCAGGTGCCCCTGTGGTGGCTGGTGCCAGCCCAGGAGCTTTTGTTGTACTGCCAAGTGTCCAGAGCAGAGGAACAATCGATGGCAGGACTGGGATCATTCAGCCTTGTGCTCTAATAAATGTGTCTGCAATTCCTAACAAACATTCCTAGGGCTGGATGCACATCCCTAAAGCTCCCCGTGCCCGTGGCTTTGGTTCTAACTTGATAATTGGCATTAATTACAGCAGCCAGGTTGGAAAAGTGGAGTTCCTGAGGATGTAATGGTTTAGCTCCTCTCATGGCTCAGTCTTTATGGGACATCTGGTGGGTTTGCTGGAAGAGAGGAGAGATTTTAACTTTTCCTTGAACAATATAATGATAACATGTGACTGAGATTGTGCTGAAACCGGATCCCTCCTCTCCCCCTGTGCTCTTTCCAATGGTGTAACTTTTAATAAGAGTCTGGGCCTGGGTGATTTATTTTTCCCCAGTGCTCAGGATTGCTGAAAGAGGATAAGAGCCCTGCTGAAGTTAACCCATACATGTCATCACGGGCAAGTACAAGGGAAAAACCCACTTAGGCTCCAGTCTACCTGCCACATTTCAGTTTGTTTATTCTGCATTTCAAACTCGTTTAGTGGCTCTGCTTGAAAGTGTGAAAGGTCTGTGGGAGGGATGCACAAAGCACATGGTGCTCCCTGCCTCCTCCTGTGTACCGAGGGAGCTCAGTGTGCATTTAACTCATCTCCCAAAAATAAGAACATTTTGGGTCTAGCACCAAGCCACTGCTATTTATTGGTCCAGCTTTGATCATCAAAAAAAGCTTTTCCTACTCAAACCACAAAATTCAATTTTTGGGTAACAAAGAGAACCATTCTTCTCCTGTTGCTCCTTTACTTGATGAACTTCTAAAACAGGAGGTTTTAGCATGAAGGCAAAAGATGATCTCTGTCATATGTGTAAATTAAAAACAACAAACCTCTTTTTAAGTAGAACCTTTCCTAGCTATAATATTGCCCTTAAAAAGAGGGGAATATTATAGCCCTCTTTATTAAAAAGATTAAAATATTAGAAAGAGGGGAGGTCTGCAGTGGAGCAGAGCTCACTGTGAAGCTGAGAGGAGCAGTCAGTGCTAAGTGGAGGCACACACAGCTTGTGGATGGTTGGGTGGACCTGACCTGGATCGTGGATGATACCCCAGAGCCCTCTTCATCTAATGCTCAGAGCACCTGGGTCTTGGAACAAAGCTGTTTATCTAAGGATCAGTGTCCAGCCACAGCTTTTCCCTTGGAATGGGGATGCTCCTGTTTTCCCAGCGAGGTACAACAGCCTGGCCAAGATCTGGGTCGGTGAGAAAAGACACTTGGAGATGTGTGACCCCAAAGTTTCCTCCTCCTGAGCTCAAGCAGTGCCACGTTCAGGCTTGTGAGAGCACCACGAGGGGCTCCATCTTTTCCTCCTTGGATTTATTTCTGCCCGGGGAGCAGAGCTGAGGAAAAGCTGCTCTTTGAGGAGTTCTATTTCCAACCCAGGTGGTTCCCTGGCCTGGGCTGAGGCTGGGCTGTCCCCAGGGAGCCAGCAGAGCCTTGGCCAGCCCTGGCGTCACCGCGGAGCTGGGGAAATACCAGGGAAAGGGCAAAATCCAGCAAGGCAGGAACAAAAGCTCAGCCTCGTGACTCATAATTGGTGGAACATTCGTAGTAATTTTTTTTTTTTTTTTCCCTTCCCCTCAGACTTGGCTCCTCCAGCACATGCCAAGAAGCTGCTGTGCCCGTTAGACTTGCCAGGCGTGTGGAGGGCTGGGCTGGGGTGGTGGGGACGTGCTGCAGCAGCTGCCGTGGGCTTTGGGATTGCCTGCCTTCCTCTGAACCCCACAGGGCTCTCTGCCTCACCAGCCCTGCTCTTAAAGCCCATGGAACAGCCCCGTTCCTGTTGAAGAAGCCCCGTGATGAGCACTGAGCAAAGTTCTTGTCACTGGTGGCTTTAAATTCTGGAGGTCCTGAGGGGAGAGCAGAAGGTGGCCTTGCACCTGTAGGTCTCTGTGCTGACTTGGCCATCCCCAGGGAAGATGCTGGTTTGTTGGGTTTTTTTTCCAAAAATAGTTGGTTTGGGTGTTTTTTAAACTTTGACATCACCTCCCATGTGCTAAAACTCTCCGAGAGTTTCAGCTCTGGTGAACTCTTGTGTAGGTAAAAATGTGCATCCTCCAGAAAAAAATGTTGAATTGGTGGTTTGTTGGAGGAGGGATGAATTCCTGTCCTGAAATTCTGCTCCAGAGCAGCAGGAAGGTGTTTTCCACCTGGAAGTGGGAGCTCAGGCATGGGTTTATTGCCAGCAGCTCTGCTGATGTCCAGAAGGTGCTGGGCTCCATGTGGAGGTGACCTCTGCTTGGTGTGACTGATGATGGTGGAGAGGAAAGCTGAGAATTAACAAAGAGGCAGAAACTGAATGTGCTGGAGCTTATTTAAATTATTTCTGATTTATTTTTTTTTAATTTTTTAATAAGGTCTGAGAAGATGGGGAAGTTTTTACAGGGCAGTGATGGGGCTGGGGGCTTTGGATTTGGGGAGCAGGGTCCCTGTCCCACCAAAGGAAGGAAAAAAAAGCAGGAGCATCCATCCCAGCTGGTGACTCAGCCCTGCTGAGGCAATTCCACTGCTCCAGGCAAGAGCCAGAGGGGTTTTTGGTTTTTTTTTCTGCTTCCAGCAATATTTAGGATGAACTTAAGGAAGCATATTTTAAAACCCACTGAATGGAGAAAGTGAACGTCTCCCTTCCTCTCCTCCCCCCCTTAGAAATAACAGGCTGCAGGATTTATGCTAACAAGGAAATTTATGAAGATCCTGTGTGTGTTAGAAGTAGGAAAATTTAAAAAAAAAAAGCCCATTAAATCTGTCAGGCGGATGTGTGTGGCAACTGGGCAAACATTGCCCTTTCCGGGCTGGGGGAGAGATCCTGGAACTACCTGGTAAGAGAAAAAACAAGGGTATTTTTCTCATTAATAGGGCAGCAGTTTCTTCTGGGAGGAAGATGTTGGGTTTTGAGGATAGACTCCACTCTGGAGCCTTTTCATCCCTTTTTCCCCCCTCTCCTGCAGAAACAAATCCTTTAAAAAAAAAAAAAAGACACAACATATCTGTGCATCCAGTTTAATCACAGACAGATGTTTGTTTGGGCCAGTAATGATTTTGGTTTCTTTGGTTGTTTTTTTTTTTTTTCTTTCATATTTAACTGTAGGTTTGCTGGCTGCTCTTCCCCCTGTGCAGTCTTAGAACAATCAGGGTTTGGCTAAAACCTCTCTCCTGGTCAGAGGAACCAGCCTTGTTGCCAAGAGCTACTTCTTTGATGCAAAAAAAAAAAAAAAATACATCCTGGAGGTGCTTTGTCAGATGTTTTTATACGAAACAGTTTTCCTCCATAGTTTCAGTTTGCCAACGGGAAATAAAGTGCATCTATTTTTCCAGTGTGCTGCAGAGAGGGAATTCTTGGCTGGCTGTGGAGGCTTTTCCCACGTGGCTGTGGATGGCCAGGGAATGTTGGAATCCTCATGGGAAAGCTTCAGAGCAACAGCCTGGAGCCCCTGGAGCCTGCCCCTCCCTGGGGTTTGCAGCTTCTGGCCCTGCCTGGGGCTGACATCAAAGGCAGCTTCTCCTGCTGCAAACTGAATCATGGATTAAAGGCTGAAAGGGAAGGTTGGGGAGCTCTGGGAGCCCAGCCCTGGGCCTTTCAGTGCTGTCCCTTTCACAGAGGGGCAGGTGTTCTCCTTTATTTTGTATAAAAATGTCTTTCTGGGGCAGTGATGAACCCCACCAGAGCCAGCAGATTTAGGGAGGGCAGTGGAGGTTTTTCCACATCTCATTTGTGCTTACACAAATGAGGGGCTCAGCTCCTGGAGTGCAGCCACCCCTTTGGAGCAGAAGGTGAAGGGATCATTGACTCTGTGGCCAGGTGAGCTCCTCCTTGTGTCCAAATCCTTCATCCATAAGCAGAGAATATTCCACCTGGGAAAATCCTAAGCAGACGAAGAAGAAGTTGTTCACAACATTGAGCAAGCAGCAATTTAAGAAAAAAAAATTCAAGTTTGATGACTTGCCAATGGAAGAGAAGAACCCTGGATGAAGGCTGGAGTGAATTATTACCCTCACGTGGTGGTTTTTTTTTCCATTGAAACCCTGTGGGGTAGCTCCTGTTGGGCCACCAAACCAAGAGCCGGAGCTCTGGGCTGTACCTGGGCAGGTTTTCACAGAGCTGTGGTGTCACCTGTACCCCTGTGGCTCCATCCCTGCAGGGCAGGGGGCTCTGGGAGGACGATTTGGCTCTGGCAGTGGCTCTGCAGCTCTCCAGGTGTTTCTAAAGCCAGAGACAGCTGTTGGTATAAAATACCCTCTGGGTTATGGGCTTGTAGTGCAGGGCTTTTGGTCCTGGGATTAGTGCAGAGCTCAGCTCAGTGACGTGGGCATGGGGAATTAATTTGAAATTAATTTTATGGAGGCTGAGGGACCACTGAGGAATTTGCTGGAGGTGGTTTGTGCTGAGGAGGGGCATCAAGGTTCCTCTGAGGTTTTGCATCCTGTGCAGCAAGGAGCACAGCCTCCAGAAGCAGGCTGACAGGAGGGCAGGTGTCCCCTGGGCTGGAAGCTGGGCAATGTCCCTTTGTGGCTGTAACCCTCCAACGAGCCACACTTAAGAAATGAGGACAATCAGAGCTGTCCTTAAGAAAACCTGGGCAGCTGGAGTTGGCCCTTGTTCAGGAGAAAGGAAGGGAAAAATCCAAACTCTTTGGATTGAGCCTCAGGCTCATTGCCTGGGGTGGCACAGGCTGCACCAGGGGTGGGAGAAGGCTGGTCTCACCAATACTGTGTGTGTATTTGTGTGTACACACAGCTCCCAAACTCCAAAGGAGAATTTTCCATGAGGGAGCTGGGCAGGATGATGCCCTGAAGGGAAGGTTCCACGGGCAGTATTTTTATTACATTTACATTATATTTATATTACATATATTCTATCCCCAGGACCCTGGGGAACAGGGTTCCCTTGGAGGCAAAGACCCTGGAGTTCTCAGTTTATCCCAGCAGAGAGTTGCTTCCTCTCCCTCTGTTAGCTGGAGCTGGGATGGATTTTCACAGCTAGCCCTGGATGTTTTCAACCTCGAAGTTCTTGGAGCAAGTACAACACCCAGATATAAAATATGTTTTTGTCTGTGGTTCATGGAGTAGTTATGATGTTTGGCCTTGAATCACAGGAGAATCACATCCCTCACTTCTCCAAGCACCTAGGCACGGCTCTTAAAAAAAGAAACATCAGGAAGCAAGCGAGTTACTTAAAAGTAAATTAGCTTAATCTTTGTAGCCTAAACGTTACATTCTTGCACCCTATTAGGGGTTGGATACAACTTTCTAGGTAGTAAAAGTTCCTTTGATGTAGCTCTGGTTGTGTCCTTTAAGCAGCATGGATCCAATGGATCCGGCTTTGTTTGAACTTTCCTTTTTTCCCCCTGTGCCTGTGTTTTGCTTTTTAAAGGGATTTGCTGAATACTGGACACAGTGTATTTATGACCTTTGAAAACGGTGAATGTTTTGAAGGAGGAATTTTGGCTTCTTATAGGGGGACCTGTAGAGAGAAGCTTGTGTTCACAGTCCCAGTAATAGATTTTTTTTCTTTTTTTTTTTTTTTTTTTTTTTTGGTGGCACTTTGATGAGTGAGAGGTGTTTATAGGCTTGATTCATAACTGAGTTACCAAGGTTTTCCACGGAAATAACTTATTAAATGTGTGGCGCTCCCCGGAGCCATTGAAGTCTGGAGATTTGCTGTTCATCAAAGGCACCTCCAAGTCCTAACTCAGCATTTTACCTCTGGAGGATGCTCAGACCCAAAGGGGGCTGTGTGGTGTGGGAGCTTGAGATGGCTTTTAGTAAGAAATTTTTTTTAAAAAAAGCAAACTGGAAGGAGGAGGAAAAAAAAATAAAAAACCTCAGGAAAAACATTTCCCCCCGTCGGTCACTGGGAGCTGCTGATGGTTAAACCTGGTTTTCTGGAACACTGCTTGTTTGTGTGGATTTTTGCTTCTCTGCTGCACAGCTGAAAAGTCCATCCCTTCAGTGCTGCTGAGGGCTTTGAAGTGTCCCCAGGTTCAGTTTAACTGGCAAAGGAGACTCAGCTCTCTGTGCTTCCCCAGGGGCTGGAGTGGGCACGTGGGGCTGGGATCCCAGCTCTGGGACCCCAGGAGCAGGGACAGTGCCTCACTGAGGTGCCACCTTGCTCCCTGAGGATTTGGCTTTGGCTGCTGCCTGTCCCAGCTCTTTCACTTGGTTGATTCATCAAATCCTGGTTTGGGTTGGAAGGGACCTTTAAAATCATCACTGCCATGGGCACAGGGACACCTTCCACCATTCCAGGGTGCTTCTGGTCCAGCCTGGCCTGGGACACTTCCAGGGATCCAGGGACAGCCACGGCTGCTCTGGGAAACCTGTGCCCACCTTGTCAAAAGTCCTTTTTTAGCTCTTTTATAGCCCCAGAAAAGAAAAACGCCCCAGGAGCAGAGTGCTGGGAGAACAGAGATTAAAGGGAAGACACCTCCAGCACTGGGGTCTGGGCTTGGCCTGCTGAGGACTGCTGGATTCCTCTTTGGGTGTGTTTTTTTTTTCTGTAAGAACAAAAACATTTAACATGGAAATGCCTTGTGTTGGCTGACCTCTTGCAGGACTGCTGATGCTGACTGGTAATGGCCTTTGCAGCTCCTGGGGCTGGAGCAGGGAGCAAACAGCTCTGCCATTGAAGTGCTGGGCTGTGCTGAACCAGAGGCTACAAACAGGGTTAAACCCAAAGCTCTTCTCCTGCCCTCAATCAGCCCTGCACCCTTGGTTTCCCCTTCTTTTTTTTTTTCCTTTTCATATTTTCCTGGTTTTGTTCTTTAAAGGGAAAAGAGTTAACCTCTGTCTGAAAACCCTGACAAAATACAACCTTGTCCCTGGCAGGGAGCAGGCACAGGGATGCTGCTCCCTCCCTCAGCATTTTGCCTTTCAGGCTATAAAAACCCATGTATGAAACCTGCCAAAAAAAAGTCAAATTCCCAACAGTGCAAGAGAGAGGGATGTGCGGAGAGTTTGTTTTGCCCTTCACAGCAGTTCTGTGTTTCCTGAGGGATGCAGGAGGTCTTTGCTGAGGGGTTCCAGGTGCTCCTGTCCTGCAGCATCCCCCACCCCACCCCAAGAGCAGTTCCCAGAGGCAATGCTGGGCCAAAGCCATCCTTCCCTTCCCTCTGGCAGTTCATGGAAGTGCCCTGGTGTCACATTTGCTGGATGCTGATGCTCAGCTGGACCCACTGCAGCTTGGCCTGGCCTTGTGCTGCCCTCCCCTTCCTGTGCCTGCCTTTGGAGATGTTCCTCCTCTGAGGGCTTGCAGCAGCTCAGAGGGGTCAGGCTGCCCATTCCTCCAGCCTGGAGGAGTTGGGAGTCTTCAAGCTGCTGCAGGGGCATCTCTTGATGCCAGGGATGCTCAGGCAGGATTTCTTCTCACAGTGGCTCCAGAGAAGGGTGGGAGACACAACTGTGTTGGTTTTATCTGTGTATTCTGTGAGCAGGAGCAGAACCCGCCAGCAGAAAGGCTTTTTTTCAGCTCTTTCCATTTATTAAGGTCTCATTTGCTAAGATTTTTTTTTTCCATGAGAGAAGCCAAAGAATGTTAAAGACTCTGTTAAAAAAAAAACACTAGTGCCAGCTGCTTTGTGCTTTCACACAGAGTGATGCAAAGTCCTGTTGTCTGTTTAATCAGGGAAAAATGATACCTGCAGCCCTGGGTGGTGGGTGAGGCCCTGGTACAGGCTGCCCAGAGAAACTGTGGCTTCCCCATCCCTGGAAGTGTTGGTTTGGAGCAGCCAGGTCTGATGGAAGGAGGGGTGAGATGAGCTTTGAGGCCCTCCCAGCCCAGCTCATTGTTCCTGTGAAAAGGCTGCCTTTATCTCACCTGTCTGCAGAGCCTCCTGCAGGGATGGACGTGCTGTGCAGAGCACATCCCTTCTCTTCCCTTCCCTGCCTTTCTTGTCCCCTCCTGGCTGCTCCAAACCTGCTGCTGTGGCTGAGCCTGGAGCTCACACAAGGCCCCGTTTGTGTGATCCCTCGCTGGGAAAAGCCAAGTTTGTCCAGGGGGAAGAATGAGGCACTTGATTCATCCCCCCCCTGCGTGAGGCTGTGGGGTCTGGGAGCATCCCTGTCCTGCACAGGGAAGGCAAACACGGGCTGTGGTGCCTGGGAGCTCCCGTGCTTCTGCTTTCCCTTGTTCCTGAATAAATGTTGTTCCTTTGGAAGCATTGGTGCATCTTCCCCTCAGCTCTGTGTGGCAAGCACAGTCATTGTGCCCTGTTTTTGTTTTTTTCCCCCGTTTCTTTTTTTGTATTTTGTTTTTCTTTGAATCTTAGAGCGAGCTGTAGGTAAAAATGAACTACAGGTAATTTTTTTTTCCAGCATTCTTTGTAAAATCCAGAGAAGTGATATAACTCAACGGGAGCTCTCACCCTGGAAGTGTCCAAGGCCAGGTTGGATGGAGCTCTGAGCAGCCTGCTCTGGTGGGAAGTGTCCCTGCCCATGGAAGGGGGTGGAACAGGGTGATCTTAAAGGTCTCTTCCAACTCCAACCATTCCATGGTTCTGTGCTCCATCCCCTCGTCACAGGCGAAGCTTTGCCAAGTCTCACAGCAAACACTCTCTGGTGCTTATAAAAAGCTCAGGCTCCAAGATTAGCTCTGCTTGGGTTTGTCTGGTGCAGCAGCTCGGGGTCTCCAGCTGTGGAGAGAAGGAGCAGATGTGAAAATGGGCATTGAATGTCTCAGACCCAATCCCACCCTATAAATTGTCCACTGAGGGCTGGAGCTGTTCTGCCCCGGCTCTGAGCACAGTCAAAGCGAATCCAGCAGCTTTGGGTTTTGGCCTGCTCTGGAGAACTCTTTCTGCTGAGGCTTTATGAAGCCCTGAAAACACACCACCATTTGCAGAGGGGCTGGGGGTGCCTGGGCTGGGTGCAGAGCAGCCTTTGGTGGCAAAGCCAGGGCTCAGCTTTCCTCAAGTGTCTCAGAGTTGCTTTCTGAGATCTGCAAAAAAAACCCCAAAAAAACCCAACAAAACTTTATGAATCGACCAGGAAGCCAGTAAAAATTAGTAGTAACAAGCTCATTTCAATAGAAATGGGTTTGCTGCTCTGCTGGCTGCCAACCATTTATGAGACTGGCCGGGTGCCGCGTCCAGCGCCGCATCCCTCTGCCTCCTGCTGCTGGAAATCATTTGTGACTCCAAAAAAAAAAATAAATAACACTATTGTGGAGCTCCTTTTTATGGCTGGGGCCTGAGCTGGGTGGCAGCTCTGGAGTTTGCAAGGCTGAGGGGCTCTCTGCTCCATCTCAGGTGGGTTCCCCTGGGTTTGAGGGGTGCAGGTGAGGACACGGGATGGGAGCTGCATCTGTGGCACGTTGGATTTGTTCCTGGATCTGATGCCAGGGGAAGAGCCGGGTCAGTGTGGCTGTGCCAGCTCAGGGATGTTGCAAGGGAGCTTTGGATGCTGTTGGGTGTTGTGCCAGGAGAGGTTTAGGATGGAATTTTAGGAAAATTCCTTTCCCAGAAGGGTTGTCCAGCCCTGGCACAGGGCACTTGTGGAGTCACCATTCCTGGAGGGATTTAAAAGCCATGTGGCTGTGGCACTTGGGGACAAGTGGAATGATTGGAGCTGCTGATTTTAACCAGGGATTGCTCCTGTCTCTGGTGGGGACACCCCAGGCTGGTGTCCCAAGGAGCCAGGGGGTGGCTTGTGTAGACCCCAGACCCCAGAATGGGCCCATTTCTGCTTGGGCTCCTCTTTAAATACTTATTTAAATCAAGATTTTGCAGCATGAGAATTCACCTGCCTCTCCCATTCACACTGGGGTGTTCCAGTGCTTGCACAGAGGGATGTGTGTGCCTGAGGAGACTTCCACCCCCAGCACAACAAAGGGAATTCCTGGGAGAGCACAAAGTAAGGTAAAGATCCTGTGAGCACAGGGAGCTGCTCTTCCCCCTTTGCTGAGTTATCTGAATGGAAGGGAAATGTTAGCAGAATTATGTTTTTTTTAAAAAAAGAAATCACTCCCACTTCCCAGGTTACAGACACCAGGAGCACACTGGGCAGCTTCTTCATCACTGGAAACAAGAAAATTGGAGTCATTCTTTATTCCCCAGTAATTACAGCCACATATTTTGAAATATCCACGTCTTTTGCACGTTGAATCACCAGTGCAGACCTTCAGAGCAGGATTGAATTCAGCTGTGCTTGAAAGGGTCGGTCATTTGAGACTCCCAACATTCAAAGATCTTTGCAAATTAGTTTTGCTCTTGCCATGCTGAATTTGTTTGTGTAGAAAAACCTCAGTAGATTCGGTATGTGGCTGTCTTTGAAGGGCCTCTGCTTCAAAGGCTGCAGCTCTGGGTGTTTTATGTGCTGAGCTCTGCTGCCTCACTGGGAAGTGTCAGCTCGTGTTAAACCTGCAGGAAGGAAAAGCTGAGAGGGGTTTTTCAAAGCTTTCAAGGAAACTGGATGCCCAAGGGTTTGTTCCTGTAGGAAACGGGTGCTGGAGCTCCACGTGTGGCGTTGGTGCAGCCTCAGGAGTGGTTCTCTCCATGCCCCTTCCCTCGTGTGTGTTTTGGAGGATTAGGGATAGTTGGTCCCGGAAAATTCAGCTGAGATTTTGACAAGTGAGAAGCTGAACACAAGAGATTTGAGTTGGGCCATAGCTAGTATTCAAAAAAAGGTAAAGAGTAAAAATAATGCTGTCAAGTTTCCTGCTTCTTGGCTTGAAATCGATTCTTTTTTTTTTTTTTTTCCCCAAAAAAGAAATTGAAACTCAGAAGGGAAAATGGGAGAACCTGTCTCACATCCTGGACTTTTGCATGTTTAGATCAGGTCTGTCACCAAACAGGTTTTGTTGGAGAGAGGCTGGAGCCTTTTCCCCTCCAGCCTGGAGTATCCATGCACATCCCAGGAGGCTGCACTGGAACTGATCACTTTAAAACACAGAAATGCAGGAAAAAAAACCATAAAAGGTGCTAATGGAAAGGCTGAAGGGCTGTCACCTCCCAGAGCCTTGAGCTGTCCCAGAGAGGAGCTCTCTGTGCCCTCACAGAGCTGGGGAAGGTTTTTGTGAGCAGGCAGTGCGTGGTGTGAGAGCACTGGGCTGCCTGAGGGAAGGAGCTGCCCAGGCTGGGTGTGTACAACAGCATCAATCCAGGTTGAAATGAGGACAAACCAAGCAGCAGCACATTGCTGGGAGCCAGCAGATGATCCCAGCTCAGCCTCGGGCTCCTGGCTGTGGCTCTACTCCTTTTCTCTCCTCTTCCCCCCTTTTCTCCCTCTCGTTGAGATTTCCACACAATATTATTTTAATCCCCATCCTCTGGCCCCCTCCTCCTCCTCCCTCTGCCCTTCCCTGCAGGCGTTCTCCCCCCATGCAAGGCTGCAGAGGCTCTCAATGAGAACCAGCTGCCTCCCAAAGCCGTTTCCCCTCGGAGTGGGGCCAGGGTGAAGTTGGCACTGTGCAGGTTGTGGCTGCCTTTCTCTCTCTCTCTCTCTCCCCCAGCCTCCAGAAGGCTTTTCCTCCTGCCTTTGTCCTCTCTGAATGCTGTTGGTATCCTGGGATTTTGAGGCTGGCTTTTTGGAGCCATCCCACCTTTGGAGCATCGCTGGTGTGTGTCCCCGTGGGGTGTGGCACAGGGAGCACCTGGATTTGGGATGTGCCAATTCCCAGCTCCCTGCCACAGCCCAGCCATCACAGCACAGCCTTGCTTGGGTCAGAGGTTGTTCAGAATTGGCTTTCTTTGTTCCTGGAGCTCATCTGTGGGTCAGTGCACCTCCCTGGGGCTGAGTTTTTGGTGTGTGTTGAGTGCAGGAAGCAGCCACTGGGATTTGGAGTCATGTTTTCCAGCCTTTTCAAACACCCAGGAAGGTTTTAGGGATTCAGGGGCTGCTTCCAAGGCAGGCAAGTGACTGAAAGTGGTTCAGGCATTAGCAGCTCACACGTGCCAGCTGCAGTGAGTACCAAACTCCTCACAGCCAGCCTTCAGTGCCCCAGGACACTGCTGAGGGTGAGCACAGGTTTAACAGAGGGAAGGAGCATTTCTGGGTGAGTGCAGCCACCTGAGGGAAACAGCACAGGCTTATCTTGGAGCTTTCATTCCTTATTTCTCCTTTAAAGTTGTCCTTGATGCTCGTGCCACGTGAAGAAACCGAAGCAGTGTGTAGGGTGGATGGAGAGCAGGCAGCAGCAGTGTTTTCCCAAAGTGTTCTGTCTTTATCCTGGGTTCAGGGGTGAGGCTGTGGCTCCTGCTGGGAGTGCTGCAGTTGTGCACACTGGAGGTTTGGTGGGCTCCAAACTACAGAGGCAACACGGAGTGCTGAATGCAGATCCACTCCCAGACTGGGAGCATCAGCTTGGATACCTTGGATTCATTCCCTGAGCCGTGATGCAGAAAGAAATTCTCACCAATTCAGCATTTCAGAGCTTCCGAAACGGGGTGGTTCTTTTTTTTTTCCCTGACTGACTCAACCCAGCAGGTCTGTGAGAAAAGAAGGGATGAGAAAACACTTCCCTACACGTGCTGGAATTCCAGTGTGGCCACTGCTGCCTTGCCCAGGTGTCACCCAGCCTGGTGGCACTCCCCCAGCCAGGGGGGGAAAAAACCAGGGAAAAAACTCTTTGGAAATGCAGCAAGACTCAGAGGCACTCCCAGAGCGGTGCCTCTCTGCTGGAGTGAGGTCGTGGGTGTTTATTTGAGGGAAGAGCAGCTCAGCCAAACATCCTGCTTTTAAACTGAGCCCTCAGAAAGATGCCTGCAGCTATATTTGTGTGCAGCCTCCAAGAGCTGGGCTCTGGGCACGGATGGGATTTGCAGGGAGGGTTTAGGAACAGCCTTGCCCGTGTTTTGGGGTTTCTGCTGCACTAAAAGCTGGGATTTCCTCAGCTGCAGCACACTTCCAGCCAGTGGCAGGCAGGGAGCTGGGTGTCCTGCAGGGCTCTGAAAACCCCACTTCCTCAAGAGGGGTGTTGGAGCCCTGAGTTTTGAGTCAAAATAAAAATCAGTGGGAACTGCCAAGTTGTTTTTTTTTTTTGGTGGGGGGAGTCTTGGTTTTGGGTCAAAACCGCTGTGGGTTTTTTTTTCTCCCTCTTGTTTCAATCCCAAGCACAGCCCTGCCAGAAACTTGGCTCAGCTTCCCCAGCAGAATTAGGGAGGTTTTTATGTTTGGGGGTTTGTCAGGAGACCTGAGACAAGGTGAGTTTGGCCGAGGCTGGGCTCTGGCTGGGACAGGGCTGCGAGGAGGAGCACAGGACAGGGATGTGCCTAAGGGAAGGCACAGGCAGGACTTATTTTTGTAGACATTTCATAGCAACGGGGCTAAAATAGAGCTGTTGCTCTGCCTTCTCCATTGCTCTGAAGGGAGACCCATTTTCTGTTGCTCTGCCTTCTCCATTGCTCTGAAAGGAGACCCTTTTTCTGCTCTGGTGGCTGGGATGGAGCTCTGGGCTGGGCCATCACAGGGTCCTTCAAGCTGCAGGAGAAGTTTGTGGCAGCTCTTGGTTTTAACCCTTGATTCTGAAAGAAAAGGCTCGTGAATAAGAGTTTTATCTTCACCCTGCCCTGCACACCACAGCACTGTGCATTTCCAGCCCCTGACATCCTTCAGTTATGTAGGTGTAGCTTAATGCCACCATTGGGCATCAATCCTGTGCCTGCAGGTAAAATACCCCAATGTATTTATTCCCACAGTCCATTTCCAGCTCCATTTCCCATCCAGAGTCATCCAGGCAATGACACATGACCCTTTAGATTTGAATTCCCTTAGTGAGATGTTGCTTTTGCATGTGATTAAAGACCTAATAATGTTTTGGACCAACTTGATGGTGTTTGGGTAGCAATTCTTGCACTTAATCTCAGATTAATACAGATGCCCGTGTCTGAGATGGTTTTTATAGATATTTAACTGCAGCCAACAGGGAGAAAGAGCCACTAGAAGGGCACAATCCATCTTCTCTCTACAGAACAGGGCTTAAAACAGGGCAGATCAGTTGTGCCTTCATCATTCCCTGCTGGGGAGTGCAGGTGGGAGGGTCTGGGCTCGTTCACATGGATTTGGGATGCTGTGATTTATCCTTGGAGCCAGCAGAGAGGATTTGGGTGGTTGTGAGGCACTTGAAAAGAAAAGAAAAATAAAAAATAAAAAACCCCAAGCTATTTTTAAAAGAGAGATCTGTAGGATGTTGGCCACTGGCACAAGCAGCAAAGTCCCAAAGTCCTCTGTGAGTTCCACCAGCACCATCTCCTGTGCTCCAGGGCCGGGCTGGGAGCCTGATGTCACGGGCAGAAAATAGCCCCTGCTGTCAGCAGAGTAAAAACTGCATTTTTTTGTGATCTTGGCCTGTGCTGCTGCCCCTTGCAGCCTTCTCTCCCTGCAGGAACCTGCGAGCACACCCCCAGCCCCTTCCTGATTGTTTTTCCAGCCCCATTACGCAACCTCAGCCCCGTTTGTTTGGATTCACAAATTGGTCCCGAGCAGTGTCAATAGCTGGAGATACACACAGAGGGGAAGGGGACTTTATTTGGGTTTTAGGGCCTTGGCAGTGAATGGTGCCAAAACAAATAGGGAGTTTTATCCTGGGCCGTGTTAAGCAAACAGCCCTGGGAGCTCCTGGGGAGAGGTTCAGTGGAGAGCAGCAGGGATGGAGCCATCAGGGATGGAGCCATCAGGGATCCCGGGGTGCTGGGCACCACTCGGGGCTCCTCAACATCCCCTTGAGCCTGGGCTGTTGGTTTTTATCCCTTAATGATGGATTTACAAGGAAATAAAGACCAGCAGGGTCGGCAACAGAGCTCTGGGTGACTGAGCCTGAGTTTTATCTGCTGGCTTTGGGAAGCACGTTCTGTTTGCTGAGCTCTGCCTTGGGAGAAATTCAGGTTTTCCTTCCTCTGCTGCTGCTGCTGTGTTGTCCTGCAGTAAAATCCTCACCAGCCTTTCCACTCTTAATTGGCTCGTGGCAGGTTTATCCCCATTTATCCCAGATCCCTCTGCAGTTCCTCAAAGCTTTTGTGGCAGAGGTCAGAGTTTTCTTGCATTGCTGGAGCCTTGGCCTTGGTGGTTGCATGACTTGTACCTTCTCAAAAAGCTCAAGGGCTTCAGGTTTTCCTCTTTTTGGGGTTGTTGGAGGGGTTGTTTTCCTCTTTTTGGGGAATGCTCTGTGTCGCCGTGAGCAATTCTGACTTCATCACTGACAGCACCCTGGAGCAGCCCAAGAGCTGCTAAAAATGACAATTTGAACCCCCTCAGGCCAATTTCTGTTGATTTTCAGCTGTTTAAATACAACCACGGTGAAGTCAGTGGAGTTACTTTGAATTTCTGGTCAATATTTGGAGCAGAACCTGGCTGTGCCCATATGCAGCATGGGAGGATTTATTAGTAAAAAAATAAAGGAAATTATGATGGGGGTTGGAGAATAAATGGGGGGTGGAGAATAAGACTCAGACTCCCCAGTTCTTCCTGATTTTTTTTTACCATCCTGAAAGAACTTTCCCTTTGGAAAACAAGTTGCCTCAAATGGCCCTGGTGGCTTGCTGAGGGCAGTGGGTTATGACAATAAATAAAAGCCAAAAAGCGCTTCTAGAAATGGAAGGAATGTGCAAATGTTTAAATGATTTAGTACCAGAAAACTTTATTTGAGCATTTAATCGAAGAACACGCTTTCATCTTTAAAACATCAGCGTTTGAACTCCCATCCAAGTTTTTTTTTTCCAGACTTTCTATGTACTTCATCATATACAACAGCAAGCTGTGCTTTGCAAAGGGAATAAACTTCCAGGTCCCTGATTCTGTTTGTTGTTGTTGCCCCAAAAGCACCTAAATTGCTGTAGAGAGGCTGTTTTGGGGGGAAAAAAAATCCTAAACATGTTATTGCCTATGTTAAATGTGGTCTGGTTTGTTTGAAGAATGGGAGCTGGGGAGTGCTGTGTCCAGGGAAATCCCATAAATCTGCATCATTTCCCTATGGAAACTAGCCTGGATACAGATGTGTCAGGGAGCACGTGGGGGGTTTTTCCCAGTTTGAGGGAATATTCACCTCTGGGAAGGTGATCTCCCCAAAAAATCACCACGAGAGGGGCTGGGTGGGTGGGTGGCACTGGTTTGGTTGCAGTCTGAACTGGTGGAGGGCTGCAGGAGTGGGTTCAGATGAGCTGGGCTGGACTTCAAACCTTCCACAGGGAAAAAAAAAACCAAAAAACCCATTTTATTCTTAAAACGGACGAGCACGAGCGGATTGTTTGGGAATTACATAATTTTTTGAGCGTAAGAGCAGCTCTTTAAAGAGGAAAAAACCCCAATGGCCACCAGCAGCCATCAATGGGTGATTGTTTACCCCGGGCCAAGGACTCAGTGCACATAACCCCTTTTTGGGGTGAGCTGAAGGGATCGGCTCAGGAATGATTTCCCTGAGATTGTGACCTCAGGGCCCCCTTTGGGGTGTGCAGCATTAGCATTGGAAATGTCCCTGTTTGTGTTCCCTGAGCGGGGCCTGCGCTGGGGGCAGGTTTATGCTTCCTAAGTACATTGTAAAAAGTTTTATAAAGTAGCTTAAATATTTACACAATGAGCATTTAAGGAAACGGTTATGCCTCTAAAGGAGCTGCTGATCCTTTGGGTCCATCAGACCATGGACACACGAGGGGATTTTTAACTGTCTGACCTCCAGGAATTGCTTCTTTTTTTTATTATTATTTTTATTTTTTCCACCTAACTGGTTTTAAGCAGGCAAACAAATGGAAACTCATACACAGGAACTTATAAATAATGTTAATGACCTGGCTTGTATCCTCAAAAGCCAGGAAATTTAGGAACACTCTGGTGAGCTGGCCCTTTGCTCACTGAAGGGTGGAAAGCGTAGCTGGGAGGATTCCTCCTCAATCTCCCAGCCAGCCCTGCCCTCTGGAAGTGAGAATCCATTCCCTGTGTCCTGTCCCTCCATCCCTTGTCCCCAGTCCCTCTCCAGCTCTCCTGGAGCCCCTGGGAGGAGCTCTGAGGATTCCCTGGAGCCTTCCCTTCTCCAGGTGAACATTCCCAGCTCTCCCAGAGGGGCTCCACCCTTGGAGCATCTCCATGGCTCCTCTGGAATTGCTCCAGCAGCTCCACATCCTCCTTTGCCTTGCTCTTCCCACCTTTCTTCTGCTCCCAAATTTCCTTTCTCAGGGCTCCAGCCACGCTGCACCTCCAGGGAGCTGCCAGGAGCCCCTCTGCAGCTTTTATTTCTTGCTTCATCCAGCACCAGGCTGGGAAACTGCCTGGAATTCTGCCCCTCGTGGGAACGAGCTCCATCCCGCTGTAAGAGTGCAATCCCAGGCTGGTTTGGGTGGGAAGGGAGCCGTGAGGATCATCAGATGCAAACCCCCATGGGTGTGCTGAGGAAGGTGGGATGCTCCAGCCACTTCTCCTTTGCTTGGTCTGCTTCAAGGAGATCATCCCAGCTCCTTTGGGTGACCATTCCCTCTCATTTCAGGCCAGCAGGGAATGGGGCCACCCTTGGGTGGCCAGGATGGGTGCTGTGCTCCCCTCCCCACCAGCACCCACCTCCCCTTTCCTTGTGCTTCCTGAGGCACTCGGGGTTGGGGTTTTTGTTTTTGATTCCCCTCCCGCTCGCACGGCAAACGGATGTTTAGATCCGAGAGGAAATGGGATTGCTGTTTGCTCGGCTCCTCCTGGAGCAAACAGCCCTTCAAAATAACTCCTGTGGCGTAAGTGCCAGGAAAAACAGCGGAGCCAAAACCTTGTAAGCAAATAATTGGCCTTTTTTTTTCTTTTCTTTTTTTTTTTTTTTGTGAGAGGGCTCCTCTTCAGCTCCCAAGTTTGCAGATCTCTTTCACGTTTTGTTTTGAGGTTTTGCAATTCTTCTCCAAGCAAACAGATGCAGCGTGTGTGCCAGATGAGGGGGGTGTTTTACTGATTCCCTCAGTGCTGCTTCCAGGTGATTCCCCTGGGACACGCAGGGCTTTTTTTGGGTGGGAAATTGGAGTTTCTGGAGCTCAAATCTGCACCCCGAGTGCTGGGTGTTGCCATGCAGGAGGTGACCCCAGAACAGTGCCCTCGGGGTGTCGTGTCCCTGTCCCTGCTCCTGCAGGGATGGCTCCTGCAGGGCCCTTGGCCAGGGCTGTGGGAAGAGCTCAGCCCAGCCCAGCCCAGCCTGCCTGAGTCACCCCAGGCAGGGAAAGCTCTCAGCAGGTTGGGAAAAGCAGCTGGAAACTCCCTGCCTGCCCCAGGGCTGGAGCTTGGCCCCCAAAAGCTGCACCCTCCATTTGGGAAAAGTGGGCCACGACCACCCTAAAACAGAGGAGAGGCCACAGGAGCTGCCCAGGGTGAGCACTGCACATCCCTGTGCCTCCAGGGATTCCTCTGGGATACAGGAGCCCAATTCCTGCCACTCCTGTGGCACCCACAGAGGGGATGGGGTGGGTGCTGGGAAGCAGGATGTGGCTAAAACACACCAGGTGAGGAAGTGACACCCAGACTGAGCTGGTTCTCAGCTCCACAGCCGCCTCATCCCGGATTTCAGCTGCTCAGCTTCCAGGGAAAAGGGGCTGCAGCCTCACTGGGGTGTCCCTGGACACCCTCACCCATTCCCACCAGCGTCCAGGTGCTGCTGTGGTGGAGAATCCTGAATTTTAGCTCTGCCACAGAGGATGCAGAGATGGGAGCCTGTCCTCCTGCTCCCTCTTCATCTCCCTGTGCAAAAACTCGTTTGGGTAACGACTGCAGACACTGAGGTGAGGTACAGGGGGAACAGGTACTTTTTTTAACCTTTATTTTATTTTTTTCCTTTGGAAATGCAGCCTCTCACAGCCATGCTGTCACAGTTAAAATAAGGTTTAAATTACAGGGCTGGCTGTGGCTTTTTCCCTTTCTTTTCAGAATTTTTGCCAACTTGCAATTTACTTAATGAAATCCTGCTATTTCGTTTAACGGGGATATTTTTTGCAGATGTTGATTTAACCCAGCTTTATAAAATATGTGAGCTGTGCAGTTTCTTTCCTATTTTTAACAATTGCAGAACTTTGAGGGAGTTTATAACACCAATATTTATAACACCAATACCTGTTTGTACCGTGTAAGAGCTTGGACAATGAAGCTTCCACATCATCCACAGCCCCATCAGAAACAGGGTGAAACGCTGCAAAAATGGGCAAAAAATTACCCAAAGTGAGAATTTGTGTTGCTCATTGGAGCTTTGTGAATGTATTTCTGGAAAAGTATCCGGCCCTGCTTTTTTTACAACCAGTTTTTCTTCAGGTTTTTTTTTTGCAGGGAGATTCTCTGCATCCATGTGCATTCTTTATATGTGTGATATATGTGAGGAAAAAAAAAATGGGTCTGGTTTAGGCTGGTGACAAGTAGCCTTTTTAATGTGTAATGCCTGGTGTTTCCCCCAGAATTCCTGACTTTTATTTTTCAGAAGGGATTTCCCTGGAGGGAGGGGAGGAATCTGATATTTCTCCTCCAGAGCTGAGTGGAGGGAGTGCAGTGTTGAACTCATTATCCCTGAGGATGCCTTCACGTGCTCCCTTAATCTCCCTGGCCTTGATGTACAAAGAGCCCGACCTGCTCCCCTTCCTCTTCTTCCCCTTTTCCTCTCCATGGGAAGGTCATTTTTTTTTCTTTTTTTTTGGTGCTTCTTTTGCAGTTCCTGAGCTCAGCTTTTGCTTTCAGCCCCAAAACAGCTCGTGGAGGAGTTGTAGCCACAAATCCTGCACAGACCAATCCTGAAAAGGGTTGTTTTGTTTGTTTTTTTAGCTTGAAAATTCAGCTCCCAAGAAAGATAAGAGCTTGTCCTAGAAAGGTGGTGGGAGAGTTTTTAATCCAAAATTTCACGTGCTGTAACTCACAGCATGGAGGGGACAGGACACAGGGAATGGCTTCCCACTGCCAGAGGGCAGGGATAGATGGGGTACTGGGGAGAAATTCTTCCCTGTGAGGGTGAGGAGGCCCTGGCACAGATTTCCCAGAGAAGCTGTGGCTGCTCCTGGATCCCTGGCAGTGCCCAAGGCCAGGTTGGACAGGGCTTGGAGCACCTTGGGATGGTGGAAGGTGTCCCTGCCCATGGCAGAGGTTGGAATGGGATGAGCTTAAAGGTCCCTTCCAGCCCCATCCATTCTGTGATAACTCCTGAATCCTTTTCTCCTCGAATATCCCAAACTTGTCTGGGATTTGTATTAGTGCAGCAGGACAGGATGTATTCCATGGAGTTCTCTGTGTATTTTGGCATTTTCCTATTTCCCCCCTTCCTCTTTCATTTTTTTTTTTTTTTTTAAGAAACTGTGGTTTGTGGAAATGAAAACAAGTCCTTCTTGGCCAGGAAGGGTAATTGGTGTGAGTCACCTCCAGCCTCCATGGGCAAGTACAGAGTGAGGAATTTGCTCACCTGGGAGAGGACACTGACAGATGGGGACGTTGCTGCCTCTCTGGGCTGCAGTGGTGCTCTTCAGTGGGGTGGGTTTCATGCAAATACATCGATTTTTCACCCCCCCTCCTCTGCTTCACACCAATTTCATCTTGCACTTAATTAGGTTTTACAGCACCATTCCGGGGAGTATGAAAAAGTGACAGCTGGGCTCAATGGTTTTAGAGTTACAGCTGGAACAATTCTAAGGAGAGATGTTTGATCTTCATGATCTTGTCCCAGGTTAGCAGAAGTGGGTGCTCTGTGCATCCACTGCTCCGAGCTGCTGGTTTTCCAGAAGAAAATCATCAGATTTTCTTCTCCATGGCACACAAATGGCACGAGGGCTGTTGTGCTGCAGCTTTGCAGGAGATGCCAGCACAGCATCCTCACTGCTCCCACCGTGGGCGTGAGGGGACCAACCCTGGGGCTTAAATCCTGAATTGCTGAAGTCATTGTTTAGTCTTTGCTTGAAGTGGGACTCAGAGCCCGTGGATGCTGGCCACGAGCAGTTGGGAGTGGAGGGAGCTGCCTTCTTACAGCCAGGGCTGAGATGTTTACACACCAATACACGGAGCAGCTATCGGAAAATCTGGCGTGTGTGGGTGCCCACGCAGCCCTGGGCACGTTGGAGGAGGGCAGGAGCCATCCCTGTGCTCCTTTCCACCTCTCCCTGGTGGGATTCCTGCACCAGGCCCTTCCCGGGGCTGCTCACCCCAATCCCATCCCAACTCTCCCAATCCCTCTCATCAGGCAGTGAGATCTCCCCGCAGAGGCTGAGCCTTTCAGCATGACCAGGTTGGCAGCACACAGGAGGGATTTGTTTCCTTGCAGAGGCCACGCTGGCACCCCAAATCCTTTAATTCCCTGTAAAACTCCTGCAAATCTGCCACGAGCGGGGACTTGCAGGAGCCGTGGGCGTTGTGACACGCGGGGGCAGCCCCGCAGCCCTGGCTCCCGTCTCGAGGTGCCTGAGCAGACAGAGAGGCTCTGGAGAGCTTTATCAGGAGCAGGATCTTGGGTTCTGGCCAGGGAGAACAAAGCCTGAATTCCCATTCCACTCTCAGCCCCTGTCTGCTTCCCATATATGTGAGGGCACCGACGCCGTGCTGCAGAAAAGCGCCTTTTTTTGGGATTATTGGGGAAGAATGATCAGATGAGGGGGAGGCTTCAGCTGGAGCCCTTTTGGGAGAGAGGGTTGGGTTGGAACAGAAGACCCAATGTCGGTCTGGGGTGTGGGATGAACCCTCTGGCACAGGGTTGGGTTGAAAGGCAGAGTTCCCAAGCTGAGCTCTCGTGTCTGCCCAGCACTGGACTCCACACCCAGCCAGCCAAGGAGGAGCAAAGCAGCTCGTGCCCAGGTTTTATGGAGAAAAATATTTGTTGGGCTGCTTCTTGTGGCCCCCTCAGGGGAGCCTCTTCTGTCACAGGTTGTTTTCCAGGTCAGGGATGGTTTCCTAAAGCTTTCTCAGTCCTTGATGCTCACAGTGGTGTTGGCATGGAGCTGACAGAGGTCTGCCTTTGAAGGTGCCACTGTGGCTGCTGAGAAATCAGGGTGGCCTTGGGGTTTTTCAGCCCGTTTGCTGCTCCTCAAGTCACCTCTGGAAGCCATCAGCTCATTCTCAGGAGTAAATCCCGTGGAGGTGTGAGAGCAGGGAGAGGATCTTGCTCCAAAGGGGGGAATGGCTGGGGCTGGAGCACAGTGCAGGCTCTCAAAATACATCTCGTGGTGGTGTTTTGTTTGGTATTGCTTTGGTTTTCCTCCCAGGGAGGCAGCTCCACTCATTTCTGATTAGGAAATGAAAAAGCTGCTGCAGCCACAGCCTGCTCAGGGTCCTGTGTCCTGTCTGAGCTCCCCAGCCCAAAGCTCCCATTTTTCTGGTGTTTTGGCAAGTGGATTTTCTGTGATCAGCTGGGACATCTGAAGAAGGCCTCATGAAGGGGAAGCTGAGCATTCCCCTCTGGAAATGGCAAATTTGGGTTGTTCCTGGAGGAGCTGAGCTGTAATTTGGGGTTGGGCTGCTCAAGGAGGTGGTGATGGGCTGCCTGGCCTTTGCAGGACAGGAGGAGCTCAGTGCCCACGGATTATCCAACAACTGGATATAAAACTGACTGCTGGGTCAGTGGTCCTGCTGCTGCTGGGGACGCCCTGATGTTCTTAAGAAGAGTGCAAAATGAGGATTCTCCAGCAGCATCTCCGCAGCCTCTTCATTTTCCATCCTCACCAACAGCCTCTGGCTTCCAAAACAGCTCCAGCCTGGGAGAAACCCCTTCCTTGGGGGGGTCTTTTCCAACATTAATGATTCAGGCTGAGTGCTGGGATCGGTTTGGTGCAGCCAAAGGCTCTGACCCGTCCCTCTCCACTGAGGAGATTCCCAGGCTCAGCTCCAGCCCCAACGTGCTCTCCCCGAGCGGCGCGATGGAGGCGGGAAGGCAAAGGGGTGTTATTCCTGTTTCTCTTCTGAGGGACCTACTAATTAGTTTCTGCTTTTAAAAGCCTTTGAAGCTCTCAGCCGAAACTTCTCTGGGAGCGAAAACTATGATTATTTATATTTATCCCATTTCCCAGAGGCCGGGCCCCGCCGCGGGATGCTCCGGCCGCTGGGGCGGATGGTGCCGCTCCCCCAGGGGAATCTGACAGCACCCCGAGCTGCTGTGCCAAGCCAGAACGGCTTCCAGAGGTGCATGGCAGCCCAGGAGATCCCATTTGGGTGTCCCAATCCGTGCCCATCCCGCTGGGATGTGGTTGGTGTGGCTGGGATTGCAGCCCCCGGATTGATGAGCGGCGGCGTGGGGAAAGGAGCCTTGGACATCTGCCATCCTGTGATGGATGGGGTGATTTCTCCCGGATTTCTCAGCATTTTTCAGGCTCTGGGGGAATAAAAAAAAAGGGATTGTACACGTGGTTGGGTGGAGGACCTGAAAATGTGTGAGATCTCGGTGTAAAAGTGTGAAAAAAAGGGGGTTTTTTTCTGCCCCGTTTTGTCCCAGCTTCCCTCACCCTGCTGCAGAGGGCACTTGGGAATGAACCCAAGTGAAGGGAGATCCTTCTCCCCTTCCCCCTGGATTCTCTGGAGCTGGTGCCTTGCCAGGAGCAGGCAGAAGAAAAAAGCCAATCTGAAGATTTCCACCCAACCTCCTGAACCTTCAGAAAATCAAACAGTGGAGGGACCTTCCCTTGCCCAACCTTTCCTCTGAGCTTTTTCACCACCTCATTTCCCAGCTGGTTGGGGCACAGGGGTGGATGCTCATGGAGATGCCAAGCACGACCCCAGGATTTTGCCGGGTTTGGGGGTTTCTCCAGGGCTGGTTTCCAAGAGGGAAGAAGTCCCAGGCAAGGCAGGCTGTGGTTGATGACAGGTCTGGTGCTCTCAGAAGTGGCAGCCAAGGTGGGCGGTGACGGTCGGGGCTCCTTTTGAAGCTCTGTTGACATTGTTGTGTTCCCTCGGACGTGCCAGGTGTAACGCAGGTACCTGCAAAGGCCCAGGGGCTGGAAAAGCCAGGGATGGGCCTGAAAGCTCTCTGAGGTTAATGGAGACTCAAAAAAAAAAAAAAAATCAGTTTTGAAAACATCACCTAAAACCTCTGAAAACTTGAGAAGGAACACATAAAACTGTCAGTGAAAAATACCCCAGTTGGGTTTTTCCACTTTTCACTCTTGGCTGAAAAGTCCTTTCTAAAACAGGGGAGCTGGGTGGGGAAAAACCATGCTAAAATACCTTAAATTCATGTTCTGGGTTGTGGATTTAATAGCCAGGGAAGGTCCATTAGAAGCAAACTCCTTGAGTTTAGCTTGAAAATAAGCTAACTGATGATGACTTCCAAATTTCCGGGCAGAACTAGACATGGCATGTGTTTTGCTTTGAAGGATATGAAAAAAAAAAAAAAAAATTAGCATGAGCTGATGATTTTGCAGAGTGGTTTCTTTTATGCAGAGAAAATTGTTTTCATCCTCATTCTTGGCATTGGCTCCTTGTCCTGTGTTGCTTTTGTTTCTTGGGCTGCCATGGAAATGTCCCCCTTTCCCCCCAGGCCTCTCCACACACCTCTTGCACCAGCTCTGGTGCTCGTCAGACCCTTTTTTTTTGAACTAATTTAATTAATTAACCCGGCGCAAGTGTTCTTCGGAGTTAATCATCTCCTGGGTTAACAAATTAAATCTGCTTGGCAGAGGAGCAGCAGAGCTCTGCTCCGAGGGAAAGGCTGGGAGAGGAGGATGGTGGATGAGGTGGTAGGGAGGGCTCTTCTCAGCTCTCTTTCCATGGTTTTTATGGGATAAATATAATTTGGGATGAATATGATTTGGGATAACTGGTGGCCGTGGCTGTCCAACACGAGGAATGTGCCTGCTGAGGGTGGAGGAGTTGGGACCTTGCAGTGACACCAGATTAATGATGACATCAAATCACATTCTTGCTTTATAGTTGAGGTAGGAGCTGGGCTGAATCCTTACATTCAGCGGAGTAAACCAGAAATCTGGGAGAGAGTTGGATGCTGTGCAGCCACGGGAGGGTCCAGCTGGCTGTCCCTGTGGCTGTCCCTGCCGTTGGTGACCACTTTCAGGGCCTCTGTGATCCAGGGAGAAGCTTTTCTTGGTGAAAGCTGGGACATTAAAGGATCCTCTGCTGATGCTGGGCTTTAAGGAGAATGTCCAGGAGGAAAACCAGCACTGCTCATCCTGCTGCTTGCACCCACCTGCCTTTTCCCCATTGTCCTGCCACAACAGCAGCTTCCTGCTTCCCTGGAGACCCCACGGAGGAGCTGGGGAAGGGGACTGAGGTCTGCAGTCCTCAGCAGGAGTTTCACATGGAGAAAAGCCCCTGCCCAGCCTCCTGTGTGTGTTCCCTGCTGGGGCCAGCACTGGGGCACCCAGACAAGGGTCACCAACCCCTCCAAGGTGCCCTCAGAGCCCCACCCAGCTCCCAGTGAGGGTGGGCAGCCAGAAGGTGCCTGGTTTGTGTCCCCAGAGGGGCCCCCCGTGCTGGGGACAGCTCTGAGCCTCTGGCCAGCCCAAGGGGCCGTGCTGGGGTTGGTGCTGCTGGCAGGGGGGCTCTGGGGGGCACCGTGATGCATTCCAGCTGAAACTTGTAAGGCAGAGGTATTTAAAGTGTATTGGCTTAAAGAAAATGGTTGTGAGCTTTGCTGGGGCAGATTGACAATTAATTTTTTTATTCTTTTTCTTTTTTTTCTTTTTTTTTTTTTTTTTTTTGGCCAGGCCATAAAAATTCCATTTCTGCTGTGGAAAGTTTTAACCCCTTCCTTACCCTGCTGCTTCTTTCCAGTGGTATTAATGGGGGATTATTTTAACTGATGGCTCCCCAGTGACCTGTTAATAGATTTTGGGGGAAATGTGTGTGTTCTTTGTGCTGGGCTTTTTATCAGGACCTTGTTCACAGTGACCTGTGTATGGCTGGAGCCTTCCAGCTTCCCTGCTCCTGTGTGCTGGGCAGTGTAAATACAGATCTGTGCTGTGGCAGAGGGGAGGAAAATGACTGAGCATGGGTCTAATAGGCCAAAAGTGGAATAAAACTGAATGGAAAGACGTTGAGGGAGGATGTAACTGAGTGGCCAGTGGAGTGTGAATATAGGAGGGAAGGACATGGAAATGGGGAGTGGGCTCTGTGGTGAGGGAACTTTTGAATATCCTCCTTCATTTCCAGGTTGCCCAGATGTGCATCAAGTCCCTGTCACATCTGGAGAGTGCAGTGATTTATTTTTTCACGTCTATGGTCTTCCCTATGGGCACCTCTTAGACGTGTTTTGAGAAGCTCTTCCTTGCAGCCATGTACTGAAGGGGCCATTTGACCTGCTGAGAGGAGGTTTGGTGGCTTTGGAGAAGCCAAAGAGTGAATCAGAGCCGTTTTATTTCATGTGTTTTGTGATGTGCCCATGTTTTCCATCCTGCTTTTAAGTGCAACATCAAGCAGTGGGACTGTGCAGCGTTTTGTTTTGGAAAAAAGGCATCTTTCTTTTCTCTTTTAAAGCACTCCTTTGAACTTCACTGGCATAAAACGCTGTCAAATCACAAATAGTCTCAAACCTCAAGTTATTTTCTTTACCTCCACACTCTGCAGGGAGCGACAGCAGCAGCACTGCTTAACCCAGAGTGGATTTACAGTGTTTGCTCTCTGCATTTATTCCCAGATTCCTTTTGCCTGAGCCACGCCAGGAGCCTTTTCCTCTTTAAATTCTGGGTTGGATTCTCCTCTCTTGTTCCTTTATCTGTAATTGTGACGCTGTGAATTGTTTGAATTCACTCTGGGATGTGCTCGGAGGCATCGCTGCCGCGGAGGAAGCAGCAATGCAGAGGGAAGGAGTAAACACAAGGCAGAGTTTCAGCCCCTCCATCTGATGGCTGAAGGTGGCTTTGATGGAGGAGATAGCCCTGACGCCAGCCCCTCTGGAGCTGCTACAAGTTTGTAGCTGCCTTACAATGATAGTTGTTAAAAACCCGTCCTGTACCACTGCGAGACTCAAATATTTTCCTTTCTTCAAAAAGAACGCTGACAAGCTCGCCTCTGTTCCAGCACAAGTCAGAGGGTGAGGGGGGGGGAAAAAAACAGAACAAAAAGTGGATTTTCTTGTCTGTGCATAAAGGGCAGAGCGGAAAAAAAAATAAAAAAAAAAAAGAGGAGGGAAAAGTGGAATATTTATTTAAAAGGCAGAGGAGGAGGTGGTGGTGTGGCGGCCGCCCCTGCTCTCTGCAGAGTGGTAGTGGCTAATAGCTGGAGGCGAAACTAATACTTGGCAGGGGATGAGACACAGCACAGGCCCCCCTGATTTGGGGGCTTGCTGAAGTGCTTGTTTTATGTCAGGGCTGCGGGATGAGTTCATCTTTGCAGGAATTGGTTGAGTGCACTGGGAGATAAAAGGAGGGAGAGGAACCCACCGTGGCACGGGGAGCGCTGGGAGAGGGACCTTGGGACAGCTTCCTGCAGGCAGGGGCTGCTCAGAGGAGCCTTCAACTGTCCCCTCCTAGGGGTTGTTTCCCTGTGGTTTGCTTTCTTTTGGATTTTAAAGACTTTCCTCTCCCCTGGCCAGAAAAAGCGGGTTGAAAGGAAACTTCTCACTTGTTGAGGTGCAGCTAAAACTCACGTCCTCGCCTGTTTGAAGGAGCACAGCACATCTCCAGGGGTGCTGTGAGCTGGCAGTGCCAGGCAGGAGCTGTGGGATGACAGAGATGAGGAACACCTTGGCAGGGGGATGCATTCATGGATGGATGGAGTGAAGCTCCTGCCATAAATTGCATGGAAGTGCTTTTAATAAAGCTATTTCAGATGCATGTGAAAAGCCCTTCTGCTGTTTTCATGGATGATTTTGCTTAGGTATTTCCCAGTTCCTGGAAAGCAGAGATGGCACCAGGGCTGTTGGCACCTCCAGCAAAATATTTTTGCAGGATAGGCCCTGTTTTCCTCTGGCTTCACTTGCCCCCCTCGTACATTAATTTGCAATAAACCATGAGAAACTCCTATTTAAATGTTTATTGCTGACTGTTCCCCTGATTAATGGAGCTGCTGCGGAGACACTGGAGGTTTGAAGTCATCCCATCCTTAATCTGTAAGGGAAATGCAGGGGCTGAGCAGTAGTTTCTCAAAAATGTAATAACAAAACCAACATAGCTAATGGGCATGGAGGGCTTTGAGGAGGTTGGGAGGTTAAACAGATGCAGAGCTCAGTAATTGCTACCAGCCTCCAGCCCCGGCACATGAAAGGCCCTCAGCTGGTCTGTAGCCCCCAGATCACTTGAGTGGGACAACAGCAAAGCTCAGTGTTTGGGGGAGATCTTTGGAAAGGCATTGGGAGCATCTGTAGGATGTCCCAGGGGGAAAATGACTCTGAAAAATGGATGCTGTGGGAGATGGATGGGTCTCTGAGCACCTTGGTTTAGTGGAATTCGTCCCTTTTGATGGCAGGAGGGATAGACTGAGATGGTGTCCCCAAAAATGTGAGCTGTGGTGGGTGAAGGGGAAGAGACTGATATGGTCCCCCCAAAAATGTGACTTGTAGTGGGTGAAGTGGAAGAGATTGATGTGATCCCCCCAAAATGTGAGCTGTGGTGGGTGAAGTGGAAGAGATTGATATGATCCCCTTAAAAATGTGACTTGTAGTGGGTGAAGGGGAAGAGGCTGATGATCCCCCAAAATGTGAGCTGTGGTGGGTGAAGGGGAAACAGACTGATGTGGTCCCCCCAAAATGTGAGCTGTGGTGGGTGAAGGGGCTGCTTGAGGCTGATGAGCGTTGCCCACAGCAAAGGGCATCCTGCTGCCTCCCCACCTGCCCCATCACCCCCTCCCCCAGGGCCCTCCCCTTAAATTTGTATAGTTACAACTCCAGTTAAACTCCAACAAAAGCCGCTTAATTCAAAGCTGGTTAATGGGGAGGGGAGCCGGGGTAATCTGAGCCTGAAAAGAAGCGGGGCTGGGAGGGCTGTGCCTGAAATCCCCTGTGTCAATGGGGGCTCTGGAGCAAAATAATGGCATCACCCCGTGGGCGAGTTAATGGGACATGATGGCACGGAGGCACCGGGGTCAGCAGGCCGCGGGCACGTGAGGGATTGTCAGGGAGCTTAATGCCACAGCAGAGCAGAGCTCAATGCTGGAAGCTCCACGGCGCTTTGCTGGTGTGGCAGGAGCAGGAATGATGTTCAGCAAGTGGTTAATTCACCCTACTTTGGGGCTTCCTTCTTTTTCTTTCTGGAGACATCATAAATTCTGGAGGCATCATAGATTAAACAGATTTCTGGCAGCCCGCGTCCCTCCCGTCTCCCCTGAATGTAATTCCTAGAAAGAAGAGACGTTTCTCATTGTCTGGAGAGAGTTCCAGTGGGTTTTTAGAAGGACATGTATAGTTCATAGCAGCTACTCCCCCTTGGCATGAAACACTTCCTCAGATTTCATGTTCCCCGTGGGAACGTCGGCGTCGCTGTCGGAGAACATTACACAGAGGAGACACCCGGCGGGTCACTCATCCAGACACGTCCTGGACATCCCCTGGGGTCAGCCCAGCACAAACTGGGCTTGGAAAGTGGGGCTGCAGAGCACAGCAGTGCTGGGGAGCCACCAGATGCTGGGGACAAGAGACTGGGACAGTGTCCACACGGGCTCCGGGGGGAGGAATGCAAATATCCTGAGGGCACACAGGCCCAGCTGCTGGATGCAGGGTTGGACATTAAACTGGAGAGAGAGAGATGTGTGCTGAGCTCATGGGAGATGGTGGGCGTCCTGTGGGGTCTCCAGCCTGGGCTGGAGCCACTAGTCTTGGTGACGTTTGACATAACTGAAGACAGGATTTGGGTTGAGCAAAAGCTTTGGGTTGAAGACGGGCTTTGGGTTGAGCACACATTTTGTGCACAAATTTTGGATTAAACAAAACTTTTGAGGTGAACACAAACTTTGGGTTAAATACAAGTGGGGGTTGAACATGGAGTTTATGTTGAATACAAGTTTTAGGTTGAGCATGGACTTTGGGTTAAATCCCAGTTTTGGCTTGAACACAAGTTTTGGATTTAGCATGAAATTTGCGTTGAACACAAGTTTTGGGTTGAGCACCATCTTCGGGTTGAATACAGATTTTAGAAAGAGCATGACATGTGTGCTGAACACAAGTTTTGGGTTGAGTACCATCTTTGAGTTTAACATCTTTGGGTTGGATACTAGTTTGGGGGAAGAGTATGAAATTTGTGTTGAACACAAGTTTTGGGTTGAGCACCATCGTTGGGTTGAACACCTTTGGGTTGGATACTAGTTTTGGGAAGAGCATGAAATTTGTGTTGAATACAGGTTTGGGGTTGAACACTGTCTTTGGGTTGAACATGAAGTTTGTGTTGAACACAAGTTTTGGGTTGAACACCATCTTTGGGTTGAACACCTTTGGGTTGGATACTAGTTTTGGGAAGAGCATGAAATTTGTGTTGAATACAAGTTTTGGGTTGAGCACCATCTTTGGGTTGAACACAGATTTTAGGAAGAGCACGACATTTGTGTTGAACACAATTTTTGGTTGAACACCATCGTTGGGTTAAACATGAAGTTTGTGTTGAACACAAGTTTTGCGTTGAGCACCATCTTTGGGTTGAACATGAAGTTTGTGTTGAACACAGTTTTTGGTTGAACACCATCGTTGGGTTGAACATGAAGTTTGTGTTGAACACAAGTTTGGGGTTGAACACCATCTTTGGGTTGAACACAGATTTTAGGAAGAGCATGACATTTGTGTTGAACACAATTTTTGGTTGAACACCATCGTTGGGTTGAACATGAAGTTTGTGTTGAACACAAGGGTTGGGTTGAGCACAAGTTCAAGTTCTTACCGAGCAAAGCTGACGGGTGGGAGGAGCTTTCCCAACCTCCATCCCCGTGGTTTCCTAAGTGCTCCCAGCAGTCCTGACTCCCTGTCTGTCCCCACAGACGCCAGCACGTCGCCCGACGCCGTGAAGAGGAGCCATTGGTGCAACGTGGCTTACTGGGAGCACCGGACGCGCGTGGGCCGCCTCTACACAGTGTACGAACAGTCTGTCAGTATCTTCTACGACCTACCTCAAGGAAACGGCTTCTGCCTCGGACAGCTCAACCTGGACAACAGGAGCGAGACTGTGAGAAGGACTCGAAGTAAAATCGGCTACGGGATTTTACTGAGCAAAGAACCCGACGGGGTGTGGGCCTACAACCGCAGCGAGCATCCCATCTTCGTCAACTCGCCCACGCTGGACATCCCCAACTGCAGGACTCTGATCGTGCGCAAGGTGATGCCGGGTTACTCCATCAAGGTGTTTGATTATGAGAAGTCCTGCCTGCTGCAGCACACGGCCGAGCTGGATTATGCAGATGGGCCCTACGACCCCAACAGCGTCCGTATCAGCTTCGCCAAAGGCTGGGGGCCTTGTTATTCCAGACAGTTCATCACCTCGTGTCCTTGTTGGCTGGAGATTTTACTCAGCAACAACCGATAACGGTCAGCTTCTGACAAAGCGACAGCAACAAAACCCACACACAGAGAGAAAGAAAGAAAATAAAAGACAAAAAAGAAACAAAAAAAAAAACCCAACAAAAAAAAAAAAAAAAAAAAGACACAGACTATCCCAAATATCATCTACCTAGATTTAATATAAAGTTTTATATATTATATGAAAATATATATTATACTTGTAATTATGGAGTCATTTTTACAATGTAATTATTTATGTATGGTGCAATGTGTATATGGACAAAAAACGGAAAATGCACTTTGGCTTATATAATTCTTTCAATACAGATTTTTAAAAAAAAGAAAAAAAAACCAACCAAAAAAAAAAAAAAAGGAAAAAAAAAAGAACCCGAAAATTATACAGCAAAAATAGGAGAAAGCCCTAATTTTTGATGTATGGTTTTTTTGAAATATTATTAATACCCAGACAAAAAGCTAATACCAGTCACTCATTGATAATAAAGTATTCGCATTATGGGGGGGGGATTTGTCTCTTTTCTTCCCCCCCCAGCTGAAGCTGGCAGCAGTCAGGAGGGTTCCAGGGGGCAGCTGCTGTCTCCCATCTCAGCCAGGATCCTGGAAAACCCAATAAATGAGTTGGAAGGCTGCAGCTGGCTCCAAGGGGAGGGTGAGTGAGGCCTTTTGGAGAGCACTGGGAGGAGATGAGAGGAAGATCTGTAGCTCTTCTCACTCAGAGCTGTCTGACCTCTCTGATCCATGACGGGAGCACGGTGAGGATGAGGATGCACATCCATGTTTGTGCAGATTAATCTTCATCACTGCTCATCAGTGGGTCTTGGGGAAAAGCAGAATATCCCAGGGTCACAAAGCTGCCCAGCAGGACCAGTTTGGATTTTCAGCCTTACCCCATGGGCTGTCTGTGAGTCCTGCGTGTCCCAGACGCGTTGTTGGATGGTTGAGAAACAAATGGAGCTTTTGGACAACTCATGGTTGGGTGGATCCTCCTTTTGGAGCATGGCCTGGATTTCAGGAACGTCTCCAGTGCCTCAGAGGAGTCGTGAGCAGCTTTGTCCTGTAGATCTCCCAGTCTGTCATCCAGGCAATAAATGATTCAGGCATGTTTGGGAAGAATATATTTACTCTGAGGAGCTGCTGAAGCCAAAAAAAATGTCCTGGTCAGATGTGCCTGTCTCAGCTGATTTACTCTCCTTGGAAATCCTGGATAAAATCAGCCCCTTTGCTCTGACTTGTGCTGGGCCTGGCAGGGGCAGGTTGGACACGGGCTTTGCTTGGTCAGGGAAGTTATTTCTTGCCAGGGAGTAGCTCTGCCAAGTCCTAGAGTTCTGCTACAAATCCCTGTGCCTCTGATTTCCATAAAACCCCAGCCTCTGGAGCCCAGTGACTGGGAACCTCCCAAGGTTGCAGAGGATGTTTTTGTCACCTTGATATTTGCAGAGCAAAAGATTCATGGGATTTCCAAGAGTTAAATAGGGCCTACATTTACTCCTCAAAAGCCCTTCCTGGTGCGTTTTGGCACCTGGCCCTGAAGTTGCTGCCACAGCCATGAGTGAGGATGGGGAGTCACAGAATTGTGGAATCTTGGAATGGTTTGGGTTGGAGGAAAAATCAAAAAAATAATAAAAAAAAATCCTATCTTGTTGCACACTTTCCACTGTCCCAGGGTGCTCCAAGTCCCCTCCAACCTGGCCTTGGACACTGAGGGATGGAGGAAGGTGGGGGCTGCATCCCACAGGGAAACACAAACCTGGGTGGGTTCTGGGGGAGATCCGAGCAGGGAATGTTGCAATGCCATTCCCGCAGTCTTTTTTTTTTTCAAATTATAACCATATTTGATGTTTAATTGGGACCACGTTGGTTGAATTCCTGCAGCATCAGTATTAATACTTGACATCATTAATGTTTTGTTTGTGTTACAGCCATTCTTAGGGAACGGTGTCAAAACATGTCACTCTCATTTAAAGCAGCTTTCAGGAGCTTTGCAGGGGTTTGGTTTTTTTTGTCCCTTTGGCTTAGGTTTGGTGGGTCCTGCCAAACCACCCACCTCCCTTGCTGTATCCCTTTCACACACAGTCCATCCAGAGGCCATTTTTATGTTTTGGGGACTTTTTTTCTAAGAGATTTTTCTTAATACTGTCCTCATTTTACCTGGGAAGCACCAGCAAAAATTGCTTTCCCTTTTCCCTTTATTTTTTTCCCCCCCAGCATTTCCCACCACCACATTCACACCTTCGCTCCCTGTTCTCCTCCATTTCCCACTTTCTACCCCCTTCATCCATATTTTGGACAAAAAAGCACCAAGGACAGATTTGAGGGTTAACTCTGGGCTTTCCCTTGTGCAATCCACTGATGGTGCTTAATTCTCTTTTCTTCATTACTCATGTGCTTCCCCAGGAATAAATCTGGAGTTTTATTTCAGTTGACAGCGGGGCTTTAAAGGGAATAAAGAAGGATTTTATGGTGAGGCAATGAAATAAGACATCAAGTATCCCTTTTCTGTCTCATTTTGCCCCTTTAATACCTTATAATCATTGAAACTTAGAACTCTTTAAAAGGAGCTTTAGGACTTCAAAGCCATCGAGCTCCACCCTGGACCCTCTGGGAGCTCAGCTGGAGCCTTCCCTGTGCATCCCCTGCACCGGGGTTTGGATCTGGGGGCTGGGAATTGGTACCTGGAGCAGCACCTTGGGGGGATGTGGGTGGAGGGCACTTCCATGGGGACACAGTTCATTCCCTGCCGGGTTTGCAGGAGCAGCTGGGCATGGTTGGGTTTGGGATCCTGCAGTGCAGCACCCACAGCTGCTGCTCTTTGCCCCTAATCCACATAAAAGCAGGATGGCCACAGCCCCATTCTCCTCTGAGCAGCCTCTGGAGTGAGGTTTTTCCTCCTTCCTGCAGGAGTTGTGGTCTCTCAGCACCCCAGGTAAGTGGCACGTTCCCTATTATTGTTCCTTTAAGGTCTGTGTGGTGTTACAGCATTTTAAGGAATCAAAGAAGCCCCTCAGCAGGAGGGTGTTGGCAAGTCCTGGATCAGTAATCGTGGTGTTGGACCTGAGTCCTTGCAGGCTTTGGTGTGTGGAGTGTGTTTATTTGTCAGGATCATCTCAATTTAGCAGTAATGGGGTTTAAAAGTGTGTACTGGGCTGAGGAGGAGCAGCCAGTTGCTGCTGGCGGGTCCCAGAGGCTGCTGCTCCTCCTGTGAGCAGAAATTCATCATCCCAGTCCTTGTCTTCCATTGCTGTTATGACAGAGAAACGCTTTTCACCAGCCAGAATAGAAAGGAAATTGTTGCAGAATTCATCCACTCTCAGCTCTTGTGAGAGCCCTGACCTGGCACAGGTTTGGCCCCAGTTTTATGGGGCTGCCATTCTTCAGGCCACAGTCCTTCTCAGGGCTTGATGGCCACAGCTGAAGTGGAGGGGCTTCAGTGCATCATTCAGAGCTGGAATTCAAATTCAGGGCTGTGTTTGGGCCACCGAGGGAAAAGACAGAGCTCCCTGTTGGTGCAGAAGTTTGCTTTGGGGTGTGATGCTGCCTGGCTCCGTGGGCTGTGTGAGTGGTGGAAGGTCTCCAGCTCTCTGGGATGTGAGTTCATGCTTTTCACAGACAACAGAGCTGCTCACACACCAGCCTGTGCTCCCCAAACCTCTGGGTGCTCCAGCCTGGGGCTCTGGGGTGGGGTTGGAGGGGAGGAAGGGCTGTAACAGCTGCCCAGGGTGGTGCTGGCTCAGGGGATGGAGCTGCTGCTGCCTCTGAGGGGGGTGGGATGAGCCTCAGGGGGTTTGCCGGCTTTTCCCTGACCAACACCAGGACAGAAAAATCAAATATCACTCTTGATGGGGGGACAGGGCTGTGGGAAGTGCTGCTGGTGCAGGGCATGGCCTGGGGGCTTGGGCAGAGAGGCTGGTGGTGAATGTGCTGCTCCCTGGCTGGTTTCAGCTCAGCTTTCTGAGGAGATGGGAGTTGGGGGCTGCATGGCTGTGCTTGTACCTTCCCCTGAGTGTCCCTGCTGGGAGAACAGGGCTCTGGTCTCACAAACGGCCAGCAGGGACCAGAAAGCAAAAATAAGGCTTCACCTCCATCTCTCCTCATTTGAGGGCACTGCAGTGGGGTCCGTGGCATCACTGGGGCTGGTGCAGCACCCCAAAACTGCCTCCAGGAGCCTGGCTGAGTGCAGAGCATCCCGAGTTATTTCCTGTAAAGAACTCCTTTTGCTTCCCTCAGAGGTCTGATTTTCTGTCTGGAGCGTGATGAGGCATTACTTGCTGCTTTGTGGATAATCCTTCCTATATTCCTGATTTATGGATGTGCTGGTGCGATGCACAAAGTGGCATCTGTGCTCTGCACACTGTGGGAACAACCCAAAATTGCTCTGAAACTCAACTGGCTTACAATTATATTGGATTCTATTAAATTAAAACACATAGCACATATATTACACAATAAACCACAGCTATTTCATGGATCAAATTAAGTTTTATTTGGGCAAATTACAACCTTTCTTACAGTTGGGCCTTTGTGAAACCATTCCTTTTTAATAAAAACAGGCATTTTTGGCAAATGCTCTTAAAGTGTGCATTCCAAATAATTGCATATACTGTTGCTATTCTTTTTGGGATATATGTGGCTAATTATCTTCTGTTTAGGATAGGTTTAAATGAGTGGGATCTTCCCTTTGCTCCTCCCCCACACCTCCCATCTGCTAGAATTTCTTATTGCTTTCCATTTTTTATTAGCTTGGCTATGGAAGAGAGCAGAAGGAGGGGAGAAAAAAAACCTTCTCATTAAAAGCAGGAGTGCTTTTCCCGGAATTTCTTGGGGAAATGTGACTCTCACCAGCCCAGGCTGAGGGGGGACAAAGCTGAAAATGGACCTTGGAGAAGTGGGATGGAGCTTTGGGATGGTGGTGGGAAGTGCACCCCACTCGTGGAGGGCTGGTGGAGAGGCAAAGCTTGGAGAAAACCGAGGTGTGTGTTGAGGAGGGGCTTGGGGAGCTCCAGCTGCCGTGGAATTGCATCTGGGGGTTGGATTTTCCTGCTTGTCTGAGAGGATGCAGCCTCTGGTTTGGGCTTGGAGGCTGGGACATCTCTTGTGGTTCCTTATGAAATAAAGCAGGATTTTGGTGCCTCAGGGACAGGAAGGGGCCGTGGGGTGGCACGTCAGACCCCAAGGAATGTCCCTGGCAACGCCTCATCCTCACACAATTCTGGCTAAAAGCAAACCAGGGGCTCAGGGATTGTGGGGATGGACAGGCAGGGTGGCTCATCCCCGTGTTTCCTGAGGAAACTCGGCTGAAAAATGAACCCCTCAGCTCCTCTCTGGATTTGGGAAGTTCTGCTCTGCTGCTTTTCCTGCCTCTCACTCCTTCTGCTCGCTGCCAGGATTGGAGATACCAATTTTTTTTCTTGGGAATAATTTTTCCCAGAGTATTTTCAGCCTGGACAGGGAAGCAGAAGGGATGTCCAGGGTGGAGAGAAAGGGCAGGGCAGCCCCCAAACTCCCCAATTCCTGAATCCAGCAGATGTCAGGCCGGTGTCTCCTGCCCCAGCAGCACCTTGGGATGTGGGAAGGGTGCTCAGTTGGGATGAGGACCTGCTGCTGGGGATGGCCAAAGAACATCCCATAAAACTTCAAAGCTTTCTGTCAGCTTTCCAAATCCTCCTGGGCACCATTGTCAGGAGATCCAAGAGGGTTTGAGGAGCCTCCCAAATCACATCTGGATGCTGTTTATGGGACTGTGTTTGGGGTGATCACATCTGTGGGAGGGGTTGGCACTGGAGTGCCAGGGCCACGGGCTGGTGGCCACAGAGAGGAACCTCAAGAGCTCAAGGTTTCCTTGTTGCTCTAAAACTGCTGCCTGGAGTTTCCTCAGAGGTTGGTGCTTCCTTGCACAGCCCTGGCAGTGCTGGGAGCCTCAGCAGCCTCCAGCTGCCACTTTGGGTTGGGTGAGGAGCTGGTGGCCTTGTGCCAGGGGTGGTGGCACTGTCTGGGTGCTGACAGAGAGTGGGCACCCACCTGGGCCCACAAGGAAGAGGAAAGGAGATTGTCCTCTCCTATGAAACATTCACAGAAACTTCTTTATCGAGTGATTTTTAATAATAATAAAATGTCTTTGACCTTTTGCCTCTTCCTAGAATGTCCAGGATGGGTTTGGCCCATCCAAGTGGCACTTCCTTGGTCCCCCAGTGCACCCCATGGTGGGGCAGGAACCAAATGAAATGGCCCCAAAACATTTTTGATTCAGTCCCAGTGGCAGCAGGTCCCAGCCTGGCTCTGTCCCCAGGGTGTGTCCTCCAGCCTGGCATCCCAGGGACAGGCAGGTGCAGTGAGAGAGAACAGGGATGGGAGCAAAAGGAAGAGTTTCCCTTGCAGGTTTTGGAGGGAGGAGATTCTGCTCCTTGTCCCTGCTGGTGTCTTCCACCCGACATCCTCTGTCATGTCCATCCCTGGGCGAGTCAGGTCCTTTGGGACATGAGACTCTCCAGGCTGGGGACACAAACCCCTCTGAGAAGGGACGTGAGCCCCCACCACCCCCCAGGGCTGTGTGTGGAGCAGGGCTGGGCCCCCTCCCCTGGCAGCAGGATCTGGGTTTGCTCTGGGGACACAGAATTGAAACCACAACCCATTTCTGGGGGAGCTCCGTGTGCTGGGCGTGAAGCTCCTTCTCCCGAGGGATGCCGGGGGGAAGGGTGAGAAGAAAACCCCCACACGTCCCTGGAAATTGCTTTCCTTCCTCTCCTCCTTCCAAAATAGCATAATTAACAGCAATGAACTCCTCGGTGCTGTTAATTTTGGAGGTCTGTGTGCCAAGCCGGAGCGGGCAGGGCTGTGCTGGGAACAGTTAATTATTACCCAAACGGGGTCTGAGCGGGGCTGAGAGCGTTGGAGAATTATGAAACTGGAACGAGGGAGGCCCGTTCTTGGCAAACACTCCCGTGATTCAAATGCTGGGGAATTCAGCATGTTTTTCTCTTTCTTCTGAGGACTCTGTGAGCCAGCCCATGGTGCAGCTCTCATGGTGGGGATGGAGTTGGGACCATCAGCCCAGGGAAGCTGCTGCTGGAACAGCTTCTGCGGCTCTCCTGTCACAGCAGCAGCTTAAAAATAGCTTTGGCAAGTCCATCATTAACCCATTATTGCTTCTTGCAACTGCCAAAGGGGTGGGTTTCTGGGTGGGAGGTTTGGTGCTGGAGGTGCAGCTCTGTTTGTAGGACGAGGATGGTCACAAAGGCTGTTCTGCTTTTCTCTGAGTCTCTCACCAGGGAAGTCCCTGCTGAGTTGTGTTTCTGCTGCATGAGATCCCCTCTGCTCGTGGCTTCTGCTGTTTCATGAGGGCAAATCCTCCCCTCCTCCAGCTGGTTGTGTTGGCAGAGAAATCCCTGATGGGATCCAAGCTCTGCTCTCCAGAAAGTGGCTGGAGGGAACATCTGACATCTCCCTCCATCTGTGGGAATGTGATGGGAGAACTTTCTTCCCCTGTGCTTCCCAGTTTTATCAACCCCTGGAACTGGAGTGTCACCCAGCTGGGTCAGAGCTGTCCCCTGTACTGGGGTTAAATGATTTTTAAAGGATTTTTGCTGCTGTTGGGACCTGTGGAACTGCAGTGCAGCTGGAGGAACTCGGGTAGGAGCCTCCCAGCACCTGAGGTGGTTCATGTGTGGTGCCCTGATGGGGACTGAGCTCAGCATTGCTTTTCCCTTCAAAAACACAAACCTTGGTAGCCTTGAATTCCTGCCCAGGAAACCTCTCACAAAAATGTGCACGTGAGCTGGGATCAAGCAAGGTGAAAGGGGTTCTGTGGTGATTTTTGGAGTTAACCAACATGGTTGGGGCTTTTTAGCCTGAATTAAACAAGCTGAGATGAGACTTCCAGAAGGCTTTTGATAGCAGCTTGATGGTCATCAACTTTGGGTTATTAAATGTAAAAGAATTTTTTTTTTTTTTTAATGTGACGTTGTGAAATGTTTCCTCCAAGATAAGTCAGTGGTGGTGTGTGGAAGGGAGGGTGGGAGGTCAGAGCTGCTCCTTGAGTAAGACTTGGGCAATCCTTCCTCTCTCACCAACCCACGGTTCCCCCTCAGAGACTCCTCCCGTGGCTTTGGGCTGATCTGGTGCCACACACCTGAGAAAGGGACACCGAGGCTCGTGAGGCCCCCTGGGCATCATCACCCCTTGGGGCAGCAGCCCCTGAGTCAATGGGAAACCAGCAAAACAACCCTGAATCCTCCACGTGGGCAGGAAAATGCAGCAGCAGATGGGCTTGGAAAGCTCAGCCTGCTTCTCATGTGGTCGTGAATGAGCTTCAGCAGCAACACTGGACACGTTCATTATTTATTTAGAAACACCTCTGAGGCCACTGCTTTGGGAAGGGCTGGGGACTGCTCTGTTGCCCCACTGGATGGGCTGGGTTGGAGATGCTGTAGTTTCCATCCTTTCTTTAGACCTCCTTTTGGTCTCAGACCTCTCAGGTGGATGGGGAGAGGGAAGGATTTGAGGACTGGGCTTTATTTAAGGCTCTGAGGCTTTGTGTGTGCACAAGTTCAGTGTGATACCAGCCCCATGGTGGGATGTGGGTTTGGGCTGAGCTTTGGGCTCACCTTGCTCCATCTGCCTGGGGTGATGTCCCCAGGCACAGTGAGGGTGACACCACCAAACTGGGGAGCACCAGGGAACCCCCTGGAGAGCCCTGAGCTGCCCATGGAGCTGCACCAGTGGGGAGGTGAATCCGAGGGGCTGTGATCCCGCTGTCCCTTTGTGGCCCCACAGGGGACGTTTCTGAGCACTGCTGGGGCTGAGCCCTCTCCCTGCCTGGCCCCAGCATCCACCCTGGTGGAGCAAGGCAGGTCCAAGGTCAGCATCCCCCTCCAGGGCTCTCCCACTCCTCAGAGGTCACTCGTGCCGGAGCAGAAAAAACAGTGCAGCAAAGCAGAATTGCTGCTTGAGTTGCGCTTTTTTTTTCTTGTGGTTAAAAAAAAAAAAAAAGGAGGCAGGGAGAAACATCAAAATCAACCCCCTGCCCCCACAAATCCTTCCCTTGTCTCGGAGTATTAAAAACATCCTGGAGCTGGGGCCATGCCTGTGTTCCTCAGCGCCGGAGGAGGATTTCTGCCAAGACACTGACCCCTTGTGGATTTTGCAAATGTCTTTGAATCTCTTTTTCTCTTCGAGAGGCGAGGAGAGAAAAAAAAAAAAAAACACCCAAAACAAACCCCAAACCCTTTCAAACCTTTGCTTGTTCCTTTGCAAGGCAGAGCTATCAGAAGATTTATTATTAAACGGAGGCTGCGGGGTGATTTATGGAATTACAGCTGAGCCGCGTTGTGCGCTGCTTACAAATTGCACAGATATTCCATGGGACGTGAGCTCCAACGAGCACGGGATATATTACACTGCAGGGAAAAGGGGAGCTTAAAACCAGCTGGCCGACTGTAACAACTACAGCCACTTCTCTTTGAAGAGGAGATGATCTCCATCTGGGTTTAATACAAACCATGATGGACTGACACCGGCTCTCGGAATATCTTATACAAACGGGATCGTTTCTGCTCGGTTTTTTTCCAGAGCTGTTGCACTGCTACAATTCAGTGTTTTATTCCTTTTTTTTTTTCTTTCCCCCCCCACACCCCTGCTCTGTTGTTTCCTCATGTTGGCCACTCCTCGTCGAGCTTTAGGAACTGCTGGGGGTTGTTTCAGGGTTTTCTCCGCGCGGGGAAGGCGATGCTGCGGTGCCATGTGTGGAAGCACGGAGCTGAATTGGCTACCTAGAAATCCAGGCCAGATGTGAACGGGGAAAAAGGAAGCTGGAACACATTACCGGGAAGGATGTGTCTCCTTTGGAGTAAATCCCTCCCATGGAGCCCTGTCCTCTGGCTGCTGATGGCTCCAGGAGGAGCCAGCTGTGAGCCCTGGTGTGGTGGGTGTGCTCTGGGGGGCTGATGTGGGTTGAGGACACCCCTGGAACCTTCCAGGCAGCCCCAAGTGCTGGTGCACCAGGCTCTGTGCTGCTCTGAAGATCAATCTCCCAACATCTGGTGTGAAAGCCTTCATCTCTCCACAAAGGAATGTCCTGGCCAGGTTCTGGTAGCCCGTGAGTGGGAGGAATCGGTGAATGGATGAGATTCCTTTTATAAGCACTTGTTGTCCTCGAGGATCAAAGGTTTCTACATGAGCAGTCTCATATTTTGGCTTGTCAGGAAGTCATGGTGGTTTCATTTCAATCCCTTGCCTGGATAATGGATCACTCAGCACTGGTTTTGTTCCCTGGCCTGGTCCAGCTCTCAGACCTGACTTCTATTGTGGATCTCTAATGGCAAGTCTGGGATTTTTGGTGTGAGCTGCTTGTTATGAATGAATGTTCCTGGCACAGCCATTGCCAGGAAATAGCCCTTAAAATCCAACTGCAGCTCAGAGTGCTTCAGCCTTCCCTGAGCTTTCCAGGCAGTGTCCATGGATCCCTGCCTCAGTGCTCCTGGGAATAAATACCCACTGGGATGAGAAATCCTGATTTCAGAGGTTGGTAGTAGAAGTATTTGCATCCCCTGAGACAGCTGCAGGCCCTGGGGTGTTTTGGGATGGAGAGGAGGTTGCATCCTTCCCTCTCAGTCTCCTCAGAGCTGTGCCTGGGGTGGATGCAGCTTCCAAAGCTGAGCTCCTCACCCTTAGGATTACATGGACAGAATTTGGGGGAATTGTCCCCACTGCAGGCCACAGTTGTGTCTTTTATGGGCTAATCTTTGGGTGGTGAAGTCTTTATCCCTCCACACCTGGTGCCATGTTCCCAGTGCTGGCTTCAGGCCAAGGAGCTCCAGCTCCCAGATGATCCAATTTTGTCACCTTCTGAGGCCTTTTTGGGCCAAAGAGTGCTGTGATGTCTGGCAGTTTGGTCCCTGACACACCCTGTGGTCTGGCCTAGGAGAAGTGCTGGGAGGATAAAGCAAAAACTCTGAATTTCTGCAACCCCAGGCAGTCCTGGCTGAGCTGGTGGGGTTACGAAACTCCGACATGGCTTTCTCTGAGATACTAATTAGGGATGGACAAACCAGAGGGAAGAAAATAAGAAATCCCTTTGCACTCGTCGTGGGGTTAAACAAAGTTCAGCTGACTTTCTTCCTCCCCCCGTGTTATTTTTCCCCTTCAGCGCAGGCTTTGCTCCTCCAGGTTCCAGCAGGATTGGGATGCAGAGCTGCTGGGGGGTTGTAGCTGTAGCTGCAGGATTTCCAGACAAGCCTAACCTAAATGTGGGAGTCTGCGGGGCTTGGAGCAATCCTGATGTGCTCCTGGCTCTCCAAAGAGGATAAAGCCGTGTGCCTGTATCCGGCAAGGATCTGGATGTCGCTCAGGGTAGTGAATCTTTATCCCTCCTTTTTCAGGTGAGGCTGAGCTTGGTGCTGAAGGGTTTCTGGAGGCAGCAGCACTCGGGACACCCATCCCGGCTTTGCTGGTTCCCCCTGCAGCCAGCCTGCTTTTGGTGCTGTTTGTTAATGGTCGGACTTGACCTTCGGGGTCTTTTCCATCCTCTTCCATAAATCCTCCCCTTAGAAATCCTCTGGTCTCTCTGAATTCAGCTCGGTGAATACAAAAAAAAAAAAAAAAAAAACAGAAACCCGAACTTTCTAAACCAACCAGGAGGAGCAGGGAGTGAATCAACACGCCCCAGCGCACGTGGCCCTGGCTGGGCTCTGCTCCTCTCCTTCCCCTTCCCTCAGCCCTCCCCTGCCACGATGGAAACCACACCACAATGGGCCTGTCTCTGGCTAATGAAGCTCTGCAGCCCACTGCAGCATTCCTCTGATGCATTAGGAAATAGTTATCATTTTTCTCTGGCACTGGGTTTGATAAGCAATTGCCTTTGGCCAAGAGCCGTGCCAAGAGCTCGCTGCTTGTTACCGAGCTAAAGATGTGACATTGCAGCACTTGTAATTGGGATAATTTAACACCCCATTAGCAGGGAGCAGGAATGGCCCTGTCTCCTACCCCCGTTTGGGGCAGGTTTTATAAATCCAGCAGTCTTTTGGGAGAATAAGGTTGTTTTTTTTTTTTTTTTTATGGAAATGTGGACACATTCTTCATTACGTTAATTCATTTTCAAGCATGGAGGAGAAACTTTTTGGCAGCACAGAAAAGAGGGAGCTGCTGTGATGGGAGATCTGGAATGATCCATGCCCCAGTTTGGTAAACTGGGGAATAATGGACTGTGGCCCAAATCCTAAGTCTGCTATCAGGCAAGTCCCTTCTTTCAGAGGAATTGTAAAATGAAGGTGATATTTAGAATTTCAGGATCCTTGTAGGGTTGGTGCCATTAGTGATCGTTTCCCTGGTTTGATCATCACTCTTTGGACTCGATGGGCAAGGAAGAAGCCAGGAGTTTTGTTTTCCTAGGGCCTCCTGCAATGCCCACAGCACTGCCTCTTCACAGAATTCACGGGGTTGGAAGAGACCTCCAAGACTGAGTCCAACCCAGCCTCAACACCTCAATTAAACCATGGCACAGAGTGCCACATCCAGTCTTTTTTTAAACACATCCAGGGATGGTGACTCCACCACCTCCCTGGGCAGGCCATTCCAGCACTTTATCACCCTTTCTGTAAAAAACTTTCTCCTGGTATCCAGCCTGTATTTCCCTCGATGCAGCTCAAGGCTGTGGCTCTGCCTTGCCCCCGGTGTGGTGGATCTCGGGATGTTGGCGCTGCTGCCCTTGGCTCCCAGAACATCCCACCCTTGTGAGGATCCTGGGTCTTCCTCCAGTGGGTTTTGTCACAGCCTGGAGTGTGTCAGACTGTCCCCTGTCCCCCTGGGGAGCCAGTGCCAGCTGTGGCCTTGCCATGAGCAGGTTTGGAAGGCGCTGAGCTCGTCCCCTGTGAGGGATCCTGAGCAGCACCAGCTCCTCCCATCCTCTTCAGGACCATCCCAGGAGCCCTCTGGATCCCTTTGAACTTCAGGGCTGCTCTGCCTGCTCAGCTCCTCCCTGCTCTGAGGGCTCTGCTGCACTGTGTCAGGACCTTGGGCTCTCCTGCTCCACAATCCAACCAAGGTTTCCTCTCCCTGCTGTGAAAAACCTTTCCAGCAGCTCCCGAGGTCTCCAAGGGCTTCTCCTCTCCTCCAGGCTGGATTGCCTGTTGGTTTTGGAGGCCTGTGTTCCCCTGGCAGCCTTCCAGGTGTATATTTAGAAAAGGAGATCATACCTTCCATCTCAGAAATAACCGATGATGACTTAATTTAGAGCATGAAAATGAAAAACTCCCTCTCTAAGTGCGGAGCATTCAGCATTCCCTGCAGCCTCTTGCTTGGCAGCCGTGCTTTCCCTGCTTGGCTGTGGGTTCCTCCTGCTCAGCTCTGGGCATCCTGTGGGTTATGTGGGAGCAGGGATGTGTGGAAGGAGCCACAGGGACCAGAGTCTCCTCTGCTGGTGCCCAGCTGTGTAACTGGGCATCAGCGCTGGAGCTGAATTCCTTGGGAGACTCTTTGCCATTTTTAGCAGACAGACAGATGGTTCTTTAAAAAAAAAAATCCTTTTTAAAATCTCTTTGGCTCATTAATACAATTTTACACTTCCTGGAGGCTTTTCTGGGGCACCTTCAGAGAGCTGTGTTGGTGCATTGCTAACACATGCTGGGTGTGAGCTCCATGCTGGCAGGGAAATCCCATTCCTGGTGTCCTTTGCTCACACAAATGGCTGTGGCTCCTGTGGAATAAGAGAGCCCTGGGTGTGCTGGGGACAGGAGTCCCTCCTCTCCTCACTGCCAGGTGAGGATGGACAAGGCTTGGAGCACCCTGGGGCAGTGGAGGGTGTCCCTGCCCACACAGGAGAGTGGAATGAGCTGGTTCTTGATGTCCCCTCCACCCCAAACCAGGCTGTGATTCTGTGACTCTCTGGCCAAGCCCAGCGCAGCTGCTCAGCTCCTTTACACCCAGCTTCATTTGTAAATCTGGGATTAGCACCAAAACCGGGTTCCCCGATTCCCTTCCTGCAGCTTGGGGCTCATCTCTTGTATTTAATAACAGCGTGGAGGGGTTGGAAATGGGTTCGAGTTTGATAAAGCCCTGGAGGACCTGCAGGACAAAAAATTCCGTGTGCTGCCAGGAGAAATGCTTTCATTCCACTCCTGGAAGCTCAGCTTTCCCCGCTGCTGCTGATCACACCACTTTTTTCACCTCCTCTATCAGCTGCATTATCTGAAGTGTGCTCTGAGTGAGTGCAGTGTTGAAAGGCCCCAGAGTTAATTGGCATTAAGGACGGTGTAGTATTATTAGGTGTGCCTTAATGTAACAATCTCCATTTTGGTCTATTTACTCTGTACTACTGAGTAAATGTGGAGATAAAAGGAGGTGGAATTAGCACTTCTCTTGCTTGCACTAAAGCCAAGCTGCATTATTTTCTTTTCTGTGGGTTCAGGCCTAAAAGTAGCTCAGGTATGTGCAAGTTTAAACAAGACGAACCAGGGCCCCATTAAAAATTACTCTCTCCTGGATAATATTCAACACAGGATTAATAGTAAAGAGGCTGATGTCATCCCAGAGCTCCCGTGACCCTTTGCACTTCTTTAGCACATTGCTGAAGGAAAACGTTCCTGACACACAGGCCTTGTCCTGCTGGAAAATCTGATGCTGCCTTTTTTTTCTTTTTTTTCCAAGAGCAGAAGTAGAGGTGTTCTGAGCAATGCAAAAAAAGAAAAAAATTAATTGGGAATTAGGAACTCAACCTGAGCAACCACCTTCCTCTCAGAATTACCTGGCTGCTGTGTCTGTCCCAGCTCCTGGGCTGATGATTCCCAGGGCATGGAGAAGGCTGGGAACCCACCTGTGCTTCTCCCTGGGCAGGATCCTGTGATCTTTTTGATCTTCCTGCCTAGGCTGGGCTCTAAAAACCCTGATTTGTTCTTCAAGGGCTCAGCTGAGTCGTGTTCTGCACTGCAGCAGCCTGGGCACTCCCAAATTGGGCTGGAAAAGGGCTGGATTGAACCAGAGCAGCGTTCTGGGCCGTGGGGTTATGAGCAGGTCCCTCGATAAGGAACTGGGTGTGCTGTGAAATAATTAGGGACTCTCCTCTGGGAATCTCCACAAACATTAATTAGCAGGTTTCATAAGATCAGTCACCTCCTTTTCCCCGTGCCTGTAGGGACAGGTAAATGTTCCAGCTCTGTCCTGGTGTGCATTGGAGGGGCAAAGTGCCCTGTGCTGCTGTCAGTGCCAGAGCCTCGTGAAAAAACTGCAGAAGATCTGCTCATATTCAACTTTTCCAGCTTTGTCTCCCAGGTTTCAGTACATCCAGTGCCTCGGGACAGCCCCAGGATGGGTGAGTGTCCTGGTTTAGGGCAAATCTGGGAGAAAACCAAACCAATTTCCCGTTTGGGCAGGGAGTTACCATGAGGCACTGTCAATATTGATCACTGTGCCTGGTTGTCAATGCTGGCTCCAGCCTCTATTCATTGCTTTTTGCCCCTAAAAATCATCTTTTCCTTAATTTTATGGTGGGAATGAATCCACTGAGATACTTTTTCTCCTCCAGGGATGCTTTGGGGCCAAGGTTTTTACTTGTAGGCCAGGAATGTCCTTGGTAACAATATCAATGCAACCAAAAAAGGGCATTTCCCAGCATTTTTATGCAGAAATCAAAATGAGAATCCACGTGCAAAATCCCTCATGGAGCAAAGAGCCACTTGCTGCAAGGTGCATTATCTCAGCCAAAGGTGACCCTGCAGGGAGTTTAATCCAGTTTAAAATTATCCCCAAAAAGCTACTTTTGCCCTTGTGATGTTTCACGACTTAAAGCACCCCAAAAGCTCTTAGAGCAGCTACTTCGGTGTGATTATTTTAATTAATAATGCTGAGGAAACTGCTAATGATTTATCAGCACCAAAGCCTCTGAATTTACCTCACCAGGTGTGTGAGCAGCAAATATTTTAACCCTTGAGTAGCACAAGGGCCTGAAGGTGTTTGATTGGAGAATGGGTATGAAATAAAAGGGGCAGAAATGAGGGGATAATGGGAGAGGAAATTGTGGTTTAGTGCTCTGATTATTGTCCATCAGCTCTGCTCTTGATGGAGCGCTTGGGTGTGGGGAGGAGAGGTGGGATCACACCTCGTGAGCTGTGGCAGTGATGGGCTTCAAATCCTGATTTTTAATAATTATTTTTTTTCCTTTACAAATCTGTTTAGCTCGGTAGGTGAACGGGGGCAGCTTGGAAACTGGAAACTTTATTTCTCACGGATTTCTCACAAAGCTGTGCTGCAGAGGTGGCTTCTCTGGCCTGTGCTTAGCTGGGGTTTGACTTTCTGTGCTCCCTATTGCAGTTTCCTCTCAGCAGCTCGCACAAAGTTTCAAAAATCCTATTTTTTGAGAGAAATAACGTTAATTTCTAATGCAGGTTTTGGCAGATTAGCTGGAAAACCAGGAGATGGGGCAGAGCTCACCCTTGATGAGAGGAGAGCTGCCCTCTCAAGGGTAGGAGAGGCTGAAGCACAAATCCCTCTCCTGCTGGCTCCATCACAAACAGCTTCTCTCTGTGTTTTGGGAAAGGATCTTGGAAAGTTCCTCTTGCCCTGGCCAGGGTGGTGCTGCTGTCCTGTGTCCTCTTTGGTTTAGAATTCCTGGCTTGGAGAATGCTGCACGAGCAGCAAATCCATGGGACAAACCTGAGTGGTTTTTATTGGATTCTTTTTTTTAAATTTATGGTTTTACATCAATTCCAGGGCTTGCCTTTGCTGTGGCAGAGACAGAGGAACGCTGACACCTTTCCAGGGGTGATTCCTGAAGCTCAGGATCCGTGCTGGGATCTGAGTGATAAAAATGGAGCCTCACAGAGAATGCTGCCTCCAAAATGACCATAAACTGGCCCAAACCGAGCTGAATAAATTGACTGCTGAGCAAATGTGAATGAGCCTAAAACTGTGGTGGTTTCACTTTTGTGGCTCAGGGTGAAATCCCAATATGCCAACAGGGATTGTTCACGACTTTACTTGTCCCCATAGGGTTTTGTTTAAAGCCTGACATTATAAATGAGGCAGCTGATGTGTTTTACAGAATCTTTTCTATGATTTTTGTTCTGGTTTGTTTTTTTTTTTTTCTGAACTCATACAAGATAAAAGTATTAATGAGCCCCTAAGTTATCTGAGAGCACAAGGCTCAGGAATGGTTGGCTTTGATGATCTTGGAGCTCTTTATCCAACTTAAATGACTCCATGATTTTGGAGAAATCAACCTGGCTTTTCTCATATAGATTTCTTCGATAATCCTAATCTGAGTGGTGGTGTTGCCAAAGCTTTACCAAAGGCTTTGGGCTTGGCCTTGAACCATTCAGTGTAAAATGTTTGTTCGTGGACCGAAGTCATCCCTGGAGTGACTTCCCTGAGGCTCGTGGGCCCGACAGGAAAAATCTGGGCTATTTAAGGCTGCAGATCCCTGCAGTTCTCAGGAATTCACTCGTGTACAAACAGCTCCAATGAAATCAGCAGCAAAAAACATTCTGTTTCTCTTGGAAGCTGTTTACAAAACATTTCAGCGGCGCTGGAAGCAGGATTTATTTGTGCAGGGAGGCTGCAGCGTCAGAAAGCAAAGCAGCGACAGCAAGGATGGAAGGAGGCAGCCACTTCTGCTTCCTGAACCCTGATTTGGGGTGGGTTTAGGGATCCTCATGGAAAATCGAGATGCTGAGATGAAGTTTGGCACTTTTATATTGAATGGGAACAACCAAGCTGCAGCTGGAGGTGAAAAAGGTATGTGGGTAACAATCCAGTCAGGCATTAGAGAGGAGAACTCCAGAGGGGAATTATTTCTTACAGATTTTTGGGAGTTTTCCCATTTTTAGCTTGAGCCTTAAGTGAACACTTGAACCAGCCAGAATAAATCTGGGGAGTTCTTGCCTTGTTTCACTTGTGGTCAGCACTGAAAAGCCTTTTGGAAACGAACTCCAGGAAATCCTCCTCTCTTTGGGGAAGCTTGGATAAGGACAGAAGGAGCTGGGGCACGAGGGGAGTGATCCCTGCGCTGGTGGCAGAGACATCCCAAGGACTGAGGGATGATGGAAGTGGCATTTGGGATGTGTCTGATGTGGCTTTCCCTGACAAAACGGGTTCAGCTCCCCCAGGTTCAGGGTCCTGAACGTTTCCTCCTGCTGAGCAGCCTCAGCCAGCAGCTTCAAAGGCTGCTGAGCCCAAACCAAAAACCTCAAGAAAGGATTCAGCCACGAGAAAACCCAGAGGCCACGTGCCGTGCATATGTCTGATAAACCACTCCCAAATTTGTTCCTATCAAGCTTAAAAAAAAAAAAAAAAAAAAAAAGGCATCTCCTGGTTTGTATTTCTCTTTTGCTGTTAGAAAACCAAAAATGCAATTTTCAGGCCACACCTCCATGTGCAAGTTGCAATAATTTATTTAAATCAGTTTAGGCTGATGTCATCAGTTGTTCTTCAAGGGCTGGAGGGAACTCGAATTTTAGTCTGGGACTGCCCAAAAATTAGATTTTTGGGGAGATCAGAAGGCAAAGCAGTGAGTGCCTGATGCTTCCAAACAAACTTGACTTTCCTGGAGAGAGAAGAGCAAATCTGGGCTGCCTTTTTGGTGGGAAAAGCTGTTCTGTGCTGCGACAGGCAGTGCAGGAAGCCTGGTGGGAAGTTCTGGTGATGATTTCAACGCCTCACATTGAGACCAGAAGCCTTTGAGATAAAACAGGAACGTGTTCTGCAAGTTGCCATTAGCACACAGCTGGTGCCTTTGCAGATGGTTTGAATTCTTCCTGATCAAATGGGGAGGGTGAGATGGGAACCCTGGCTGCAGAGCCTGGAGCTGCTGGGATTCCACAGGCCCTGGCAGATGTTGGTCACCAGCCTTTGGGGATGCTGAGGAGGGGAAAATAATCTCAATTTCACAAAAGCTGGTGCTTTTTCCTTTGGGAGAGGAGAATTCCTGGGCTCTGGGATCAGGAGCTTTGCTTGGGCTCTGCCCATCCTCAGGAGCAACCTGACTGCTGAAGGTCATGGCAGTTTCCTGCAGCTCTGATTTCCCAAAAGGTGGGAGTGAAGGGAAGTGAAGAGAGCAGCAGGAAAAGCTTCCCTGTGCTGCCCTTGGGGTGGGAGAGCCTTGGGAATGGGGCAGCAGCTCCTGGCTGACCCCACGTGAACCTCAGTGCTGGAGAATCTGGGAATGGAGGGATTTGCAGGCTGCAGCCCGGAGCTGACAATCAGAAGAGCTGTTTTCCAGTGACACCAAGTCCTGTTTGCTCCCAAACCTTTGTCAGCCAGGAATTCCCACGAGGAATTGTCACTTCAGCTGCAGGGCTGCTCTGGGGCAGATTAATTGGGGCGGGGTTTTACTGCATCTGTCACAATCCTGGGGGCTTTGGGGGGAGCAGAGACCTTTCTCCTGTGGAAGGGTAAAAGGTGTGGGTGTGAAGCACAGGGCACATCTGGGATTTTGGGGTTTGATCTGGCACCCTGAGGGTGTGGGGAGCTCTGGGTGAGCCTGGGGGTGGTTTTGGGGTGGTGGCACAGAGCAGCTTCTTCCAAAGCTGGGGAGAAGGAGGAAGAGGAATTCAGTTTGGCAGGTGGGAGGAGTGTCAAATGTGGCCACGTGAGGGAACTCCTGGAGGCGTTTTGGGGTTTGTAGGGTGGTGCTGGGGGTTGTGGTGGGAGAGCTGCCTGTGTGAAATGCTGAGGAATGGGAAGGGCCCATCTGGACCAGTTTAGACCTGAGCCACCTGCTGCTTTCAGACTGGGAGAGACTTCTTGTCCTGTCTATACAGCACTGGAGTGTCCCTGGGGCATCCACCCTCTCTCTGGGGCAGTCTAATGGATTTTAATGTCAGAAGAACTGTTAGGGCCCAGTTATCCCCCCCTGTATTTCCTGCAGGATTTGCCACATGGAATCTTCACAGCCCAGTGAGATGCTGGTGGGAAATGGGTAGGTGGCTGGAGGGCAAACTTTGTTTAAAAAATACAACCCCAAAAGGATGCTCTGTCTGCCCCTTCCATGCCCTCAAGGGAAGGTGCCTGACCCTGCTCCTAAAAGAGCAAAGATTTGACTCCAAAAGCATCCTCTTAAAAATATTATTGCCTGATCTTCAAGCAACTTCTTATCTTGTCCTTTGCCTTGATCTAGGAGGGAAATCCTTTGTCTGTGTGTCACTGAGCACAATCAGTTCCCAGTGTTCTGAACACCAGCCACGCTCTGGTTCCAGCCTTTGGCCCTGAGACCTGAGATTTGCTTGTATTTACAAGCCCAGTAATTGCTGTCCTGAACCTGTTATCAACAGAGATACATGCAAGGGAAATTGCAAGGTTATGGTTGAAGCTTGCAGGGTTTTAGACTAACAAATATTTTAGCCTGAAGATATATTCAGCTTGATTTTGCTTTTAAGTGGCTCTGGGTAACATGAGAAGTTGCCTGTCAAATTTGATGGGGTCAGTAAAATTCAAGCATGTTCGGCTGTAATTAACATTTGAAAAGAATTTGCTTAGGAATTAGCTATTGGCAGTGCAGAGCAGCTCCTCGTGTGGAAGCAGAGCTGCCCATCAGGGTCCATTCTGTCCTGGGCAATGCAGGAAGGGAAAATCCAGCCTTTTCCACTTGTCCTCCTGACAATCATTGCAGGATTCCTTACGGGATGCTGGATGGGATCAACCACAAGTGATTCCATTCAGGAATGTCATAATCATCCCAGCATTCACTGAGGGGAAAAGGCTTTTTTTTTCACTGATGGGGGTGAAATTAATTTATATCAAACAGTGTTTAAAGAATGGAGTGGTCTGGAGGCTGAATTGTCCCTTACTGCTGCAGGTCCATGGAAGAACTGTTGTCCTGCTGGGAAATCTCTGCAGCAGTCCCCAAGTGGGGTTTGGTGTCCAGCCACTGCTGCTGGTGGGAGCAGGAGCAATTTGGGTTGTGATGTCACCTGGAAATCCTCCCTGTGGGCTGGTTCTGAGGGATTCATTCCTGCCAGGAGCTCAGCCAGGTCTGGGCTGGTGGTGGCTGTGACTCCACACGAGCCACCAGAGAATCCCTGGGACACTCCTGGTCCTGGCTGGGGACAGCAAAGCTGCCTGTGGAGTTTGACAAAGGGCAGCCCTGCTCTTATGTATCAGGATAAACTGTAATTGAGAAAGAGGCCCGTCGCTGTTCACAACACGAATGATCCACACTCAATCAGGTTGGGAGGTGAACAGAGAAAGAAGGGGCAGTTTGTTATGATTTGGGGTTTGATCAAGGATTGGAAGATGAGAGGAACACCTCTCTGACCCCAGTGGTCAATTCAGCAGTCCATCACGGAGAGGTATGCAAAAACAATCTATTTTGTTTATGTTACATTCCTGAGAGACTCCACTAGAAATATGCAAACGAGATCATCAGAAGGCTAAAGAATCAGGGTGACAGAGGCCGCCTCAGAAAAAAAAATAGTTTCTGGTTCTTTTTTCTGCAGTTCCCACCTCCTGAAGCAGTGACAGTGTATTGTGCTTCCTCCTGCCCACAGGTGAGAGGCATCCCGGTGCAGATGTGGAATAGAGGAGTGCCCAGCTTGGCTTTGGCCTGCTCATTTGTCGGTATAAAGACAAGTAAAATTTCAGTTTTTCTGAGTGGCAGTAGAACAGCCCTTTGTCGTCGTCACCTAGTGACAACTACTCAGACTTCAGATTTCAAAGCATTCGGGGAAAGAAAATCTGTTTCGTGGAGATCACAGGGAAAAGGAGTTTTCAGTTCATCAAAGCTTTGGCAGGTTGGCTCCATTTGCCAAATCCTTGCCTAATAAATAACTTGACGGGCTTTGTCGAGGAACAATAGCGTTACTTAATAGTGCTCTGTAATTAAGGCTGAAATTCTACTGCTAGACACCCCAAAGGATTTTTTTTTGGTCGGTGTGGAGCAGAGCTGCAGGGATGGGAGCTGGTTTGGGGAGGCTTAGAGAGCAGAGATGACTTCTGAGAGCTGAAGGTGCCATCCCTAAAATGTTAAACCAAGCTGTGCCTCAGAGCTATTTTTCTACTCTAAATACGACACTTCGTGCGTGGTGAATGGGGATTAGGAGCGAGTTTTATATTTGCACTAAAATCCAAACATCAGTGAGGATTTGAAAATGTGGAGCCAAGTAGTGGTGGATGGGCAGCATTTCTGTTAATTAGGTTCATTAATGTGCCAGCAGCTGTTAACGCTGGGGACAGATGATGATACTGAAGAGCATCTGGTTTGTTTTCTCCTTTATGACTGGTGAGAGTTGGCGGGGCTTGTGGAAGGTGTCCCTGCCCCACGGTAGGGTTTGGAACGAGGAGAGTTTTAAGGTCCCTTCCAACCCAATTGGTTCTGCCCTTCTGAACATCTTCACAAAACCTAGTGTAGGAAAAACAAAACAAAACAAAAAAAAACACCCCAAAACAAAACAAAAAAACCAACAACAAAAAAAAAACCCAAACCAAACTGTATGGAAAAACCAAACCAAACTGCATGGAGTGCTTTCCATTTAAATCGGGATTTATGGGTTTTCCCCCCAAAATCCTTTTCTTGTTTTTTTGAAACAGTGTTGTGCCTTTTGTGCTTGCTTGAGCCCTGCAGGGTCCTGGGGCTCAGCCCTCAAAGCACAACTGCCCTGGAACATTTGCTGTGCTCATAATCAGAGTAGCTGGTGCAGCCCCAAAACAGCATTTGGGCACTTCTCAGCTCTGCCAGGCATCAGCCTGGATAAGGAAGACCCCTGTGGGATTTATTCCCCAACCAGGGCTCCGTGGGGCCAGGAAAGATCTGAAATAATTTTAGGGATTGTGTTGTTCCTTTGTCACCCCCATGTTATCAGGGCTTTATGGACACAACACTGTTCATTGCACTGAGCCCGGCGCCTCTGCCAGTATCAGCTGAGGGCAGTGGTGGTGCTCTTGTTTTAACCAGAATTCCAAAATTCTCTTTCCCTTAGGGTCTGTGTGTCACCTCCTGCCCTTTCTGGTGGCACTCGCTGTGTGCGGATGCCAAATTTTTTTCTGGAAGGACTCCTCCAGCTCCTGGAGAACGAGATATACCAAATTTATCTGTCCTGTTTCATCTGATGAGGGAACTTTTATCTCTTGTACCTTGTCTGCTGAGGCCACCCTGTGTGTCTGAAGGTGGGGATGAGCGGGGTGTGGTGGGATCAGCTCTGACCAGACTCTGGGAAGGGAAATTGGGTTTTGCTGCTGTACAGAGGCTGCTGAACCCTGCTCTGGCTCCCTGGCGCTGTGTGGCTGCCCTGCAGAGCTGCTTTGGACTGCTGACACCGTGCTGGGGCTCAGCTCCACATGGTTGAGGCCGTATTTAGGATGTCCTTGGAGCATTTTCTTGGGCAAACAACTGCTTTGCTTCTGCATCACCAGCTCAGAGCTATTTGGGCTTTCTGGTGTTATCTCCGAGTTAGTTTACCTTCTTTATTTCCTCAGGGATTTGGCAGGGGGCATTTCTGTGTCTGGCTGTCGTCTTGCAAGGCTGATGTTGGAAAGTCCACCTTGGATTTGTAGCTTTCCTCTGGATCTGCCACTTCCATGGTAAAATGGCAAGGAGTCTTCATCTCCACAAGGAATTGGGTTGGATTTAGCTGAGGGGCACTGAGGAAGCCAACACAGGGTTTGGTTGGAGAGGACATGGGGAGAAAGGCCTGGGAGTGAAGGATCCTTCAGGGGGTGGCAGGTCAAGGATGAGCCAGGGCCCGACCTGCGACAGACACCCATTTAGAAACTTAATCCTTTCATTCCCCCCTCATCAAAGCGGGGGTCAAAATAACATAACAAAGGCTTTCTCAGGGAGGTGCAAGCTGTAAATCCGGGCAGCTCTTTTTTTTCCTTTGGCATTTTCCCCCTGCACAAAGTCGCAGTCTCCTGCCCCAGCAGCAGCGTTTGAGGGCAGCAATGGGCGGCCCTGGCAGCGCTACAAAGGGCTCCGGAGGAGCAGCTAGGCCGGCGAGCGAGCGAAGTGCTGTCTTTCGGCTGAAAATAGGTGTGGAAAGTGCACTCCGCACACACGTTAGGCTTCAAAGCCGGCAATAATTACTGCGTTTGAGACTGTATCAGCAGCCGGGGCTGCCGATCGAGTCGGGCAGGAATTCTTTGTGTGGAGGCCTTTTGTTCTCCGAGCTCCCCGCGCTTCACCCCGGGCGCAGCCGAGGGACGCGAGGGGAGAGTGGGCAAGTGTCGCGGCTTCGAGCTGGGGATGGCTTTGTGTGGAGCCCTGGCTTTGATGCCTTCGTCGGGGTGTCCCGTGAACGCCACTGGGCTGTAATTGCTCCTAATGGCAAAAGCGTGAAAGGAGGAGATCGGCGGTGGCTCGGGCGGGTTGGTGGCGGCGAGATGGATCCTGCGCGGCGGCTCCTGGCGGGGCTCGGCTCCCTGCGCTTGCTGCTCTCGGTCTCCTCCCGTGTCCTTCTGCTCTGTGCTCCCTGCACAGCCGTGGAGTTCAGCTGGTGGCGTGGGGCTGGACGATGTGTGCTTTATTCTTCAGCATGTGCTAAATACAGGATCATTTTGAGGGGGTAGAGCGAAAAAAATAACTCTCAACAAGTGTGTCTTGTGATGGATCTCGACGAAGGAGGTCAGTGATGTGCTTGTTTTACAGAATGGAAATGGCTGAAATGATTTATCACCGGGGTTGTTAGTGACCCAGCAGAAGGAAAAAGTTTTGATGTACTGAGTCAGAGCTAGGCAGCTCCATCACCCGTGTGACTGCTGGAAAGTAACTCAGCCCTGAGGTTCCTGAACAATCCCGTCTGAAACGATGTCCCCCTGAGCCCTCAGAGCAGGCTGCAGCCTTCTCCCTGGATAAGGAAAACTCTTGTGGGATTTGTTCCCCAGCCGAGGCTCTGTGGGGCCAGAAAAACCAGGGCTCGCTCCTGGGACAGGGAGCGATTCCCAAATGGTCCCAGATGTCACCAGTGCCGTCACCCTTGCTCTGGCTGAGCCATGACAGCTCAGTGCCACCGCAGAGCCGCAGCCTGCCTGTCACCCACGGGGAGAATGTCCCCTTTTTGCAGACTGTGGGGTGGCTTTTCCTCCTGCGGGGGCCGGAGCGCACAAAGGCAGCGCCGGCCTCAGCCGCCATGGGCAGTTTTATCTGGGAGCAGGGATCCAGCAGCTCTCCTCCCCAAAGAGCCCTTGTGCTGGGGAACAATAAACGCCGTGGAGAGGGCTGCCAGCCCCGCTGATTCCATCCAAACCCGTGGGCATTTCTGTCTGCCGGGGCTGAGGCCGCTGCCCACCATGTCGCCGGGGCCTTGCCATGGCGGCGACGGCCGGTCTGCTGGCACGGCCATGGGCACTGCCCGCCGTCACAAAGCGTCACTGTGGCCGGGGACAGGCGGAATGTGGCACCGGGGCCTTCTGGAAAGGCCGGGCAAAGCCGACACAGCGCGGCTTGTCCCGGGGGACAATGAGGGATGTGTTGTGGAGGCATGAATGAGCCGAGCCGGGCGATGTCAAATGTTTATTCTGGGTTTCCACAGGGCGGTCACATGAGGTCTGTGCTCCTCCTCAGAGCAGTGAAGGCCGCTGTGGGATGGAGCTTGGAGAAGCTGGGCCTTCTGTGCCGCCTTTGTGGCCTCAGCCGGGTGTCACACACCAAGCCGGCAGGAACGGGATGCTGGAGTGGTTTGACTCGGGAGGGATCTGAAAGATCATCCAGTTCCAACCCCTTGGACAGGGCCAAGGACAGACATCATCTTAGTTGGTGCTTTGAGCATCCCATTATTCTTCTCAAACCCTCTCTCAGGCTTCACTTAAGGAAGTGCAAACATCCATCATTAATGCCACTGTGCATCCGAATGCCTTTCCACATTCCCGGGTCCCCCATTCCCAGCACTGGAGAGGTGTCCCTGCAGTTTCCATGTTGTTTACGGTACAAGCTGCTCCTGTCACCCTGTGGGTAGAGGATGTGGTGAAATCCCTGCTCTGAGATGGATCTGAGTGGTGCAGAGACATCATTAACATTCTCTAACCTGTTCCTGGGCCAAGTGAGGCAGTTTCAGGTGAGGCCAGAGCCCTGCGCTGTGCCAGGGGCCGATGCCACCAGCTTGGTGGCCCTTGTGCCAGCTGCCCAGAGCGAGGGGCTTTGCAGCCCCCAGGCTGTGACTCGTGCATTGTATCTGCTCCTCCTGCCAATGCTGAACCCTATTTATTACAGAGAACTTCACAGGCTTTTAATGAACCTTCCTGAGCTTAATTTACAACTTGGGGAAAGATAGACAAGGTGACAAAGTGAACTGAAATATGAAATTACTTTAATTGCAGAGGAGGACAGTTTATAGGCTTCAGAATCCAAGTCATTTATTTTAATGATCTCCTCTACCCTCAACACATAATTACCATTCCCATTCCAGGCTGGTTTCAGGAGAGGTATGCAGGGAAAGCTGGTTGGACCTGTTCAGGCAGCAGAACTTTTGGCAACTCATAATCTGAGACAAAAAACGAATTAAAAGCAAAATAGATTGTCCTGTCAGAGACACTTTTCATTCAAGACACGCTGGGTTTTGCTTCGTTTCCTGGAGACAGCTGTGGTCCATCTGAAAGCAGCAATCCGAGGCACACGGCGCTGGTTGAGTGCCTTTCCAACCCTACGTGGTAAAACACTTGGAAAATCCCTAGGAGTCAGCACAGGGGCCAAGGGGTAATGAGACCTTTGTGAGGAGGAGATGGCAATGTTTCATTTCCCTGTTGCTCCTTGCATTGGTGGGTTGGGTGTTCGGGGTGGTAGTAAAAGAAATACGGACTTTGAGAAGTGGATGCTGCTTTTCCCACGTGGATATCTGATTTTGGCTGGTCCTAGTTGAAACCAGCTGGAGTTTTTCAACCCCTGTGGAAAGAGGGGCTGTCTGTGAGCAGCTCCAAGCTTTTTTTTTGAGGAGTTCAGGTCCCTCGGTGTGAGAAACTGGATGTTGCTGGAGCCTCTGTGGGTGTTTGGGCACATGGACATTTTGGTGCATCCTGACTTTTCCAGTGTGGCTGCTGGGAGGGGCTGATTTGAAGGAGGTTGTGCTGTAATTACCCAGCTTGGCTTAGCTCTCTGCCTCTGCTTCTCTAGTGTCCAGGAGCTCTCCAGCTGAGCTTGGCCTGGCTTCCTCAGAGTTAAAACTCTGATGTCCCTCAGAAACCTGAGCACCAGGCCCAGCTTTTCCTCTGGCAGGGTGGGAAAGTGGGAGGAAATTGGGTGTAACCTGAGGAAGCTGGAAAGCAAAGATGAGCCCAGGCTGGTGGGACTCGTGCCAAGGAGTATGTTCTCAGCCAGGCTGATGCACCTTCCTGCAGGGAAAGGAGGTGAAAATACATTTTTCTTACAGGGATCATTAAATTCCTTGGATTGGATAGTTGTGGCACAGAGTTTCTTGATTATTTTCGGATTATTTTTTTTTTAACCACAAGGATTGGTTGTGGACTAAGTGATCACAGAGTCATTACAGTCTGTTAGCTCTCTATGTAAAGTGGTCATGAATATGTGGCAAAATGGGACAAAATCCAAAGGCACCTGGGCTCACCATCCTCCTGCTAGAATAGGGATTTCATGTGGCCCTGCCTGAAGTCCTGGAGGACCAGAAATTGGGGGTTCAGGGGTGCTGTGGGACTCGAGGCCCAAAATCCCATAAAAGAGTCAGCAAACTTGGGCCCCAGCAACTTGTCCCAGTGCTGGCGAGTTGCTGGAGTGGAAAACCAAAGATTTCCAAGCTAATGTTTCCCAGAGTTGGTGTTTTGGCATCTTTGAGCTTGTTATCTAAAAGATTGGCTGCTGGACAGTGAGGAGCAGGTAGAACTGGCACTGGTGCAGCTCTGGGGTCGTGGCTACTGCTGATCTGGCCTTTAAGGCTTAGCAGTAAGAAATAGTAAATTAATTTTCCTGAGTAGCTCTGCCTCCTTGGCCAGATCAGTCTCCAGAATGAAGTGCTCCTGGCCTGAAGGAGAGGTGTGACATTCCTCCCCAAAACAAAATATCACAGGTCCTTCATGGGCTCACCCCAGCACTCTGCCTCTCTGGCCCAGCTCCAGTGCTGCCTCCAAACGATTTGCTTTTAAAACCACACTTAAAAAAAACCCTCCATCAAAAAGAATGCGAAGGATGCAGAGTTTAGGCCTTAAAATTGGGAAATAGTACAATAAAGCTGCTTTTGTATACTTCTTTCAGCCTCCTTGTGCAATAACCCACCCTGCTTTCCATCCTGCTTTCTTCTCTCTGGTGCTGGCTGCTGCTGGCCATCAGTGGAAGAAGTGATGGAAGGAAGAGGCCACATGGCTTTTTTTCTGCCGTGTTTTCATGCTTGGCAGCATCGTGCTGCTGGCAGCTGGGCTGGGGACGGGGATGCTCCTGCTGGTGTAGCCATGGGAATGGGGGGTGATGTGTTGGGATGGCTCTGGGGACGTGCTCAGGGGGACAGATGTTGTCTCCTGGCTGGTGTGCATCTGTCCTGGGACTCCTGGAGGCTTCAAAGCACATGGGAGGATTTTTTGGGAGTGAAATGGAGCTGGGCTGGGTGATGCCCAACATGAGCTCAGTCACCAGCACCAGGGATGAAGGGATCAGACACCTTGGCCACTTGATGCCTTGGGAAGGCTGAGCTTGAACAGAGGCTGGACAGAGCTGGAGAATAAAGTAGAGGTTTATTAAAAGGCCTTTAAGATGCACCTTGGGCAGGACAAGAGCCTGGCCAGGGCTACACCCAGGGTGGTCACAAAATGGACAAATGGTCATGAGGTCTCGCACTTTTATACGTTTTGGTCCATTTGCACATTGGGGTTTAATTGTCCAATTACAGCTTCAGATTATGAAGTCCTGTCCTTCTCATTTTCTCTCTTCAGACCACCTTTGTTTGTGCTTTGGGGCTGAAAGTTGTCCTTGGTGTGCAGCAGGAGAAGGGTTTGTTTTGTGTCCCTGCTGTGTGCAGAGCTGAGTGGCACTGACTGTGAGCTCAGAGCTGCAGCCCTGGGCACCACAGAACCTGGAATACAGCAAAGAGAAAACTTAGGGCATCACACTCTCCTGGGCTTCCCTTGCTAATCCCTGCTCCTGGGAGGCCTCACTAACTTTGCACCGGGTCCCTCTGTGCCCAGGGCTGGCCATTCTTGGTGTGCAGATGCCCAAATCCATCAGCAGTGTCCCTTTTCTCTGCTCTTCCTGCACAGCCAGTCCTTGGGGCAAAGGGACTCTCCAGGGTCTGTTTTTGCCCAGGTCCTGTGAGGGTCATGAGTGAGAAAAACATCTCAGACTGGCTCCAGCCTCCCTTTCCACCAGCCCCTCCTTTTTAGGGAAAACATCTTTTGTTTGTTCGTTTTGATGTTTAGAGGTTGAGGGGGGAGTTGTTTCTGCTTTCTTTATTTTTTTTTACCTGAAGGAACAGCAGTTTTCAGACAATTCAGACTTAGGAAGTGGGAATCAAATTTCTTTCTTAATCCTGTGGGTTTTTTTTTTTTTTTTCAATGAGGGTGTGTGAACTACAAGAAGGATCTTGTTCAGCCCCTCACTTGCTGATTTACATCCAAGCCAACAGAGCCAGGCTTGGAGCTTTGATGCTGCTGGGGGAAAAAAAAAACCAGGGAGAAGTGGAGGGAAGGTTGTGGGATTGGTGGTGCTGCTCAGCAAACAGAAAGAGGAAAAGGAGAGTGATTTCTCATTCTGCTTCCTAACTCCAAACACAACCCAAAGTTTTTATAAACTTTCTGCTCAGGTTTCAGGAAACTGCAAATGAAACTGCATTCCTCTGTGTGTTGGTCTTTTTTTTTTTTTTTTTTTTTTTTCCTTTGCCCTCTTTCTTTTCTGAGATGTAATAAAACATCATCACCTACAAGGCTGTGGCCTTTAAAAGTATTCTCCGGAGGGCGGGTGAGGAGTGGAGGCAGATTGACTGACAGCTGGAATAAAGCCTCTTTTTTATCTCTGGGATTATAATTTCCCATCTATTCTGGGTGTTGGAGCAACAGGAGCTTGGGTGTCTCTGGCTTCTCCTGTCTCCATCCCTCCCATCAGCTGAGGACACTGAACTTCTCATCACCTAGAAAATAATGGGGTTTTTTGCCAAAACTTGAAGGCCTTGAGTTGTAACTAGTGAGAAAAGGACAAGCTGTTAAATAAGAATATAAAAAAAAGTAGCAGGAGAGAGGCTGGACCAGGAGTAGGGGCAGAGCAGTCAGGGCAGGATGTGGGCACAGCATTGTGTGCCTGCAAGGTCTGTCCTTCACCTTTAACCATTCCTTTAACTCTTTAAACTGGTTTTGGGGGCCGAAGGTTGCAAGTCTCTAATCCAGCAAAGAACAGGGAAATGGCAGAGCTGGGGTTAAAAACAAATGGGATAATCTTTAAAGATGGGGTCATGAGCCGTGCCTGGGGCTGTTTGTAGCAGCTGAAGGCATGGGCAGGGGGATGCTGGAGCTGATGTGGTGGGCCAAGGTCTGTCCTGCAGTTCCAAGGCAGGGACAGGACTGCATTGGGGTGGTGTGGCTTGGAAAGTTCTGGGCCTGCCTTTTTGAGGTGATTCCTGGGGTTTTCCCTGTGTCCCTGTCAGGATTCTCCAGGAGGGAGGGGTGGGCACAGCCCTTTCCTCTGTGCACTCCTGCTCCTTGGCACAAACCATCCACAGGCAAGGAAATTCCTGCTCTTGGAGGGCTCTTGGAAGCCAAGTTGTTCTTAATAATTAATCTACTGGAAGAATGCAGTGCATATGTGTAAAAATGACCTTGAGGTGTTGTGTGGGCTCAGCATGTCATGCCTTGACATCCTGGGACTCGTGGTGCTGACCCATGACCAAGGGCAGACCCTGTTGGGGTGTCCTTTATGGCCACTCAAGGGATTGCCACGCCATGAACATATTCCTGGCATCTCCTTCCTCTCTGGAAATGGGGACAGTGCTCTGGAGAGGGGCTGGGCTCCTGAGGGACACAGAGAGTCCATTCAAGCCCTGTGTGATGGGGAGCAGCCCTAAAGGCAACCAGAGCCCAGCACCAGGGACCCCAAATTGCTCAGCAGAGGCCATCAGGACACTTGGTTAATTAGAGAAACCCCATTATTGGCAGACATGGAGTATATTTATTTTTAAAGCCTGTGTGACAGTGAGAACAGGCCTCTGGCCAGAGATCTGAGGCCGTGGCTACGTAATTGAGTTGAAAAAAGGAATTTTTAGCTTTTTTTCAAACCAAAGGCCCAAGTCCCATCTCCTCCCTGCCGAGGAATGGGCACAAGCAGCGAGCTGGGAGGGGTTGAGGGCTGTTATTTACGCAAAGTTTCCGCCTCCTTCCTTCCTTCTCACCAACTCCCCGTGACCCAGACCTGCCTGGTGAGGAAAACTGCTCCCCAGCCTTGCCAATTCGGGGATAAATAGGTCATCCAAAATATGCAAAAGCCAGTTCCAAGTCTTTCAGCAGTCAGAAAGACCTCAGTCGTCTTTGGATGCACAAAGCCTGTGCTAATTGTGTTGTTTCCAATGTGGATTTTGAGGCTCTGGGACCTCTGGAAGTAGGGTCTTCCACAGCAGTCCAGAGGCAGGGATTGGGCAGAGGAAGCCAAAGAGCATCTCCAGCTTTATTTCACCAATTTGCTCACTCAGACCTTGACCACGGTGGTGGCAGCTGTGTTCTGCATCCTCCCAAACCCAAGGTTTTATCCCTCCCCGGGGGTGGGGGCTGTAATCTTTCAATTCAAGCCGAGCAGAGTCCAGCCAAGGATGTCTTCATTTAAACCTCAGCCATGCCTTTAACCTCGGGAAGTGCAGCTGCCAAATTGTGCTGGGTGACTGAGGATGATATAGGAGGGTTTCCTTGAGGAAACTCTCCAGCATCCTGCACTGACAGATTTATGGGGTTTGCTGTGACCACGCAAGGCACCTCTAGAAATCAGGGGGAGGAAATGTGCCATGGAGCTGTCAGGTTCTGTGGTGCAGCTCTGAGCTCACAGTCAGTGTCACTCAGCTCTGCACACAGCAGGGACACAAAACAAACCCTTCTCCTGCTAGAGACCAAGGGCAACTGGGACAAGTTTTCAGGCCCAAAAATACCAACAATTGTGGACTGAAGAGAGAAAACAAGAAGAATGGGGCTGCCTAATCTGAAGCTATAATTGGACAATTAAACCCCAATGTGCAAATGGACCAAAGCTTATAAAAGTGAGAGACTTCGTGACCGTTGATGCATTTTGTGACCATTTTGTGACCAGTTTTGTGTCCATTTTTGTGACCATTTTGGGTCCACCTTGGGTGTACCAAGGCTCTTGACCTGCCCAAGGTGTACCTTAAAGGCCTTTCACTAAATGCCTACTTTATTCTTTATTTAGTCTCTGTTCCAGTTCAGCCTCCCCAAAGCATCAAAGGAAGCTGGAGCCCTGCTCTCAGCCCCACTCTCTCAGGCTGCTGAGTGGCAGCAGCAGCCAGACCGATGCTGTCACTGCACCGGGGTAGTGAAAGGTGGGAAATAAAGGGAAATAAAGGAAGCGAATGTCGTTAGCGAACGGGCGAGTCACTGATCAACAACTTCCTGCCATTGTCCCTCTCTGCTCCCTCCACATGCCGTGGGTTGGCCCGGGGCCAGGCACAGCCAGCAGGTATTTCCCTGCTGCCCACAGCTCCATCCATCAGCATCCTCCACCAGCTCCGTCCTGCTGAGCTCTGAGGAAGCATTTACAATAATAATGGGAGCTATGGGGTGACCTCTGGGTGAGGGGATTGCTGCACCTGTGGTTCCTGAAAAAAGCCCTGAACTTGTGGGGCAACTTGAACCAAATGTCTTGGTAGATCGTGGTAAACAGAGAAATAGAAGCCAAATTGCTGCTGGAGGACCAATTAGGTCTCTATCCCCAATGCTGCAGGGATAGAAAGATTTTAAAAAGTGATGTAACATAGTCAACTTCCCCCTTCCCTATTTTAATATAAGAAAAAGGCTTAACTTTGTGAAATGTCAACAGCTTGAGAACGTGCACGTCTGTAAAAAAATCTGCTTTTTGTTCTCCGAGCTCTGCTCATTTCCCAAGTGCTGTTTGGGAGAAGTGGTTTGGTGAGGAGTAAGGTTTAAACCTCTCTTCGGTGCTGTTTCCCCAGTGCAGCCACCCGTGTAAGATAAATAGTAGCTGATCTCTTGTTAGTGAAGTGCACGCTCTCCTTCACGCCTGACTGCAATGGAAATGCAAAATCCTCTGCCATCTGCTTCCAGCGAGGAGCTGCAGCGAAGGATGGAGCCTTGGGCTCTTCCAGCCCAGGTGCAGCCTCAGCCAGGAGCCCATCTGTCCACTGTGGTCACACTGATGGGCAGGGGAAAGGTTCCCAGCACGAAATGGGGTTATTTTTGGGAAGTGCTTTCCTGCTCATCATCAAGTGCTAATAGAGGAGGTTTCACCCCGATAATGCCCACAGAGGGTTGTGTGTCCAAGAGCCCTTCAGCCTTTTAAAAACTGCAGCCACAAGGGACGAGTTGCATCTAAACAGAGCAGCCAAGCCCTGCCTCCTTCGGGAATGATTCCCTTCGTAAAAATAAAGGGATGCACCTTCCCTGGGATGCACCTTCCCTGGGATGCAGCACATTCGCTGCTCCAGGCGAATTTTTCAGGTGACAAATCCCCCAAACCCTGCATTTGGCCATCTGACGTTTCCGGCTGCAGAGTGCAATTCTTTGTGTTTATTTAAAGAAGGAAGAACGCTGTGGCAATGAGATTTTGTGCCAGTTTCCAGGGGAGAGCTCTCTCCCAAGCAGTGAATGTGTGTGCAGGCACGGGAGATGCTGGGAACAAAAGCCTCAGATCCTGAGTGTCCTGGCCAGCCCTGCTCTTCCTCATCCCAGGAAAACGGTGCAGGAAAAGATGTTTAATTGCATGAAAAGCAAAAGCATCGGGGCAGCAGGTCTGTGCTGAATTGCTCAGAAGGAAAAGGTTTTCCCCGGAGTTCCCTGGGTGTGGGATTTGGAGTGACACAGAGGTTTTTTTTTCCTCTGCAGGCCTGGGTTCCAATCCTGCTGTTCCCCTTTAACCCAGCTCTTCCTCTCTCTTTATTGCAGCATTCCTGGTTTTCTCCTTGTCAATGTGCCTTTTGCTTTCACGTGCCATAAATATTTTTTAACTGTTTCTTATCTGTCTGGGATCTGGGTTTGTGGGAGGGAAGTGATGCTGGTGATAGGGCCTGGGCCACATGGGAGAGCTCAGCTCTGCTCCAGATTCCCTGGAGAACCCTGGCTGAACGGGGCAGAGAGGAATTTATCATCTGGATTCTGGGCAGGGGATGAGCTGCAGCACCTCCAGCTTGCAGCCCTGGGCTTGCCCTCTGCTTGTTGTCCCTCACTTGCTCTTCAGGAGGTTTTTGGATCAGGTGAGGATTGGCTTTTACCTGCTGACTCCTGGAAAAGCTCATGTGAGAATGCAGGTCCTGCTCAGAGAGTGAAAAACTTGTTCTGACTGTTTTCAGAGAAAAGCATTAAATGTGAGTGCTGGAGGGAGTCTGAACCCCGGCACCAACCTCTTTTCCTCAAATCCCTTTTCCACTTTGCAGCTGATAAAACAGGCACTGGTTGGAGACAAGAGATGCTGCAGCACAGGTGGCTGCAGAATTACAGTTTTAGGGGGTTTTGTGAAAATTTTCAGGGCTTGAACATTTGTTTTCATTCTGCTGGGGCACCCTGAGAGCTTCTTTTCTGGGTTTTTTTTTTCAGCTTTGGCCCTACTAAATATCCACTCAGCCTAATGCAACATTTAATCCTGTGGCTCCCACATGTCAGGGCAAAGTGCATCACCCCCCACCAGGCAGGACAAGTCAGGGTGATCCCAAAAAGTTCATCCCAACACTGAAAAAATCCATATCAAGGTTTTAAAGAGCACAAGAGTCTTTAAAAAAAGAAAGAAACAAAAAAGAACCCAATAAACAGCAGCTATTCTCTCTTCCTGGCATGGAGTAAGGATGTGTGAAACCCAGAGGATCTGGGGAAAACAACTTTACCAGGTAACCTGCACCCTAAAAATAAAAATCTCTCTGCAGCCTTTGTGTTTAGGCTGGATTTAGGAACTGCCAGCAGAGCTTAAGCAGCACAAATGCATCCACTTTTTGAAAAAGGTGCTTAAATCAAGCAGTTATTTGGCTCAGCAGAGCTCAGTCACCTTCTGCACGAGCTGGCAGGGAGGAGGCTGTAAAGCAAAGCAATTCTGCCAGATAAAGCAGGGAAGATGAGATGAGCCAAGGCCCCCTGACCTTACATTTTACGAGCAAGTTCTAGTTTGCAAAGAGCAGGGCTGGGAGATGGGAGGGAAGCAGGATTCCTGCTCTTGTGTAGAGCCAGGGAAAAGATGGAAATCTCCTGGGCTGGTGCTCGCTGAGCTGTGGCCTTTCCCCTTTTGGGCTGTAACAGAACGGTGTGAGAAGATCTAATAAAGGAGGCATTTTTAAAATAATACTGAGCATGAAGAGGCAGAGGCTGGTGCTGGGACACATGCAGAGCTGCTCCAGGGCTGAGATAAAGCAGTGACAGCAGCTGACCCCGACCTCCCCGGATTATCTGATGTTCTCAGCATTTATAAGCAAGGCAGAGCCAGTGGCCGTCAGACCGGCTGGCTCCGCTCGGAGCCCGAGCCCAGATGGGAGGCGAGACCTGTCCTCCCAGCAGCCCAGTCCTGGGGGCAGCCACACGAGCCCCTCCACCCCTCTTGTCCCCCCAAAAAAAAGCCCTGGACAAATTGCTGGCCAAGGCGTCAGGGCAGCGTTTCTCAGCGGGTCGCTGCAGCTGGGACTGTCCTGGACACAGAAATCACCGGGGACTGTCTCGTCTTGCAGATGTCTCCAGGGTGCCTCTGAATGAGCTGCATCTTTTCATCAGTCAGCAGAACTCTGGGCTAGCACCAGGCAGCCTTTTTCTTTTCATTTCTAGCTCAACAAAAGCAAAAAAAAAAAAAAAAAAAAAAGCTTCATCTGTCACAGAGTGGAGCCACAGCAAAGCCGAGGATGGTGTCTGTGCCCCGGCTGCCACTGACCTCTCCTGCCCAGGCAGGGGAGACACCTCCTGCCTTGTTTTTTGGTGGCCCAGCAGCAGGCAGCTCCCACGCCCCTGTCTGGAACACCGAGCGTGTTTATTTAAGTTCAAATCAAATGTTAAAATAATTCTGTGCAAGTGTTAAGCGAGGGTGATTGGAGTTTGCATGACTCCACATCCCCAAGCTGTGATTTCTTTAGGGCAGAGGAGTTATTTTCATTAACTCTTCAGTGCTGGCTCTCTCTGGCAGGAGGAAAGGTTGGATTAGCTGGATGTTGATGTACAGCCTTCCAACCCTTCCCAAGCTGTTTTAAATCAAAGAGGGGTAGGTAAATGTTTGGCTGCGTTTCCTGTGCCGGCCCCGCTGTCCACAGCCTGGGAAGTAGCAGGATCCAAAGGGCAGCTGTTAAACAAAGTGAAAACAGACACCGGGGCTGGGGCTGCCCCATCTGCTGCCCAGGGCCAGCCAGGGACTCCTCCCTCCCCCAGCACCGGCTGGGGAAACAGGGAGAAGAGCTGAGGGCTTTGGGAAGGGTGGTGTGGGCAGTGGGATGGGCTGGTACCCACGGGGATGTGGTCAGGTTGCCATGGTAGCCCGGGTGATGCAGTTGGGATGCAGTGATAAACAAGGTGATGTGTTTGGGGTGCTGTGGTACCCAGGGTGATGTGTTTGGGGTACTGTGGTACCCAGGGTGATGCAGTTGGGATGCAGTGATAAACAAAGTGATGTGTTTGGGGTGCTGAGGTACCCAGGGTGATGTGTTTAGGGTGCTGAGGTACCCAGGGTGATGTGTTTAGGGTGCTGAGGTACCCAGGGTGATATGTTTGGGGTGCTGTGGTACCCAGGGTGATGTGTTTGGGATGCAGTGATAAACCCCAGTGATGCAATTTGGGATGCTGTCCTTGGCATGTGGTGGTACCCAGAGTGATCCACTTGGAATATTTTCCTCCCGCCAACCTCAAACTCCCACAAACCTCTGCAGGTTAAAGGGTTTTCCCTTCCCTTTCCTCTTTATCCAGGCAACCCTCTGCTCAAGTCCCACACAGGTCTGTATTTCTCCATCCAGCCAGGTTTGGCTGCTCTGATATTGACAGGAATCACTGCAGGATGTTACAGGGAAAGGGAGCAGGGTTCTGTTGCTGAGTATTTATAGCAGCCATAAAGTTCAGGAATTTGTTCTGTCCATGATTTAAATGAGGTGTGGAGGAATTGCCTCCTGCCATCCCCTGCACAGGCTGGCTCTGGGGGCACACACTTCACCTCCCCCTGCTGCCTTTGGTGAGGAGAGGCTGATAAAACACGATAGGATTCCCTGGAGCTGCTGAACTGTCTTTCTCTGGAGGTGTTGTTTTTGTGGGTTTTTTTTTTTTTTTTTGTTTTGTTTTTTTTTTGGTTTTTTTTTTTTTTTTTTTTTTTGCCAGGGCAAATTTTTTTTCCCCCAGGACTTGGCAAAGCAACTCGTTCCTCAGACAGGTACTCCTGAATTAACACATCTGTTTAATGAATGGCCACGGTGTCTCACGGCATCTTAAGCCCAACGTTGTTTCTTCAGTTGTCCTGGGTTTTTCCTCCCCTCCAGCCCCATTTTGGTGTGTGAAGGGACAGAGAGGGGATTTCTGAGAGCTGAAGCCTTTTTCCTCAGCTTTGGGCTTTAAGATGCTGTTCGTGGCAGGGTGACCTGGGCTGAGAGTGCACAGGGTTTTCTTCCACGAGGAAAATTAGGGGTTTTTTTCCCAAAGAGATTCTCTGATTAGGAGGATCAGCGAATCATCGGTAAGACGGGGAAGCAGCGCTGCTGATGTTGGATGTTGGAGAAATCCCGTTTCCGTCTCCAGGTCATGGATTAGGCGGGAGTGGCACGTGGAAAACGAGCCGGGTTTTGTGTGTGTGTGTTTCTCGCTCTTTCACAATCCCCGCGAAGCGAATTTAATGCAGTTTCAGTTTGGGCACAACAAAGCGGAGCTGCAGATCAGAAACACATGTTGTGAGTGCTGCAGGCACCGAGTGAAACCTGATCTGCCGAGGTTTCCCTTAAATCTGCACTTTCTCATTTGGCTCTCATATTAAAGCTGTATTTCAGAGCTGTCCAACCCTCTCGAAAGATGATGAATAACAATAAAAACATTCACTGGAGGACTGTCATCATTTCCAAAGGAAGTGTAATAAATACTTTACGACAGGGCTTTTTTTTTTTTTTTTGCTTTTTTTTTTTTTTCCTATGTACAGCCATAAACCAGTTTTAAGTTACAACTTATTAAGCGTCTAAACAATTAGAGCTTGGCAGTGGGGAGGGTGCTGGGGCTGCTCCCCGGGCTGGGGGTTCGGGGGATCTGGAGGGGATAACTTGGCTTTCACCACGTGCCTCAGTTTCCCTTTGTGCTGGTTGAGCTGTGGGTGTCCACGGTCCCTGAGGTGTCAGGGTTTAGGTCAGCCTCTTGTGGCCCAGATTAGCGATGAACCAACATCTCCCAAGCTTGGTTCTTGTGCAGAAGGGAGTTGTCCTTTCCCTCAAGGCTCCCTGTGTGTGTCCCACCTTATTTTGGTTAGAAAACAGGCAGCGTTGTTTTTTGTTTTGTTTTGTTTTGTTTTTTGCCAGTGCTGTGTTAAGGGTTGGACTCCACAATCTTGGAGACCTTTTCCAACCTTAATGATTCCATGTTTGGCAGCATCAATTAAGAAAATAACACTCCCAGCACTGGTGGTGCTCCGTGGGAAGCGTTGGCCCCACAGCCAGGCTTGGTGCAAAGCCCCTTTTCCCTCTCCACCACTTCAGCAGGGGAAAATCTGAGAGGAGCTGCCTGGGAATGACCCAAGTCAGGAGAGGTTCCCTTCTGCCTTTGCTGTGCCTTTTCTTTTGCTTTTGGCTTTTACTGAAGGAGAATGAAAATAAAAAGAGGGCTCGTGGCCTGAGGGTGGTGCTTCTGCAGCATCTCCCTGCTCTGGCTCCAGCAGGGATGTGCAGGAAAACTGGGCTTGAGCTTTCCAAAGGATTCATTCCTTCCCTTGGGTGATGGCTGAGGATGTTCTGCACAGCCCTGGGGTGGGCTGGGAGGTGCTGGTGCCTGTGCTGGGCAGCTGGAAGGGGTGGGATTGAGGATGGGCAAGGATTTGGGATCAGGGGCAGCAGCACAACATCGAAATTCCCATCTCCCTGATATGGCTGAGTTTGCTGAGGGGTTTCCAGTTATTTTAGCTCTTCCCACAGTGCCCAGCTGGTGTCAGACCAGATCCCAGGCTGCCTTTCCTCCAGCCCAAAGGCAGGGATGGAAGGAAGCAGTGCAGTTTGCAGTCCTGCCCCCGCTGCTCTGCTGAGGGGCTGCGCAGCCCAGCCAGCGACTGCAGTGGGGAAACGTCAGAACCGATTGGTTCCAAAGGCAAAGCTGCAGGAATTGCTGCTCTGCTCCTCGTGCTGTCCTCGGCACCTGCAGAGGGGATCCGTGGGCAGTGCTGCCCGATGGGATCCAACACCAGCCCTGTGACAGCCGCTTCAACTTACCGATAAATTCACTTCAGAGCCCAGAAATTCATTTGTGACTCAAAAAATCGTGGTTTTAAATGAGTGCTTTGCCCTGCTTGCTGACAGAATTCCAGGTTTCTGATGCTGTGTCATTCCTAATCCCCTGTGCTTTGATTTTCCTCCTTCCCTGCATTTGCTGTCTGTGCAATTACGTTGCTGTGAGAATGTTGCTGGGGGAGGCAGGTGAAATAAGAGCCACTCCATGAGCAGTGCTCCCCCTTCTCTGAGTGTTTATTTAGCCTTCAGGTGCTATTTCAGAGAATCCCCGACTGGTTTGGGGGGGAAAGGACCTTAAATCTCATCTCATCCCATCCCTGCCATGGCAGAGACACCTCCCACTGTCCCAGGCTGCTCCAAGCCCCAGTGTCCAGCCTGGCTTTGGACATTCCAGGGATCCAGGGGCAGCCACAGCTTCTCTGAGCACCTGTGCCAGGGCTGCCCACCCTCCGAGGGCAGAATTCCACCCCTGGCACAGCTGGCAGGAGGTGCTGAATGTTTTCCACACAGAGGCACCAAAAGGAACCAGTGCAGCTTGAGAACCATTTGCTTGATTTTCTCCTTTAAAGCCTTTCCAGGCAGACTTTGGTTTGGATTGCTGCTCCCCCTCTTTTTTTTTTTTCCTTTTATTTTTTTCCATTTGCAATTAATGCCACAAACATTTCTCACGGAGCACTGGATGGCATTGGCAGGAGGGTTATTAAAAAGCCAAACAAACCCCAACCCCAGCTGTAACCTGAAACACATTTGATCCGAGCTATTTTATATTAAAGAGCATTTGCACTTTGAATGTGGAAGAATTTCTACTCGTGGGTCCAGAATATCCGCAAACGTTCTTCTTCAGGTGCACGAAATCAATATTTTTGCTGCTTTCCAAAGCTGGGCTGGGGAGGTGTCTCAGAGCTACCCCAAAACACAACCAGAGCATCACCCAGAACCCTCCGAGCCTGCTCTCCAATCAAACATTTCCAGAGCTCCTTTGCTCTCCAATCAAACATCAGAAAGTGCAAAAACCCTTCATAAAAAGTCTTGATTTACAGCACGAAGCAGAGTTATTGGGTGAACTTTCTTGTGAGCCAAGCCCAGAGGGACTCTGAGCTCTGAGCGTGTGTTTTGTTTTGCCTTGTTTTAGTGATGCAAATGGAGCCGAGGAGCAGATTTATCAGGAATTCGGTTACTCAGGGGTTTGTTTACTGGGCTCAAACGAGCCAATTCTTGTGCTCGTTGCGATGTTATGCATAAGTAATTGATGGACACGTATGCAATGGAGGCTGCTTTTAAATGCAAGGGCGTTTGGTGCCAGGAATTCCCATTAAAAAAACCATCGCAGGGAGTGTTTTTGCGGGATCCTTATCCAACCTGTGCTCTCCTGAAGCCAGGTGGGGCTGAGCATCACCCCGGGATCCCGAATTCCGGCAGGGAAGATGCTCTGCCAGCACCTTTGCAGCTGGGGGCTGCTGGGTGTGAGGAAAAATCAGAGAGGAAAGAGATCCGAGCGAGCTCCTGCTGCCCACAGCGCTGGGGTCAGGGCTGAACTGCGGCTGGAGGGAAGGAAAGGATGGAAAAACTGAGCTGCGAGGGATAAATGAGCAGCCAGGGTGGAACAGCCCGGCCCTGGGAAGGGGAATGCAGGCGGTGCAGGGATGGCAGAGCCTGGGATATGGCCTTGGTGGTCAGAAAACCCCCAAAATGCACATTTTTCCTTCATTCCTGGAAGGCAAAGCTGGCACAGAAATGGTTGGGTGCTGACTGTGTTTATAGAAAGAGAGAAAGGGGGGGAAAAAAATCCAAAACGCAGCCAATCAAATCCTATTTTTTTTTCCCCACATAGAGGAGAAAACTGTTTTTACTTTTGCAATATTTACGAGTTTCAAGCCCATAACATGGGCAACACTTGGATGTGTCTCTCAGCTGCTCTCAGGTGTTTGGAAGTAGCATCATCCCCCGTCTGCATTTCCCAACAAACTCTGAATTTTGTGGAAGCTCAGGGGCGGTGCACACACTGCCTGGAAGTGAGCAGGGATTGATTGAAGAGACGAAATTAACTCATGAAATTAATTTAAATTTTATTTTAGGGCTGTCTGAAGTTCCCAGAAGTGTTTTGGGGAAGAGTCAGTGCTGGGCTGGGTGACAGCCCCAGCCCCGGATCAGATGAACACTTGGATGATGCTGGGGAGAGCTCAGACTCCAAAAAAATGAATTTTCCACGAATTGGAAATTCGTTCTCTGGTAAAACCTGATCCCGAGAAAGTCCCTGGGAGCAGAGCGAGGGGGAGTTCTGAAATCCAGGCTGATAGCAAAGGAATGCGATTGCCTGTCTCCCCTGGGAGAGGGACTGGCTCCACATCAGGACATTTCCCAGCCAGGGGCAGCTCTTCTGCCCTTTGCTGTGGCCAGGACCCGACTCAGGGGTGACACTCAGGAGTCTCCCCCCAGCCCCGGGTCCGATTCATGCAGGTGACATCCGGAATTTGTAGAATTAATAGGAAAAAAACCCCACCAAACCCCAAAACAAAACCAACCATGTCGCTACTCACCTGTTAATTTGGGGTTTTATGCACCCTGAAAATTAACTTCAGAAGGGTTTTGTGCTGTCTGAGCCAGGGTTTCCTGGCTGGCAGAGATTGCTGGCAGTGGGATAACGATGGGGAAGGTGTCGGGGCAGAGCCGTGCAGCAGCAGCTGGCATTTGGAGCCGTGCAGCCCTGCCCGAGCGAGGATTTCTCCCCTTTTCTTTGTGGATACCTGTGGCTCCATCCCAAGCCAGGGCTGCGAGCTGGGGGAAAACGCGGGATATCGATGAAAATCAACATTTCTCAATGGCCTGTGCCATCTAGTGGCAAAGCAGGGCTGGAACCGGGGCTGGGATGGAGCGCTGGGAGCAGCCTGGATTGCTGGGGGAGTTCTGGATTTCTGGGGAGTTCTGGATTTCTGGGGAGTTCCAGATTTCTGGGAGAGTCCTGGATTTCTGGGAGCAGCCTGGATTGCTGGGAGAGTTCTGGATTGCTGGGAGAATCCTGGATTATTGGGAGAGTTCTGGAATTCTGGGAGAATCCTGGATTTCTGGGGGAGTCCTGGATTGTCGGGAGAGGTCTGGATGAGTTCTGGATTGTTGGGAAGAGCCTGGATTTCTGGGATGGAGCTCCAGGGCTGGACCAGCCCCCACAAACCCCACCTGGCCAGGTGAGGGCAGGGCCCTGGGTCTGGCAGCATTTGCAGGGCAAAAAAGATTCCCAGTTTAATCCTTTTCCCTGTGTTCTCCCAGATAGGATAAATAATCTTTTTTTTGGATGGGGCTCATTTTTGAGCAGCACATGAACACCTGAGGTGTGTGGCCAGCCAGGGGCTGCCCTTAAACCTGAAACACGAGGCTAAAACAGGCTGCTGAGTCTAAAACCCAAAAAAAGAACCCGAAACAAACCATCCCATTAAGCTGGGTATTTACACTGCTATTTCCAAACTAATGCTCTCTGCTATTTACCGAGCCTAAACCACAATATTTTACCAAGTGCTCCAGAATCCAAGATGCATTTTTGCAACTTCAAGTCAGTGGAAACTTTGCAGTTTATTTTCCCCTTTGGAAAGTCACCAATTCCTATTTTTATCTTGCTAAAAGCCCACGGCGTCACCCTTCAGGCTCCTGCAAACAAACATTTCTTCCCCCCACCACCTCCTTTGCACCAAAACTGCCAGGCCTCCCCCCAAAAAATCAAACAGTCAATTGCTACTTTGTGACCCCAATGCACTGCTCCGAAATAGAAATGGAAAATACCGTGGCAGGAACACAGGGATCTGTCAGGAAAGAAAACCAGGCAAACCATTAAAGCCCATTTAATCTCCAGTTGCTGGATATGAACTGATCTTTCTTAGAGGGCCGCATGAAAGAGGCTGGATTATCCCAGGTCTGAGTGCTCCTATTGTTGTGCTCCCTTCCTCCGGAGCATCCGGAGCTGGCTGCTCTTGGAGACAGGATGCTGGAGCAGGGAGACAGAGCCTTTCATCTCCCACAGCACTTTTGGTGCTCCTGTGAACGGGCCCAGTCTGCAAAATACCTTAAAAAAACATTTTTATAGGAACCGGTTGGTGTCTCCTCTGTCCTCAAAGGATTCCTTCAAGCCCATCAGCGATTTTCCTTCAAAGGCTTTCTGCTGCTTTTAACCCCTTGGCTGCTCCCAGGGAACATCCCGTGCCTTTGCCCAGCTTTCTGTGCCTTAAAAAGCGAAGTTTGCACCTTGCTGAGGCTGAGCTGTCCCAAAACAAGACTTTGGGGGAGATAAAACCAGACCTGCTGGTGGTGGCTCCGTGGAAGAGCCATGACCTTGTTCTCTGGCCAAAATCCTGGTCCTGCTGGGGGTGTTGAGGCAGGATGCCATAAATAGGTGGAAGTTGTCGCCCAATTAGTAGGAGCATGGTGTAAAAGTGAATTAAATTTATTGGGAAAAGAGATTTCCAGCTGAAATCATGCTCTGATCAGAGTCCCTACTGATGGAGCTGAGAGCAGCCCAGCACTCAGCACTAATTAGCAATAATGAGTGGATCAGGGGTTTTGTATCTGGCAGGAATCAGCCCTGTCCTGCCTGTGCCCAGTGGGATGTTGGTGATGTGCCTGTGGGTGGAGGGAAATGTTCCAGCTCAGCCTCACTGCTTTTAACTCCTCAGTCTGCAGGAGTTGAGGTGAGGGTTTGCTTTAAAAGATGAAGGTTCAGGTGCACACACACACAAACTTTAGCCATAGCTTTTCCCAAAGTAACAAGGTCATGGCTCTGCCATGGAGCCACCACCACCAGCAGCTCTGGTTTTATCTCACCTAAAATCCTACTTTGGGACAGCTCAGCCTCAGCAAGGTGCAAACTTCACCTTTAAAGCACCTTGGGAGCACCAATCCCTTGGATTTTGGCACGTCCCAATCCAGTGGCCACTCAGCTCAGGTCCCACTGGCCCACAGCTGATGGGAAAGAAAAATAGGGGGGTTTTCCTTTAAGCCCTTTACCCCAAGGAAAAGGAGAATTTGTGGCCACACACACTGGCAGGGCCTTCCCTGGTGATTCCTGAGCCTCCAGCATCCCATGGTGCAGGCTGCAGCACAGAATTCTGTGCTTTCATCCAGCTACACTCAGCAGCCTTCAGCTTTCTGCTCTAACACATCCCCTCTGCAAAGCAAACCCCTTAAAGAACCTTCCCGTGGCTGAATTTGGAGGGTTTGATGCCTTGTGTGTGGGTTTTTAGCTGTGGACATCCTTTCATGGTGCCTGGTGGGACGTGGAGTGTGGCACCCTGGCCCAGGCAGTGTGGGCTTTCGATAAATCCCCTTTTTATCCCTGCAGAGCTGGCGATCAGCTCACAGCACAAGCCCTGCCAACCTCGTGGAAACACCAGAACCTGACAAACTCGAGGGTGACAGCAGGAAGGCATCAGCCAAACATCCAAATTCCCATTTTTTTGGCACCTCAGGATGGCAGGTGAGCGGTGGGAGCTGCTCCATCCCCACAGAGCTCTCAGCACGTGCCTCCAGGTGGGCTGGAAGAGCCTGCCCTCAGCCTGGGGGGGGTTTCCAGCCTGGCTGTGGGATGAGGGATGCCAGGGGCTGGGATTGCTCCCAGCCTGCAGCCAAGGGGAGGAAGGGGAAAGGAGTTTATTTGTGCCAGGGAGCCTCAGGTCTGGCTTGGAAGGGGGATGTTGAGGCAGTGCAGCTGCAAGGTGTGAGCCAAAGCTGGGTCTGGGAGCCAGGCCAGGGGTCTCAAAGCCTGGGGGAGCCCTTTAACCAAAGGGGTTTTGCTGATGGACCCTTCCAGTTCAAACCACAGGGTCTCCAGCTCTCCTGGATGCTCCCTGGCCTTGGGGAGCAGGAGCCAAGCACTTAAAATTATATGGATTCAAGGAAAAGCAGCTCTGAGCCCGTTGAATCACCCTCAGGAGGTGTTTTGGTACCTCCTGGAGTCTGCCCATGGTTTGTGCTGGGTGAAACTGGGCTGGTGTGGATTTTACTGGGGGTCAGTGGGGGCTGGCAGTGAGCAGCAGGGCTGGGAGCTCCCTGTGCTTCTGAGACAAGGAAGGATATTCCTGGAGGCCACAGCAAAGCCCTTGATGGTCCTGTGTGATGGTTTCTGAGCGGGTGTGGTGGTGCTCAGTCAGATCTTGGCTTGGTGACCTTGCCCAGAGCAGCTGTGGCTGTCCCTGGATCCCTGGAATGTCCCAGGCCAGGCTGGACAGGGCTTGGAGCAGCCTGGGACAGTGGGAGGTGTCCCTGCCTCTGGAATGGGATGGGCTTTAAGGTCCCAAACCATTCCAGGATCCCATAATTCAGTGTCCTTGGAGGGTTTTTTTCCCAGCCTTAACGATCCAGTGATTTTTGGGGGAGTTTCCCTCTCTGGGTGTATTTGCATGGGAACTGTGATTTTCTTTAGGCAGTGGTGGCCTCTCTGACCAAGCCGGTGGGACACACCCAGGGTTTTGTCACCGTGGCTCCTGGCAGAGCCACCACAGCCCCAAATTTCCCCCCAGGATGTGATCCCCCACCCCGGGGCTGAGGGGAAAAAACATCGACAACATCGAGGAGGGGAAGTGAATACCTAAATGTGATTGTTATCTTTGCTTCCTGGGCTGCAGATAAGGTCTCTCCAGGGCATATAGAATTTGAGCCGGTGGTTTCTGGAGCTATAAATGTAACACCAGTGTGTTTTCATTAAGTCTGAGGACAAATACGTGCAGTGAAACCTTATCTGGTGCATTACCCTAATGGCCTGGGCGAGACCAGGGCTGGAGGTTTAGAGAAGTGCCCTCAAGGGTCACCCAGGTTTTGTGCAGCTCAGATGCCCCGTGCCAGATGTGTGTCACAACCCCAGCGAGGTGACAAGTGTCCCAGTGGCACTTCGGCAAAAAACACAAGCAAACCTGGTGCCTTGTGCAGCTCAGACACTTCCCAGCCCAGTTGTGTCAGGAGTTTGTTCAGTTTTGATCCCCACGGTCCACGGAGGGTTATTTGGTTCATTATTTACTTGTGATAAACCACGTGTGTTAAACCACACACATTTGTGTGTGTGATAAACCTGATCCTTTGGTAGGTGCAGAGCAAAATCCTCCCGATCCTCAGGCATTTTCCAGGCCCCCAAATGACAGGGTGCATTTTTGGGGTGCTGCTTTTCTTGAGAGCCAAGTGCAGAGAATTCTTATTCCACAGGAATATCATTCTATTCTATTCTATTCTATTCTATTCTATTCTATTCTATTCTATTTAAGGTCCTTTCCTATGCAAATCATTCTAGAATTCAATGATTCCATAGAACCAAACCCAGGGATTTAGAAATATTTAATATTTCTAAATATTCCTTCCAGTTTAACACATCTTTCCCCCAGTCTGCCTTCTGCTGGTATCTCAGGTATTTCTCTGCTCAGCTGCTCTCAGTGAACCTGCACAGAGAAAACATTTAGTTTGGGGAAAAGCCCTGCTAATGACTCCATCACATTAAAAAAAAATAAAATAATAATAATAATAATAATAATAACAATAATCTGATTGAGAAGTGATAAATTAATCCTTTAGCTTGAAAAGAAAGAGCCGTGTATATCCCCCACATTTCCATACAGGTGGGAAACACTTTTTTTCCTTTCCTTTTTTTTTTTTTTTTCCCATCTGGCCGGACAAACTGTGAAGGGCGGAGGGTTGGCGATTGAAAAACCCGGCCCGAGGTGCACAAACAAAGGCCATTTCTCCGAGATGCGAAGTCCACGCGGGGACACCGGGGGATCGCGGCGGGTCGGAGGGAGGCGGCTGCGACAACAAAGAGCGAATTCCCCCCGGGGTCCTGCCCCTGTGAGGTCATTTTCTGCCGGGGCCGGGCTCATTAGCGCTTGATCCAGCCCCAAGTGTGGGTGACAAGTGTGACTGGCCGTGGTGATTGAGGGCCCTCGGGGATGCAGCGCTGTGCCTCCCTGGGAATGAGCCCTTCATTAGCGCTAATTGCGGCCCGCGCGTCTCCGGCCGCCGGTGTCCCCGCGGGGTCAGCGATGTGCCGGGAGCGGGGATCGGGCTGCCCCGCGGGGACACGGCTGGGACACTGAGGGGACAGAGAGGGACAGGGCTGGGACACTGAGGGGACAGAGAGGGACAGGGCTGGGACAGTGAGGGGACAGAGAGGGACACGGCTGGGACACTGAGGGGACAGAGGGAGACAGGGCTGGGACACTGAGGGACACGGCTGGGACACTGAGACACGGGCTGGGACACTGAGGGGACACTGAGGGACAGGATGGGGACAGTGAGGGACAGGACGGGGACAGGGCTGGGACACTGAGGGACAGTGTGGGATGGGGCTGGGACAGTGAGGGACAGTGAGGGATGGAGATGGGACAGCGGGGACAGGACTGGGACAGTGAGGGACAAGACTGGGACAGTGAGGGACAGGGCTGGGACAGTGGGGACACCGCTGGGACAGTGAGGGACAGGGCTGGGACAGTGGGGACACAGCTGGGACAGTGGGGACACAGCTGGGACAGTGGGGACAGGACTGGAATGGGACACTGAGGGACAGTGAGGGACAGGGCTGGGACAAAAATGCTTGCCCATGTGGTCAGAGGAGAGAGTCACTAAAAGACTTCCCTGTAATTCTTTCAGAAGAAAATTATTGTTTAAATCTGACTCTTTTATTAGGAATTAAGGGGTAATATCCTTAAACAATAAGTGTTTATTTTTTCCCCTTTTCAAACCAGTGCTGCACACTAATTAAATCCCACAATTAGTAGCGAATCATTTAAAGGAGATATTCTTAAACTTCGGGCAAAAGGGGGCCTTTCATTTCCCTGAGTGGAACAGGTGATGAAGCTCCTGCTGTGAGCTTCTGCTGGGAGTTTGGTCCGTGCTGAGGAAGGAATGGATGTGGGAAAAGCATCTGACCCCGTGGTGCAGCTGAGTGGCTGCTGGAGACTCAGCATTCCATGAGGATGCTCCAGCTTCTCAAACTCAGCACTTCCCAGCTGACAAATCCACCCAGAAGTTGTTTTCCCCTCCTGTTTTTTGTTCAGATAAATTCTGAAGGTCTTTGGATTTCGAGCTGGGATTTATCCAACCCCCAGGCTCTGAGGTGGAGGGATGGCTGGAGCTTGGGATGGTCTGAAGGTCACAGCAGCAGGGACGGATCACAGCTCCCAGCTCTTGACATTTTGGAGCAGAAATATTAATTTTCCACTGGTTGGGCTGGAGTTTTGGATTCTGTTCCCACCCTGAGAGCTGGCAGAATTTCCCATAGCTCCCAGCTCCCTCTGGAGCACCTCAACAGCAGCTCTGCTGGAGCTGCAGGGAGAAAATCCCAGCCCAGCCCAGCTTTTCGTGGTGCTCTGACAGGGGAGGGAATGACAGGCTGTGGAGTAGGAATAGCGCTGGGAAAAGGCTCCACTTCCTCCTGCTCTAAGCAGAAAGTTTTTTCACCCAGAAGCCCTTTTGGGGGAGCTACTTAATTTCTAATCTTGTGGTAATAATGGAATGACACAGAAGTCTGGGGATAACGAAAACAAACGGATTTCCTCGTGCGCCGAGCACAAAAGGAAGCAGGGAAGGGTTTCAGCGACAAGGCAGGAAAAGAGTTTATTTTAAATAAGGATTACCAAAATAACCTACTGTCAAAGATGATGTGAAAACCATTAAATAGCAATTTAACGTAATTATAATCACGGGTGAGCTAAGGGCTATCTCACACGATTCCAATCAATCTTCCTGCCTGGCTGTGTTATCCCAAGCCTCACTCCTGACTCCAGCCCTGCCTGCTGCAGAAATTCTCTCTTTGGACTCCAGTTCCATGCCAGACACAGCCACTGAGACCCAGCGAGGTCCTCCAAGGGCTGATGGAGAAAAAAACCTGTTTGGGCTCTGCCTTCCCCAGCCCTGAGAGCCCTTTGGGATCGACAGCAGAGTGTGGCACGAGGTGTGGCACCAAACGAGGAGCAGATGGCACTGCCAGGCTTGGCTGTGCCGAAATTTTCTGGGCATGCTGAATCCTTATTTATTAAATGCATTCCAAGGAGTGGCACCGTGCTCATCCCCTCAAAGTGCTGCTGCTCTCAAGAAATAAGGTTTGAGAGAGGAAATGAGGTCCTAAGTGCTTCCAGCAGTGGGAAAAGCCAGCCCTTGGCCCAATGTGCCACCCAAAAGGGCACTGGGAGAAGCTCCAGGCTGGGAATTGAGGGTGTGTGCTGGTGTGGGTGGGATCCTTGGCCAGGACCCGGCGTGGGAGGCACAGGGATGTGATAGCCCACGTCCTGCTGCAGCTTTTTGCTGTGAAACAAAGGCTCCTCTGCCAGCTGGGAGCGAAGAACCCCAAAAAATTAATAAAACTAATCTCGGTAATCAAATTTAGAGCTGGTTCAAAGGATCCTGTGAGTTTGGGAGGTTAGCCAGAGACTCAATAACAGGGCTTGGCAGCAGTTTGGGCAGTGCAGGAGCTGCACTGGTGCTGGGGAGCTGCTGGGACTGTCCCATCCCATGATTTATTATCTCAACAGGGACGAGAGGCTCAGCTCTGGCTGCTGCCAACAGCTTTGGACATGCAGGGAAGAGGTTGTGTGCCTCTTGTTCCCAGGAAAATCGGTGTCTGCACCCTTCCCCTTCACCTGGAAAGGCAAAGGGAGGCAGTGCTGGGCCAGAAGGGGTGGTTGGGTGTTTCTCCACCTCAGGTGGACATTTTTTGAGTTGAGTTTGATGATCTCAGAGGTTTTCTCCAACCTCAGGGGTTCTCTGAGTCTGCGAGGGGTCTGTGGGAAGTGCAAAGGCATCTCAAGGAGCTCTGACAGCTTCTCCTGCCTCCTCCTGAGCCAAGGAACCTTTCCCAACACTCCAGGCTGGTGCTTTCCAGCTCCAGCTCGGCCACAATGTTCTTTGGATCACAAGAAAAGCCTCTTGAAAAGGAATAATGACCAAGAGGACCAAGGGGGAGATGCCCAGAACCCCTCAGAGGAGCCTCAGGGAGCTCGTTTCATCCCCAAGCAAAGGGGAGCTTTGTGCCACAGATCATTCTGAGGGGAGGAATAGACTAATTAATTGAATTTTCATTTGGAAAAGGGGTGGTGGTTTGAGAGCTCAAACTGCCTGATTACTGCCAGCACATTAATTTCTCCTGGAAATGTGGCTGCAGTTTATCCTGATCATATTCAACTCGAGGCAATGAAAATTCTTCTTGCTATTTGTCTTGGCTTCCCTTGCTGGTACAGCGTCTGCAAAAATCTGTCATGCATGAAATGCTCCCCTCTCTTTTTGACAAGTTATTCCTTCTGCTGGCTAATTTTTCATTAAGAAAAATGCCGGGGAACACCAGATACCCCGTCAGGCCTCCGCGAGGGCTGTGCACCGAGATTAAAGGCTGAGAAGTGTGGCGTTGCTTGGGATCCATTATTTTAATGGATTTGTTATTTTTTTTCTTAAGAAAAAAAGAAAAAAAAAAAAAGCTTCCCGACCCCTTTCCTGCTCTCCTCAGCCCCGACAGCTGGAGTTTTGCCTCAGTGAAACCCAGAGATGGGGTGAAAAGTGTGGTTTGTGCGAGGCAAAGCTGCTGGCCAGGCTGAGCTGTCACAGCGTGTGCTCAGCCAAAATCTGCCTCTGCCCGGCTCTGGGCGCTGCTGGTGGCTGAGGAGGGGACAATCAGTGGGATTAGGGCACAAAACTGAGCTTGCAGCCAGAGCCAAGGGGGTTGGGGGTTAGGCAGGAAAAATGCAGTTTCTGCACTGATTCTGAATAATTCCCTGCCGAGCACGTGTCCTGGGTGAAGGGAGCACGAGGGGTGTGGAGCAGGGCACTGATGCCTGGAACAGGAGCAGGAGAGATGCTCTGGAGCTTCAGTCCAAGGCTCTAAAGTCCTCTAAAGCCCTGCAAGAGCTGGTGAGGTCAGTGAGGGGACGGGAGGGAGAGGAAGGATTAAATGATGCGAGGCCTGCGGCATCTGAGGCTGCAAAAACTGCGCTGAGGAAGGTTTGGGTGGATAAATGAGGATTTTCCCAGTGTTCCAGCCTGCTGCAGGAGTGGCAGTGGGTGGTGGCCGTGTGGGCTTGGAGCAGCCAGGCAGGTCCAGCCTTGGGATGTGCAGGAATGAGGGAGCTGGAAAAAACATCCTCAGGCACAGGATGGGATCCCTGGGATCCCTGTGCACAGCCAGGAGCTGGATTAGATGATCCTTGTGGGTTTCTTCACGAAATCCCTACGATTCTGTGACATTTAATGAGTCTAAAAGTGGTATTTAGGGTGTTTTCATCGTCCTCCTTTACCCCTGCCACCTTCTGCTGTGCACTGTCATCTTCCTGAGGCACAGGGGAAGCTTTTGTGAAGGCGTTAAATGGGATTTTAGAACCGAAGTGGGCACTTAAAGCGAGCGGTGTCTGCCAGACAGAGCGAGGCTCCTACAACAAAGCAGCAGTAGGTGAAAATATGGGCGTTTTGGTACCCAAAAATAACAATTTCTCTACACGTGCCTTAAGGCACGGAGCAAATTCAGGGGGTGCAGCTGCAGGAGAGGCACCAAAGCAGCTCCCAAAACAGGGCACAGAGTCATTTCCATGGTAATTAATCGTGGATGTGAACGAGGAGGAGCCAGGGCCAGCAGCTCCCCGGGGACCTCCGTGTCCCAGCACATTCCTGGGGAGCCCTGGGAGAGCGAGGGAAGGAAGCAGAGCCCCCAAATAACTTCATTTCCTCAAGGACCTTCCCCGACAGATGGGAGAAAATTGCTATTAAAAAAAAACCCCAACAAACCCGAGTCCCAAGCTGGGGAAAAATATAATGAGCTATGGGCAAGGGGAAAAAAAAATAAATGCTGAGGGATATTTATGCAGCATGGGGAGCAGACGGATCAAATCAGAAATTCCAATTAAGTCCATAATTTATTTCAACGGAAATAATAAAATTAGCGATGGGCCCGAGCGGTGGATTTCCGCTTGGGATCCTGATCTGAACGGCCCTTTTTTGGGATGTTCCATGTCAAGCAATCTCCACCCTGTGGTCATGGAGCTGCACCACTGGCAGGGCCTCCAAAAATCCTGCTGGAAGCCACTTGGGTGAAGCAGCAGCATTCAAAGGGCTTCATAAAACGGGAGGAAGGGAAATCTCCAGAAGGAAGCTACAAGAGGGAAGGATTCCTTGAGAAACAGCATTTATTTACACCCTGTCCACACGGGGGTATAAAAGCAGGAATTACCCCTGGGGAATGCCCAGGAGGAAGAAGGGGCAGCTCCTTTTGGCTTGGTTTGGTTCTTGATGTGAGGAATTAAAAGCCTGGCAAAAGCTGCTGGGGGTTTATGGGAGGATAGGAGCAGGATTCCATATTGCAAATCCTTCTCATGGCTAAAAAATTTCTCAGTGCTTGGGCTGAGACTGTTGCAGGTCTCTGTCACCATGTAAGACCTGGGAGGGTCTGGTGTCACCCACCGTGGCCTGGCACCTGTCCCTGCACCCTGCCCTGGGATGGGACCCGTCCCTGCTGGCACTGCTGGCATGGCAATCTCAGGGCACACAGGGGAAAAACCTCTTTTTTTTCCTGTGAGTGACCCAAAAGAACCTTGTGTTGATGGCTCCCTGCAGCTCATGACCATCATCATCATCACCAAGGAGAGGATTTGTGCTTTCTCTCTGCCTGGCTCTGTGTTATGATGTTCTCTGGGCTCCTGTGTTATGAACTCACTCCATGCACGGAGCACTTGGGATTGAAGGATCCACCCAAAGGTCCCTGCAGCACCACCAGCAGCACCCACAGCTCCTGTGCAGGTCACCCCTGGGGCTGTCCCAGCTGCTGGGCTTCCCTTTCAAAGCCTCACAGCTCCTCAGGAGAGCTCTGTCAGCATTCCATCCCATCCTTCCAGCGCTCCTGATTCACCTTTTCCACCCTGTCTTATTTAACCCTCTCCCTTTCAGCCAGGACATTTTACAGCCCGGGCTTGTGGTGGTTAGAAATGTGAGTTTTCAATGTTCTTCCCCTCCCTCTGCCCCGTTCAAACCCTCCATTTACAAAAACAGGGAGAAGTATTTTAAACATGGAGATCAAAATTACACACCGGCTTAAATGTGTCACTTTTTGGCACAGCCACCTCGTTTCTCAGCCAAGCCTTGCAACTTGCAACTAAGACTTCTGCTCCTCTGTTTCATTGATTTTTTTTCCCCTCTTTTTCTCTTCTCTTCTCTTTTTTTTTTTCTTCTTCTTCTTTTCACAAGCCCAAATAGCCACTTAACAAAAAATAGATTTAACCCCTAAGCAGCTTCTCCATCTTCCTCCTTGGTGCTAATCCAGAGGATTCCCCAATCCCGTGGTGGTGCTCACTGAAGTTTCTCAGGTTGTCTCAGATCCCTCAGTTTGGGGTGAGAGCAGCTCCACACGAGGTGTCCTGGCTTTTCCCAGTTGCAAATGTGGGTTTCTCAAATAGAAAGGGTCTGAATCTTCAGGAAATAGAGGTTAATTTATAATCCTGCATCTCATTTCCAAGGAGCTCCGAGTTTCTCAAGCGTTGTAGCCTTTAGTGCATCGTGTAATTAAGAAGGGGGATTGTGGCTGCAAATGCAAATAGAAACTAAAAAAAAAAACCAACCCACAAAACCTCCCCCAAGAAAAGAGTATGAAAGAATATTTTGCACTGTGTTTGTTCAAGGCTCTTGTAACAGGAAGATCCCACCAGATAAATGGGATTGAGGTTGGAAATGGAGCGGGTTCAGTGATACCCTACACACAGAATATTTTGTCTCCTGGCACACAGAGTATAAAAAACACAACCCTGCTGTGGAGTTCAGGGGTTTTCCAGGTTTTTCTGCTGGATTTAGAACTCTCAGGTAATAATTGCACACGCACATTCGTGGGGAATTAACCAGAAAGGAGAAATGCATCCCTGGTGGAGCTCAGGCAGCAAAGGCTGGAGCAGCAGAACAGAGGGGACAGCCTGGGGCTGGTGGCTTTGTGTCTGGGTGGCTGCAGGGCACAGTTTGGGAATGTCACACACCTGGAAGGGAATCCTGGCCCCTCCAAACCAAGGAGCAAATCCTCTCTTCCCACTTCCCCGTGGTTCCTGCTGTTCCTGCTTCCCCAGGAACAGGTCTGATGTGAGCCTGGGTTCCCACTGACACCGTGCAGCAGATGGAACCATAACATCAAGATATAGTCCAAATAATTAAGACTCGTGTTTTTAACTGTGCCTTTTCAACAAGCCTTTCGAATGCTCCCTAAATCAGCTGCGTGGTGGCTGATGTGGGGAGCAGTTGGGATAGATTTTGGGTTGCAGCTGCACAGAGACTGATCCAAACAATTCCAGCCAGTGCCTCGTGTTTGTGAAAGGTTTTTGGCAGCTCCAGGGGGATCCCGACCAACCATCACTGTCTGAGATCCAAGAGATGAGCCTGGGAGGGAAAGGAAAGCCCAACTGGTTTTATCCTTCTGGAAGCTTTGGGCTTTTTCCTTCGAATTTCTGTGATTTTGGAGGAATCAAAAGGTTTTAAGCTCGTGTGGCTCCCATGTGAGTTCAACATTTGGGGAAACTGAGGCACGGGGCTCCTGTGGGACAGGCTGAGGGAGGGGAGCAGGAACAATGAGCTCTCCTTGCCTTTTTCCCTTTGCTCAGCGGGACTAAAACCCTTCCCAAAAGCAACGTTATCCCCCAAGTGCTCCAGCAGGGAAGGAGCTGAGCAGCCTGCTGGGATGAGCTGGATGTTCCTCTGCATCTGGTGTGAAAATAATCCTGGTTGGCTATTTTTTTTTATGGATTTAACCACAGCTGAAAATCAAACCTGATAAAGAAATGGCTTGGAAGTTGTCCTGTCTCCTGTTTCTCATCCCCATGCACACAGAGGGATGCTCAGATGAGCAAAATCCTCATGTGCCTCTGGGAAGGGGCACAGTGGGTGGAAAAGATGCTTCTTTTGGGGGGAACATTGGGAAAACGTGCGCCTCTGGCCATGGGAGTGCTGCACCTGAGCAGCCTTTGGCACGGTGCTGTGGAGTGTGGAGCTCCTGTGTGTTAAAGGCTTGGGATTTGGGAGAATATCCCAGAATCAGGGAATGCTTTGAGTGGGAAGGGACTTTTCCAGGTGATCCAGTGGGCTGGGCCACCCCAGCTTCCCACCAGCCCTGGGTGGGCCTTGAGACCAGGCAGAGATGCTCAGCACTGGGAATTGCAGGGGAGATGAAGTCACACCTCCCTGTATTCCAGATTTCTGGCCATTTGGTGTCATCTCCTGTTCTACGGGGTTCCAGCACCTGAACAAGGTGATTTGGGGTGGTTTCCACTGGTTAATGCCATTTTGGGAGCTTGGTTGTTCATCCTGTGGTAGGAGCAGGACTCAAAGGCACCTCCAGGTATGTCCCAGAGCCAGGAGGAGCCTGCTGTGACCCCACAAGAACTTCAAGCACCTCACCCAAAGGGTCTCAGCCCCAGATCCAAGCCCTGCCCCTCAGCAGCAGCTCCCAGGCTCAGGGTGGGGAATTCGAGGGCTGTGCCCTGGCCCTGGGGGATGCAGGGGAACATCCCAACTCCTCCATCCCCAGCACCTCCCAGACCAGAGCGGCGCCTCCTCCCTCCTTTAATTTCCCTGAGACGAGCGGCCACATCACTCACCCAACCCCGGGTTCGTGCAGGTAATGATGATCTAGGCTCATTTATGCAAGATTATCCTTTTATCACATTTCCAGACTCATTTATGAGGCTCATGTTTTCCCCCCAAGGGCATCATCAAGTGAGTTAAGTTGTACTATTTGCCTCCCGCAGTGAACTGGCAGGAGCCTACTTCATTGACTGATGAGGGCTGCTGCCTTTGCCAAATAGGGGCTGTGTGATGGATATTTTACTTGTGAATATTAGAGCTGGAAATTAGCATGTTTATTGAGGTAGAATGTGTTTGTTTACATTCTGCTACCCATGGTATTACCTTTTATGACCTGAGTTATTTAGCTGAGGAGAAGCAGAAGCTGCTCCCTGTCTGGGGGAGGGGAGAAGGGGGATTTAAATAATAATAATAAAAAAAATAGATTAATGAGCTACTAGATATCAAATTATGTTTTGTGTGAGTGGCAGAGAGGCCTCGCTGGGAGCTGCCCTGTTCCTGTCACCTGGGCTGGAGAACAGAGGGATGGGAGGGAGAGACTTGGCTCAGTTTTATTTGTTTGTGCCTGCGGAGAAGGAGGCTTTGCAAGGAGGAAACCACCCAGGATGGGAAGGGTTCAGGGTCTCAATGTTCACCTTCAGCCCTTCCCTTTCCAGGCTCCTTCCCCATCCCATTGCCTCGATTCCATGGGGAGAAGATCCTGACCAGCCAGGAAAACACAGGGGATCTTATAGAAAATGACCCCTCTTTGTGTCAAATTTCCCCAAAATGTCATCCCTTCCCTACTTTAAGCGGCAGTGGCACATTCACTGTGTGAATTACAGAGCTGGTCTCTCAGCCCACAGTCAGGAGGGGCTGGAAAACTGCACATTCCCAACTCTACAGAGTGGAAGCTGTGAAGTGCTCACTCATCAAGTGCTTGGGAATGCAGAAATATTCACATATTCTCAAACGCCTGCCTGGAGCAGGGAATCTGCCCGGGCTGGGTGTGGGATTGGACACCCTGCTCCTGGCTTTGTGGAATTCCAGCCTGTCCTGGGCCTGTGTCAGGATTTAATTTCGTTTGCAAAGGTGCCTGCTAAACTCTCTGACTTGCTGCAGCCTGCAGACCAAACGTGGTTTACATCAAGTCACAGAAACGCTCTCTTTTGTCTTTCAGCAGAATTTGGCTCTAATCTGTGTGGCCTTCAGAGAGTCCCACCAGCCCTTCCCTGCTCCGTGGGATGAGCATTCCCACCCAGGCCCCACCTCTGCTGACCCTGCACAGCCCCCTGCCTGCTGGTGGCCTTGGAGGGCTGGCAGGTGACACTGGCAGTGCCACCACTGGAGGTGGCACTCTGGGGGCAGTGGCAGCACCGCCCCAGCAGCCTCTGCCCACCCTGCTTTGCTGCCATGTGGCTCTCAGGGTGACACAGAGACAAACGGGGCCTCCACTCTTGCAATAACGGGCAATAAAAATTATGATTGCCAATATCTGGGAGGCACTCGTGAGTCGTAAGAGGGAGCGAATTAACGGCTTGAAAAATTGTTGGCCCCGGCAGGAAGCGGAGCTGTAAATGTTGGGGTTATTTCCCCCGTGCCACGGCTGTCGGCAGGGGATGGTGCACGTGGGATGTGCCGTGGCTCCCACGAGGAATCATCTCCCTTCTCCCTCTTCCTCATGGGTGCTGGAGCTGTTGGGGTGTTTCATACGTGCCAAATGCAGCTGTGCACGGATCTGTGGGTGTGTAAATCACTGCTCAGGTCCAGGAGCATCCCCAGGCCGTCTGTGCGTGACACCAGCCACAAAGTCATTTCTTCCCAACTGCTGGGCCAAAACTGGGCTTCTCCCGAGTCTGCGCCTCTTCCTGCTCCCCTGAAGAGCTCTCAGTGTTCCTTTGTCCGTGTTCTTCCTCTCCTCGTCCTGCTCTTGGCCTTAAAACTCTCGTGATGTCATAAATCCTTGGGGCTAATTGTGCGTTCTGCAGGAAATATTCAAAGGCAACGCTTTGCCCAATGGGCTAAAATACATTTGCATGAAGTGTTCATTGAGCAATTATGAATAACCCACAAGTTTTAGAAACAGCCTCTTTGTGGCTAATTTGAATGTTCGCTGCAAAGTGCAGCATTTGCTGAATTAATGAGTCATTACAGATATTTCACTGAGCTCTGGTGGCACTGCCTGCTGCTGCAGGAAGGGCTTTTTATTCTTCCACTGCACCTGTACCATTCCAGCGACATGCAATGCTTAATTTCTGCAAATTACTCCTACTAGAGCAATATGAAATACAACTAACTTGGGGGAAGGAGAGGTATACTTTAATTAAATCATCTCGCAATTAGTCCTTGAGTGATGAGGTAAAGGTGCTTTATCTCCGTGCAGTGGCACCAAACCACTGAGGAGATGCACACAGAGGGAATTCCAGGATTTTCCGAGGCCTTCCAGTGCCTCAGGAGAGCTGGAGAGAGACTGGGGACAAGGGATGGAGGGACAGGACACAGGGAATGGCTTCCCACTGCCACAGGGGAGGGATGGATGGGAAATTGGGAAGGAATTCCTCCTTGTGAGGGTGCTGAGAGCTGAGCTGGAATTCCCAAAGAAGCTGTGGCTGCCCCTGGACCCCTGGCAGTGCCCAAGGCCAGGCTGGACAGAGCTTGGAGCAGCCTGGGACAGTGGGAGATGTCCCTGCCCATGGCACTGGATGAGCTTTAAGGTCCCTTCCAACCCAAATATTCCATGATTTTGTGATTTCATAATCAGGGTGAGTGGTTCAACAACTGGAGGTTTCCTAAAAGCCTCCAAAGAGCTCTTTGCTGCTGGCTTGGGACCACCCATATTTACAGCATTCAGACTGATCCCACCAAAATATCTATTTCCTGGAAGTGCACTCAGCCTGATTCTATAAAATAATACACAGAGAAATGAAAATATGCCCTCAGTCAGATGCTTTGTCATGAGGAGGATGCACGGTATTGAGGGCAGATACTGGATTTGATCCTTTGGGATCTTCCCAGCTGCAGGACTCTCACTCTGCTCCTCTTTTTTGCACTTTTAGGGACTTTTTTTTGTTGTTGTTCTCAGGGGGCAGAGAGATGTCAGCCCCTCACAGCAGTGTGGGTGTGATGGTGCCCTTTGTCCCTTCCACGGTGACACACACAGAAGTCAGAGATCCACCCAAAACCTCCCCGAGGTGGGACAGAGATTTCCCCACTCACTTCCCTGGGGATTTTGTGCTGCAGGAGGAGATGGATGGCCCGGTGCTTCCGAAGGCACAACCCCTCCAGCAGCATTTCGCAGGGTGTAAAGTTTTCCTCATGATTTATGGTCCTCAGTGTCTGAGACAGACAAAATATGCTGGCAGTCTGTCCTGGCTGACACTGCAAACCTTGTCTGGTGCACAGAGCCCTCCGCTAGAGAGGAACATCTCTGGTTTGTAGACATCCAGGAGCCCCTTGGGAAGTCACTGGGAGTTCCTCTGTTGGCAGATTCCGTCCCAAATTGAAGAGCAAATGTTAAGCAAAGACAAATCTGTCCTTCAATCACTGTTGTCTAGGTATAAAAAAAATAATTTATCCTTTGAAAAGCCCCTAAGTGCAGTTTAGCAGCGGAATTTGGGATGAAATCATCAAAGCCAAGGAAATTCAGCAGCAGTTCCTCCTTTTCCTCTCAGCAACCTGAGCATTGCAAGAAGCAGCGGGATGGAACCCAGGGACGTGCACAGGGGGGTAATTCCATGCAAAATGTCATTTCTTGAAGTTTGGAAAACTCTGTTTAGAACTTCAGGTTCCGATAAGCAGCACGCTGATGAACACTCAGGATGCAGACAGCACCAAGCACAAAGCCTGAATTTCAATTTTTTTGGGCTTGTCTTAGGTTGCATAACAGCCTCAGTGTTACTTAAACGTAGGTGTTTAGTGTGTGGGTGCACACTCCCGTGTGTGTGTGTGTGCATTAATAGCAATTTGTGATAGATGCCTCTGGGGCCCACGCATTCAATAAGGAAAAAAAAAAGGAGTTTTTTATGGCAGATAACATAACTGTTTGCAATTTGGCTATTCATTGTATCTTTGGCGTTTTATGTTACCGCATTAGCCGAGGCAATTTCATGCATATGGATATAATGCATTAAGTAGGAGCATTTAAATATAGTGAAACTAATTTTATGATGATTAGTTGAAGGAAAACATTGCGTTGGTATCATCTATACAGGAGCCAATTTGCATGAAAATGCCCAAAGTTGCTATGCCAACATTTTCTGTGTTGCCGGTCGGGGTCGTCTCTGTGTCAAGACTTTGTATTAAAAATCGGTCTCCAGTGCCCGTGTCTTTTAATTCATTGCAAGCTGTAGGCCATTTGCTCACAAAGCGCTTGCAGTAAAACAAATGAATAGCTAAAATACTCATTTGCATGATTCCCATTTGAAAACGATTCCCCTGAAATTAAGGAAGCGTGTGACTCGGTTGCGAAGATGGATGGGCAGATGAGCCGTGCAATTAATATTTTTTTTTTTTTTTCGGCGTTCTCTTTTAAAGCCCTCCCAAGACTCGGAGCAGCACATGCTGCCTCCCAGACAAATTGGGTCCCGCAACAGTTCCAGGGCTGCCATGGCAGCAGCTTGTTCCCACTCTCTTCCCCCTTTATTGTCTCACTTACATTATGCAGTAATTAAAACTATTTACCATTCCTACTTATCTGCCATCTGCTGCCATCCAAGTTTTGCTCTCCTTTATAAAGCCATCTTCGAGGGGAGAGAGGAACGGAGTCAAGGGCAGGCAGGGGGAGGGCGGAGATGCTGCTGCCTTTATTAATAGGTAGCGGACCAGGACGGGGTTGAGTGTTGTAAAACAAGCGGGTACTTCCGCGGAGAGTGTCATTATTCTGGCATTTACATCTGCCCACCGTGACAGGAAGAGTTTGGGGGGTGTTTTGGTGTTTTTTGGTGGGTTTTTTTCCTAGTGCAAACGCTGGCACGGGGTGGAGGGGAATAGGCACAGCAGATGCGCCGGAGCTGTGGGTGCAGCCGGGGTGGGTAAAAAAATTCCTCTGTTTTTTTTTTACATCAGGATCGTGCTGATGGTTCATTCACCCCCTCAGCCATAAGCCGGGAGGAGTGAATGAAAGGTTCGGATTTGAATGGAGCAGATCCGTGAATGAGAGCTCGGTTCCTGCGGGTTTGCAGCAGGAGCGGCGCTCGAGGTCCAGATACATCGCGGAGAAACGGGATGAAAACACCCAGAGACTCAGAGAAAATACGAGCTCGGGGGCCTGAAATGTTTCAGTGAGGGCTGGGGTGGGGACAGGAGTGCTGAGAGGCAGGTAAAGTGCGGAGAGCCCGGCCCCGCAGGCACATTTCGGGAGGGCACGCCAATAAAACAGCTCCCAGGGTGCTGCCGGTAATAAAAACGTGAAGAAGCCGGCAATTACTGCCGCCCTCATCACGTAACTCATGCTCCAGATTATTTACAGTGACTCTAAAATTTTTTTTAAAAATTCCACTCGGGCTTAATTGCTTTTTTTTTCTGCCGTGGGGATGTCAGCGAGGGAGGGCGGCACAAAAGCCACGGAGCAGCACGTCTGGACCTCTGGGTCTGGGAACCGTCCACAAAAACATCGAACTTTGCTTAAAAAAAAAAAAAAGCTAAAAAGCCCTTTTTAGTTCTCCTTTATTCCAGCTCTGGCAGGCTGAGTTACAGCTCACAGACCCAGCCATGGCACACAGGACTCTGGCTGAGTTGGGTTTTTTTTTCTTAGAAAGCCGTGGCAGTTCCATGAGTTTTCCATCGTTCGGCTGCAATTGATTTTTCTCAGGGCTCATTTGTTTGATATATAAACACTCGGGTCTGGATTTCAAGTCTTTTTTCGTGGCAGTCCCTGTTTTTGCCACCACCTCCCGGTCTGAGGAAAACATCGAGGGGAAAAGAAGGAGGAGAAAACGTTTAGTTCTGGAAATGTTTAGTTCTAGAAAACGCTCAGCTCTGGGTTTGGGGTTTTAAACCATTGGGGATGTTGGTGTGAAGCATCATCCAAGAAACTCTGGCTGCAATAGTCCCAAATCTACAAAAAATATGCAACAGGGAGCAAATGCTACACTTAAAAAACAATGCTGGCAAAAGCTGCCAGGCTGCTGGGGCAGCTCCTCCAGGGCTCCAGGGATTCCTTCTGCCCACACCCGCAGGGATTGATGGGTCAGGTGAGAAGCAGCATTCCGTTTTTCAGCTCTCGGTGCAGATTTCTCAAACCCAGCGCTTGGAACCAGAGTCATTTTCCTCAAATCCCTTTGTTACGGTGCAAATACTTTTCATTCCTCGCCGAGTGCAGTCGAGTACTGTACATTGTTGCACCGGATGATTTACAGACAGCCGGCTGAAAGCTGAAAACACGGGGGGCTCTTTCTGGTCCTTTTTTTGGTGTCCCCTTGGAACACCAGGAGATTGGAGCATCCCAGGCACATCCCAGTTGATGGCAGCAGGATGGGACCACCCTGCTGTCCCCATTGTTCCTCAGCCTCATCCAGATACGGCTGAGATCCACAGCAGGATGGAATTTGGCCCCACAGCAGTGTAATTTGCTTTTTGTTTGGTGTTGGGCTCCTCCTCACAGCCGTGCTGAGGTTGGGCTCCTAAGGGTCGAGTGAAACCGCTGAAAATCTTAAATATGCCCTTCATCCAAAGTTGAAAAACTGGCTGAGTTTTCTTTATGCCATCCAGCATCGCCATCCCTTTTAGTAAATGATTTTGCATCACAACCCCGGAAAAAAAAAAATTACCATAGAGATCCCATTTAAGGCAAGGGGAAAAAAATAATGTAAAAGGAAATATTTTAGGTGGGAGTTGAGCAGCAAATGCTTTTTGGTCTCTGTGGGGAGTAATGATCCACAACAAGGACACAATTCTATATGCATGTAATATTATCACATGCTTCAAAAAGCTTTTAAATCACATAAATGCAGTTATGGACCATTGTACAAAATAAACATTCCACTTGTGTTTAGGCTGTTTTTAGTTCTTTGATCTAAAGTGAGGCTTGCAGATTTTATTGCTTTGTAAATTAAAGCAGCTTTGATTTGATTGAACTAAATTAATAAGGCTTCTGCCTTGTTGCAAGATAACAACTACAGTATATTTTGGCTGCACTGCACGTATGGAAACTGCAGTCTGTAACAATTCCACTGAAGCTTTGTGGAGGATTTCAATACCTATTTTAATTAAAACAAAAGCCACTAATGTGTTCCTTAAAGAGAAAAAAACCCTTAAAAGTCCTTTTAAATCTATTTTAATATGTCTTAAGGACTAGAAGATAAATGGCAGGAGAGCTGGGCTCTGACAAGGGACTTTTTCTCTGCCTTTTGAATTTGCTTCTTGCACGTCTAAGGCGTGGCTCCTTTAGGGGAATAAATCACGGAGTCCTGGAGTAGTTTGGGTTGGGAGGGACCTTGAAGTCCATCCCATTCCACCTCTGCCATGGGCAGAGCCACTTCCCACTATCCCAGGCTGCTCCAAGCCCCTCCAACTTGGCCTGGGGCACACCAGCAGGGATCTGTGGTCAGCTGGGAGTGTCCTCAGCCCACTTTAACCAACGTGCTGTGACATTTTCCAGCTCGTTTCTCCTCTGTGGGGCTTTCCAGCACAGTCACCATCTTTTGGATACCCTGAGGAGGCTCCCATAGCTCCAGGAGCCTTAGAGGTTCCTGTAACCCAAACCTCACAGGAAGGTTTAGGACATGAACATTCCAGGTTCAAACCATCTGATAATTTTAAGGAAGCTCTTTGCTGCCTGTGGGTCTCCTTGGTTTGGTTTTTTGGGGAGGTTTTTTTGTACCCACTTGGGAAGTTTGAAAGCAGAACTGCTTTTTGCTCCATTTCATTTCCCAAAAAATAAAACACAAAAAAAGCCTTCAACAAAAGCTGCTCTTTGAAATCTATAACAATGAAAAAAAAAACCAACCCAAAATGTGCCACATCCTGACCACAGGGGCACTGTGGGAGGAGTGGAAGAACCATTTCCAGCAGGGAAAAACTGGGAGCAAAGGGACTGTGCCACTCCACTGGTGAGCATCTCCACATGCCCCATCCCTGGAGGTGCCCAAGGCCAGGTTGGAACAGCCTGGGATAGTGGAAGGTGTCCCTTTAATATCCTTTCCAACCAAACTTTCTGGGATCTGGTGGGGTTCCCAGATAAAATTGCAGCTGGCAGGGCTCAAGCCTGGTCTCTCCCTGCACATCTCCAGGGCTCTGGAATGGAAACAGCAAAAGAAAGTGTAAAAGCTCCCTGAAAATCTGTGTGGCCCCATTCCTGCTGCCCCTGGTTCAATATTACCACACTGAGCTGACCCTGGGGTGGGGGAATCCCCACACGGGGTAAAGGGACAGTGTTTGCTCATGGGCTCCATCCTTTTCTTTATCCCAGAAACTCAGATCCATCCAATCCCCCCTCCTTCACCACGTGGGTGGATCTGCCCCATAGAGCTGGGATGCTTCCCAGTGTTTTTTGGGGTTGGAGGAACAGATTTTGCATGGCCAGGTGAGCCCTGGTCCCGGTGCTGAGCCCCTGCTCAGCATCTCCTGACATCCCTCCTGTCTCTGCTGTGAGCTCAGCAGAGGGATGAAAAAATTCCCCCAGGCTCATCTCCCCCAGCAGCAGCCCCAGCTCCCCATCCTTCCCCTCCTTCTTACTCTTTTCATAAATAATTTTAATACAGCCCAGAGTGGCTCAAAACAGGAAACTCTGCTGTTTTAGTTTGGTCTGGAGTCAATTTTCCTAATCCCTGCGGCGGAGTTGCTAAGTTACCCTATCCCAGGGCCCTCGCTGCTGTTTTCATGTGGAAAAAAAAATAATAATCATAAAAAAAAAAGAAAATAAAAATCTGTTCTTCACTGAAGTGGCGGAGTTTGGGAAAGCTGCGGCTCGTTGCTGTGCCAAGGGCCTGGCACAAGGAGCCTTTGCAGAGCTGTCCTGCAGAAATCCCGTTTGAAAGCCAGCCCTGGAACAGCCAAGTCCTCGGCGGCCTCGGCGAGGTCAGGAGGGTCAGACACGAGATGAAATGAAAGACAAACAGTGGCCGTGGAAAGCTTTCCCTGCCATCTCCTCGGGCGTAATGAGCCCTGGCTGCGCGCCTGGCCAGAGGCCAAACATTCATTTACCACAAATCTTCTGTAAATGATTACATTACCTTACATTAGTTTCTCTAGTACCCCCAACTGTTCCTTCCAAAGCAAGTTAAGCAGAAGGAAAGCTGCCACTTCCCTGTAATTATTCTCCCTTGGCCATCGGGCCACGCTCCTCCCGTGCCTCCTGTCCTCTGTCCCTGCCCGGAGGGGTGGGACAGAGGGGGACAAATCTGCCTTCCTGCTGTGGCTCCTTGGGCACTGCTGCCTCGGCTGAGGGAACAGCAGTTCCCACCGTGGGATGGGGAGGGTGGAGAGCAGGGATGGAGCTGGAGGGGCAGAATGTCCCCAGAACTGCAGCTGGCAACAGGAGCAGGTCACAGTCACGGCATGGTTTGGGTGGGAGGGGACCTTAAGGCTCATCTTGTTCCAACCCCTGCCAAGGGCACGGACACCTCGCACTGGACCAGGATGCTCGGAGTCACACCAGGGGTGATGGGTTTTCCTTTTCCTCCTGGGGTCTCCTTGGCTGCTGGAGTTCTTTTGGGTTGGAGTTGGGTTACCTGGCTCACAGCAAGGGAGGCCGTGGCGTCCCTGACCCTGTGTGCTTCACCACACAGGGTCACACAGGGCAAAAGTGCAAAAGGCTCAGAGAACTCTCTGCCTTGCAAGCTCCAAGTGTGGTGACATCCCAAGACCCGCAGTCTGGAAGGTTTAAAGAAACCTCATCTCTCCCTAAGCGATTCCTCTCCTCTCCCACTCCACCTCCTCCTTTCCCTACAGCAAAACCACTTGGCACAGCCCCTCCTCTCTCCACACGGATTCCCCCAGCTCCCTCCTCTGCTGGACCGGCTTGTCCAAGCTGTGTTTGCCTTCTGGGGCTCCTTTCTCCAGTCCAGCCATGTGCCTGTGAGTGATGAAAGAGCAACTGGGCCCTTCAGCCGGGTGCAAACTCACGCTCTGCTGGTGTGAACTACTTTCCCTTGATGGGATTGACAACCACACGGTGATTTCTCCTCTCTCCACTGCTCCTCACATGACAGATTCCTGTGGCTTGCAGTACAGGGCCAGTTTATTTATTTTCTCCCAGCCCTACATGTGCAGCCCATGTTGCAGAGAGGCAGAGTGATCCCTATCCCGATGGTTTTCCATCTCTCCAAGGCACAGGAAATAGCATTGCTTCGCCTGCCAGGGCTGGAGTTACACTGGAGGCTGGGGCTGGGGGTGCTTTGGGGCTCAAAAAGCCCTTGGGAAGATGTTATGAGATGAGCAGCAAACTAAAAATAACTCCTGGGAGTCAATTCTTTCTTCAGTTAAGCAGAGGGGCACCAGAGCTTTCTGTCAGTCCCAGGTGTGCTCCCCACCCTGTTCCTCCCTCCCTTCTTCCAGCCTTTTCCCGAGGCCTTCTGCTAATCTGCCATTTGTTATTGATTTTATTTAAGCTGCAGCAGTTTGTTATTATTATTAATTCCAGGCGCATTTTTAACAGCACTAATAGGCTGGAAGAGAGAAGTGCTCTCATTTACACACCCTTTCTCTCTGGAGGTGGTTTAAGTCCATCCATCTCCCCAGCACAGAAAAGAAAATGGGAAAGGGAGATAAAGGCTGTTCACGGTGGGTTTGAAGTGCTGAAGTGTGAGGGGGTGAGAGGTGACACCAGGAGGTGTTAGATTATCATCCTGTGCCATCACAGGTGGTAAGGAATCGAGCTTCTGCTGCCTTATGGGAACCCAGGAAAGTGGTGCTGATCCTGCAGCTCCTCCCCATTACACAGACAGCCCAAACAGCCAAATATTGTCCTCAAACGTTGTCACTTGGCCACAAGTTGGCAGCTCGCTCTGGAGCTCGTCCTTGTGCTGAAATGCAGAGGTTCGTCCGAGGGAGGAGTGATGGAGGGAGAGCTGCTGCTGCTCCTGGTGACAGCCGTGATCCTGCCGCTGCTGTTTGCTGCTCACGCCAGGAGAGGCTTTCCCCAGGAAGGGAGGATGCCTTTATTAATGTGAATTTAGGAGTAAATAACTCCTGGATTATGACTGGCAAGAGCTGCCTTGCACGGAGACACCGAGCACCCCTCGAGCTGGAGGCTGCCCTCGGAATCCGACGGGGAAAACCTGTGGGATTGTTTTGTTGGCATCTCCTCCTTCACCTCCTGGAGCAGAGGAGCCTTTTCCAGGGATGAGGGAAGGTCACTGCTGTCCCTGAGAGGCCTGTGAGGGCAGGAGCTGCTCCCAGTGCTGTCATCCCATCGATGCCATCACTCCATCCATGCCATCACTCCATGGGTGCCATCACTCCATCGATGCCATCATTCCATCAGTGTCATCATTCCATTGATGCCATCATTCCATCAGTGACATCATCCTCATTGGTGCCATCACTCCTATTGATGCCATTATTCCCATTAATGCCATCATTCCTATCAATGCCATCACTGCCATTGGTGCCATCACTCCATCCATGCCATCATTCCCATTGATGCCATCATTCCTATCAATGCCATTATTCTCATCAATGCCATTATTCTCATTGATGCCATCACTGTCATTGGTGCCATCACTCTATTGGTGCCATCACTCCATCCATGCCATCATTCCCATTGATGCCATCATTCCATCAGTGCCATCAGTCCATTGATGCCATCACTGCCATCAATGCCATCATTCCCATCGATGCCATCATTCCCATCGATGCCATCATTCCCATTGATGCCATCACTCCATCCATGCCATCCTTCCCATCAATGCCATCATCGCCATCAATGCCATCAATGCCATCATTCCCATTGATGCCATCATTCCATCAATGCCATCACTCAGTTGATGCCATCCTTCCCTCAATGCCATCATTCCCATGGATGCCATCAGTCCATTGATCACATCATTCCACTGATCACATCATTCCATGGATGCCATCACTCCAGCCATGCCATCATCCCCATCGATGCCATCCTTCCCTCAATGCCATCATCCCCATGGATGCCATCACTCCACCCATGCCATCATTCCATCACCTCCGGGCACACAGCTCCCTCTGGGCCTGCAGGAGTTGGAAGCAATCAGAATAACAGTGGGACACAAGCTGTGTGCAGGAAAAAAAGCCCCAATTCTGAGGCATCACAAAGGGGCCCTGGCTTGATCCAAAGTTGCTGCTTCCAGGAAGTTTGCCTTTTGTTTGATCTATTTTGCGCATCCCTATTAAATAACTAATTATTTAACATCTTTTAAAGCTTTGCTATATATTACAGCAGGCAGGACACAAATGGCTGCTTTTAATAATATAAAAGCCCATTAGCTTCATTTACTGTTAATGTTAAAATAAACATGAGGCAATTTAGATATACTATTCCAATTTCACGGAAACTTTGATGTTTTTCTTCTCCACTCACATAATTAAGGGAAAAAACTACTAATGATATTAAGTTTGTACAGTGTTAATGACAGAAACAAGCTGCAGTAGAAATTGCAGCCATTAATATGGAAAAATAAAATATTTAACACGGGAGATAAATGAAAGCAATTTTAATAAAGTAAAATGAAGAAAATTAATTTTAGAAACTTTCAGCATTCTTAAAACGCTCTCGGTTTGTGACACGTTTTCTGTGGTTTTCTGGTGGGGATTATTTATGATTATTTTTAACACCTACCTGTTTTCTTTTTTCTCTCTCTTCCCATTGTTTTCTCTGAAGGTCGAATTCTGCCCTGATTTACACCCCATAACCTGGCAGCAGCTAAAGGTGGCCTCATCCCTAGGAGATGCTTTATCACAACCTTTTTTTTTGTTTGGTAAGCAGGAGCCCTTCAGGCATTTCAAACCCCCAAATGCCCTCTGGGGATGCTGGGTGCTGCTGCCTCATCTGGATTGGGGCTCACCAGGTGTCACCAGCATGGATATTCAGCATTCTGAGGGAATGTGTGGCAGGGTTTGTGGCTCTGGGAGGTTGGGAACAAGGCAGTGCTCTGGGGGTTGAAGGCTGAGTCTCGGGGGCACAGAGAGCAGCTACAGGGGCTCTGCTGCAGCAGGATCTGGGCTGAGACCACCACAGCACGGAAATCTGAGTCCTGGGAGCTTGCCCTGTGGTCAGGGCAGGGATTACCTGTGGAGTGCAGCAGCCTGTGCTCCCATTCCCATGGGCTCTGCTGCCACAGAGACCAGAGCAGCAGGGAACATCCCTCCTGTTCCCCATCAAACCTGCTTCCCACAGGAGAGGGGCAGCGAGGGCTCAGCCCCAAGCAGAGAAGCTGTGGCTTCATGGCTCAGCCACCCAGGCCCCATCATCCCACTCATTTTGGAGCCCCTAGAGCCAACCCATTCCCAAGAACAGGCCATTGCCACATTTCCAAACTTGGGAGGGAGGACAGTTGGCACCCATGAACATTTCAGCCTCTCTGCTGCCTCTTCCACACCATCAGCTCCATCACTAACATGTGGCAGCCTTTGCCAGCAACCCATTTTTAGCAACAGCTCGGTGATTTCTTTTCTTCTGATGCGTTTATTTACAGGAAATGATTAATTAAAGGAATTCTTTTCATTGCCATTAATTGTTTCGCAGACAACCCGACGAGATAATCATCACATGCTGGCAATCACTTGCCATCAATTATCCCCACGCTGCTGCTGTCAGTGGATCACAGCCCCTACCTGGTGGGAGTCACTGCTGGTGCCACCGAGGCATTTTCCAGTAATGTAGGACTGGGGAGGATGGGAAACAGCTTCCAGACAGCCTCCAAGATTGATATGCAAGCCAAAGGGAAATGCATTAAACTATTTAACTGCCTGGAAATCCAGCCTAATGAACATCCAAAGGTATCTTATTACTAGTTCACTGTAGCTTGCCTTTATTTATTTGTTAGCATTTAAATTTTGGTCCAATTAGTTCTTGTGTTGGGAAGTCTCTTGCTGCAGGGGTGGGTCTTGTTGAAGACCCTCAAATCTGTGTTTGCTCCAATGAGTGGGAGTGGGAAGGGAGAGGGAGGAGGGATGGCAGACAGGGAATAGGATCGTGGCAGCACTGACAGGGACCTGGAGTTATGGAATTTGGGTGGCCCTGGATGAGCTCTCCTGTCCTGCCATTTCCCCACCCAAGGCCCATCATCACCTGAGCAAGGGCTTGTCACCACCTGCACTCCCCTCTCCCAAACCACAGAATCCTGAAATGGTTTGGGATGGAAAGGACCTTAAAAATCATCTCATCCCACCCCCTGCCATGGCAGGGACACCTCCCACTGTCCCAGGCTGCTCCAAGCCCCAATGTCCAGCCTGGCCTTGGGCACTGCCAGGGACACAGGGGCAGCCACAGCTTCTCTGGGCACCCTGTGCCAGGGCTGCCCACCCTCACAGGGAAGGATTTCTTCCCCAAATCCAACCAAAACCTACCCTCTGGCAATTTGAACCCATTGCCCCTTGTCCTGTCACTCCAGTTCCTAATGAATTTTCCCTCTCCATCTTCCTTCAGATCCTGGTAGGAGCCGTGGGGTGTCCACAAAACCTTCTCTTCTCCAGGCTGAGCAGCCCCAACTCTCCCAGTCTCTCTAAGGAGGTGCCCTGACCCACCTCATGGCCTCCTCTGGAACTGCTCCAACGTTTCCATGTCCATATTCTGTTGTTAGCCCCAGAATTCAGCACTGTTTTGCTGGGTGCTTCCCACCTTTTAGGATGTTTAAAAAAAAAACAAACTAAAATCTTCCTCCCATGACTCCCAGGGCTGTGTGTGTGTCCCCAATGAGGTGTGGGGGACACTGGGGAGGTGTGGTGGCCTCCTGCTCTCTCTGGGAGGAGCCAGGCACTCAGTGAGCAGATATTTTGGGGAACTGGACCAACGTGCTCAGCAATGCCTGAGCTTCTCAAACATGCCAGAAGGACATTAAATGGAATGTATTCAGTGCTAAGAATTATGGTATCTTTAGAACCTAAAGTGTATAATTAAATTATAACATCTGAGATTGGAATTGCTTTCTCACTTGTAGGGGAAAAAAAATAAGACATTTTAATAACATGTCATAAGTTTTACAGTTATTGGATTTTCAAATTGTTTACAAAAGCAATATTGTTCAATTGCATTGTTGTTTTGTTGGTTTGGAGGGTTTTTTTTTTTTCCTTAAGTCTTTTGATAAAAAGAATAAACTAACAATAATGTTCCCAGGAGGTAGAACAAAATTGCATTTCACTTTTGTTATTTGTTTAATTATCCATTCAGCCAGTCAGTATATAAAACTCATTTTCAGCCAGATTCCTCCTCAAAGTCTCTGGCTCCAGCTGTAACTGCAAAGAGCTTTCAACTTTTATTTAACATTAATAACCCAAGGAAATCCTGGTGTTCAGGTGCTGCAGCACCTTGCCTGCCATTCCAGGGACATGGGTAGGAGAGAACATCAGGCTGGTAATTCCCAGATTTTAGGATTGGCAGGGAACACTGGCTCATAGTGTCCTGTTTATTTTCAATAGGGAACCACTGGGGACTCCTAAAAATCAACAGTCCCTGGTGGTTTTGCAAATCTTAAGCCGTTTGAGGGGGCTGTGACCTCTCATTCTAAGCCTGTTGGGATTCTTTTCCTGGCTGTTTCTCCCTGCTTGGAGGAGGACACTTCGCTCCACGGGAAGGATTCTCCAGGCTGTGACCTGGCTGAGGTTCACGTCTGAAAGGTGACTTGTGTTGGGACAGGAGCTGCTCCCATGGCAGGTTTGGTTTGCTATGTCTTGGTTTTGAGGAGATTTAATTAATTCATTTAATCAATAGCTTTCTGCCTCCATCAAAATGCCTGTGTTCCTATAAAACCATCAGTTTCAGCAGCCTTTAAACCCGTGATTTGCTTGGCAAGGAGAAGCTGGGCACAGCTGTAATCCCACCAAAGCACTCACTGTTTCATCTCTGGTGTAGGTGCTCTGGTTGAAACTGTTCTTGTTCATGGCAGGAGTTTGGACCAGGTGACCTTCAAAGTTCCCTTCCAGCCCAAACCATTCTGTGATTCCATGTTTCTGTGAATCCTGTGATTTATTATTCTATGATTTTTATGATTCTGTGATTTTATGACACTGTTTCTATGATTAGCGAGCACTGCACGACACTTCTGTCGGTGTTTTCTCTCTTCCTCCAGCATCTCCTTCCAGAGGCTGCTTCCTGCTGGGTTTGAAGCATAAATGCTGATATTCAGGATCATCTTCCAGCCTCTCCTGATAGCAGGGAGCTGTTTTCAGGCAGCAGCGGGATCCCACCCATTCCTGGGAGCTTTGCAGGACACCCCAGTGATAAAACCTTGTTTTCTGGGACTTAAAACCCGCAGAGCAGCACCTGAGCTGGAGACTGTGGGGAAAACAAAAACAAAGGAGTGTAAAATGGAGCCACGTTCTTTCCCAGCCTGCATCCATGGGATGAGGCAAAAGAAGGATCTATTCCATCCCTCTGCATGAGCAGCCCGCTCCTCCTGCCAGCACATATCGGCTGTTAAATGCTTACCCAGCACCAGGAGGGGGGTTATTAGGAGCAGTGAATTCCTTTGATAAGTTCTCAGGTCATAAAGATGTTTGACTCCTCATTTGCACGTTCCTGTCGGAATCGATCAAAGCGGAAAAGCTGGAGGGTAAAAATCGATAAGGGAGAACGGGTCTGTAGGAAGACGTATGGATGGAGCTGGGCAGGGGCAGGGCAATCAGTTATTGTGCTAATTGATGGCAGGATGATAACTCAGAATTGATCAGAGGCTGCCTGAGCTGATACAACTCGGTGGTTCCAGAATCCTGCTCTGGAGATCTACAGAGGGACGCTCGGATCAGCTACAGGGGTTTATTGACAGGAAAAAGCAAAACGAGCCTGGCTCTGGGTTAGATCCCTCAAAAAGCAGGACTCTGCTAATCAGTGCTCCTGGTATTCCAGCAGATTTCCACTGCCCACTCCGTGTTGTGTGGCTTGGATCCAGGGGCTGTTGGTTTATCCATGTATCACCACAGCAGCACAGGACATCAGGGATAAAAAATTCACCCTCCTGACACCCTTGTGGGCTGGAATTGGCTCTGTCCAAAGGAGAGAGGAGGGCACGGACACAATGAAGTACCTGAGATTCATCCAGAGGATGGAGAAGAGCTGGTTGTTGCTGAACCTCACTTCAAGAGATTAGAGCTCAGGAGAACAGCCGTGCACAAAGCTGTTCCCGTTTTTTTGCAGAGTGTTCCCAGCACTGCTGCTGTGGGATGAGACAGGAACCCTCCTGCCCCAGGCTGCCCTAGAAGGCACAGGTTTGACATTCCCAGTGAGTATTTCTGGATGAAACAGAGCTTGAACACCAGAGGGAAGCCTACAGACCCCTTTTTTTGGAAGGTATGCGATCAGATAAACCAGATCCAATCCTCCTGCTTGTGCCCCCCAGGTGGGAATTCCATTTTCCATGGGGCAAACTGTGCTCCAATTCCCCTCCCCTGCAGTTCCTTGAAACAAATCTTACTTTGAAGATAATTTCTGGAAGATCTGCCCTAACGCTGGATGGGAGGAAGGTCAAAGGCACCTCCATCGAAAACCTCAGCAGTGACCCCACAACGGGAACATCAGTGCCAGATGACTTTCAGCACTTGGAATTCTGAAGACCAGGTAAGAAAAACCACATCCAAGAGAGTTTAAACGAGGATCAGCCCTGGGGCAATGGGGTGGCAGGTGACCAGGCAAGGTCCTTCCAGTCCTGTGTCCCTTCCCTGGCCACAGAGCTGCCCAGAAAGGGGCTCTGCAGGTGCCCAGGTACCTTGGGCTTTTCGCTGCCCTGCAGCCAAGAAAAGGAAAGGAAAAACAAATTTCTTGGTAACAGCTGTGTTTCCTTAACAAACAACTGTTCCCTTAAAACATCCAGGATGACGAGTTGACAGTAATGAAGTAACATCTGTCCAATCAGTGCACTTTTTGGCAGCTCTGGAGCCTCTGAGTGAACGTTCCCTAATGTTCACCAGACACTCGAAGCACCTGCTCTGCACCCCCAGCCTCTTTGGCTGCCTCCAAATGCAGAACAGATGTGAGGGCTGAGATAAAAAGCTTCCCCAAACAATCTATCAGTCTAATAGCATTGATCAGAAAAAAACTATCCTGGAACATCACTTGCTTTGCTGTGGGCACCTTGCACCTTTCCTGGGCATCAACCCTGCTGTTAACCCTTGCAGGGGTGCCAGGAGGGAGGGTCGGGGCTTTCAGGACCTAGCAGGGTCCACAGTGCTGCTGTGGACTATTATTATTATTATTATTATTATGTCTGTTATGGATTATTAGGCACGTGGTAGGATTTTTGGAATGTTCTGTGCAGAGCCAGGATTTTGTCTCAGTGATTCTTGTGGATCTCTTCCAACTCAGGATAACCTATGATCCTGTTGATAGTGCTGGGAATGCAGCACTTAGGGGTGGATATGAATCCCTGCAGAGTTCTGCTGGGAGCAGTAGTGGGACAGAAAAACCATCCATGGATGCATGGAGCCTGCCCAAGGCTGGGAAAACACAAAGCCAAGGGCACATCCAGAGAGGTATTCTCCATGGAGGCACAGGGATATTGTTGGCATTGCATATGGCACTGGGGACACCTGGCATATCCAGTGCAGCTTGTTCATGGCAAATGAGCAGGGAAGGGCAGCTGTAAAATTCATCTTCTGAGGGGCAGCTTGTCCTGGGTTTGAAATGCACCTTCTGTGGTGAACTCGTTCTGTGTGACTCAGTGCAGGGAAGAGCGGGGCTGGAAGGATCTGGAAGGAGACAAGGAGATATCTGAAATCACGGAATGGTTTGAGTTGAGGGCGCTTTAAAGCTCATCCCATCCCCAGCCTGGGCAAGTGGCACTTCAGGACTGTTTATTTTCTCTCGAATTAGCTCAGGCCCAGCTGCAGCTCGGGGCTCAGCAGCTCCCGGCTCTGGAAGGTGCTGCCGTGGGAGGTTTGCTGCTGTTCATTTCTCAGCAGCCTCTTTCATCCCCTTGGCTCCATGTGCTGACCAGAGAGGGCTCCTGGGCTGCCCTCCCTCATGGGGGACACCTTCCTGGGCCGGTGAAGGGACAAAAGGAGCAGCCACGCTCCTTGCCCTGCCTTTGGCTTGGCGGGCCTTGCCGCGCAGCCCAGAGGGGTGGGAGCGCCTGGAAAAGCGGCGAGCAGCAGATCTGCGCTTTGTGTTGGGCAGGGAAAGGAGGAAAAGGAGGAAGAGGAGATAAATGAGGCGCTGGCAGGGCCGGGAGCGGGGCCGAGCCCAGCCCGGCTGCGCTGAGGGCCCGCGGCCACGGGAGGGCGCCCGGAGCCCGGGAACGGCGGGGCCGTGAGGGAGCGGCGGGGCCGTGAGGGGGCCGTGAGGGAACGGCGGGGCCGTGAGGGGGCGGCGGGGCCGAGGCTGAGGCTGGACCCGGGGTTTGGGGTTTGGACTGGGGCTGGGGCTCGCCTTCGGCTTCCACAGAGGTCCCGAGGCTTTCTGCTCTGCCCTCTCTGCTGCACCAGCAGTTTGGAGCAGGTAAACCATCACAGTTTAAAGTCCATCCAGTGCTACCCCCCTGCCATGGGCTTCCACTGTCTCCCTGTCCAGCCTGGCCTTGGGCACTGCCAGCGATCCAGGGGCAGCCACAGCTGCTCTGGGAATTCCAGCCCAGCTCCTCCCCATTCTCCCAGGCAGGAATTCCTTCCCAAGATCCATCTGAATCTCTCCTTTCCCAGTGGGAAGCCATTCCCTGTGTCCTGTCCCTCCATCCCTTGTCCCAGTCCCTCTCCAGCTCTCCTGGAGCCCCTTTAGGCCCTGAAAGAGGCTCTAAAGGTTCCCTGGAATCTTCTCTCTTGGCTCCTCTCCTCCTCCCTTGTACTAACCATAAGTTATTTAAACCTGGGCCTCTTGAAATTAATTGATAGGAAGCCAGAGCATTAATGGGTACCCCTGTCTTTTGAAACTCATGGGAGTTCACTGATACATTCCAGCTCAGAGCATGCATGTGGACATATACTGTGGTATCTTTTGAGCTGGAAGGGAATTTGATATCAAAGTGAAATGTCCTGCCTGAGATCTGGGGCAGGGATTGCCCTCCAGGCTGGCGGCCCCTTTCTCTCCCACACCTGCCATGATTCCAGCTACTGTGGGGACAAAAACCTGAATTTGTTGCCCCATTAACACAAAGCCAAGATGAATTAGCAGAGGGGGAAGGTGAAAGGTCTGTCTGCAGGTTCACCTGGAGTCAAAAAGAGAGGGGTCTCAGCTCGTTTTGCATGAAGAGCAACCAACTATAGCCTCAGCATCAAGGTTCAGGGCCATTGAGTTTATGTACATTGATTTCACACCTTCACTCATTTGCCTTCCCTCTCCACAGCCCTCTCCTGCAGACAAATTTAAGGCCCAGCAGAGAAGGAACATCCTTAGCTGGAAAAATCAACTGTGGCAAATCCGCGATAAAAGTCAATCTTCCGTGCACCTTTGTTTTACTGGGTGTTGTAAGAGATTAGACGTGGATTTTATCCAGCTGGATTTTCAGCCTGGGCACGCTGAGTTTTCCACAGGATGGATCAAAAGGGAGGGAGGTTGCTGTGCTTTGCTCTCCTGAAGCCCAGTCCTACCAGCAGCACTGCAGTTCCCTGGAAATACAGGCCCTTAGAAGAGGATGCTGGGCAGGGATTTCTATATTACTTTTTGAGGTTGGAATTGGAATTTTTTTTTTTTTTTAGGAAAATCAATTGGCTGTGCAGGCACATTTAGCTGAAGTGAGGGATATTGGTCCAGTGTTGCAGCAATGAGGGGAGCATCTCACCCCTCGTTTCTGGAGCTGTGGCCCCTTTTCTTTCTGGTTCAGTTGATCTGGGTGTCCCTGGGGTTCTCCACAGCAAACACCAGCTTGCAGCTCCTTTACTCTTTCTTCCAGCCTTATGCTGCAACCTGAAACAAGTCATTGCCTTTAACCCAGGAAAAAAATAAAATCTGTATTGCTTCCTGCATCCCCTCCAGTCCCCATTCTCTTTCCTCACTCCAGTGCAGTTATTCCAGTTTATAAATTTGGCAAATGCACGTCAGGGCACTTCAGACATCAACCCTGAGCTGGTTTTATTGGCAGCAGTGAGATTCTGGGCACATCTGCAAGAAGCCTCTCTGAGCTGTGGGTCCAGAAATGGATACTGCTGGTATGAGCTGGGCCCATCCTTAGGGAAAAGCTTTCCCTATCCTTGCAGGGACCCAGTTCTCCTGCAGGAGAGCCACAGGCCACCCCTTGGCTTTGCCAAGTATTTATCCCACTGGAGGAGTGCAGCCCCAGCTGCCAGGCATGAGCTGGATGAGGCATCTCCTTCCAGGCTTTGTTTGCAGGAGGCAGGGCTGCTCCCAGCTGCAGTGTTTGATCTTTTCCAGGACTGAGGAGATAAGAGCAGGATCCTCATGGAGTTGGGAAATCCTCCCTGCTCTGCAGAGTGAGGAGAAGGCTCTGTGCAGGACTGGGACCCTCAAAGGAGGGGTTGTTTTCCTTACACTCCCATAAATCACAGCTCCAAGGCTGCTCCATCAGAAGGGAGAAGCAGGAAAAGGTCAGTGGAGCAGTTTTTAACTCTGGATCACCTGGAGAGCTGGGAGTGTGCCCTGGAGCAGCAGAGTTGGGGCTGTGTGTGCCAGTGTGGGAGCTGGGCTGCTCTGCCCCTTTCCTTCATTTGTAATTGGCAATCGAGAGCAGAGCAGGTCAAGGAAAATGTCTACAAAGTCATCCCACCTTCCCCTGGAATAAATCTTCTTCCTTTCTAAGTCGAAAGGGAGAAGAAAGAGGAGGAAGAGGTGACTTGGGGGAGGAAGGATATTCTGGAGTAAGGAATGCCCAGGTTGGCACCACTGTGAGCCCTGTAGAGAATTGTGGTGGAGCATCCCCCTCATTCACAACCACCAGCATCGGGGGTGACCATAGGAAAACAGTGACCAAAACTCCTCCAGACATCCCTGCCTTTGCTCTGTGCATCCCACAAAAATGTGCTTTCATCCCAGAATAACGGGGGAGAAAGTCTGTGGTTTCATCCCTGGCGTCTCCACAAGGGATAAAAGCCCCCTTATCTCTCATACCCATAAATGGCTGCTTTTCTTAGGCAGGGAACAGGGTGACCTGCTCAGGGGTGATTCATGCAGCCAGGGCAGCAGGAACTCCTCCTGAAAGGTGTCCTTCCCTCAATCTGCTTTTTGCCGTGTGAGTAACAGGGAACCTCATCTCCCTGTTATTAATATGCCATCAGACCATATGTTCTCAGCCTCAGCCCATATGTATTTTTGAAAAGAACCACCTGTGAGTAATTCTGCCTCCTCAGAGGAGTGACTAAAATCTGCTTCGGTGTGTGTGTGTGCTGCGCAGGGAAGGAGGGCTTCAGGTTTTTAGGGAATTTGTAGGAATTTCGGTGCCTTTGGTGCCTCCCTGCTGCTGCTCAGGGGGTTACCTGGTCCCTGTGCCACCTCACCCCTGCAGGAAAGCGGCGCTGAAGAAGAGGCAGTTGTTGTTTTTCAGGGAATGGCCGGTTCCGCTGGGCTCAGGTTATTTGGACAGCTGCCCCGCGCGGTGCCGGCGGGAGTTGGGATCGCAGCGCTGCCGGTGACTCACCTCCGCTGCCAGGGACAAAGCACAGAGCCGGCGGGGATGCCAAGGGCGACAGGCTGCCCTGCTCGGGGGTGCTCGGTTACCCCACACAGGCAGAGCTGTGTGCCTGACCCTGGCCACAGGCTCCTTTCTATTTACCTCTCTTTTTAAAGGATTTCAGACGGACCGAGGCCCTTTGAGGAGCTCTCGGAGCCTCTCACCCAACGCAGCCCTAAAGAATATCCTAAAGGAAGTCGTGACCCTCCCGTTTTCTGAGGGTGACAGCTCAGAGGGTTAAATCCCAGCCCCCCTGAGGTGCTGGGGGTGGCTGCAGAAGGACAGACCCACTGAGAGGGGCGCCTGCCCTTTGGAAAGGAATTTCACCTTTTCAGTTTCAGGGAAGCCAAGGCGTTATAGCAGCAGTGACCACGGGCCAGTGAAAGTCTGGAAGTAGCTATTGTTTGCAGATGCAGGAGAAAATGTTTGCTAAACACGTAATGAATCAGTGTTTTAAGGGATTGAAACCACATGCCTGTGTGGCTGATGTGTGGATTTCTTCACGGGTAAAATGTTAATGAAAAGCTTTTGGACAATCCAGTTCCAGTAAGCCATACAGCCTGAGCCTGTGTGATGCTGGGAATGCAGGAGAGAGGGGCAGATTCAATAAAAAATGCAGCGAATTCAACAGAGGAGTTGTTTCCCATCCCTTTCATGCCCTGCCCGTGCTCTCCTCACTCCCCTGGCCCACACGTGGCAGAGGCAGGGATAATTCCTGTCCCTTGCAGGGCACTGCAAGAGGGAAGTGTGCTCATGTGGAAAGCCGGCACCTTGGATCACTCCCCTCCGTCTGGCTGGAACTCACAGAGGCTTTTCTCCCTTGCAGACGGAAAATATTCCTCAGTGGAGCCCCAGGATTTGACTGACACAACAACAATATTCCCTCCAAGTGTGTGGGGCAGCCAGGTGAGAGAGGCTCTGCTGGCACCGCCAGGGATGCGCTGACGCCGGCTCCTGGCCACGGCTGCAGGCTTCGAAGCACAAGATGCTTTCCAAGTGGGATTGCACCTGAAGATTTGCACCTTTTCCAGCCTGGAAGGAGCAGCCAGAATGACAGTGCCTTGCTGAGGCTTCGCTGCAGCCAGTGCCCAGGTATTTTTCACCACAGTGTGGTTTTGAGGGGTTAAAACCGCCCAAGAGTTAACACCCCAGGTTTTATCAGGGCTACAGATTTGGGGTTAGGAGGAAAACCAAGCTTTTGGGCAAGTTGTTGGACTTCAATTTTCACTGCATCTGCTCAGAGGAGCCATTTCAGAAACATCAGCTCCCCGTGGCTTGGCAGAAAGCAACCCCAGATCTGCTCCTCTGCTCCCAGCACACAGTCCCAGTTCAAAGGGACAAGCTGCACTGGTGCTGTAGGGACAGCAGCATCACCAGCAGGCACCGAGCTCCCAGCCACCCACCAAATGCCAGTCTGGGCAGGAGCAAGGCAAATTACTGCTTCCCTGTGTCATCCAGGGCACTCAGCAAAATCATGGAATGGTTAAGTTTGAAAAAGTCCAACCAAGTCCTTCAGTGTATGTTTAACACCGAGTCTACTCGAGATTCAATGAAGCACAATTGCTTATTTTAGTGTCTCAGTGTGGCTCAGGCACCAGATACAGTTCCTGTATGTGCTATTCCCTTTTAGCCTGCTTCCCTCTCTATCATTTGGGTAGCAAATGCTTGCTCAACCCCATTCTGCTCCAGCTGCAAAGTTTCACTCCTGCTTTTAAGGGAAATTATGAAGTTGTACGTTGTGCAAACAGAGTGTGCCGTGTGTGGGGGGAGAGTTTCATTCATTTGTTTAGAAGAAAGAAATGGAAAAGCAAAAGAGCCCAGGGCAACTAAGAAAACAGAAATTGGGAAACAAAATTTGGGTGAAGATCATTTCAGGCCCGTTGGGGTTATGTATCATGTGTCAGGGTCTGGAAGGGAAATGGGTTTATCAGATCCTTTGCCTTTTGTACAGATAAAGGAAATATTTCCTTACAGAAGACCACCATAAAATCTGGCACCAAAAGTCTGTCTTGGCTTGGTGGCAAGAGTACAGCATGGGGGTTTGGTCCATAAATGTGATAAAAATCCATATTCCCAGGCAGAGAAGCTGTGCAAGGCAAAGTTTCCAGAGCAGACCTGACCTTTGTTTATGAATCATTTAAATCATACATTTAATGTAATGCAGAAGGATTAACCCACTACAGATTTTTAAAAGGAAGCTTTAGAAAGATCACTCTCATACATTGTGGGGTTTTTTAGAGCAATGCCTCAATTTAATCTATGTGGAAGCTATTGTTTAAGCTGTTAAATTCCATAGGATTTCTCATGGGATTGAGGATGAGTGAGAGGTAGACAGACAGCTGATGACCAACCCTGGCTATTCCAGCTGCTGTTTTCTCCTCAAGGCCTCTCTCTTTAGCAGGGACAATCTTAAATGTCACACCTCGACCGAGGAACAGAGACACTTGCAGGTCCCTTTTCCTGGTGATTTCATGGCTCCACCAGGGAGACCTTAACTACAAATCCTGGGAACAGCAAGGGGATGCATCCCACCATCCCTGCAGCCCCCCTGCAGCAGGGGCTCTGCCCTGCTCCCTCTCTGCTCCCTGCCCAGCCTGTTTACAGCAGCCTCCCAGCACCAGCGGTCGGAGCGAAGGGAGGAGCGGCGTTTTGGCTTTAGGGCTTCAGCACCAAAAATAAAACTCTCTGCTGCTGAAAGCCAGGCAGAGCTGGGAACCTTGAGAGAGGCTCCCGCCCAAGCAGCCAGACGGGCTTCCTCGGGTGGAAAATTAGAGATGGGCACTGAGCAGGCGTGGGCGGAGGGGCGCTGGCAGAGGACTCACAGGAACCGAGGCTGCCCTGACACAGACACGTCTGGGGCTCCAGGAACCAGTGTCCTACACTGGTGTAAGCAGCAGCAGGGCCTGGGGGGCTGGCCAAGCCCAGGCAGCCCGGGGGGAAGCCCTGGAGGCAGCAGGGAGAGCCATGTGGGAGCTGTGTGCTGCTGGCTGGACCAAACGTCCCTTGGGGTGAGGAGGCCCTGGCACAGAGAAGCTGGGGCTGCCCCTGGATCCCTGGGAGTGTCCAAAGCCAGGCTGGATGGGGCTTGGAGACCCCTGGGATAGCAGAAAAGGATGGGCTCTAAGGTCCTTCCAACCCAAACCATTCTGGGATCTGATGATCTCCCACAGCCTCAGGCAGTGCTGTGTGCAGCCCATTTAGGGCCAACCTTTTTCCTTCAAATACTCTACTGATATTGACCCATATTTGTTTTGATTTTGGCATCTGGCCTTTGGAAAATGTGCTACAAGACCATTTTGTGTCAGCAGCTCACCCGGTGACACCAGGTGTGTGTCTCTGCTCAGATGTGTCCCCACGACTCTGCCCCTCCATCCATCTCTTCTGATGGACCAAGAAATACACACAGCTTTTGAAAGCCCACAGAGTGACACTCCAAATCCATATTTGCAGAAAGACATTAATGTTTGCATGTGGTGTCAGAACAAGACAAGTGTCTGTGCAATTAAGAAACAGCTGTTACTGGCAGCTTGCCCCAACCAGTCTTGACCAGGAGCAAGACAGGTAGCCTTGTTTTTATCAGACTCTGGGATCTCTTTCCAAGCAGCCCGGTGTGTTCCCACAATAAACCAAGCATTTCTATTAGCCTGTAGGAAGGGCCCCTTGGTTTGGGGCCAAAACACAAGATGAAGTTGTTCTGAGGCAGAATGCGCTGTGGCCAGGACAGTGTGTTTCCCCAAACAACACCTGGCAGAGCAGGGATTCACAACGCTGCTGAAATCAGGCCAAGCTAAAGATTTGCAGGAGCTGATAGTGATGCGAAACGAGGACAGGTGTGGCCACATTTCCAAAATCGCCCAGGGCCAGTGTTTCAGGAACTTGGCAGCACCTGGCTGGGACAGATTTGCTAAGGAGGTCAGCACCCAAGGTGTGCAGCCAGCATGAAAAGCTGTCCCAGAGGATCCAGCAGAGAAATACATACCTTGAGGGTGGCACAAATGTTTCCCCACTGCACCAGGAGCAAGGAGACCTCGGACCCTTCTCCAGCCCCTGGACACAGCCTGGCAGTGCTAACGACCTCTCCTATTCCCAGCCAGAGGTGAGTGAGGAATCTTTTTGTGTTATCCTTGACTCAGCTTCTGGTTTGACACCAATTCCTGTCATTTCTTGAAAAATACCTGTGTAATTCCTTTTTTTTTTTCCCCTCTCCTTGCCTTTTCTCTTTTCTTTCACTCTTGATTTTGTCTGTAGTTGACTTTAATTTCCAAATGGTTATTGTGTTATGGTGTGGAGCATTCCCAGATGATGCTGGGAGCTGCACAGACACCTCTGTCTGTCCTGCTGTCCCTTCCCAGGGCTTGGGCAGGGTGGCAGCCCCTCTGAGCCAGAGCAGGATGCCCTGAATGAGGAGAGGCCTCCAAACCACCTCTGTCCAGCCTTGGGAGAGGTGGGAGTTGGATCCCAGCTCTTGCCATGGTTCATATTGGACTCAACCAAACCCAGACACCCATAAATTCTGGGAAAGTCTGGTTCTGAACTCTGTGGCTTGGACTCTTCTTTAATTACAGGCCACTGCTAAAGCTGGTTGGAAAATGTTAAATATATTCTCTGCAAAAATGGTTGTGCCGTTAAAATTTTTTCACAGATTTTTTGTTCCTTGATTCTTGTAACTTTTTATTGAGGTCTCACATACATTTCACTGTCAGTTTTTCCACTGAGCTTCCGTTTTTCCAACAGAGGAACAGATTAAGTGACAGAAAATCAAAACCCTCCTCATGTGCATTTTTGTCCGAAAACTTGGAAAATTCCAACCAAAACAAAGAAGAACTTTAGCCAAGAGCCATTTTTGTCAACGGAGTGCTCTGTGAGAAGCCAAATTGAAACCAGCCCTGGACACGAAGCTGAACTGGCTGCATCCACAAAGTGCTGTGGGAAGGAGTTCTCCCCAGCACTCCCTAATCCTGTGCCCAGGGTGTTGTCCTTGCTGAGAAACCCCTGGAGGGTTCCTGGGACTGCTGGAGGGGCTGCAGGAGTCCTAGGAGGGATTTAACTGTGCATGTGGCACTTGGGGACATGGCTCAGTGTCCCTTGGACTCGCTGGGCTTGGAGGACTTTTCCAGGCTCAGTGATTCTGTTGTGTTCTCTGCCAGCTCCTCCCAGCCTGTGCCCCTGGCTGGGATCTCCACTTCTCCCCTGTCTTTAGGGCTGGAGAAAGTGCAAGTGGTGCCAGATGATCCAAAGGGACGGATGTTCCTGGGAAGTGAAGGGTGTGGAAGAATTTCTGCAGCGCGTCAGTGGGGGGAAAAAAAAAATATTAAAAAAATTAAAAATTAAAAAAAGAAAGCCAAGTGTCTTAAGCAACAGTGCTTCCTGCAGAGCCAAACAACACTGAGGAGTACCACCTTTGGGAATTGGTGATGTAGAAGAGCTCTTCTACTCGGGGAGGAAGCGAGGAAGTGGGAGGAAGCAAGTCAGCAAGACAGGCCAATGCTGCTGAGCAGCTTGGCCCATTGAAGTCTGCATTTTATTATTAGAATGGTTATTATTTGTATTGTGGCAGCATCAAGTGGCCCCAACTAGAAGAGAGGCCCATTGTACGAGGCACTAAACAAACATGGAATAACAGACACTCCCTTCCCCGTGGGATTTGCTGGCAGAGAAGACACACAGAGGACCACAGCGGACAGGAAATTGTCATTTAAGGGCATTTATTGTGAGTGTAAAGGCACTCCTGTGCTAAGGACAGTCTCTCACTACCCTCATTCCCATGGAGGGGCCTGCTCCAAAATCTGGTGGAGTCAGTGGAAGCGTGGACACAACTCAAACCAACATTTATCTGTGCTCCCTTCCTGCCTGTCTGTCCCCACAGCTCCTTGATATGCAACAGTTCTGGTTTCCAGTCAGCCCTGGCTGGATACAGATGCAGCCTTGAGAAGGGAGGGACATGTTCACACTCCTCCTGGAGCTGGCAAATCTAATTTTAGGTTTGTCAGCCTTGGTTAAGTCCTTTTAAAGACTGACCCAGGAGGGGAAAGCCAACTGTGCAGCTGTGCAGAGGCCACGCACAAGGACCTCGAGTCTCTGATTTCCCCAGCCTTCAGCTTTATGAACTGGGGATTACTGCAGCAGCCTTGGAAAGGAAACTTGAGATACATCCAAGGTTGACAGGTCTCCTTGGATTAAGGTCACTTGCTTTAAAAATCAATTTTTTCTCCACATATGTAAGTGGCTGGGACTGACTGTGTGCATCTCCAAGGAAAGTGGGGCAGGAAAGCCTATTCTCCAGGGACTCCAATCCTGAAAGACAGTCCTTGTGCTGCCAGATGTATGATAAATAATTGTTCCAATTTACTCCATTTTTCATGCTTTTATTTTAGCCAGCTGACTGGGACCAGAAGCCCAGGCCTGGCAGGTGATGAGCACTTTGAAATCCATTTGAAACAATGGCAGCTGCAGAGGGAACAGCTCCACAGTTGCAGTGGATGGTGCTTAAGGGAGACATCATTCTCTGCTTCCAAAATCTTACAGTGGGTTACAGCAGCAGATTCCTTTCCTGCTCATAATCTGGTTGCTCTTGGACTCACACAGACGATTGGATATTCCCAGTGCTCCTGCTGAGCCTGACAAAAAGTCTCTGCACAACCCAGCTGAGAAAAGTAAAATCCAGTGCTCCAGCACTGCTCCCTGTGCAACGAGTGAGAGTTCTGCCATTTGCCACGGGCAGGATCAAGGCTGTTGTTGATGGAGGGGGAACAGAGCTACTCAAATCTCAAGGAGAGGAAATGAGATGTGTTGTATGAACCCCAGCCTGTGTCATTGCTGAGCGAGGAGCTGTGGGCCTTCACTCTCATCCGTGTGTGGAACATGTCCAGGGGTCCACTGCCCACTGGTGTCCCCAGAGGGGTGACAACCAGAGCAGGCAAACACAGCAGCTTGTGCCCAGGTTTGTGGCAGCTCTGAGAACAGGAAACTCTCTAGACAATTGTTCAGAGAGGTGTAGGCAGGGCACCATTTGTGGGCAGAGACTGAAAAGCAAGAAATCTTTTCCAGCCCAAAGTGACCCCAACCCCTTTTGTTGTGTGCAAGGTGTCTTAACCTTGTCTCTGATCTCAACAATGCTTCTTTTTCAGAGAAAGCCTCCTTTTGGCACATCAAAATCAAGCACTCAGCAGTCAAGTTCTTAAAAGTGGAAGTGCCACTGAGAAGGAAGGATGCTCCCCGGGTCTGAACCTTCCTGTGCCCCTGTGTTACACTGTTATTCTCCACTCTGGCTCTGCAGACTTTTCCTGGTAGGGCTCCTGTCTCTTTCCATGTACCAACTTGCTCAGTGAACCATTATTCACCCTCTTGTTCTTCCTGCTTGTGCAATGTGAGCCCCCGTGCCTCACTTACTGCTCACTATTCAAACCCTGCTCTGAACACAGAATTATTCATTTCCTTGGGAGCACTGATAACAGGCAGCAGCAAATTTTATTCTTCACATTCCCCTGTGAGGTGTGGGGGTGGCATTTGCTTGGGTTCTAGGGGAGATTTGAGGCAGAGAAAAATCACGTTTAAGGATATTCACCAGCTCTGGGTTTGGACACGATGTGTGAGCAGTCATGGTCCCTTGCAGTGCTGCAGCTTCTTAAACTATCTTCACATCCCCTCAGGAACTTGCTGGATGCAGAATTCATATTTAGTGATGATCTGGGAATCTTTTATCCAAGTGACTTGCCTACTTTTGCTCAGAAATTCTGTGGTGGAGGCAAGGATTTTACAGACATTTTCCCAGGTTGGTTTTCAGCTGCATTAACTGGTTCTCTTTCAGATTTCCTCCTTAATTCACCACATGCTTCCCATCTCCTGCAGCAAATGGAGCAGGAGCCATCAGGTTATAGCTTCCATCACCTTGCAGCCTTTATTCACCCCTTAATGAGGTCTTGCCTGCACGCTGATAGAAAGTGAGGAGCAGACAAGGACGTGGCAATAAAATCAGTGATAAATGCTTTTGTGAGGGTCACAGCAAATTGACAGACAGCTCATCAGGTCTCTGTCTTCTCTGGTTCCTTCCAGAATGGTTTCACTTGAATGAATCTAAATCGAAAGAGTAAATAAAACCTCAAGGCAAACCAGACTATGGCAGGCCTTTGACATGAAATTTTCAGCTCAAGTGATGAAAGTTTGGCAAAGATTTCAGCAAGTCTTTGCATCAGGGCAGAGCTGCAGCACCGACTCTGAGAGCCACGTTTGACTGCTGGAGTGACCTCACAGCGTTTTGCAACCAAAGAAAGTGAGATGAGACAGTGATATTAAAGGTATTAAATCATTAAAGATTGCAGAGGTGGTAATCTTTGGTTCAAAGGCTGGTGGAGATGCTGGAGATAGGGCTGAGCACTGCATCCATCAGCTGGGACACCGCCGTGCCTGGGGCTCTTGGCCTCTACAGCACTGAGATTCCCCAAGAGAAAGCTGGGCTGAGGCTCTGCAGCTCTCTCCTTTCATTTCTTATGATGGATTTCTGGGTGTGGAAGTAGCTTATAACTAAACTGGAATCCCTCCCATGTAGCTTTTAAAAATAAACAGGCCTTAAAGAGAAAGCTCTGCTTTGGCAGAAGTGGGGCTGGCTTGAGTCAGGGACTCGTGGTGGGATCACTGAAGTCAGGGGGTAGGAGAGGAAACGTGGAACAAGTTCTGCCTTGAAAAAGGCAATGGGAGTCAGGGAAGAGAGTGTGCTCAACATGGGGGATGGAGTCCTGGCAAGAGGAGCATTCCAGTAAAGTAGGAAACGCTGCTCAGGAGATGCTGGTGATGTGCCTTTTCTCTGCATAAACCAGAGAAAAGCTGGGACACAAAACTGGGATGTGATCAGCAGGAAAAGGTTCTCCAGCTTCAGGATTTATCAGTGTGGGTCTAAACTCATTACCAAGCCTAAAGGCTTTCTTTCTAGGGAAAAGCACTAATCACAGAAGTCCTTGATCCTGCAGATCCCCCCAAAAATGGAATAACCCCTTCAAGGCTCTTCTGTGCTCCCCTCTGGATGGGAAAACGTTGCTTGGTTCAGCTTTGCATCAGCAGAACTCTTCCCCCAGCACATCCTTTGGGACAGGTAGGATTAATATCCAACAGTTCATTTTAATTGCTGGGCAACAGGGAAATTTTCACCACTGGATATTTATTGCTCTTAAAATTTCCTCTAAAAAGTCTCCTGTTTAGAGAACAGAGTAACAGCCATCCCTTAATATAATATATTTAAACATCACGATAAGAGTCCTCTCTGGGGGATTTGACAACACACTATTCCACCAACGTTGTAATGGATGGTTTTCTTCTTTTAAATGCCTCGCCATTAAAGTTTAACGAGCAATACTTACTTTCATTCTAAACTTATTTTTCTCCTTGACAGATTGGATACTTAGTTTGGATTTGTTAACATTGCTGGTCATAAAAATGTCTGCTTCAAAGAAACTGATAGATATTGTCCTTAGGAAATTGGGCTTTGATGCCTTATTTGATTTCCATGGCAAACTAACTTCATACTTTCTTTTTTGGCAAAAAGAGGCAAGCTGAGAACCTCCTGCCCCTTTCTATTTGCCCAAAATTTCAGTTTATATCAATCACAATAGGTTGTGTAGCTCAGAAAAGTCCTACCTCAGGACTGGCCTTTTCAACAACAAGGGGGCATTTGTGGAATTTCTGAGGTAGCTTTGACTTTCTCTCTTCTAATCCTTTAAGAATATGTACCAAGAGTTACCAGAAATGAAATTGCAACAAAGGGTCACATCTTTACATCAGGGTTATTTATGGCATCAGACATGTTAACCAAGTCTGGTTAATGTCCTTCATAGTGTTTCCATCCTCACGATTTTACTTTCAATCTCACAATAATAGTATTTCTCTTTATTCTGCAGTTTCCTTCCAAAAATTAATTCTGCCACAGATTTGGAAAGGGAAAGCTCGCTTTGTGAATTCTCATCCTTCAAGACAAGCTATACATTTATTTTGAGCCTTAAACCAAAAGAAGCTGTGAAGAAGGAGGGACGAGCCTGACAGGATTTTTCTTATATTCAATTTGTCCTTCCTCTGATATATTCAGATTCTCTTAGAAGAGTCTCTGTGATCTTGACAAGCCTTGTGCTTCAGGAACAAACATGGGAGGAAAATCTCCTTGACCCCCTTAGTGCCTGATGGCTGAGAATGTTGTTGAGAATTACAGCAAAGAAACAAACCAGTGATTCAAAGACTCGCCAGAAATATTCACAGAGGGGGCAAAAATGCTGAGCAAGGACATTCAGAATTTCTTTAACATTATTTCCTTCCAACAGCTGGTGTTATTACCCTCTTTTCCAGAGCTGAGCTGCAGCACCTACCCAGGAGCCTTTTCCTAGCTCAGACAAGGGCAACAGGCAACGCTTGGGATTTGAAGACACTGGCAGAGAAAAAAGCAGCCCACAAATAGCCGGTAGAAAGCCCTACAACATCGCAGCAAACATTTCCTAATTTACTGCAATGCCAGAAGATGAGTCACCCCAGTGTTCCTGTTGCATAATCTTCCCCACAGCTCAGGAGAGTGAAACCAGAGAAGCAAAGGTCTCGCTGGGCTTTCAGTGACATTTATGTTTAGACTGAACTTTCAGTTAGGAAAGTGTGAGTTTTTCTCTGATGACAAAGGAGGGGGAACCGATAGAGTAAGGTGTTCTTTCGGAAATGATAAACTCCTGAGTGTACAGATTGTCATCTCCCAAAGCCCCCAGCCAGACCACGGGCTCCTCTGCCCTTCCTGGCTTCCAGACAGCTCTCCCCATGACAATGTGACCTGTTCAGCCTTGTCTGGTCCCTGGGGAGCACAGCTGGGCCCTGAGAGCTCTAAAACCCCTCCAGACAAAGCATGGCCATCCCTCAAGGCTTGCTTAGCACGGGGAAGGATTGTGGGGCTCCCCAGACCTTTGGGTGGCAGCTGGAGGGCTGGAAACTCCAGGCAGGTGTTGGCTCTGCCCCAGCATCGTGCCCTTGGTAGATCCAACCCTTCCCAAAGCAGCAGGATCTCCCAGGAATGCAGGGAGCCCCGGGCACAAGCCCAGCTGTGCTGCTGGTGCAGTCACCGGCAAAATTCCACCCAGGAGAAGGGAATCAGACAGGAGCCAGTGTCACTTCAGAGCCCCTGAGAGGTGTCATGGATGTACAGTTGGGTATTTTAGGGCCTAACCTATTTGTATCCCTTAAAATCGAGTCAGGTGAATTAGGGAATGCTGCACATCTTCAGAGGAACGTCAGGCTGGGGGCTGCATTCCTGCTGGGCTGTGCTATGATGGGTTGGTGCCTGGTGCCAGGCATTTTTCTGTGCTGGTTTGGTGGACGTTGTTTCAGAGGAGCCGGTGTGAGCAGCACAGGGAGTCCTCCACACCTCAGCAACTTTGTGCTCTCTGTTCCACCAGAGTGAACCAGGTTAGTTCCTCCTTCTGGGCACCATTACTACAGGCAATGTAATTTCTTCCCCTCTCTGATGAGAGTCGAAAAATTTTCTTTATTCAGCGAGACAAAAAGAAAAAAAAACAACCTCCAAGTATTCTGAGGGCAGTTTTGTTTTTCTCAGCATTTCTGTGGGATTTCCATTGCCATTTCACCTCCCTCTCCCTCCAGCTGATGAGCTGAATGAGCTGCCAATGGCCAAAACCGTTTGTTGAGTATTTGTGTGGAAGAAATGCCCTTTCGGGAAGCGATGGGAGCTCTCTGAGCACAGCCTGGGCTCTGGTTCAGGGCAGGGCAGGGAATGTCTCCTGCTGCCTCCTGCCTGCCCCGCGCTCTGCCCTCCCTGGCTCCAAGCAGGGATCAAATGGATCAGACGATCCACGGGCTCGGCCTCGAGGAGCAGAGCCGGAGATCCCCAGGTGCTCAACACCAGCTGCCGGAGAGAGCCACGGGGTAATCCCGAAACTGAAGAGCCTTCGGGGTTTTGAAAACAAAAGGACGGAGCGAGGGCAAGCTCAGTCCCACGGGGAGCACACTGAGAGCCTCGGGTTAGGCTCAGCGAAATGAAGGTCCCTCGTGTTTTTCAGAGCAGACCACAAAGCCAAGAGGCAGCTGCCTGTGGGTGAGAGAGGCTGCCTGACTCACCAGCCTGCCACCATGGCATGGGAGAGCAGAGGGAAGGCAGCTTCATCCCTCCGAGCCAGGAGTAAGGAGCACATGCCAGAAAGGGGAACAAAAACTCATCAACTCAACCACAGCTGTGGTAGAGAAAGGAAGATGGGGTTTCACAGCCTCTCTGCTCTCACATGAGGGCTGCACAGCTCAGGGAAGCAGGGGGAACCCCACACTGCTCCCAGCCTGGCATCATTTCCCGGGGCTGGGACACAGCCTTGCACCATTCCCCTGGTGGAGCTGAATGCTTGTGTTATTTGGATAAGGATGGGGATGGAAGGCTCTGCCAGCAGGCAAAGGCATCGAGGCATGGCTGCCTCCTACACCCTTAAAGCCACTAAATTAAATGGAAAGTCATCCATGAGCAGAAAAAGAACAAACTGGGTGAATTGTGGAGCTGACAGCCTGAACAGAGAGAGAGAAAGGGCCTGTGGTGGTGAAGATGATGTTGAGATTGCTCTGTCAGCTGCATGGTACAGCAAAAGGGAAATCATGAATATACATGGATTTAGGATCTACCTGAGAGGCCATAATTCCTACCATAAGTGTGATTCCTGCCGTGCTCTGTGCACTGAAGGTTTCATCCAAGATTGCAGCTCTCCAGAAGCAGGATTGTGGCACAGCTCACTCAGAGGTTCAAAGTGGTTTGAAAATGATGGGGGTACTGACCCAGAAGGAAACTTTATCAATCATAGATATTCTGCATGAAAATACTTGTGGAGTTTTGGGAGGGGAGGAGGGAAATGTCTTCAGAGTTGCTAAAGGACTGATCATTTTCAATGCTAAGCTTGAAGCAGGTGTTTGTGGCCAAGTTATTCAATGGTTTCTGGTGGAAAGGCTGGCACCACCTTAACTGCAGCAACATTGCAGGGGCTGCTGAGGCTCCTGTTCTCAAAGCAGCTGGGGCTGCAGAAATGGGAAACAGCCTCTTGTTTGTTCCTCATTCTGAAGCAGGGAGGGCATATGTGCCTCCCGTGGCACAGCCCCTTCCTCTTGTATCCTCTAATCTGTAATCTTCAATATCCTGTTTTAACTGGAAGTTGAGATTTTAGCTTCATAAGGCTGCCTACAAACTGGGAGGATGAAACTGAAGCAGGGCATTGTTGCACATCAAGTTCTAAGTCCTGCAAAACAAATACATGTTCAAATATTCACTCAAATCCACTCTGTACCAAGAAAAAAAGGATAAAGATGATTCACTGTTTTGATCAGCAAAGGCAGATTTAAGCATACACTTAATTAATTCAAAAATTTTGTGCCCAAAGCCTGCTCTAAAAGTGTTATAAGATGTTCCTTTGTACAGAAGGTCTTTTAGAGAATTCTCTTTGCAGACTCTCATGTTATTCTATCTTAATTCATTACAGGCTAGACTTTGCCACTTCCATTAATGCAAAACCATCCCTTCATGTTGAGCTGAAAATAGCTAAAAGCAAAAATCTAATTTAACCCTTGAAACAAGCAGAGTGTTTGGAAGGATGTGTTACCAGAGAGGAGGCTGTGCCTGTGCTCTGTTTGATCTGTGCTAACTGGGGAGTGTTCAGGCCTGGGACACACATTGTTCACTGGAAATCAAATTGCACCCTGTCATAACAGTCTATTAACAGCCCTGAATTTCTGCAGAACTTCACCTCTTTGCTAGAAGATAACATTTCTCTTTCCTCCCAAGGATAAAATAGCTTCCTTTCCTGCATATAATGGTGCTATTGCTTGACAGGGATGTCAACTTCCCTTGACTATTAAGGAGAAGGGAAATGTCTTTGTTACACATTTCTGTTCTCCTTTCATCCTCTTCAGAGAGGCCCCCAGCTCAATCTAAACAAAATAAAGCCAGGGTATCAGTTAAAAACAAAACCATTTTGAAAACTCTTTGATCTCCCTGGCTTCCTGTTAAATATACAATCGACTGTTTCTCCACATCCTCGACCACTACAGATCTGATTTTCTCTGCAGTTTATATTGACTTTGGCACCACACAAAATTAACATAGCATTGGCTATAAAATCTCTTAAAGGCAAAGAAATCCAACCCCTCCTCAGCTCCCCCTTTGCCTCCCTGTGTTCTTTGCTTTTCAATTCTGCTGCTCACCTCTCAGTTTGTGTACAGAGACCCTGAGGTTAGACCCTGTGTGTTGTCAGACTCCTGTTTGTGGCTCCTGTCTGTCCATCACCCCCTGTCCCCACACCAGCATAGACTCTTAGCTCTGGAGAAACCCAACATCTCTTTTCCTCTCTATCTGCACATCTTTTTTCCCCCTGAGAAGTTCCTCCTGCTCTGCTCCCCCAGGACTGCTACCAGGGACTCTGTTGACTTTGGTCTTCTCCTCCACCACGGTGTCTTTTTCCCCTCCTGCCTTTGCCTTGCATCATCCTGGGTGGGGAAGAGCCCTGGGCACCCTCCCCACATCCCACCACCATCCATCCCTGGACCTGCTGCCCTCATCCTTCCCTTCCTCCTCCCCTCTGCCTCTTCCCGTGGTGCTGGGTTAACACTCACACTCCGTGATCTTGGAGGTCTTTTCTTAATGGTTCTGAGATCCTGTGTAGCTCAGCTGCATCTCAGCCCTTCTCCCTTTGCAGAATTTCAGCTTTTCCAGTCTATTCATGAGGAGTTTCCTCTCTCTCAAAGGGCTTTATGCCTTCATCCTCACCCCACTGTCATTTGAACAATCCATTGCCGTTTTTCTTTCTCTTTTTTTTTCCTTTGAGAGGGTGACAATGGGTGGATGGGAACGGGACAGTTTGCTGTCAAGTTTCTGCTCCTTGAATTTATCTCAACTGTCCAGTGTTCATCAGTTGTGGTGCATTCGTGACTCAGACAACATTTATTAATGATTTAGGCTGAGGAGGGAGTTCTATCTGATAGAGATGAATAGATTGTAAAGTATTTGGGTCTCACTGTACTTGTGCAAAGCACTGCACATAATCCATGGAGTTCTACAAGTAGCAACAGGGAGTTTAATCCTCTGTATTGGCAAACTGGTGACTTGGTCTCTTCCAGCATGAATTACACTGAAGAAATACAAAACGTTGTAGCTTTCAGGGCCAGCTGCTCCATGAAGCACTTTAAGCAAGAGAGATGTTTGCACACAATGGAAAGACACATAATGCTGCTCCATGCACAGATCAGATAAATTGTTCTGTAGCTTTAGTGACAGCAGAGACAAAAGGCTCTGTCTCCCTCATTGTAGCAGCAACATCTGGGTGGCTGCCTTCACATTTCTCCCCTGACTTGAGGCCTCTCCACATCCCAAAAGCAGGGAAAGAACATTGTTTCACATACCTCAGGTAGCCCAAAATGGGCCAGGGCCTGGAGGGGCTGGGAGGGTGTGATGGATCTGAGTTCTGCCATGGCACCACAGAAGTGGGGGTGGAGTTTGCACACCCCACAGGGAGATTTGCTGTCACAGTAATGGATCTCATGGGGCTTTGAGTGGCTGATCAGAGAGTTATTTCACAACTTGCCCCATCTCCCTTCTTGCCTCAGAGGTATTTTATAAAGTGAAGTTAATACTTTATAAAATGAAGCCAATAATTCATAAACTAATGGTCCCAGAATATCCAAACTGCTGTGTAGAAGAGTCCCTCAGGTTACCAGGTACCAACCCAAAGCAGAGCAAAGACTGAACTCTCAGTTTCCATAATCCACTCAAATCCTGCCTTGCACTGCAGCAGCTTTGGGATCATCCTGCCTGGCAAAAGCTCCCCACACCTCAGGAGCAATGGTTCTTTTCAGGATTCTCCTTCCATCAAAGCCCCAGTTGATGATGAAGAAATGACACTGATTTTGGATGTTCTTTCCTGCTCACAGCACCTCACAGCCTTCTCCTCCCTCCTCCCCAGCCCCCTTTCTACAGTCACTGTGGAGATCTGGATGCTTCAGACCCAGGAGATCCTCAGGTCACAGCTCAGGAGTCTTTGAGGAAGAGTCACAATTCTCAGAACTGGCAGAAGACCTAAAAACAAGCTGACTCATTTCAAACATGCCTCAATCTCCACCTCAGCAAGCTTGGTTAAGGTTTTAAGAAACAACCCAGAAAGCAATGCAAACCCCAAACCAGAAACCAGAGTTGCAGACAACCATCTTTGCAAATTTAGTTTCTAACCTGGCTTCCTTTCTTTCAGGAATGGAGCAGCACTTTTGGAAAGTTCTGTGAACCCTTTGTTTTGTCATTGCTGCATCTGGGCAGTGATGGCACAGGAGGTGAGGGAATCACTTCTCCTGAGGCAGCTTCACTAAAAGAAAGGTCAGCCACGAGGTTCCTCCCTCTGGACCAGAGCTGAGGTATGGACCTGTTCATTAACCTTTATCTAGCAGCACATTGCACATCCTATAAGTGGGTAGCATAGTGAGATTTCTGCCTAAAGTGATTGTTATCAATATTTTCTGTACTCTCTTGTTATAAAAATATCCTTACTTTCAGGAGTTTGCCTAGAAAGGTCAAAGGTTCTGGGCTTACACCACAACAATTATGCAATATTGCAAGGGATACTGAAATATATACGAATTTTGAAATATGAATGTGTATGAGAAATCAAGGAATCCATGGGCATTTAATAACTGAGATACAGCATTCTGGTTTTTTCAACCCAAAGACCTTCAAACTCTCCACCAACCAGAGAAGCTGTGGCTGTCCCACCCCTGGAAGTGTCCAAGGTTGGAAAGGGCTTGGAGCAACCTGGGATAGTGAAATGGGATGAGCTTTAAGGTCTCTTCCAACCAAACCATTCTGGGATTCTTTACAAACCCCGATTTCCTGCCTGTCATGGGTTATCAAGCCTCCCAAAACAAAGAAGCCACATCTCTTTTCCCCAGCTCCCTCATTGCACTGGAGGTACAAATTACATTTTACTTTCTGCAAGTTGTGGAGCTGCAAACAACTCTGGTGCCTTTGGGGTAGGCGGGGAAAAGAAGTGTGGCTGATTCTAAATAAAAGTTACTGTCAGATCAACCTTGATAGCAGAGATAATGGCAGTGATCACATGGGAATAAAGACTCAGGCTTTGGTTTAATCATCGTTCCCTATCAGCTGCACTGATCCAGTTCTGCATGACTAAGTCAAATAAATGTTAGGTAACTGAAATTATCTCCTTGCTCTGCACTCCCCCCTCCAGAACCCACAGTTTGTTTCAGGGACTTTCAAGTAGGTAAATCTCTAAAGGACATCTGTGAGTGCTGATAACAAACAGAGGACAGGCGTTTTGAGAAGAGGTATCTGAAGTTAAGCTATGAAAGAGATTTCCAGAGGCAAGAAATAGTCCTAAGGTCATAAAATCACGTGTGCCTTTGAAAATTTCTATCAAGGCTGTACCCAGCTGCCTAAATTGGCTTCCATTCACTTCACAGGGTCTCTCTAAGTGCTGGAGCATGTGATTTTCAATTCTACTCCCAACAACTTGGGAGGGGAAAGACCACCAATATTGAAAAAATGACTTTGATATATTACAGAAAGCCTTGTAACTAGTGGTGTGACATTTTCATTTAAAAAGATCCCAAAATCTCCTATCAAAACCAACAAGAAGCCTTATGCAGGCAGCACTGAGGTTTGGTTTGAAATCTTGACCCAGATCCAAGTTATGCTGGTTAGTTTATCCTAAAAGAAAGAATAAATGTGTGGGATTCAAATGTGTTCCAACAAAGCAGCATCTTTAATTTGTTCAGTATCTCAGGTAAATTAAAATTAATGATTAATTAGACTTTCTCCACAGCTCTGGTTTCTTTTGCACTATCCTTCCCCCTCAGGAGCTGACTGCAAGCTCACACAGGTGATGTTCCTGAAATCCTTAATTCCCAGAAGGACAGAATTGCATCAGAACCTCCACTTGGAGCTCACCTCATCTCATCTCTTACCTGGGCCAGGACAAGGTAGGCAAACATGAACCTTTTGACACACAGCAAAAGCTGAAGGAAGGTAACCACATTATTATTTTAATTTCTTTGCTAAATTTCAGACCCATTCGAACAGGTCTCACTCAGGAGTTTTCAGTGTGTGAGTTGGTAATGCTGCCTTTGGCCCCCACACCAAGCACTACTCTGTGTATTTAAACTGAATTTGATTTAAGTTTAGTTTTAATTTAGGGCAGCCTGCCCAGATTTCTTTCCCCTCTGCTGACAAACTTGGCAATGCTTTTACAGGGCCCAGAGAGTGTTTCAGCCTCTCCTGCAAAGAGCCTTCACACAAAGCACTTTATTTCTCCCCAGAACAAATAAACAAGGAGTAAACATCCCTCCTCTCACACACACGGAACATTTCCTTGTCATTCTCTTCCCATTTGTGCCATTTCTACTGCCCAAGTAGGACTTGAGCTTTATGAAAATGTTATGAAAAGCCAAAGCTGTATTTTTGCAATGGTAAGGACTCAAAAGGAAAAAATAAACCCAAGGGTTTTTTTGTTTGTTTACATGCACAGCTTGTGGACTCTGTCCAGTTCAGCTGTGTTTGAGGATCCCAGCAGCAAAAGGGACTGTGCTCTGTTCAGAATGCAGTGAAACCCCTGGAAGGGAAGAGCAGGCAGGTTGTGGTGCTTTGATTTCCCCCTTTTTCATCTTGAAGAATGCACTTTCTTGGGTTACACATTAAACTGTCAGGAGGCAAAATCAACACTTGGGGTTCTCCACAGAGCTTGAAACGTTGCTCCACAGAGCATGGCCATGCAGAGCTTCTCCCATAAATCTTCAGGTTGTTTCCCTTATCTAAGCAAGCTATGTATAAATATTAACATATTATTCATGGGCAAATAATTCCATGCCACTCCTTGCTGCTGCTGCTGCTGCCTTAAAGAGGATTCTTGGTTGAAATGAGAGTGACAGTCCCTTTGTGAGGCCTTCAATGCATTTTAGGTTAAAAGAATTTAGGGAAAAAAAAAAAAGAGAGAGAAAGGGTAACTTAATTAAGTAAACCTCAAAAATGAAGAAGTGGCCTTTAACTGTTGGTTTTAATGTAGGGGAGCCACCACCACATAAAAACTACTGACTAAACTCTATAGTAATTGCAATTAGTCAACTCCCACTTGACTTGGGTGAGGTTAAGGCTGGGATCCAAAGGATTTGTGCCTTGCTGTGTGCATGGATGGATGTTGTGAGCAGCCTCGAGCTCTGCCCAGCTTCTGCACAAGTCTTGGACCAAACAGTGTCAGGCAGAGAGTTTGAACCTGATCAGGATCCCCCTCAGTTTGGCCAGGCTGGTTTCTGTTCTCCAAGACTGGTGGGATTGACCCCTTCAATACAAGTGAATTTTTTTTCCATTAAAATGTTCCTTGAGAATATCCCTTGTGCACCAAGCAAAGTGTGTTCCTCCAGAAGAGGATTCTTCCTGCAGAGGGCCAGACATGCCAGCAGTTGTGGACAAGAAGCCAGTGCAAGTGGAACGTGTGAAAACAGGAGCCTATTCATAAAAAAAAAAAAAAAAAAAAAAAAAAAAAAAAAAAAAAAAAGGTATTTATATTTACTCCTTCAAAGCCTTTGCTCAGGAGTTTTTTCAAGTTCAGCTGGATAGAAAATGCCTACATCAAAACCAAAGCAAAGACTTTAACAGATGTGCCCTGGCGAAGAAAAGGGTGCAGACACAGCGAGGAATTGAGAAAGGACAGACAGTCATATATGGACACGGGAAAGGAATCTCAAATAAATGTTTGTGGCTGGGAGCTGGAGATTTTGTGTTACCTGTAATGAGCCTCTGGTTTTGGGGCCTGGCCTATTCCTCTCTTATTTCCTGACTGCAGCTTTTGGTACTTTTTGTACTGCAGGAGACAGTGTGGAATTTCACCAGCACCTCACTCCTTCCAGCAACCAGAGGAGGGACACATCTCATCAGGAGGATCATCCCTAAAACTGAGAATTTGGATTTTATTTCTTAGCTATACTTAAACCTCATGAAATTCCAAGTTGATTTCATTTTACAAAGACTGGGACAGGGCCATGTTTGCATGTGTGTGCAGTCACACCTAGAGCAGCCTGACAGCAGCTCCTTGTATGCAAAGTCTGGGCAGTGCTGAGCTTGCAGGTGCTGCCTCCTCACACCCAGGTGTTGAAAATCCCTCGTTCCATCCCTCAGGATATCAGCACATCCCACTGGGTGGCCACCACAGTGACAGTTTTATCTCCAGCTTAATTACAAGTATATTCATTTCAGGCTGTTAGCACATTTGGAAAGATTAGATCAGGCTTTATCCCAGTGACTGTGGTTCAGGAGAGGGCTCAGTCTCAGGAGGCTTTTGTGTCCTCGTGTGTCCCTTTCCTGTGCTCTGACAGCCACGCAGGAAAGATGCTGCAGTGTCCTCCTCAAGATGTTTTATTTTCTCTCATAAAACTCCAAAACCAAACAAAGAGCTGCCCTCCAGACTGTTGCCTTCTGTCTCCCTTTACACACTGGACACTTGTAAACCGTGCCAGGAGTTCCCACGTAAGGGCCTATTAAGATCTCAAAGCCAAGCCTTGGGAGAAAAGGAGGGAAAAGCAGAGCTGGGATTGCCTCTGCACCCTCTGAAGGTATTTGTGAGGAGGGCTGAGGTTCTGTCCAGGATGAAGCAGAGCTGGGGTTCCCTCTGCACCCTCTGAAGGTGTTTTGAGGAGGGCTGTGGCCCTGCCCAGCAGGACGAAGCAGAGCTGGGGCTCCCTCTGCACCTCTGAAGGTGTTTTGAGGAGGGCTGGGGCTCTGCCCAGCAGGATGAAGCAGAGCTGGGGCTCCCTCTGCACCTCTGAAGGTGTTTTGAGGAGGGCTGGGGCTCTGCCCAGCAGGATGAAGCAGAGCTGGGGTTCCCTCTGCACCTCTGAAGGTGTTTTGAGGAGGGCTGGGGTTCTGCCCAGCAGGATGAAGCAGAGCTGGGGTTTTCTCTGCACCCCTGAAGGTGTTTTGAGGAGGGCTGTGGCCCTGCCCAGCAGATGTGCCATGCCAGTGAAGCAGAGCTCGGCCGCTTCCCCTGCAGCTGTGAGTGCCCCGAGCAGCCCCGACCCCAGGGGAGCAGCCAGGGCCCCCCAGCTCCCTGCACACCACAAACACCCCCGGAGGCCCAGGCTGCTTCACATCTCACTCTGACACACAGGGGAAATCTGACATTTCCTGGGACATCACTCACCTGCCCCAACCTCAACATCGCTCTTTCCCTTCCCACCAAGACCCCGTACAGTTCATGTAACGAGGAAATAACAAGGGAAATGTTATTTTCAGTGGATAATTTCAGTTCTTCTTCAGAGTAGCTCTGTCCTGTGCCCCAGATGAGCCATGAGGGCCTGGGGAAGGCTAGTCAGAAATGTAACTCAGAAGCAGAGAGGTTCTGGAGTGCAGGAATGGCCTGTCCATGGCTCTCCAGGGAGGTCAGCTCCAGTTCAGGAGCGCCTACACAAATAACTGCCAAGAACTGGGAGAGTGTTTTAGAAGGATCACTCTGGACGTGCTGCTGCCTTGTATTTTTTCCTCAGGCAAGAGGTGCTGCCGTGGTAACAGAAAGGATTCTGGCTTAACTAGAAGTGGTTGTGTGATTTTTGCACCACTGAGCCTCTTGGAACACGCAGGTGAATTGGCTTGTGTGTATGAAGCATTAGGAACTTCCAACAAAACAACTTTTTATTGTGTGTGTGTGTTTTCTCATCTGCAGAGAAGAATAGCTGTGGTACCCTTCAAAGATTTGACTGAGCTGTGTATTTCACAGAGCTGACATTAATTCTGAAGACATTAACTGAGAAAGGCCTCGCTTTTTTCATGACTCATGCCAGAAGTTATTTTCCTGTAGGTTTGTTCTGAGTGATTAAGATAGGTTTCCTTGCATATAAATGCTGTTCTACACATATGGATATATATACATTACTTTCACCAGGGAAAGCTCCCACACTTTCCCTTGTTTATGCACATTATACATGACATAGGTTCCAAATTAAATGTCACAGCCCTTATTTACAAGGTAAGCAATGAAGATAACCCAATTTAAAACTCCTCATTTTCAGTGCTGCCCATCTCACCCTTCGTGGAGAACATTCAGAAGCGGAGCTGAGGCCACCACCCTGTCTGCTGTGAGCTTCCCAGCTTGTAAAATTGTAAAACTCCCTTTCCACGTACAGGTAGGAAATCACATTTAATATTTCAGTGAGGTAGAAATGGGGGCAGCACCTCAGAAGCTGCTTCTCAACCACTCCCTGAATTTCAACCCAGCCACAGTGGCACGTTGGGAGCTGTTTGAGCAGGCACCAGGCTCCCTCAGAGCCCGAGCCCAGGCAGGGAACAGCGTGCTCTGACCACGCTGCCTCCATCCTGCCTGCCCCAGCTCGCCCTGAACCACCCTCCTCTCTGCCCCAAAAATCCCTTCTTGCTACTCAAAGGATATAAAGGGAGCATGGAGCAAAGCACAGAACACTTCTTCAGTCTCTGAAGCCGTTACAAATATTTTCGATAAAGGTACATATATGCACAGCTGAGCTCCAGTGAACACCTTCTTATTTCTCATGTTAATTTTATATTGTTCCTGAAGAAGAGCCTGATTTTTCTCTTTGTGAAAGGAGAATTTTAAATCTGGTCCTATTCATTAATCATATCAAAACCCAAGCTATGCAGATTTATTTTTCAGTAATTTTAAGGTACTAGTGTATTAGTAAAAGGTTAAGGAATGCAAAATAGCTGTAAAGGGTTTGGGTTTCTTCTTGAAGTGTTTGGTTTCCTCCCGTTATTGCAGCCTGCATATATCTTTATTTCTCAGTAAGAGCAAACCGTGACCCTGAACCTCTACAATTCCAAACACAAGCAAAGATAATGACTTTTTAAAAGTAAAGAACAAATTGTTCCACAAAAAAAAAAAAAAAAAAATGAGCACAATGACAAAAAGCAGCATAATCTTCTCCTGCCTGGTGGTGGCTTCCAAGCCGTCAGACATTTTGTAAACCAGCAATCGGATCCAGACCACGCAGAATTGGGACGGTCCTGCTTTTCCTGTTAATTTTTCCACTGTGAGAGTGTCCAAAACTCTCTGAAAGAAAGGATTACTGTCTAGGGGTTCAGAAAGTCATATTTTCATAGAACGGTTCATTCTGACAGGTAACCCCAGCAAGCACACAAGCTGTTCCATTAAATGTCATGGCCTTAAGCTTAAAAATGTATCCCACAACCCAAGCCCAACTGTTTGTTTGTTTTCAGGAGTGTTTTCAGTGCTGCTGTGGCCCAGAGTTTAGATCAGTGGTTTAGCTGCCTACACCTCATTTAGAGGTTGTAAGCAAGTGAGACTCAGTTTGGTTTAGTGTTTGGCAAATTATCTTCACCCTTTTGCCACTAAATCACTGTACAAGCATGAGCAAACCACTCAGCTCTTCCTCTCCTTCCCCTTATTCAAATGTACCTAGGCCATGACTTGTGATATGACTGTGAGGAGTGAAGATCAGCCCATGAATATGGACAGAAAATTCTAGAAGCTCTGCTGAACCAAGGTCACAGCATGAATTCTGAGTGTAGCGATGAGATTTGAGTATTATCAAAATCTTTCTGGATGAAAAGAGCATGGAATGGTGCCCATGGTTTTCTATCCAGAACAGCCAGAAAGGAATGTTGGTCCCCAGAACATAAATCTCTGAGATCACCCTGATGTAATTTGGACTTACCAGGTCTGAGGCAGGTCTTTCAGCCTCTGGGCTTACAAAATGTGCTGGGCCAAGGATTGAGAAAATAGAAAAAGATTATTTAACTTCACCCCAATTGAAAATATAGTAAGAATGCATTTCTGCATTAAGAAAATGTATTTAACTTCCCCATCTGTGTTTCACTTGGTTCACATATTCAAGCCATTTTCTAAAGCTGTGAACAACAACTTTTAAATAAGAGTTCAGATCCTTAAATAATCACAAACTATCAAAAACTTGGCCTTTTCAGAAAAACACAAATATACAGCAACTCAACAGCACTAGCAAGTCAGTAATTGAGGCATCCTGCTTTTAGTGTAAATAATATCAGTAACTTTTTTGCATTGCTTTAGAGGTATTGAGGAGATATTTCCTCAGATGATGTTGGGATCATCTACAGGGATTCCACATCTTTGCACTTCAGATCATCTCAGGAGTACATCATCTTTGTACTTCAGGCATCTCAACCAAAGCAGCCAAAAACTGGGTCAGGGCAACAGTCCAAAATTTTAGTGGTGAGCCTCCAAAATTCAAGACGCTCAGGGAATGCATGTTGGGGAATAATAAAAAAAAAGAGAGAGAGAGAGAGAAGAGAAGGGCGTATTTAATTTGTATCCAATATTAATATTTCAAAAATTGGTACTGTCAATTTGGAATAAAAGCCTGTGTTTGAAATGCCTGTGAAAGCCAAGGCAGTTGCCTCAGAGCCTCAGCCGCTGACTGATCCCATCGGTTCCTGAGCTGCCACGAGGCGATCTGGAGGGATGGCTGCTCCAAATCCACAGGCACGGGCAGCTTTGGGATGCCGGCTTTCGAGGAGTCTCCCCACCGGGTTACTCCGGGTCCTGGAATATGAGAATGTGGGCTGGCAAGAACCCGCGTGTCCGGGAGCTGCCTGAGGCTTCCCAAATTCGGGCTCGCCCATCATCCCTTCTCACAGGATGGAGAAAACCGGGAAGCAAATCTCAGCTTGAAAACTCTAGAGTTCGGGTCTCACAAAACTTTCACCCCGTTGCTGCTCCTGGGCAGGTGTTGCAGGGAGATGAGAACAGCTGGAGTTCAGAAAAGGAACCAGCCTGGCTGGAGGCACCTGGTGACTCTGCAGGTGCCTCTGAGCCTCCTTGCTCAGCACCTTTTTGGGGTAGTTTTACAGAGAGCTGCTGCTTTGAGGAGCTCGAGTTTATAATTATTTGGGGTTTTTTAGGACCGGGGCTACCTTTTCAGCATGCACCGGGGAGTGTGACAGCCCCGTCCGCCCAGTGATGGAAAGTCAGAAACTGGAAATGTACCTGGATGCCACCCTGAGTCAGCCCAAACCGAAGCATCTCTACAAAACACCTAGATGTGAACAAACTGCCGTCCTCTGACAAAAATATTCCGTCTGAGAATTTCTGACCAGCTCCGGCAGTAAACACCTCCAGGGTGTCGGGTTTTTTTTTTGTCTGATACAGGGCAAAAATTATTCGGGTACCTGTTGCTCCGGGTGGAAAGATGAGGGAATGGAATAGTAAATTAAAGAGGTCGGAACCAAAAGCAGCTGCTTGTCTGAGCACGGCTGGCCAAGATGCGTTCAGGTGTCCGTGTGGGAACGCACCTTTCCACGGACGAAACGCCCGTGGCCGTGGCTGCGGCCACGCTGTGGAACCCTCTCGTCCCTTTCCCCTCACTGAGCGGGCTTTACACTCGTGAGGCTTTACATTTGCGTTTATTTTCGGTGAGGTTTGTCCGGCCACCTCTGCTGGCCTTTTCTGCCGTCGCTGTGCGGCCCGCGATCCCCCTCAGGGCGCCGGGGCCTCGGCGGGCGGCGGCGGAGGCGCGGAGTTCCCGGCGGGCCGGCCGCCTTCCCCGCCCTCCTTCCATCCTCCTCCCTCGGCGGCGTGTTTGGGAGGGAAGGAGGGGGTGGAAGCCGGGCCGGGGCGGCCAGCAGGCAATTTGCATGAGAGACAGACTGGGAATGAGCTGGAGTGGGCGCCTCTCCGCGCACACAGAGCGGGGCAGCAGGGGGAGGAGGAGGGAGCTGCCGCCGCCGCCGCCGCCGCCGCCGCAGCCGGGGAGAGGCGGCGAACTCCGGGCAAAGTTTGGAGCCGCGGGCCCGCGGCGCTGAGGCAGCGGCGGCTCAGGGAGCGGCGGGGCCGGGCCGGGCAGGGCGGCCTGAGGAGGAGGAGGCGGCGGGCCGAAGGCGAGGGGCGGCGGGCAGAGCTCGGAGCCGGCGGCGGGGCGCTGCTGCCGGCACAAGCCAGCATGTCCTCCATCCTGCCCTTCACTCCTCCCATCGTCAAACGGCTCCTGGGCTGGAAGAAAGGCGAGCAGAACGGGCAGGAGGAGAAATGGTGCGAGAAGGCGGTGAAGAGCCTGGTGAAGAAGCTGAAGAAGACGGGGCAGCTGGACGAGCTGGAGAAGGCGATCACCACGCAGAACATCAACACCAAGTGCATCACCATCCCCAGGTACCGGCGTGCGGAGGGCGCGGCTGCCGGGGCCCTGCGGGGTGAGGGGGAGCAGGGGGACCCCCGGGGACACCCAGGGACCCTCAGGGACACCCAGGGACATCCCGGGACATCCTGGGACACCCAGGGACCCTCAGGGACCCCCGAGCTCCGGCACGGCCGGCGCGGGGCTTGTTTCGCGTCCCGGCCCTGCCGCACTCGCTCCTCTCTGCCTGCTCCTTAGCTAGTTCACAAAACCCCCGCAAACTGGCTACAGAATTGAATTACTCTCTAGTAACGAGAGACAAAAAAAAACGTAGTGGAGAAACTATGCCTCGAGCCGAGATTACAAAAAAGAAAAAAAAAAAAAAGTTGGAAGCGCTGCGGATCAGTTCCACTCACTGAGAGGGCTGCTCTCATTGTCAGAAGTTTCAGCGTGTCCTCAAGTGCTGCTGCATTAAGATTTTCTTGCGATTCATGTGTGATGAGTGCGTCAGGAAAACGGTTTTGTTTGCGTTGTTTGGCTCCTTCCACATTAGTGCTCTGAAGGGCTGATTTAGAGCCCTGCTCTGCTGGTGTTTTCCAATTACTTTTTAAATCGGGAATGCAAATGGCAGAGCTGGAGGAGGTTGTTTAGGAGTGCAAAAAAAGCCCATACGCGTGAGGGTGAATAGAACTGATTTTTTCCTCCATTTTTTTTTTGAATGAACATAGATTTTATTTTTAGTCTCCGTTCCGAGCTCGATCCATAGGGCCATCATAAATCAGAAAAGACCTGTATAAAACTATCCCACGTAAGAATAATTTTCCAAGTAACTTTCAAATGGCTGCCCACAAGTGATGTTTTATTGCTGCACATTGTTGATTTCTGTGAGCTCAGCCAGATGACTGCTGGGTCTGTTCCTGATTGTTGTTTGAGAGTACTTTTTTTTTATTATTATTATTTTTTTTTTAAAGCAAAGGCCAAAGTTCATCCCAAATATTTGAATGCTGCATAATTGTGTGCTTCTGCGTGAGAAGATATCTGTGTGTGTGTGTGTATTCATGCTTCTCTCTGGCACAAACAAATGTATGCTTTCTTGGTTGTCAGAATGATTTAATATGCAGGAGCTGATACAAAGCAGCATCTGTTGCATGAAAAAGTGAAGCAAGTGGCATAGAAATGTGGATGTTTGGAGCTCCTAAAATTTTCTTCCAACAACTGTAGTAGGTGTTTTTGTTTTTTTTTTAAAGGAAAAATAAAGCCTCCTTATCTTTTTTGGTTCTGAATGACTGTGGCTAAGACTTTGGCCAGCAATGCAAATGAGAGCTCTCTCAGCCTTTGTTAGAGTTGCTCCGGCTTCTACTTGAAGCAGAAATCAAAACCTGTGGAGCCAGCACACGATATAAATGCCTTAAAACTTATGTTTTTAAAATTCTTGGTAAACAGCGGGCTTTCTACTTAAATAATTCCCTGTTTAAAACACTTCCCTGAAATATTGACCATTTGAAAAGAAGAAAATTGCTGGAGCAGCCCTGCTGCTGTGACCTGGGCATTGTGTCTGGCTGATGCTGACCCGTTAGGGAGCAGAGCATGAAGTCCCGTGGAACTTCTGCGACTCCTGACAAGGTGGTTTAGATAAGGAAGGATTTGATATTTTATGGTTTAAAGGAAGAAGAGAGTTGGGCCAAACACAGTGCTTTATTAAAAAAAAAAAAAAAAAAAAAAGTTTTAAAATAAATAACAACACAGATATCACAAGTCATGAATATTCCCCACCTTCAGAGATTGTCCTGGCTGTTCCTACTGAACGTCTGTTCCTCCACTGTTAAAGAAAATCCGTGCAGAAATGAAAACCTTTCATGTTAATTTATGAGTTAATTTATGACACTGAGCAGATCTTAAAGCTCGGGGTGGGGGAGGCATCAGCCTGTTTTGGTGGCTGGTACAGTGCCTTGTACCTTGGCATTACTTTTTAAACACAACTTCATGCGTGCTTTTATTATCGTTTAGGAACGAGCGTGGTTATGTCCTCTGTGCTGAGATATGATCTATCTGTGTGTCAGAGGTTGGGGAATGGTGTGGGAACGTGGAACAGTCTCAGAAGTCAGTGCAGAGCTTGCAGCCCTGACCAGGCCTTGTGACTTTAAAAGCTGTGCCTTTTCCTCTGGGCTGCACTGCTTGTCCTAATGTATCTGTGAATCTGATTACTGTGTCATCTGAAATTAGTGTTTGCAAGACGGTTTTAGCGTGGTTTTAGTTTCCTGTTTGTTGGTTGTTTTTTTTTTTTTTTTAATTTAATAATTTTTACGTATGTCACTTTACTATTTACTCAAATAATATGTTGGGGAAGGGGGGGAAGGGGGAAAAGCATCATTAAGGATTAGCTCATGTTGTGCATTGTCTGTAATGCATCAGTAGAGTGAATTACAGTGGAGCCATGCCAGTGATGACTGTGGCCCAGCAGGAGCAGAGTAAGTCCAAAATTAGCTATTGTATCCATGAGACACGGAGCGAGTTTCGCGTGGAAAAGGGCTCGAGCTTTGCAGAAACATTGCTTGTGGGAATGAGGGCTACGCAGCGAATTCCTGCGCTGATCAGGTGGGGTTGTTGGAAGAAAGGACAGGAAAAAAATATTTGTTTAGTTGCAGGGCTAAGGAATTAGAATAACAAATGTATTCCTGCTGTCATGTTTATCTGCTGAGATGTACTGCGTGCTATCTCCTGACAGATTAGTAAACAGGGATTAGTTTATTTGCTTGTGTATTTGCTCAGCGTGTAGTACTTCTCCAAGTGCTCCGTTTCTGAGGTGCTGTGAGAGACACTCCAGCTTTTCTGTCGGGAGAACCTGTGGCTGACAGCAAAAGGCTGGAGAGGCCTTCAAGGATTTCAGTGTGACTATCCTGGCAAGAAAGATTTTTTTTTTTTTTCCCCTTCTTGTTTTTAGAAGAGGAGGCAGTCATTTCCACCTGGAAAACTCTGACCATCTGATGGTTTCTCGTGGTGCTGCACAGGACGGTTTCTTTAGAGGATCTTCCTTCCCTCCTCCTCTGGGCACAGCTGCCAGAGCTCCTCCTGCCCCAGCAGGACCTTTCTTTAAACCTTTCTTTAAACCTTTCTTTAAACCTCTGTGTCCTGAGCTGGTGGCCTTTTGGTGTCAGAGCTGACCTAGTGAGTCCTGGGGTCTCCCTGGCAGAAAGGGTGTTTTTTTTTTCATCCTATATTGGGTGATAAAGTTGAGGACACGCATTCTTCTGCCCATTAAAATGCATCCTTAGTTGGTCACCTTGAAAGGCCAGCTTTCAGGAGGAGCATTTTTGTCACTTTTCAGACGCACCTGAGGACGAGTGTGCCATTAGCACCTTCCCAGCACAGCCAGCCGGGTGTTGTGGCCTCTCTGCTTCGCTCTGTGGGCAGGCGAAGGTCTGCTCCAGCTGCCCGCAGAATTTTTGGATTTCTGGTGGCTCTGTTCTCTTTGGAGACCCAAAAACGTGGTAAAAATGTCCATTTACGTTTGACATTCTTTCCAACCTGCAAAAACCTGACTTTCTCTCACTGTTCTGAGCAGAAGAGAGGCCGTTCTGTGCAGCTGAGAAACCAGCAGCATTTACCCTGGAAATGAAGTGTGATGAGTGTTTAACTCAACATTTTCAGGGTCTGATCTGCACAAAGCAGCCCACGGTGACGGGCACTCAGTAATTTCTGAAAGCTGTGCAGTATCTATAGGCTTGCTATACGAGATAGTAAATGCTTTGCTTCAAGAGCTTTAATGGTGCTACACACACACACGAAGACATAAATCTCCCGACGTTTTGTAATATATTTTCATATGCACATTTTTCTTTTGAACTCGTTACTGTATTTATTTGTTTTGGTATCACCAGTGGTTTTAGGGGAGCCAGGATTCCTGTATGTAAAGAACACCTTTTTTTAAGTGGTGCGTTGTGGGGTTTTTTTGGCGGAGTTTTTTTTAATTTAGAAAACAGTTTTGAAGAGAGGTGGGTGTTATTTCTTGTGGAACTCATCTGATAAGGGTAGAATGTACCAATTGAAATGGAAACACGGCCCATTTGCTTCTTAAAAGCCACCGAACAAGGTGTTCCTTAAATGATTTACATTTCGGTGGGGAAAACCAGGGATAATACACAAGGAACATAATGCATAAGGATAATAAAGAAGGAACATAAATATTTCAGGAACATCTCGGGTGTGAGCACATCTTCTGTTGTGTTGGGAGTTGACCACACAATATTTACAGGGTTTGATGGTGTTCTTAGGTTTGAGGTGATACCAGGAAATGAGGAATATTGTGAGGATGTTAAAAGCTGTCTGCAAGGCCCCGAAGGATGTTGTGGTTTCACATCATGGTGTGATTTTGGGGTGCTTGGACTTGCTCCTTCCAGCTCGGGATATTCTCTGATTCCGTGCTCTTCTTTTGGGACTGCTGTCCATCTGACTGCAGTAACAAGCAAAGGAGCAGTCACAATTTTGTGTGTGTCCACGTGTAAATTTATATATCTTATCTTTCAATGCCAATTTCAAACGACCTTGTTTTCGGTTTTCCGCCCCCGAGTGTGAGGAGTTTTAATATTTGATGGCTTTGTCTGGGTGGGAGTGTCTGCAGGGGCACAGCCCTGGTGTGCAGAGGGCTGCTTACAGCCCAGCCCCTGTGTGCAGACACCTCTGGCTGCCATCCCCCTGCTCAGCTCCATCCCGCTGGGGATTGTCCTGCTGCAAACCCGTGTCCGTGACCTCTGTCCTGCCCTAGATTTATGGGCAGCTTTCACAGCCCTGCCCCAACCTTTGTGCTGCTGCGGTGTCCTCGTCACCTGTGGCACCGAGGGCAGCTCCTCAGCCCAGCTGTGGGACTCTGTGGGACTTTGCAGGTCAGTCTGAAGGTGAAGATACAGTGAGTGAGCATGAGCCCGAGCCTGACAGAGCTCCTGGGTGTTTGGACAGAGCTCCAGGAGTGTTTGGACAATGCTCTTGGGCACAGGGTGTGGCTCCTGGGGATGGTCCTGTGCAGGGCCAGGAGCTGGACTCACTGATCCTTGTGGGTCCCTTCCAACTCAGCTGTTTCTGTGGGATTCCGTGACTTTTTGCCTGCAATCCTTGTCCACCAGTGCCTTCCTCACCTCCCCACAGGTCAAACCTCCCTCTCTGGGCACAAGTTTCTGCTGCCTGCAGCCCCTCTAACTTTTCCTCTTCCCCTTGCACTTGGTCCTGCCTCTTACATCAGCCTGGGTAATAATGTGTGTAGAGTTGTACTCCACACGATGCCGTTCCCAAAAAAACAAAGCCCTGCTGTCAGGCTGCAGCAATAATGTTGGTACAACCAGTCAGGGAGCAACTGCACACTCAGTTATTGTGGCAGAGACCAGGAGCTGGGAGAGGAGGGAGGCTGGGGAGGAGTTATGGTCCCTCCCCTCAAAAGATTGCTGCTGGAAGAGCACAGCAACCCTTTATTAAGGTGTCTCCTCAGTTTTGTAATTTCTCATGCAGTAACTACAATTCGAACCCTTTTCCCTATATATATATATATATAATTTTATTTTTTTAACCTGAGTTGTGCAGGCCAGCTCACACTTTGCATTAAAACCAGCGATAAAACTCCTTCTGTCTTGAGGAACAACCAGAATGTTTTTCCAGGACACTGAGGGGCTAAGAGGAAAAAAATGGACTTTACCATTTGTTAATGGTGATTTCAGATATTCATATCTCTGCCTTTCATTCTTCTGCCCTTTCTCAAGAGATTGAAAGAGTTAAAATAGCTTCTGAAGGGACTCATGATATTCTCATTATATTGTGTAGTAAGTGTTGGATCTGTGTGAAATAAAATGTTTAAAATGGTTGCTTAACTTTCATAGTATTAGGAAAAGACCCTGAATATTGCAGTCATTTAAATATAATGAGAAATAAATGCAAAAAAATTGATGAAATAAAGAAATACACACTGTACGGGACTATCACATCAGGGATCCAATTAAAAGGAGTTCTTCTAATAAATATTGGTTTAATAATGTAAACTCGTGATTGCTATATTATTACAACAAAAATAAAATTAACAAGATTTAATGGACTGAGCAGCCATTAATTTTCACTTGTTAATTTATTAGGAACTTCTAATGCTGTTAGATGCACAGCAATGCCATTATCCTGCTTGAGCTACTTGATGAAATAAATAGGGCCAACAAGTGCTTGAATTAAATTGAACTCAGATTTTATTCCCAAATTATCTCTTCTTATTGTTTGGGTTATTTTTTTTTATTATTACTATGTTTTAGCTTTCCTCTATTGAGTGCAATTAAATTTTTAGGGATGGGATGCAGCACTCCTCCAGCCAGGCTTATGAATAGTCCTAATTAACTTTTGTCCTTGTCTGCCTTGATGCATTAGTAAAAAAAAAACCCTTCTGTAGTTCCAGTCCATGCTGATGGGCAGAGAAAGGAGAGAGACAGGAGCCAGGAGAACGAAGCCAGGGCAGAGGTTTTGTCCAGACCCTGCACTTCCACGGGACGATTCCACCAGGACCAGCAGATGTTTGCTAATTCCTTTTGGAATTGGTGATAATTGGGCTCTTGGCACCGGAGCACAACTTTGTGTAGCTGAGGAGCCGCTAATGTGTGGATTGTTGCAATAATGCTGCTTTTAAAAGGTGCTCTGAAGCCTTTGAGACCTGATCGTCGTTTGCTGGCATCCCTTTGCCCTTAGGGCAGTTTGATTACTCCAGGTACTGTGGCTCTGTAGAAATAATACAAAGCCAGAGCTCTTTTTTTCCTGTCGTAAAGACTCAGCTCCTCAGAGGACACGAATGGGAATAAACTACTCCTGCCTAGTGGTAGCAGCTCTATTAAGAAGCCAACCAAATAAAACCAAGGGTAACCCTTATCTTCACAAGAGCCCAGCCCAGGTAAGAAACAACACCCTGCTTTTTAAAGGGGTCATCTGAGCTCCCGTAGGAAATCTTTGTTAGCTAAGGAAACCTAAGATGTTAAAGCTACACAGTTCCAGATACCCAGATTTGTTCCTTCAACAGCAAAGGGAGGTTTTGGTGTGTGCTGCAGAGATTTCTGTCAGTAGCAGCTGCTGCTGCTGCTGTGGAAAACATGGATTATATCTTCTCCTGGCGAGCCTCATGAAAAAACGTGCTAAAAAACTCCAGTAAAACCTACCTGTGAGAAATGTAACCTGTGTGAGTCTAGGAAAGGTGGTGAAGAGATGATCCCGATAAGTTTTATACGTCACAAGAAAATACCTTCACGGCTCACTTGTTGTTCAGCACTGGCTTGTGAGGGCAAGGAGGGGACACGTTTCAGGTGCTGCAGCCGTGCTCTGTGTGTGCCCAAATTGTCCTGGAGCACCTGCACAGGTGAGCTGGGTGCCTGAGCCCGGGATGGGATCATCTGCTTTTCCAGCCCCGCAGGAATATGGGGCAGCTCCTGGAAAACCAGCGAGTCCTGGAGAGAGGATTGCAGTGGGTGATGTGTCAGGAGATTGATCCTCTCCCTGGGATTCTGGCTTTCTCCAGGGCTCTCAGGGTGGAAGTATTGGGTGAACCCTGCTTAGCTCGCTTAATAACTTGCAGTTGAGAATTTCAGTAAAATTTCCTTACAAATTGCGTCATAGGAAAGGTCGGAATTTCTCTCTGAAATGGTGACGTTCATTAACCATAACTCAAATCTTTTTTTTGTTTAAAAAGGAAGTCAAAGCAGAAATTTCCTCCTTTGTGGTGAAGTTGCAGCCAGCAGTGGTTGAATGATGGATGCTGACACCGACTCTCCTTTTTCACAACAAAAGAGGAGAAACTTTGTTCTTCCTGTTTTAGTTGCCTGAACATGAAAAGAGAAATTCACCTCCTCTTTGCACATGTAGAACAGTTAAGGTTCACAGAAGTGTTGGGCTGAGAGGAAGACATCTGTGGCATGTGAGAATGCCTCTGTTTCTGTGTTGAATGTCTGACTGTTGCTTTATCTACTTAATAGCTGCAGATTTTTTTTCCCCCTCAAATTTCCTTTCCCTCCATTAACTGGAATTTTAGTGTTGCTGTGTGGGAAGACAAAGACCCAACTACAAGAACCTTTAATTTTGGTATTCTGAGGAAGACCAGATGTAGGTTTTTTCCATAGGGATCTGAAGTCTGTGGTTTCCATACCTGTGGAACTGTAAGAAAGGTCCTTATTATTTGTTGAACAAACTATTGTTCCCCTGGAGTTAACATGCAGTTTGTAGCACATGTGTAACAGACAATATCTGAAAAATTCAATCAGTGTTTAAAAAGTCTAAATGAAAGGCTAATAAGCAGCTGGAGGCTTTTCCCACTCTTTCTGTGTTTGTGTAGTTACCTGGATTTCAGTAAATTCACTTCCAATATACAGGCAAGTGAAGGGAGAATCAGGCCAGCACAGGAGAGCAGTGAGCTGAAAACAGGGGAGAGGTGTCTGTAGGTTGAACATTGTCCACTTTTCTCTTTTAAATTCAGGGAGTCGGTAGCTTCTGTGGGTTCTTTGCAGGGTTTGAAGCCTGCCCAGCAGAGCCTGTGAGACCTGGGGGCTCCAGCCCCACAAGACTGGACTGGTCAGGTCTGGGCTGGAAATCTGGCAGGAAGCCAGGCAGGCTTTAGCTGGAAGTTGGGTGAAAATGATCCTTCTCTGCAAAACATTTAATTTTACAGAGGGGTTCACTCATGTTTCAGTGAGGATTTGCTGATGGGCACTGGTGGGGCTGGGCAGAGACCCTCCACATTTGTAGCACCTCAGGAATGGATTGATTCTGTGCCTGGGCAAAAGGCAGCACTGTTCTGTGTTTGTTTGTTTGTTTGTTTGTTTTTTTCCTTTTTTGAACCATTTTAACCAGCTCTCAAACCACTGGTGAAGCCTTTATTCCAATGTGCCCCTCCCCTGCCCCACAACCACACAAGCTCAGGAAGCAGAAATGTTCTCTAGATAAAGCCCCCCACAATTACAGGCCTTGAACTCAGGAGAGCACAAGGTCTGCTGATGACATCTGGCCCTGCTTTCCCAACAATCAGCAGCCTGTGGGATAAAAGGTCTGGAATAGTTATTGATGTGGGCCTGGGACCTTCAAACAAAACTCCAGTGGGCACTGGAGATGCTGGGTTGATGACCCTGTGAGAGTTTCACAGCTTTGGAATGGGCAGACTTAGAGGTGATTTGGCTAATCTTTCTCCATAGCTGCTTCTGGGGCCTAAATTTACCTGATTTACTCAGTATAAGCTTCACCATCAGTCACATCTGTCCTATTGGCCTGTTTCATGTCGTTGTTTTCTGTTCAAAATTATATATATGTATATATTTTAATATCCAGTTTTTGCACAGGAATGGTAGAAAGTGCAAACCAGAAGATGTGAAACCACTGTAGCAGAATGAAGCTTTACCCAGCAAAATGGCAAATTTTAAAGAGCAGATAATCACTGCCCACTTACTGGAGCTGATACAACTTCCTAGCTGGTTTCTGTTGCCACTGTAAGTCTGCTGGCACTCTGCAAACTGAGTTGAGCTTTGCTCTGAATTAGATGCCATAAATAACTCGTGTGTAGGTAGACAGCTGATCATTGAAGCTTTTCCCCAAGCCTGGTTTTGTTTATTTGAGAGAACTACAGGCTGAAAGTTCAGGTATAGAGAATTGCAGTTGCATCTTTGGTTTTTTTTCTCAATCATAACTGAATAAAGATGGGGTTTCAGTTGTGGATTGCTGCATAATGAATGCACCTTGTGGTTAGGGAAGTCTGAAAATATCAGCGTTTGTTCCACACCATGAAACTGTGAGCAAAACATTGCACCCTGCTTGTACCTTAACTACCTCCCGAATGCAGTCCTTGCCTGTCAGGGAATTTAATTACACTTGGGAAAGCTCTTAAAATCCCAGGGTTTTAAAAAGACTGTTGCAAACCTCATTACTTTGCTGCTTTAAAAAGCTTTCTGCTGCTACCCAGCATCTCATTTGTACTAAGAGAGCAATTTTAATTTTTGTTGGAAACTCTCTTTGAAAGTATGTAGGTGCTACGTCAGTGAGAATATTAGAATTCCACAGATGTTTAGTGGTAAACCTTGGCTGGGTTTGCCTAATATTTATCTATTCATCTGTGTAGCAGTGCCTCCTGTGCACATGGAATATTTTGACTGGTCGATACACATCATACCACAGAGTTCTGCTCCTGAGCTTCCAGTCTGAGGTCTGTTAGCACAAGTCCAGGGGAAACTCTATACATGTAGCCTCATGTTTTCAGTTAAGTAATATTCTATAGCCATATGTGAATTTAATGCCATGCAAACACAGGATGCTAAATGAAAGAAATGTGTGTCTGTTGCCGGTGGACTTTTACAACCATGACCTGCAGCAAAAGCACTTGGAAAAATGTGATTTGTGTACCTATAGCTGTGTTTTTTTAGTGAGTATTTTGGCAGCCTCTGAGTGTTGAGCACTCACATCTATTTGCTTCGAAGCTCCTTTGCGTCTGAAGACTTGTGGGGAATTGTTCTGAAAGAGATGACTGAAAACTAATAGCTGGCCATCTGGCTGGAAACAACATTATTAATTAAACGTTCTCTTTTAAATCATTTACAAGTTTGAAACAAATGCTCTTTTCAAAGCTAGTGAAGCAAGATGAATCTGAAGCCTTGCTGTGGGAAACAGAGTATTTAATGTATCTCCTCACTAAAATTAAGGATGGAGAAATAACCTCTGAGAGCAGGGTTACTTAGATAAGCTGAGAGCAAAACAGCCTCTGGATTTTTTCCCTGTGTGTTTTACATGGTTACTTTCCTAGAAGGAGAACAATTAAGCTCCAATGCTGGCAGCTACTCCTATTTAAAAATAATAATGATAAATCTTTACTATACAATATTCATTGAGTCCTCTTAAAGACCTTTTCATTATGTGCTTTTGTGCATTTGTGGCCTCTCATTTTGTATCAGAGTTCTGATCTTTAATCCTTTCTAGCCAGGAGGTTTTTTACCCTCTTTTGCTGATGGGGAGAGTGAAGTCCTGAGAATTGGGTTGATTTACCTGAGGCTAATGAGGCCAAAGGACACTTTGGTGCAGACATCCTAAGGCCTGCTGCAGTTTTCCATATCCAGGGTTGAAGTGGCATCTTCCTGTGCTCTGGATGGAAAACAGGAATCAGTGCAAAAGCTGCTCTCTCTGTGTTACACCAGTAATTTGTAGCACGGGGGTTTTATATTCAGAAAACTAACTTTCAGTTAAATAGAGGAAGAAGCCTCTAGCATTTCAGAATTGTGTGGACTGGGAGGGACCTTCCAAGGTCTTGTCCTTCTCATCTTGTCCAGCTCCCCAGATGTCCAGGGACATCTTTTACTGTGGTTACTCAAAGCACACCCCAACCTCCCTTGAAACACTTCCCCTGGTGGGGCATTCACAGCTTCTCCACACAAAAGAAGTAAGAAAAACGCTGAGGATACACCTCAAGAGATGCTATTTTATTTTCTGTCAAGATTTCCCAGACTTAGGATGAGCATGGAGCTTTCTGCCATGATTTTTTCAGTACCTTAAGGGTTCCAGCAATTCGTTTTGGAGTGTCTGAGTGACCCAAGAACCAGCTTGAATTCAAACCTTATCCATATTGCAGTTCCTGGTGGCTGCACGTAGAAAATATTTGTATTAGGATATTGGAAGAACAGAGCAGCCATTTGGATGGATAGAAATTCGTGAAGGGTTGAAAGAATAGTGAACATCCCCTCTGTTTCCTCCCTTTGCTTCTCCATTTGTTCTCTGATGGGGTTTGTGGTGTAAAACAAAGTTGGTGCCAGACACAGATGAAGCCATGGAGCCCCTGAAGGTGCTGGAAATGCTGGCCTGAAATGGGGTCCTGGGAGGAGTCCCTGCTCTGCACACCAGGCTCTGCTGGGCTGAAGGCTCTGTTGGGGGAGCTGCTTCTAAACAGGAATAAAAATAGCCATTGGAGCGTTCTGATTTTAGAAAGAAAGAAAAGCATTTATTGGATTATGATTGGCTGATGACTTTGAAGCTGGAGTCAGTTTTATATTACAGAGCTTCTCACTCTGTATTCTCTCAGTTCCTGTTCCCCCCACCCCCCTTTTCTTTTTCCTCTTTTCTTGCTTTCTATTTTTAGGATGGCATTTCAGAGTTTCTGCTCTACTGCCAGACCAGCTATTCCAGAAGAAAGAGGAAAGGTGGGAGGTAGAGCTAATGAGCACTGTTAGTAATTTGCCTTTTGAGTTTGTGCTCCAAGTTTATATGTTTCCAATTTATCTGATGGCCAGTAAAAGATCTGTTCGTGCTTGAAGCCATCGGTCATGTACATTTGACAATCTCTTCAGTAAAAAGAGAAGAGCAGGAAGTTTAGGACTGGAGGGAGGCCACTAAAAGTTTTAGGACAATTTTATATTTTTTTTATATGTGTGTGTATTTAGGTTTTTTAATATATATGTGAAAATTTGTATCCCATGGCATTAGCTTCAAGTGGAACATGGTATTTAATTAATCCTTCTGTGGAGAAAACAAAGTATTGTAACTTCATTAGAAAAATGTTAGTGGTCTGTCACCATTGGAACAACCCCCTTGTTTAGTGTTACATATGCCCACATAAATAAAAGAACGGCATAATGGTTTTCCAGTCAGCTCTAATACTGATCAAAGTTGCTTTAAGGGCGTAAAAGCAGCGAGAGGGAATTTTCAGGAATCCCCTGGTGGGTATGGATGTGACATTCCTCCCCCTTCCCGGGAAGGGCCCTGAGCTGCAGCTGCCCAGAGGCTCTTGGCTCATTTGTGCCTTTGTGACTTGTGTTCTCCTCTCTGTGCTTTTCTTTGTTTATTTGTTTAGGGGTTGGGATGGGGTTTGAGTTTTTTTGTTGTTGTTGTTTAAATATTATTTTTCTCCCTTGTGCCGTGGTTGAGAACCTTCAACAACAGGGAAAGATGGTTATTGGGAGGGCAAGGAAGAGAACAAAAAAGTTCTTTGTTTTGAAAGCAAAAAGGGTGTTACTCAGTGGGAATGTGTAAAACAATCCAGCCACAGGTTCTTGGGTTTGAACCCTGACTGGGGGCTGATTTTTGTTATTACTTCAGTGAGTCACTTTTTTCACCTGTGTGAGTTTGGGGCCATCATTTTTGCACGTGCAGAGCAGCTCTGAATTTACATCACTGAGAGAGGAACTGGGGAGGCACAGAAGACTTGATCACACTTTTGCTTTAGGATCACCTCTTGATTTTACAAATCCTGTCACATTTAATTCTTAATTTTGCTTTGCAGTCCCTGTGCTGCTTGGAGCTCTGAAGGATATTTTTCTAGGCCCATTTCAGGGTTGAATGTTGTCAAAAGGTGGCCGAAAGTTGGTCCAGTGTAACTGCACATGTAATGTATTGCTGTAAATTAAATAACCCAGGAATTGTTTTTGGAAGACAAGGACTATTTCAAAACACAGCTCCTAACTTTTCTACCAGTGATTCAATAACTTATTCCTGTTGGTTTAAAATTGTGCCTCACGTTGAATTGGAGGCAGTGCCAGGTTGCAGGATATTTTTAAATTGAATTTTTATTTTTTTCAGCAGGATTGTCGCTCCAAGGTACTTACCCCCTTTAGAATAAATGTGTTTTAGAATAAACAGGAGACAAACAAGTCTTGTGCTTCACAGAAGCTGATCCAGTTTGTTCTGTGGCTCTCAGGGACACTGAGGAGTGCTGCTAATCTGAAGCTGGCAGTCCTTTGGGAATTCAGTGCACAGCCTTGCCCATAGGATAACCTTTCTCCAGTTTAGTTTTCTGGTGTTATCTCCTGGCACGAAAGAGTGGAGGAGAGAGCCAGTCAAGTGTTCAAATTAAAATTTGTCTATATTTATATCTCCTGCAGTGGTTTTCAGGCCTGAAGAAGGTGACTGAGGAAACCACAAGCGTGTGTGTGCTGTGCAGCAGCTCACAGGGGTGAAACTGCTCCTGGGGGGTGTCTTTTGGGAAGTTTTAAATGAAGTTTTTGCCAGGCTGAAGGAGCCAAAAGCCACTGTGAATGTGTGCACTGGGCTGGCAGATGCAGCTTGGTGTAGCAAGGGGCATTACGTTGGTGGAAGTTGAGATAACAATAACCCCTGCTTTCATTTGTCAATACTTTTTTATCTTTTACTTTAAACCCAAATATTTTCTTCATATGCCAGTAACTGGCAAGAGTGGATTTGGATCGAGCAGCCATCTCTGGCTGTGCTGCTGAGCTGTTTGGAAGCCAAATTGATTGTAACAGAAATGACAGCTCTGAATTGTCTGATTTCCACGTCCTTTTACACTGTCATGTCTCTCCATGTTATGGTAATGATACATCAGTAACATAATTTTCTTTTTGGTTTCCACTTCAATGAGTGTAGCTCCTGTTACCTCCAAACCACTGCAGGAATGTTACTCACTGCTGAACCACTTGCCTTTGAAGAGTGTGACTGTGCTGAAGGGGTTTGTTTTCTCACATCCCACGCCAGGGACTGGCAGTTTCCTGTCACCATCGCTACCAGGGATTGTTCAATACAAGTTTGTGGCTTCAGCAGCGGCTCGGTTTGTCTCGATTTCATGGTGAATAGGCACCTAACCACATGCCAAAGGCTCTGCAGTTGGCCATTTGGGGACTGGGCTGGAGGTGACAAGCGCTGAAGCTGCAAACTTCAAGATGCCTTTTGATGTCCCCTTCAAAGAAAACGCTGAACGCTGTTTATTGTGTGAGGTGAGCGGCCTGTTAGTGGCCATGTCCTTTTAATGAAGAACTTGAGCTCTTACATTATCCTTAGTCTGGCGCTTTTACCGAGTGTTGAAAGCGTTTCTGTGCCGGAGCAAGGTGTTACAACAAAGTCAAACGTGGGTGCAAAACTGCCTGGGTGTAGCAGGGATTTGGCATCGTGTGGAACGTGAGGAGCTGAGTGACCCTTGTGCAATGAATAAATGAAATCCTGCTCCATCTTCCTAACGAGTCTGGCTCTGCAATTCGGGCATTCCTTGCGCCCAGATCAGATAATGAATTGAACAAGAGGCACATTACCTGGCAGTTGCCTAATCGTCCTCCCCACGTGCAATGATCTGCGGCCCAGATGTGTTGGACAATGCAGATGTGAAATGCTGTAACTTTATGGCACTCGTTTAATTTACTGAAAATCAGCTGCAGCACATCGGGTTGTGTCAGAGATGAGAGTGTTTCAGAATGTGGACGTGCAAATGTCAGTGACAGGAATTGTGCCTGGAGTGTACTGAAAATACACTCCTTAAAATGTTTTGCCTTTAATTTACATCAAAAGATTCTTGTCTAATTTTAACACATTGTTGCCATCGGCTGGTGGTGTCCATATGCAGCTCCAATCAACGTGGCCCTGCTTTCCTTGTCTTTTTACCTTCACTAAAGCCACTCATGAAATTATTTCAGCTGAAACCTCTCATTGCCTGGAATTTGGGCTCTTCCTCTGCAATACATAAAGTGATAGATCAGCACCTAATAAAAGCGGGATTATCTCTGAGCTGGAAATAAGTCGAAAGAGCCTACTGTGGAAATGACAGGGCTTGCTTGTCATTACAGATTTAATAATAATCCTTGTAGTAACTCCAGCCAGGTGAGGGTCTTCAGAGGGCTTTGTCACAAACTGCATTTTTTACTCCCTGCAAACTCTTCCGACTTTGGCTGTTCAGACTGTTCCGATGCTCTCGCTGCAGTCAATGCAAATATCACAAGCTGTTCGACTTGCTCATTTCTCCTCTTGGAAAGGCAGAGAGGAAAAACAGCCTGGACTCGCACCCTGGAGGGAGCTGTGCAAAGCCAGGCTAAGGATTCTAGGAGGGAGCTGTGGAGTTTTTCTGCTCTTTTGTTGATGGTACTTTGCTTTCTGTCATCTCTTAGCAAATAATGAATAACAGCGATGGTGCGCTGCGAGACGTGAAATCTGGAAGTGTTTATTGCAATGTGTGTGTGTGTGTGTGAAGCAGAGTCATCAGCAGAGCCAAGTTTCTCACGGACTGGTCTGCTCTGTGCCTGGGGCAGGAGTTTACAGCTATCTTGGTCATAAAGGCTCAGGGCCTCTGGTATTTCTGCTTCCCAGGTTCCCTGTGCGTGGCAATTCCTGTCCCTTCTGGGATCAGCACCTGTCTGATTTGCAGCAGAAACAAAGGGCTCTGCTCTATAAACCCCTCTGCTGTTTGTGTGTGTGGAGCACTTTGCTTTTGCAGTCCAAGGGCTGGAGGACACCACAAAAGCAGATAAAAGCCAAGTGAAGCCGTTGCTGCAGCAGGCCTCAAACAAACTTTAAAAATCGTGAGGTTTTTTTCCTTCCTTCCCTTCGTGGTTTATTTTTGTCGTTCTTTTTTTCTGTGGGGGAAGGGGGTGTGCGGTGAAGATTTGTCTCTAAACACCAACACTGAAATTTCGTTGGGGATGTTGCACTCTGTTGTTTAATCACCTTCCCCACCTTAAGAACTGCTTTTTTAAAATTAAGATTTCCACACACACAGTCCTGCAGACCTTCTCCTGTTCACCCCTGTGTCCGTGGAGAGCTGGAGGAAGCTCCTTTGCCCTGTGCAGCCTTAGGGTGAGTAATAATGCTCCCAGCACATTCACACGGGCACCAAGTCCTGCGTGTCCTGAAGAATTTTGCCAGACTGAGCCTCCTGTAAGTCACTGGAACCGATCACATGTCTGACTTCAACCGTGTAATTTGTGAGTTTAACCATGTCATTCCCTTCCTGAGATCTGCAGCTGCTTGTGCAGGGCTGTGGCACCGCCTGAGCTGTTGTCTCCCGTCCATGTGTTTCTGAGAGGTGTTTTCCCTAATATTGCTTCAATTTTATTTTTCACTCTTCATAGCAGATCTATTTAACAGCAGGGTTGCTGCTTCTTTGGCCTCTAAAAGCATTTTGGCCAGGACTGCTCGTAAAGTGATTTTTCAGCTTGCAGTGACTGCAGTCTGCTTACTAAATATCTACTTACTTCTTTTCCTCGGGTTTTAAAGAAAGTGGAACATCAGGTAATTATTAGTTTAACTCCTTGTTTCCAGCAATCCCGTCTCTCTGGGCCAGCAAATGTCAAACAAAAAGAGGCATTCCGGGCCCGAGTGAGGATGTGGCTTCATGTTACAGCACTGATTTAACCCGCTGGTAGAACACCATTAAAAGGCATAATCCCATTTCTGGCTGTCTCTGAGTTTGCTGCAGTTCTGGGTCTCTTTTTATCTTTATGGCAACAAGACCACCCACTCGAATGCCTTGTAAATGGTGCACTTTTAAATCAGAGCTTGTGGGTAGAGTTTTGACCTCTCTTAAAATTAATAACCTGGACAAGTGTGTCTTTCAGAAATGCATCCTGTCTTTATTTAAAGATACCAGGACAGACATTCCACTATGTTGCTCCTTTTTTTTTTTTTTTAACAGCTAATAATCTCCTCTTATTAAAAAAAAAAAGCACCATATTTCAGCTGCATTTGGTCATCTTACAGCATTGCTTCATTTTACCTCTCTTGGCCAGACTGAGAAATCCTGCATTATTCCCTTTTCCACCTTCAGTAAACAAACTTCTTGCCCTGCTGGGATTCAGACCTCACTCATCATTGTCTTAATCGAAACAATGGATTGAAACTCTCATATCTTTTATTTTAAGATGTTTTCTTTTGCCCTAAACTGTTTTTGTGGGTTTATTTTTACCGAGCTGTACGCAGCTGCTTGCTTCACAGAAGTCTAAAAGCATTATGTTTAGAAAATTACCTTTTATCAACTAAATTTCTTCTCTAACAAGGGAATTAAAGTAAAGTTGAGAAGATTTAAAGCTAAATTGCGCCTTGATTCTGTGGGGATCTTATCTTTTTCACTGGAGAGAAAATTGAACCTGTAGAAGTCTCCCACCAAATGATGTTCAGTCAGGTGATGGTAAATTTTGTCTCATTATGGACGTTTTAAAATGTTTTGAGTTGTGTGCCCCTGTAGCTTGTGCTCCTTCAGAGGACTTTTCTGGACCTGGTTCCAGGGGGGTAAAGGCACTTGAGAAGTCACATCCTTGTTGCTGATTGAGTCTGAATGAAAGCCTGGGATTTGCCTCGTGTTGGAGAGGAATGGGATGTGGGGATGTGGGTGTCCCCATGGCCTGACTCTTCTGTGGAACCCAAACTTCCCAAATTCCTCTGCAGGGGCGGCCCACACACAACTGCAGAGGTTTCCTTCTCCCCACCTGTGGTTATTTGTGGCACTTCTAATTCTGCCTAGAAATAGTTTTGGGGAGAGGAAGAGCTATTGAAGGAAAGCGGGCAAATCGCCCAGCAAAGTCTCTGATAAAGTTTCATTTAAAGAAAAGAAATCCCCTGACCCCTGAGGAGCAGAGCAGTGCTGGGTGATGAACCAGCTCACCTGTGCAAGGGGTAGGAGCAGCAGTGAGGCAAGTCAGAGGTGAGATTTGAGTGTGTTTCCCACAATTTTAGGAAAAATACAGATTTAACACCATCTGTCTTCTTTCTTATTTATCTTTGTCTTTATTAAAGACCTAGTAGGACTTTACCTTTTCAGGAGGGGTGTGGGAAAGACAGATATTACCAATCCTTCAAATATTTCTTTTATGGGTAAATTCAGGACAGAACAGTGTCTTGTTTCAAGCTGCACTTAGCATTTCTGCCCTGGGGGAAGAGCAGGGTTGCAGAGCATGGAGGGCTTGCTTGGACAAGCTGCAATGAATGTTAAATAAGTGTTTGGGAGCAGCTCGTGCTTTTAACTTAATAAATATACATTGTGGTAATGTTAGAGGAGACCTCAGGATTATAATTACTTGAAATATGCTTTACAAGTGCTTAGCAAAGCAAAGCAGTTCAGAGTCTCAGTGAGGAGCACACGCTCTTGAGGAGATGCAAGGAATTTTCCTTCATCCCATGTGGTTTAAGGCAGGAGAAGACATCTGCCTGTCCTTTGGCATCCAGCAAGGGCTGGGAGGTGTTGCAGTAGCACTGGAAGATGTATTTAAATACATCTCATGACGGCAGAATGATCCTCAGGTGGAGCCCAGGGTTGCTGAACGCCAGCTGAGCAATAAATTCTGCTGAACTGAGGTTGGTACCTTGAGCTTCTCGTGCCTGGAATGCTGCAGTTCCAGGGAATAGTCAGCAATATTCCTTCTGATTAATGGAAAAACTGATAAGCTTGGAAAGCTTAAAGGTCTGTGAGCAGAAGGGTGAGTTATTTAATATTCACCTGAGTCTTTCTGAGGTCCAAAAGAAGCTCCCTGTTAATTCAGGGTTTCACTGTTGTGAATTCGGTCAGATAAAAAGGCCTCTTACTCTGAGGTGGTTGCCATTCCGTGGAATCTTTTATTTACTTTATTCTTGCGTTTAATGTAGCGCAGAATGAGCTGTGACACTTCGGAGGCATGAAAGTAGGTAAGATTATAAACTGTTGCGGTGTAAATTGTCAAGAGGTGATTAATGCTGGAAGCTGTTTGTTTATTGTGACGGTGTGTGGACAGTGGCCAACACAGAGCTGCATTGTTCATTGTGATGCAAACGCTGGAGGCAAAGCTTGGGGCACTTGTGTTTCTGTTCGTGGTTTCTGGGACAGAAACGTGTGTGCAGCTCTAGTGTTGCACACACGGAGAAAGTTGGCAGGATGGGAAAGCTCAGCCCCAGATTTTTGGTCTCACAGTGGGAATTGACTCCACAGAAATAATGGGAGCTGTGGTGCCTCTCCGGGGTCAGGCTTGTTCCTCATGTGCAGTGACATAATTGGACTTTCTGGACTTACCACAACCTGTAGCTTTGACCTGACACAAAGAAATGTAGGAAAACCTTCAAGCTCTGCCCAAACACTTTTTTTTTTTTTTTTGATGAATCTGGGAAAACCTGGAAGCTGTTTAAAATGGCAAAGTGATTAATTTCCACTTCATTTCTTCAGCTGGAGTCAATACTTGGACAAGAGCTGCACCCTGGGAACCAAGCATTTCAATGCAGGCTGAGAAGAAAGGAGATTGCTCGCATACCTTTTGGCTTGTTTCTGCTCAAAATAGCTCATACAAATGGAAATTGGTGCCCGACTTGCCCTGACTGGACCTGAAGTGGGCCCTGTTCTTTCTCTCAGTGTGGGGGGACTGTCACAGCCTGTCCCTAAGTAAACCTGATGTGCCTTTAATGACGTTTCATTTCTCTGGGGAGATTTTAGGGTCGGCTTGTTCCTATTTGGGGTTCCTCAGTCAGAAATCACATCCAGGGTGTAATACACGGACAAGGAAGTGCTCCAGCATTTTCTAAACCTCCGGATTTCCTGGGTGCTCACGTGCAGCAGTTTGTGATGTCTCCAGTTTTTATTTTTGTTTTGTTTTTGTGGGAGCACATTGCCATTTTCCTCGCTGTTACTCCTCTGGGCAGCACACGAGCCGTTTCCTGTTGGCAGCAGGAGGAACCATGAGCTTTAAAAGCAGCTCTGCCACCGCATTCCAGGGAGAAGAACCTCAGCCAGCTCTCAGCTGCCCTCCTTCCTTCCCAGGCACTCCTCAGATCCGAGCAGGGGATGGGGGAATCGTGGCACAAGCAGCCCCATTCCCAACCACCGTGTTTCCCAGGGGAAGTGTGCCCGAGGCCACAAGAAAGGAAGGAGGGAGGTGGGATGGGGCCACTTGGCTCTCGGAGGAGCAGCCTGGGGTGAGCAGGACAATGCAGGAGATCACTTCCTCCTCCAGAACACGGCCAAGGCTCATCATGCTGCTCCAGCAAAATTTATGGGACATTCGGATGTACAGGGAGGTTTTTTTGGGTCTTGAAAAGGAGGATCAGCTTGCAGAACTGTTAGATGTTGATGCCAGATGTATTTGGATGTGGTTTGCTTTGTTCTTAAACAATGGACAGTTTTAAAGAAAGAGGAATATTCCTTGTGCCCATATGTCCCATTGTTTCCACCACGGGTATAATCCTGGCTACAGGGCTCGGCATTATCATGCTGATTCTTCTGGGGGTGACTCATACAGTTGGATATTTGTCATCCAGTTTGCGGAATCTTTGATCTCTGCCCTTCTTTGCTGATCCAATCTGGGGTCTGCATCCTGTGCTGGGGTTGGGAAGCAGTTCTGAAGGAGGAAATTCCAGCCCTGCACACCTAAGAGGAGCTGGGACTCTTAGGTGTAAGCAATTAGTTCTATTGCTGTTTTTCGTGGGGCTCTGTTTTACCAGCAGGGATTTCAGAGGGAAATAAAACGCAGATTTAAAAAAAAAATAAAAATCTGATGACAGATCAACAGCATGAATGTAAAAAACAATTTTCAGAATACTCTGAAAGGAACAAAGAAATCCTCCTGGTGGCACTTGCTTTTAGTGTAAGCTAAGCATCTCCTTCTTCCATGAGGGTACATGGTACATAAAATGTTCTTTGAAAATAATGGGAGGCTATCAGGAACTCGTGCATCTGAGGATCATTTAGCTTTTTTTTTTTTTTCTTACTTGGAATTCTCAGTTCTTCATTAATTTACCTTAGGTATGAGTGAGTATCTTTGATTTCCTCCCCGAAATTCTGATGGCAGAAGCTACTGCAACACGATTTCCTGGCTGTGTGACCCAAAGTAGGAGCGATGAAACCATAATTGGATTAAATGTTTTCCTTTACCATTGGGCACACGGATAAAATTTGTGTCTTTTGAGTAGTTTTGTTTTGCCCGTGCTGGTTAAAGGTCCTGGGCTGGTGGCTGTGGCACAAAGGGCTGTACAGCAGATGGCAACTATGGAAGTGTAAATTAGCAGCAGCTGACAGTTCTGGAGAGCCATTGATTGTGCTGGGCCCGTTCTGGGGGTGAAGTGCTAGATATTCCATCAGTACAAAACAGAGCTCCTTGGAATCTTTCACTCAGTTAACCCATCACTTTCTCTGGCTGTTCATTTATTCACCAGAATAACTTGTTGTGTGCCACCTGGATTCTGATGTATGGACAAAAACTTCTAGGTTTTACAGCAGCCAAAATTTGTATTTTTGGATTTTTTTGTCGTTCTTTCCCGGACTGTTCACATTCAGGCGCACAAAGGTGAGGGGAGGAAGTGCCTGGGGGAATTTTGGTTCTCTCCAGCAGTTTTTTTGCTGACTTGGGAGTGGTGGTGACAGGTTTTGCAAAAAGTAACATCCGGCGTCCTTGGCCAAGTGAGTCCTGAATGTGATTCAAGGTTTTTCAGGGAAACAGTGGATTTAGCAATACAGGATTATCATATTGGCTCAGTACCTTGGGTACCTGCAGGCGTGTGAGGCATCACAGGAGCTTCCAGGCTTCCTGAGAAGATCTTGGCAAAGCTGGCAACAAAAGAAAATCAAGTCTCTGGACCTTGATACAGCACCAGCGTAAGATGTCTGATTACCTTCTACAGCAAAAAATAATTACAATTTTTTTACCTAGTTTTAGTTAATTAACCAAAATGGCAATCACATTTTTAAATGTCTTTAGTATTGGATTTATTTTTTTTTTTTCCCTCAAACAATTACAAAAGTCCAATCAAATTAAAGCATAACATGAATGGAGTAGAGCAGCAACCCCAAAGCATCTGATGCTTTCCCCAGCCTAATAAATAATGAAATGGTTATGCAGATTGTGGTACACCAGGGTTTGGGTGGTGATGCTTCACTCCATGACTGCTCCCTCAGCATGGAAATGTTACATTAACACTGGATAAAAGGAAAATACTGGACTTTTAAGTCCTGTATTAAGAAAGAGATCAGGTTTGCTGGTAAAAATCTTCAAATCCAGCTGCTGCTGCAAACCTGGAAATGACTTTTGCGTGCAAAAGAACTTCTCAGGTGTTCCCTTTTCAGCCCTGGAAGTGTGAAGGTGGTGTGTGGAAAATGAGCATTTCCAGGACTCTGAGGAGAGGCTTTGGGTTCCCAGCCCACAGGCTGGGCTCTCCTGGCTGTGGAGCAAGTGGAAGTTGAGAACTGACTCAACTTCATGGTAGGTAAAGAAGTGATTTCAAACACAAGCCATTTATCTGCATATTGCTGAGGATTTATTTGTGGCTGGGTTTCACTGTTTGGAAATATTTGTGGTTTTACTCCGAGGGGAGTCCTGGTGGGGAGGGCAACTGCCCCAAATTCCTTCTGCAGCTGCTGGAGGCTCCGTGAGCCTTCCCTGCTCTCCAGCCAGAGCTGCTGCTCTTTTTCGAGGATTTTTGTCCCGTTTTAGCCGTGAGCAGCTGCGTGTGCTGCCCCTGGAGCTGAATTCTGTCCTTCACTGTAAAGGGGCCTCTCTGGGGGCCGTGGGCAGAGCAAATCCCAAAAAAACTCAATCAGAGCTGCCAGGACAGATCCCACATCCAACCGGCCTCTTTGGGCTTCCCATTCCCTCCGGGGCACGGGCCCTGCGTGCTGCTGAGTGAAGCAATCTCTTCTGGGTGGGTCTGGCCCTGCTCCTGGCAGCGTTGGCTTTCCTGCCCGGCTGACGAGCAGTGGCATCATCTTTGGCATCACTTCGGGGCTGGATCACCCAGCAGCTGCATCTGAGAGCTCTTCTCATTTTCAGTCTTCCTGGGTGTCCTGTTCCTTCGTGCTTTAGTGCTTAGGTGCACACGTATGGACGTATATTTACCTTTTGAAATAATCTGATTTTTTTCCCTCTCCCTTTTACTTATTTTTTCAATAAGAAAAAGCATCAGGAGCATCTTTAAGCCGCATTTAAGGTGAACGCTGAGGTGAGCTGGCACTTATCGATTCTTAGGGTCTCTCCCAAGCTTTTGGAGCAGCAAGAAAACCTGGATTGAAAGAGGCTCCTGTTATTCAGCACTCAGGAATTGAATTTTTCCCCCTTTTTACTTATATTTTCAGCAAGAAAAGGACATCAGGAGCATCTTTAAGCCACATTTACCAAGCAGTTAAGGTGAAGGCTGAGGTGTGACCCGAGCTGGCAGTGCAGCATCGATTCTTAGGGTCTCTCCCAAGCTTTAGGAGCAGCAAGAAAGCCTAAATTCAGAGGCTCCTATTATTCAGCAGTCAGGAATTTAATTTTTTCCCCTTTTTACTTATATTTTCAGCAATAAAACAATATCAGGAGCATCTTTAAGCCGCACTTAGCAAGCATTCAAGGTGAAAGCTGAGGTGTGACCCGAGCTGGCAATGCAGCATCAATTCTGCATTTAGGGAAGATCTCTCCCAAGCTTTGGGAGCAGCAAGAAAAAAGGCTGGATTGAAAGAGGCTGCTGTTATTCAGCGCTCAGGAATGCAGAGCCTTGCTCCAGCCGGGGTGTGGGCGGCTGTTTGGTTTGCGGTTCTTGCTGGGGGGTGGGTGATTTTTTAAAAGCACTTGCTGAATCCGCATTTGGGTGAATAATGGCTACTTTATACACAAATGATAAATGTTAGTCAGAGCCGAGCAAAAGAAGTTTCTTGTGTTTGGTCATGGATTTGGCATATCAAAAAAAGGGAAGAGGGGCAAGGGAAAAGAGAGAGCAAGCCCAGGGTTTCAGTGCTTCAGAAGCTGCAAATTAAACAGAGCTGCATTTATGTTATGTGACATCTCTAAGCCTTTGGCTCTCTCGACTTAATGCCAGATATCTAGTTTGGAAATATTTATTGTAACTGGCATATCTTTTAGGAGCCTGTCATCACGGAAAAACTGTCATCAAACTGTCCTTGCTAACTTGGTTCTCTTAAGTGACTTTTTATTTTTTTCGGTGCTTCAGAGTCAGATGCATTTCTGCTTTCCTATGGCACATAGTGGCTGCCACAGAAAAGCTTCTAGGATCTTAACTGGATTTGTGCACTGGGTTATTTATAGTTTGCTTTAGTTTTGGGGCTTTTTTTTTTTTTTTTCAGTCTGGAATCAAAGATTCTGCAAAATCAGATGCTTGAAGCTGCATTCCTAGAGTATTAAAAGTATCTCTGACAGAACACCTTGATATTTATTTCTCCCCCAAGTGCTGAGGGCTCACAGTCTCTCTCAGACTCACACGGCTGACCTGATTTTTTCAGGTTGCTTTAGTGCATTAATATGGAATGAGGATGGAGTTCTACATGAAAAAGACAAAGAGCAGGTTAGGCATAGAACTTGTTTAAGGATGAACTTTTATTTTCCAGCTAACTTTGGTATCTAAACGCTTCATTTGCTTATTGTTGATTTGCTGTTATTGCTCCATGCCTGGCTGAGGTTAATCCCAGTGCCTGGGTCACTCAGATACTTCCTCTGGATCCACTCTTTTTGCTCTCCTGCTGCTCTCAACCAGGTGCCCAGAATTCCCAGCTCTAATACCTGCCTTAACTTGGTGTTAGATCCCAAAAGAAGCATCCCAAGGTGTAGAATCCAATAACAGGCTTTGCCTTTGGGAAAAAACAATACAAAATCCAAACTACATCAGTGCAGCAGCTCCCAGAAGGGCACAAAGAGAGGTTTCAGAGGGGTTGAGATGATGTTGATTTGAAACAGATCCTTGCAAATCTTTGCTGGTCTGGTTGGTTCCTCTCAGCCCCAACAGTGAGACTTGTTTAAAAACTGGGCTTGGCTTTGCATATTTTTAATTATGTGTCAAATACCGAGCCTCAGACCCAAAGGGAACCAGTTCAGGACAGTCTGGATCAGGCTGAAATGAAGGGAACCAGTTCAGGACACTCTGGATCAGGCTGAAATGAAGGGAACCAGTTCAGGACACTCTGGATCAGGCTGAAATGAAGGGAACCAGTTCAGGACAGTCTGGATGAGGCTGAAGCAAAGGGAACCAGTTCAGGACACTGGATCAGGCTGAAATGAAGGGAACCAGTTCAGGACAGTCTGGATGAGGCTGAAATGAAGGGAACCAGTTCAGGACACTCTGGATCAGGCTGAACACTGGCTCCTTGCTCTGCTAAACATCCTGGCAAAAGTGGATTTGAGACATCCCAGTTCCACTGAAGGAAAAAGGATTCCTCCTCTTGACTTCCGTGCAGCAGCTACAGAGGGTCGCTGAGGCAAGTTTTTAATTAATTTTTGTGGGGGGAGAGAAATCCACAAATATTTCCCTGGTTTCTGAGAGATGAAAAGGGGCCTGCCTATCGCTTTTAACGTCAATGATGTTAATAATGCAAAGCCACAAAAAGGAAATTAAACTTTAAAAACCATGTTAAAATAACACTGAGAATTTGACTATGGCCCACAGAGGCAAGAAAGTTCAAAGGGAAGAGTGAACTTTATCTGACCCTGACGTGCCTAGGAATTGCAACACAGTTTCTATGTAATATTATCCAATTTTTAGAGAGGCTTTAGCAGAGCAGGAAGAGGAAGGTTACTGGCACCCTATTTAAAATTGACGTTGTTCCCTGTGTAGTTTGTACAATGCTGGGAAAGAAAGACTTTAAATCATTATTTTATGCATCTAAGCTCTGAAATGATTTTATATGTGCCTGTTGAGATGATGCCTATCAGAAAAGTAAAAATATCCTTAAGCTCACAGGTTTTCTGTTTGCTTTTTCCCTCAGAGAAGGTATATGAGCAAAATATCTTCCCTGTGAAGGTTAATACTCTGTTGTTCCTCTAAACTTTTAAACTTTTTAAGCTGTAAATCACTTCACTTGATACATGTTTCTTATTAAACACGATTAAACTTTACCACTCTGTCTTCATGGCTGGTGGTTTGATGGGTTTTTTTCCTATTCTTGTTATGCTGTCTTGGTTTTTGTGTGCATATATGCATGGGGAGGTTTTTCAGTGGGTTTTTTTTTTGTTAGTTTGGAGTTTCCTTACAGGTGCTGATGTGTTTTGGCCCTGCACTGGAAAGAATATCAAGAAATGTAGCACTTAACAAGCTGGGAAATTCTTTCCTTAGTGAGTGTAGCCTTTCTCACAGGTGCTAGGACTCTTTCAGTTCTGGCTTCAGGAGGGGTTTTTAATCAGAGCTTGGAGTGTTTGCTGGTGTCTTGGCAGCCTGTGGGGAGATGTGTGCCAGCTGCCTTCTTCCCAGCACTCTGGTGAGGATGGTTGAAGGGGAGATGGACTCCATGGCACCACTGCAGTTTGACCCCGCTGTGATGAGATGAGGCTGTTTGCACCCACCAGAGGAGCTTCCCCTCCGTTCTTTGTTGTGTTCACCTGCAGCTCCACGCTGGGAACCTCCCATTTCCTTTGCTCTGGTAAAAACCTCACCGTCCCTGTCACTCCTGCAGGTCACAGAGCTTTTTTAAGCAGTAGGATCCCTCCTGGTTTTGGTGTCTGCTGTCGCTTCCAGTGGTGTTTTGGTTTTCCCAGAATCGGTGGGGAGGTTCCTCATTAATACTTTTAAAATTATTAAAAATCTTCCAGCCAAATCCTTCTCAGAGGCAGAAGCTGTGCCTGCAGCCTGGTGTGCTTGGCTCACCAGAAAACCCCAAACCCCAGGGCAGCCCAGAAGGTGCAGAGGTGTTTGTGGCCTGGGCTGGAATTTGCACATGAGTAACTCAGGGTGTGAAAGTGAAGCTGCTGCAGACCCCTGAGGTCGGGCTGGGTAGTTTGGAGTCACTGACTCAGAGAGGAGGGGAGTCCCCACGAGATCCCCACGTGGAGAGAGCCTGGACAGCCTCAGCTTTTGCCAGCCAGGTGCCTTTGGATGGGGAAGAGCAGGATTACTTAGAACTTCACCCCTTTTTTTATTTTTTCAAAAGAAACTAATCCAAATTTTTAGGAGAAAATTGTTCTACTTGTTCTGCTCTAACCTTGGCTCCGCAGATCCATGAACTCCCTCGGTTTCAGTGGTGCCACTCAGAGGTTGTCCAGGCCCTGTGCTTTCACTCTGGGTGTGCTTCACTTGTGTTTTCCTGACTCCTTGGAGGGCAAATTGTGCTGTTTGTCAGCAGAGGGGGAAGATTTGTTTGGTGAAGTGCGAAGCTGCAGCGTGGGCACTTCAGTTTGGTTTTGTGTTTGCTTTCTTGGAGGAGCTCCAGTGGAGCTCTTCTCCTCTGAGTAACCCTGGAGGCCTCCTGCACAGCCTGAGCACATGGAATTCCCACAAGAGACACTCCAAAAGCATTTTTTTTTTGAAATAGCAGCCAATTAATAAGAGACTGCTGCTGTAAAGACTCACTCCGTACTCATTCAAAATGTATTTGATTGTGCCAAACCACATAGAATAGATGGGACAGAGACATGAGCATTTGCAAGGGAGGAGTCAGTATTTCCTTTTCCCAGTGACCTGTGAGAGACCCAGAGAGGGTGACTGGTCAAGGGCAATGTGCAGAATTCACTGCTGGAGCAACGTGGGACTGACGTGGAAGCCCTGGACTGTGAGAAGACTTTTTAAAATGATTTTCCTTTTTTTTTAAGTTATAGTAAGCAACTCTGTCCACAGACATGACTGGCCTCATCCAAAGTCTGTGTGCATTTCCCAAACTCCTCCTGAGCTTTGGATCAAGTCCTAAGTCTGCAGAGAGGAGCAAGGGAGTTATTTTTTGGGGTTGTGTCTGCCCTGGGCTCTGGCTGATGCAGCAGGGGTGGCTGTGCTGGGAGAAGGAGTATGTCAGGATTCCACGTGTTCTAAACACACTTCTCCAGGGTTTTAGGCAGGAGGACTGTAACAACCAGGGGAAAAATTAGAAATGTCTATTTTACAATAGAATATATGTAAAAAATGTTAATTTTCACTGCTGTAAGTTATTATGAAGAATCTCTTGTCACTGCAAGATATAAGATCAAGTTTATTATTATTTCTTGTTGCAGTTAATTTTTTCTCAAAGATCACACGTGTGATAGGGGGACAGCATTGCACATGTGGCACAAGAGAACTGGGCAAGTCACTGCTCTTCTGTTCTTGTCATCCTCCACGTCTGTGAGTGTCCTTGTGCCTCAGTTTCCTTGCTTTGAAATGGAGCAAATCATTCCTTGGGGCACTGAGAGAAGTGAGTGAAAGTGTATCAGAAATGGACGTGTCTGATGAAATGGAGGCCGGAGAATTTCATCATTACATTTAAGATAAAATTTTATTTTTCAGGTTGTTGTGGGCATTAAGTTGTGCAATGGTGTAAGAAGGGAACATTTAATGCTCTTGAAAACATTGTGTAGAATTTCAGTGTGGTGAGCAATGTTTCTTTTCGGGGATAGAGCAGTGTGCAGAAGCTGCATTGCAGCACCCCTGTGGCATGGCAGGGAGCAAACTGCAGAGAAAGCTGACCTAAAACCCAAACTGCTTCCTGGAGTGGCTCAAGTAGGACTGAGCTGGGGGAAAATCCCTGCTAATAATGGGTCAGGATGGACCAGCAGGAGTGTGAGCAGTCACAAAAGCATCAGATACCTTGCAGGTTGCTTGAGCATGATCAGGCAGGACTACTTAGAACTTCACCTTTTTGTTTTTTTTCCAAAGAAACTAATCCAAATTTTTAGGAGGAAAGCAATCAAAACTTGGCTTGCCAAGAGTCATGGGCAGATGAGGAGAAGAGCAGAGACTAAACATGTTCTTTGGTAAGGTATTTTTAAGGGAAAGAAGTGAAGCCAGCGAGTTAAATTTCGGAGTCGCGAGTATTTTTTAAATTTTATTGGTGAAGTGTTTGGTCTCTCAGTGACTTCACTCAGACAATTTTGGTCAATTACTTCGTATAACTCTGCCTCCTGGGAGGCTGCCCTCCCAGTACAGAGGATCTTTTATCAGTCTGTGTCCCGATTTGCCACTAAATTCTGTGGCAGTTTCCCCAGAGGCATGCGATGTTTTGGCTGCACCTCTGCTAGTGCAGACCTGGCACTTCAGCTGGGTTTGTGTGTGCACAGATGGGCAGGACCACGCAACAGGCAAGGGAAGGGGTGTCAAAGGGAAGACCCTGCTAAATCTGAGCATTTCCTGCTCCTCCTGGAGCGTGTTCTTCCTCAGGCTGACAGTGGCTGTGGCAGGGGCTCAGTGCTGAGCTGGTGCAGAAAGCAGGGAGAGTGATCATCCCCTGCCAAGCTCCAGGAGCCAGCAGAGCCCTTTTCCCTCTCTCAGCAGATAAATGAGGGGAGAAGGATCCTTAGGGAACAGGCTCTGCCTCAGCAGCCTGGGAGAGAGCAGTGGGGATCTGCTCTGGAGCTCTAGGACTCAGTCCTCACTGAAAAAGAGATTCCAGAATCCCACAGGGCTGGAAGGGACCTCTGGAGATGCTTTAGTCCAACTCCTCTGCTAAGGGAGTGAGGCTGTTCCCTGCAAAGCTGCTTCTGTGTTGCTCTGGCTTCTGGGCACCTCCAGCCTGCTTTAAGGATTTAACCAAGCTTGGAAATAACCCCAAAAAGCTGAGTTTTACTGTGGAGTGTTGTGCCTTAGTGATGTTCTCCAAGGTAACTAAACAGTCTGCCAGTATAACTTTATATCAGTTGTAAATGTTAATTAATTTATCATGGTCTAGAAGCCATCCTTAGTGATACTGCTGCAGCAACAGTAGGGCTTCTGGCAAAAAAGGGATCGCAAAAAAACACACTTAAATTCAGTTTAGTGGGGGGAAGAGGAGAGTCCCAAAGCTCTGCATGGGATTTCTGCCAGTTTGAAACCCAGCCCTGTGCTCCCCTGCCCACCAGCAAATAACACAAAGCCCAAATGTTCAATGGAGCTGGAGCAGGGTCGTGGTTAAGAGTGAAAGGCCTTGATTGCATAAACAGAACCAAAACACAAGGAACAATTGGTGGGAGAAAGAACAAGGAGGAGAAAAAAAAAAAAAAAGGTCTTCCTAAATGATTTTAATCAGTAACACCCCACATGAGGCAGAGCTTGTTCTTTGGGAATGTGAGCCCACGAGGAGTGGTGAGTACATGCAGCCCACAATTTTGACAGGGTCAAACCATCCATTTTTCACAAGCCTTGTTCTCTGTTTGTTGTTTGGGGGGCTTGGGTTTGGTTTTTTGGCAAAGCAAGTTGCTTTTACTTTTGTGACTTTTGGGCATGGTGACTGGAAACGTGCATTTTTTCCTCAGTGGAGAACATACACTTGGATATTTTTGGTATTGTGCCACCCATAAGGGCCATTTAATTAAGAGCTGGACTCAGTGGTCCTTGTGGGTTCCTTCCAGCTTGGAATATTCTGTGACTGCTGTCTGCTGGGCCATTAGCACCACTTAAACTCATGGTGACACTGACCTTCATTTATCACCCTTCATACCCAGGCATGGAGCTTTCATTGCTTGTAATCTATCACAAAATGCCATTTAAGAAGCGATTTGTGCTGTAAACCAAAGCAAGTGGTTCTTTTAGAAGTGTGCTCCGTTTCTGCATCCTGCATGGAAGCTTCTCCTGTGAGGGAATGTTTAATATCACATGGAAGAAGAAAGAGAAATGTGAGAAGAGAAGCAGGGAGAGGTCTGGGATCCTTTTCCTCTCAGTGCCAGGGAGGCTGAGCTTTCATCCCAACATGCAGCTCCCAAGGTGGCTCAGATCGATCCTCTCCAAAACTCTTTTGCCCAGCAGCTGCAGCCCCAGCGCTGAGATTTTGTCCTTTCTGTGCCGTTTTATGGGCGCTTTCAGAAGAGCCCATTGTGCCTCTGCCCTTCCTGTCCCTGCTCCTTTGTGCCTTTTTCCTGTTCCAGATGTTGTACCACAGGGCTCCTCTGGAACTGGGCCGCTCCCTCGGGCTTTAGTTGCTTTTTTGGGGACAAATTGTGACAATTGGCACAGGAAAGCTGAGCCTCCCTCCCAGCCTGGCACTCTTTATTGCTCACAAAGTCCCTCAGCTTCTGCTCTGTACTGGAAAACCTGATTATTCTCCCAAAATCAGCTTCTTGAGAGGTATTTCACCCTTTGTGAGTGGAGACTTCCAGAGCCCCGTTGCCTTTTGTGCTGTTGGCAGAAGCCAAAGCAGTGATTCCATGGGAATGTTTTTCCAGTGTGGCAGTGAAGGTTGTGTTTGATGGAACCTGGTTAATGCTGGGGAAGGTGGATCCTGGACAGCCACACTGCTCAAATAAACACAGTGCTGGAGGAGATCACCTGGTGGTTAATCAGCAGCACAGAGAATGAATATGGATCAGTGTTCAGATGTTTGAATTGCTCACAAAGTCCTTCAGCTTCTGCTCTGTACTGAAAAATCTGATTATTCTCCCAAAATCAGCTTCTTGAGACATATTTCACCCTTTGTGAGTGGAGACTTCCAGAGCCCCGTTGCCTTTTGTGCTGTTGGCAGAAGCCGAAGCAGTGATTCCATGGGAATGTTTTTCCAGTGTGGCAGTGAAGGTTGTGTTTGATGGAACCTGGTTAATGCTGGGGAAGGTGGATCCTGCACAGCCACACTGCTCAAATAGACACAGTGCTGGAGGAGATCACCTGGTGGTTAATAAATATGCTTCATTCTCAGCAGCACAGAGAATGAATATGGATCGGTGTTCAGATGTTTGAATTGCTCACAAAGTCCTTCAGCTTCTGCCCTGTACTGAAAAATCTGATTATTCTCCCAAAATCAGCTTCTTGAGAGGTATTTCACCCTTTGTGAGTGGAGACTTCCAGAGTCTCGTTGCCTTTTGTGCTGTTGGCAGAAGCCGAAGCAGTGATTCCATGGGAATGTTTTTCCAGTGTGGCAGTGAAGGTTGTGTTTGATGGAACCTGGTTAATGCTGGGGAAGGTGGATCCTGCACAGCCACACTGCTCAAATAAACACAGTGCTGGAGGAGATCACCTGGTGGTTAATCAGCAGCACAGAGAATGAATATGGATCAGTGCTCAGATGTTTGAATTAGAAGGTCTTTATGTAACTTTACAGCCTTGGATGCGCTAGCATTTTTTTTCCAAATCCTAAAGAACCATCAAAAAAAAAAAAGGTATTTTAAAAGCTCTTTTGAAGGCAGCTTTCTGTATTAAACCGATTGAACTGTGGGCTGGTGATGTCATTTCCCACAAACTTGCTGCGAAACTCTCCTGTAAAAGCCAAATGTTAGGAAAACCACAGCAAAGTGAGAGCAGCGAAGCCGTGTGCCCGAGGAATAATAATGCCATCAGAGGTGGAGTAACAACACTCTTGCACCAGCACTGGAAAGAGCCCAGGTGGCTTTTCCCTGAGGAGGTGTTTGAAAGCCTCTGGTCCTCCTTGAAGCCTCTTTGGGCAGCGCTGACACTTCTCAGCACGGGTGTCTTGAGGATTCCTGTGATCCTGACAGGCGAGAACAGCCTCGCTGTAAAACAGCCTTTTAAAACAAAATGTTCCATGGAGAGCGAGCTGGCAGCACCATTGTGTGCTTTCTTTGAAATGTCTGCTCATTTAAAGGGAGGCTCTTCTCATCTGCTGAGTTTTTGAGGCAGCTTTGGTGTATTTTTGTGGCTTCCCTCGGTGGGGTTTTTGAAGGTTCTCAGCAGTGCAGGGGCTCAGTGTGCATTAAGCTCCAGTGTCATTCTGGAGCTTTGTGCACATGGAAACTCCTGGCATTGGTCAAAAGGAATATTAAAGGAATCTCTGTGTGAAAGTAATCAAGTCTGAGAAATAGAAATCACTAAATTTGCCCCACTCATGTTGTAAACATTCTGTGTGAAATATAAGTCAGAGAGGTTTAACGTTGTGACAAAAGCAGAGCAAAATAATCTTAGAGAAGGAATGTAATGAGTCCTTCTGTGTACCACAATCCCCTCCTCAAAATATCCTCCAGACAGGTTTTAGAGTGCTGTGGTGGGATGAACCTGGTGCATTTTCTGCTGTGCTGAATTTTGGGCACTCTGGGATTTCACTGGTGAAGTACAAACCCAGCTGGGCTTGGGCAGTTTGGGCCAGGATTGCTTCAGGAGGTGAACAATTAAATGTGTTGAAACCAGAGAGCAAATGCCCTGCTGGGGGTTTGGGCAGTGCCTACAGAGCTCCCAAAGTTTTCATTTATTTCATTCTCTTTATTATTTTCATTTATTTCATTCTCTTTTCCCTTTTCCATGGACCTTGTGCAATGATTTCCACCAGCAGGGCAAAAATCTCTGGATCCTCAGCCACGGAGGAAACATCAGGAGCTTTTTGGATGAGGAAAAAAACATGAGGAGGCTGCTGGCTGGGAAATCCTTTCTAGAGCAAAGCAGGCTGGAGTGGTGTTGATTCTGTGTCACTGGGTCCTTCACACAGGCTGGTGCAAATTACAAATTCATCCTTTATTTTGAGGGAGAAGACATTTGGAGTTACCTTTTCCATCCAGTGAAAACTTTGGCTTTAGGGTTTTTTCAACCGCTCCAAGAAAGAAAATGAAATGTTGACTTTAAGCAGTTAAATACTCCCAAGTTGTGAAAGTGCACATTTAATAGGGGAAAGTTCTGGTTTTAATGCAGTAGTTTGCATTTATAGGAAAGATAAACCCAGTCTGAAGTAACGTTTCACGGAGCCTTTTTTGGTAGAATTTGATGAGTGGTTTTAAGTTCCAGGAACACTTCAAAGCAGACACTTCTCATTGGCCATTTGCAAAATCACCTTCTGAGACTGAGGCTCTGGAAATGCATTTATTCATAGAATATGTCTTGCATTAGTCCTCAGTTGGCCAACAAAATTATCTAAGGCATGTCTGAGGCAGCTACTAAAAAGAAACTTAAAAGACATTACTGTTCTGGTGAAGATGATGCAACACACTGGAGCTATTATCAGTCTCCAAGTAAAATGAAATACATTCAAATGAACTCGTTCTGGAGGGGTTTGATGAGCTTTAAAGAAAAGTCACTTTGAGTGGAGGCCCACCCTTGTTAATTTATTGTGCCTGAAAGCTGAGGTGAAAGGAGGGTGCCTGTCCCCACCCCTGAGCTGAGCCCAGGTTTGCATGGCATGAAAAGGAAGTGACACATGATATTTATTCCATCTTGGTTTTCCTCATCTCTCAAGCCAGGCCTACAACAGTGGAATCTTTGCAGCAGGAAGCGAAATGCTAAATAAGTTGGCTTTTACTCAGCTAGACTTCGAGCAGAGTGGGGTGAATGTTCCCTTTAAATCAGAATTCATAGCCGTCGCCTTGAGGTACCTCAGACAGCACTGCCTGCTGGGGCTGAAATAAAATGTTATTTTTATTTGTTAAAACACTTCATTATCTAAGAGAACAGCAGCGTTTTTAAGATTTCAAAGTCCCTTTCATCCTGACTGAGCGCAGCAAAGCTCTGCCTCCATCCAGGAATTCTGCAGGGCCCTTTGAGGCCAGGCTGAGACTGAACAGCTCAATTAAAGGTGCTGATGCTCCAAGTCCAGCCAATGGCCACAAATCGCAGTTGTGGGATGCCAGGGTGGGGAAGGAGCGCTGCTTCCCTGGGCACATCTGCAGCCGGGGCTGGCAGGGCTGGGGAGCAGGTGGCTGCTGCTGCGCTGCCCTGTGACAAATGGCACCGTGCGTTCCCAGCTCCTGGCTCCACAGCCCTCTGGGGGATGGCTCACGTCTCTCAGAAAACAATTAAGAAGCCATTAGCAGGAAATGCTTTTGCCAAGCCAGCACCTGACACAGCCACTGGATGCACCTTCGCTTGTGAGTCAGGAATGCAGCAGCCTTGGTCAGGGGAGGGTTCCCCCACTGGGCACCCTGGCCCTGCTCCCAGCCCTTTCAGTCATTTCATTTCATTTCATTTCATTTCATTTCATTTCATTTCATTTCATTTCTAAAATGATTTTTATTTATTTTTAAAATGATTTTTTATTTATTTTTAAAATGATTTTTATTTATTTTTAAAATTTTATTTCATTTATTTGAGTTCAGTTTCATTTATTCTCATTTATTTCATTCTCACCTATTTCATTCTCATTCGTTTTCTTTTTCGTCTTCTTTCTCATCTTATGTATAATTTTATTTCTTTTTTATTTCATTTATTTTTTATTTTATCCTTAACATCAAGTGCTCAAAAAAAAACCCCAAAAAACTTCAATGCCACCTTTTTTGCATGGTTTGCATATCAGTGCCTCTTGTAGCCATCCATGTTGCTTTTTTTTTATTACTAAGTAGCTGGCTGAGCAGCCAGAGCTTTTACAGCAGTGAAATCCTTCTGTGTGGGAGTGTGTGGCCCTTGTGGAAGTTTCAAAGGCAGAGACAATCTTATCTTTCAAAAAAATGCGAGTAAATAACAAGAAGCAGATTCTAAAAGAATCCCCAAAGAGTCATGATAATTTATCAAGGGTGATCAGCAGAGGAAGGCAGAAGGGATTGGTGCTCTTTGCTTTACTCATACACACATTTCCCCACAGCCTTCCCTTATGATGCCACTCTGATTTTCAGGGAAAAAAAGTCTATTTTTAGTTCTTACCATGTATTTCCCCCTCTTTTCTTTCCCTGCCTGTAAAAAGAAACCGTGTATTTCCCAGGATCTGCTCGCCTGGACTTTTAGCACCCAAGTTTTGAAAGTGAAATCTGATTAATTGCTGCAGGAAGAATGGGACGGGGATGTTTTTAATTTCTTTTCCCCACGAAGCCGCTTCACACCCGGGCACACAACAACTGCTCCTTCCTGTTTGTCCGTCTCATTTACCTGCTCATCCTGCTGGAAATGCAAATTCCTGGGTCAGGGACTTTCTCTTCTCACCGCTGGTTGTGCTTTAGCCCCGATATTTGGTCGGGGTTTAGAGGGGATTAGTGGCCACTGCCATAAAACAATCCCCATCCTCAAGAGGCAGCGGTGCCAAGGGCCGGAATGGAATTTGTTTAATTCATTCCTGTGCAAATGAGCACACGAAGGTTCAGCTGGAGAGGCTCTCCTGCAAGGAAACAAACCTTTCAGGTTTGGGGAGGATGCTTTTTGTTCCTGCACACCCTCTTCAACCCGAGGACTTTCCGTAGCTCTGGGCACAGGGGAGGTTCTGAGCGCAGATTAAAGTGTCTGAATGCTCCTGGCTTTTACCCGAGGCTCGTTCAGGGCTTTTTGTTTTGGGAACTGTTAGGAATGACTGCATTAATGATTTCAAGTTTTGACGTTTATTTTTTGTGGTGTTGGAGTGTTCCCAGTGTCCTTGCACACTTGCACAGGAGGGACCTGCCACTTGTATTTACAGAAAAGCCTTGAGAGCAATGGCACCAGTTTTGATAAGGATAAAACATTTTAAAAGCACCTGAAGATTTTGAGAACTTGCGTTTAATTATGAAATCCAGCTAAGCTTTATATGCTAGGACAAGAAATTCATCTCACTTTGCTCTGTTGGAGAACTGTGTCCCCAGAGCCTCACTTTTTTCAATCTGCTGTGACTTTTACCATCCTCTCATTTATGCTAAACAAAATATTTTCCCCTTCAAGCCCAAATATTGCAAATGGGAGCAAGGAATGCAGAATATGATGTATTCCAGTTACCCGGGGCACTCGTGTTTTCTCTTTGATTTGTGCTGAGAGAAAGGAGATACCAACAGCCCTTCCCTGGCAGGGAGGAGGAGGAGGAGGAGGAGGAGGAGGAGAAGTATTTTCAGAATGACAACCCCGTGGTGAATCAGCACATCCCCAGGCTGGGTTTCCTGCTGTGGGCAGGACGTGGTGCAGCTCTGGGTGCAGGGATGGGACCCCAAAGTGCCCCTTCCTCACCTCTCCCAGTTCCTGAGACAGCCCAGCCACGCTCCCACCAGAGCTTCCCACCACAGCTTCCCACCAGAGCTTCCCACCAGAGCTTCCCAGTGCTGGTCCCAAACAGAGCAGGATTTATGGGGTGAGGAGCAGCACAGGGCTGTGGGATGGAGGCTGGAGCAGCACAGGGCTGTGGGATGGAGGCTGCAGGAGCACAGGGCTGTGGGATGGAGGTGCAGGAGCAGCACAGGGCTGTGGGATGGAGGCTGTAGGAGCACAGGGCTGTGGGATGGAGGCTGGAGCAGCACAGAGCTGTGGGATGGAGGCTGTAGGAGCACAGGGCTGTGGGATGGAGGCTGGAGCAGCACAGGGCTGTGGGATGGAGGCTGCAGGAGCACAGAGCTGTGGGATGGAGGCTGTAGGAGCCCAGAGCTGTGGGATGGAGGCTGTAGGAGCCCAGAGCTGTGGGATGGAGGCTGTAGGAGCCCAGAGCTGTGGGATGGAGGCTGGAGCAGCACAGGGCTGTGGGATGGAGGCTGGAGCAGCACAGGGCTGTGGGATGGAGGCTGGAGCAGCACAGGGCTGTGGGATGGAGGCTGTAGGAGCACAGGGCTGTGGGATGGAGGCTGTAGGAGCACAGGGCTGTGGGATGGAGGCTGCAGGAGCACAGGGCTGTGGGATGGAGGCTGGAGCAGCACAGGGCTGTGGGATGGAGGCTGTAGGAGCACAGGGCTGTGGGATGGAGGCTGTAGGAGCACAGGGCTGTGGGATGGAGGCTGCAGGAGCAGCACAGGGCTGTGGGATGGAGGCTGGAGCAGCGCAGGGCTGTGGGATGGAGGCTGCAGGAGTAGCACAGGGCTGTGGGATGGAGGCTGTAGGAGCACAGGGCTGTGGGATGGAGGCTGGAGCAGCACAGGGCTGTGGGATGGAGGCTGGAGCAGCACAGGGCTGTGGGATGGAGGCTGGAGCAGCACAGGGCTGTGGGATGGAGGCTGTAGGAGCACAGAGCTGTGGGATGGAGGCTGTAGGAGCACAGGGCTGTGGGATGGAGGCTGCAGGAGTAGCACAGGGCTGTGGGATGGAGGCTGTAGGAGCACAGGGCTGTGGGATGGAGGCTGCAGCAGCACAGGGCTGTGGGATGGAGGCAGGAGCAGCACAGGGCTGTGGGATGGAGGCTGGAGCAGCACAGGGCTGTGGGATGGAGGCTGGAGCAGCACAGGGCTCTGGGATGGAGCTGCAGTTGGTCACAAACCACTGTCCTACTTTCTGGTATGGGTGGCCTGATTTGCACAATGGTGCCAGTTCACATCGGGCTGTTTACAGAGGCAGGCAGGATGTGCGCCGGGCTGTCTCACTGCATTATCTGCTCCTGGTATATTTTTAGGCTCTTGCTTCCATGACAAAATATTCAGTGACAGTATATTTGCCCACAAGCCTTTGAAGGTCTGTTTTTGCCTCATGGAAGAGCTCCCATTGTTTGGGATTCAGCCAGCCTTTAAGCAGCAGTGCTGTGTGCTTTACATGTCATCTCTGTAATGTTTCTAGAAACAAACTTTGGGCTGCTTTCAGTAAAGCCACGGGTCTGCCTCCGAAAGGTTGAGTTTGTGGCAGGCTGGCTGCTGATCAGTCCTTGGTGCCAAACAAGTTGTGGGGAATGTTGTGAAAGCAGTGGGGAGCGTGGTGCTGGTGATTCCAATAAACAGAGCAGCGTGTGGAGGAGCTGCTCTCCTCCTCTCCTGCTGCCTCCCGAGGGAGCCCAGATCCCTGCAGGGGAAGACCTGCCCGGAGATCCTCAGGTCAGGCAGCAGAACAGGAGTGCAGGTTGTTGTTGCAAGTGCTGGGAGCTGAAATGTGAGAAAGTCGTGCTCTAAGGAGCAGGACAGAGACTTCTGGTGTGAAGTCCTGGGCCAGAACTGTGGAACTTTCCACCAGCACTGAGAGCTAATTCCCCAAGCTCAGCATATTCAAAGCCTGAATTCAAAACTCATCTTTTCCATGAGTATTTTTTTTTTTTCTCACAACCTCACAATGGGTAAAAATAAAATCTTAAGAACTAATCCAGTTAAGCTTTTTCTTGCCGGCTGAGAAGAGAGGGAGACAGGAGGAACAATGAGCACTTTGTTTTCTCTTTTGCAATATCTGGTCAGTGGTCAGATACAACAGAGGTAAAGGGGTCACATAACCACAGATCATTTGGAGCTGGATGTGCTGCATTACAGGTCTGGGTGGGACGTTGTGGAGGGGATAGAACCAGCACAAAGCCGTGTGGGCATGGTGACTTAAAAGACTGAAGAAGACAAATCCTCTTTTTTCGGGCTCATCTATAAATCAATTACCATTTGTTCCTTATTAATAATTTAGCTGCCAAGAACGTGCTTATTGCTTTAGAAGAGGGGGGAAAAAACACAGACTGTCCCTGTACTGAGGAGCTGGCAGGCTCAAAGATGCAAGGCAGTACTCCTGGGAATATCCAGGGAAAACTGTAACCACGGGCTGTATTAATTACTTCAATAATTTTTGCGCTATCTGCTCCCTGCAAACCTTTTTGTCTTGCTTGCATCGTGTTGATCCTGCTTGGTGCTCTCAGTTTAATCAGCTTTCCCAAGGAAACGAGATGGTGAAGGATCATCCTCCCGTCTCTTCAGGGCTGGAAGGAATTTCCACAGCACTGTAATGCTGAAAGCTGCCAAAAGCAGGGAGAGGGGCCCAGGTGGGAGGGAAGGAGAAGCCAGAGGGAGCATGTGGGGGTGTCCCATCTGGACGTGGAGTTTGGGAGAAGCTGCTGTTGGTGTGAGCTCTCAAGTGTGTTATAAAAGAGAGCTGGAGTGCCTTGAGGACAAGGTTTTGAACTTAATACCTCTGAGAAGATATGGGACAGTGTGAGAGAGGAGGGTGACTGATGGGTCAGAGTGATAATTTTAGCAACTGTGTTTTCTGATGGGTTGGAGGAACAAGATATTTATCTGGTGTGCCAGAGAGGAGGAAGAGATTAGCTGGGATGACATGAGGACAGGCAAGGTGTCTTGATTGCTGAAAGGAAAAAGAAGGGGTAGATCTTCACTGGCTTTGGAGATTTGGACTAGTAGCCTTTGGGAATGCTGCTGGGGGTGGTCTGGAGCAGTGCTTCTGGGTGATGGGTATTTTCTAAAGTAGGGTTTGATGCAGGAAATCTGTGCCAGGAAGGGGCTGAACCTGGGGGTTCTGGCTGCAGGTGCAGACAGTGGCTTTGCCATTCCCCCAGCAGTGCTGGGGCAGCACAGGGAGACACAACTGCAGGTGAGGTGCAGAATCAGAGAATAACGGAAAGGTTTGGGTAGGAGGGGACCCTAAATCCACCCTATTTCACCCCCTGCCATGACAGAGACACCTTCCACTGTCCCAGGCTGCTCCAGGCTCTGTCCAGCCTGGCCTTGGGCACTGCCAGGGATCCATGGGCAGCCACAGCTTCTCTGGGCACCTGTGCCAGGTGCCACCCTCACGGGCAGGAATTCCTTCCTTATGTTGAATCCAGACCTCCCCTCTGCCAGTTTAACCCGTTAAGGCATGGCACAGAGCTTGAGCTCAGGGATGTTGGAGACAGAGCATGGAGCTGTCCTTTAGGGGAGAGCCCCTGGCACAGCCCTTGGCACGGGTGTGAGTGCTGGTGTGGGATCAGCTGGCACACTGCAGTGTCCTGCCCCTGTTAGCACCCAGGAGTGATGGCAGCAAGCTCACCTGGGAGAACGAGGCTGTCTGCAGACTTGGAGGTTTGGGAGTGGGATAAGGAAAGTGGAGAGGGGTTGGACTTGCTGGTGTTTAATGTCTCATTGAGAGAGGGGGAGTTGGATCCTGTTACAAACAGAGCAGACGGTGCAGACTCTTAGTAAATAGGCTGAGTGCTGTGAGGGGGAGGGTGGTTGGTCATTGCCTCTGTGTATTTTAGAGCAATCACATTTGTTTCACGGAGTTGTTTTTTTGAGGATGGAGTGGGTGTGTGGACCAAAGGCTTAGTCACGAGGGGAGGGGAAAGAAAACTGTCTTGACTTGTGAAGTCAAATATTTGTGACTTATCCCATTGTTCCCCTATCTTTGTGTAGTTTCTGGCCGTGCTCACACGCTGTGGAGTGAGCAGTGCTGCTCCACCTGTGATTGCTTATTGCTCCTTTGTGTAGCATCCAGGTATTCCCAGAGGATTCCTGCTCTGCTGCAGACCCTTGGTGTGTGCTGTGTCCCCCCCTTTCCAGCCCTGGGCAGCCCAGGCAGTATTTAGGGAAGGTGTAGGTAGTGAGACATCTCCCATCAACAGAACCTGAGGGTGCTTAAAGCCGTGTGGATGATTCAGTGGAAAGCCCTCTGTTCTCTGAGTCACTGCTGACCCCAGGCACCCAGCAAGTGCATTCTGCTGCTCCAGAGGAGACAGAAAAAGGCCATAATTGAGAGTTACCCCTCTGTGCCTCATGGTGTTGGTTTAGAGGAGCTGGGTGGTGTTTTCCTGGGTCTCCTGGTTGCATTTCATCTGCATAGTGATTATGGCTGGCTCAGAAGTTCCCCCGGAGCTTTGATTTGGGGTGAGCAGTGGTGGTCTCATGGTGACATCAAAGTGCTGGGATGTTGGTGTTGGCTGTCACACAGAGTTTTGGTGTCCCTCTCATCCTGGCTGCACCACAGAGATGGGACAGATCTATTTGTGCACTTGCAGAATGCTGAAAACACTGAAGGATTTGAAAGAACTGGGCATTGTTTTGTCTTCTCTGGGTTCCCATTCAGGGCACAGCAAAGGTTGGGCTGCTGCTTCAGGGCAGGAGAGATCCTCTCCTGTGTGTTCAGAGAACTCGCAGCCTTTATCTGGCATCAATCCCCGGGAAGGTGTGAGGCCCGGGTGGGAGCAGAGAGGAGGAGAACATTCCCAAACCATTCCCTGCCCAGCCCAGCCCACCTCCTGTGTGCCTGGCACCAGCCGAGAGGGGCCAGAAGGGAAATTAGGAGGAAAAACATCCCTTGTTTCTGGAATTCTGCTGGCCATTTTCGTGGCTGTGTCCCTGTCCCCCTGCAGCAGCTGCCGGAGACACCAAATGCTTGTCCCCCCATGTCACCTTGGCCTTCCAGTGCTTGACAGAGGACCGTGTGAGGAAAATCAGAAGCAGCTTTAAAATGTGCTCTGCCTTTTTCAAGTACAAACTAATATTTACCTGTGAGTCTGCTTCCCTCATTCCCTCTCCTTGGCAAGCTCGAGATCTGGTTTAAGCTCGATGTTTGAGCATTTACCCAGTGAGGTTCCAGGCTGTGAATATTATCTTTTGAGTTTGGAGGGAGAGAAGGGGGGAGCTGACAGCAGGAAAGGCACCTGAAATGCCTCTCTGTTCCTTAAATGTGAGTTTGGATGCAGTTGATATTTTCAGCCGTTCGTAATGGACACCTCATGGAAAACTTTTGAAAAACATCTCATTTGGGAACAGTTCTGTGTCCTGTGGTGGTTGAAAGGTGACCTGTTTTCATGCTGGGTTGTTTTTTTTTTTTTTTCCTGGGTTGTTCTTTAATCACTTCTTGCGTCAAGCTTTTATTACTACTGACATTTACATGAAAATAAGATCTTTGTTTACGTTGATTTCAGCCACTTGCTTTTTCCTGCTGCATTTTTCTGTCACCCCAGCTGGATTTGCACGGAGCAATAGCAATGATCAAACCCTCCCAGGACACTCTGGAGATCCTGTTTGGGTGATAAGAGTCACTTAGCGTGATCCTGGTGCTTTGCTGAGCTCTTATTCATGGAGCTGCTCTCCCACACATCCTGCATTAGTCAGAGCTCAGCTTTGGAATTAGACATCCTCACTCCAGGAGCACCAGGGCAGGGGAGAGTGGAGGAGAGAGGGAAACTCTGCATCCAGACAGCGACACCGTGGAAAAATCACATTTTTGGTCTGCAGAGAATTCCTTGTGTCTTGCAGCGTGGGGAAGATAAGATACTCTTCTCCCTCCTTTTCTCAAAGTTTTTCAGGTTTTTTTTTTTTCAACGTAACCTGTAATTTAGGGGGGCAGAATTTGGCTTCCATGAATAAGATGATTACCTTGGCTGGAGAGGGGTGCTTGAGGGAGTGACTTCTGCTGCCAGTGATAGCCTGAAAACAACCCTTACCCCTGCTCTGGAGAGTCACAGGAGGAAAAGAAGCTCTCACTAGACCCCATACACAGCTTCCTTTTTGCTGCTGAGAGTTTGAGCTGGGGGAAGAAAATAGTTCAGCTGAAGGTTTTTCCACCTCTCTGGTCCAAAAAACTCTTTTTTTCTTATTGTCCAGAACCAGCCCCCCAAATCAGAGTAATAACCCCCAAAGCAGCAGCAGCACCTCCTGTCTGCCCTCAGCCTCCTCAGAGGTGTTGTAAAAGCTGATTATGAGACACAGGGACACCGGGGCTCTGCCTTCACTGGTGATTACAGACAGAAGAGGCTGTGAAATATTAACTCGTGTGAGCTTTTCATGAGCCCTTCCATCTGAGACGTGCAGCGCTCCCCAAAGACATCCCGCTCTCTGGGGTTGGCTCTCGGAGCTGGATTTCTCCTGCATCGCTGGTGACTCACAGCAGAGGAACTCAAGAGTTGTAAAATGAGCAGAGCCTCCTTCCAGTTCCCTTTTCACCTCAGCGCACACCTTGTGTTAGCTCCTGCTGGAAACTCCTGCTGGAAACTCCGGGGTTTGTTTGGGTCGCTCTGTGTCATGGGGATCAGGGGGAAAAGCCTGTGGGAATCTGCTCTGGGGTGAAGCTCATGGGAAATGATTCACCCACAACTGATTCACTGCTGTGCTGGAGCTGGGAAAGCTCCTTTGGAACAGAGAGGTGCAGAAAGAATTCTTTGGGAAAAGGGGAGAGAGGCTGAAAAGGAACCCAGAAAGTTGGTTTTTTTGTGTTTTTTTTTTTTTTTTTTTTTTTTTTTCGTGAGCAAACTGGATTTTATTTTAAAGGAGAGCAGAGCATCAGGCACGTGTGGGGTGGATCCCAAAGGACATCCCTGCAGAGGGGCTGGGGAGGAGCTTGGAGGAAGTTTGTGGGACCAGGGCCCCTTGTTTGTGGTGTGCTGTTAATTGCTACTGGTTGTGCAAATAATTACATACCTGAGTAAGCTGCTAACCCAGCTTGAAAAGCAGTGGAACACAGAGCCAGTGGCATTGAGGGGAAGACTTGAAAGGCCTCTGTAATTCCAGCAGAGCATTGATCTGTGCCTTAAGTTGCTTTTGAAAATGGGAGATGGGCACTCTGGAAAATTTCACCCTGGATCTCATTATCCGTGCGGGGGAGGTCCAAACACAGATGGGCAAACCTGGAAATAGCTGCTTTTCAAATTACAGGAAAAGCAGCAACATTTTCACTATATAATAAAGAAAATAACAGCAAGGAGCCTCGAGTAGCCTCAAACTATTCCAAACAAGATAATTGGAGGCTGGAGCACGATGTATTTTTAGCTATATCTGCTATAAAGTAAACATGTTCTTTGTCCAGGACCACCAGAAATGTTTCCATAAGAAATGTTGGCCTAGTCCCAACTTGATAGAATGCACAAACATTTGTCTGAGGAGCCAGTTCTGACTCTGGTATTTATATGAAGGTTCTGTTGAAGGCACTGGGAATTGTATATATTGTGAAGGGGAGGCCAAGGTCTTAAAACTGTCATTTTTCCACACTCCCTCTGATAATCCCTTCTGCCTTTGTTAGCACACACATATTTGGGGCAGCAGTTCTTGGTGTGAGGCTTCTGTCCAAGCACTGTGCAGCACATGAGTTTCTTTTTCCTTTTTTTCCTGGGTTCTCTTGCTCTGGTTTATCTGGATTATATCAACAGCTGATGCTGATTTGCAGAACTCTCTTGATTTCAGTGCAAATAGGAGCTTTTTTTTTTTTTCCCTACAGCATCAAGAAGATGCACACAAAAACTAGATATTAAATGTAAATCAATGTAAGTACTGTGGAGGCTGACAGAATAACTGAGTTTTACAGCAGCTTTTTTTTTTTTTTGCCTTTTTTTTTCTTTTTGATTGCCATGTCCTCCAGTAATTCAGCCTTCCTTGAGATGCTTTTGTTTTGGATGCACTCTGGGTTAGGGATGATTATCTGAATTTCCTTGGCATTTCCATCCATCCCTTTTCTCCTCATGAAAGTGCTCTGCCCATCCAAGCCCCATCAGGATGCCTGGAATCTCCTGGGAGAGGGGAAGTTGCTGGATGAAAGTGTGTTGGGTTTTGGCTTTCAGCTTTGGAGTTAAATACGGGATTCTGGGAAGGAATGACGAGCTCTGATAAATGACTTTTCAAAAAGGCACGTTCAGAAACCTCTCCTGTGTCCACTCCCTGCGCCCTTAAGGCTCAAGCACAAATAAGTTTCAATTAGTCTGACACAGATTTGGGCCAATAAACTTGGCTGAAATCAATAAAAGGACCAGGACTGCTTAGAAAAACTGGGTTTTCACATTTAGAGGGATGCAATAACTTCAGAAACAGAGCCTCAAATTACACTTCTACCCTTTATTTTCTGTGGAGAAAAGGCAGAAATATTGGACTGTATATTAGGAAGTTTGGAAGTGATTAAGGCTTAATTAAGCACAAGGATCTGTTCTTTCCTTTTGGGGGTAGGAGGGTGTGTGCTGGGGTCTCTGGGGTAACTAATTTGTTTGCTGTGCTCCTGGCTGTCAGGAAAAGGAGGAGCTGAAAGAAATGGAGGGGCATAAAATTACCAAATGGCTAAAAATAGAGGAGAGAGGAGCTGGGTTTGGTGGCCACCAACCAATATCCTGTAGCTGGGGCAGAAAAGGAAGGGGGTGTAAATAACAGAGATCAGTAAAAAACACAGAGGAAAGAATAGTTGGTAAGAAAGAAGAAAAAGAGATCTCTCCATAGCTTTAAAGAAATAAAAATTAAACTGAGAGTGGATAGGGGCCAAGGCTCTGTGGATCCAGGAGCAGCAACAATGGGCAGAGAGTTTATGGTAAACCAATAAAATGTACTTATGTCTGAATGTGAAATTAGACTCTGAAAAATACGGTCTCAAGGCACCTGCTAAAGAGCTTACTGGAATCTTAATAAATGACTCATGCTGTCATAATCTGATCCTGACATCAACTCCCAGGGCTGGAGTTCTTCAGCTCCGGAGAGGGGGAAGGGGAGAGGCTGCAAAGACTGGGGTGGAAATAGGCAGGTAAAAAACCATTTCCACAAGAGATTTTGCTCATTTTGCTCTTGTCAGCTCCTTTGCAAACCCAGGACAAACGAGACTGGAGCAGAGGAATTCTGCAGCACCAGGAGAAAACGTGAATTTTCTCTTTACCTTTAAAAATCTTTACCCCGATGCTGTGGGTTGTTTGGTGAAGGATGTGTGGTTTCCTTCCACATCCAAAAGAGGATTTTAGTGGGAAGGAAAACCCAGATGAGAGAGTTAGCAGCACAAAATAGGGATGATCAATTGAGAGTTTTGAGGCAGAGATTCATTCTTCTCTCTCCTGGTCTTGGCTCTGCCACAAACTTCTCTTTTGCTTTTGAGAAAATCCTTTAACGCCATTCATTTCAAAGCTGTACAAACTTTCCCTCTCCATGGAGAGATGTTGAAAATTACACATTTATTAATTATTTTAATCTTCTATAAAAGTTAAACGGGAGTGTTAATTATTAGTTTCCTCTCTGGCAGCACATTGCAAACCTCAGCTTGACACAGGGAACTTCTATTTCCAGACCTTGAATGACAGCAGTGTTAAAAGTGCCCCAGAAATGGGAAAATTCAGCGATTCTGGGCAAATTGAGGGGAAAGAGATGGCAAAGGAGCAGCTTGGGAGTTACAGATGTGCTGTGTGGGTCATTTTTTAATTCCCTCCTGTTGATTTGGCCACTGTTGAGGGAAAGTTGAGATTTTATCCAAGTGCTCAGTGAAGCCCTGTGGATATTACAGAGCTCTGCACACAAAAGCCAGATTCTGCTACAAGAATAAATGCTAATTTTCCTGCTGTAGCCCAGATGCAGGGCCAGTAAGGAACTCCTTATCATGTTTTGTGTTCAGGAGGAAATCACAGCCTGTGGCCACTGCTCTTGGTGAATTTTAGTGCAACTGGCAACTTATTAGTCATGGGTTTAAAAACCAGCTCCTGTTCGTGGTTTTTAAAATTAATATTTTCAGTTTTTCTTCCTGATGGTTTTTCTTTTTTCCTTCTCCCCTTTTGCACTTGTTGGTGTTACTGGATACTTGAGTTTTTCAACTATTTTGCTCTCTTGCAAGATTAATGACAGGGATATAAAATTGATGGGGAAGGGATTGGATCTCTAATGGAGTAAATCTGAATTTTTCCAACCTGGACAAAAACATTTGATTGCTCAGATCACTTACCTTGATTTTCACTCCTGGTTTTTGCATCCCTGATTTTAGCTTTGCTTTTAACGCAGGAGAATGGGTGCAAGGAAGAGTTTCATTATCCATCTAAAGATAGCAGCAAAATGCTGAAAGAGGAACAAATAAAACAACCAAAATCTTTCAGACCGTGGGGTGGGTTTTTTGTCTTTCGCAATCCAGGTTCTGACAAATTAAATACCAGTTTAAAAAAGCAACCACAAAACAAACCCAACAGAAAAAACCCCAACAACAACAAACCCCAAACAAGCAGGAAAAAAAACCCCCAAACCAATCAGGCCTGGAAATCAAATTCAGGTTGTGCAATGTTCTCCTGTTTAATTCGGACAGATTGTTTAAAAATAAAGCTTCAGTGTTCCTGTCCCTTTTTTTCCCTCCCCTCTCTGGTTTTGCCATTAAAAAATTACTGTTGCCTTTTGCTCTTTGAGCAGCATTTGGCCTTGGAGAGGCAGATTTGTGTGGTGAATTTCCTTAGGAAGTGGCTTTTAAGGATGGATCCATCCTAAAGGTGTTCAGCCTGAGGGGTTTTTGGTTCTCAAGGACTCCAAGCAGTGTAGGAATACTTGGAATATGCTGGTTTTTTAGAACAATCCTGTACTAAATGGTGGCCAAAAATACTGGTAATTTCAAAAGAAATCCTGTTAAATAGTGTGGAATAATAAATGTATCCAGGCAGTTGTACAGGCAGAGCTGCTCAGCCCAGGCTGCTTCAAGGCAAGGGAAAAGGGAGCAACAATTCAGCATCCCAAGGGAAATTTGGGGTTGGATTCTGCTAATTTTAATGAAGTCTGGATGTACTGAGCTCTTGGATGGTTTAGGATCAGCCTGTGCTTCAGAACAGGACCAGGAGAGGGAAGAGGTTGTGTTTATTATGGGATGGCTCTGCACATGGGACACATGCTGGGGTCACTCCTGGGTCTGCCCTGGGCACAGCAGTTGGCTCCTCTCATCTCCTGTCCCATCTCAGCCACACCAGGAGTTTGTTCTTTGGGAGAAAATGTCCCTTGAGGGCTGAGGAAAATGCTCGTGGAGAGTTGGGAAGGACAGCAGGGGGAACTAGAGCTGCCCTGATGCTCAGCCACGTTCTGTTTGTCTGTTTTGTCCCAAGTCCCTCAAAGTGGAGCCTGAGGAGAGATTTCCCAACCAGAAAACCCCTCAGTGAACCCCCAGGGCTTTGGGGAAATATTCCTTTTGCCTTATCTCTTTTGGAGGGGAGAAGGGGAGGATGCTGGATTTGGAAATAAACCAGATGGCTCTGTGGTTGTAAAAAGTCTCTTTAGATAAAAGTGCAGAGAATTCCATCTCTTTCTGTGCTCTGGGCAGTTTTCCCCTCCAGCTGATTGGGAAGGTTGTTGTTGGGGAATGCAGGGAGAGCCCCATCCTTGGGAAGAACCCCAAAGTCAAACACATTTTGTGTTAATGCCCCACCTCAGCTGCTCCACCCAAATCCACCATGTCCGTGTGCTGCTGGACACTGAGCAGGAGCAACACTTCCCACAGATGTGTCTCCCGTGGAATATTCTTGGAGTATTTCCTTGGAATATTCTCTCTGAATCTTCTTTGGTCTTTTTTTTTTCCCTCTCACTTGGAGATAATGCTGCCAAGATGAAGGGAATGGAGAAGCACTCCTGCTTTATTCCTCGTCTCATCTCTTTTTGTTAAATTCAGTCAATATTTTCATAAGTATTTTTTAAAGTTTTTCCAACCTGATGAATTTTGAGGTCACATCACTCCAGTGAAATCAACACCAAAGTTCCCACCTTCCCCAGAAGCTCAGGTCTAGCCACTGGCACTCTCCTTGGGAATATTCCCTAGTTTTGGCTGGAATCTGTTGTGTTTTGCCTTCCCTGTTGTTGTAGCAGTGTTTGCAAAGGTGTGTGTTCCAAGCTCTGCCAGAGGAACTTTTGGGAAAACTCTCTTAGGGCAGCCAAGATGAGCCCAACCTCTTTGCAATAATTGTTTGTGTGTTTTGCTTTGGGTTTGCTTTATTTTTCTAACTCAGCTGCCAACACAAAGAACCAGGGGAAATAATTCCGAGTAAAAATCCAATTTTCTTTATTTTTCTCTCTCCTTGACAAATTAAAAAAGAGAAATACTTCATTTCACCAAAGCCCTGAAGTGTTTCATTTGGGTCATTAGGAAAAGCAAGGGAAATGAAGGGTTAGGCTTCAAAGGAAGTGCCTGGGGGCAGCTCCCATTCATCCAGAGTGGAGGAGACCCTGCTCCAGCTTTTTCCTCTGCTGGAGAGGAGCTGAAAACTCTTGTCCTGCTTCCCCCAAAAAGGGAAGTTTTGCTAGGAAGAGTCTTCTTCGGAGTGAGGATAGGTTTGGGTGGAAAATCAGCTGGAGGACACACAGGGTAGATGTAAAAATAAAAATAAGCAGCGCTGTAAAAACTCTTTATTTGCTTTCAAGCTGCAACGTGAAAAACGAAACAGGAAGTCTTGGTTGTTTGTAAGGTACCTGAACTTTATATAGACATAGTAGATAAAGTTACATAAAAGGTATCTACTATAAATTAATCTATCTGTGTTTTGAAGGTCCAGGTTCATTAACACACATTTTAAGATGTAACACCTTTCCAAGCACAGCAGAGATGGTGAGAGCTGTGCAAACCCTGCTTGTTCAGGACATGTCAGTGTTTAAGGGCTACCACTGAACTGTCATGTTCTTACTGGCTGTGGCTTTTGTCTCTGCCTCCTAATCAACCATTAAATAGAAAAGAAAAAAACTCTAAAAATCCAGATGTCCAAAAGTAAATCCAGAGCAGAGCTGTTGTATGAAACAAATGTTATTCGTTGTGGATGCTTCATCCCTGGAGTGCCTAAAGGGGCTCCAGGAGAGCTGGAGAGGGCCTTGGGACAAGGGGTGGAGGGACAGGACACAGGGAATGGCTTCAGACCAGAAGAGAATGGGGTTAGATGGGATATTGGGAAGGAATTGTTCCCTGTGAGAGTGGGGAAGGGCTGGGATAGAATTCCCAGAAAATCCGTGGCTCCTCCTGGATCCCTGGAAGTGTCCAAGGCCAGGTTGGACATTGAGGCTTGGAGCAGTGGAAGGTTTCCCTGCCCATGGCAGGGCTGGCACTGGGTGACCTTTAAGATCAGCTCCAACCCAAACCAGGCTGGGATTCCATGATTTTAGAGGTAAATCCTTGCCCTGAAGATGGGCACCAGCAGCGCCGGGTGTCAGTGACCATGCCAGGGGTTGGTGACCATGCCAGGTGTCAGTGACCATGCCGGGTGTTGGTGACACATGCTGGGTGTTGGTGACCATGCCAGGGGTTGGTGACCATGCCAGGTGTTGGTGACACATGCTGGGTGTTGGTGACCATGCCAGGGGTTGGTGACCATGCCAGGTGTCAGTGACCATGCCGGGTGTTGGTGACCATACCAGGTGTCGGTGCCCATGCCGGGTGTCGGTGACCATGCCGGGTGCCGGTGACCATGCTGGGTGTCAGTGACCATGCCAGGGGTCAGTGACCATGCCGGGTGTCAGTGACCATGCTGGGTGTCAGTGACCATGCCGGGTGTTGGTGACACATGCTGGATGTTGGTGACCATGCCAGGGGTTGGTGACCATGCCAGGTGTTGGTGACACATGCTGGATGTTGGTGACCATGCTGGGTGTCAGTGACCATGCCGGGTGTCAGTGACCATGCCGGGTGTCAGTGACCATGCCAGGTGCCAGTGCCCATACCAGGACAGAACCACCCCCTGTGGCAGTCCCAGGCTCACCAGCCCTCCCTGTGCCCCCCTGCAGGTCCCTGGATGGGCGGCTGCAGGTGTCCCACAGGAAGGGGCTGCCCCACGTCATCTACTGCCGCCTGTGGCGCTGGCCCGACCTGCACAGCCACCACGAGCTGCGCGCCATGGAGATGTGCGAGTTCGCCTTCAACATGAAGAAGGACGAAGTCTGTGTCAACCCCTACCACTACCAGAGAGTGGAGACCCCAGGTACCCCCACAGCCCTCCTCAACTTCTCCTGCAGCAGGAGGCAGCACCCAGGAGATCCCTCCTCTCCTCAGCCTCTCCTGCAGCACCCAGGAGATCCCTGCCCTCCTCAGATCCTCCTGGAGCAGGAGGCATCTCCCAGGGCATTCCCAGGAGATCCCTGCCCTCCTCAGATCCTCCTGGAGCAGGAGACATCTCCCAGGGCATTCCCAGGAGATCCCTGCCCTCCTCAGATTCTCCTGCAGCAGGAGACATCTCTGAGGGCATTCCCAGGAGATCCCTCCTCTCCCCAGCCTCTCCTGCAGCAGGAGACATCTCTGAGGGCATTCCCAGGAGATCCCTCCTCTCCCCAGCCTCTCCTGCAGCAGGAGACATCTCTGAGGGCATTCCCAGGAGATCCCTGCCCTCCTCAGCCTCTCCTGCAGCAGGAGGCATCTCCCAGGGCATTCCCAGGCATGGTGGATCTATTATTGGTGATAATCCCTCACCGTATGGAGTAGAGTAATTTATGAACCTGCACTCAGTTGGAAAATATCCGTTGGGAATCAGTGAAATCCAGGTGAGCAGGTTCCAGGTTCCCAGTGTGGTGCTGTGTGCCCACAACTCACAGAAGGAACCGTAGCAGTGTTCTGTGCATCCCTCACTGCTGGGGTTAAATGAAGAATAAACTGTTAAACTAGGGCTAAGAACAGCTCCCAGCTTCCTGTTCTGGAGTCTCCTCCTGCCTCTGGAAGAGACTTTGATCTGGAGCTGCAGGAGCTTCTGCTGCATGTCAGCACAGATCTGCAGAGCCAGGCAGGATGTTTATGCTAATCCCACCTGCCTGCTCCATCCTATGGGAAACTCATTCCTTGGGAATCATGGGGTGCACCATCTCCTGAATGGTGTTTGCAGCAGAGCTGAAAGGGGGTAGAGAGCCCAGATGTGCTCAGATAAACCCTCTCCCATTCCCAGCTGGGAATAAACATCATCCTCACCTGCTGCTCTTATTCCAGAGGCAAACACCAACTCCTGTCCCTTAACGAGCCTCCTTTGTATCCCATGTATTCAAAGCTGTCACTCCAAACTGGTTTCTCCTCGTTTTCTGCTCACTTTGATTTCAAAGCTGTTCCCTGGTTTCCCTTCCCAGTGCTGCCTCCAGTGCTGGTGCCTCGGCACACGGAAATTCCGGCCGAATTCCCGCCCCTGGATGACTACAGCCACTCCATCCCAGAGAACACTAACTTCCCTGCAGGTATCGAGCCCCAGAGCAACTACATTCCAGGTACCTTGTGTCTTCCATTCAGGGAGCAGAGGGAAGGGTCAGAGAGCACAGGGAATCCTGGCTGGGGAGCCCAAACTGGGAATCTTTTCTTTCCGTCGTTCCTCTGGAGTTAGAGAGGGCAGAAATAGCTGGAAATTGTAAATGTGGGCACTCAACCAGGGCTGTTCACGGCTTTGTTTTGTTGGGTTTTAGACTCACCTCTTCATTCAGTGGTACAGCCTCAGTTTGTTGTGAAATCTAAACTGGGTGTTCCCTTACCAGGTTGAGATTTGAATGAAATTCAGCCATTTTGAGTAAAAGTCTCCAAATTTCTGATGGAATTGAGCTCTTCTATTTATGTATCTCTTCTACAAGCAATTTACACCTTATTTGCATGGACAAGTTATGCAGCTGCACTCCAGGAGAGGAGAAATATGTGGACAGAAAACTGCCTCCATGGCTTAAACTTTCATGGGACTGAAAATCCGGATTTTTTTGTTTTCCCCCTCCTCTGTTATTCACAAATATGGATATCACCCTGGCTGTGCTGGCTCCTCCCTCCAGCAGCTTGAGAAAGAAAAGTAATTAAAAAAAAAAAAAGAATTTTGAGCTCCTTGTGAATGGCAAAGTGAATGTTTTGGGTGCTTAAAATCCAGACTTTTCGGTTGCACTGACAGTGTGATGGTTTCTGTGCCTCCAGAGACCCCTCCTCCAGGCTATTTGAGTGAGGATGGAGAAACCAGTGACCACCAGATGAACCCCAGCATGGATGCAGGTGAGTCACCTTTGGGGTTTTGATTTAATGGCTGGATCCCAAAGGAAGTTGAATGTCCAGGTTTTCTCTCATTGCCACAGAAAGAAGCAGCCAGGTTTGGAATGAGGGTATACCTAATTTATGTTCAATTAATCCATATATTATGTTCAAATAGCCCACATTAATGTTCACATGTTGTGGACTTTCCTCATTACAGAAAAAAATAAAGAAACCAGCTCAGAACAGTGTGAAAGGAAAAGCAGAAATGGGCTGCAGCAGCTCTCTTCATCCATGGGACATCCAAGTGCAGATATTGAAAATATAGGCCCAGAATTTGTGGCAAATTTACATGATTGAGGATAAAATTCTGGCAGCTTTTGGGTCAGATCTGTGTAACGTGATCCAATGCTCCATTGTCCCAAACCCAGCAGGATTGAGGACATGAAGTGTTACAGTTTTCATTTTATTTGGCCAGGCAATGTACACCCAAGCCCTTTAAAGCCCAGCGTTTGTCAGGGTGATACCTGAAAGTAAAACAGCCAAGTGCTGCTCAGTTTGGAAAATTAATGGGTTAAACTTGAGTGAGCTCGCTGTGAAGGGGCAGCAAGTTGATATTTGAAAGCTCCTGTAAGGAGTAATAAACATCAGAGAAGCTGCAGTGTCAAAAAGGAGACTGCAGTGAGCAGTGGGCTGTCCCTCCAACAAGCCTGGGCAGCACTGCAGATCCTGTGAATGTTTTTTTCCTGGTGCAGATTCCATAGCAATAATTATCCCATCTTGATTTTCAGGTTCTCCAAACTTATCACCAAACCCCATGTCTCCAGCACACAACAATCTGGGTAAGCACATGATCTTGGGAGCTGGGTGTAATTACAGTCAAGAGGGTGACATTTGAATGATGCTGTCGAGCTTGTGCGCTTTTAACAATATTCCAATGGTTTTAAAGTGCCAGAGGGCAACTTTGGATTGGATGTGAGCAGGGAATTGTTCCCTGGGAGGGTGGGGAGGGGCTGGGATGGAATTCCCAGAGAAGCTGTGGCTGCCTCTGGATCTCTGGGAGTGTCCACGGCCAGGCTGGAGCACCCTGGGATGGTGGAAGTTGTCCCTGGCCGTGGCAGGAGGTGGCACTGGATGGGATTTAAGGTCCCTTTTAATCCAGCCCATCCTGGAATTGTGTGATTCTGTGAGCCTGAGCATGGTCTGAGCAGGGAGAAGTGGAGGAGGTTGGTTGGTGTGGGGCTGAAGAGTCCAAATAAGCAGGGAATGTGCAGGAATGCTGGTGAATGGAGAGGTCATGGACAACATTCCTGGAGCACCAGAGGTGTTTGTGGCTGGGGGAGATGCAGGGGAGGATTGCTCTGCCTCACACCAGCTGCTTTTCCTCACCCAAACTCAAGTTGCTCTGCAATCTGGAGTTGTTTTCCCTCCCCCAGCTCCATCCTGGGCACGGGGAGCACATTCCTGCCCCAGGGGCTCTGTCAGACCACGGCTGGCACTGACTCATTCCACACCTGTGACAGCAAACAGGGGAACCCTGAGGAGAAGGGAGAGCAGCTGAACCTCTGAGACACCACGAGAGCTTCTGTGGCTCTCTCTCTGCACCTCTGTTATCTCAGAAATTCCACCCTCTATTTTCATTCTGACCACTCTGAGCTCCTGCCCTGTTTGGAATTGCTCTGCCATAAAAATCCCTCCCAGCTCTGCCTGGCTGCAGGATCAGCTCCCCAACTGTTCATTAAGGCAGCAGACAGAGCCCACTTGAGACTACTCTGGAATAACCATGGCCATAAAGTTTACATATGCTTTTAATCCTGGCACGCAGGACTTTGACACTGCTCCAAAATTTGTCAGTCATTGGCTGACTTGTGGATATCTCGGGGCTGTTGAACAGAGGATTTCTTTTTTTCCCCTCTCGTTTTTTTTTTTTTTTAATATTGCCATAGTGACACAAAACTTTTATTTCTTTAACTGCTACAGCTCTAGAAGAGAATGCATGACTGAGACATCTTTATTTCATTTTCCCCACTGTGCTGCCTACGAGCTGATGAGGTTTTTCTTGCAATTTTTCCTTCTTTTTTTTTTTTTTTTTTTTTTCAACCTAAAAATAAAAAGCCAATTCCATGTAACAAACTCAACATAAGGCAGAAAGGAGTTCCTAGGAAACAAACCCCTCATATCCTCCCTGACAGGGGCACTGACTATTAACCCATCAGATGTCTCAGGTGCTGTCTGGGGACAAAAAAGAGGAGCAGGTGAAGCTGGTAAAGCACAAGGAATCTCTTTGTAGTCTGAGGAGCAGACAGCAGAGAAGCACTTTAATTTACCAGCATTTAAAAGCACCTTTAAATTCTTGCAAACTGTATTTATTGCTCTCAGGCAGGAGCTTCCGTAAATGAAGAACTTCTTGTTGCTTTTAATTTCATTGTAAATTTTTTTGCCTTTGAGGAAGCTACGAAATAATAAAGGAAAGAGCAGCTGAGCCACACTTAAAAGTGTCCAAGGGCAAAATTGTCATCACATGAGTGTTGTAAATGTCTTATCTGCAGCAAGGAGCTGCTCCCAGGGAAATCAGACCTTCAGCCTGATGGTCACAGCCTCTCTGGTCTCCACTTGGAGCTGTTGTTGGTGGCTGGTGACCTGCAGCACTCCTGTAATTCCTGGATAAGCAGAACTCCACTGTCTAGGGCTGGACTTTGCTCTGCAGGAGTCTACTGAGGCTTTCCTGTGTATTTGTGGGGGAAATGGAACAGAAATCCAAACCCCACAGCAGTGTGTGCTCAGTTTCTCAGTTTCTCAGCTCTCGAGCAGAGCATTTCCAGCTTGGCCAGGAAGAAAACCACGTCCCAGGATTGCTTTGTTTATTTGAGCAGAAGAACTACCTGAAGCTTTTAAGACAGTTCACTTTGTGTAAACTGAACTTTGCTCTTAAATCCCATGGCCATATTCCACGAGTTCCAGAGGCAATAAAGCAGCACAAGGCAAACCAAGTGTGACACCAGGGGCAGGGTTACCTCGAGGAGCAGGGCAGGTTTTCCATGTCAGGCAGAAACGTGGGATGGAAGGAGCTCAGGGAATTTCATCTTTCCATTCCCAGGCACAAAAGCGTTGCAAGGTAACATATTGGGATGTTTGGGTTTGTTTTTTTTTTAATTTCTCCTTTCAGTTTGTGTGTTGGAGTTGGAAGTGTTTGAGTTTTGGTTCCAAATTACAGTTGTCAAGTTTTCAGTTGTCAAACATAAGCTTTAAGTGGAAGTCACAGATATCCAAGGATCTCTTCCCTATTGCTGAAACACGAACAGAGGGAAATACTAAAAGCAAAATGAAAGGAGAGTTGCCAGCATTCTGTGGGCATTGGGAATGAAGTCAGGGAGTTGGGGCTGGCTGAGGAGCAGCCCTGTGGTCACACACATTGTTGTTCCAGGGGGCCAACCCTTGGAGCACAGGAAATCCATTGTCAGGGATTGTTCCACAGAAGGACTTGACGCAGGAGCTGTCAGAGGAGTGAGCACACTGTCACATCCCTGTCCCTCTGTCCCCCTGTCCCACTGCCAGCCCTTCCCTGGGTGCAGAGGGAAGGGAAACACTCACCTCTCAGCATCTCCTCCTTTGCAGGGAGGGAGTTGGCACTGGTACAGTTGCAAACATCTCCCAGCGAGTTCTGAGCCAGGCTGTGATCAAACACATTCCCTGAAAGGAGGGTAACAACTTCCCTTGTGCTCGGAGAGGGGGAGCAGAGCAGGCAGCAGATTTTTCCCAGGACTTTCATCTGGCAGGGAAGATGCAGGACTGGGACCATCCCAGCACCCCGGGGACACTTCTGACAGCAAAGCTGTTTCTGAGTCAAGGCTGAAATTGTGCAGGGATGATTGAGGCAGGATTTGCCTGGGTTTCATGTATCCTGTTCCATTGGTTGTGTACCCTCACGCACTTCTTTGTTCTTTGGCTTTAGCAGAGCTGCATTCTCTTCCTTTTCCCCAAACACAGAAGCCATAAATTGAAAATGAATATTTAGGACAGCTCTAACACAAGAGGGAACTTGCCCATCCCACAGCAGCTTAAGCTGAAGTTTAAAACTACAAATCACAGGGGAAAGCAGCATCATTAAAACCTTGGTTGCAGTTTTTAGAGACAGACTTTCCCTCAAACCAGGATTTGTTGGTTTCTGTCTTTCCTCAAGCTGCAGATAAGGCAGAAATAAAATTTCTGTACATCCTTCAGTGAGGAATCCACAGTTCCCTTGAGCCCCAACCAGGTGGAGGCGGTTTCTGAAGGAAAGGACCACAAAACCATGGAGAGGTTTCAGTGTTTTTATAACTTGAATAGCACCAACCCGAGGATATTACTTAAGGATCAACACAAGTTGATTTTTCTGGAGCTGAGCAGCCTTTTGATTAGAAAAGCACTTGCTGTGGAGTAAGAGCCCAGTCATGTGGAACTGATCTGTTTTCTTTGGTGGGTGGACTCACCTTGGGAGGCTCTGGGCAGAGCTGGTGTTTGCTGGGCCTCTCTCCAAACTGTGCTGGGGCCACGGAGCCCAGAGCAGTCCTGAGGTGGCCCCAGCTGCTGGAAGAACTTGCCTGGTGTGGCAATTTCCAGTGGGAAAACCAAATGTGCCATGCAGGAGTAAAAGGCAGGGACGGTAAACTTGTGTTACTCCTGGACTTGTGAAATAATGTTTCTATCAAGAGAGGGGCTTGCTTGAAGCTGTAAGATTAAAACATGAGGAAGTGGTAGGTAAAAGAAGCTAGGAATGGGTATAAGCTCCAAATTTCGTGGATTTTGAAGCCTGCTAAGGATTACAGAGTTCCCCAGATGAGCTTCTATTCAATTCCTTATTTGCTGTCAGCAAAGCTTGTAACAAAGCAGAAACCAAAGTGATTTTCCTGATTATTGGCTACTTTGGGAACTCTTCCAGCAGTGGAGGGGAAGCCAATGTATCTTTTGGCTGCTCCAACCTGTGCCTGAAGGTTATGGAGTAACAGGTACAGGTGAGAAAAGACTCCCAGACCTCTGCAGAGGAGACCCTGGTTAGTGTGAGAGGAGGCTGGCGTGGTAAAAACCTGTCTTGGGGATTTTTTTTGAGTTGATTTTATAAGCCCCACATTCTCCTAAGCCCTGCAGGAGCAGCAGATGGGAAAGCCTATGGAAAAAGCTGGGTTTTGCTGCTTGATGTTAACTCCTTGGCCAGATGGGAGCTCTTCTGTTCTGTCTTTAAGCACCATTTGAACGAGGATGAAGTGATAAATTAGGGGGAGGGCTGGAGGGAATTCTCTTGCGTTGGATGTGGGGAACAGCACTTAGGAACTGGCTGGGTCTGCTTTGCACGTCCCCTGCTCAGCCTGGCTCTCAGCAGGGCTGGGCACCTCCTTGTGCTGCACTTGCAGGAAATTTGGCTTGAGCCTTGCTCTGCTGGAGTCTCCTCAGCTTCAGTGGGAGCAGTGGAATCATTCAGTGCTGTTGGAGTGCCCACCCTGCCTTCCTGAGGCGCCTTCAGCTCCTCACCTTCAGCCCCTGGGCCTTGATCCACGAGGCAAAACCAGGACCTCTGCCCTGCTGGCAGGATGGGTTTTCCTCTGATGGTTTGAGATCCTGTGCACTGAGAGAGAGTTTTTGCATCACTTTGATGCCAGTGTTAAAGGCAGTTTGGGGCATTATTTCAGACTCTGCTGGTTTTACCAGTGCCAGAGAGGTCACAGCAGGGTCAGTAAGAAGGAAAGTTGGATTTACTCGTTGGAAGTGCACAGATTTAGGGTGCAGCACACATGTGCTATCGACAGCAGGTTTGTGCTTTGTTCTTTCCAAGATTTTCTACTCCTTCTTTTTCTTTGTCTTTTTGAGGAACTGGCTAGCTGAGAGTGATCCCACATTTCACAGTAAAGCTGAGTTTGTTTATTTACTTTCCCCCAAGTGTGAGGCTGCTCAGTGACACCCCACTTGCTAAGTGAGTAATGCCTTTGACTGTTTGTGATTGCTCCACGTGCCAGAAGCTCCAGGGGTGATGTCACCTCCTTGCTGTGGTCCATTAAAATGAAACTTTGGTCGAAGTGAGCCTGAGGAATGAAGCAGAACAATATTCCAAACCAGCTGGGTTTTGGTTGTTTTTTTTTTTTCATCCCCCTTTCCCTTTGCTGTGGCTGACTTGGCTTTTGTTTGGTGCAGATCTGCAGCCCGTGACCTACTGCGAGCCGGCCTTCTGGTGCTCCATATCCTACTACGAGCTCAACCAGAGGGTGGGAGAGACTTTCCACGCCTCACAGCCCTCCATGACCGTGGATGGCTTCACTGACCCCTCCAACTCGGAGCGGTTCTGCCTGGGTTTGCTGTCCAACGTCAACAGGAACGCGGCCGTGGAGCTCACCAGGCGGCACATCGGTAATTCTGCTGCCTCCTCAGCAACGGGGCACCCCACAGAAACCCCTCCACAAAAACCTTCCACAAACACCCCTCCACAGAAACCCCTCTACAGAAATCCCTCCACAAACACCCCTCCACAAACACCCTTCCACAAACAACCCTGTAAACACCCCTCCACAAACACTCTTCCACAGAAACCCCTCCACAAACACCCCTCTACAAAAACCCCTCCACAAACACCCCTCCACAGAAACCCCTCCACAAAAACCCTCCCACAAACACCCCTCCACAAACACCCTTCCACAAACACCCTTCTACAAACACCCTTCCACGAACACCCCTCCACAGAAACCCCTCCACAAAACCCTTTCCACAGAAACCCCTCCACAAAACCCTTCCACAGAAACCCCTCCACAGACACCCCTCCACAGAAACCCCTCCACAGACACCCCTCCACAAACACCCTTCCACAAACACCCCTCCACAAAAACCCTTCCACAGAAACCCCTCCACAAATACCCCTGTACAAACACCCTTTCACAAACACCCCTCCACAGAAACCCTTCCACAAACACCCCTCCACAAACACCCCTCCACAGAAACCCCTCCACAAACACCCTCCCACAAACACCCCTCCACAAACACCCTTCCACAAACACCCTTCCACAAACACCCCTGTAAACACCCCTCCACAAACACCTTTCCACAAACACCCTTCCACAAACACCCCTCCACAAACACCCCTCCACAAAAACCCCTCAATTAGTAGGTTTAGAACCCTGGGTGGGGAATATCTGTGGCTTCCAGCAGGCTGATGGCCCACACAACAACACTAAGTGTGGGGTTTTTTCACATAATCCTAATACAAAAATGCACCAAGGAACACTAAAATTGCTGCATGTCATAGAATTTAAACCATTTCACGCACTCTCTGTATCTGGAGGGATGTCAGGGATAATTTTGTGTGTTCCTTTTCCCTCCTGCACTGCTTAATTTTCTGAGTGACCTTTTATAAATGGAAACTGAGCTCCTTGATTGTCATCTCAATTTCCACTTTTCCTGCAAGGTCCCAGCCAATTTGTTTTCAGTGAAAATTGTGCTAAGTAAAACGTCCCAAATTTCTGCAATTTTGCTGAAAGTAAATTGCTTGTTCTTTACTGTTTTCTGCTGACTCCTATCAAAAATGAACCTGATTTTTGTCCTAATTTTTCTCCCCTTTCCTGAGCAATAGGAGAATTCTCCCTCTTGCACAGGAGGATCTTTCTTGACTTGTTTTGAAGATTATTATACTCCAATCCCCAAAACCCACCAAGGTTCAGAAATCAGATTTTAAATGCAGCAGATTTTAAATCCTGCTCTGTGGAAGGACGAAAGCAACACATTCAAACAGGAATGTGAGACCACAGCAAATGTTTATTTGAGCAACAAAATGTATTCTCCAACTTTGTTCCTTTATTAACTGAGATTTTTAATGATTTATGTAAACACCTATGGGCAGTGTATGTGTCCTTGTACATGAAGTCATCTCCAGCAAAAGACAAGGATTTGGAAGTGCTGTGGAATTCCGTTCTAAATCATTGAGTAAATCCACTAACAGTTGCACCCAGCTGGGATGACTTTCAGGAGAAATGATGGTTTTCACGTGTTAAGTGATAGAAATGACGACTTTCAGGTGTTAACTGATAGAACATTCACACAGAACACAGCAGTGTGTCTGGAGGGAGCAGGTTTGAGGGACCTGGCTGGGGCTGGAGGTACAATTCCAGCCGGGGCTGGAGGTACAATTCCAGCCGGAGCTGGTGCTCCTGCCTCACTCAGCTCAGCTCAGCTGGCCCATGGAGCAGTTTACTGCAGTGTGCAGTGGGACGCTTTCCATCAGTGCTGCCTGAGTGCTGCTTTGGAGCTGGCTGAGGGAACTGTCCCAGCCCCTGGGGCAGTATTTCCTGGTGTTTTTACCCTTGAGGGAGTTATCCCAGCCCCTGGGGCAGTATTTCCTGGTGTTTTTATTGAGGGAGCTATTCCATCCCCGGGGTCAGCTTTCCTCCCCTAAGGAACCATCCCGTCCCCGGGGTCAGTTCTCCCTGAGGGAACCATCCCGTCCCGGGGTCAGCTTTCCTCCCCTAAGGAACCATCCCGTCCCGGGGTCAGTTCTCCCCTGAGGGAACCATCCCGTCCCGGGGTCATTCTCCCTGAGGGAACCATCCCATCCCTGGGGTCATTCTTCCTGAGGGAACCATCCTGTCCCTGGGGTCAGTTCTCCCTGAGGGAACCATCCTGTCCCTGAGGTCATTCTCCCTGAGGGAACCATCCCGTCCCCGGGGTCAATTCTCCCTGAGGGAACCATCCCGTCCCCGGGGTCAGTTCTCCCTAAGGAACCATCCCGTCCCCGGGGTCAGTTCTCCCCTAAGGAACCATCCCGTCCCCGGGGTCAGTTCTCCCTGAGGGAACCATCCCGTCCCCGGGGTCATTCTCCCTGAGGGAACCATCCCGTCCCCGGGGCAGTGTCTCCCTGAGGGAACCATCCCGTCCCCGGGGTCAGTTCTCCCCTAAGGAACCATCCCATCCCCGGGGTCAGTTCTCCCTGAGGGAACCATCCCGTCCCCGGGGTCATCCTCCCTGAGGGAACCATCCTGTCCCTGGGGTCAGTTCTCCCTGAGGGAACCATCCCGTCCCCGGGGTCATCCTCCCTGAGGGAACCATCCTGTCCCTGGGGTCAGTTCTCCCTGAGGGAACCATCCCGTCCCGGGGCAGTGTCTCCCTGAGGGAACCATCCCGTCCCCGGGGTCATTCTCCCCGAGGGAACCGTCCCGTCCCGGGGTCAGTTCTCCCTGAGGGAACCATCCCGTCGCCGGGGTCAGTTCTCCCTGAGGGAACCATCCCGTCCCCGGGGTCAGTTCTCCCTGAGGGAACCATCCCGTCTCCGGGGTCATCCTCCCTGAGGGAACCATCCCGTCCCCGGGGTCAGTTCTCCCTGAGGGAACCATCCCGTCCCCGGGGTCATTCTCCCTGAGGGAACCATCCCGTCTCCGGGGTCATCCTCCCTGAGGGAACCATCCTGTCCCTGGGGTCAGTTCTCCCTGAGGGAACCATCCTGTCCCTGGGGTCAGTTCTCCCTGAGGGAACCATCCTGTCCCTGGGGTCAGTTCTCCCTGAGGGAACCATCCCGTCCCGGGGCAGTGTCTCCCTGTGTTTGTCCCCGCTGACCCCCGGCTGTGTGGCAGGCCGCGGCGTGAGGCTGTACTACATCGGCGGGGAGGTGTTCGCCGAGTGCCTCAGCGACAGCGCCATCTTCGTGCAGTCCCCGAACTGCAACCAGCGCTACGGCTGGCACCCGGCCACCGTCTGCAAGATCCCGCCAGGTAAGGGGACAGTCACTGGGGACAGTCACTGGGGGGATAATGCGTGGGAGATAGCACCTGAGGGGATAATGCATGGGGGACAGTGATGGGGGACAGTGGCTGGGGGAAGGCACCTGGGGGACAGCACCTGAGGGGACAGCACCTGGGGTACAGTGACTGGGAGACAGCAACTGAGGGACGGCACAATACCTGCAGGGACAGCGCCTTGGGGACAGCGCCTGGGGATAGCATCTGAGGGACAATACCTGTGGAGGCAGCACCTGGGGGACAATACCTGTGGAGGCAGCACCTGAGGGACAATACCTGTGGGGACAGCACCTGGGGGACAATACCTGTGGGGACAGCACCTGGGGGGGGACAGCTCTGCTCCCTGGCACTGTGGGCACGGCTTTGGGCATCTCCAGGCTGCTGGAAAATCATAGAATTGGTTTGGTTGGAGCATCCTCTTCCTATGCTGTTTCCCATCCAGCCTGGCCTGGAGCACTTACGGAGATGGGGGAATCCACAAAATCTCTGGGAAATCTGTTTTACTTTTTTAGAAGCCACTTGGTAATTCCAGCAGGGCATTTTTATAGCTTAAGGGATGAAGGTGCTGCTGAAGGAAGCTGCTGTGGAGGCTCCAGTAGTCACACTTCCTTCATCCAACAGGACAGAATCTAAGCACAGCTTAGAGCAGAACCTGCCACTTGTTCCTTCGGTGTTTTATCAGTCCATTGTTGTATTGCAATTATCTCATAGACACGTTGGTAATTTTCTTTGTGCTTCTAAGTAATGGTAAGAAGTTTCTCTTCATTTAGATTCACCCATAAGAGATTTAAATTGTTCCTCTTTTTCAGGGCTCTAGTAAAATCCCCTCCCTCCTCTCTGTGAATTAGTTTGTTCTAAAGAAATCATATTTGCAGACACCTTGTTGTTCAGTCTGAAATTCCTGCTGAAAGATTACAAGATAATTTATTTCATCTATTTGGGAAGAAAAGGCTTTTTTTGTTAGATAAATGCAAAAAGCTGGTAAGAGAGGAGATGCTGTCTGAAATGGACTTTAGCTAAGCTTACACAAGCTGACTTTCTACAGTTAAAAGCCTGTATATATTTAAAAACAGAACTTCTTTGTTTAGAAATATTTGAATTCTTTTCTTTTGAGAGGACGTCCATATGCTCCAAGCTCTGGCCCATCCTAATGGGTTTCCTTTCTCAGATGCAGCTGCCAGTGCTGCAAATTATGACTTAATTCTCCACCACATCACAGGAGTCCACCCTGGCTGGAGCCAACATCTGCAGACATGAAAAGCCCACATTTGTGCTCGGGATCCAGCTCAGGCTCATGTTTGGATGCCAGCTCTCCCCACTTTTGCCACAGTCTTTGGCCGCCTCTTCTTCAAATCTTTGCTGGGTTTGAAGCAGTTTCTTCATTGCCTTGTTGACAGGACCGAGTCATTCCCACTCCTCCCCGTGGAGAGACCTGTTCCCAAGTGCTCCTGAGGGCTGGGATCCAGCACTGGGATCCTCCTGGAGTTTATTCCTCCTTCCCTGACCCTGACACCTTCACCCTTCAGGCTCCCTGAGGCTGCAGCCCCTGGGCTCTTCCCTGGTGCCCAGAGTGGGCAGTGCTCCCTGCAGCTGCTGTGGTCACCCTTTGCTCCACACCAGCTGAGTCCAGCCCAGGAGAGGAGGCCCACAAGTGATTTTTAGCAAAACATTCCACTCCAAATGTTGCTTTTCAGCCTTGGCCCATGTGTAATCCCAAATGAGCCTTAGCTGAGTGCCTGGTTTCAGAGTTTAACTTGTTTATGGTTATCTGGGAGAAAGCAAACGTAGTGACAGTTTTTAAAGGAGTGGGGCATTTATTTATTTATCTAAACTATGAAGGGTGTTATTATATTTCACCTTTCTCCCCTAAGAACAGTCGAATAAGTTGTTCTCAGTTGTTTAGCTGGGGCTAAACATCAGGGGAAAGACTTCAGTTTTAAAAGGAAGGTGTTTGGCAGGTGAGAGTGAAACTGGAGAGAGGATTTTAGCAGGAGCAGCCCTGCCACCAGCCCTGGCAGCCTCTTTAACCCTCAGAGCTGCTCCCTGGTGTGTCTGAGTGGTTTCACTTCTGAACTTCCCCCTTCTGTGACAGACTCTGTGTCAACCCAGCACCAGGGAGCTCCTGTTTTAGCCTGTGCATTCCTCCCCTCCAGGCCCTGCAGGGATCTCTGCTGTTCAGTGTTCAGGCTTTAAATTACAACAGGGAAGGAAATAGTGTCCAGGGGAGAGAAGGTTCCACGGGAGGATCCCAAGTCTAGTCTCTCCAGTCACAATCTGCCAGGGGGCTCCAGCATTCGGAATTCTCTCCTTTTCCTTCTTGCTGTGAAAATGTGTCAGCCTCAGTTCCTGTCTCTGGGCTCTGAGGACACAGCGTGAAAACCCCGGAATCCTCAGTCCCATCAAGCCAACGCCTTGTCCTTGCCGTGTCCTTTCCCCCAGGCTGTAACCTGAAGATTTTTAACAACCAGGAGTTTGCTGCCCTGCTGGCGCAGTCGGTGAACCAGGGCTTCGAGGCCGTGTACCAGCTGACCCGCATGTGCACCATCCGCATGAGCTTCGTCAAGGGCTGGGGCGCCGAGTACAGGTGGGCATCTGCTCCTGCCAGCCCTGCTCCCAGCTGGGACAGCCCTGCAGGGCTCTTGGGAAAAGGGGAGTCAGCCCAGGAGCATGGATGGGTTGTGGCTCTTGGGAAGGGGTTGGGGATCACACAGGCTCTGCTCCTGCTCCCACTGCGACAGCCCTGCAGGGCTCTTGGGAAAAGGGGAGTCAGCCCAGGAGTGTGGATGGGTTGTGGCTCTTGGGAAGGGGCTGGGGATCACAGAGGCTCTGCTCCTGCTCCCACTGCGACAGCCCTGCAGGGCTCTTGGGAAAAGGGGAGTCAGCCCAGTGTCTGTTCAGGAACACGGATGGGTTGTGACTCTTGGGAATGCGTTGGGGATCACTCAGGCTCTGCTCCTGCTCCCACTGGGACAGCCCTGCAGGGCTCTTTGGAAAAGAGAAATCAGCCCAGTGTCTGTTCAGGAACACGGATGGGTTGCGACTCTTGGGAAGGGATCAGGGATCACCCCAGGTTCTGCTCCCCCTGCTCTTAGCTGGGAGAACCCAGCAGAGCTGTTGGTGCTGTTTGGAAAAGGGGAATCAGCCCAGTGTCTGTTCAGGAACACAGATGGGTTGTGACTCTTGGGAAGGGGTCAGGGATCACCCCAGGTTCTGCTCCCCCTGCTCCTAGCTGGGAGAACACTGCAGAGCTGTTGTTGCTGTTTGGAAAAGGGGAATCAGCCCAGGAACAAGGATGGGTTGTTCCCAGCCTCTTGGGGAAGGGGTTGGTCTGCTCTCTTTGTGGGATACACCTGGGAGGCCACATGTGGAAGAAACCAAAAGCTTTACCTGGAGTGTGCAGATAAATCCACATGGTCCGGGTAGGAAATAGAACATTTATTCTTTAAAACTGGATGTTTATTGGATAGTTTGAGTGTCTTAAGACTGTACTTCTACCAAGACAGGATTATAGAATCCTGGAATGGTTTGGGTTAAAGCTTATCTGGTGCCACCCCTGCCTTGGACACTTCCCGGGGTCCAGGGGCAGCCACAGCTCCTCTGGGCACTCTGTGCCAGGGCCTGCCCACCCTGCCAGGAATTCCTTCCCAATATCCCATCTCTCCCTGTCCTCTGGCAGTGGGAAGCCATTCCCTGTGTCCTATCTGTCCATCCCTTGTGGAAGTGCAGTGTGAGAGTGAGTGCTTCCCATGGGTTGGATTTAATGCTCCTTTTAGCAGGGACTAATGGAATTAAAAGCAGATTGGTTTGAAAAATTTCTGTTTGAAACAACCGTGAGAGTTCTGCAAAATTATAGTTAAATATTATAGTTAAAATTATAGTTAAATCTCCTGATCCTTTCCTTGGGGCTTGCCATAGGGCAAGTGGGAGAATGTGGGAGCAGCAGGATCAGTGTTTTTCCCAGTGTACACTGAGGCTAAAATGGAGATGCAGGAGGTCTGGTGTGTGGGATGGGTGATGTGGTTACTCTGACCCCACAAGGACACTGGAGATGCTGTGGGGACAGAGTATCCCATAGTTTGGAGCAAACATCCAAGGGAGAGCAACCAAGGATGGATGGTACAAGCAGGGGAAGTGAGATTCACTGGAAAATAGATGTTGTTTCTGAGAGGGAAAGCTGGTGAGGATTTAAGCGCAGAGTGGTGTGGAAATATTTGGCTGTGCACCCTTTAAAGCCGTGGCCTCATTCACAGCTCCGTGGGGTCGCTGCCATGGCGGGGCTCGGCAGGAGGGGAGATGCCTCAGGATCAGCTGGAGCGCGGGCCCTGCACGTTGCTCTGCCCCTTTCTTCATTTCTCCAGATGTTTGGAGTCCATTTTGTTTTGAAATCGTCCTGAGCTGGGGCCAGAGCAGCTCAGGGCTGGCTCCCAGCCAGGCCCTAATGAGCTCCAGACGAGCGTGACTTACGGAAAGTCAGGGACCCCGCGGGGCTCCGGAGGCACCGAGAGCTGCACCCACACCAGAGCTGCTCTCCCCATCCTGCCCTGCCTTGCCACAGACTCCTCCATCTCATTCAGAGATGGACATGTTCCTGTGGGAGCAGCCAGAGCAATCGGTTCCCTGATTCCTGCTTCAGCTTGGGCAGTCTGGGTGGGGGTGTTCAGTGCTCCTCTGTGCCAGGGATTTGCTGCAGGGAAAGGGGAGAAGCCAATTCCATGAGCAGCCTGTGATGGAGAGGGGCAGAGATGGTGGTGGGAGCTCAGGGCAGCCCCCCAAGCACAGGGTCCCCTTTTCAGCCCTGGTTTGTCCCTGGGTCCCACAGATTTCAGGTTCTCCGTCCCACCACCAGATTCCAAGGACAGCTTCTGTGGGAAATGGGGGTGTAAAGCAAGGCTGTTTCCAGGCTGTTTCTCCTGCCTTGTAATCTCCCTCCTCCACAGCAGCTGTCCCTGCCTGGAACAGGACCTCAGCCATGCCTCAGCAGAGGAGGGAGAGCCCCTGGCTCCATGTCTTGGTCTCCCTTTTCTTTATTTCCTGCCCATCTCTTTGTGCTTTGCCATCTGGAGATACCTGTGGGGTCTGGGCTCAGGGACAGAGGAGGGGAACAGGGGTTTGTACAGGGGAAGGTCAGAGCAGGTGAGCTCTGGCCCAGCAGGGCCCATGGATGCAGGGAGGAGTCTGGAGGGCTTGGGGTGAGCTCTTCCCAGCATTTCCACTTCTCCTAAAACTCAAGGCTACAATAAAAAGTGAATATCCTTGTCTTGTGCATAGGGAAATGTATTTGGTGAACACGGACCTTGCTGTCTAACTAGGAAAGAGGAAAAAGGGATTTTGCTTAGATCAACACCTTCCTTTCCCTTGAGGGAATCAGCTGCCTGTTCCCAGGAATCTGAGCAGTAAATAGCAAGTTGCTCCTGTGGGATCATAACAGATATGAAGGGACAAGGTGGGTTTTTAGAAGAAATCAGCGGCGCAGGGCAGAGGCTGTTGCAGAGGAGAGACATTCCTTTGGCCAGGAGGGTTGTGTGAGCAGGAAGGAAGGCTCAGGAGCTGGGCAGCTCTGCCATTTGTCAGTTCTGTCGGTCACAGTGGTGTTGTGTGCTCTCTCTCCCCCTGGCAGGAGGCAGACTGTCACCAGCACTCCCTGCTGGATCGAGCTGCACCTCAACGGCCCCTTGCAGTGGCTGGACAAGGTCCTCACCCAGATGGGCTCCCCCAGCATCCGCTGCTCCAGCGTCTCCTAAGGAACCTCCTCCTGGGGGCCCCTGGGGGGAGCACAGACTCTGCAAAACCCTTAGCAAAGGCATAGTAAACAACTCCCCAGTTACTCAAGCGATGAGAAAAAAAAATCTGCTTCAAAAACAAACAAACAAACAAAAAGAAGTGGGTTTTCTTTGTTCTGTTGTTGTTTTTAAATCTCCATTTAAGCCACTTCCACTGAAACTGTCGGCACTTTGGTCGGGACGCTCCGGGGCCGCTGCAGTTGGAATTTGGAGCTGGAGTTGATGAGGAGGAAGAGCTGGATGTTGTTTCAGTGGAGAGCAGGCAGTGCTCACCTCACCCCGGGCTGTGTGAGCACACAGGAGCCATCCCAGCTCCAAGGAAACTTTCCCTTCCCTCACACAACTCCAGGCTCCTGCAGCTCCCCAGGAACACCAGAGCCTGTGGGATTCCAGGATGGGAACACCAGAGCCCCTGGCACCCTGGGGTGGCTCCTGCTCGTGCATTCCTTCACCACCCACCTGATCCACACCGGCACTGCAGCAGCACGGGGGAAGGAGGCATTGCAAACACCCAAGAGAACCAATTCCCTCGAGAATGGTCTGAAAAGGAGGGAATTTCCCGACACTGGACTTGCAGCCTTGCCTGGTGCCCGAGGGATGATGATGCCCTCATGGATCAGCCTGGATTCACAGGGAGCAAAGGCCCAGCTGGAGGCTCTTTGTGGTGTTGCTGCAGCGATTTTTGACTGGAGCTGCTCCCAGAGGGACAGTTGTCCCGTGGGGAGCTCTGCCTGGAGCAGTTCCAGGCTGTTCTCTGCAGTGTGTGCATTCACTGCAGCAGGCCTGGCCTGTGTTTTCCCTCTCGTGTCCAGGTGCCTGGCTGGAGCAGCCCTGGAGGGGGATCCTGGGCTGTCAGTGCAGCAGCCAGCACATCTCAGACACAACCAGCCCTCTGTGTGAAACTTGTTCCAGCTGATGGAAATGCTCTAAGATGTGTTTTTGCCTGGAGAAATCAGGAGAGTGTGTATTTACTTGTATTATAAAATGTTCATTTTAAACATACATGCTCCAGACTGTTGAATATTTTTTATCCCTGCAGCAACTGTCGTGGCAAACAACTTCCACAACTGGAAAAAAAACCCCTTAGCACTTGTTTTTATGGTTCACATTTGCCAAATAAGTCTCATAACTTTGTCAGTGCTGTCCAATTATCTGTTTCTTTATATCTGCAGTGAATATCTTATGCATTTGTGCCAAAATATTAGAGGGGGAGGGGAGAAAGTGATAATCAGTTTCCTATGGAAATCTTTGGTTTTTGTTTTTTTTCCTTGTTTTTTTTAATCTATGAAAGACAAACAAGCTGGATGTGGCCGTGGGAAGGACTGACTGGGATGGACTTGAGGATGGTTTTGGTAAAGCTTTATTCCTGATCCACTGGGGGAACTGATTGGATCAAACACCCACCAGGAATTTCCATGCACCTCCTTTTCCGACTGCTCCTTCCTGTGCCAGCCTCTCCTGGTTTGCCAAACCCCACACTCCTGGAGCTGAGGGCACCAGATGCCACCAGGACAGATCCCAGAGGCCACTGCTGCTGCCTGAAGTGCACGTGAAGGGATGGTTTGGGGAGTTTCCTTCCAGAAACAAGGAATTCCCTTGGTGAAACATCTGAAATGTAAATGCTGAGGAAGACTCTCAGTGCTGGCTGTGCTCCTGGTGGACTTTGGAATATCCTCTGGCTGGGTCTGGACTGGAGCTGTTCTGCAGCTCAGCAGAAGCAGCACTGGAGCCTTGTGGGGTGTTTAATTTGTTAAATTTTACGTGTCTGATCTGAGTTACACCTCTGCACAGACTGGGGCAAGAAGAGATCTGTATAAAATAGGATTTTTGGGGCTATTTACAAAGAAGGTTTGTTGTCACCATGAATTGGTTCAGCTTTGGTTCAGACACAGGTTTCTAACATAGCTGCAAAGAAAAGTTTATCCTGAATTTTGTAGAAATATTTGACTTTTGGCAGTTTAAAATGAGAGGGGGAAAAATCTGCTCTGTGAAATGGCCCCGGGTTTCCTCCATGAGTGTCTTATTTGCTTATTTGGGTGACAAATGTTGTTGTCTTTATAGTCACAGAGGAAATTGGACTCTGGTGCCTCCTGCATTACCCAGAGAAATGACACCTGGACTTCCAGAGGCAGGATTACAGGTGATGGTGTGAGCAGGAGCCCAGCCTGATCCAGAGGCCACGAGTGGGAACAAATCCCAACTTTTATATGAAATTTGCACACAGAGTCACCTCCTCAGCCAGCCTGGATTTCCGCTGGGAACCAGAGCTACAGCTCCTTGCCAAAGGATAATTAATTGCTGACCATTATTAATTGAGGCCTTTTGAAACCCAGGATTCAGATGATGCATAAAAACTTGGGTTAATCTCCCCTCATCATCCCTTAAGTCAAATGACTTGCAGTGGAAAATGTGAGCTGGCCCAGCGGTGCAGTGAGATAAAGGGGAGATTATCTCCACTCCAGCATTCATTTCCTCTCTGCCCTTTGTTTGCTGCTCCCTGGTTCAGAGAAGCCCCGGAGGTTCTGGAGTCACCTTGGGGAGCTCAGCAGAGTCCTGGCCCCGGGCAGGGGCTGGGGGTGAGCCCAGGGATGTTGTGCCCACGCTGCCCTGGGTGGGCCCAGTGGCTGCAGGTGGAAATGGAATTCCTGTTCCTGTGGCCAGCGAGGGCAGGGAGCAGGGACTGGGCTGGGATTGCTGGAGGGCCCTCAGGGCATGGGAGGCTTTGTTTGATTTCTCCTAGAACTTGATTAAAGCAGCTTTGGTGTGGAGCTCAAAGGGATGGGAGCAGCCACTGCAGCTCCAGGCTGGAATATCCTCTCATTCCATGGCAGGCTGGGCTGGTTTCACCAGGATTTCACCCATTTCTGTTCCTCCAGAGTCAGTAGCAGGACCTTTGGCTCTTCCCTTGGTGTGGCAGAGGACACCCAGGGCTCTGTCCTTTTACAGGCTCTGTGATCTGTTTATTGTTAATGTATTGAATTGCAGGTTGTATTTTGTGTTAAGCTTGTCTTAGGAGTAATCCAGCGCTGTCCATTTGATTTAATCTCCAGCAGTCAGTGTGCATATGCAGAGAGATGGAGAAATCCCATCATAAGGCATTTCCCTGGAGCTCTGGCTGCCCCTGTGCACCAGGAAAAGGCTGAGGGAGCCCCTGAGTTACTCACAGTTTGCTCCCCCTTGGATCAGGGCAGTTGGACCCTGCAGGGTGAAGGATGTTCAGCACTCACCTCAGGCAGCAGTGGTGACATCTGTGCCTTGAGCTGCTCCCTGACTGGAAAAGCAGGAAGGACCCAGGCCAGGGAAGGAGCTGAGCCACATCTCACAGCATCCAGGAGTTCTCTGAGGTCCTGGAGGCAGGAGGATGGGATTTCCTGGCTGTGCTAAGCTGGGATGAGAAGCAGGCCCTCTCCAGTGGTGTGGTTGAGAAATTCAATGTTTTTTACTGTGTACCTGCTTTTGTATTGATGTGTCTTTCTCAAATATTCAGATGAATCCAATATTTAATTCTTAGCAGAAGGGGCAATTAAGGACCCAGAGCATTAAATCTTCCATCTGCTCCTTGCTGATGATTGCTGGAAATGAGGAATTTGTGATGAGAGAACAAGAGCTGAGCACAAAGTCCCCTGAGCCCTTGGGAGCCCCGGTGCTGCTGCTGCACCAAGTTGGGGTCCCAGAGGGGCTTGATGGGGCTTTAGAAACCAAAACCTGTTCCTCCAGAGCTGCTTGGGTCACCTTCTGGCCCTCCTAGACCTGGCTGGGTCACCTTCTGTCCCCTCCAGAACGGGCAGGGTCACCTGTCCCCTCCTAGACCTGGCTGGGTCACCTTCTGTCCCCTCCAGACTGGCTGGTTGCCCTTGTGCTCCCTGCAGACGAGGTGGGTCCCCGTGGAGCTGCAGCCCCGCGGGGTCTGTCCCTGTGTGTGTGCCCAGAGCTCCTCCCCTGGCTCTCCATCCCTGCCCAGCTGTGCCACCTCCTGCTTTCCCCTGCAGCCTTTACTGCGTTTGTTACTCGAGGCCTGTCCCATGTACGCCCTCCCCTTTCCATGTGGAACTGTAAAGTCTGTTTTTGACATTTTAATAAACTTTGATTTGAAAACTGAGGCTCGTGAGCAAGTCAGACTGTTGGAGGAATGTATTCCAGGACACGGATTGACGTTTGGGGTGTTGCTGTGACAGGTAGTGGGGACACAGCAGCATCCTGAGGTTTGTGCAGTGAAGGTTCCCAGTAAAGCACACAAGAGCTCAGTGACAGGTAAGACCCTCCTTCTTTTTACAGCTGGGGCAGTTTTGTTCAAGAATTTAAAGCCAAATACATAAAAAATAATTTTAAAATTGCATTTAACTAACAAGGCCTCAGGGGTGAGTAGAAGTGGAGTTCTGTGCTCCAAGGATTTACTGTCCAGTTGCTGGAGAAGTCAGACCCAGCTGAGCATTCACGTGTCCAAACTGCCACTGGGATTCCACCATAGGGCTGGGAACTGGGGGACTGTTACCGGCACAGGGAATTGAACTGGGGAGCTCTCAGCAGCCCAGGGAATTGGGAATTCTGTTATCAGCTCGGGGAATTGGGGAGCTCCGTTATCAGCTCAGGAGAGCGGGAGCTGCAGAGGAGCATTCCCTGCTCAGCTGCAGTGTCCTGTCAGGAGCAGCCCCTGAATTCCCGCCGTGTCTCCATGGAGGAGCTGCAGTTCCGTGCAGCAGACATGAGTCCAGCCAGTAAATGCTGGAGAAAAACCTGAAGGAACAATTCCAGGCTCGCTCCCTGCTGAGCCGTTCCGTGGCTGCCCCGTGGTCCTGGTGGAGAAGTTTTCCTGTGAACCCCCAGGCTGGAATTCCGGCTGTAGGTGCTGAGCCCTGGTCTCCCGGTGCCCGGGGGCAGAATTCCAGCAGCCCATGGGTGAGGGCAGGGCAGTGCCACCCCAGGGGACAGTGACAAATCCCTGGCACTCCAGGCCTCGGGGCAGGCGCTCTGTGAAGAGCCCCGGGAAGGAGCCAAGGCACACGGTGATCCTGAGCTGTGAACTCCTCACGGCCCCCGAGGGTTTCGCTGGAATTCTCTGCTCTCGGGTTGTTTTTCCTGACAGCATTTACGAGAACACTTTTTCCACTCGGCTTTCCAGCCATGTGGTAATGAAGGGTCTGGTCCAGGCTTTGTGCTGGGCTCGCCAGGACCTCGAGCAGGCTGCAGGGAATCCGTGTGGAGCTGGGGGCTCTGCTGGTTGTCACCTGGCTCCCAGTGTCCTGCTGGAAATGGCGAGTGGGGGAATTAAAAATCTCAAAGCCTCAGCCAAAGTAAAGAGTGAATTCCTGAATTCCCATTGCCTGGAATGTGATTCAGGCCAAAGCTGGTGACAGGGAAGTCTCTGCCATCCCAGAGCTCCAGCTGCAGGAACTCTGGAATGCCTGAGCTGGGAATGGCAGCCCAGACTGGGAATGGCAACCTAGGACTGGGAATGGCAGCTCAAACTGGGAATGGCAGCCCAAACTGGGAATCACAGCCCAAACTGGGAATGGCAGCTCAAACTGGGAATGGCAGCCCAAACTGGGAATGGCAGCCCAGACTGGGAATGGCAGCCCAGGACTGGGAATGGCAGCCCGGACTGGGAATGGCAGCCCAGACTGGGAATGGCAGCCCAGGACTGGGAATGGCAGCCCAAACTGGGAATGGCAGCTCAGGACTGGGAATGGCAGCTCAGACTGGGAATGGCAGCTCAGGGCTGGGAATGGCAGCCCAAACTGGGAATGGCAGCTCAGGGCTGGGAATGGCAGCTCAGGACTGGGAATGGCAGCTCAGGACTGGGAATGGCAGCCCAGACTGGGAATGGCAGCCCGGACTGGGAATGGCAGCCCAGACTGGGAATGCAGCAGCAGCTCTGGAACTGGAGCTCCTAGCTGGGACAAGGATGTCAAACCTGGCAGGGTGGGACTGGGTGGCCTTTAAGGGCACCTCCAGCCCAAACCACTCTGGGATTCTGTGGAAACCAACTGGGAATTCTTTTGTTGTTGTTCCACAAAAGGAACTGAGTGACAGACACAGCTTTGCCTTTCCACTAATGCCCCTTTTATTCATTTCTGTAACTCCTTACTTTGTAAAGAAATTCTGTAGCCAAAACCAAAGGATCTCTTCAGAAAACCCCCAAACAACCCACAAAAAAAAAAAAAAAAAAACCACCACCAGCAAAGTAAACCTCGATTTTAAACCACAACACAACAACCTCAAAGGATCATTAAATTATTTCCCAGTGTCTCCAGCCACACTTCCTGCCTCCATGATTTGTGTCCCCACAAGACCCATATTTACAATAAATCATGTTTGAAAGAGTTCTGAGGATGGGAATGAGCTGCTGCTACCTCATAAAAAGGCAGCAAAGCACTGGATTTAATTGATATGATCTCATTAAATTTAAAAAGTCACATCTCTATCACATGTCTAAAGAACGGGTTTATAAAGTGTCCAAGGCCGCTGTTTTCCTCAGTGCCTCCCCTCTGTTCCCTTGGCACTGTGGCCATTTATCACCACTGCACAACAAAGATTTAGAAAAGGCAGAAAGAATCTTCAGCTACCAAGGAACCGCCGTGGAAACCATTCCCTGCCTGGAATGAGCCACCTCCAGGTCTGTGTTACATTCTGTGTGCTGGGAAAAGATGTGGAGGACAGGAGGAGTCACAGCGAGGCCCAGCAGCTGCTTGGGAGGATGTTCCTGCCTCTGTATTCCTGAATTCTTCCCAAACCAGGGGTTTCACTTCCCAAACTGCCAGGGAGGCTGCAGTTCTTGTCCTTAAAGGCTGCAGTTTTAGCCCAGGAAATGATTCCCAGCATTCCTGGGAAGAAACTGATGGTTCACATTCACCTTTGCTTCATCACTCAGAAGGGAATTCAGGGAGCACTGTGGAAGTGCCTGCAGAATGTAAAGCCACCCAGGAATTGATGGCAGACCCCTGTCCTGGGGAGTTATGGGGACATGGGAAAAGTTCATTTTGAAATTCCTAATTGAGGGTGCTCAAAAGGGTGGATTTTCAGATGGATAAGGAGAAGTTCTTGGGGCCAGACTCTTCACATGGGAATGTGTTGGATCCTCTTCCCACTGATGCACTGCCTGTGCCTGTAGCAGAGAAGGAGCCAGGGTGGCATTTCCCCTTTGTCCTCCTGCTCCTCACCACGCTCCACCTTCCTTCCATGCTCAAATTCCAGAGGCTCTGTGCCCTGTGCTGCTGTGGGAGTGATGTGGGCTCCATCCAGGGAAAGGGAATTCCTTCTGAGCCCTGTGCCTGATGGACACACAGCAGTGTGGGCACTGACTTTGGCATCCAGGGCTGGGAACTGAGGCCAGAGCTCCCCAGAGCAGCTCTGTGCATTCTGCCAAACCTTGGAGCAGGTTCCCATCCTCACACAGGCAAAATCCAAAATCCAGGGCCACTTGTCATGGGTTTGGCACTTGGCAGGGTGGAGCCCTGGCACTGCAGCCCCCACAGGGCACAGCTCAGCTCTTCCTCCTCATGGCTCAGTCTGAACTGGGAAAAGCTCCATCAAACCATCCCAGAGCCCTACAGCTGCAAACTGGACTCTGGAATTCAGGAGTCACTTCCCAAGCCCCAGCCCTGTGTGCAGAGATAACTGGGAGCACATTTGTTTACTTAAACCCCAGAGAGGAAATCATAAAAATGTTCATTTGAAAAATGTAAACTCATCAGTATTTCCTTGAGCCACACACGTGTCACCTTCCAAAGTCCTCTGGGAGAGGAGAAGGGACAATGAGCCAAAGCCTCTGGAGCCAGGAGATGTTGTGGAATGTGGGGAATGCTGTCACCAAGGGAGGCAGCTACAGCTAAATGGGGTTTTTGGCAATGAACACTAATTCAGGGAAGGATCATTCCTTTGGGATTGCCCTGGCACTTCCAGCTACAGAAGAATTCAGTTTTCTTCATCTGAGGAGAGACCTTCAATCTCATCCCTGTCTCCTCCAATCGCCATCCAGAAGGCTTTGGCCACCTACAATGGCAGGAGAGATGGGAAAGGAGAAAATTCCCATCAAATGACTGCAGATTTTGTATTTCCCAGCCAAAGAGCAGAAACTGAGCAAGCAGCTAAATGTGGCAGCCAGGCCTCTAAGTGCAACACATCCTCTCTGAGGGTAAGGAATTTCAGCAATGATCCAGGTCATGGGAGGCACCTGTGATACAAAACCTGAGCTATTTCAGGCACCATTACATTTTCCAGACTTTTCCATTGGCGTGTGGAGGCTGCCCAGCAGCCCCAGTGACTGCAGGGCTTCCAGCTCAGAATTCAGAAAGGGGAAAGTCTCTTTTTTTGTGGCAGTGGGCTGGAATGAGATGATCTTTAGGGTCCCTTCCAACCCAAACCACTCCAGGATTTTATACTTCCCTGGTATTTCAAACTTCCAGGTTATTCAGTTTTTGGGAGACACCTGACGAGTCTTCCCTGGGACTGTGTGGTTTGTTCTCCCTACTCTAAATCCAGGAACTCCCCAGGAGCAGAAACTGTGGCTGGGAAAGGAAAAACCCCATTTCCTTGATTCCCACCCCAATTGCCAAGGCTCACCTTCTCTGCGTGCAGCTTCCTCTGCTGGTGAGGCAGCGTGGCAGCTTTGTCTGTGGGGAACGAGAGCAGGGGGAGGTGAACCTCAGGAGTGAGCAGGGACAGAAACACCTCCTGCACCTGGATTGGGGAATTCCCAGAGCACTCCTGCACCTGGATTGGGGAATTCCCAGAGCACTCCTGCACCTGGATTTGGGAATCCCCAGAGAGCCTCCAGTACCTGGATTTGGGAATCCCCAGAGCACTCCTGCACCTGGATTGGGGGACTCCCAGAGCACTCCTGCACCTGGATTGGGGAATTCCCAGAGAACCTCCAGTACCTGGATTTGGGAACTCCCAGAGCACTCCTGCACCTGGATTGGGGAATTCCCAGAGCACTCCTGCACCTGGATTGGGGAATTCCCAGAGCACTCCTGCACCTGGATTGGGGGACTCCCAGAGCACTCCTGCACCTGGATTGGGAATCCCCAGAGAACCTCCAGTACCTGGATTGGGAATCCCCAGAGCACTCCTGCACCTGGATTTGGGAATCCCCAGAGCACTCCTGAACCTGGATTTGGGAACTCCCAGAGAACCTCCTGCACATTTAGGCAACTTCCAGAGCAACATCTGCTGCTTTCAAGAGCATTATCAAGATGAAGGGCAAATGAATGGGAAGAGCAGCTACTTCTAAAGGACTTCAGGCAGGAGCACAGGAATTTCACAGCTTCCCAAGTCATTCCTGGCTCTCTCTGAGCCCCTGGAGGAGGTGCCAGAGCTCAGGTCCAGCTCTCCTGGTGTGTTACCTTTCATTTCTTTCAGCTTTGAGAAGAGCCTCTCGAAGTTCTCCAGGTCTCCATCCCTCGTGGTCAGGCTGGCCAGCTCCTGGATGTCCATATCCAGCATGGGATCTGAAACACAGCTTGGTTGAAGAGAAATTATTCTGGTTTCTCAGCAGAAAACCAGGATTTTAACAGCTGCCAGATCCCATTTGCAAATTCCAGAGTCATCAGAGAGAAACATTTAATTTACTGATTGCTCACACAGAAAAATGATGGGATTGTTACAGTGCTGATTGATTTTATGGAAGAAATTCCTCCCTGTGAGGGTGGGCAGCCCTGGCACAGGTGCCCAGATTTGCTGTGGCTGTCCCTGGATCCCTGGAATGTCCAAGGCCAGGTGGGACATTGGGGCTTGGAGCAGCCTGGGACAGTGGGAGGTGTCCCTGCCATGGGTTGGGATGAGTTTAAGGTCCCTTCTAACCCAAAATATTCCAGATTCCGTGGTTCTGTGACACATTACATGTGAGCTCATCTGGTATTTAAGATTTCTTGCTGATTCTGGAATGATCTGTCCAGAAACAGCCACGGAGTGAATCAAAGAGTGATGAGCTGTGCTGAGACCACAACACACAACTCAGATCTCACTCCCAGCTGGTAAGGAAATCCCATCTCCTGGAATGCTGCAGTGACTGAAGGACTCTGCTGGCTGTGGCAGTGCCTTTGTGGCCCACCTTTCCCTGAGCAGGAGCCAGGGGGGCTCTGGGGGTCTGTCCCTGCCAGGTGTGGATGCTCCCAGCTGAGCTCACCTGCAGCACTGTCAGGCTCCAGGCTGTTTGTGCCAGCTCCATCCTCTCCACCCTCCAGCTGGGATTCTTCCCTGTCTCCTGGGGATGGGTTGGACTGTCAGGAGACAAAGACATTTCAGTACCTGTAATGCCTGGAAAAACAGCAGCAGCAAATGCAGGTGCTCCCTGCTTTCCCTTCCAAACCTTGCACTTTTATGTCAAAGTGTTACAGCCATGAAAAGTCACTTCTGCAACACTGGAAATCGGTGCTGCAGGAAGGGATTTCAGGATGGATTTGTTGGGGCTTTTTCAAGTAAACACCATGAGATGACAGGTTTTGTTCTGCCCCAAAGGAGATAATTTGGGTATAATCAAACCCATCCTGAATGAAGCTTTTCCTCCATGGCACAGTGGGGAGGTCCCAGGCAGCAGCCCATGGATAAGGGAGGGCCTGAGCAGAGCAGGAATTACTGGAATTACTGTTTACTTCTGTCTCCGGGGTCTCTTCACAGCCACGGCTCCTGTTTGCTCCTGCCAAGGTGCTGAGGAGACCAAAGCCCTGGGTCCTGTCTGCAAACAAAGCACAAAGAGCAGAATTACTGCAAATACTGGGGCTGGCCAAGTGGGAGTATTTCACAGCACTAGGGAGAACTGCCAGTGCACTTGAAAATAGATTTTTAGCACAAATTTCACATCATCTCTAAGCTTTAAACTGTGTTTGCAACGTTTGCTGTTAAATATTCCCCCCAGGGAAGAGATGTGTGAGCCACAGGAGATGTGGGATCTTTTTAAAGCTTGCTGAAAGTCTCTGCTCCATTAGGATCTGAGCTGGGAACTTCCCAACGAGGCAGCTGGAAAATGCAGCAGCAGAATTTGCTGTTCCTGGTGCCCAGGTTTAACCTCTGTGGGCAGCAGCACCACGTTTGGGGCTGGATGCAGGAAAGGCAACGAGAGCCTTTGCTCACATATTGTCTGAACATGACAATAGTGGCAAAAAAACATTGTTCAGTATTTAATTCAGAATTCCTGCGTGGATTCATCCATCAAATCCAGGGTTTCTCCCCACTGCTGGCCTAGGGTGTATCTCAAAGCTGTTTTAAAACCCAACCTAAAAAGTGATTTCAAACCTAAACAGTCATCTAAGATAATAAATGTGGTGCAGTATTTTTAATTTAAACTGGCTGTATTTTAAAACCTGTTTTATATAAAACTATGTGCACAATGGGTGATATGATGAGGTGTTTTTTACGAAGTCAGGTTTTTCTAAGTCAGTTTACTACTCAATACAAACTGGCCTTGTACTGAGTAGTAAATATGTGCAGTTAGACAAGGCACTCGGGAGATTTTTCTGCAAACCTTTGTATTTTAGTCAACTACAACTGAAATAATGTGAAGTTATAGTACCAGAAATAGCCAGGAAACAATGACTTCTGCCAGAAGAAAGATTTAGTATTACTTTTTAAAAGAAGTATGTTCCAAATTATTACGCTCATGACTAAGCTCTAGACTCAACTGTTGAGGTGATGTCACTGGGATGCTCTGTCCAAATTTCCTTGCCATTTCTCCAGACTCTCATTTTGAGGGGCTGGATGTGTAACTGAGCCCATCCAGCACTGACATAAACACATCCCATTCCTGAGCCCCATTCCCTGCTCCTGCAGCTGATCTGTTCTGCCCCAGCCCTGGCAGGTATTTGGGGCCACTGCCTCTGCTTTAGCCCCTTTTGCTGCTGTGACAGATCCCTGGCCAAAGGGGTGGGAAGAAGTGAATCAGTGGAGCTGAAGGAATTCCCTGGAAAATGTTCAGCTGCCCGTGAAGTCAGTCAGGTCAATGGACAGGAACTGGAGGATCAAAGTTTGGGATTTGCATCCCAAAGCAAAGCAGCTTCCCCAAGTTTCATGGGGCTGAGCAGAGCTGGCTTTGGGGAAGCTGTGAAGATGGACATGGAGCCAATTTCTGAGTCATCTCCAGCAAGGTTGGACACTGCAGTGCACAATGTCCTGGAGAGAGAACATTCCCACACTGGCAGAGGGGTGGATGCAGTGATCTAATCATGGAGCTCGTTCATAGCTGGGATTAGAGTTTGTCCTGTGCAGAAAAATGGCAGTGCCTCCAGACTCCCTCCTCCAACACCACAGAAGCTCAGCCAGAATTATCACAAATGTCACCCCTTTCTGAAAAGCCTGGAAGGTGCAGCAGGGATCTCTGAACAGCAGCTTTTTGTGCCTGGGTAGGGAGGAGGCAGACACAACACTTGAGTGCAGGCACACCCTTGAAAATCTCTTCCTATAAACTCCTTTTATTGGATGTAGAAGTTATTTCAACTTGTGGGTGCAATTCAGGAAGTGGGTGATGCCTTACACAGTGTTCTTAAGGCTGCAAAGCCAACAATTAGCTCATCCCACTTCTTGGAGGAGTCAGATGGAGCCCAGAGCAGCTGTGGCTGCCCCTGATCCCTGGAATGTCCCAGGCCAGGTTGGACAGGGCTTGGAGCAGCCTGGGGCAGTGGCACGTGTCCCTGCAGGGTGGAATGGGATGGGATTTAAGGTCCCTTCCCACCCAAACCATTCCATGATTCCATGTGTAGTTTCACAGGAATCACTCCTGATGCTCTGAACATGGATTCAGCATTCCCAGATTCCTGTTTCACAGCCAAGTGTTTTCCACTGCCTGCACCTATCATTCCTCCAGTCTGTCTCCAGCTGACACACGGTGATCCTTACACATAAAACTGGAATTAACACATCAAAATTCACCATTTGTTTAAATGGCCTCCCTAAATCAGGTTAATTGGCTGTGATTAGAGCCAGGCTCATTCCTGGCCCCACCTGAGGTTAGCAGCTTCACCTGGGATCACTCAAGATGGGATTTAAGCAGGAAAGAAGCCCAGCAGCTTCCTCCAGAAGGCTGGGAATGGTTTCTTGCTACAGAGGCTCTTGCAGGGACAGAGGAGAGGAGGTAACAGCAGCTTAGTGCCTCTGTGGGGAGGGAAATGTGTTACCTGGAGACTCCTCACGTTCTCCTGCACAAGAAAACCTGCAGAGACTGAAGGGAGCTCCAAGAACCAACTTTACAGCAGCTCCAGAGAGGATTTGTTCCTGGGAGACTCCCAGGTAAGAGGGTTTCTTTGGCTTTGAGTAGAGATAATGCTGCACTATTTACTCACAAAGTACCTGGGATTGGACACTTGATGTAAACTTGGTTCTAATTTAACTGTGTTGCATTTAATAATCCTTTTTATGGATCTGTGTGAGAATGATGTATTTAACGGTGAGTGAAAAAAAATCTGAAGTTTCAAATTTTAATTAAAAGGCATGTGAAAAAACCTACAGCTCCAGAAGAATTATGTTGGGGCTCTGTGCAGTGAAATAACATGAGCTGGATGTCTGTGCTTGAAAAAAAGTTATTCCTTCTCTGTCTGTAAACTTAAATCCTCATGGAAACAGGTTTTTGAGTTAAGGCAATGCTGTTAAGGCTGCACCTAACAGTGCTGGGAGTATTTGGTACTACACATTTACTCCTGGAGCTCTCTTAAGGTCTCTGCTAACTCTTCCCTGCACGGTTTTCAAGCAGCCAGGAATTGCAGGTCATTCAGAGGAAAAGCTGAGGTTGGATTTACATGGCAGCCAGTTTCTAGGATGTGGAGGAAGCTGAAAACAAAAGATATGTTACAGGTTGTAAAAAGTTTTATTTTAAGCAAAATGAGCTCAGTGATTTCTCTTTGAAGGCTGCAACACCTTCCAAATATAGCTCACTTCCTGAGGGGTTTGTGGTGATACAGCACTGCTGTGTGGGGTGGGTGCTGTGGAGAGAGAAAAAGCTGGATTTTTCAAGGAGTTTGACCTTTCCAGATCACACCAGTGCTGTGCAGGAATTTCCCCCCTGTGAAGAACTGAACGTGTGACTAAATTCTGCTGTTCTCTAAGGTGGCATCTGCCAAATACAGGAAATATGTTGTTAAAAACCCCATTTTTAGCACAAGTGAGATAAGCTGACACCATCTGCCAAGGTTACCTGGTTCTCTGCAATGGTTACACTGAATCAGACCTCACCTGAACCTGGCAATGAGAAATCCTCAAAAAGCTGCATTTAAAAAATGGAGTTTAATAATTCTCATCCTGGTTTTGCTGAGTCCCAGCAAGCACCTTGCAGCCACAGAAATTACCAGCAGCCTCTCAGTGCTTTCAATCATTCCACAGTTAATTGTTGTAGGAAGGGGGAAGCCACAGCAGTGGGAAATGGGGCATCAGGGAGCAGAGAGGTGTTGGAGGGTTGGTGGTGGGATGAGGTTTTGTGAATAAGGAATTTCAGGCCAAGCATTCCTTCAGAGTTTCATCTTCCTACATTTTCTGCAGCAGTTTGTGAGGTTAGAAAGGTAATTAAAGGTTTTCAAGTAAATGGAAGGATCTGCACTTGCAACAACAGCATTTCCTTTCTGATGAGTCTAAGGCTAAAATGATTTTTCCAAAATTCTAACTCTACCTGATAATCAGCTTTCTCAGGAAATTATCTGGGGTTGCCCATTTTTTTTGCACTGTTATCAAAAAATCCTGTGGTTTCCATGTACTCAGGTGGGGTTTTCTGTAGCAAAAATAATTCTTAAATGTTTGACACAGCTCTTTTGCCAAATCTCATCCCTAGTTCAAAAATTTAAAAAAACAACAAAAATTCCCTACAAAAATGTGGAATTTAACCTTTACTTCTACACTGAATCATGTATTAATCTGCTAAAGCTGAGAATCCCACCCTATTTCCCACTTGAGCTTGGTGGAACAAACTTTGAGTGTTCATTGCAACCTGCAGCATTAATGGACTATTTAACTCCAAGCTCAAGTAGAGGGGGAACAGGAGGAAGTTTTACACAGAAATCCTTTCCTGTGAGGGTGGTGAGGCCCTGGCACAGAGAAGTTGTGGGTGGAAGTGCCCAAGGCCAGGCTGGGACAGAGAACAGGATCCCAGGCCAAAGCACAGCAGGGCTCTGTGCTCCATCTCCCCCGGTGCCCCTGAGCTCATCAGGACACGGAGGGAGGCTGGAGGCAGGGCTGAACGCTGCTGTTCCCTGGGGAAGGCACCAGAGAGCTCCAGCTGTGTGTGTGCTGATGCAGCTGCTCAGTTTGGCTCCTGCAGGGCTCAGGGCTCAGCCCCAGGGGCACCTACCACCCTTCATGAGCACGTTGGACCAGACGTTGGCGTTGAGCGCCTGCACGATGCGCTTCACTCCGGTGGACTCGGGGAAATCATCTGCACCAGAACACAGAGAGTCACTCTAAAAACTCCTGAAAACAACTCAAAAAACCCCCCTGATGTGCCTCCAGTGGTGGGGCTGAAGGCCTGTCCTGTCTTCTCTCAATCGTTATCAATTCTGCTCCTGGTACAAACCACAGATTTTTCACCTTTGATTCGTAAGAGGCCAAGTAAATGTGAATTAATGCCTCTTCTTGGGCTGAGCTTCCAGGGAGAATGAACTGTGAGCTCAGCATTCTGTAGATATCTAAAGTCTTTTTATTCAATATTTAGCAGCAGGCCTACATTAAGTAACATCTGAGTAAATTCTATAGTAACAGACAAGGAACTTGGATATTTTACAGTGCTGTAAAGCATAGAAATATATTAGAAAATAGATATTAGAATTACTTTTCTTTCTTTTGGAAAGTAAAGAATGTGAGACAACCATTTAAAAAGGGTGTGATGCCTGTAAAAAATGGAAAGGAATATTGTAAAGCTGTCCCCACAGTATCAATCTGCAAAAGTTCCAGTAATCCTGGGAATTACAGGAACTTGAAAGCTCAGGGAAAGCATTATTCAGATTTTAATGTATTTACTGAAAAGATCTGACACCACTTTGGATCAAGTCAGTTTTCCCACTTCCTCAGTTTAGTCAGCTTCCCATGTTTGTGCAGGTTGACAAAGGGAAAAAAACCCAAACAATCCTTTGGATACAAGAATGTGATTGTTTACAAATCAAACTCAAGTGACTCAGGGACAGGTGCAGTGACTGAAATTGCCTTTAGAATGAATTTAAGGCTGAAATCAGGTTTTTTACCCTCTGTGATGCTGCTGTTTGGTTGGTATCAGAGTCATTATGAAGAGTCTCAGTTTAGAGCTCTTGTCCTGACCTTGCAAACTGACAATGAGTCAACACAAAAGTTCCAGTTTATTTGAGATGAGCTGCCTGAAATGTCACAATTTTGAACAGAGATTGGCCCAGTGTGTTTACAGCATCTGTTGTGCCTTTTGTAACTCACCCAGAATGTTTGTGGGGTAAATAAGTTACTCACTGGAACACAGTTCCTCCTCTGCATGAGTCACAGTGAATCAACTACCAGATTCAACTAGGAAAGAATATGTATCCCAACAGTCCAAGAATTAACATCCTGGGTTGTTATTATTCCCATTATTTAAATGGTAAAGGGCTTGTTCTTTACAACAGTTATTCAATAGAAAAATAACTTGATTTCAGGTTACTATTTTTAAAGCACTTAGTATTTGTTTGGTCTAAGGAGTCTTCACTTCTGCTTTTCCCAGTTTCTGTGAATCAAATCTGTGAATCTCCCTCCTTGACTAAAAAAAAAAAAAAAAGAAACATTTTTAAAGGCATGGTGGGGAGAGAGGGAACTTCTCAGCCACTCAAGATCCAATTTTAGCAGGCTTTTAAAGGGGGGAAAGGGGTGGGATGTGCTCTAGCTGAGGATTTTGTAGTTAATTATTTTTGGTGACTGCAGTGCCTGGAAAACCTGAAATAGAGCAAATGTTAGTGACTAATTCCTCTCAGTTACCTTATTTTATTCCAGAGAGGTAAGGTGCAAAGGCTTTTTGTGTCACTGAAGCGAGGAGATAAAGCTGATGCTGATAAGGCTGTCAGGAAATGCACAGTCACTTTTCAAGAGTGGAACATCACACTTCTGACTCTTCTTGCTGGGTTGGTTTTTTTTTTTTCCAGGTTATAAATGTTGGGCAGCCAGTGATTCTGAAACTGGTTTATTTCCTGTGTAACAGCTCATGTTACTCTGAAATGTTTTTAACAACCTGCCACCTTCAGCCTATCATGTCACTGTTTGTACCAAGATAGCAGAAAATAGTTCTGAAGTCTTTTTAAAACCAGAATTTTTCTGCCCTCATGCAGCAAAACGTTTCTTTAGATTGATTTTTTCCAAGTGGAATATAATCTTCTGATGTATCAATGCAGTCCTAGGGCAGTGCCAGAAAAAGGAGCAGATATTATTTTGACGTAGGTGCTGCATAAACAGCAGCTGGATTTGGGAGGGGCCAAATGGAATTTCTCAGAGGAAATAACCTCCTCCTCCTCCTGACCTTTTATAGCTGACACTAAGCCCCACCAACCAGGAGCATTCCATGCTGCAATCATGTGGCACATCAACAATTGCAAGGGGCATAACTTCATTCAGATGATTCTTTTGAGGCACTTTTTTCATTCTCAAAAGGACAAGAGAAGCAGCAGACCTACCATCTTCATCAGGCAGCTCCTCAGGGCTGAGCTCCACCAGCTCAAAGCCATGCTTGATGCACCATTCTTGAGCTTTCTGTCTGTTTACACCTGAATTGGGAGACAAAAATGGGTATTGAAGGTGCAGATTTGAGTATCAGCTTATTTATCAGAATATTTAGCTGTGTTTTATTCCCCCAAAGTTGTTTGCTTGTTCTGGAGTGTAGGGGAAAGTGTATAGGAGCTGGCATGGGGGAATCCTTCCATTCATTGTGGATTCCAAAAACGGAGACTGAAATTCCTCCTTGGGATTGAGGGAAATAGAGACTGAAATTCCTCCTTGGGATTGAGGGAAATAGAGACTTAAATTCCTCCTTGGGATTGAGGGAAATAGAGACTTAAATTCCTCCTTGGAATTGAGGGAAATAGAGTGAAACTCCCCCTCAGAACTGAGGAGCAGAGTGAACTGGTTTTGCAGGGATACAATGTCAGTGTGAATGAAGACTCCTGCTAACTCTGGGTTTGACACTGGATGAAGCTGCAGGGACACATCTGCACCTCTCAGTTTGCTGCTGTCCAGAACCACAGCAGATGTGTGTGTGTGTGTGCAGTGTCTAAATGTCAGAAAAATAACTGGAATTAAGCAGCCAAGGCCTCCCCATGTTTCAGCAGGATGATGCACATCCAGCAGCAGGAGTGCCTTTGACTGCCCCTGCAGTGGCAGGGCACAGAGCTGAGCAATCTGGTGAGATTCTGGTTCACTTTTAACCACATCCCACTGAAGCTTTCAGCTCCTGCTCCCCAGAGTCATCCCCTGTGCTCCAGCAGCTCTCCAGACTCTGAGAAGCACTGGTGGATGCAATTAGGAAGTTAATAATTATGCAGGTTAATGGCTCTGGGTGAGGATGGGAGGTTTTTGGGTCTCCTACCGTTCTCAGATACTCTGTCACAGACCAGGATCATCACTTCTGGCAGCCACTCCTCTGTCAGGGGAAGCCATTCTGAGACACTCTCCAGGCCAGTCTTCTACAAGGGAAAAGAAAAGTATTCTTTGGAATATATCCTACTATAGTTTTTAATATTATTAGAATTTAATTATATCAAGAAACAGGCTTTGGGGTTTTTTTGTCTTAACCTTTCTGTTTTTTGCTGAACCAATTTTCACTGCTGCTGGTTCAGTAGAACCAATTTTGGGTAAAATGCACTGAATTTTATGTTTAGCTCCCTAAATTTTGTGCTAAAGGAGCCTTTAAGAAGCAGCACCAGCTAGGAATAAAGCTGGAGATGGTGAGCTGGATTTGCCATGGTGGCATCAGGACTCCTGGAAACCCCTTTTCCAGCTGGAGGAGAGGAGTAAGAGAGAAGGAAACTGCTGCTATTGTTAGCAGGGAAATTTAATATTTAACATTTAATATTGATCTTCTGGCAATGAATAGAGCAGCCTACAGGGGATGGATGGAGCCTGGGATTTATGGTTCTCACTGTGGTAAGGAGCTACAGGAGACAGAAAGCACAAGAGCCTTACTGTTGTGCTGTCAAAGTACACAACAAATGCCTGCACAGCCTCAGCAATCTCCCCAGTCACGTGGAATGTGTTTGGGACCACACACAGGTGGATATCTGCAGAATAATATTTGTTATCTATGGTCCAGGGGTAGAAATTCACTCTTCCACTTGTTACTGCACCCACAGTGAGGTCATCTTTTCCTGTGATACCTGCAGGAGAGAAAAGAGGGATGAGGGTAAAACCAGCATCAAGAAAACAACTTGTCTTGAAAAGTACAGATCCATCTTTACTGTAATAAACCAGTTTATAATGAAGAGCTTTAAAAATTCAACTCAATTTCTTACTCTGTCCCAGGTTTTATAGCTTAGCTTTCAAAAGAGTTTCTGGTTTTCAGTATAAAATATGGCCCAGAAGGTGCAGAAAGCCTTTTGTTTTCCTGGGAGTGCCTATTCAAGTGTTAGCCTCAAACTCAGCACCTGTAAACAGGATGTATGGAGAGAAAACCTAAACTTTATCACAGCCCTTGCATGTTCATTGGGATGTAAAGATCTGTTGAACTGTGACCAAAACCCAGAGGTAACTAATGAGAAAACAAACCTACAATTACCTACAATTCACTTGGAATTCCCATTAAATTCCATGCAGGAACCACTAAAATCCAATGCTTTGCCCTTCAAGGGAGGAACCTGCCCAGGAACACTCCTGGAGCTGAATTAGAGCATCCCATTACCCCCTGAGGGAAGATCTTGTTCAGGCTGGATGAACTCAGGGACACTTTGGAACACTTCTTTAATAAAATGGATTTGAGTCATCCAGAATTGCCTTGGGCAGCAGAAGAGTTAAAGGATAAAGCACGTGGCTTTTCAAGGATTTGTATTTTAAGGTACTGAGGGAGAGTTCCTGGAGCTGCTGGAACAGGCTGTTCCCCAAATAGTCTGGAGATGAATTTGAATTTATCTGTATCTTATTAGTAAAAAGACAGGAAAACCTCCTTGCCAAGGCTGCAGTGATTTTTACAACTAAACTGCAAAGCTGAGAAATAGATCTGGTGAATGAGCACAGGGCACGAGGCAGGGAGAGCTGTAAACCAGGATTATCTGCAGCCCTGAGGAGGAGACAAAACCTCAAAGAGAAATGTGACCTTGGAAACAGAAACCTGCAGCCATTTCCTACTCAGGAGGATGAAACAGGAGTCTCCTCTCTGGGTTTCTTAAAATAAGTGCCACATCTAAATGACTTTTCCAGGTTCAAGTTTTATTTTGTTTTATTTTGGATGGCAATTATTTTTCAGAGTCATTGGTCTTTAAATTGGCTGATATTCCATGCTAAGATTACCCACTTCACTTTGGAGCTGAGGGACAAAGATCCTGAGTCACCACCAAACCAAACCTGGATTCTGAGCTTTGTATTCTCAGAGGTTTTGTTTTGAATGATATAAATTTCCCTTCATCAGTGTTTGGACAGTTAAAAATAAGTAACTAGATTAAAATCACTCTGAGCTAACAGCATTACAAGTCAGTGCCATGAGAGGCTAAGAATAAAAGGGCCCACAGAAATTACTGTAACCCTAGAAATACAGAAATTACTGAAATCAGGAGTAAGACTTAGAGAGGAAAATGGGGTGAGGAAGAAAATCAGCTCTAAAGTCACTTGGCTCAGTCACCCTGACAAGGATACAAAGAGAAAGAACTTTTATAGAAGGTTTTCAAAAGCTGGTATGAATCTCACATTTGCTTTGTGCGGGATTATTTTTGAGAAGAGTTCATGGACAAATTTAGGGCTGAGAGCACTGCCAGAATGGGGCCATGTCCCATTTCCTTTTACCTGCTCCTTGTTCCTGTGTTTGAAGGGGTTTTCTTTCATCCCTTTGTGCTGCTGATTACCCATCCCTCATCCCCAGGTTTTGCCAGTTCCCTGTGAAATTTCTCTCCCAGTAAAAATGGATGTTGCACACTAAACTCAAAGGGCTTCAGGAAGTTGGTGAGAGGATTCAGACTTGGTGTGTCTCAGGTTCCTGGGGGGTTGTAAGGAATGGCTGCACAACAGCCTGATCACTCCTGGCAGGGACCTGAGCAGATTGCCACGAGTTCTCTCCCAAAAAAGCCACTTGGAACAATCAGATTTTGGTCTTTGGAGCAAACAAGCAGAGGCTACAAAAGAAATACACACTGCAACTCCAGCTGAGTTCTCATTCGATGCAGGAATTAGTTTTAAGGGTTGTATTTACCACCCCAGCATTCCAGAAATTTCTTTCTAAGACAGCCTGGATTGTAATGACAGCAGGAAATTCAGCCAGGATAGTTTGGTATCATTTAAAGAGATCTAGAAAATTAATATGGCAAAAGGAGATGGCTTGTCCAACTGAGCCCTTGTGAGTTATGGGTGAGTTATTGAATGTGAGAGTGCTCAGGCATTGAAAGTGTCAGTGGTTTGCCACGCAGAGAGCTGGAAAAGCACGTGAGTCACGGTGTGAGCACAGCCTGAGCCAGGCCTGGCCCTGCCCACGAGCACCAGCAGCTCCCTGGTGACAGGAGTGCAAAAACTCTCGACTCTGCAGCACCACAAACACACCCGGGAAAGCTCCTGGCACTGGCAGAGGTGTCTGGTGTCACCAAAACCTGCAGACAGACCTAGGAAAGGCTCCTGGCACTGGCAGAGGTGTCTGGTGTCACCAAAACCTGCAGACACAGCTGGAAAGGCTCATGGCACTGGCAGAGCTGTCTGGTGTCACCAAAACCTGCAGACACACCTAGGAAAGGCTCGTGGCTCTGGCAGAGGTGTCTGGTGTCACCAAAACCTGCAGACACAGCTGGGAAAGGCTCGTGGCTCTGGCAGAGGTGTCTGGTGTCACCAGAACCAGAGTTCAGGGTGCCCTGAGCAGGGGATCCTGGGACTGCTGTGTCCTGAGATGATGCTCCCAGTGACACCAGTGGCTGCTGGATCCAGGGTTTGTGTCACTGGCTTGTGTTACTCAGCCAGTTTATCCCTTGTGTCCCTTCTCCACTCACAGGTATTCATAAATTTTAATCAAGCAGATCGTAGTTATGACCAGTACTTTTGGCAATGTTTTTCAGCTAATTACAATAATGTCTGCTCGTTTCCCTGACTTTGATATTGACTTTTAATTTTGTATTTTATCATACAGACAAGATAAATGAAAAAATGATTTTGAGAGGATGTGGCAATATTACCAAATCTCACATGCCTTCCCATTTTTAATGCTGAGTCTTACTAAGTCTTCTGAAAGTGCAAATACTTTTGAAAAGGGGCAGTCGAAGACCAGAAATAACTTTTCAGTAATCAGAGAACCACATGCAGCTCTCTTGCAGTAATTTCCCTATTCTCTCATACCCAAGTGGTATTTAAGCATTTCCAGCACATTGTGTACTTGATAATTATTAATTTTTTTTCATTATTAAACCTTCTTTTTGCAATTTTTTCCCCAGAATGACTAAGGTATTGATCACCCTTCCTGGTGTTTTTCAGGTTGAATAAGTGCTGTAAGAATTAATGCCCCAAATGCTCCCAGATCCTCGGAGTTGTCAGGTACAAGGAGCAGCTCCCACATTCTGGGCCTTGAGAGCCACCTGGTGGAACAAACCATATAAAATACTCCTCAAGTTACACCAAGGAGTAAAGAGAACCCAAAGAGGCTGGGGAGGGGGAGGAGGGGAACGGTAAAAACCCAAAAAGAAAAGGAAGAACAATCCCATCAGAAAGCAGGAAAACTGAACCCAATCTTATTTGCTGTTTTGTGACAAATATATGCCAATAAAACCAGGCAGATCTATATGTTGAGCACTTTGAACAGCTCAGTTTTGCCACAAAGCATCCCATGAATTAAAGCATCCAGAGCACTCTGCAGAAACCTGAACTAATAAAAATGTATGTAGCAAATGTAGCATCAGCTGCTTCTCACCCTCAAGCCATTTTCCATTTAACAGGAGGAAAAGCCTGGAAAAAGCCTTGGAATTGGCCTGAGAAGTTCTGACAGGGTGTTTCACCCCACAAACCCTTCCCACTGCTGCCCCATCCCTGCCAGAGTGTCCTCGGCTGTTTTACAACCTGCTGCCCCCGATTTCATTTCATTTGTCATACAAAGCAGGGACTCAAAATGCTGATGGGGTTTGTTTGATCAAATGATTTGATTTCTTTCAGGAGGGTTTTAATGTAACCCAGTCAGAGGGTTGCACAGACAAGACTCCAGTTTTGGTACTGGGAGCAGTGGAAGCTGAGACATTTCAAAGTGAGTACTAATTTAAAAAGAAAAAAGTTAAATTTTAAGATTTTCTCAGATTAAATACCTTTTGCTCACCCACCTTTTCCACCTGCTTCATTTCACTATGCAAAATAATCAAAAGGGAAACCTAGAGAAACCTTGAATAATTTCTTCCAATTTGCTATACCTTCCTCAAAAATCAGCTAATAACATTTTTTGGTGTGGAATCTTTAAATAATTCAATGTCGTGCAGCTGCTTTGACAGAGGAGCCTTTGACTGCAGACCTTTTACTGTTATTTTTGTTTCAAAATGTGCTTTAATGAGGTGGAGGGAGCCAGCTTCTGGGGGCAGCACTGTGCCTGGTGAGGTCCTAAGTAAGAATTGCTCAAAAAGAGATAAAAACAAATCTAGAGAAGCGATGAGGGAAAGAAGTTCTAAATCTCTATGTACACAGCAAATTGTTAATGAATTCCCTAAAAACCAGGGCTGTCCTAACATGGGGAACTCACCAAGCTCTGAACAGCTTCTTCCTGGAATCTCTTTATTTTAAACCTACCAAAAATCCCACCCTGGTTTCCTCTACTCTCAGATCTTACTCTTGCCCTCATCTTTTGAGCCCTAAAAGTGGCACCTGTTTCCCAGGCAAAGCCACTCGCTGCTGAATGAATTCTGTGTGCTCGGTGTGAAGTGTGATCTGCTCTTCTGCCAGCTGCAGAACAGGGAGAGGTTTTACCTTTCCTTTTTCAGTCCTTCTGCATTGAGAAACCGCTGAATTATTTCCCGAAAGCACTAAGGAGGCTCCGGACACCCTCTGCGAGGGCTCGGGGGCTGCCTGGCTGAGGGGGGGCTGAGACCCTGAGGGGAGAACTGCGACCTCGACGGGGAAAATGAGACCCTGAGGGGAGAACTGCGACCTCGACGGGGAAAATGAGACCCTGAGGGGACAATCGGGACCGTGAGGGGACAATCGGGACCGTGGGGGGACGGCAGCGACCCTGAGGGGACAATTGTCACCGTGAGGGGATGGCAGCGACCGTGAGGGGACAGGAGCGACCCTGAGGGGAACACTGGGACCGTGAGGGGATGGCAGCGACCCTGAGGGGACAATTGTCACCGTGAGGGACCCTGAGGTGACAATTGGGACTGTGAGGGGATGGCAGCGACCCTGAGGGGATAATTGGGACCGTGAGGGGACAGGAGCGACCTTGAGGGGAAAACTGGGACCGTGAGGGGATGGCAGCGACCCTGAGGGGAATATCGAGACCGTGAGGGGACGGGAGGGACCCTGAGGTGACAATTGGGACCGTGAGGGGATGGCAGCGACCCTGAGGGGAAAACTGCGATCCTGAGGGGAAAGAGCCCCGCTGGGGGCCGAGGCTGGAGTGAGCCGCTGCCAGCCCGATTCCCGCAGGCGCGGGCGATCCGCGGCCCCTGCTTCCGCCCGCTCGGGCTCCGCGGCGGCCCCGACTCACGTTTGACGAGCTCCTCGGGCGCGAAGCCCGCGGCACAGCTGGTGAGCAGCGCCAGCGGCCGCGCTGCCGCCGCCATGGCGCCCGCGCCGCGCCCCTTCCGCCGCGCCGCTACCACGGGCCGCGGGGAGCGGGGGGGAGGAGGCGGGCGGGAGCGGGCGGAGCGCGGCCTCGGCCCCCGTTCGGAGCGCTGTTCCCCCCCGAGCGGAGGGGCGGGTGGTGCGGCCCGGCCCGCGCGTCCCCGTTGCCGGGTGAGGCGATGCCGCCATGGCCGCGGGCGGAGCGGGAGCGGAGCGGAGCGGGTGGGTTCGGACAGCGCCGGGAGCGGCGTTTCCCTGCCCGGATCGGCCTGTCCTGCCCGGGCAGAGCAGCTGCGGCACCCCCGGTTATCCCACAGCACCTCGGGTCATCTCTCGGCTGAGGGGCTGGGGGTTCGGCCCTGCCTGAGGGGCAGCGGCTGGTGCGTGGCGGGGCAGGGCTGTGAATATTGCGGGGTTTGTGAACCTCGGAGGTGTTTAATTAACGTAAATACGCGGCTTTGACATGGGCTGGGGTGGTCTCCTCACAGGCTGCCTGGAGTTTCTGTGTCTCGTTAAAGCTTTTGGGATCCCCGCCCCGTGAAACCACCTGTGCCACGCGTGTGAGGAAACATCACTCCTTAAGCGGAGAGTCTCTGTCCTGAGGTTTATTGTCACTGTTTTGTGAGGTTTGTTTGAAAATTGAGTTTTTCCAGCCTTTCTGCAATCTATGACTTCAAGTCATTTGCTTTGTATTCCCTCATTTATAATAGTACAGAAGTATGGGAAGGCGCATGGATCTTTTTTTCCTGTATTTAGGACTAATTTAATTCGAATTAAATCCTGCCTAACCTCATGCGGTTTGGTTACAGGTATGATTTTTGTCCTAACTTGCGTTTTAGATTCAAGAAGACCTTCAGAAGCTTAAAATGGAAAAAACCAACTTGACAGGGAATGCAGAAGCCGTGGATATTTGTGACTTCAGAAAAGCCACTGAAAGGACTGAACTTGGGCTGAGAGTAAGTAAAATAGAACAGATCCAGAAGATTATTCCTTTTTTAAAGTGTTTGTTAATAATTCACTTGGGACGCTTATTTGTTGTCTTTCAAGATCACTTTCCAATCAGCAACTGATGAGATTACTCAAACATTACAGTTCAGAATGTTGGCTCCCTTTTTTGGGTCCTCAGAATGAACTGATCTTGTGCCCATCAGCCAAAACCAGATTTTTAGTCTGAAAAAGGCACAAAGTTTATCAACTTTTCACTCAAGGAAATACCTGGATTGCTTAATGAACTGAGGTAAATAAAATTAATGTCCCTTATGTCTTTGTAATAGGCTAAACATAATTTTTTCCTCTCTAACAGAAAAACGTTGAAAATTATTTAAGTGTTGTGAATGGCCAAGAGTTAACTCTTTCTTCAGCTGGTAATAAAGAAATAAACTCCAAAGAGCCCCTGAAGTGCTAAGTGACACAGATGTTTTATTGCAGCAAGACACCAGAGCTGAGGTGACATAATCACGTAAAGCAAATGGAAGTATTGACCTAGAAAAAGTTAGTTTAGTCATTTCCTATTTTGATTTTAAGTTAAAAAAAAAATCTAAAAGCAATTCTAAGTGGTTCCAGCAGTGCTCTGCCAACTCCTGTGATTTTACTTTTGCTAAATGCGTGTTTAAATAAAAATAGAGAGTCATTTGGATAGAGCTGGCTGAAAGCAGAGTGAGTTTAAGAGGTAAAATCCAAGTCATTTTGGGAACCTCAGTGCCTGTTTCTCTCCCAAGCAGGAATCCTCCTGTTGGTGCCTGTGAGGAGCAGCTGGTTCTGCCTCCAGTTGAGCCCCTGACTGTGCAGAGGTGCAGCAAATCAGCCCCACGTGTGTGCCAGGGCTCTCAGGTCTGAAATCAGCCCCTCATCCTTCTGCCAGAGTCCACATTCAGTCCGTGTTTGGTGTCTTGTGCATCCCATAATGCCCTGACTGCCCGTGCCATGACATTTCAGTAAGGCCTCATTGAAAGTGTCAAAAAATCCTCAGCAGAAGGAGCAGCTGAGGCAGGAACCTTGTCCCAGCCCAGGATAACATTTCAGTTGGGGAAGATTCCAGTGTCATCCCTGCACGTGTGGGGTTGGCACTTTTATCAGCTGTTTTCCTATTAATAATCCCAATTCTTCTTATCCTACGAGGCACTTTCCTCCCCTTGCATTGATCATTTCAGCCTGAGTGAGGCGTTTGCATTGGGAATCATCTCCTGTTTTAATTGAAAGGTGCTCAATTCCCCCCTAATTCTATTTTTTTTTTTTTATTTTTAATAGCACCAGCAGTTTCCTCCCTGCATAACGGTGTGTTATAGTAATAAAATAAACACCACAAAAGCACTGATGAGGTGAAAATTGAACTTTCTGTCTCTGTGCAGCCATGTGGGTAAAAGAGTAATTGGCTTGGATAATAACTTGTGTTCTTACAACCCCAAATCTAAATGAGCATCTCATTGATACATCTGCTTGTAATTACCATCGAAGGGAGAGAGAATATGTGGTGCAGATAAATAAATTAAACCATTTTTAGTGCTTTCACAGAGGAACACAGTTGTTCAGTAGTTCAAGTACACATCTAATGATTCTTGAACTTTTTATGGCTTATTTTACTTGTAAAAAATCGGAATTTTCCTGGATTTATTTTTACATTTATATAAAAGAATATGCACCGCAATATTTTCAACTTAAGAAACTTCTGCTGTAATAAAAAAAACATAGGGCATCCCTCTGGGTTTTATTTCTTGTAACAAAAAGAAACTTGTAAAGTCTTTTTCTGTCCTCTGGGATTTAAATCATCATGATTTTTATTAGCAAAATAGTCTAACTCATTCCACGCAGCTCACAGAGTGCATTAAGAACTGTGCTTTAATTCTGATTACTATCAGGGTTTTTCAATTCCTCATTTACTAATAATCAAGTGCTGTGGAGTCAGTGAGGTGTTGTGGTCCACCAGGGCAGTGATTCCTGAATTTCACATCCAGATTGGATCCCTGTTTTTCTCTGTAGGGGAGCACAGGGAAACCTCCTCCCAAAGGATGGGGAATGTGCAAACCAGAGCACAAAAACCCAGGGAGTCAAACTTGACTGAGCTTCCCACTCCAAATCTCACCCAAAGGTGTGCAGGGGTGGAAATTGCCCAGCTGGGAGTGACATTCATTGAGCAAAGTTTGACAAAAGTCTCCATGTGGGTAACAGTTCAAGTCCTTACATCGTTTTCCATCTAAGCAAAGGCACTTTGTTGTTTGTCCCAGGTCTGTGAGGAGTCAAATAATATTAATTTTTATCATCATTTTGCAAGTTTACAACATTTCTGCCTCTAAACACTTCAGCCCCAGTGCAGTTATTTTAACATTATCCCTATTCTATATTTCAGCAGCAGGTGGAAATGGATTTTAAAATTATGCTTGACCCAGAGAACACAGATAATAAAGGTGGTTTAAAACACCCCAACGATGAGACCAGGCTGCCACTTATAACCAAGAAAAAATCTGCTCCTGTAAGTAACTTTTTGATTATTTTATGGGGTTATTGCATGCATTGCTTTGCACTGTTACAGTTAATATTTATCAGTCTTAAATAAAATATTTCCATGAAAGTCATTTCCTCATAATTTCCTGCTTTTTTGATGCAAAAGTCCTAAATAGGATTTATAAATAGGATAAAAACCTTAAATGCTAAAAAAAAATCCTTTTGATAAAAATATCCTAAATGGATATTTAAGGATCAAAACATTTTGAGTGGTAATAGTGGGGAAAAGAAATCTGAAATGTAACAGGTTTTCTGTCTCAAGATCCCAACCCAGCAAAAATATGAATGTACATGGGATGTGCATGGTCAGTAATGTCAGGGAAATCAGGCAGAGGAGATAAACTGGAGCTTGGGGACTCCTGGATGTGACCCAAAAATGCAGGAAGAATTAAAAGCTCATTTTTCTCTCTGCTCTGAGAATGTTCAAATCGTGCAAGTTTTTTTTTTTTCCAATTTTCCCTCCTGCAACTGCAAATTTCAGTTCTGCTGCCAGTTCTGCAATCCTTCTGCAGGAGTTGAATCTAAAGATGGTATTTTTATAGCAAAGAATGCTTTAAAAAAAAAAAATCAACAGGCACAGCCATCCCTCCAAAAAATCAATTATGTTCACAAATTTAGCTCAGCGCTGTGGTCCACACAACCAATGCTTCTCACATGGGGATGCTCTTCTACAATTTAATTGATGTGACAGAAGCATCCTGCAGCAAAAGGCCAGGGCTCCAGGAGAGAATTCTGGGCTGGTTTGGTTTTAAACAACACAAAGGGAATCTGTGGATGGCACAGTTGTGAGCTGCCACTTATAAAAAATGATTTTTTGGGGGGGAGAGGAAAGCTGTTGCCCGGACTAAAGAGGTGATTTGTCTAACCCTGTGATAATAGAGTTAATTAGAGAAAAGCATCATGGCTAATAGCTTTTTAGAACCACTCTAAAAGGCTCACAGAGAGGAATATTATCCGACTGCAGAGAGCCATGTGTTTTACCACTCTCCCTGATACATGCACTGAGCACAGAAAACTTATTGGAGACTTCAATTCTAAGCATTTAATGTGAATTACCCAGGCTCCCCAGATACATATTTACAGCTGCTGAGGAGCTGACAGGCTTCAAAACCAAGCAGATCTTTCCTCTCTTATTTATTCTCTTCCAAGTTTTCGAATCTTAGGGCACAATGTGTGGTTTGGCTGGCTGGAAAATTTTTGCAGTTGGTATTTGCAAAAAAATCCACTGCAGAGACATGTTTGTTGTTAAAGGTGTCTAGCAACACTTAAAGGAGGGGTTTTATGTGGTGTATGTGATTATGCACGATACGTGTGATTATTAGGAGCAACGCCGATGAGTCTGTGTGCGACTTTCAGCTCTTTACAACCATAAAATTGGATGAATTTGGGTAAAATCGAGATGGGGATGGGCGCGCGGGCCGGCAGGGGGCGCTGTCCGTACGCGGACCTCCCTCCCGTGTCCTGGGGGTCAACGAGCTGCTCCCCCCAAAAAAATCCCAGGAAAAACCCCCCTCACCCGAGTAAATTAAAAACTAATTGCTTGTCTCGCGCCGTTCAGCCGTATTCCAGGAGTTTTCAACGAGGGCTGAGCGGTTGAAAGAGTGGTGAGGTTAAAAAGTCGGGGGTTGAGGTGACCTGAAGGGTCGAGCACAAATCTACCCGGGCTTTTTATTATCCTGCCATTCCGGGAGTTGGAAAAATTATTAGTGCAGGATTTCATTGTTTCAGCAAAAAAATGATGTCTTTTCTTGCTCTTTTTGGTATTATAAAGTTGCTGATGCCGGATTTTATCATAGAAACTAAGAACAATTAACTGTTTGCCCTTTCGGACCTTTTTGGGTCTAATAATCATGCTTCATCCTCTGCTAAGTTCTGTAGTTATTTTAAAATGAGGGCTGTAATTCTGCTTGAAACACACATTGGGCATCACTTTCTTTTGCAGCCTATATGTGGATAAGAGCTGAAAAACGATGAGTGGATAATTATTAAATATGTATACTTCCCATGGAGTATCCAGCCAAAGGAACAGTAATCTGAATTGCAGCGAAAATAATTCTGATGCACTGCTGCAATGTAGAAAAGATTCACAGCTCTGCCTTCTATTTTCATAGGAGTGCTGTTCTGTTACAGAATTATACTGGCACTTTTGGGTCCTTGTTTTCTTATAAATGTATATTATACTGTAAACTTAGGAACCTTTTCATTTATTCATGAGCTAGAATTTAATATGGTGATGATTTCTAGCCTTTATGAGTTGCATCTTATCTAGTGTGGCTCTAATGGTGATGGCAGTGATTCTGAGGCTTTTTTTAAGCTCACTTGTTTGAGCACAACCATTCTAATCATATCTTCAATTATTCATTCTTTATTCAGCGTTTGCCTGCTGCTAATCATTAATGCTTATCCCTGAAAGTGGATTCATTTTCAAAATTATAAAGCGAGGCAGGGCAATCCCTTTCATTTCAAGTGACTGGAAGAAGTTGCAGAAGAAAACCAGGTCTTTTGGTGCCCCAAACCTGATTGTGTTTTGAACTAATTACAGGCAGAGCAGAGTTTGGCAGTGGTGGCAGGATGAGACTTAAACCAATTGCTGTCACACTACAGTAAATCAAAAGAAAGCTCCTTGCATTTGTATTACGGTGTGTAATCATAATAAGCAGCGCAGTGATTGAATAAAATCCTCTTGTCACTAAAAGTAAAAAGGGAATAATTGGTGAGGGAGAGCTGAGTTAACAGATGAGTGCAGTCAGCATCCTCTCAACCTGGAAATGGGAACGTGAAGGTCACCCCCATCCCTCCTGACAAACACAAAATGCTTTGTTGGTAAACAAATTAATCTTTTGAAAGGTCACCATTTGTTTGAAGTTTTTATCCAGTTCTTGTCATCTGGAATTGGAGATGGAGTGTCATTTTGCAAGGCAGGGGTGCAGCCAGAGCTGCTGAAGCTCTGTGTGTGTGTGTGCATCTCAGCATTCCCTGACAAAACTCCCTGCCTGATTGGGATGCCATGGGCTGCTGGTTTGCAGCTGGCTCCGGACAGGAACGGAGGCTCATCCCTGAATTCCAATCACTTGATCCTGCACATCCCTGCCTGCTGGAAGCTGCAAAACATATTGTGGTTCAAGCCAGCAATTATCTCCCTCACTCCCTTCTGTGCTGCTGCTGGTGCCCGTTTCGAAAAGCAGATGAGGGATTCACCAAAGTTCTCCCTCTATTCTCTTGCACACCTGTTGGGGGAATTCTGATGGATCTGGACCTGATCCCCCTGATGGGGGAATTCTGATGGATCTGGGTCTGAAGGATCTGATCCCTCCTGATGGGGGAATTCTGATGGATCTGATCCCTCCTGATGGGGGAATTCTGATGGATCTGGGTCTGGATCTGATGGACCTGATCTCCCCCTGATGGGGGAATTCTGATGGATCTGGGTCTGGATCTGATGGCTCTGATCCCTCCTGATGGGGGAATTCTGATGGACCTGATCCTCCCTGATGGGGGAATTCTGATGGATCTGGGTCTGAAGGATCTGATCCCCCCTGATGGGGGAATTCTGATGGTTCTGGGTCTGGATCTGATGGATCTGATCCTCCCTGATGGGGGGAATTCTGATGATTCTGGGTCTGTATCTGATGGATCTGATCCCTCCTGATGGGGGAATTCTGATCTATCTGATCCCCCCTGATGGGGGAATTCTGATGGATGTGGATTTCTGGGAGAGCTAGAGAGCAGTAGGTCAGGAAAGGGGCAAAGTTTGATTTTCCCAAATATGTGGGAAATTGACAGTTCAGAGCCATCTCTGGTTACTTTAAGAGCTTAAAGAAGGTAAGAATAACACAGGATCTGTTGTTAAAGATGCAATTCCAAATTTTTCCAATTAAACTTGCCTTCTCCAAGCCCTTTCCTGAACATACTGAAAAGTGACCTTAGCTCCACTGATTTTATTTTGCTGTGCTTCCTCTTTCCCTTTAGAGGGGGAAGTGCTGTGTCCATCAAATCCTGACAGGAACTTCCCAACGACAAATGTGACAGTTTGGAGCAGATAGATGGAATGATAAATTAATCTGTTATATCCCTTTTTTTTCCCCATCACTATCAAACCCTCAGATTTTCTGACATTTATTTACCAAATCTCACCTCTCTGTTCCTGGTTTGGTACACAATGCTCATCTTTTCTCTGTATTTAATACCAGTCTCTGTTTTTTACTGGAGGAAAAAATACTTACAAAGATATTTGCCAAAAAAAAAAAAAAACCCCAACAACAACAAAAAAAGCAGCAAAAAACAGCAGCAAAAAAAGGATGTTCTAGTTAAATATTGCTAGGTAAAAAGAAAACAAATCGAGAACTAATCAGAAAAATCCCTGTGGTGTTGCAACAAGTGCCCTATTTAAAATGAAGCAAAAAAAAAAAAAAGAAAAAATAAAGTGGGGAGAGGTTTATCCACAGGAGAAAAACACTTTAGAAAGGGTAATAGAATTGTTTTTCTCGTGTCCCAGGTTAATTACACTCAGAAGCACTTGAAATGAAAAAATAGTTTTTTAGCACACTCCAAGCATATTTTAAGGCAAGTCAGCCTTGGTCTGCCCTGCAATTTCAGAGCTCCCTTCCAGCCCTGCAAAACTGAATTTCAAAAGTGCTCATGATGAAGCAGTGATGTTAAAAGTAAACCTTCCCCTTGCAGTACTCTTAATATTATTTTTGAGCTCTTACTATAATGGTGTTGGCTTAATTTTAGTGACAATAACTCCCCAAATGGAATCAGTTTGGCAGCTCTGCTTTGGTATCTCCCTGAATTCTTCCAGAGGGAGCCAATGCAGCAATCAGGGTGCTGGAGGAAGGTGGAAAGGTGGAGGGATTGGGTGGAATTTTCATGGGGAGCTCTTCTGGATCAGCTCTGTGCTCCTCTGCCTGTCCTCCTGAGTGATGGCACTGGGCAGTGCAAATGAGAGATTGAATTACATTTCTGCTGCATCACTCCTTGTTTTAACATCACACCTGCCATGGACTTGATGGAAATTAAAGGATACAGCAAAAAAGAATTAAATATCTATCTCCAATTAAAAGAAAAAAACAACAAGCAAAAGCAAGCCTCCAGGCTGCTTTTGAACTCACTCCACCTGAACTGTTTTTTCTTGTAGCTTATTACAGCTCTATGAACACAATGGAAATAAATATATTTCGTGTGCTGTTTATCACAACAGAACCTCATAACTGGGATTTAAATTAGGATAAAACTGACCAGCAGTAAAATCAGGGCTGCCTTACTGCTACAGCAGCAAGAGTCTGGAAGAAAGAAATCACTGTTTAATTCAATTTCTTGCCTTTTATGTATTTTTGTTGTGGCCTCACCAAACTGCTGGGGCCCAGGGGTGAGCAGGAAAATGTGGTTTATAATTTCCTTTTCTCAGTATCAAGCCACTTTAGATGGCAGCTGGCATAAAGTTAACCTTTGCTCCATGGTTATTGCTATTGTCTTGGAGCCACCAGGGCATGAGGATTCATCCAGCTGCATCCCTCAAAACACGATGTTCCATCCTGGCCATAACTAAACTGAGGGTCTGGGATTGCACTGAAAGGTTCTCTGTGAGGATAAAAAAGTGCAGGTTTTCTCTCCCTCCTCTCTTGTGGGCAGTGTTGTTAGACAAATTGGGAGGAAAGATTAGAAGAGTTCGTTTTGATCTGTCTCATTTCCCTCTTAAGAGTTCCTTCTCCCTTTTGTGGAAGTTGCTGGGTGCTGTAATTCAATCATTAGGACACAAAAGTGCTCCAAGATCCCACTCATGGCCTGAGTTGTACTAAAAGCTTGATAATCACTCACTAAAAGCTCATATTTTAAAGCATTTCTTTTTCCTTCTGATTCCTTGCCCTGTGTATGCATTTTATATTTTTAACACTTCTCTGTCGGGTAAATGCTGTATTTACACTCCTCTCCTTAAAACTGAGCAAACTTCCTGAGACTCCTTCATTAAATAGTACACAAGGCATCAATTAAATTTAATTAACTTTATTTTAAATTACCGAAGTAACAACAGCTACAGACGACACTGTAGCGTTTTCACAAGTCATAAAAGGAGTGGTGCACTGTTAAATCTTAATGAAACAGTCAGGGCAGGAATTATATTTATTATTGATTGCTGCAGGGGCAGAGGGAGTGTCTGGGAGTCCCAGATGTGTTCAAGGAGGTTCTGTCTCTTCCCAGATGTGCAGGCAGAAGACAGGGAAAGGCCCCAGTGTCACCCAGCCTTGGGCTTTGCCTGCCTTCCACTCCCTGGGTCCTCCCTTCCCCCTGGTGGAAGAAGACACCCCAAAAGGTGAGTCCCAGAGACCCCTCCTGGGTGCTGCTGTTGGCAGCAGAGAGCTGGGAGCTGAATTTCCTGCCACCTCCAGGCTTCTAAAAATTGGGATTTCAAACGTGGCCAAGGGGAGGGATGAACTTGAGGCCACTTACTGCAGCTTTAGGGTGGTGGGGAGTGTGGGGTGTGTCCTGCTGAGCATCACCCTGAGCCAGTTCTTGGGACTCACAGGCTCCAGCTGCTGCTGCAGAGAAGAGTTTTGTGTGTGGTGGAGGTTCTTGTATAAATACCAGCCAAACTATCGTGATTAACAGCTGGTTATTAATTGTTCAGTCTTAACTAGGCTTGGGCTGTTTTAGCAATCAGTTTATAGTCATAATTACATGATTATATTGTGCTTTACAAGAGTTAATTCTCATCTAGCCTGCATATTAAATGGCGTTGTACAAGCATATAATTATAGGTCTGCAAACATCTTTCAGAATTAGCACTGGTGTGATATCTTCCATGTCTTTGTCAATTTTTATAGGCACAGCTCACCTTCCTTCAAGGTGAAATATTGACTATTGAAAGAGAAGAATCTTTCAGTTAAAGAAAAATGCTGCTTTTAGAGTGTTGATGTAGAACTTGGGTCTGCCTTTGCTTAATTCTTTCTTTGTTGCCAAGAATTCCCTTTTTTTCCTGACTGGAATGGTTCAGGAGTCTCATCTTCTTGTAGGTGCCCTGAGCCTCACTGGCCAAAGGCTCATCCTTACAGCAGCAAATAAAACTCTGCCAGCCCCTCCTGTTGTGTCCAGGGCAGCACCTGAATTCCCCAGGCAGCACAAGAAATCAGCTCTGGGTGAGTACAAAGCATTGATAACAACCTGCAGCTTCAGCCTCGGGTTTTATCTCCCAAGGAAAGCTGATGTGATGAGCATTCACCAAATTCTGCAGGGCACAAAGCACAGGAAAATCCTGTGTCTTGCAGCTGAGTGAGAATCAGATTTCTTTAACCCTGGGAGGGTTTTCTGTTCATTTCTGGGCTCTTCTTGAGTTCCTACCTGCACATTTCAAATTTTAAGCCCCCAAATCTGAAGCTCTGTGTTAAGCCAGTGATGCTACAAGTCCTGAGTGTCACCATCTGATCAGGCCTCTCTTTGCCACGGGATTAAACAAATAACTGATAACAAGTGACTGAAACCTTCAATCCACGTTTTATTTTATGGACAGGAGAGATCAGTAGCAGGCTGGACCCTGAGAACACAGACACCATCACCTTCCCAAAGCCAAAGGAAGCAATTTATGGCCCACATTCCTCTAGTAAAGGGAACACAGCACCACTCCCACCCAGCAATTCAACACAAAAATCCAAGCCAGAGTGGAGGCATCCAGCTCAGCAGTTGGAATCTGAAGTGCACATTCTCTCTCAGACACAGGTATTTGATGGAATGAATCACTCAGTGAGGATAATGTGGTTTTTATTTGTGTTTTTAATACTGTCTTCACCAGAGCTGGTTTAGGAAGTGACTGTAAATCACAGGAGGGTTTGAACCACGTCCAGTAAATATTGAAATAAAATAACAAATACTTTGTGTATTCCCGATTTCTGCTCTTTCAAGTCTTCTACCTAAATTTGTAAGTTTTTTTTTTTTTTTTCACAGAATCTTAGAAAATCAGTTTAGAGAGGATGTCAGGAGGTTATCCAGACCTCCAGGCAAATTACCTGTACCTGTAATATTGCAGACAGCTGTTTTTCTAACCTGTTCTGAAAACTTTGGGTGATAGCAACTTCACAGCCTCCCTGGGCCATCTGTTCCAGTGCTTAACTAACTATCTTTACTGTTATAAAAGAGTTTTTGAATGTTTCATCTCCATTTCCCTCACTGCAGTTAAGCAAATGTGGTGTTTCCCTTTATATTTACAGAAGATTCTGGGGGGACTTTGACCTTGACTGCTCAGTGCCTGCTCTTTGTTCTTGATCCCTATGGAAAAGAGACATTTCTTTCTTTTATGGATAATTATTGTGTTCTGTGACAAACACTCTGGAGTTTTCTTTCATCTCTCCAGACTTTTTTTGACTTTTGTGCTGTCGAGGAGGTGTGAAAATGGAAGAGAAACTTGAGAAACGGAGATCAGGGAATGGTTTGGGTTGGAAGGGACCTTAAAGCTCAGGGACACCTCCCACTGTCCCAGGTGCTCCAAGCCTTGTCCAGCCTGGCCTTGGACACTCCCAGGGATCCAGGGGCAGCCACAGCTTCTCTGGGCACCTGTGCCAGGGCCTCCCCACCCTCACAATTCCCTCCTAAAATCCCATTTATCCCTCCCCTCTAGCAGTGGGAAACCATTCCTTATGTCCTTTCACTCCAGAGCCTTGTAATACCCTCTCTCCATTTGTCTGTCAATGAGATGTTGGAATAAATAAAAATCATCACCTAAGAATAGTATGACTATAGTGCCCTTAGATGGAAAATCAGAGCTGATGGGTTGCTGGCCAAAGCTGCCAGGAATTAGGGAGTGCTGGAATGTTTCTATTCCAAGCTTTTTACGCCATTTGCATTTTGATGGGAGGATGTTTCCCATTCTCCTGGGAAAGGTGGAGGCAGTCTCAGTGGAGGAGTGCCACTGCAGTTACTTTCTGCTTTTTAGTCCAGTGAATCGGTGTAAAGTTGGATTTTTAGACTTGGTAAATGAAGCATTCCTTGGTGCAGTGGATGTATTTCTTTAAAATTGCTCATCGTTTTGCATGACCTTGGAGGTTTTTGTGTGGCAGTGGGTTTGATGGTAGAGCTGGGCAGAACCAGGATCAGTGTATTTCAGTTGCACAAATCCCTTCAGTTAAGCCATAAAAGAAAACAAAACCAAAAAAAAAGTGCATTTTGACCCCTCATTTACAGCACCATCTGTGGCTCTTCTCTTCCCACAGCCCTTCCAGGATCCCTGCTTGGACTGGGGCACTGCTGTTCACCAGAAAGCTCCAGCTCTTCTGGCACTCCAACACCACCATCCCTCCTCTTGGGGGAGAGCTCTGGGGCTTTTGGAACCCACAAAAAAGCTCCTCAAAGGCCTCACCCTCCCCTTGGCCACCACCGACGGCCAGAAGTCGGCACAAACCGCCCGGGACTCGCGTTTTAAAGAGAATCCCACCAAAACCCACAACGTGTCAGTGATAAAGAATCAGCCAGGTGTGGAGAAGATCCTGCACCGAGCTGGGCTGGGGAGCAGTGCAGGGGCTGCTGCAGGGATGCAAAGGTGCTGTGAGCACGGGCTGCAGCAGCAGTGGGCAGCAGGTGTGATCAGCTCGTGCTGGCGCTCCCGGAATCACCTGGCACGGCTGAGAAAAGCCCTGAGGGGAGCACGCCACAGACACCTGGAGAATTTCTACAGCAGGGCCAAGGTGTGTGGTGCTACCAGCTGTTACTGCTTCTCTGAACATCTCCTGCTTCAGTGCTTGCAAGAAGCTGTTCCCAGGTTTGGGGGGTTTTTTCCCCCTCCCTTAAACCATCCGCTTGTCCAAGGATCATATTTCATCCTTCATCAGCAATTCAGCCTTTGTGGCTGCAAAATCTGTCGCAGTGTTTCTGGTGAAAATGTCCCTTCTCTTTGGCTTCAGTGGTTCTGTCAGAAAATCAATGTTTTAACTGCATTACCTTAGTTCCTTATATATACCTTGTGGCACTTAATTTGCTGCAAAAAAAAAAAAAAGAAAAAAAAAGAAATCCCTCTCTTGTCTACATTCCTGTCACCACTTTGTCAGAAAGTATTTAAGTTTGCAGACAGCCTCTTAATTAGTGCTCACAATTTCATTTATGTTTGCTTTCTTTTTTTTTCATTCATATTCTGTTAATTAAGTGAGCAGCCTCTAATCTTCCCCTGCCAGTAGCTTCATGTAGCCACCTAATTAAATTAATTGGGGAAGATGTTTTAAGTATGTAATTAAATCAATTAATATAATTTATGCCTGGCTTAACTGTACAGTGGAAAAAACAGCTGAAGTTTGACTAGATGAATCCACTACAGCTTCCTGTCACTGATCAATGCTCTTCTTGATTTTTAGCATCTGGCAGCCAACTGGAATCGCATCAGGACCTCCAGGAGGACTATTATCCATATCCCATCATTAGGTATAACACTTTTGCCTGCAAATCTATCAGCAACCTCTATTACCCACCACATTATGACTCCTTGATTGAGTTCAAGGAAGGCCCCTTGTTTTATTCAAATTGGTCTCGGCAGGAAAATGTTCTCGACATGATGAGAGTAATAACACAGGGCCCTCGCTCGAAACGCCGTTTAATTTGGGGATTAAGCAAATAAAGTCATTATGTGGGGGCCTCTATTCAGTGGAGAGGTGATTTGCTGTAATTTGCTTTCATCTGTATGAAATGAACTAAAAAGTTGTGTGTTTTCTTTTTTTTTTTTTCTCCTCTCTCTCGTTTTTTTTTTCCCCTCCTCTTCCCCCTCTTTCTGAAATAACAGATAATGTTCTCAGGCTCCTTTAATGAAAGGCCCCGTGCACACGCCTGCTGCTGGTGCAGCAAGGAGGCAGGATTATTGCTTGTACACTGATTTTAATCAAATGTGCAGTCAAAATGATAAGCTACATTCTCTGAAATTATTTAGTTCTAATTACGAGCAGATGGGATGCTTTATTTGCACCTAGGGCGCCTGAGCAAAAGGAAATGCTGTGTGAACAAGAATAATTAAGAAGTTGAATAGTGGGTTTTTTTGCGCTTAAATAATCCGCAGTTTCATGTTAATTAGCACTAATGTAATTATTTAATTACATTTATGAATTGGGGGGAGCCGAGAAGCTGGTTCCTGCCACGTAATGGCCAAGTGGAAGGTGTTGAGAAATGAGGAGGAGGATTTCTTGGGGATTTCACTGATAATCTCCTCAAACATGAAACCCTTGTCAAAACGCTCCTAACTGGATTTATAATTTGTATTTACACAGCAAATTAATTGACCTGAGAGCTTCAGGATTTTGTAAAGTGAATTGGCTAAGACCTGAATTAATGAAGATGGTAAATAAGTTTTAAAGTCTGAGTTTTGCAGCCCAGATAGCCCTTTATTCCCTGATCCTGCTGACTGTGTTCAGCATAAAAATGCATTTGATCAACAGCTCCTTTTCATTACACCTGTCCTAAAGTCTTGTGACCATCCCAGGTTAAATCACAACTGAATCCAGGATAATTTAAAAAGAATTTAGACATTGCAGTGTTCTAAACTGCGTGAAAACATGAAGGAGAGAGCATTTAGCCAGAAAAAAAGCAATTATTAATTAGGTGTGTGAATTCAAAAGTCAGCAGAGTTGTTGCACACCAGATGTTTTCAGAGTCGTGTTAAAATAATCCTCAGTATGATCAGAACAGGCTGACACCAAAAATTAATCATTGTGTCCCTGTCCTTCTGCTGGATTTGAGAATTCATAGAAGTTTTTTTAAATGATTTCAACCTCTTAAGTAAATGGTGAAACTCCAGGGAAATTCCAGTTTATTCAGCACTTCACAGGGAGCCCAGGCCCTGATTCTGCACCAGGATTTACACAGTCTTGTGCTGTAAATACAGGAATTTGGAGATGGAGGATTTGAATGGAATCTTCTCCTTAATGAGGAAGAAAAAAAGTAAGAAAGATAATTTGAGTGCAGGTGGTTTTTTTGAAAATTAAAAAAACTATTAAAGTAGGTTAAAATATTAAAAAAAAAATCCCTTTAAAAGAGGGATTTGAAAGTGCTGTTTGGAAGAGTTATTCCTGCTTGTTTTTATTACATGCAGCTATATCTGGATATTTCTAGTTTTCCAGAGGGATTTTACATGGATTAAAGCATGGTAAGTTTATTAAAATGTAATGGAAATATTTGTTTGGGTGTTTGTTTGTTTTTTTTTTCTTCTTTTGAAATGTTAAAATTTAGACTGATTTTGAGAAAACAGAATATTATTAACACTGAGCCATTTTGGTTTGATCTAATTTTAAGAAGAGCTGATACTTAAAATTTTAAAAGGTGAAAACATAAAATCCCTACACTAAAAACCTTTGAAATTTAACCATAGAAATTTTGTTGGTTGAATTATTCTGCTCCAGCCCATTTGATATTTTTAAATTAAGAATTATTGAAGTAGACTTGGAAGAAGCTGGAAAATTTCAACAACAAACATTTGGCTCAGTCAGAAAGGACTAAATATGCAAAATGCCAGCTGATTTCAGCAGTATTTTTTATTTTTTTACTGCCTTTTGCAACCATAAAAAATTTTTTAAGCTACAAAACCTGGGACAGAGCAGATAAATAAGAGGACACCAAAGTTTGATGATGCTCAGTGATTTCTCTGTTCATTTCTGTAAATCAGGAATAAAACCTGAAAGTCTCTGCTCAGTGTCATTGATTTCAGCATTTGGGACAAATCAGAGTCTGATTTTTCTTCCCTTGCAGGTGCAATTCCAAGAAATGGTGAGAGAACCAAGAGAGGGTGAATTTCTCATTTCACAACAGTTTCAGCTTCATGTCAAGTTTCTGGAAATAATCCAGGAAAAGGGAGAGTGAAAGGCTTAAATTGTACTGCTGGGAGGAGCAAATGGTTCCATTTATTTCACCCAGACAAAAACTTGGAATTTCTAAGATAGCTAAAAAAAAACAACCCCAAGTAGATCCCAATATTTAAGGACGGTTGTCAGGCAGAGCAAGGAGAAATGAATTTGAAGCTTTAAATCAGATTTAAAGCCACAAAAGTGTGCCAAGTGCAGAGAGAACAATTCAGTTTGATTTATGAAACCTTGGGGATTGATTCCTCGAGCTGTCCCAGCTCCTGGGGAGCACAAGGGCACTGATCCCAGCTCATTTTCCTCCATGTCCTGTCCCCCTCTCTGCTGTTCCTTTTCTCCAAGGAGCCTTGGAGGATTCTTTGTTGGGAGAAGCCACTTGGAGATGAGCAGAATTTATTAAGGAAATGTCAATTAAAGGGTGGTTTAGGTCATGGCTGAGGTTGAAAGGAGGACAAATTAATTCCTCTTGTTTTAGCACTTCCCTGCCCTTTGGAGCCATGAATGCAAAACCCATTCCCATTCCCAAGAGTTCCTTTGTCCACATCCCAAATTCCAGCCACCATTTGGAATTTCTTCCCCAGACTGGAGGCAGGATGAGGAACCAGAGCTGATGGCAGAGGTGCACTGGAACATGCAGGCTGTGCTAATACATTAAATTGAATTTGGGTTTTGTTAAAACTGGAAGAAAAGGAATATTAACCCTTTAATCAGCTTTAGCAGGTGTCCAGTGGTGGAGTGTGGAATGTTCAAGGTGGATCAAGGAGGAATGTGGTTCATCCTGTCCACTGGGAGGGCAAAGATCCACCAGCAGTGAATATTCCTCATTAAATCTAATGGGGTCATGCCAGTGGAAATTAATATATTGTGACTTAAGATGTTTTATTAACCTCCCTGTGAAAAGTGCAGTGCTGCAATGCTGGCATGCTGCAGAGCAAAATGCAAATTTTAACTTATTTAATTGCCACTTGGTTATTCCTTTGAAATAATTCCTGGTTTTCCAAGTGATATTTGCATGGTATTTTTTGGCCCAGTTCTTAAAAGTCAGTGTTTTCAAGAGGACAGTTCAGGGTAAGGAAATCAGCTACATTCTGAGGCTGACATTTAAATGGTTTGAAAAAACTAGGCAGCATTTTTGGTGCCTTAAAACTGGATGAGAGAACAGAATGAAGCCTTGAGACTGAAGTTTAAATACTCCGAGCAAGCTTTTTTCTAATTACTGTAGCTTAATACTAGAAGGGTAAAAAATAAGATAAAATCAGTATATTTTACTTAGATGAGTTCTCCAAGTGCCTTGGTGCCACTGTGCTGACTGCAGTATGTAAGTTTGGTAAGAAATGACCCAAAATTAAACTGGTAATTTTAATTTCTCTGTGTTTTCTCACGTTCTGTGTGCAAAGTGCCATTGCCACAGCACCTTCGAATGCTGATCACTTGTAACAATTGTCTTTGTAATGAGCCTGAAATCTCCACTTTGCTGTTTTCTACATGAAAGCACTGAAATACTGAGCAGATTTGAAGCCAAATTAAGCTCTCCCTGAATTTCTGATGATTTTCCACGTGCAGATAGATGAAAATGTAAGGATCTTGGCTCAGTCAAGTTTTTATGCCAAACACTGAACATTGGGATTAAATCCTGCTGGATTCACCAATTCACATCTCTGGTGGTAGCTGACAGTGGAGTTTGTGGCTGTTTGCACACACACCACAATTCCTTTTAAATGACACCAATTTGAAAATTACAGGCTGAAGAATTATAGTTACAGTGCTGCTGTCATCTCCTGCAGTCTTTTTTGAACGGGAGCTTGGAATCAGCTGGAATTGTGACCTGCAAAGAGAGAATCCAGGCTCAGACAGGCTGTCACTCACCTTTCCTCTGCAACAAAGTGAGCAGGTAGCACTGAGACATCTCCTTAATGAAGTGCCTTTGGTGCCTTTTATCTGTGTGAAGGACAAAATTACCAGGATTCTTGCTTAATGATGGTGTCATTTTTATTTTTTTTTTTTCTTCCTCAGTGTTTATAAAAAAAAAAAATATAATCCAGCAACATGAAAGGCTCCCAACAAAATGGTCTGCATGGTTAAATTAGAAAACTCTGCAGGGCTGTAACATTCAGGTCTGTATTTAAAATGACAGGAGAACGTGGAAGTTAAATCAGTAATAAAAGTAAATTCAGAAAAACGCTGCCATGAGTGCTGGGGGATTTGAAATAGGGAAGGTTTTTTCAGCTTTTTCGAATCTAGAAATTTGATTTTTTTTCCCCAGGTCTTTCCCAGGGGTTTTTTTTTGACTGCTGTTTGAGGGGGGCTTTCCTTGTTTTCCAGGCTATCCCCAGCACATCCGTGAGCACATCCCTGATCTCCCTCTCCAGCAGAACCTGCAGATGGGGAGGCTCTGTGACATCCTGGGTATGTGATCAGCTCCTGCCTCTTGATTATTCCCCCCAGCTGGAATAATGCAAGAAAGAGTGGGGAAAAAACCCAACCAGAGTGAAAAAAAAACCCCAACCAGAGTGAAGAAAAAGAAAAAAAAGAGTGAAAAAAACCCCCAACCAGAGTGGAAAAAACCAGACAACCAGAGTGAAAAAAAAAACAACCAGAGTAAAAAAAAACCCCAACCAGAGTGAAAAAACAAACAACCAGAGTGAAAAAAAAAAAAAAAAAAAAAAAAAAAAAAAAAACAGAGTGAAAGAAAACAACACAATGACTTTCTTTTTCTTTTCTTTTCATTTTTTTTGGTATGAATATTAAATATAGAGCCCAGAGAAGGAATTGTGCCATTTCCTGGCTGGTTTTTATCCATAAAAATAAAAATTCCTGCTGCTTGCTGGTACCTCAGTGCTGAAGGTACAGCAGCTTCATCCTGTGACCTGCTGAGCACCACAGAAAATGTTCAGTGTTGTAAAAACGAGGGAGCTCATTCTGTCACTGCTTGTTCAGGCTCACAGGGAGGGAAAGATGTGCTGCAAAAGACCAAGCCCTTATTTAAACCAGGTTTATTTTTCTTTTAAATCAGCAAATGAGGCAAAAGGCATCTGTTTAAAAAGTTGTTTTTGTTTTTTTCCTCACAGGCTTCTTTTAAGCAAAGCAGGGAAGGATATTATTTAGCAGTGACCAACTTCATTGGCTCCCTGGAATGACATATTTTACATGATTCATGTATATTTCAGGATCATGATTATTTTATAAATGCCATTTAGTAAGTTTGGAACAAAAATATATTAGACCCAGAAATTTACAGTTGCCTAAAATAATAATGTAATTGCATTTATATATTATCTAGGCACTAATATTGGGGGTTTTGCCACTGTACTGTTTTTTTTTTTTTTTCATTTTTTAATGTGGATTTTTTTTGGCTCTTAAATGATAGAAACTTAAAGGGACAAAGTCACACATCAAACAGATTTTTTTTTCCTCGTTTCTGAACGTGACAATTGGTTCTGCTGTAAAACTGACCACGAGGAAGATACAAACTAGTGAAATATGAACTGAATTATGAACTGGATCAGTGCTTTACCTGTGCCTGGCAGAGGAGCACTGAGATTTTCCTTTTTGGTTTGGTTTTTCCTTAGCAAAGCAGAGGATTTCCATGCTGCTTGTGACCTCCTGTGAGTGAAGCTGTCCCTGGAGCCCCACTGTGTCCTAAGGAGACTTTATCTCTCTTTATAGGGCAGTGCTACAGCAGTGAAATGTGCTGCAGCTTTTTATCCCCCAAATTCACTTGAGCTGTCAGTTTTTTCACTGGAGTGTTGACTGGTGAATGGTGCTAAACTCTCCAATTAGTTCTTTTTAAAAGTTATCTGGTAAATAATTGTATAAAGACTCTGCTCGTGGGCTCTGTGGTATTTTATGTACTAAATGTGAGTTCTGGCCTCACGTTTTTAATGTGGGTTATTTCCCTGCAGCTCTGGCAGAACAAAGTCAAGCAATGGGATCTCTTATTCCTCACATTTGGCTCAGGGTTTCCTTATCCAATCCTTGCTTTGCTGCAGTCATTCCATGGACTAAGCACTTAGCCCTGGCACTTGTGCACAATAAAACAATGAAAGGCTTCCCACTGATTGGGATCAAAATCTTGGAGTGCTCTTTGCCTATTAATGCTTCAAGGCCCATTAATTCATTAGCTCGTCTATTAACATTAATATTTCAGCAGAACAGAGTGGTTAATATTTTTCCAAAACTGCCTGTATTACAGATTTTTTTTCCTCTGTGTGGACACAGATTTTTTTTTTTTCCTCTGTGTGGACACAGATTTTTTTTTTCTTCTTTGTGGACACAGATTTTTTTTTTTCCTCTGTGTGGACACAGATTTTTTTTTTCCTCTGTGTGGACACAGATTTTTTTTTTCCTCTGTGTGCACACAGATTTTTTTCCTCTGTGTGGACACAGCCCTTGAGGCCAAGCTGTTTTCCATGAGGAAAAGCAGATTTCCTCACGGTGCTGCCCTGCACACTGCCCGTGGTTATTGATGATACCCCAGTGGGAGCTTTTGTGTGGACAGCACAGGGGTGGGAAGAGCCCCGTGGAAAATCCAGGCAGCGTAGAAAATTGCAATTTCCTCAGCTCCCTCAACTGAATGGCTCAGTTTTTATCATTTACTGGCTCTGATGGGATGTGCTTTTCAAGCAGCTCAATCCCCATTGATGTCTCTGGGAGCTGGGCTCAGAAATCCCCCTGCACCACTTCCCAAATCCTGCCCCCAAGATGTTGTGCAGATTGAATCCCAGGAAGCAGCTCTTCCTTTGGCTCGCTGACCTGTCTTCAGGGAAATGCTGAAAAAACCCAGCTAAAAAAAGCACTTAAGATTTGAGAATTAAACCTCATTTTTATTTCCTCCCAGTGCTTTTTTTTATTATTATTATTTTGTAGGAAAGCTGTTGGTGAGCAGAGGGTCAGGAATGCTGGGATGGCATTGGGAATGTTGTACCTTTCTCCCAGCAGTGATCACTGTGCCCCTTTTTTGTTTCAGATGCCAACGTGGACGTCATCTACATCTGCCCCCTTGCTCTGAGTGAGGAGTTACTGCAGTATTACCATAAACTCCTGGGTCTGCAGGCAGCTGTTAGATCTGGGAACCCTGAGGACATGGCTGACCTGCAGGACAGGTTCAAAATTCTCACCCCTGAAGCTATAAACAGCTTCCCCGTGAGTTTGTCTCCTAATTACTACAGCTTGAGGGATGCAGTAAAATTAAATTGGAAATTTTATAACTTGCAACGCTCTGGTACACATCAGTGAAATATTATTGCAAGTTTAAGGGCTTTACTGATTAGACTACTAGTTAGAGCATTGGAAATAAATATCCTGGTTTAGCTTTATGGACTTGCTTGAGATAGTCCTAGATTGGCTATTTGTAGGCTCTTGTCCCTTCTGACTCTGTGCTTGGGACTGGGAACTTGATAGATTTATATCTCTAAGCAAATCATGGCAATAAACCATTCTTATTACTCAAAACTTTATTTCTGGCTAGCCCAGCATTCAATCATCCCTGTGTTTGCAGTGGTTCTTGCAACTCAGTCCAGTGCAGAGCTCCTTAAAGAGCAAGGCTTAAACAAAGTTAGGTAATAATACAGAAATAGGAGTTTCAAACAGATCAGAATAATACATAAATATTAGCTCCAGTAATACAAAAGGGATAAGTTCCAGAATAATAATTAATAATAGAGAAATATTAGGTCCAAACCCATCATGTCATGTTTAAATCCATGTTCTAGTTAATATCCAGGGTGTTCAGTGTTTCTGAAGATGCTGCAGTGCAGTGGAGACCTTTCACAGTGAATAATAGTTTTACATTGTAAATATTAAACCTACAGTGTCTTGGCTGGGATTTGATTTGTCTCAAACTTTGTGGCACATTTTGGGACTTTGCTTGAAGCCCTGCTGCTGGTTTTGCTATTTTTTTTCTTTTTAAATTGCACTTTGACAGTCATAGCAGGTTTTTTCTCTGGACGCTGGGTTGTTTTTCCAATAGTCACTCCCAGCTATGTATTAATGCCAAAATCTGTCAGGAGAATGGGCAACACCAGATTTTTGGTGAACCAGGTTGAGGTAACCCCTGGCTCTTCAGTGCCATACACTTGTTAATGGGCAAAATCTACCTTGTTTTCATTAAACATCTGTTCTTTACCATATAATAATTCATATTTTTCATTAATATCTCCTCTGTGTGGAGAAGAATCTGCTCAGAGCTGCTCCTGGTCATCCCTTGGCTTCAGTGACCATTTTGGGCTGTGTAAGGCTTTGAGCTTTATAGGTTCTTTTAAAACATCTTTCTCCTGGGTTATTGAATAAAGAGCTTTTATTGCACCTAATGGATCGAAATTTATTCCCAATCAATGAAAGTGTGGCTTGAAGGCCACTTCAGAGGGCTCCTTTTAGCAATTCCAGAAGCACAAATCAGCCTGGCACGTTTTCTCAGCTCTTTTGGTGGAAGTGGATGCAAGGGAAATGTGTGGAAAAGGCACAGCTGGCCCTGACCCTCCACTGGAGGTGTGGGGGCTTTGCTCTCCTGCTGATCCTGATGCCAAGGTCGCATCTGGGATCTTGGGAAGCTGAAAACAGAACAAAAATCAACAGGTCTGAGAAGCCAAGAGCTTTGGTTAATTCCATGTTCCCTGTTCCTGCTGGAATCCCTCAGTTCTGCTTTTCCCTCACACTTCCATATCTCCTGGCAGCAGCTCTAGCACTCTCAAAAAGCAGGAATGAAGCAGCTTTTACAGCCCGACCTCCTTAATTAACTGTAAAATCCATTATTGAGGGACACAAAGCAAATCTCCTCCCTACAACGCCCCTCTGGCCCCAGGCTGGGAATGGATCCTGCTCCCTGCATCCAGAACTCTGCAATGGAGCAGCTCCCTGCTTTTGGACCAGTGCTCAGGTTAAGGGAAAACCCATGGATCAAAAACTTTAAATATTTAACTTTAAAACTGATGCAAGGAAAAGGGCTCCAGGTAACGTGTTTGTTGTTCTTTTCAGCCTTAAACTTCTGTAATTCCCTTTTTTCTGCTGGAACTTTGGGCAGTGTCCCATTCCTGCTGTCCTTGCAGCTCCTTTCCAGAGAGATTTGGGCACTTTTTGGAGCTGTGGTTGGTGTGAGGAAGCACCAAGGGACTGACAGAAGGAGATTCCTTGTGTTGTTTTCCAGCATCATCCTCCCTATCCAAGCCATGAAATCAGGATTTCTACTAGGAACATCCAGGACTTGGAAGGAAAATATTCTGTGTTCTTCAGTGCTGGAAATCCCTGGCAAATCCAGGATTTACATGATCCTGAAAATATAGGGATAGTTTCTCACAGAGGCCTAAATGAGACGGAATCTCAATAGAAAGATGATTTTCTTCTTGTTGGGATTACATTTTGTTCATGACTCTTTATTGCAGTGGATTTCTCTTGTGCCATTTCTCCATCCCTGTCTCATCCTCAGTGTATATTTTGGGAGAATGATTGGAATACATGCAGACCATGCATGGGATATGTTGTTTAAAATGTTTTTGAAGTTTCACCTGCCATGAGTGACACTCTTCATTTAAATTCAGAGCTTACAGGATATGCCATGAGCTGCTTGTTCAGCAATAGATTTTTTTTTTTTAAAGAAATGAGGAATTCCTTCCAAAAAGTTGGAACCCTTGTATTTTAAGCAAAAAAAAAAACCTACTACAAAACTGTTCCCCTCTCCTTAAGTGGTCCTTGAGATCAGCTATCAGAGCCCCTGTGGAAAGGAAATCTGCATCCCCAGTAATTTACTGGAAGCACTGGAAGCTTTTGTAAATCAGAGTGTTTTATTCTCAGAGAATCCCCTCAAATACCCCTGAACTGTATGTGAAATACATTCCCTGCTAGAGGGAGGGTGGGAGGTGGTTTCTTCATTTTGTTTATTGATTTTTAGGAGCTCTGGAGTTAAACCATGCCAGGAGTGTTGCTGAGATGAATCACTGTTATCCAAAGGCCACCAGCCTCTCTGCCGACTGACAGAAGGATAATTCCACATGGATCAAATAAATACAGATGTGGAGTAATTAGTTCTATTCCCAATGAGGCCATTCCCAACCCACTAAAGATGTGCACGATTATGGAGCCTCACCCCAACAGCTTTTATCAATTTAAACTGCTAAGCTACAGGATAGGTCATAACCCAGGCTGCTATTAATAATGCATTTATTGTGGGCAACGTTAGGAATCAGGGGGAGGAGAAAAAACAAAAAACCCACACAAAAAGAATAAAACCCCACCAAAAAAAACCCTTTTTCTAAGAATAAATGTTGTTTTTTTTTTTACAGGAGCATCATTTGTGCCTGGCCACTGTGCTGAAGTACAGCCCCAGGACACTGCAGAGGCTGCAGAATCTGCTGCAGGGCAGAGATGCTTACCTGGTTGGGGGACTTCCTCACCTGGATGATTTGGCTGTGGCTGACCAGCTCCAGGTGCCACTTTTGGGCTCTGAGCCAGCAGTGGCTCAGCTCTACAGCACCAAGTCAGGCAGCAAGAGGATCTTTGCCTGTGCTGGAGTGCCAACCCCTCCTGGAGAGGGGGACATCCACAGCAAGGAGCAGGTGAGCATTTGTGTCCCTCCATTGATGAGACTCTCAGCAATTAATAGTAATTTATACTGTGAATATTAATTATTAAACACATAGATATATATAGATTAGCTCCAATGATACTAAAGTGATAGTTCCAGAATAATAATTAATAATAGAGAAATATTAGTCCCAAACCTGTTCAAGTCAGGTTTAAATCCATGTGCTAAAACATGCTCTAATTATTGTCCAGTGTGTTCAGTGTTTGTGAAAATGCTGCAGTGCAGTGGAGACTTCTCACAGTAAATAATAGTTTTATATTGTAAATATTAAACTTATGGTGTCTTGGCTGGGATTTGATTTTTGTGGCACATTTAGGGACTTTGCTTGAAGCCCTGTTGCTCTTTTTTGCCTTATTTTTCCTTTTTTAAACTGACCTTTGACAGTCATAGCAGTTTTTTTTCTCTGGATGCTGGATTATTTTTCCAATAGTAACTCCCAACTATTTTTCCAGTAGTAACTCCCAAACCCTCATGGGTTTGATCAAGTCTTGGGTGAGCTTGGGTCCTTTTTTGGCTGAATTAAATGCAGTTTGTGCCCAAGGCAGGAAGGAACACAATTCCTTTGGGGTTCTTCATGGGTTTGAGGATATCAAAGTGTTCAGTCCAATATTTGAGACAGTTTGTGCTGCTGCCTCATGGTGAAGTCATGAAATAAATCCATTTTACCAGGGACTGAAGATGCACATTTTCCAAAAATCTTTTCTAAGGGGAAGAAATCTCCTCAATCAGCCTATTCCAACTGAAGCTCTCTGATCATCTTTGCAGTTTTAGTTTGTACCTTCATCTCTCTTCTTTGGTAGGAAAATAACAAAGTCCTGTTGAACTAAAGTTACAATGCACCAGAGGTTCCTGCACTTCCATTGTACGTGTTTATTTTGCAGCCAGTTCCTCAGTATTTTACTCTCTAAGCTCATTTTGCAATTTACAATGATATCTCTAAGTATTTATTTTAAAAAAAACCATTTTTATGGTGGTGTTACTCCTCTCATCCAGGAAAATAATCATTGCTAAGGTTTTCTTTAGGTGCTCCTGCTTCTTCAAGAGGCTTTTCACATTGCTTTGGTTTTTATTAATCACCTTTAGCACTGAGCAATCTAAGCTACACAAATCCATTGCAACTCCTCCAGTAGATGAAATAAATATATGATCAATGACCTGCAAAACAGCTGTTTGATTTATTTGATTCACGTAAATTATTTAACAATACTTCTGGTTCATCCTACAGGGTTATGGAATTTCTCCTTCTGTTGTTTGCTGGTATGAAATATTGACATTTTAGGTTAAATAATCAAAGGGAGGTGACACCATGGTAAAGCACAATTCAATTTTCACTTAAAGATAGCACATAATTCTTTGTGATTGGTACAGTCCTTACAGGATTATTGATCCTTTTCATTACTGGAGGGGGAGCCCTCAAGAAAAAACACATTTATGTGATTCTCAAAAGCCACAAATGGAACACATGTAATTGTATTTTAGGTCAATCTTTTTTTAAAAAAAAAACCAAACAAAAAGGAACAAAAATCCCTCAAATTACTCTGTAAAATGTAGAAGACTCCAGCCAATGCAACAAGATCTGAGAATACTTTCACCAGGTTCAAAGTCATTTGCAGTTTCTAAGAAGCTAATTGCATCCTGCACCAGCTGGGCAAAAGGCATTTGAAAGCCATTTAAATCTGTGTACATACACAAATAAATAATTAGCATTTTTATAAAGCCTGCCTGGTTCCTCCTCCGTGCATTTATAACCATGGAATGCACTCTCCAGTAGGAAAATTTCCCAGCTGTTTTGGCTGGTGTTACCCTGGCACATTTTTACAAACAGCATCGTCCATCCCACGTTGTTCCCTGTCACAAACGTTTATGGAGCAGTTCTGGTGATCCAAAACCTCAGACAAAAAAAGAACAAACCCCAAACACCTGGGCAGGCAAATTCCCCTGTGCAGAAAACAGGGATGAAGACCATGGAATCTTCAAAGGTTCCTTTCCATCCATCCCCAAGGAGCTGTGACAGCACCAGCACCTCTGAGAAGATGAAACCCTAGTTAGAAAAGAAAATGTGGTTTCTGAAATGAAATTTAGAAATATGAAATGAAATGAACTTTTAGAAAAACGAACTTTTAGAAAAACGAACTTTTAGAAAAATGAGATTTTAGAAAAATGAAATTTTAGAAATAAAGCCCAAGTCTTTGGGAGCTGGAAGCCTGAGGAGCACTTTGGTGCTGTCCCAGTGCAAAGGATTTTGTGTCCCTGCCCTGCAGCTGCTCCGTGCTCTCGGCCACCTCGTCCTGGAGCATCTGGAAGTGCAGCGCTGGCTCTTCAAGGTGGATGATGAGCGTGGGGGAAACGGCACTGCCTTCTGTGATGTCATTTCCCACCTGGAATGCCACCCCTGGATCCTGAGGGAACGGCAGGGACACGGCCTGGAGGGGTGGAGAGAGAGCCAGGCTCGTGTGAGTAACAGAATTGCATCTTCTTTGTTGTTTTGGCTCTTTCCTGTTCCCTCGTGGCTGGAAATCTCCTCCCTGAGCCCTCATTTGGAGGTAAATGTTGATGTCACAGCCCAGCCCAGCTTCACAAAGCAGTAGGCAGCAGTAATTCAAATAAAACAGGGAAATATTCCAAAATACAGAGGAATGCAGCCGACTGTGGGATGAGTTGTGTCCTAACACGTCCTGGGCAATAATGGGCAGGGTTTAGGCATCTTTTTGCTATAAATTTTATACTTTTTTTATAGCTCACATGGGGACATATAAAGGAAAATTCATGGGCAGCACAGCCCAATCTCTACACAGAAATTTGGAATTATTGGAACAAAGATGGATTGGGATTAAAACAGCTGAACACCACTAATTTGAAATAATACAAACTGATTATTTTTTTTAGCTGTGGAGTTTTTTTTCCTGGATGTTTTGCCTCACTAATAACTTTTAAACCTTGTATGAGACAATACTTGAGGTCTTGGTGATCATTAAAGTCCTGCAAGTTTCATTTCCAGGGGTGTTTAGCTAAGGAGAGCCATCTATAAAAATCTAACTAACATTAGAGGACGAACTCAGGCACTCCTGGATTCCTGAGAATCCCTGGGACTGAGAGGCTGGAAGATGATACATTTTAACTGCAGAAAAATCCATATGAAACCACACTTCATTATTCTGGCATTCCAAGGACTATTTGTAGTTTAAATATTCATTGGTATTTAAATGCGTTAATTTCAATAAGCATTTGATATTTCTCTATATCTTGCCAAATTCATTCCTAATGTAATGGTTTTAAAGCCAGAAGGAATGTATCCAGAAAAATTGTTTCATTTACATAAACTACTCGTTATAGCTCCTCTGATTTTTTTTTTAATTCAATCAAAACGGGTTTGAAATTTGGGGTTGATTGAATTATATTGTATATTAAAATTTCAAATTGGGCTGATTACGGTTCTGCTGCGTTTGACAGATACAAAACAATTCCCCAGTATAAAACAGAGCTCCTAATACAGAGCTGGAGGGATAATTTCTCTGATCTGCAAGTCAGGCAGGATGGAAGCAGAGCCCTGAAAATCCATCCCAGTGGGACACAAAGCTCAGGATGTGTCCAGGTCCTGATCCAGCGCCTGAGTCAGGACAGAATCAGGAGTGACCAGCTCCAGGTCTTTGCTGGTCTAAATCCCTGATATCAGTGGCAATTCCCTGTTTCTGTGCATTTTTAATTCTTTTCCTAACTCCTTCTGCATGAAGGCCACAGTGAGCCCTGACTTCCTTTGCTTTTCCTTTTTACTCCATTCACCTCGAGCTGGGATAAAACCAGTGGAGAAACCCTTAAATACAAACACACGTTGGAAGTTGGGAAACACACATGGAATAATGACTCGGATCTCATTTCCCAGAGCCAGCAGAGAAATCCAGGCCAATACTGAAGTGGCTTTTGGCAGAGTCTTGTCCAGAGGAGCTCTGGGTTCCTCATCCCTGAAGTGACCAAGGAGAGGCTGGACAGGGCTTGGAGCAGCCTGGGATGGTGGAAGGTGTCCATACCCATGGCAATGGGATGATCCTGAAAACCCTTCCCCATCCAAACCTTTCTGCGAAAGGAACTCGCTGCTGGTTTGAACGCCTGGAACGTTTACCCTCTTCTGAAAGGAGGGATTGCAGCCTCCCCGAGCCTCAGCACGGAGAGCAGAGGATTAAAAGGCTCCTTTGTCAGGGAAACGCCATTGTAATGATCCACATTTAAACATCAAAGCAGGAGTTTGTGCTTTAATGTCCCGGTGCAGTGCGGGGACCTGGTTCCTTTGATAATGAAGACGTCGTGTCACGGCGGCGGCTGCCACACACAAACGGAGGCTGGCAGGTTATTAAAAAAATTCAGCTTCTTGATGAAAGACTATCCTGCAGGCTAGGAGCACAGTGAAAAGCCTCTCCATTCTGGAATGGAATTATTAGAAATGAGAACATGACTGTAAGCACTAAATTATGGTAATACTTACAAATAGCATCATTTGCATAGCAGTTCAAGACACGGCACCCAGATTTTCCTCAGTGGCGTGGAGTAGGCAACAGATTAAAACTAATGGACTTGGTGAGTTTGAACTGTGTAAAATATCTGTTCCAGCTAAAAACGAGGCTGATTTTCGATTCCTCACTGCAAATGCAACATTGGGGCAGACCCCAAAGTGCACGACAGGATTATGGATGGATTTCACCTTGTTAACTTAATGCAGCCTCTGAGTTATCGGAACAATTAATTTGTGACTGCAGGAAGGGTTGAATTCATAAACTGCAAAAAGTCCCTCAGCCTCCTGTGCACTGCTCGAGTCTGTCAGCAGAGAAATTTCATCCTGAGAATCCCAGAATCCAGTGGCTCAATATCCAGAGAGCTGCTGGACATTTGGCACTTGTGGGGTTGTTTGTGGAGACATCTTCCAGAATGGAAAAGAACATCAGTTGTGCACAAAAAAACTTTAATAATGCTGAATCTCCTTATCAAATTAATTGTATCTTGTAGGGTGAATGATGATTGTGGGGAACAAATAAATTAGTTTTTAACATCTGCAGGTTTTCTGTACTAATTCAAGCTTCAGTCAGTCCAGGCATAGCACAAAAAGTGGTTTTGCTGCTGTAAGAATAAGTTAGTAATTGTTTGGAACATCTAGATAAAGATACCCATAATCCTTATTAAGATGTGGCATCTCACTCCTGCTCAAAGCCAACTGCTCAGATTCCAGAAAATCTCACCCAAATTTTTATGGACACCTGCTGGGAGACCCTAAATTCATGGAAAATTCTCATTATTGGTGGCACAATCTCTGGCTTTGAGGGATTCTGACTTCTTGGAGGCTGGGAGAGTATCCAAGGAATGGATTGGCTCACTCTGTCTTCACATTTTCCTTTTTCTTAAAACTGAAACTCCCCAAAGCTCTTCCCTTTTAGGGCAAAGAGAGCATCACCTTCCTGTTGGCTTTGCCATTTTTCTTCTTTTAACAATTCCCTTTTATATAAATAACACAGGACTGCAGGATCCCATCCTCCTGTATAACTCTGGAGTTGTGGTAAATCACTAGATTAAATTACTACTGAAATTAATTTTAGAATGATCTTTTATTACCCTGTGACTTAATTAACCACCAGGACCAACAACATGATGTGAGTTTATCTAGCAGTAAGTCTGAAAAAATAACAAACATCAGGCTGGAGACAAAAAAAAAAAAAAGGGATAAAGAAGAGCTGAATATCCAGGGATAGAACAAGACAGAGAAAAACAAGCAACAAATACTCTCTGAATAAGCCCTTAAAACTGATTATAGCTACACAACCATTTCAAAACTCTCCATTAAATATCTGTCACAGGGGGGAAAAAATAGGATTTCATGTACTGGGCAGCCCCTGCTAGAAAAATATTTGAATTTTACTCCTCCAGTTGAGTCAGAGGATTTTTGTCTCTCTTTTCCTTACAGGCTTTAATTCAGTTAATTTATTACAATGAGGAAATCAGAATCTTTCCAAAAGGTGACAAAATCTGGGCAACTTTTGGTCTGAATCACCTAAAACAAGATTTGGATGCAGCTTGCAGGATTTTGCATTGATTGCTGTTGGAAAATAGGAATGCAAAATGCTGGATGTTCCTTTAAATGAACCATTTTTGGGTCAGCTATTGAAAGTCCTGTACTAAGTAAGAGATGAATTTTGGGATTAGCTGGGAATCAGGAATAGTGGGGAGCAGATTGTGTTCTGCTTGCATGAATTCCATGCACTACCTGGAGTTTCCACAGCTTATTTCTTCACTGACTCCAGGAATTCAGGGTAGGATGTGTTTGCAAAGAAATCAGGATAAAGCCAATCCATCAAAAAATGTAATTTCAGAAAGCTGCCACTGCCAGCACCCTCCTTTCTGACCTCCTTTGAACACAGAGCTTCCTTAACACTGCTTTTCTTCCTGACTTTTTTATTAATTGATCTCCGTGTAACACCTAGAGCCCACGGAGGGGGTTCTGAAGGAGCACGTGGAATTGCAGGTGTGGTATTTTTCCAGCCTGAAGAGGGCCAGAAGCTCTGACAGATCCCCAGGAAAATGCATTTCAAACGTTTCTTCTCACTGATATCATGTTTAACAGGGAAAGAAGAGGAGCCCAAAGACTTCAGGAAGAGCTCAGTGATGGAAAGGAGCAGTGCTGTGGAGGTTTCTTAGCGTGAGCACAGCAGTTATTCCAAAAAACTGAAATATTCACTGTACCCACAAACAATCCTTCGTTTATTAAAATTATCTGCCCGTGATGAGCAAACGTGAGGTGAAACAAAGCCAGAATTGGATCCCTGGGCTCGGTGAAAATGCAGGATATCATCCCTGAACCACAAGCAGGGGCTCTGCAAGCTGTTGGGCTGTGTGTCCTATTGATTTAATATGCTCCTAATCAGTACATAAAGCTATAGGCCTGCAGTGTTAATTTTTCATATGCTTACAAAGTACCCTTTGATTTTCTGTCACGCGTTAATTACAGCGTTTTGCCATTAAATAGGAAGCTTTGTGTAAACTAATTACTAGGTAATCATTGTCTACCGCCAGCGTGCTGTTCCTACCTTTTATTTTATTCGAAAAATGCACAGATCTCGCAGTCTGGAACCACTATACCTTCCAGCCATTAGCTCTCACTAATTCATAGCATTATTGTGCTAAGATTGTAGGAGTTGTAATTGTTGTGGTATCAGTGCTGTTAATTACCGGAGTAAACAGTTGAAATGGTGCCAAGGTCTATTGTACAAGGCAGAGGAAAAGGAGGTTTAAATGTTACTTCCACCATCTGGGGACTGGAGGAGAGGCAAATGCTAGAAAACAGCAGTGAGGCAATATCAGAACTTCAGCTCCAGGGTTTGAGGCCATATGGATCCAGAATATTTTGAATCAATTGAATTTAAGTGCCAGTTTGTAGCAATAACAGTGGGGAAGGAGAGGATAAAGCAAGAGCACTAAAGAAATCTGAAATGCCTTAATGTTGGTGCAGCCAATAAAATGCCTGCTTGGATTATTTTAAAAATGTTTGTTTTGCTAAAATCCAAAAAGTAACACATAGGCAAGTCTGGGAATAAAGGGAGTTTAAGTGTGTGTTGTTTGTGAAAAACAATGCAGGTTTTGTCTGACAATTCCTCTAGCATTACAGCAATTTCCATAAAATTCCTGGGAAGTGACTGTGGGTTTTCTATAGAAGGTTTTTTTCCCTTTCTGAAACCTCATTTTTGGAATTCATTAGAATATTTTGTTTGGAGATACAAACCAGAAAGGAGAGCAAGCCACAAAAGTGTAGTAAATTTATAGAGATTGAAACAGAGAAAACTCAATGATTTGGGAAAATAATTTTCATCTGAGGGATCAGAATTGTTTGTGCACTTGCAGAAATCTCACTGAAATACAGCAAAATGCACTTGCAGAAATCCCTGTAAAATACAGGAAAATGCCTTCAAATATTCCTGATCTCATTTTCTATGAGATTTAACATCCCAGTGGCCTGAACTTACAAATGCTGCCTTTGAAATAAATACATGATTATTGTTTCCAAGAGAGATTTTTTGAAGACCATGACAATTATATTTGCTTTGCTCTGAAGGAGGATGTGAGGAACCTTGAACATGCAGGATGCACCTTACAAAAGCCACGATTTGGAATCTTTATTTGCATTAGAAAGCAAACTAACTAATAAAATCATCCTAATCTTAAATTAACAATCAGTGGCTAAACAAGCAGAATTCTTTGAGGAGTTCACAGCACTTTGAAAATCCTTTTTCTGGCTGATTTTTTGGCAGCACAGATTCGATCTTTTGATTTTTTCCCTACATGGATTGTTCTCCGAGCAGGGATCTGGCAGCAAATTGCTGCTGCCAGCTCCGGAGTGTTTGCAGGGAATAGGAAGGATCTCTCTTCCTAAACAATCCTGGTTTATTTATTTTTTATTGGTCTGTTAGCAGATGTTGAAGTAGTTCAGGGCACAGTGTAAACATGTGCTTTTCAATGGATGGTAAATAGGAAAAGTGCACAATGAAAGGAGCAGTTGGGAGGGGGTTTGGAGTAGGGCACAGGGGGTTTTGTGGGGTTTGTTTTTTTGTGTGTGTGTGTGTCTCTTGTTGAATTTAGAATTAAAAGAAGTGCTTTCTGATGTTTCTGTAGCCAAACCCTGAGCGCGCAGCTCGAGGCCGGCCGGAGAACCGTGGCCCCATGTGGTGTGAAAAAAGGAACAGCACTTGAAGGGCTCGAGGTTTGAAAGGGAACTCAGCTCCTTGTGCTGGGAGTCTGGGAAGGAAAGGGGCTGTTTGTGGGGTTTATTGAAGCGTGGCAGATGTGCCTCAGCCCCACAAAACCCCCCTCGAGTGGGAGCAATCCCGGCCCCGTGTCCGGCTCGCAGCGAGGATGAGCCCAGGGAAGTGCAGGATTTTTCTGAGCTCTGTGTTCAGCATCCCACTCAATGCCAGGCAGCTGAAATGGCCCATTAGCTATCAGGGAAAATTGTCTTTGCTCCTTTCAGCAGATGGAGCAAATATTTTACAAAGCAATTTTACATAGGAAAAACATTTGTGTGAGGCGGTAATGACGGCTGTTTGCCATGATGGGACCCGAGCTCAGAACATGCTTTTCCTGCTCTGGGGAAGGCAAAAAATTGGCACTTTTTTTAATTTTAAAAAATTTGCAGTTGCCAGGGAAAAGCTCAGGCTTTAAATCAGGTGGCAAACTTTGAGTAGATAGAGGGTGCTCAGTGTGTTGCTTCCACAGCCATTCCTGGGTTTATAGATCTGTCCATTTATTCTGTGCACTGTGGTACATTGTGCTTCTGGCCAGGGTGGACCTATCTGAATTAGGGAAAAAAAAAAGAAAAAAGTGTCCAATCAGTTGAATTTGCAAAATAGGAAATAATGGCAGTTATTTGGGCAGCAGTCACTGGCTTCTTCCATGGTTGCTGGTGTCACTGACAACATCAGAAGGAGCTGGGCTGCACCAATTCCCATCCAGATTGGACTGAGTTAGCCCAGCTCCACTGAGCACAAGAGAAAGGGTGTACTTTTAAATGGTAGGATTGTCATTGTGCCATCCAAGTGGCATAAATTGCCACGGCTCCATCGACTGCAGCATCGTGGCACTTTGCATTGCTCAGGAGCTCTCTGCTGATTTTATTCCTCTCTGGCCCACTCAGCTTTACTTATTTGGAGTTCCTTTCTTCACCCTATTTGCTTGCAAGGTCTAAATAATTTCCTTCCCATCTGGTTTTTAGCTAAAAAGCCCTGGCTCTTAGGCATCCTGCTCTGCAGCCTCTTTCTTTCCCCAGATCTTTCTTCCTGGTTCTATTTCTTCTTCCTATTTATTTATTTCTCTTCTCAACAGGCTTTTCTTTGCTGACTGCTCTGTCTCCAGCAGATTTCCTACCACTGCCTTCAACATCTGCCACGCTTGGTCCTAATTTTTTGTTGCAGCTGCCTAAGAAAACCTTTCAAAATTCATCTTGCAGAAGGGTGAGAAATTATTTCTCATTTAGTGGGAAAAAGCTGTAATGTTTTGTTTTATTTTATTTATTTTATTTTATTTTATTTTATTTTATTTTATTTTATTTTATTTTATTTTATTTTATTTTATTTTATTTTTTCTGCTCCTTCATTGTTATAAAAAGGTGCAAACCCAATTTGGAGAGATGTAAAGATTTCCATACACGATGTAAACAATATTTGGGCTGCCCATTTTTACTGCTAGTAAGAAACATCAGCTGCAAGATTTGAGCAAATGCTCCCTGTTTCTGTTGAGCCTGTGGTCCTGGATTGTTTGGGGCCACATCAAGAGATAAAACATTGGTAGGCTCTGCTGGAGATACTGTCCAATTTAAATGAAATTAGCCAGCTGAGCACTGATCCTTTTAAAAGGTTTGACTTCATGGGTGAATGTTGGATGCTGGCTTGAATGTGCCTACTAAAACTCCCTATAATCAGGATTATTGCCTTTTTAGAGCTTACAGTTGCAAAAAAAAAACAACAAACCCTTCAACCAGAATTCCAGGTGCTGATCCTTCAAGGGTGAACACCCTGATTGCCCAGGCATTGGTCAAAGCACTGCCACGTGCCTGGAGCTCAGGGGAAATGTGTCAAATATTCTCGAATTGATTATTTGTTCAAAATCCTGATTCTGTTTCTGTCAGGTTTGGTGCTTACATCCTTCACACTCTCCAGGGCTGGGGCTGCCCCTGGATCCCTGGAAGTGTCCCTGGAAGTGTCCCTGGAAGTGTCCCTGGAAGTGTCCCTGGAAGTGTCCCTGGAAGGCCAGGCTGGAATCTGGGATAGTGGGAAGTGTCTCTGCCCATGGAAGAGGTGGAATGGGATGGGATTTAAATTCCCTCCCAACCCAAACCATTCCAGGATTCCATCATTTATCAGCCTCGAGCAGCCACGCCTCAGATGGGCAAGAAAGAACTTTCAAAAGGCAGAGAAAAAGCCCCATGAAAAAGTTCTGCCTGGTTTTGCAGCCAGGTTAGGGAGGTTTCTTCCCCAGCCACGTGGGCTCCTCCAGCTCTGTGTGAAAGGAAAACCAGCTGGGAATTGTTGCACTGGAAAGTTGTGTCCCAGTTTAATTGTTACTCACACAAGCTTGGGCACAGCACTCCCAAATGCCTCCACATCCAGCAGAGACTTTGTTTTGTTTTTTTTTTTCCTTGTGATTTATCAAAATCTTTCAGGCAGCCACTGCACACCTCTTGCTTTGTTTGGTTTTTATATTTCTGTTTAAATTGCTCAATAGCCAGAGTCAGCAGGTCTCAGGGATGAGATGGGAGTGACAGAGGTGTTGCTGGATGCACTGCCAGCTGTGAACTGATTTGTGGGGCAGCAGTTCCAGCACATCCATCACGGCTCACATCCTCTCTCCAGAGCCACGGTGATTTTCATGAGCCACCTCAGCCTGTGCCTTGTTGGCTCAGCAATAATTCAGCACAAACACAAACCCACACAAGGCCAATGGATGTTTGCTCACTGCTCTGCTGTTTCAGTCAGCTGAGCCATCCAAAACCAAAATTCCTCCTTCAAATCCTGAGGAAATGAGCAGGGTGAAGAGCTGAAGTTGGGTAAAATCTGAGCTTGGAGCTCATGTTTTATGTGCTCCTTTGTTTTTGGGTAAATTCTGAGCTTGGAGCTCATGTTTCATGTGCTCCTTTGTTTTTGCTTAGTGTATTGATCTACTGACTAAAATAATTTTTAACCCCTTTTCTGGTGATACTTTTAAAGTCAGGAACATCCTTTTCTCCTTATTATGTGATAGGAGCCCACCTATCCCATATCAGCATCACCATCTATGCACCTCAATATTTTTAAGGTATTTTTTCCCCTCAGTTCCATGTGAGGCAGGGACAGCAATTGTCCCCTTTTTCGTGGCTGGGCAGCTGAGGTGGAAAATCCCTTTCCTGAGGTCTCAAGGTGGCTGCAGCCAGGAGCAGGATTTATCCAGCTCTCCTGCATGCAGAATTAATCCCAGATTCCCCAATTCCAGAGAAGCTGGGGCTGCCCCATCCCTGGAGATGTCCAAGGTTGGAATGGGCTTGGAGCAGCCTGGGATGGTGGAAGGTGTCCCTGCCCATGGCAGGGGTGGCACTGGATGGGATTTAAGTTCCCTTCCCACCCAAACCATCCAGTGACTCTAATCATTGCTCCATCCTCCTTGTTCTGCTAGGAAAATCACAGTGAAGTCATTTTGAATTTGCATTTTTGGTTGCTTTACATCCACGTGCTCCATGACAAAGCCCATCTCTACAAACTCACTGCTCCAGAAAAAAAAACCCAAAAAAACAAAACAAAGCAGCTTTAATTTTTTATTTGCTCATCTTAGCTGTCAGCCATAAGGTTTCCTCATGTTCCTCCAGAGCCTGAGATGAAGTGATTGTGGCTGAGGACTCTGGCAGGATCAGAGGAGGTTTGGTCATTGCTGCAGCACGGGGTGCTGAGGAGAGGGGATGGAGAGCAGAGGAAAGAGCCCCGGGGGAGCAGGGGGAGGCTCGTGAAGCAGCAAGAAAAGGAGCCTGAAGCAATCCAGTCAGGGTCCTTGCACTTTATATGCTCCTGTTCTTCTGGGACTTTGGGGAGCAGTAAAAGCAGAGCAGTTACTTGCTGTATTTAATGGGGCTGGGCTGTGTGTGTGATAATAAAGAATTTAAAACTAGGAAAAAAAAAAAAAAGCTGCTTTAGCTGTGGAGTGACTAATCAAATTCCACCAAAGACACAGGCACTTGGGAGTTTGTCACAGATATTTTAGAGATTTAAAAGGATATCTCCTGCTTTAGAAATGCTTTTGCTTGATTATTCCTATTTTTTTTTTCCTAGCTAAAGGATATTTGGGTTGATAGAAGAGCTTAAACATAGAACCAGTGAAACTATTGCTGGCATATGTGACTATTTCAATATGCTGCTTCAAAATACAAGCAATGTACAAGTTATTGACTGCTGCTATTGATCCCAAAGCACTTACCAAGTACCAGGCATTTTCAAATGCCAGATCCAATTATTGATATAAATTATAATGCAAGAGATGCAGTGCTGAGGAGGGAGGGGATTGGCTTTCAGAGAAGGACAGTTTGCAGGAGGAGGGAAGAAGACCAAGCAGCAAAATTAAAAAAAGGCTTCCTGACTGTGGGTAAACAGTAACCACATTTTTTTTTTTTTTTTTGCCTGTTGGAGGCCTGGTTTTTAATCACCCCACAAGCAGTTTTCATTTCTGTAGTAAAATTGCTTGTGGTTCTATTTAATTTGTTTCTGCAGGAGCTAGCTTTGGTGAAGATCTCCCAGGAGCTGCCAGGCCTTTTAGCACAGCACGTACAGCCAGTCAATGAGAAACGATTCCCTACATGGGAAAAATTCCTCCAAACATTTCTTACTCAAGGTAAATAAGACTGCAAAGTCGCTGGGAAGTGTTAGAAGGAGTAATTATGCCATATTGTCTGCCATATTCTTGTTAGTCTTGGGCCCATTTAAATATTTATCTCCTTTTATTTCTCCATTATGCTTCAAATGTTCATTTACCAATGAATTATAGGCCACTGTTCTATCATTCATTTGTCCTATCCCAGCTTTTAATCCATATCAGTCCTGGATTCTGGATTCAAAAGCAGCAACTCCTTAATCCTTGGGTGCTGCCCCAAAGGGGGAAAGGTTTTGGGGAATTCCAGCACGTGAGGTAAATGTGAGAATATTTAATACAGAGATTTCTTTATGGCTTTCTTTATGGAAGAGACAAGGATGAATCAAAGCCTTGAAGGTATTTTTTCTTTTTAAATAATGCCACTTAACACATCTAGTACTGATTTTATTACATAGCAGTTTGTGCCAGCAAATTGGGTGATGGCATTGCATGCAACAAAAAGGCAAATCCAGAATGCCAGGCAGTTCTCCTGGTGATTTTCCTACAGAAAACCATGCTGCAAGTTGTTATTTCCATGCCAAATGCCTCTTGTGGATGAATGCCACCGACAGACTCTTATCTAAGACCATTATATGGATGGGAGTCTCCAAGATGAGCTCTCAGCAGGAGTTACCATCCCCCAAATCCCAACATTGCATTTCCCAGCTGTTCTGGGCCTGGTGTTGAGCTGGATTCACTCCTGCTACCCCAGAGCCCGTTTCTCCAGTCACCTGTGGGATTTATCCAGTTGGGAAGTGGGATTAAAAAGCCACTAATAAGTGAGATAGAAAAGCCACTGATTCAACTCCTTTGTCCTCCAGCGATTCACGATTCTGGCTCTGCTGCTCCCCTTGCACTGATTTATTTGCCGTTTCTCCAATCCCCCCTGGAGCTGGTGGCTCCATCCTGTGCACTCTGAAGGGCAGCCCTTGTGGGTTTGAGTCTGAAGGGCAGCCCTTGTGGGTTGGATTCCAAGATAATTCCCTTCCAATTCCAGGAGGAGTGATCGAAGCCTTCCCGTCCTCGGCCAGCGTCGCCAACGTGACGGTGGATCTGCTGATAGAGCCAACAGGGGAGGTGACTCTGGTGTCATCTGGAGATCAGCTCCACGCTGAGGGGCCCCTCAGAGCTTCAGGCACCACCATCCCACAGCGTTCCGTGGATCCAGAGGTCCTCAAAGGTCTCTGCTTGAAAATTGGGGAGGCCTGTAAATCCAAAGGAGTGCTCGGCTACTTCTCCGTGGACTTTGTGGCTTTCAGCCATCCCCAAACGAGGGAGCAGCAGGTGAGTGGGGCAGGTTTGTTACCTCCCCCTGTCCTCCTGAGGCTGACAAAGTCCAGCTCCAAAAATTATCAGGAGAAAGCTTTGCCCTTTAGAACAAACCATTTCCAAACTCTGGGGCATGTGAGCTGAAGGTATTCTTAACAGCATCAAATGCAGACCTGATGCATCTCCTTGTTTTTCACTCTCCTGGCATTGTTTTTTTCTGGAGTCTTCACTGAGGGACCTCAGTGTTTAGGATGTGTTTGACTGTCAAAGGGAACATCCCTGAATTTTAAGGCTGTGGGGAACTTTCAGTGTTTCAGTTTTTGGTAACTGGCAGCACTGTAGGGTGGCTGTGGTGAACCAGAGAATCAGAATAATCAGGGAATGGTTTGGGTAGGAAGAAACCTTAAAAATAATCTCATTCTAACAGCTTCCACTATCCCAGGTTTCTCCAAACTCCCTCCAACTTGGCCTTGGACACCTCCAGGGATCCAGGGGCAGCCACAGCTTGTGCCAGGGCCTCCCCCTCACAGCAGTTTGTGAGCTCTGCAATTTAAACCCCAGTTATACTGGGCTCCCAAAATGGATGTACACAGGCACTGCAATCACAGCTCTGGCTGAGCCATACTGGACAAGTTCCAGTATGGAGTTCCAGTATGGAAAGTTGCTTTAAAAAGATTAATGGATGACATTGTCACCCGTGGAAGTCCGTGGGAGTTTTGCCAATTGCTCCACTCAAGCCAGGAGGTCACTGAAATGCAGGAATGCTTCCTGGATTATTAAGGTTGTGACATTTCCTGGCACAAACAAGGACACATTAAATCATTTAGTGATTCTTGTGGCTCCTTAGAATTCCACTCTGTTCCCTCTTGGTTTTCTTCCCTTGTTCCCAGCTGATTTTTACCTTAACATTTCCTACGTTTATCAGCATGTGCCACAACTTTTAACATTATTTAAGCACAGGATTTTAAATTTAACTGGATGTGGAGGCAATTAATGAGGCCATCTGTCTTGGGAGAGAGAGATCACACAAAGGCTTGTGTTCTGGTTTTTTGGCAAACAAGAAATCCTATCAGAGCCTTGGAACGTTTGCTCACTCATTTCACAAGTGTCCACTTGAATGCAGTAGGCTCAGATGAATTTCCTGGAAGTACAGGATACTCAGGAATTCTTTCCAAGTGTGTTTTACAGAGACTGTTGATCTTTGGAGCACTGGGAGAAGAGGAGGGATGAGGAGCAATGTGTGTTGTCACACAGCTCCTGGGAAAACAGAGCCGTGAGATCCAAGGGCCAGGGAAAGCTCCACAAAATTCCCTGTTTTCCTCAGGAATCTCTTCCCATCTCAGTTACACCTGTGCCCTGGTCCTGAGGGGAAGGGAGGTGGAGATGCTGTTTTCAGTGTCTGCGGGAGGAAGTGGAGAAGCATCATTTGGAGTGAATCCCTTGTGATTCCCACTCTATTTTCCATGATGATCATTCCAAGCAAAGCCTTGGCCAGTGTTGGCTGTCAGATCCCAGCTGGGAACTGCACCCAGATAAATCCCCTGGGTTCAGTGGGAATATTTAAACACATCGACTTCCTTACATTATAATTTGGAGAAGCAGGACACCAATCCACCTTTTCCATGGGTCTGATGGCTTTGGCACAGCCCCAGCCCATCCCAGCAGTGCTGAGGGAACACTGCATAAACTGCTGGGGTCAGACAATCCCCACAGCATCCAAAGGTCAGAACACAACATTTTTAATGCGCTATTTTCCAACAAGAGCCACGGCGTTGTCCTCATCCATCTCCCAACCCTCCATCCTGCAGGACAGAGGAGTTGCAGAGCCCCGAAATTGAAGTTTTTGGGTGAGCCCCAGCCCATCCCAGCAGCTGCCACGAGATGGCAGCCGGATGAGAGCACGCCCGAATCCATCCCCGTGCCGATTCTAAAAGTCATAAAAGCCACTCTCTTCCCGACGCCCCAGTTGCATTAATATTTTACTAATTGACGTTTTTACAGTATCGTTCAAGCACTTCTTTAAAAATAGCACGGGGGCTGTTTTACAGTAAGGCAGCCGTGGATACCAGCTGCAGATAAAACAGTTAAACGGGAGAGAGCCGAGCTGTAATTTAGTAACTCTTTAAGAATTTATGTTTCCTTCCCTTCTCAAGTTTACATTCTAAAGCTGAAGCGTTTTTTATGGAAGCTGTAAAGAATTCCAGCATAATTGTGACTTTATTCAGTGGAGATGTCTTCAGCACCAAGCACTGGCTCTGAAGCTGTGTGTGCCCAAGGAGGATCCCCTGGAAGCAAATATTTCCTTGGATAAACAGCCAGCAAGTTCTTGCAGGGTGTGTTTGTATCTCCTTCTTTGTCCATTGGTGGGATTGTGGAGAGTCCTAATCTGTTCTCTGCTTTGCTTGTCTAAAACCAGTCTTCAATCTATAAAATCTTAACTACTTGCCTCTACCTCCTGCCTTTGAACTTTGAAAATCTCAGCTCTAGGCTGTTCTGTTCCAGCTGAATTTCTGAACATAAATTCTGCAACTTTTTCAGGTGAAAACTCCTTGTGTTCTGCTAATTTTCGATGCAATCCTGTGAGGATTTGACACCTCCAATCAGAAATGTGTACAATTACATCTGTGCCCTCATGGTACATGCTCAGAAAATGGGGATGGGCTCAATAATAGCTGTTTGTTAATCTGTAGAATTTTGTCTTTATTTAAACGTCACCTTTGCACAGCTCATCTCCTAAGAGCTCCTGATTTACTGGAGGAGATGATTTATCTGGTCAGACCCCTCTCATCCAGGCCTCTCCCATTTCTGTAGCAGCACAAAGGGGATTTAAAGGACATTTTTGTGTTTCCATGGCAAAAGGGAATCCCCTGCTAGGATAAAGCTGGAAAATCTTGTGCCATCTGAGCCTTCTTCCTTTCCTCCCCCACATTAGGGATGTTCTGGGACACATCCAGGGCAGGAGGGGACATGGCCACAATCAAAGTGTTCTCAGAGAGTCCTGAGCCAGGAAAACAATCCTTGGGGGTGATCCCAGCTGGCACCAAGGAGTGACCATTTGGCTGCTCTCTGTTCCAACAGGGGTGGTTCAGCCCCAGGCTCAGGGATGAAAGGAGGTGGACAGGTGGCTTCCAGCCACGTTTGCCTTCCTCCTATTCCTCCTCCTCCTCCCCCTCCCCACACCTCACATTGGAAAATGCAAACTATTGCAATGATTTTGCCTAAGGAGTTGGAGGAGGTTTTGGAGCTCTCCTTTGTTAGAGCAGGGCAGGGATGGACACCTTCCTGTACATCCAAACTCCTCATTTTGTAGGCAGCAGCAGAAATTGGGCTGAGATGATGAAACCACGTCCAAGAACCATTTAATCTTCTCTGTATGCAAAGAGAAACTCCTTAAACCAATATTTGGTCAATCTCATGATTGAAAAGCAATCAAAATTTGCTCTGCTAAAAGCTTTTTCTGTTCTTCCCTGCTCTCCCAGCCCCTTCCTTGGGCAAGCTGGAGCCATTCCCTGGAGCAGGGGGATGCAGGAGAGCTCCTGGGCGCTGGAGCCAGGCTGGCATGCTGGGCCTTTGTTTAGGTGATGTGAAATGGATCACAGAAAATAATTAATGGGTTTTTCTCGACATCTGACATTAAAACAATGTCACTTGCACGTATTTTCATCGTAGGCTCTGGCCAGGTGGGACCTGGGGAGTAACTCTGTGTGAATCCCTGGGAGGGTGGAATGAATTTATCCACTGCTGATGGCTGCTTTTGAAATGTTTTGTCTGCTGTTAAATCCTCACCCCATTCCCTGCATTTTGCTCTGGGACTCACTTCAGTCACAGGGATGTTTTTGCTTAACCTTTTTTATGGTCCCCCTTCAGTCCAGCTTGCCTCCTGCAGCTCTGTTTGTGCTCAGCAAAGCTTCAGGTGTGGATTTTGAAGTCAGGTGTAATGTCAGGGACTGGATTAAGAGCAAACCTTTCACTTGGAGCCAGTGATCAGCCCTCAGATATCCAAGATTTCCAGTCCCTGGTTCCCTCATGCAGCTCTGCCACCTCTTTCTGAGGGCAAAGTTTTAACTGAGAGTGTAAAACCCAGCTCAGACAAGATCTAGGACATACTGACACAGATTTGTTGATAATATTTATCAAAATTAATGGAACACTCCCACAATATGAATAGTTTATAATTATTATTTGGCTCGTTGAAAAGGTTAGCACACACTGCAAAAGGAGAAATGGACAGCAAAGTCCTTCCTGTCTTGCAGAAGTGATGATAAACAATAAATTATTGAAGAAAATTAAGTATTATAATTGGGGAACATTCCCCTATTACTAAGTAAAGCCAGCCATTAGCATCCAATTTGCATTTTAGACCGTGCAGCAGGAAATATTTAAGTTGACAAATAGGATATTTAATACAGCAACAGATACTTGGCAGTTAGATATTAACAACTGTTACTGGGGTGATTTATTCCCCATTATCCAAAGGGCATTACTCTGTGCATATGATTCTGAATTGACTCCACTTTTCCAAGAGGCCTTGGCTGCCTGACCCCTTAATATCCTTATAATGAGTCCATTTACCATTCCGGGGCTGAGGCAAGTTGTTCACTGGGAGGTTTGTTTGAAGGGTTCCTCTGCAGGGCACATCTTGGGGTGTGGGAACATTGCTCGCTGGCAGGGCAGGCACAGGGATTTTTTTTTTTTTTAAAGTGGGGAAGAATTCCTGTGAAAAGCAAGCTGTGGTTATTGGGGTGGAGGAGCCTTGCAGGAGCAATCCACAGTGCTTCCCTCAGCCTCGTGAGTCCTCCCTGAAGGATTCTCCCTGAAGTTACAGAAGAGTTCTGTTTGTTCCTGTTTGGAAGTGGTTTGTGGAATCGCAGAATCCCAGAGTGGTTTGGTTTGGATGGACTAAAGTCCATCCAGTGCCACCCCAGCCGTGGCAGGGACACCTTCCACCATCCCAGGCTGCTCCAAATCCATCCAGCCTGGCCTTGGACGTTCCAGGATCCAGGGGCAGCTTCTCTGGGCACCCTGTGCCAGGGCCTGCCCACCCTCACAGCCAGGAATTCCTTCCTCACATCTTCATCTCTGCCAACCCTGCTCCAGCACCAGGAGGCCAAAAGCAGGAATGCCATCACACAGGACAAAAAAAAAAAAAAAACAGACAGAGATGTTCCTTCACAATTGCTGAATTTGACTCTTCTTGTTGTGCTTTTTTAATTTATTTGAATTAAAATAATTGCCCCTCTTTGTCTTGGTTAGGTGTGGGCAACAGACCTTGACCTTTGCTACAGTGACCAGCTGGCCCTGACTCAGCTCCTGATGTACATGACAGATGGAAATCTGGATTGTGCCTCCAGCTGCCTGCAGGGACCTCTGGGAGCAAAGGAAAGCAAAAGCCAACAGGTTCAGCACGAGGGGACAAAACCTGTAAGCATTGATGTGTTCCCAAATACAACCATTCATGGAGCTAGTGATGTCTTAAACTGCTGCTCTTGGATTTTACCAGGTTCATAAAGTCATGGGATAACAGCACAGGAGGAGTTAAATGGAACAATCCCTGGAATGAACAATCCCAGGCCAGGTTGGAATGGGTTTGGAGCAGCCTGGGACAGTGGAAGGTGTCCCTGCCCATGGCAGGGGGTGGGGTGGGATGGAATTTAAGTTCCCTTCCCACCCAAATATTCTGGGATTCTCTAAAATGGGAAGAAAGGTCTTTAGAAAAGTCAGCATGAGAAGTGTGTGTCTGTGTACGTACACACCTGGATAGAAAACAAAAGCTGTTTGCCATATTTTGACAGAAGATTCACAGCTCCCTTTCCTTCCATCCATAGAGGAGGGAATGTATCACCATTCCAAAAATGTCATGGAGCTGTAATTTAGAGGTTAACGAGCTCTTGATCCATTGTTCTCGTCAAGCAACCACTTTTAGTTGGAGAGAAATAAATTGGATCTGATTAGTCCCAGTAGTCCAAGTTTTAGAAATGAAAAGTAATCAAGTAGCAACTTTTTTTTTAATTAAAATTCTGTCAGAATTAACATAAATTGTCATCATAGGCTTTATTTTTAATTCTTTCTGTATTTCTGAGATTTTCATCTCCTGAAGAGTTAACTACAAGACTGCAGTCTCCCAGGAAAAGAGGAAAAAAGAAACAAACCGAGAGACAAATGTTTTTACTGCACATGATCTGTAATGAATGATTAAGTAAAACACTTTGTGTAAAATTATGATGTTAATAATGATTCTGTCCCTTTTAATTTATGAGATATTCTCCATGCTGGTAGGGTTGATTTTGATAAACCAGAGCAGCCCCGGAGTTTGTGCGAGGATTTTATTTTTAGAACTCCTTCTTTGAAAGAACAAATTTCCTAGATACTGCTGCTCCTGTAATTATGTACAAAACCAATCACTCATTATAGTTAGGATACATTATCTTCTAGACAGATGAGGCTAAATAAGCAACACATTAATAATTCATCCTGCAGTTCATTATGCATGTGTATGCATGCTTTGTAGCTGAAATAAGCACCTCATCAACCTGATGCCAACCCTTAAACAATAGTTCTGTGTTATTGCAGCCACATTCAAGTTTACGCTTGTTAAACTGCTGCTTGGATTATTTTATCAAGCATTCATTTATTTGTGGTCCCCTACTGCAGAGAAAGAGATTTTTGGAAGCTCCTTTTTTAAGTTAATGACTTGAGCAATGGGTGTTATTAATTCTCAGAATATTATAAACATGATTAATTTTCAGGCAGAGATGTATTAGATCAGGATTTCAGCTATGTCAACTTAAATGAGTCAATGTCAAAACAAATATCATTTTAGGGGAAATACTGGAAATTACAGGCTTTGATGTGCAGTGTCCCTGCTCCCAGGGAACAGCCCAGCATTGAAAATAACACCAGGAGAGCCCTGGCTTGGAACAGCTCTGCTCAGAGCTCCTCAAAACAACCTCTCTGTCCTGGCCTGAGCACTGCTGAGAGTTTAAACTTGATCCAGCACAGACCTTTATCCAAGGGGAAGAGAGGGCAGGGTCAGGATTTATTTATTGGGAAGAAATCCCTCCCTGGGAGGGTGGGAGGCCCTGGCCCAGAGAAGCTGTGGCTGCTCTGGATCCCTGGAAGTGTCCAAGGTCAGGTTGGATTCAGTGTTCTTACAGGGCCCACTGACCACTGAAGCTGTGAAGACACCAAAATGTGGTTCATAAAGAGCAGTTCTGTGGATCTGATCTATCACCCAGGGGTTTGTGGAAATGTCTGTGTCCAGCAGAGCCTGTGAGGAGCAGGAATTCCTCCAAATGGAGTCTTACTCCACACTGAGTTCACTGGCAAAAAGAATCACAGAATCCCAGGATGGTTTGGGTTGGAAGGGAACTTTAAACTTATCCCACTTCACTCCCTGCCATGGGCAGGGACACCTTCCACTACCCCAGGCTGCTCCAAGCCCTGTCCAACCTTGGACATCTGCAGGGATCCAGGGGCAGCCACAGCTTCTCTGGAAAATCCATTCCAGGATCTCCCCACCCTCACAGGGACCTAACCCTACCCTCTATCAGTTTGAAGCCATTTCTTCTTGTCCTGTGCCTCCATCCCTTTGAAAAGTCAGCAATTTAGCATTTAGGTGTTGTGTTCTGATGCAAAGTGGTGTGCAAATGAGGAATCGTGGCTTGTTCTCTGCAGCCTGCCCCCAGCAGCCCCCGCTGTGCCGTGGCCAGCAGCCAGCTGAGGCACTGCAGCCTCTCAGGGATCTCCTACAACCTTCTCTTCCACCTGTGTCAAGCTCGTGGGGTTGGATTTGACCTCCAGGTACGAGCAGGAGAGATGAGAAAATGTGTTCTTCGTTCTGCAGAACTTTTGTTTGTAAAGTCTTTTGTGACAAAGTCACTCGTAGCAATGTCGATCTTAAATGGTGGAGTTGTGAGGGTTCAAGAAGGGCTTTAAGATCATCCAGCCATCAATCCACTACCCACATGTTCACCCCTAAACCATGTCCTCAAGTGCCACATACACCTGTTTTTCTTCCAGTTTAACTGTGTGTAAGACTTTCAGGAGTTAACCTGTTTCTTGATAAAAATAACTGTGTAAGGAGATCATTTTTAAGATGCTTTTGACCACCTGTGACTGCTTTAAAACCCAAATATTTGATGTGGAATAGACTCTGCTGTATTTATTGTATTCTCTACAATAAGTTAGAGCAAAAATCTATTTAAACTCAGCATTAATTCCTTACACACAATTCTAAACCAGCCCTTCTTAGTTTGGGTGTGTACTTACTGTAACACATTTATTACAATTACCACTCTTTTAGGAATAAATAAAGCAATTTTGTCTTAATTAACAGGAAAAACAAGGAACAGTTTTTGTCTTGTATGAAGACCAGAAGCGACAGAGCCTGGGAATGATGTAAGTGTGGACTGTCCCTATCCCAGGGTGACACTCTGGGACACAGATTGGGGATAATGTGAGTGTGGATTGTCCCTAACCCAAGGTGACAAACAGCTGGGGACACTGGGACACAGATTGGGAATGATCTAAATGTGGGCTGTCCCTAACCCAAGGTGACACTCTGGGACAGAGACTGGGGATAATGTGAGTGTGGATTGTCCCTACCCCAGGGTGACAAACAGCTGGGGACACTGGGACACAGACTGGGAATGCTGTAAGTGTGGACTGTCCCCAACCCAGGGTGACAAAGAGCTGGGGACACTCTGGCTGTGCAGGGAGTGACACTGGAGCAGCTCTGCCAAAGGCCAGGGAGGGAATGAAGAGCCTTGAACACCTGCCTGTCACCTGCTGCTCACACAAGTGCCCTGACTGCTCCCCAGGTTGGCCTTGGGGAGAGTTTTAGGGTTGTTTTAAGCATCTCAGTCATTAAAGAAGGGCAGGAATGTGCTGAGCCCAAGGACTGGTGGCACTCCAGGCTCAGGAGCTGCTGGGATTGGCTTCAGGAGAGCTGCATTCCCTGTCAGGAGCAATCTCTCCCTTGGATTAGCACAGGCTTACTCCTACAGGCTACATTATTAAAAAGCCTGACTTCCACCAGGCAGAGGAGGGTGAAGTTTAATGCCTTTTTATATTGTTCTTGCCCAAGTTTCCTGCCAAAATAGGATGTAATAAGTGAGGAGCTGAAGCGTTCTGCTCTCAGCCTGTTCTGTATTCCTTTGATGCTGCAGCTATTTCATTAATGACCTGGATAACAAAACAGCTTCTTCAAGGGCTGGATGTGCCTGCAAGTGTTCTGGAAGGCAGGAACAGAATTCAAAATGATCCCCACGAATTGAAGGAACAATATGAGAAATAGAATTAGCTTTGGTTGGAACCAGGTGGAAGAAATGACATTTAGAGAGCAGTAATGAACAGGAGGAACAAGGAGGTTTTGGGAAGAGGATCTGTGACTTAAACAATGTCATGATCCTGTGGAAAAAGGTTAACAGTGTATCCTGGGAGATGCTGGAAGAAATCCTGCTGTTCTGTGAGAGGGAGGCAATGAAAATGTTTAGAGCTCTGGAGAGCATGACTGACATGGAAAGAATACAGAGGAGAGGGAGGGCAGAGATGGGATCTGCTAACGATCTCCCAGCACAGAAAAAGCCTCTGCAGGAAGGAAAAACCTAAATTTTTGGTCACAGGACAAGAAGAAATAAACTCAACCTGTAGCAGAGAGGATTTCTGTTGTCTGCCATCACATTTTCAGTGCAATTTCATAGCCTTAATTGGGAAATACTTTCAAGATTGTAGGACTTGGAGCTTATAAAGTAAACTAAAATACCTGAGACATTTCTGAGAATTACCCATTTTATTCCATCAGAGCTCTGTGGTCGATTCCAGTAAATGAGGCACATTTATCCTCGGTGTAATTCCCTGCTCCATAAGGTATGGAGGGTCTGTATGGACCACCGGGAAACCAAAGCCTCAAAAGCTGCAACCATCTAAGAAATGTTGATCCTGCTGCAATTTCTTCCCCAATTTTAGGCTGAAGCAACAGTTTTTCCCAACTAACTTGAGTTTTTCAAATGTTCTGCTGCCTCAGTCCTACCTCAGCAGTCACCTTTTGCTTGGAGTAGCTGAAACCTCTCTGCTCTACTTCTGCTAAGTTGATTAATAAAAATTATTTATTACACAAATCCTTCCCGTTGACAAGTTAAAATGGAGCCTCATCTTTCATATCTCCCTGAAGATTTTCACCTTGTGAGATTGAAAATCCTCATTAAATTCCAGCACCAGGCAGGCACAAATGAGAGGGCGATTGTTTTTAAGCATGTGAAGGGAATCATTGGTAAACTCATTTGTTTGGATATCATTAACAGAACAATTGGAGAGGATCTCCAGGGGGTCCTCCTGACCTTTGCTCGCAATCTCTTCATCATCCATCAAGAAATATCAGCACCTAATATGCAAGGCGAGACCAATTTTAAGGTGAGGTGTTAATTAACTAACGATCCCGGTTAATTTCGGTACAAGGCCTGCAAATACCTCATGCTGGATCATAAACAAGTGCTAAACCATTCCTTTTTTCTCACTGGCTGTGTGTGGTTTACAGTGTCTGGGTCAGTGTAGTCGGTCTCCCACGGAACCCGTTAGTTAAATTTAAGTTTGAAACTTTCTGCTTTGAAAAGAGACATCCTTGAGCGTGAAATTATTTGTAATCTAATGCTCCTGAGTGTCCTTTGGAAGAGCAAAGGAGCTGTTGGCACTGCCTCACACAGTTCTGTCACAATTGCCTGCTTTATTTTAAAGGGACACCATCAAGGTAAGAATCTTAAATTAGAAACAAATTTCTCAGCTGATAATAACTGCTTGGATTATTAACACTGATTTCTTTTAAGCAGGCAGCCACTAATGCATCCGCTCCCATCCCTCACCCCAAACGGATTTTGTTCCCAGTTTGCTCTGCTCTGTGAGTGTGCCCGTCCCTGGGAGCAGAAAGGGGAGGACAGAGCCCAGGGGCTGCTCACCCTGGGGAGTTCCTCCACCTCCTGCCACAGGAACCGGGAAAACAATCAGGAACCAACCCCGTGCCCTGGGACAAGCCCTCCTCACAAAGCTTTTGATTCCAGAGGATTGCTCAGCTTCCCACAGGGGCTTCTTTTGCTGAGCTGCATCAACCTTTAACTTTATAAAAACTTTCCAGGCTCCTGTCTGTGTGTGTGTTTTGTGAAAGGTGAACGCTGTGTTAGATTTGTCTCTTCAGTCGTGTCACATAATTTATAGCAGATTCTTTCCACCCTGACTGACTAGATTTTCAAGTGGAGTGTGAAATGACAGATTTTGGGGAAGACATAATTAAATTTCAACATGTTACAGAATAAACAACAACAAAAAAATCCCATTTTTCAGTACGAGGGAATGAAAAGCAACCACTGAAGAAAATTATAAAGGAGAATTTTTTCTTCATTGCCAGTGAACATATGTGAAATAAAACACCTGTTAGTTAATTAGGAGCACAAATTGTATTTTTATTTACCTGGGATTTGTACATATTTACTAATAATTCCTCCAAGTGTCCCCACAGTAATATTAAATTTAATTGGTGCATCCTGTCCCGTGTAACCCCGTTACCTGTTCAAGGCAGGCACTGCCAGCTGTGCACCCTGGCTGCTGGATTCCATTAAAATGCCCATTAAATAACTTGTATTCCTGGAATCTGTTACAGATGGCAATTCGAGATATTGAAGCAATTCTAGGAGTTACAGCAGAAAACAAACTGAGATTGGGAGAAGAACAACCTTGGGAAGCAGATGCTCTGAAAGAATAGTTAACAGAAAATGTTCAAGTGCCTCATTCCTTATGCTTCTGGAAATGCTTCCTCATGTGTAAGAACAGGTTTGGTTTTCCCTCTGAGTTGCTGTGTGAAGTAACATGAACTGGGACAGAAAACCTCCGTGATTTTGGCTGTGGCATTGGGAACATCCCGCCTTTCTCGTTGAAAAAGCACAGGACCATCCTAATGCTCCTCGGGTCCCTGGTGTCATTCCCGAAGTTCAGCTGTGGGTTAAAAATCTCATTAATTGGGGTCATGCTGCCTTTGTCACTGACTGGGAGCAGGAGCAGCAGAGCCCTGAGAGCCCCAATTCCCTTTCCAACAGGCTGGGAGCACTGAGAGGCTCCTGGCAGGAAAGGGGGTGCAGGGTTAGACCTGCCACAGAGTGCAGAGGCCTCCGGGATGAGCAGAGGGATGGAGCTGGGAGGAAAGGCTGGGATTGTTCAGCCTGGACAGGAGAAGCTTTGGGGTGACCCTCAGGGGGCTGCAGGGAAGATGGAGAGACACAGAAGGACCTGGAGTGCCTGCACAAGGGGGGAATGGCCTCAAACTGAAGGAGATTGGGGTTGGTAGAGATACTAGGAAGGAATTATTCCTTAGGAGAGTGGGGAGACCCTGGAATGGATTTTCCAGAGAAGCTGAGGCTGTCTCTGCATCCCTGGAAGTGTGCAAGGGCAGGCTGAACAGGGTTTGGAGCCTGGAAGGGTGGAAGGTGTCCCTGCCATGGCAGGGGCTGGGATGAAATGACATTTAAGGTCCCTCCCAACCCAAAGTATCCCATGGTTCTTTTGCCTATAAATGCCTTAATTTAAAGCCCACTTGATCAGTAATCCAGCAACCCACGTTCCTCTGCAGAACCATCTCTGTTGTTATGCTGCTTTTTCTGTTCTCTAAAGGCTTTTGCAGCAGTTCTTTTGTGGTCATTTGCAAATTATCAAACAGCTCAGTAACAGCACTAATTCATCAATAGAATTCAACTTGCCCTATGATTCCCAGAATTCCATGACTTTTGCAGGTCTGTCCATCTGTGTTTTGGATACTGGTGACCCTTTTGGTCACAACTGCTGTGCAGTGTTGTCAAAGGACAACATTATGTTTGTAAAATCATCTTTATCCATCCAATCTTTAGTGTCCCAACAGACAACACATGCCACATTTTGCTCTGGAAGAGCAGATCTTGTTGAATGGAGACTGTTATCCTAGGAATGGCAAGTCTTTTTGGGATTACTTCCCAAAAAGCTCAGGGAAAAGCAGTTTTAACACAAAATCTTCTAAATGGGACTAAGCAGTTGCACGAGATCAGCAGCCAGTTTTCCTGACACCAAATCTTTGATCCCTCAGCATATGAGACATTATTTTTGGTGGGAGTTCTTTTTTTTCCTGTTTCTGCTTTGGTCACAGAATTAATTCCTTGCAGATGAAATAATTTACACAAATTCCTGCTTCAAATAAAAATCCACAGGAGCATTTTTAATTCCTGGTTTTATATTGCTGTTTTACATCAATGTAGTGTTGGTTTTGGATACCCACAGGGGTGGAATTTATTCCCAAGGTGGTGGAATTGAGCTGCACTTGAGCTGGTTTCCAAAGGGTTAAGGAAAAGGAAGCCTCGATCCAAGCCAGAACAACATAAGGTCTGAGAGGCTCATTAGTTCACTGGCACTTAATAGACTGCAGTGTCCTAGGAGGAAATGAAACCTGCACTTCCTTCTGGCTTTGTTCTACCCTGACAAAAGAAAACTGTACCTGCTTTTTGCAGGAAACAAGTGACCTGAAAGTTCCCGTGGTGAGAGAGATTTCTCAGCATGTGCAAAGTGTGAAATGTATTTTGAAGGGGGGGAAGAAAAAAAAAAAAAAGTTTTTAATTACTACTAACACTTCTGAGCCTTGAGCTGATGGGAGGATTGAAACTGCTTTGCAGTCTCTCACATTCAGCTCCCATGCTGCTGGTGCCAAAAATGTGGGTTTTTTTCAGCAATGCTGCAGATTTAAAGTGAGATTATAGTATTGTTAAAAAGTCAGGAATGTAATTCTGTTCACATTTACTGGATTATTTATTCCCACTCATTAAAGGAGTAATGGAGTTGGTGAAGTGTACATTGAATTTCATAACGTGAGCTGGATGGGAAGAAAACAGAACAAATGTGAAGAGAAGATTAAAGGTGGCCCAAGTGTGGCTTCTCATCAGAAACTGCCCCAAAAAAGCCAGATTTGGGCAAAAACAGCTGCAGGGAGTGCAGGAATGCTCATGGAAGGAGGTGAGGGACAGCAGGTTTGGCAGCCACTGCAGAGGATGCAGACAATTAAAAGCAAGGATCTGTGCTCCCCAGGAGGCAGAGCTGGAAATGGAGATGTTTGTTTAACTGGCAGCACTTGGTGGGTTTTGTTCCAGCAAGAATTTAGTGTAGCACAGACCACTTCAGGTCATTTCTCCTGAAAGAGCTACCTGGAGCTGATGATACTGGAAACTGGGTCTCCTGTTTTAGGTAGTTGGGTTTAAAGCCCTGGATAAAAGGAAAAAAAAAAAAAAAAGCTTTTAGCCCACATTTCCACATTTGGAATGGCAACTCTGAGCACAAAGAAAAAAGGGGGAAAAAAAGCAGTTTATCAACACAACCACTCCCAGAAGTCTTCTGAAATGAAATGTTCATCCTCCCTCTTTCCTGGAACATCTCCAGCACCTCAAGATCAGGAGAATTTAACACCTCCCCTCTAGGTTAAGGTAATAAATCCCTGGATTTTTAAGGCTTTCCCTAAAATTTCCTATCAAATCCATTTAACAGTGGGATACTGTAGATCTGAGACACCCCCAGTTACATTGTACAGATCCTCTGTCATTTTAGACTGCAGATTTTGTTATACCGATGAAGAACTCCAATCATTGACAACCTTCATTAGTGTAATTAATGAAATACAACAGCATTGTATCACTCTAGAGGTTCAATGCTTTATTTCAACCCTTCACCACAGTACCAGATCCCGACTTTTCTATCCTCAGCCACAGAAAGATATTAAAGCTAAACTATATGCTCTATTAATTATAGGGAGGTGAACTTGAAGGGGAAATTTGTTGCTGGTGATGATTAATAATTACTTGTTCTACACACATGTAGTACAGTAAATAAACAGGGCATATTGTTGGCTAGTAATTGATTAATTAGCATATTCATACTGGATAGCTCCATGGTCTATGATTGCTGAGTTTGAGATATTGCTTGCAATTATTGAAAGAAAAAAATGTTTCCATTTCTCAGTCTTGTGGACCTTTCCCCCCTCTCTCAAACAGAATGAAAAATGGTTCAAAACCTTAGCTTTTACTTAGAAAAATGGGATACGGGCTGTGATTTTAAAATATTTCTCTGAAGGGGTCTGACAGTTGAAAGGAAGATTTTTAGGGAGGTCTGCCCAGTGAACCCAGTGCAGCTGGATACACTCTGCTGGGCACAGGGGAACCTGGCTGTTGCCTCAGGAGCCAACAAAACCTCTCTTAAAATGTGCTTGTCCATTTTCCTGTGATGTCCCAGTCCTCCCTCGCTCCGTGCAGGGCTCAGGGTGTCCCATCCCCTCAGCTCCAGCTCAGCCTTGGTGTGTCTGTCGTGGAATGCCACATCCCTGAGGTGGGAAAAGACCTCCAGGATCATTGAGTCCAACCTGTGCCCGATGTCCTCAGCCCAGAGCACCGAGTGCCACATCCAGGAATTCCCTGGACACCTCCAGGGATGGGCACTCCAAACCTCCCCGGGCAGCCCTTTCCAATGCCTGACCACCCTTTCTGTGAGGAAATTCCCGCTGCTGTCCGACCTGAGCCTCCCCCGGTGCCGCTTCAGGCGATGTCCTCCTCCTGTCCCTGTTCCCTGCGAGCAGAGCCCGACCCCCGGCTGTCCCCTCCTGGCAGGGAGCTGTGCAGAGCCACAGATTCCCCCCGAGCCTCCTTCTCCGCAGGCCGAGCCCCTTTCCCAGCTCCCTCAGCCTCTCCTGGGGCTCCAGCCCCTTCCCAGCTCCGTTCCCTGCCTTGGACACGCTCAGCGTCCTTCCTGAGCTGAGGGGCCGGGACCCGGGGTCATTCCCTCCCCATTCCCCGGTGACTGCTGCTCCACTCCCGGGGTCATTCCCTCTCCATTCCCCGGTGACTGCTGCTCCATTCCCGGGGCCATTCCCTCGCCATTCCCCGGTGACTGCTGCTCCATTCCCGGGGCCATTCCCTCTCCACTCCTGAGCAATTCCCATGCTGTTCTGGGGCCATTCCCTCTCCACTCCCGCTCCATTCCCCCTCCGTTCCCGGGCCGCTGTCCCGCTCCATTCTCGGGGCCATTCCCTCTCCATTCTCCGGTGATTCCCTCTCCATTCCCGGGCCGCTGTCCCGCTCCATTCCCTCTCCGTTCCCTCTCCGTTCCCGGGCCGCTGTCCCTCTCCATTCCCCCTCCTTTCCCGGGCCGCTGTCCCTCTCCATTCCCCCTCCTTTCCCGGGCCGCTGTCCCGCTCCATGCCCTCTCCGTTCCCGCTCGGGTCCCGCCCCCGGGCAGCGCAGGCGCAGTGCGGGTGCGGGCGCAGGCGCGGAGCCCCGCGGGATGCGGGCGCTGCTGCAGCGGCTGCACGGAGCGGCCGTGGCGCTGCTGCTGTGGCGGGTTCGGGCTCCTTCCCCGGCCCGGCCCGCCGCCTCCGAGGTGCTGAGCCAACACCTGCGGCAGCGCCGCCTGCCCCACTGGACCTCCTTCTGCGTCAAGTACAGCGCGGTGCGCAACGACCAGTTCGGCCTCTCGCACTTCAACTGGCCCGTGGACGGCGCCAACTACCTGGTGCTGCGCACCGGCTGCTTCCCCTTCATCAAATACCACTGCTCCCGCGCCGCGCCGCAGGACCTGGCGCTGCAGGACGCCTTCTTCACCGCCCTCAAGGTGCTCAACGCCGGTGAGTGCGGCCGGGGCGGCCCCAGGGGCAGCGCTGAGGGGACGGGACGAGGGGCAGCGCTGAGGGGACGGGACGAGGGCAGCGCTGAGGGGACAGGACGAGGGCAGCGCTGAGGGGACAGGACGGCCCGAGGGCAGCGCTGAGGGGACGGGACTGCCTAAGGGGCAGCGCTGAGGGGACGGGACGAGGGCAGCGCTGAGGGGACGGGACGGCCCGAGGGGCAGCTCCGCTCCGAGCCCTCTGCGTCTCCTTTTCCTTCTCTTTCTCCCTCTCTCTTTCCTCCTCACCTTCTCCTGTCTTTCTCTCTTTCCCCCTCTCTTTCCTTTCTCCTGTTCATCTTCTTTCCTCTCCCTTTCCTCTGTTCCTCTCGTTCTCTCTTTCCCCCTCTTTTTCCTCTGTTCATCTTCTCTCCTTTCCCCTCTCGTTCTCTCCTTTCCTCTCTCTTTCCCCTGTTCCTCTCTTTCTCTCACTTGTCCTCCTCCTTTCTCCTTCTCTCCTTCCTTCTCTTTCTCCTCCTCCTCTTTCCCCCTCACTGTTTCTCCTTCTCTCCTTCCTTCTATTTCTCCTTCTCTCTCCCCCTCTCTTTCCCTTTCTCCTTCTCTCCCTTTCTCCTTCCCTCTCTTTCTCCTTCTCTCTCCCCCTCTCTCTCGCTCCCCGGCCCAGGAATTCCCGAGCAGTTATTCCCGGGCAGGGCAGAGCAGTAAATGGATCCTGGCCGGGGGGAGTTTCACCGCCCCTTGTGACAGCCCTGGATCAGACGTTTGGTATTTAAGCGGCTCCTGCCTTTGGTTGGGAGCATTTTCCAGCTGGAAATCGCCGTGCCGTGGGTGAACTTTTGTCCTTTCAGCAGTTCTGCAGCGGAACTCTTTCAGGCAGTGTCTGATGGTCCGGCTGCTGTGATCCTCGTGTGCTGCTGGAATATAAATCCTTAGAATAAAAAGGTTTTATCAGTGCCTTGTTAATATGAAAGTAGGTAGAGTGAAGTTTTGAGGAATATTATTTCAAAACTTTGGCTGCAGAGTCAATGCTTATTTGAATGTCAGCAGTGACAGTGCCATAACATGTCATACAGTATTTATTTCCATATTTAATTTTTAAAAATATATTTTTCTTCACGAGTCTTCAGTGACTTTTTTTTCAAAACATGTCTGCTGGTCTTAATCTTCTGACCTTTCCAAACGAATGTAGGGAGAAAATATAATCACAAAGATTAATTTCTTAATAGCACCTTTAAATCTGATTTCCCTCCACCCAGTCACACCTTTTGTTTTTCTCACAACTGCCCTTCATGTTTCATATTTAAGTGATTGGAAAACATGATTAAAAAGGCAATTTACTTCCCTCAGAATCCTGCTTAAGCACTTAGCTTCAAGCGTGTTAAATTTGGTGTTTCTGAATTCAGGGCCTAAATCCAGCTCTCTTTTTCCCTCTATAATAAATAGAATATTGTCTGTAATAGATAAATTGGTTGGGCTGAAGTATGTCATATCACTTTAAATATATATATATATATAAACCTTTTTGTCCATTGCAGTTCTGTTGGAGTTGGTAGTTTTGATTGCTGATCTGATTTTCCCCAGAGCAGCAGATTTTCCCCATGTTGGATTCATTGCCTATATTTTTAATTTCTGCTCTGGCATAGACTCCTGTAACTTAAGTGGATGTTCAAGGAGTTTGGTTTAGTATTTGGAGCTATAAAAATAGATATATATTTATGTATTTAATCAGTAGAAATCATGCATACATGGCAATGTTTCACTTCTTTCACGCTGTTTTCCTCCTATTTTATTTTTCTAATAATTCCTGCATATTGCTGCTTCCTGCCAGGTGTCCACAGGAAAGGTGTTATAGCCCTGATTGCTGCATTTAAATAAAGACAAAATACTTCGAAGGCAGTTTTCCAGGAACAATTTCCCTCCCATTTCATCTTGGACTCATCATTCCTCACTCTGAAGTTGCACTTTGGCTTTGCCTGGCTGGCTCTGTGTGTGTGTAAAATGTGTTTTTGTCTCTCCTCAGGCATCCCAACTTTACTGTATGGGATTGGCTCCTGGTTCTTTGCCCGTGTCACAGAGACTGTTCACACCAGCCACGGGCCAGTCACCGTTTATTTCCTGAATAAAGAAGATGAAGGAGCCATGTACTGAACAATATCTGTCCTCTGGTGGGTTCTGTGCTGCAAATATCTGCTGCCTTTGACTAAAAACAACAGAAAAAACTTGGTTTTTTACCCTGTGTTCTCATACTCTGCTGTTTCAGGAAGCTGCCTGGACTTTTTGGTCGTGAGAGATTGATTTTTGCAGAGAGGTGTGTGAAGCTGAAGAATTGGAATTGCTCAGGGTATGTCTGGAGGTCAGGGGCTGGACAAACTTGTGATCATTTAAAGAGATGCATTTATCAACTTGGAGAACTGAATTGCAGCCTGTGGGGCAAGGGAACTGTGAGTTCACTGACATTTTCACAATGTCCCTGCAAAGATAAAAGCTGCTCAGGTGTAGATCCTGCCTAGATATTTCATAATTAATTAATTGTCACAGGTGGAACTGTGTCTGAATGGCACTGAGGGGTCACCTGGAAGAGCCTTTGGGGACAAAAAAAAATTAAAAAAACCCACCCTAAAAGCAGTGCAAAATGGCTGTATCACATTTCTTTAAATGATATTTAAATAAAATATCCAAAATACTTCTGATGCTTGTATCTTTTGCAATTCTCGAGCTCCAGATGTGTGTTGGTATGATTCTTTTGATTGCTTTGTAGGTAAGTACAAAATCTAAGTGACTAAATCTGAGAAGATTAAGCCCCCTGTGCTAATTCACAAATTGCTGGTATTTTTAATTAATGAGAAAAATACTACAAGAATATCTCAGTTCTTGCATGCAAAATAACTCATTTGTCCAGTTGTAACCAAGCACAAACAATGACAAAATGACTTCATATCAATTGGAAACCTGGGAAAAAAAACCAAAACAACAACTTTTGGGGAACTATTTGGATTGTGGAAATATGGAATTAATGGAAACAGGAAGACCTGGGCAGGATCTTTTGCTGGTGCTGGGATTTAGTGGCAGCAGTTCATGCTGTCAGTTCCAAATCCCACAGCTGCTGGTGGAAATTGGTCATTCCAGTTCTCACGAGTCAAAAAATAAACGTGAAATGGGCAGGAGCTGGTTTGAAGGGAAATCACTTCCCCTCAATAAATGATTATCAAGCTGTGACTGCAGTGTAGTAATCATTTAAATAGTTTTTAAACTTAATCCCCACACTAGAAGTGTTCCCCACTTAATGAAGCAACACACGTGGCTTTTCTAAAAGCAGCACTGAACACTTCAATCAGAGAAGTGCTTGCACTGGTAAATTTTGGGGAATATTCCTGCCACAAGTTAAATGTCTCCCAGATGAAGAGGTGGCATTACAAGAACCCTCGTTAGTAAGAAGAATTGCATTTTTCTCGAGCTGATTCTCACTGCAGCCCATAAGTCTAAAGTCAAATAGTGCTCATTCATTGCCACAAGAGCTCATCAATACCTGGGCTGTAAAGGCAACACGAGGTTGATCAAATGGTTTTTAATTACCAGGCCATAAATAGAGCTCTTCATTGGAGCTCCTCTCACTGCAGCTCGTTTGATTTCTGATAATGGGCACTGCTGACTTGGCTTACCTGTTTTCCAATAAATGCAGCCCCGTGCAGTGATGGGCAGGGCTCCTTGGAGAACATCCCTGACAAACTGCCCTATTGATTGCTGCAATCCCGTGCTGCTGGCAGCATTAAACAGAGCCCTGATCTCTTGTTCAATGATCTCACTGTGTAACAATTAAGCAAATGTAATATTTTCTTGTATTACATGAAAATCAATGGACCTCTTGCTCTTGGGAAGTTGATGGTGCTGAGGGATGAACTGGGAGATGTCTGAGGGCACAGTGCAAATATGGGATCACTCATTTCCTTTCTTTGAGGCTTGGGTGGGAGCTCTGGCAGTTCAGAGGGAAAATGAGCTGCCTGTGAGGGATATCTTCAGTTATTAAATCATGATGAAATAATCCTCAGGTATGAATATAAACCCAGCTGCTTGTTTTCAAAAGTAAAACATTTCATCTGACTTTCACTCCTGTTCTGTTATAAATACCAACTTCTTAGCATCTGTGTTTTTTTATCACTCAAGTTTTGGCCTGAATGCAAGATACTGAGGGCCAGCAAGGTCTGTACCACTCTGCCTCAAACCTTTCTCCACCACCCAGGAATAATTGATCCACAAAATTGATCCAGGTCTGATTTGCCCCGCCTCCCACCCGAAATAAAGTTCAGTGCCAAGCCTCTCCTTCATTATCTCTTTGCTGATGTTTAAACGAGGGAGAGATGAGGTCCCAGAGCTTTGTTCCACCTCCCTTAACTACTGCAGAGAAACCAAACACCGAGGATCAGGTGGCTCCTCCTTGTAGCACCTCGTGAAATAATGATGATTCTTGGGGGCAGCTGAAGCTGGAGGAGCCGCTGCTGTCACCCCTCGGCCGGGTCAGCGGGCTCGGGTGTCCCACTTAAACTCTGCTCCTGTGAATTAATGGGAAATGCAGCTGCTTTGCTGAAAGATCAATGTCCAATAAAAGGCTTGCACAATCAAATCTTGTTGCAATGATTGAGGTGCTTAATTGCCTTTCAAAGATAAGGTGGTAATCAACACACGTTCAGCTGATCTTTTTTAACCGCTTCAATTACACTCTTAATGGGCAGAGCCAAGGCAGGATCTTTAACTACTTACACTTATTAAATCTTACGTGTCCTCTGAAAAAATTACTTAAGCCACACAATCGATAAATTGCGTGGCTTCAGTAATTTTTCAGAAGACTTAATTACTATATTTCACTTTTAGACCTTTTTGTGTGGTTGATAAATGTTTCAGCAGAGGCTCTGTAGTGCTAATGAGCTGCCCCAAGAAATGCCCTTTTCTGCTCTTGTCTCCTCCAAATCGTGGCCAAACGTGGCTGGGTTGGTTGGTTTGCCTGAAGTTTTGGGGCTGGTGATGCAAACATGGCCCAAGCAATCTGTTTTATTTAAATGTTTGGAGGTTTAACATCGCTCTTCCTGTCACCAGTTGATGAACTACCTGCAGGTGGACCCACCTCAACACAAAGTTCTGGACTTTTTCCCCCCCCTACTATAATTCTGGATTTAAAGATTGAAGTGGAACTCCTAAATATTTATGATCAGCACTCTCATATTGTCTGAAAAATCAGGTTTTGTGCTCTTTTCCTGCTCCTCTCTCTTTCCCTGGAGCAATTTCCAGAGCTTTTCTCCTGCTGACCTTCCATTGACTTGGGCAGAATTTAAATCTGTCCTCACCTTACCTTGTGTGTTGACCTAAATCTCCTCACAAACCATAATTATAGATCTTCCTGATGTATGTTATTACTACTGAATGAAATTTAGGTGTTTTTTAATAGTTGAATGCCCTTAGGCCTCTGGTTTAGAGCAACTTTTCCTGAAACAAAGGGGATTTTGCTTCATGTATTATTTACTGTGGCCATTTAATTTATATTGGCTCCTGCTGTAACCCCTTAATCATGTTCACTACAGAAAAGTAAGTTAATAATTCTGAGAGTTAGCTTGATTTCTTGCCCTGTTTCTGTAAATAGAACTCATGATTCAAATTTTGGGCTGCATTTTTCAGTTTAAATGCACCTGAGCAAAAGTGGCAGCTTCAGCATTGCAGCCAGGGAATATAGAATAAAACTTGGCACTCACATACTGCAAGTTTGCTTACAAGATTTATTCTACTTCTAGAAAAAAATGAGGTGTTGGTTTTGCATTTAAATCCTCAAAAGTAGAATACAAACAACTTTGAGTGATTTTGAAAGTAATTGCATCACTTTAAGCACAGTTTGTGAGCCCTGTTGTAGTTCATTATAAAACCAATTCATTACTTGCAGTGATATTAATAACCCTAATAGAATTAAAAGTGGAAAACATGATTAAAAGCAGTCCTTCAGACAAAAGCTCCAATCAAGGGAACTTTGGAGTTTTAAACGTAAATATCACATGAGAGCCCTGATTTTGGAACAAGATGACAAAGTCAAACCTGTTTTTTTTTTTCCCCTCCAAAGAGGAAATGCCATTAGATGTGATTGTTACACACTCGGTGATTCATGGGGCTGCTTATGGACTTGGTGAGAGATGAATTATTTAGGGAAGAAAAAGCACAATAATTTTGTTGTTACTCAAGAATTTATAGGTTGGCAGAAAAACAATTATGCAGCCCCTGGAGCTGGTGTGAAGGGGAACAGGAGCATCATTAACCACACACAGCCCAACTGCTGGGGTTACCTTGTGCCTCGTGTAATCTGCTTTTATTTCCAAAATTTATTCATAATTTAAAGCAAAACCTAAATATTTACTAATTTAGCCTAAATCAAGTTTACTGTTCTTATGTTTTCATTCAGTCCAAGGTGAGTTTATTGTGGAAAAAAAAGAGCTTTAAAAGATCTGTTTGAGGCCAGTGAACTGAAAAGAAGATGAATTTATTTCCTGATATTTGGGTCCCAAACAGTCTTTCCTCATTGCAGAGAAAGTGCAGAGTGCCTGGGAGGGGCAGTGGGAAGTTTGGTGGAAGTTTTAATGCCATTTTGCAGAAATCTGCATCTCTCCATGCTGCACTTGGTGAGTCTTTCCAGGAGATGCGTTTCAGGGAGGAATATCTTCAGCAAGCCTGACCTATTTTTCACAAGCCCGAGGGAATTCAGTTTGCTGCACTCACAGGCAGTTGAAAAGGAGAAAAAAAAAAAAAAAAAGTGAAATTTGCCATGAGATGTTATTTATCAACACAGAAAGTTAGGGATTGATATCTCCCCAAAAAGACAGGAAAACGTGTGCTCCTGAAACAACCATCAGGTGCCATTTTCTCTAGAAAAACGAGAGTTTGTCCTTTGTTCTTTGTAATTCCAGCCTAGAAACGGGTGCAGGGAGGAAGAGGGATGATAAATTGAAGAGCTCCCAGTTCCTCTGTGGTTTAGATTTGGTGTGTTTTATATTCTGAATTCCAGGTAAGGTGGCACAGCACTGGTAACACAGAATTCCCAAATATTTTTACGAGGGAAATGGGAATTTTTTAGCCTGTTACATAGGAAATACACATTATTGCTGGGTGACAGCTGGAAAAATCCTGGTGGTTATGAGGTGAATGGAGATGCTGAGTAGGATCCAGGATGAAATCAGAGCATTTTCTGTCTCCATCCTCAGCATCTTCCCTGTGCCCTTTTATCCAAGGGGCTGAGAGCAGGACTGGAGGAACTGGGAATCCAAGTGCTGGTTTTCATTCACTGCAGCTCCTGCTGGGCTCTTTTCACCTGATCCACTCCTGAGAACGAGCTCCCACCTTCCTCATCTGAGCAAGGAAAACCTGAATCCACACCTGGAATATTCCAGACCAGGGCCAGGGGACTCAGCTCTGCTTTTCCTCCCTCTCCTTTCACCCAAAACTCTGCTCCAGGATGTTTGTGACAGAGCAAAGACAGAAAACTGCTCGTCTTGTGCAACTTCCTTCGCAGTGGGAATTAAATAAGAACTCAATAACTTCTTTCCTTACTTTTGGAGGGCCCTGCAAAAATCTCCAGCTGAGCAAATCCCCTGGAGGCAGCATTTTCCCATCCTCACCGAGACTCCTGCGAGACCAGAACGATTTCCCCACCCCTCCTGAATGTCAGCATTCTGCTTTTTTTCCCCCCTGGAAATAAATATATAAACCTATCAATAAATATTTCTTTCCTTGCCGTGGCCACCTCGGGCTGCTCTGAGCCCTCTCCAGCGGCACTGGAAAGCAGCAGAGAGCAGCAGCACACTGCAAGTGGCAGCTGCTGGGAGCCACCAAAGGAGGATGTTTCCCCCTCACAAATATAAAAAAAGAAAAAAAAAAGAGAATTTAGAGGAGTCGTGGGCTTCACCATCCTGTAATTAAAGCATTGATAGGTTTTTTTTCCTTCACGGATTTGGGGTGGGTAAATGATAACTTTGGAGATGGGGGTTGTAAACATTGTGTTGTCTGAATTTAGTTAAGGAAATCAGAATGGAAAAATGAAATGCTTCGTTGTTTTTTTTAATGGGGATTCTGGAATCCTCGTGCTGGGAATTGGAACCTTTTCAGGGGAGATTCTTGGGCTACTCAAACGCAGAACTTGAAGAACGTTTTGGATTAAAAAAATCACGGGTTGTGTTCTCACAACAGCAATTTCCCCCCCAACATAGACATTATTGAGGAATAATATCTAAAAATAAATGTTGGTGACATCTCACAGCAGAACTTCTGCTGGGTGACCAAACAAACATCAACGATTTGTTTCAAATGGTGTATCTCAAATGAAAATTTCTGATCCAGCTCGAGGTTTATAAAGAAGTCTGTGGCAAAATCAAACCTGTATCAATAAATTCGTGCTTGATGTGCTGTACTTCTTCAAGTATAAAAACCCTTCAAGTTTGATTACACACATCAGAATGGGGGATTAAGGTTATGATTAGCCCTGGAAAATCCACGTAATATTTATGCAAATTTGGCAAATTGACTTGGTTTTCCCCATAGTCTGGTAAATGAAGAAGACATTTTAGGAAAATTGCAGGTCTATAGAAATGCCATCATTTTGTGGCCTATTCTTTAAAATTTAATAGAAAATGAATCTGATTGAAATGGAGCCGAGTGGAAGGTACACAGGGACTGCAGGTAAAAGGTTCATTTGAGCAGAAAGATGTCTGTGTGGGCACCACCAGTCCCTTAGATCCTTAGGAGCTGGGGCTCCATTAATTTTTAGTATAGGAACTAAATTATAAAGTTATTGAACAGAGAGAGAATTTATCTCTGTTAATGGCCATTGAATTTTTTTTTTTTTCCTAAAGCTCAAACAAAGTATTAGTCGAATATGAAGAAGCTTGAAGACGTTTCAGGAATTAAATATACCTCCCATTCTCCCCCCCGCCCCAAATTGATAAAATAACTCAAACAGTCCAGTTTGTCAGAGATGATAATGTGAGAGAGTGTGATAAAATGCACAGATCAATAGCCCACAATTGAGATTAATGCTGTTCTCTTCAAAAAAAAAAGAAAAAAAAAAGGTGGGTTGTTTTATGCTGCAGAGCTGTGCAGAGCACAGAGCTCTCCCTGTGACTTGTGGCAGGGAAAAGCTTGTTTTAAAAGCTGAATTTGGTGTTCTGTGATTGCAGAGTTGTCAAAACACGTTCTTTGCTGCTGAGGTGGACAGGGATTTTCTTTTCCTTCCATCGTGGTTTGGAGCAGGCTGGTTTCACTTGCATCTCTGACAGACAGGGAAAACTCGGTGATGCCAGAATTGTACCTGGACATCAGCTCTGGAGATTTGGAATGTGGAGGAACAGTGAAGTGTGAGACAGCTGCTGGCACAACTGCTCCAGGTGCCTTCCTCCACCTGTTCCTGCGGTGTTGGGCTGTCCCAGAGCCTGATCAATGGCCCCAGTGCCCTTCCCAGTGCCCTTCCCAGTGCCCTTCCCAGTGCCATTCCCAGTGCCCTTCCCAGTGCCATTCCCAGTGCCCATTCCCAGTGCCATTCCCAGTGCCATTCCCAGTGCCCATTCCCAGAGCCTGATCAATGGCCCCAGTGCCCTTCCCAGTGCCATTCCCAGTGCCCATTCCCAGTGCCATTCCCAGTGCCCTTCCCAGTGCCATTCCCAGTGCCATTCCCAGTGCCCATTCCCAGATTCCACTCCCAGTGTCCATTCCCAGTGCCACTCCCAGTGCCATTCCCAGTGCCCACTCCCAGTGCCCTTCCCAGTGCCCATTCCCAGTGCCCACTCCCAGTGCCATTCCCAGTGCCCACTCCCAGTGCCCATTCCCAGTGCCATTCCCAGTGCCACTTCCCGGTTTGCCCTGCAGGACCCCGGGGTTGTGTTGTGTGTTTGTGTTTCAGTCTGTGTGTGTCTGTTTGTGCTGTGTTTGTGTGTGTTTGTCTGTGTTCGTATTTGTGTGTTTGTGTGTGTGTGTTTGTGTTTCAGTCTGTGTGTGTTTGTTTCAGTCCGTGTGTGTCTGTGTTTGTTTCAATATGTTGTGTTTGTTTCAGTCCGTGTGTGTCTGTGTGTTGTGTTGTTTGTTTCAGTCCATGTGTGTCTGTGTTTGTTTCAGTCTGTGTGTGTTTCAGTCTGTGCGTGTTTGTTTCAGTCCGTGTGTGTCTGTGTGTTGTGTTGTGTGTTTGTGTGTCAGTCTGTGTGTTGTGTTGTGTGTTTGTTTCAGCCCGTGTGTGTCTGTGTGTTGTGTGTTTGTGTGTCAGTCTGTGTGTTGTGTTGTGTGTTTGTTTCAGCCCGTGTGTGTCTGTGTGTTGTGTGTTTGTGTGTCAGTCTGTGTGTTGTGTTGTGTGTTTGTGTCAGCCCGTGTGTGTCTGTGCGCTGGGACACCCCGAGCGAACCCGCGGTGGATCCCGGACAGCCGCAGCCGGCGCCGCCCCGGCCGCTCCCTGTGACCCCGGGCAGCAGCGGGGACGTGCACCGCTCCCCTCGGGAATCCCAGCCGGGGATGGGCCTGGATCCGCCTTCGGCTGCGCTTTCCCTCCCAAAACACACGGCACAACGAGAGCAAACCCCCAAACGCGGAGCGCCGGCGCCGCCGGGCCGAGCGAACACCCAGAGCCGCCTCCTCCCGGCCCCTGGCACCGCCTCCGCTTCCTCCTCCTCCTCCTCCTCCTCCTCCTCCCGCCGCACATCCCTCCTCCTCCCGGGGCTCCGTTTTGGTTCCGGGGCAGCGGCTCCTTCCTGCGGGCTGCAGGCTGTGCCCGGCCCGGCGCGGCCGCAGCATGTGAGCCCTCGGGGCGGGGATGCTCTGGCTGCTCTGCGGCCCCTGCGGCGCCATGGACAGCCAGGCGCTCGTCATCCGCATCCACATCCCCGACGGCGCCGCCGTGGACTGGACCGTGCACTCCGCGCCGCAGCTGCTCTTCAGGGACGTGCTGGTCAGTGAGTGCGGGGCCGCGACACCGTGCCAGCCCCGGGGATGTCACCGGGACCCCGTGCCAGCCCCGGGATGTCACTGGGATCCTCTGCCAACCTGGGGGATGTCACCAGGACCCCTCAGTGCCAGCCCGGGGGATGTCACCGGGATCCTGTGCCAGCCTGGGGGATGTCACCGGGATTCTCTGCCAACCCCGGGGATGTCACCAGGACCCTTGTGCCAGCCCCGGGATGTCACCGGGACCCCTCAGTGCCAGTCCTGGGGATGTCACATTGACCCCCGTGCCAGCCCCGGGATGTCACCGGGATTCTCTGCCAACCCCGGGGATGTCACTGGGATCCTGTGCCAACCCCGGGGATGTCCCCGGGACCCCTCAGTGCCATCCCGGGGGATGTCACCGAGATGTCCCCGGGACCCCTCAGTGCCAGTCCTGGGGATGTCACATTGATCCCCGTGCCAGCCCCGGGATGTCACCGGGATCCTGTGCCAGCTCGGGGATGTCACCAGGACCCCTCAGTGCCAGTCCCGGGATGTCCCCGGGACCCCTCAGTGCCGTCTCGGGGAATGTCACCGGGATGTCCCCGGGACCCCTCAGTGCCATCCGGGGGGTGCAGGAGCTGCCAGCATCCCCCGCTCCGTGCGCAGAGCCGAGTGTCCGAATCCCTCCCGCGATGGTGGCAGGTGTTTTGGTGGAAGGTTTTAATGGGAAGAGTGGTTTTTGTAGGGCTTGACACAATCCCGGGACAGCGCCGGAGCTTTCGGAGGGTCCCGGTGCTGCCGGTCCCATCGTGCCGTGGGCTGGGCTCCGAGGGACCTTCAGAGTCCCCAAATCCGCTCCTCTCCAGGGCAGGGCAGGGCAGGGATCCGTCCCCTCCTGCGGGAGCCCCATGGCACCAGCGGGCCTTTGGGAAAAGGAATATTCCCTGCTCAGGAAAAGGAATATTCTCTCCTCGGGAAAAGGAATATTCCCTGCTCAGGATAAGGAATATTTCCTTCTTGGGAAAAGGAATTTTCTCTGCTCAGGAAAAGGAATATTCCCTGCTTGGGAAAAGGAATATTCTCTGCTCAGGAAAAGGAATATTCCCTGCTCAGGAGAAGCATTGGGCTCTGCACCTGGGGCTCTTGGTGGCATTTCCCCTGCCCAGGCTGGGCTCTGCCTGTCCCTCAGTCCCTCAGTCCCTTTCCTGCTGTGATTTTTTTTTTTGTCTGTCTTTTTTTATCCGTCTCCTCTTGCTCAGGAATGGGAGTGGGTTTATCCCCTTTCCCCACTCCATCCTTAGCCTGAAGAAGGGCTCAGTGTCTGTGTGCAGGTCAGGATTTCTGCAGCATCCTCTCCTCCCCAGCACATCCACGGGGCTCTGGGTGCCCCCGTTTCTCCAGAGAAAACCTTCCCTCACCCACGTGCCCAATCTTTACTCCTGTTGTTAACACTGGAGGGAGATTTTGCAGGTGTTGATGCTACACGTGGGCATTGAGGGCTTGATTTGCTGGGAAATGTTCAGTGTTGGGCCTGGAGGGTTGCAGAAGGGATGACAGGAGTTCCAGATTTCATTTTTCCAATATTTAGCATTATCCACGACTTTCTGTCACAACAAACCTGGGCTGACCCACTCTGCCCTTAAACAAAAGTGGAGCAAATGAATTTATTTGTTGTTTTCTGCTTTTCCTCCCTAAAAATAAAATGAAACAACCCCTGATGCTTGGGCTGTCCTTTGCTGTTCCAGAATTGTTGCAAATTCAGGTTGATTATTTAAAAGTAGGCAGAGGAACTGTGGTCAGTGGGTGGCAGAGGATCTTTAGTGATGCTGTCAGTGACCTTGAGCCACGTGGCAGGAGTTTCCTGAGAGCTCTGGCTGGGAGAGAAGTGAAAAGATGAGGAAGGAAGGCAAGTCAGGCCAACTCTGAGCTTGGAACATCTCAGAGCTCACTGCTTTTCACTGCTGAGATGGTTTTAAGGATCTACAAGCAAAGGTTTTAAGGATTTACCAGAAAAAAAAAAAGAGAAAAAAATCTGGGTTGGAGCAGGAACTGGAAATGTTGGTGTGGTTTGGCTAAAAAAGGGATAAAAGTTCTTCTTTGGTACCAGCAAAAAAAGCTGCGTTGGGGCAGGGATTGGAGGTGGAAATTTTGGTGTGATTTGTCTGGAAAAATGGTAAAAACTTATTTCTGGTCCCAGGAAAACAGTCTGGCATGGAGCAGGGCTGTGGAACTGGAGGTGTTGGTGTGGTTTGGTTAAATGAGGGAACAGGCAGAGGGACCTGGCCAAGGCCACATTTCACTGGTTTTGTTCAAAATCACAATTTCTGTCACGCCCTTGTTCAGTAACGAGGGAACTGGGGAATGATTTGGGTTGGAAAGGACCTTAAATGCCACCCTCTGCCATCAGGGACACCTTCCACCGTGCCTGGGACATTCCAGGGGCAGCCAGAGCTGCTCTGGGCACCTCCTGCCACTGCTTTTGTGCCCTCACACCTGTGCTGGTGCTGCTGGTGCTGCTGATTTTCAGTTGTCCCCTGTTAGGGTTGTTACACTGAGGTTTCAGTGGCTCTGTTCCAGGAGGGGCCATCACAGCATTCACCTGTACTCAATTGGTCAGATAAATGCAGCAATTAAATTAAATAAGGCTCCAGCCCACTCAGAACAGATAAATACAGAGATTAAATTAGGCTCTAGTTTACTCAGGAGTGGTGGGTCAGATAAATACAGGAATTAAATGAAGTAAAGCTCCAGTCCACTCAGGAGTGGTGGGTCAGGTAAATACAGGAATTAATGAAATTAGGCTCCAACCCACTCAGAACAGACAAATACAGAAATTAAATTAGGCTCCAGTCCACTCAGGAGTGGTGGGTCAGGTAAATACAGGAATTAAGGAAATTAGGCTCCAGTCCCCTCAGGAGTGGTGGGTCAGGTAAATACAGGAATTAATGAAATTTGGCTCTAACCCACTCAGAAGAGCTGGGCGTGGCAGGGCAGGAGTGGGGAATTTCTGACCTGGCAGAAACTCCAGAGGGTTCGTGGGCTGGAGGAACAATAAATGGAGAGTTGAGGGGTTCCCCAGGGAGGGGGATCCCTGGAGAACAATAGGAGTTTTCTCAGGCTCTGGATGATCCAGTGGGGCTGTGTGGAGCAGCCCAGGCTCAATCCTGCTCCTGTCCCTGTGTCCAGAGGAGTTTTTGGGGTGTGTTGTCCTGCTGGAACCTCAGAACCACGTTTTGGGCCAGTCCCAAACCCACGTGCACATCCCAGACCTTTCATCCCTGAGAAGTGAATTTGCTGTGCAGCAAAGTTCTTCTTCCTCCAAGGTGGGGCCCACGGGCTGCTTGCTGGTAAGAAATCCCCATAAATTTATCTTTGAGGCCAGTGGGGTTTTATTTGATATCTTTTGGTGATTTTAAAGCTGATTTTTTGGGTGAATTTTGCCCCTCCCAGTGGCTGTAGCCTTGCAGCATTTCAGGCTGGTGTGCAGCTTTACTTCCACCCTCATTTTCAGAGCTGTTCTTCACGGTGTCACCTTAAATAAGTTCTCTGTGTATCAGCTTTGCAGCCTGTGAGTTACCAGTAAATAGATTTATTTTTAAGGCCCCACTAAATGAATTACAATAAGCTCATTTTTCTTTTCTTTTTTTTTTTTTTCCCCCCTCCTCAAGCTGTCTGCTGCACTCCTCCTGTTACTGGAGCATTTAAACACTTTGGTGTTAACTCTGGGCGACACAAAACAAGTTTGAAGTGGGACCACGAGGGCTGTGGGTCCAACATTTCCATTGGCATTTCACATTTTCTGCTCTCTCACCCTCCAGGGAGCAGCTCTGAGCTTGGGATTCCCTCTTGCAGCTGATTTTCCTGCCCCTGTTTGGAGGCTTTTCAGTTTTCTGGGAGGTGAAACAGAAGCATTTTGAGCAACTCTGATATTTTATTGTCCCTGATCCTTGTCGTGGTGACAGCAGAAAAATCCCTGTGCACGTGTAATCCTTTGGAACTCGGAATAATCCTTTGGAACTCGGAATAATCCTTTGGAACTCGGAATAATCCTTTGGAATTCGGAATAATCCTTTAATCCTGGGTCAGCCCCAGGTCTGGTGGGTGTCTGAGGGATGGGGCTGCTGCACACTCTCAGGGAGGTGCCCAGTGATGGCACTGCTCCCTGCCAGGCTCCTCTCACATACATCGATTGAATGGTTTAATTGATTATTGGGTTGAATTTAACAGCAATTGGTTTAATTGGGTTATTGAGGAATTGCTGCCACTGGAGCTGAGGGTTTTTGGTGGCTGCTGGTGTTTGTTTAGTGCAAGACTCGGGGTGAATAATTCATTTGTTGGTTATTACTCGTGTTAAAGGAGTCTCAAAAAAAGAAGAAATTATTCTGAAGGGGTGCAGGAAAACAGGAGGTTTTTTTATTACTATTTCAGGTGTTTTTTATCACTATTTCACTTTTTTTTAAATCATTATTTCAGGTGTTTTTTATATCACTATTTCAGGTGTTTTTTGTCACTATTTCACTTTTTTAAAATCACTATTTCAGGGTTTTTATGACTATTTCAGGTGTTTTTTGTCACTATTTCAGGGTTTTTTTTATCACTATTTCACTTTTTTATCACTATTTCGGGGGGTTTTATGACTATTTCAGGGTTTTTTTATCACTATTTCAGGTGTTTTTTGTCACTATTTCAGGTGGTTTTTGTCACTATTTCAGGTGGTTTTTGTCACTATTTCACTTTTTTTAATCACTATTTCGGGGGGTTTTATGACTATTTCAGTTTTTTTTAATCACTGTTTCAGTTTTCTCAGAGCTTTGGGAAGTTTGGAGTTTTCCAAGCAGATTTTTGGGGCCATCAGAGCTGCCTCTGATGCTTCCACAGCCCTTAAAGCCCAGATTTTTAAATCCACATTTACGAGTGGCTGAAATCTGACACGATTAAAGTGTGTTTGCTGAGGAATTTTCAGTGCTTTTAAATGAAAGGAATTTTAGAAATTATTTTAGAAATCATTAGAGCCTAATTTCTCATTGGAAATAAATAGTGGCTTTTGGCAGAGGGCTGCCAAACCCTGGGCAGTGGAAGGATTTTTACCAAAATGGAAATATTTTAGGGTTTGGAGTTTTTTTTCTCTATTTTTTGCCTCTTCAAATTTACAATTCCAAATGTACAATGTTTCTTGTGTGCAATTAACAGTTTGAATCCCACCCCTTGGATTTATTTCAGCATCTAAACTGAGGAGGCACCAGAAGAAAGTTTTATAATTGTTCCTCGCTTGGCTCTGTGGAAATCTTGTGCTGCTTTCACCCTGTTATTAATTACTAATATTAATTGGTAATAATTAATTACGAATCGCATCTCAGGATCCTTCATTTGAATTTTTAGATGGTTATGAGAGAAATGGAGAGAGCAGAAGTGCTGGGACATCAGTGAAGCTTTGAGCACCCTGAGAGGTGGATGTGCTGCAATAAATCCTCATTTAATTCATGAACTCCTGATCATTAATTCATTCATTAATGTTTAGTTCATTAATTTCTGCTCACTCGTTGGCAGTGCTGGGTGGGACAGGATGTGCCTCCTCTTGGATTGGCAGCAGAGGAAAGGCTGGAAAAATTATAAAAAGTTGGGAAAATGAGAAAAGTGTTTCTCTGGTACCAAGAAAAAAAAAAGTTATTAGGTTGGAGCAAGGATTGTTGGTTTGAAATGATTTTTCAGCTTTTGAAAGCTGAAAAAATGGGGAAAAACTCTTCTCTGGTACCAGCAAAAAAAAAAAACCAACCCAAAAGGCTGGGTTGGAGCAGGGGTTGGATGTGGAAATTTTGGCTGGAAAATGGGAAAAAACTCTTCTGTGCTGCCAGGAGGAAAGGTTGGGATGTGGCACTGGGAATGTTGGTTTGCTTTGGCTGGAAAAATGGTCAAATCTCTTTTCTGGAATCAGCAAAAAAAAAATCTGGGTTGGAGCAGGAGTGTGGAAGTGGAAAATTTGGCTGAGAAATGGTCAAAACTTTTCTCTGGTCCCAGGCAGAAAATCTGGATTGGAGGAGGGATGTGGCACTGGGAATGTTGATTTGGCTAAAAACATGATTAAAGTTCTTATTTGGTACCAGTAAAAAAAAAAAAAAAAAAAAAGGCTGGGTTGGAGCAGGGGTTGGGAGTGGAAATTTTGGCTGAAAAATGGTGAAAACGTTTCTCTGGTCCCAGTAAAAACAAAACAAACCCAAGCTGTGGTTTGGAGCAGAGATGTTTGGAGTGTGACTGGGAATGTTTTTGTGTGTCTGGTGCTGTGGAGCTGCCTCAGGTTTTGTGTCTCTGCTCCTTTGGGTGATTCCAGTGAATTCTCCCCCAGGATCTGGAATTTCCTGAGTTTTGGGCCAAGTTCAGGTGCCAGAGGCTGGCAGAGCCCTCAAACAGGGCTTTTTAAAGCAAAATAAAATTAAAAAAATTCATAACGCTCTTTTTATCAGTGGTTTTGATCAGTCAGGTGCCTGGTTTTTTAATAACTCAATGAGAAAAAAAAAAATCGATTTTTTCACCTGCAAGAGCAGCCACCATGGAGCTGATTGTGATTAGGAGGGAATTATTTGGGGAAAAAAAGAGAATTTTCCTGGAGAGGGAAGGAAAAACCCCCTGATTGGTGCAGGTTTGTGCTGAGCCCTAAAAACCTTCCTCATTTTTTGGGGCAGTGGGGAGGGATTAAAGTGATTTCCTGCAAATCAGGTTGTTCCCATTTGATATTTAACTGATTTTTTTTTTTTTCCCTTGGCATTTTTAGGATGTCATTGGTCAAGTTTTGCCAGATGCAACGACCACAGCATTTGAGTGTAAGTGGGACTTTTATCATCCAATTCCTTGGTCACTTTGGGCTGTAATTTTATTTAAATAAAATAATATTTTTGTCGTGATTTTTACGTTATTCTTACGGTATTTATGATTTAAAAACAAATAATATTCACGGTTAAACATTTCTGCATTAATGCAGCTTTAATAATGGCACTGAACCGAGCAATATTTTATTATTTAATCACATCTGAAATATTTCCACGCTGTGGCTTTAATTACCAGCCCTGACCTTCCCATGCTCTTCCTCCTCAGTGCAATTTTATTGCTCAAATTAAATGAAAAATATAAACTACCTGTAGGTGTGAGCTAAAAAAACTCCAATGCTCCCAGCAAGTGTTTGGGTGAGAGCTGGTCTTTAAGGGCTGGTTGTTTTTATTTTTGAAGGGGTTCCTGGGGCACTGTCCTGTCTGGAGAGCAGCCAGCTGCAAAGGGGAACGTCCCAGGCCATAAAATACTGAAAAAGGGGAGTTTTCTTCCAGATGGAGGAGGCTCCTGCTGTTCTCTTTGAATTCTTTGGTATATTTTGGTTTTTCTTTGCCGGAGGTGAAAATGCAGGAAGGGGCTGGAGGGGATTGGGAGGTGTGGTGAGGAGGAGGAGCAGATTTGAGATGGGGCCTCTCATTTTTATCCTCATTTTTATCCTCATTTCTCCCCTTTTCGGAGCTTTGCCCCTCGTTCTGCTGTAGATCATCCAAGGAAATACCAATTTATGGTCCTTCAGCTGCTCTTTAATCCTCTTTTTCTCTTCCCATATTGCATTTTTCCTCTCCTAAACCACCACAGGAAGGTGGAAGTTTTATTTCTGCCCTGCTTTTTTGACACAAGCTCCAGAACCTCGCCATTTATATATACACATCTATATTTCTTTTTAAATTTTATTTATATTTCTTTTTAAATTTTATTTATATTTCTTTTTAAATTTTATTTTCATTTTACTCCTCTGTGTTTCCCATCCCTCGTGCCTCCCAACATCTGCTCCTGTGCCCTCCCTGCCTCTCTCTGGTCTGGCATTTCCCCTGCCATTTCACTGAAATATGTTGTAGATATCGATGTTGAGGTTTTAAAGGGATTTTTTTTTTTTTAATTCATTTTTCCCTCCCTTTCCCAACGCCTGGAATTTGCTGCTGGAAGTTTTTTTTTGCTGCTGTTTGCAGAGGGGATGATTGTCACCCTGGCAGGGTTTTGTGCTCTTTATTTGGATGTTCTCACCTCCAGCATTCCCTCTTGCTCTGCTTGTTGGAGGTGCAGGGTTGTTGGAGGTTTTACTCTTTGCCTTATTACTTTAGATTCATTTTTTTGGGGTTTTTTTTTCCCTCTACCTTTACATTCCCCATATTTTTAATTCCTTCTGTTTGTGCCACCATCAGGAATTCTGCAGCTGGGAACTGAGTTAATTTCTCAGGGATAATGTGGATTTTTTCTGAATATTTTTTCTTTTCCTCCTTTTTTTTCCTGTTTTTTTTTTTTTTCCTTTTTTATTTGCCTTTTTTTATTCCCTTTTTTTTTGGTCCCAGCTCAGTCTGTTCCCTCTCCCCAGACCTTTCATCCATGAATTCATCCCTCCTCTGCTTTCCCTCTGATCCCTCTTGTGGATGTGTGCTGCTCCAGGATGTTTTAAAGTCCAACTTTGAGGCTTTTATGTTTTATTCTTTTGCATTGCTTTGTTGGTTTTGGGGTTTTTTTTTCATTATTATGATTTTCAGAGGCAGAATGAACAACCTCCTTTTCTCACACAATTTGAATTCCTTGGCTTGTGTTTTGTTTTTTGTTTTTTTTTCCCAGACTTTTGGAATTTTTTTTCTCAGATTCTGGGATTTTTTTCCCCAGATTCCTGGGCATAACTGGGAGCAGGAGGGAATTTCCAGAGAGTTTGGAAAAAGAGGATTTTTAAGGTCGTTTCCAACCCAACCCATTCTGAGACTCTCTGAATTACTAGAAATTAAAAAAAAAAAAAAAAAAATTAAAAACCCACAGTGAAATTTTGGATGAATTTCAGTGAAATTGCCAGAGTTTAACCAAACTTGGGAGAATTGAAACACTTTTGGCAGCTTGAGCCTTCCATTTGTCAATTTGGTGGGGTCAGGGAGGGAATTCCAGTTTGGAAAAGATGTCAGAGAGGGAATTCCAGTTTGGAGAAGGAATCAGAGAGGGAATTCCAGCCTGGGGAAGGATCAGAGAGGGAATTCCAGCCTGGGACAGGATCAGAGTGGGAATTCCAGCCTGGGAAAGGATCAGAGTGGGAATTCCAGCCTGGGAAAGGATCAGAGAGGGAATTCCAGCCTGGGAAAGGGATCAGGGAAGGAATTCCAGGTTGGGGAAGGCATGAGGGAAGGAATTCCAGCCTGGGAAAGGGATCAGGAAGGGAATTCCAGCCTGGAGAAGGTGCCCAGCTTCAGGAGAGGTGCTGGCAGTACAGGAACTCCTGGGAGTGAAGCCCTGAGCCCTCTGTGCCTGCTCCAGACAGACAATCACCATTCCTGTTCACCAGCACTCGGAGCCATTAGACATTATTATTATTATTATTATTATTTCAGGGTGCCTGTGCACTTGGCTTTTCATGTTTTATTAGATTTGTATTTGCTGCCAGAAGTCCAGATCAAAACCTTGCCTGTTACAATTGTCCATCTCCTCCTTTCCTTGCTCACCTGGTGCCTTCCTCTGGCAGATGAGGATGAGGATGGGGACAGGATCACAGTCAGGAGCGATGAGGAGATGAAGGCCATGCTGTCCTATGTAAGTACAACTAATCCTGATTTATTTTTTCCCCTCACACACTTTTATCCATTTTTTTTGGTGTTTTTTTGCCCCTCCTGAAGTGTTTAACTGGGCAGTATCCCCGTGTTAAATCCAAATTTTGGATATTGTTCCTGGGTGGAATGGAGGTGTTGCACAGGAGATACGTGGACATACTTTAAAAAAATAAAGGGGAAAAAAGGGGGGAAAAAAAGAGCCTTGTTCACTTACTGATCATATCATAAACATTAAGAATAATGCATCTTAATGACTTTTGCATTAGGTATAGTGCAGGCTAAATGGACTATCAATTTCTTGTATTTTTTATGCAGTACTTAAAGTAACGGCTCATTAAAAATGAACCCCTGGGCTCTAAAAATTTTTCAAAATCTACTTTCATCTGGAGACTGTTTCACCCCTCCTTCCAGAGGAGTTTCATTGTAGCTGCAGGCTCGATATTCATAGAGGCTTTAAAGATGTATTTGGTGGGTTTTTTTCGAGGGGAGATGGATGTGGCTGTGTGTGCCTTTGTGTAGGTAGGTGGGGGTAAAAATCTGTCTGGAGCCCCATAAATATAAATCTCCTGCAGAAGGGGAGGGTGCAGATCCTGGTGGGAACAGAATCATTTGAATAAAGTGGGGAAAAAATAAATTTTAACTTCTCTTTTCAAAGGGAATTGATCAGCAAGAGGGTAAAAAAATAGGGATTTTCTCTCTGAGCCAAGAGGATATAAATTCCTATAAATGAACTTGGAACTGGCAGAGCTGAGCCCTTTTTGGGACCTGCCAAAGGTGGTTTGGGTGGGATTTCAGAGATCCCAGACTGGTTTGGGTGGGATTTCAGGGATCCCAGACTGGTTTGGGAGGGATTTCAGAGGGTCCCAGACTGGTTTGGGTTGGATTTCAGAGGGTCCCAGACTGGTTTGGGTGGGATTTCAGGGATCCCAGACTGGTTTGGGTGGGATTTCAGGGATCCCAGACTGGTTTGGGTGGGATTTCAGAGATCCCAGACTGGTTTGGGTGGGATTTCAGGGATCCCAGACTGGTTTGGGTGGGATTTCAGGGATCCCAGACTGGTTTGGGTGGGATTTCAGGGATCCCAGACTGGTTTGGGTGGGATTTCAGGGATCCCAGACTGGTTTGGGTGGGATTTCAGGGATCCCAGACTGGTTTGGGTGGGATTTCAGGGATCCCAGACTGGTTTGGGTGGGATTTCAGGGGGTCCCAGACTGGTTTGGGTGGGATTTCAGAGGGTCCCAGACTGGTTTGGGTGGGATTTCAGAGGGTCCCAGACTGGTTTGGGTGGGATTTCAGAGGGTCCCAGACTGGTTTGGGAGGGATTTCAGGGATCCCAGACTGGTTTGGGAGGGATTTCAGGGATCCCAGACTGGTTTGGGAGGCATTTCAGGGATCCCAGACTGGTTTGGGTGGGAGGAACCTTAAATCCCCTCCAGTGTCCCCCCTGCCATGGCAGGGACACCTTCCACTGTCCCAGGGAGCTCCAACCTGACCTTGGACATTCCAGGGATCCAGGGACAGCCACAGCTTCTCTGGAAATTCCATCCCAGCATCTCCCCACCCTCCCAGACAGGAATTCCTTCCCAAAATCCGTGTAAATCTCCCCTTTCCCACTCTGAAGCCATTCCCTGTGTCCTGTCCTTGTCCCCAGTCCCTCTGCAGCTCTCCTGGAGCCCCTTTAGCCCTGGAAGATGCTCTGAGGATTCCCTGGATCCTCCCTCCTCCAGGTGAATATTCCCAGCCCGTGGCACATCTCCATGCTCCAGGTGTCTTATCGGGGTTTGGATCTTCTCAGCTCCTTTCCCATCCCTTTTTTTGGGTCCTGCTGCTGAGCCCAGCAGATCTCTGAGCTCCTTCCCCACCAGAATTCCTCGTGTTTCCCTGTTCTCCTCCTAAAATCTCGGCCGTTTTTTCGCCTTTAAAAGTGGCAAAACTTTGAATTTTCCTGGCGCAGCCTCCAGATTAATCATGCCTTGGGAAGGTCATTTTTTTGCTATGCTTCCAAGCTCACTGTTAAAGTTTCAGTACATTAGAGTTCTGATTGCTCAACTCTCTGCTTTTCCCTTCAAAATTATGGGATGGCTGTAAATGACTTCTTTCTGCTTCAGCAGCTTTTCTTCTCTGAAAAATTTTTTTTCTCTTCAGTTTTAAACTAGTTTTTTTTTTTTTATTTTTTTATTTGAGTGTGGCACTGATGGTTTAACTTCCTCACGTCCTATGGGCTTCGTTTTTTTGGGATGTGTTTACAAGAGAACAAATGTTCTGAGCCTAGAAAATGAATCCATTCAATAATGGGGGAAGGAAAAAATACTCATTTTGAGGCCCTGCAACAAATGTTTGGAGCATTGGCCAGCTGGGGAAGTGTTTCAGGGAATTTTGAGGTGGTGCAGGTGTGCTCTAAAATGTAAATAAAGTGGATTTTTTTTTTTTTTTCACTTTAAGGAGAGAAAAAAAAATAATTCCCTTTGGAAGATATTTTAACTGGGAAAATATTTTTGAGTCATGCCCGAGCTTACCTTTAGATTTTTTATTTTTTCTTTGTGAATTTGACAAGAAGTTAATTCAAGGCCGGAATCCTCTCAGGTTATGCAGAAATGCTTTGAATGAGGCTGGTTTTTAGGGGTGGTCAGTGGGATTTATTTTTTTTTTCCCAGCGTTGAGCCCTGCAGTTAATTAAGGACAGCCACGGAGCAGCTCTGGAGCTGTTGTCTTGTATCTGTCTAAAAAGGCAGTAATTTTTTTGACAGCCACTGATTGGAAAGTTGCTTGCAGCTCTCTGCAAGCAAGGGGCTACACGCTCTGGATCAATAAGTGGCAAATTTCCCATTTAAAAAGAATACCTGAACAATGTTCCAAATAGCCACTGGCATCTTAATTTTCCATGGAAACCTCCAGCGCTCGCCTGTGGAAGGACAAGTCATTTTCAGACAATTTTTCCAGACTACTTGTTAACAGTTATTGCTGTCCCAAAAGGTTGACAGCTTACATGATTGATATTTCATTTACTTGTCATTGCTGGTGAGTAATGGGGAGGGCCACGGGTTTTCCTCCCTCTCTCTCCCTCTCTCTCTGTTGGATTTTTTTTTGGTGGGGCAGGAAACACTCTCAGGTTTTGTGGTTTTTGTTTGAGCTCATTATTCGAGGCAGTGATTAGAAATGTTTCTGGTTGTGTGTCAAGGTGTCTGCAGGCTGCTGGTAAAAATGGGAATTCACAAGTGAAAAGCTCATTCCATGGGCAGGGACACCTCCCACTGCCCCAGGGTGCTCCAGCGTGGTCTGGGACATTCCAGGGATCCAGGGGCTTCTCTGGGAATTCCAGCCCGGCCTCTCCCTGCTCTCCCAGCCAGGAATTCCTTATTTTATCCCATCTAAATCTCCCCTTTTCCACTTTTCCAGCCGTTCCCTGTGTCCTGTCCCTCCAGCCCTTGTCCCTCTCCAGCTCTCCTCTGGAAGAGGCTCTGAGGATTCCCTGGATCCTCCTCCTCTCCAGGTGAACATTCCCAGCTCTCCATGGCCCAACATCCTCCTGGGTTGGGATGTTCCCAGCTCCTTTTCCAGCCCTTTTTGGGCCCTTTCTGAGCCTTTTTTTTAAATCCATAACCATCCCCTGGATCCCTCCAGCAGCTCAGGGGAGTTCAGTGCCTCAGGACATCTGCAGTGATTTTCTGGGAGCACAACTTTGGGATCCCTCTGAGCTGATCCTTCACCACTGCCCACAATCCCAGGTCCCTTTGGGATTCCCTTGGGATTTTCCAAACTGCCCAGTTTTGGGGTGGATTTGGGGTCCGTTTGCATCAATTTGTGTCCCTCTTTGGTTTTCCCAACTCCTGATTTGCTGTAAATGTTTCATTTCCTCACCTGCTGGAGCATTCCCAGGTTTGAGGGGAGCCTGGAGCTCCTCCTTTTAATTCCTCTGTCCCCCTTTTTGTGGGAACTCTGCAGATGGAGAGGAGCCATCTGAAGGCTGATCTGTGACAATTACAAAGACAATCCAAAATACACCCGAATTAAACCATCCCTGAGTGCTTTCCCCACTCCTGGATGACTGAGCCATCTGTTTTTTGGGTTCCTTTGCAGTATTACTCCACCGTGATGGAGCAGCAAGTGAATGGACAGTTGATTGAGCCCCTCCAGATCTACCCACGAGGTAATGCTGAGCAAATCCCCATCAGCCACCCAAGGAGCTGGGGCTGAAACTGCTTCCCTGGCACGTTTTGGGGAGGTTTGAATGCACAGAGCATCGTGTTTACCTCTTAATTTGGAGAGAAGAATTCATTATTGTGGGGAGCGTGGAGAAAAGTGCATTTATTGCATAGAAACCAGCTAATTTCCTGGAGTAAATTAGACTAACGAGGTTTGCAGAGTACATATTTAAGTACATTTAAAATAAAACCAACCCAACCTCTCATTGGTGGTGGCTCTGCCTGGATTCCAGGCAAAGCAGATGAAGAAGTGAAGTCTTGGGTGCTTATGAAAATTGGGCTTTTTTTCAAGGTTGTTTTAATGTCATGAATCAGCCTGGCAGGCTGAGGAATGTCACTGTCACCACTGTGGGACGTGTCTGTCACAGCAGCTCCAGCCAGGACACGTTTTTTGTCTGAGGTTTGGGCTCTTTGTGCTATCCAAATATTCACCAGCACTCTTAATAATTCTCCTGAATTGTAGGGGGAGAGATGTAATCAGTTCTGTGGACTGAGGCAATTTAAAAATAGGTCATCTCCAACCTGAAAAAAAAAATCCACAGGCAGCTGGTGAGGTTTTTTTTTTGGGAATGTTCTCCCTGAACTGAAATAATGGTTAAAAAAATAATAATAAAAAAAAAAGCCTGGTGCATTACATAATTCATTCAGATCTCAGTAGCCAGGCTCTGGATCTCTGGCTCTTAATTGATGGAACAGAGAAGGTTTAAATTCTCCAAGTAAATCTCCCAGCAATAAATTAATTGAAATAATTAAAAATTAAAACTCGCTTAACTGCTATGACACAAATAATCATACTATGAGGCTCCCAATTAAACATTCCTCACTTCCATTACTTACAACTCTCTGAAGTTTGAATTGGGCAATTAAGCAAGAGCCTCCTCAAACACGTGGTGACGAGGTCTCCAAAGGAGGCTGGGTGGGTTTCCTGGAGGTTCCTGTGGAAAAGAGACAGGGGTTGAAGGGGAATGTGGGAAATGGTGTTTGCCTGGGCCAGGGTGGGATTGAGAGGGGACTCCCAGAGGTTGGAGCTGTGACAGGGCAGGGCAAGGAGAGGGAAGGGGCTCCTGCCTTTTCCCAGGCATGGATCGTGGAATGGTCTGGGTGGGGAGGACCTTAAACCCCTTTCCCCTTTCCCCTTTCCCCTTTCCCCTTTCCCCTTTCCCCTTTCCCCTTTCCCCTTTCCCCTTTCCCCTTTCCCCTTTCCTTTCCCCTTTCCCCTTTCCCCTTTCCCCTTTCCCCTTTCCCCTTTCCCCTTTCCCCTTTCCCCTTTCCCCTTTCCCCTTTCCCCTTTCCCCTTTCCCCTTTCCCCTTTCCCCTTTCCCCTTTCCCCTTTCCCCTTTCCCCTTTCCCCTTTCCCCTTTCCCCTTTCCCCTTTCCCCTTTCCCCTTTCCCCTTTCCCCTTTCCCCTTTCCCCTTTCCCCTTTCCCCTTTCCCCTTTCCCCTTTCCCCTTTCCCCTTTCCCCTCCAAGCCCTGTCCAACCTGACCTTGGACATTCCAGGGATCCAGGGGCAGCCACAGCTTCTCTGGGAATTCCAGCCCAGCCCCTCCCCACTCTCCCAGGCAGGAATTCCTTATTTTATCCCATCTAAATCTCCCCTTTTCCAGCCATTCCCTGTGTCCTGTCCCTCCAGCCCTTGTCACCAGTCCCTCTCCAGCTCTCCTGGAGCTCCTTTAGGCTCTGGAAGGGGCTCTGAGGATTCCCTGGAATCCTCCTTTTGTGGCTCAGAGAAACTGAAGTGGATGATCCGAGTAGGTTGGAAAATCCTTTACGTTTTCCTTTAAACCCCCAGTCCCAGGGAGTGCTGGCAGCACCTGACCCACCCTGGGGTTTAAAGGGACATTTTGGGATTTAACATTCTCCCTTTGGCTCCTTCCTGAAGGTCCAGCTGTGGGAATTCCTGTTCCTGCTGCTCTGTCCTTTCCCTGTTTGCTTTGCCTCCGAGGATAATCTCCTCTGGCCGGACACACTGGGAATTGTCTCTGTTCTGCTGCAGACTCAATCCCCCCAAATCACCTCCAAATTCCTGGCTCAGTTCTCTTGTCTGCTGGGAATTTCCTCCTTCCCCTTCCCTCCAAATTGCTCCCTTTTTATCTTCCCAAACCACCTCCTTAAAACTCCCATTTTTTCCCTACATTAGAGCTTTAAAACCTCCCCAAAGCCACCCCTGAGCTCTGCAGCTCCTCTGAAACATTGAACAAAATGTGCTTTCCCGCTCTTTTGGGGGTTTTTTGGGTTTGTTTTGGGTTTTTTTTTTTGCTTCCCCATCTCCTTGTCCTGCCTCTCTAATGAACATCCCAAATTTTGGCAGCAGCAGCACTTTTCTGCTGTGCCCTTTTGGCCGTGGCTCTCCTCTCTCCCCACTTGAAAGCCCCACCAGCAACTTGCAGCTTCTCTGCCTCTAATTCCCACTTCTTCCCTTTAAAGAGATTTCTTTTGCGAGTCCTTTGAATTCTTTTTCCTTTTCTGCCTCTCTAACTTCTGAGGAAGGCTCATTTCCTGCCTCCAGCCAGCTCCCAAAAAACTCCTGTATTCCATAAAAGTCCTGACAGGAGGAAATTTCCATGTGCCTGTGTTACCTTTTTATTTATTTCATGATAAAAATATCTTCAAGGGGAAACAAAAAATTGGTGTTTTCTCTATGTTTTTGATAGGTTTATTATTGCTGTTTAGGTAGTAAGAGGCAGAGGGGGATTTTATATTAGAAATAAGCATCTGTATGTGATGTACATATAAAAAAAGTGTACATACATATAGATACATACTTAAAATATATAAATATATTTTAATATATCTATATATAGTTATATATTTACATATATATATCAATGTACCTATGTTTATATGTATCTACATATATTCTTAATATATCTACATATATTTTTCTATATCTACATACATTTTTTATATATTTATGTGTATTTTTATATATAGCTGCATATCTTTTTATATCTACATATATTTATACACACCTATAGTTTTTTTAATGTATCTGTATATTTTTATAAATTTTATATACATCTTTATATATATCTACGTATATATATTTATATATATAAATTTGAGAGATATTTTAATATATATTTATATGTATTTCTAAATATTTATATCTATTTATCTCTGTCTTCTACCTATGTTATTTACATCCTGTTTGTGGAATGCAAGGTCGTTCAAACACTCACCATAAAAACAATTTTTTATTTAATATCTTGTTCAAAACGTCAATTTTCATCCATTGGAAAACCAGGATGGGCTTATACGTATTTATAATTTATAATTTCGAGTTGGTTTTCTTTTAATACCCAGAGCCTCATCATGGTTTTCCCTCTTGGAGATGCTTGTGGTAATTTTTGATGTTGTTAAAAGGCACGTGGCCCTCAGTGCTGTGTTTAATAACCATCACCTGTGTCCTTCTGCCTAATAAATAGTTCTGCTTCCTGCTGTCAAAAACGGGAGAGAGAAGGGGAAAAAAAAAAAAAAAATCAAATTTCTGCCATCAATCAGCAGTGACAGCCCCTTTAACACAGCGTTTGTAGGGCACTGAGGGAATGAGAACCGCCTGGGACACGGAGCTTTGGGACTTCCACCTCCCAAAAAAAGGCTTCCAAAAGCTCATCCCATGAGCTCAGAGCAGGGAATGTTCACCTGGAGACAGCTCAGGAAAAATCCTCCTCCTGCAGCAGCTCATCCCTCTAAACCCAGACATCACCAGAAAGTGCCACGTTTGGATCTCTGTCCCCAAAAAGTGGCATTTATTCACTATTTACCTTTTATTGATGCAGTATTTACCTTTCATTTATTCCATATCTACCAGAGAGGTTGGCTGCTGTTGCCCCTCCCAATTCTTTTTTTCCTCCCCCAATTCTTTTTTTCCTCCCCCAATTCTTTTTTTCCTCCCCCAATTCTTTTTTTCCTCCCCCAATTCTTTTTTTCCTCCCCCAATTCTTTTTTTCCTCCCCCAATTCTTTTTTTCCTCCCCCAATTCTTTTTTTCCTCCCCCAATTCTTTTTTTCCTCCCCCAATTCTTTTTTTCCTCCCCCAATTCTTTTTTTCCTCCCCCAATTCTTTTTTTCCTCCCCCAATTCTTTTTTTCCTCCCCCAATTCTTTTTTTCCTCCCCCAATTCTTTTTTTCCTCCCCCAATTCTTTTTTTCCTCCCCCAATTCTTTTTTTCCTCCCACGATTTTTTTCCTCCCCCAGTTTTTTTCCTCCCATTTTTCCCCCCACATTATTTCCCCCCCACCCTTTTCCCCATTTCACCCAAAGTGCCTCTGCCAAAAAGACCAATTCCTGACTTGTCGATTCCTTGAAAATCCAAATATTGGGTTGCAAACATCGCTGTGAAATTCCAGGAGAAATAAAACCCAAAACACAACACAGCTGTGTGAAACCACAGCCACACAAGGTTGGAATTGGAATTACCAAAAAGATCCCATCATTTGATCCAATGGTTCTCTCGGTTGTGATGTGTTTTAAGCAGAAATTAGAATTTATATTACACGGTGTCAGAAAGCTCTTAGCATTTAGAAATGCTCACTTTGCTGCAAGTTCAAAATCCTGGGCTGTAATTCCCACTCTGGGCCTCGCCAGGCACTTTTCAATCATTTCTCTCTGCTAATTTTGGTGTCACCCTCATTTCTTTTCTTGAAAAGATTCATTTTGAGCAAATTTGTAAATGGCCCTGATGTGTTCTACAATTTAGTCAATTACTGTTTCAGCCTGCAAACCTCCTGGGAAACGGAACATACATGGCCTCAAGGTACGAATTTCAATAATTGTTTCAGGAAAGTTAGATGGATTTGTAATGCTGTGTTCCACTTATTGAAATGTCAAATAAAACTGCACTTTCTTGAGCTCTGACAAGCAGATTTTTTTTTTTTAAATTTTTATTTTTTTTTTATTTTTTTTTTTCGGCGAGGGTGAGAGAAGGACTCACCTGGCTGTGCTATCCATATTTACATACCCAGCTCTGTTAAAAACAGCCTTTTTGGGTTTTTTTCACCTCTGCTGATCACGGGGGTAAATTTGCCTAGTTCATTTATCAGCTGCTTCAGAGCTTTTTAAAGCCCCACCTCGTTCCTGCCCTTTCCTTCCTTCACCCGAGCGCATGAGGCGGAATCACTTCAGACTTTTGATTTCTCGTTGCACGTAGAAGACTATAAACTCATGAAGTGCTTTTATTTTTTTATTTTGCTTTTTGAGTGGCTGAAAACGAGAACAAATGGGTGGATTATTTGCCGCTTCTTTTTATTTGTTTTTAGTTTATCTTTAAGCCGCGAGCGCGCCGCCCCGCCATGATGGGGCCTACTAACCTCCACACGGCCCTCAGCCATCAGCAGGCCTGGCAGCCAGCTAATTAACCTCCCTAACGAAACGAGGGGATCCGTGGCAAATTACAGGTTAATTAGCACGGTGTCCTCTGGAAGATGGGGATGTGCTGACGCTGTTCTCTGCCTCTGCCCTCAGGTGAACACTCGCGCCGGGGCTGCCAACAGCGGCGCCTCGGCCGCCTCCGAGGCCCTCCCCAGCAATAGGTAAGAGCACAAGATTTTCCTTTTTATTTTTTTTTTAATTTTTTTCTTAATTTCTTCTTGCCTTAATTTCCTTCTTTTTTTTTTCCTTTTGGCCCTGGGTGCGGTTGAGGGGGTTTCTGGAAAAGCTGAGGGGATTGAGTGGGGTTTTTGGGTTTTTTGATGGCGGGTGGCGTCAGGGAAATGAGGGTTTGGTGGGAATTCCAGGGAAAAAATGAGGGTTTGGTGGAAATTCCAGGGAAAAATGGGAGTTTGGTGGGAATTCCAGGGGAAAAATGAGGATTTGGTGGGAATTCCAGGGAAAAAAAAAGAGGGTTTGGTGGGAATTCCAGTGGGAAAATGAGGGTTTGGTGGGTGTTTCAGGAAGAAATTAGGGTTTAATGGGTGATTCAGGAGGAAATTAAGGTTTGCTGCTGGAGAAATGAAGGTTTGGTGGGAATTCCAGGGGTAAATGAGGGTTTGGTGGGAATTCCAGGGGTAAATGAGGGTTTGGTGGGTGTTTCAGGAAGAAATTAGGGTTTAATGGGTGATTCAGGAGGAAATAAGGGTTTGCTGCTGGAGTTTGAAGGCATTAAAAATGAGGGTTTGGTGGGAATTCCAGGGGGAAAATGGGAGTTTGGTGGGTGTTTCAGGGAAAAAAATGAGGATTTGGTGGGAATTTCAGGGAAAAATGAGGATTTTGTGGGAATTCCAGGGAAAAAAAAAGAGGGTTTGGTGGGAATTCCAGTGGGAAAATGAGGGTTTGGTGGGTGTTTCAGGAAGAAATTAGGGTTTAATGGGTGATTCAGGAGAAATTAAGGTTTGCTGATGGAGAAATGAGGGATTGATGGGAATTCCAGGGAAAACTGAGGGTTTGGTGGGAATTCCAGGGGTAAATGAGGGTTTGGTGGGTGTTTCAGGAAGAAATTAGGGTTTAATGGGTGTTTCAGGAGGAAATGAAGGTTTGCTGTTGGAGAAAGAAGGGTCTGCTGGAGATTCCAAGAAGAAATTAGGGTTTGCCCTGGAGAAATGAGAGTTTGCTGAGGATTTCAGGGAGAAATTGGGGTTTGCTCTGGAGAAGGAAGGGTTTACTGGGGGTTTCAGGAAAAAGTAAGGGTTTGCTGCTGGAAAGGTGACGATTTGCTGAAGATTTCAGGGAGAAATGAGGGTTTGCTGGGGATTTGAAGAGGAAATATGCGTTTGCTGCTGGAGAAATGAGGGTTTGCTGGGTGTTCCAAGAAGAAACTAGGATTTCCTCTGGAGGAAGAAAGGTTTGCTGGGGCTTTCAGGAAAAAACACGGGTGAAATGGGGATTTGCTGGGGATTTCAGGAAGAAATCAGGGTTTTGCTGAGTGTTTCAGGTGGCTCTGTCCTTCAGAAGCGTTGAGATGCAGTTTGGGGCTGAGCTGATCCAATCCACACTTGACTGTGTGTTCAAGTCTTTGTTGCTTGTTCATTCCAGGATTCTTTGATTTGAAAATTTGATGCCCTTCCTTCATAAGTTTGCACTAATAACTTGCCTAAATAACAGACTTATGTAGGTTTATTAGTGTGGGGTAGGATTTTTTGAAGATCTTTTCCATTTAGGTGCCTGTTTCCTACAGCTCCAGCAGAGTTTTGGGAGTCCATCCCTCTTATCCTGCTTTTTGCATTCCAGCCCTAATTTAAAAACTCAAATTAACGTCTTAAAATACAAGAGAACTCGTTCTCTTTATTTTCCTGGAGATTTGTTTTTCAAATGCTGGAGGATAAACTCCTTTTTATGATGTGAGTTGTTACAGGAAGTCATAATACTCAATAGTGATGGTGAAAACCTACAAAAAAACCCTTTCTGTATTCTTAAAAAGAAATAAGAAGGGTCTGGCTCCATCTTCTTTCCTACAAGAGCATATCTGAGCCATGGCAATAGAATTCTCTGGAGAATTCTATTTGAGGCTCCTTTCAGCCTCAATTATTCTGTTATTCTAATAAGCACATAATATTCCATTTATCCGTGCATCAGCGTCCTGCTCCTTTTCCTCTCTGAGAAAAAGAAAGAAAAACAAGAAATGTCAAGATTAAAAAGGTGAATTACCACGGATTAACATGAGCAGAGAGAGGCACAGTTGTGGTGTTCTGGGCACGTTTTTAAGGTGAATTTTGGTGGCACAGTCCCCACAAATCCCATTTTCACTGGAATTGGGGGGCTGTGGGAAATTCCAGCAGCAGGGCTGGAGTTTTTTCCCCCCACTGGAAACCCCATCCCCAAACCCACAAAACCCAGTTTGCTGCTCCCTTTGGTGCCTCTGTAACTGTGGAGAGAAGAAAAAAAAAAAAATAACAACCCCAATCCTGGCAAAGTTTGCCCCATCCCTCAGGGAACATTTGATCCAACCCAAAACTCTTGAGGAAAGAAAATCAACATGAATATCTTTGTGCTCTGCAGTCCCCCCAGCCTGAGCTAAATAAAGCTGATTTTTCTGTCACTGCTGCGTGCTTGGCTTTCAGTACTCCCTGTACTTTGAGCTTGTTCTTCAAGTGCATTGAAAATGAAGCTTCTAGAAGATTCTTGTCACCTTATCTGGTGGTTAATTGCCGTTCCTTTTCCGAAACCTTCTGCACCGGGAGTTTTGTTTTTGAAGTAATTGAAAGTCTCTCTTTGTTTCATGTTCACAAATTGTTAGTCATGAAAGATGACAAGATCAACTTATGTTTCCTTGGAAAACTTAATTTTTCTTTAAAGCAGTCGTGGGAACAAGAGGCCTATTAAAGAACAAAGCCACCAAATATGAAATCTGTGTTTTCACTGTTCCTGTTAATAATGATCTGTGATCAAGACACGTGCACAGGCCTTTCAAGAATATATTATTTTGTACTTTTTTTTTTTTTTTTTTTTTTTAACTTCAGTAATAAGAGCAGAATGTTCCTTTGAGATGAAGTTTTTGCAGACGTTGCTGCCCAGGCAGTTTGTTGTGTTGAAGCTCCAAGGAACAGAGTTTTGTCAGGAGAGGAGGGGAAAAAAACCAGGGTTTTGTGAGTTTTTGAAGGAGTTTGAAGGCATTAAAGGTTTCACCCTTTAACTCACTGAGCTGAGAGTTTGGTGACGTTCTCTTAGAAGAAATTAATGTGAGTTTTGTTGTTTTGGTTTGGGAGTAGATTGCCCTGAAGAAGCACAGGGATTCAGCAGATTGACCTGGAACGGGGGCACATGGAAAGCTGGGGTTTAGGCATGCCCTGAGATTCCTGAATCAGGAATTGTGCTCTGCTGCTTCCTCTGCTCCAGGCTGGGGTCAGTGGAGGTGCTGAGATCCACAGGAATTCCTGAGGAATAATGCCTTGGAGAGTTCCAAAACCAGATATAAAAACTGGATGTGAACTGCATTTTCCTGTTACCTTGGCATGTGAGATCACCCTTTTTTTTTTTTTTCCTTAACTTTCCCTCTTAGAGCTGGTGAACAATAAGTTGTGTCTCAAGCAGATCATACAGTCAGGTGTCTAAACCAGCTGGAAGGTGCAAAATAAATTGATTTTTGGCTGTTCATTGCTTCTTCCTCCCTGCAGCTCGGCAGTGCCGACTGCTCTCACCACACCTTCCCCCTCAGGTTTAATCAGGTTTGATCTGCTCAGAATATGTCACCACCAAACCCCCCTTGTTATTCCTCACTTTGTCTGGGGCAGTGAAACGGCCACAGTTGTTCAAAAGAATTGCTTCTTGATATTTTTTTTTAATTTTTGTTTTCTTTTCCAGCTTAAAAAAGTCCTCGGCAGAGCTGAAGAAGATCCTTGCCAATGGCCAGGTGGGTGCTTTGCCTTGGTGCACATCTCATCCTGGGGGTGCTTGGCACCCCTGGGTGCTGCAGAGCAGCTCGTTGAGCTGTAAATGTGCTCTTGGAACCCAAAATTTGGGGCTGTGGGAACCTTCAGGATGAGCCCTGGGTCTGGATTTTGCTGCAGTTGGCACAGGAGTTTCTCCAGATGTGCTGATCAGGTTTGGCTGCAAATGGACAGAGGCCCTGAGCTGCTGCTGCTGCCACAGATCTGGGGGAGAAAGTGAATTAATTTTGAATAACTGAGTCAACTGGTCACTTAGAACAACCTTTGTGGGGTTTAGGGTAGGAAATCTGAAATATTCAGCAGGTTCTGTGCTGTTTGGAATCACTTCAGAATGGTGGAATGGTTTGGGGTTGGGAGGGATTTTGGAGCTCAAACTGAAAATTCTCTCGTTTTGAATTTTCTGCCGTGGGTAAGATCCTTCCCCTGACCCAGAGTGACCCAAACCCTGTCCTTGGACACTTCCAGGGATGGAGAATCCAGAATTTCCCTGGGCCAGGGGGAAATCCCTTCCTAATCTCTAACCTAACCCTGCCCTCCTTCACCTCCAGGCCCCTCTGCCCCTTTGTGTGGTGTTGAATTAACGTTGAGCCTGGATTTTAAAGGTCTTTTCCAACCTCAACAGTTTCCTGACTCTGTGTTGTAAATCCTTCAAAAACCAGGCAAAATAATCCAACCAACAGAGCAAAAAAACCCCCAAAATTGTAGAACATCACCTTGTTCTTCTCCTTTTGCTCCAGCCATTCACCCCCTGGCACCCAAAATTAAAGTTTAAATGTTTGTGGACAAGCACACCATTAATTTTTTTTTTCCCTGTTTTGAGTTGTATGGGTGAGCTTGCAGTGACACTAAATATACACATTTAACTGTGTATGTTTATATTAAAATAATACTTTTATAATAATTGTCATGTTGAATGATATAATTTCTTAAAATTATAAGTATATCATTCATAAGAATTCTAATTGAACAATGATATCAATAAGAATTACAATTGAATAATCACATAAATATTTAAGGATGATGTCAATTATTTATTTGTATATTTATATTTAAAAAATTTTTAAAAAGCAGCCCAGATTCTGAAGCAGCCACAGAACTGTGGTTTAATTTGAATGTTTGTCCCAAGCTGAAGCCTTTGGCAGCCTGAGAGGGAGGCACCTGTCCAGGGGCTGGGAGCTGCCTCCTCGGCTCTATTGACTGAGACATCTGTGTCACTGCAAATAAAAGACTCTTATTGATTTTTCTTAACTGCTCTTCACTTCCCCTCGTGCCTTCCCAAGGCTGAAATCTTCATTATCTCCCATGCCTATTCAGTGGTGCACACAATGACCTCCTCAGGCCTCATTGGCATTTCATGATCCAGGGCTTGGGGTTTGGCAGCAAGATAAAGATTGGGGGGGGTTTTTTTGGGGTTGGGTTTTGTGGTGTCCTTCAGCCTCACCTGGAATATTTTTTTTGAGGGGTTAGGGGAAATAAAAAAAGGGATTTCCCCTCCAAAAGGTGAGCCCAGTGCTGCTGGGTGGTTGGAATGCAGCTGGGAAATTTTTAGGCTGAGTTCAGTATTCTCCAATTCCTGCCGGATGATTTTTAAATGTTTCAGAATTCACGGGTAAATGAACTTATTTCCCTTGGTGGGTTGGAATTCTGGGGGTGGCAGCAGCAGGGGGCTGGAGTTTTAAGTCAGGGTGGTGCTTACTTCGATATCACTGATTTATTTTTAAGTAAAATCACAGGATGTGAGTAAAAATCTCTCTGTGATTGGCTGAATTTGGCTTTTTTTTTTCCTGTTCTAAACCACAGAAAACAAGTGGTTGGTGGCCCTGCAGGAGATTCCCAGATTTGTTCCCTGGGGCTTAGAATTTTAAACCCAAACTTCTTCTTCTGGTGCTAAAATTGTTTCTTAAACTCACTTAAAAAAAAAAAAAAAAAAGAAAATAAGGATTAAGTGCCTTTTCTTATGATATTAAAAATGCTACTTAAACTCACAAAAAAAAAAAAGAAAATAAGAAGGAAGATTTATTTTTAAAACAAATAAAGAGAAGAAAATAAGGATTAAGTACCTCGTGTGATCTTAAAGTTGTTATTTAAACTACTTTTTAAAAATTAGGTACTTCTTATGATATTGGAATTTTTATTCAAACCCACCAAAAAAAAGAAAATAAGAATGGAGTTTTAACTTAAACCAAATAACGAGAAGTAAATAAGGATTAAGTACCTCTTCTTCTGCTATTAAAATTGTTACTAAAAGCCACTAAGAAGAAAAAGAATAATCTGATTTTAATACTATTTTGTAGTCAACCTGATGGGAGTTCATTTGTTGCTTGTTGAGAGCAAATGCTCTCAGTTGTGTTCTGCAAACTTTTGGTCGCAGATCCACACCTGGCAACGGGCTTCTAGATAAAAACTTCCCACTTTTTGTTCATTTTGGGGGGATCAAGTCACACTCACCATTGCTTAAGTCTGGCCTGGGTCATTATTTCTGGTTATTTTTTGGCAGTTTCTGCTTTGAGGCATCCCTAATGACATTCCCCCAGTAGTTTTCCATTTTGCTTTAATAAGGAATTCATATTAATCATTAAAAGAAGGGGAGGTGGGGGGGGGGAGAGGAGGGACATGATTCTTCAAGATAATCAAATATTGACAGGTTAGAAATAGCTTTCTGCCCGGCTCCATTGATAGAGGTGATGTGATATAAATATTTATTTCTTTTCTGTCACTCAGGGTAAATGCCACCAATTGATTCAGCATTGATAGAGTGTCAACAGTTCATAAGGAACATTTGACTGGCTCCTGTTAGTCCCTGCCCTGTAAAATGGGATTTACTAAATCTCCTCAATTGGCTTCTCCTCGCCCCAATCAGGATTAATTGGGCGGTTTGGCTCTTAATAATTCACCAAAAAAACCCTCAAAAAACCCCACCCTGGGTTTATCCCCAGCCAGGTAGGAGCCAGGGGTGCTTTTTTTTTGCTGCTCCCTGCTTGGATTTTCCATGGATTCCCTGAATTTTGGCAGCCAATCCGAGCTGGGGTTGGTTGTGGGGTTTAATATCCTTTTATTTATCTCCTTTTATGATGGAAGATCCAGTTTTCCCAGGGAAATAAATGAATCACCCCGTGCTTTTGGCATCTTTATTTGAGCCACTAAATCACGTTTTATCTCCCCATCAGTTGCTGATCTTCCCTCCACCTCAGCATTCCTGGTTTTTCCTGGAATTCTGGTTGCCCTTTGTGCTGGGCATGAGACTCAGAGGGTGGAGCTGCTCCTGCCCCTGTTTTTTAGGGAATGATGGGGAGAAAATATTCCCTTTTCCCAGTGGCCCCCAAGCAGGAGAAAAGGGAATGTACTTGATGTCCCCAGTTCTGCTCAATTTTCTTGTTCATAACTTGAGTAACCTCCAAAAAATACATTTTTTTCTCCCCCACCAAGAAGCAAAAATCCAAATTTATCCGTGGTTTTGGGGGTTCATTGGATTTCTCTTCAGAGTTCTTGGTTCAGGAGGACGTTTTTGGGAGTGCAGGAGATATTTGTTGTTAACTCCAGGACTGGAGGATTCAGATCCTCCAGCTTGGAAGAACAAAACTCCTTAAAATTACCAGACCTGAGAGAAATTATTTTTTATTTCAAGGATCCACTGTAGATTCTTTACATATTTTAAAATCCCATTCGTGAGCAATTGTTCCTCACAAGGAACAATTTCCCAGCTTTTTATTTGCATTTTCTGATGGATACAATGAGCAAAAGAGCTTTCAGTGATGAAATAAATGATTTTCATCATAAACCTTGGTGCTGGAACGGGCCCTCCTAAGGAACCTGGCCCAGGTTTAATTACAAACAGGTAAAAAAATAATCCCCTTCTGCTTTGAGTTGTCTCAACTCAGGTTTTCCCATCCCTGTGCAGCAGTTCCAGTGAGAAACCACTTTTTTTTTTTTTGCTCAGGTAGTGAAAAAGCATCAATTTTGGATTAATCATTTCTGTCCTCCCAACTTCTTTTAAATCAATAAAATATTTCATTTTCTGGTCGTTAGAAATGCTGAGTATTGACTCTTTGGGACATTTGAGCTTGTTATCATCACTTGTGTTAATACACAAAAATGACATCTTTAAGCAGCCAGGCCAAGCCACGTGAAATATTTAACTTGGTGTCCCATAAAATACAAGTAATTACTGAAAAATGAGTTAATGTTTCCTAGGAAAATAACTTTCCAAAGCAGGATTTGCCCAAACGTTTTCTGCTTTAAATGATCAAGCAATGGGGGAATCTTTCTTGAAAAAAAAATTGCTTTCAGCCCAGAATTCAGCCAGAACTAGTTCTGGTTAAAGTAGAATTAGTTCTGTTTCAGATATTTATTTTAAAGTATTAACATGCCTTGCAAAAATGCCTTCTAGTAGGATTTCTTTAATTTGTGTAAAATCAGAATAACTCTGCTTGTCCAGGAGAAGGTTGACCTGTGATTTTTATATTTGAATTGCTTCTTGGGCAATGTGTTAAACTGCTGTGAAGTCCATATTTAAAAACACAAAGATGCCAAATGCAGGAATTGGCAATGTTGCAGGGCTTTTACCAGCTGCTGCTGAAATTTCCGAGTTCTCCCAGTGAGCAGAAGGATTGAGGCAAAGAATCCGTTGAGTCCTTCAAGGAAAATCACTTTTATTGCAATTCCAGGCTGTTTTTTTTCTTTGAAAGGCATTCTTTAGATTTAAAAAAACCCCAAAACAAAGTATCACTTGAGCTGTGCAGCACTGACAGAGCTGCCTCTCCATTAGGCTCAGTTCTGCTGATCCCAGAATAAATCCTGAACTTTTCCAGCTGCCAGGATCGTTCCCGTTCACCTCCAACTTTGGCTCTGCTGATGTGCTGCTCTGGAGCCCCTTTTCCTCTCAGCATCGGTGCCCTGACCCTCTTGAGCTATATTATATCATTCCATTTTGACACCTTTTATCAAACTTTAATGAAATGACCCAGGCAAACAAATTGTCATTAAACTTTCCATCACTTTGTCCCTTGGTATCGTCTTTTATAAATTGGACAGCAAATGTTGTATTGATCTTCTCGTTCTTGCAGCTGAACTTGAAATGACCCAGACTGCTTGTTGTTTATGGCCTGGAGTTGCTTTTCCTTGACATTTCCATCCCCAGGATGACATCTCTTTTGTTTTTCTTTCTTTCTTGTGGAGATGAATGAACAAGACATTCGATACCGAGACATCCTCGGCCACGGCAACGGAGGCACCGTCTACAAGTGAGTGGTGAGGGGGGGGATTTCACTGGAAATCTCTCCCAAAAAATTCAAATTTCACAGCGTTTTTTGTGCTGGTGTTTTGGGGTAGAGGTGGGCCTTTGCTGCTCTGCAGGGAAAAAAAATATAATATAGGCTTTGAAGCCGTTCTGGGGGGTTTTATTTTGGTTTTTAGGCAGCTTTTGGGTCTTTGCTGGGTGAGAAGTTCAAGGTTCACAGGTGGGATTTGGGATGTCCTGGAGCATCCAAATCCTGCAGGATTTGGAATTTGGGATGTGGTGGCACCAGTGCTCTGCCCTTCTCTGTCCCTTCAGAATCCCTCAGCCCTCCCAGCCTCATAAACTCCCCCAGATGTTGGCACTGAAGCTCCTGCCCTGCAGCCAGGATTAATTTTAATGTTGTAAAAATTAAAGCAGGGCACATCAGGCTTCCCCTCGTTGAGACAACTCCTTCTTCTGCACCGTGCAAAGTTTAAACTACAGAATGTAATATCTGGGACTTAATAGTCTGCAGTGGGGTATGAAAAATATTCCAGTGGGAATTAAGAAATCCATACTTTGTCAGAAAGCCCTGAGGGAGTAATAAAGGTTTCCTCCAGAGAGCTATTTACCATATACAGTAACCCAGCATCCCATTAGGGTTTTGTTTATACCTTAGACATTTTCACTTTGATATTAGTGTTTCAATTTTTCTCCCCCCCTCTAAAATGTTTTTAAAGCCACGGTGCATTTAGTTTAGTTTCTAATTGGCTGCCAGCATTGCAAAGCAGCTCCTCCTGGCAGAAGGGTTGGTGGAAATGGACTTGTAGAGCCTCCAAGGAGGAAATGCAGTCTTGGGATGGACTCTTTAAAATCAAGTTGGCCTCAGGGGTGGAAGGTGCTTCAGAAATCTCATGGATGTTTTTCTTGGAGAAGGATATTCCTAGGACTTGAGGAAATGGTGTTGTTTTCTGGGTTTATTGTAGACATGAGAGAGAATGTTGAGCTTCAGAGCTCAGGCAGTGACTTGTTGGTGTCAGGTGAAGAGGCAGAGAGGGTTCCTCAGGGAATTTGGATTAAAGGGGATATGGAGCTGGATGTTCCCTGTTGGACACCATCCTGTGGAGCTGGGATTCCCTGCCTGGAGTGGGGCCTGTGGCACTTCCCTGCACTCTGGGAGAGGGAAAATCTGACCTGCAAAGGCAGGAGCCCCTCCTGTGTCAGGGAAGTGTTTCTGTGTTTGTTTTTATCCCGTTCTTAATTTAAAGTCAGCAGCTGCAGTGACTTCAGTGTTTCTCCAGTACAGGAGTCCCTGCAGCCTTTTCCAGGGAATGGGCACTGTTTTTGTGGATATTTTACACATTTTCATGGAATCCTCCAATGGTTTGGGCTGGAAGGGAATTTAGTTTGTCCCAATCCACCCCTTCCATGGGCAGGGACACCTTCCACTGTCCCAGGGTGCTCCAAACCCCATCCAACCTGGCCTTGGGCACATCCAGGGGCTTCTCTGGGAATTCCAGCCCAGCCCCTCCCCACTCTCCCAGGCAGGAATTCCTTCCAATACCCCATCTAAATCTCCACTTTTCCACTCTGAAGACATTCCCTGTGTCCTGTCCCTCCAGCCCAGGTCCCTCTCCAGTTCTCCTGGAGCCCCTTCAGGTGCTGGAAGGAGCTCTGAGCATTCCCTGGAGCCTTCCCTTCTCCAGGTGAACATTCCCAGCTCTCCCAGCCTGCCTCCAGAGCAGAGAGGCTCCATCCCTATGGCACAGCCTCCAACCTTCCAGCAACCCCCCCTCCTTCCCAAAAAGTTCCCAGTTCTCCCTCTGCACTGCCCAAGAGGGAATCAGGAATTCCAGCTGGAATCCTCCCAGGTGTCTGCGCTGCCTCAGCCACAGAGAGCAGCCCCAAGCTATTCTATTCCAGTGAATCAATGGGCATTTGTCAGCTGGAATGAATTGCAGAGGTTGGGCTGTTTTCCCTCTCTGCTGTGGGGCCCTTGGCTCAGGGAGGAGAGGCCGTGTGGGGATCGATGTGCAGTGCACAACCAGCCTGTCCACACCCTCCTTTTTATCTTTTTGTTACCCTTATCTTGGTTATTTTTACATCCTTTTTAATCCTCCCCCAGCCTCTTTATCCTAACTCATCTCCATTTTTCCCTAACCCATCTCCATTATGGCAGTGAAACATTCTCCATGTGACAGCAAGTCGCTGAGCAAAAAGAATTTTCCAGCCTCTTTATTTTATTTTATTTTTTCTTTTTATTTTTTTTTCCATGGGAATGAAGCACTATTGGAATAGTTTATTGAGATTGAAGTATTGATCACTTCTCCTGCTCTTCCCCCCTCCCCTTCCCCTGGCTGGAGGTGGGCTTGTTCTCTTTGGAAGACTATGTTTAGTTAGAGAATGGATTTCATTTATTTGGGTTCTTTACAGCTGCAAGTGGTTTATGGCTTGGAGAAGAGGTGTCTTAGCTTTATTTTTATGACAGTATAATTATACTTTAGAAATACACTTGATTACTGTGTGGAGCAAAATTGTTCCACTATATTGGCTCGGCCAATATTGCTATACAAACAACTTTTCAGTCAATTGAGCCTGGTAAAAAATCAATACTTTATAGCAATATTTCTAGGGAGAACTTGCTGAATCTAAATGTTTTTTTTTTTTGTGGGGTTTTTTTTTTCCTGTTCTAAAAAGAAGGGATTTTATAGTTCTTTGACATCTTATTCTGCCCCTACCTTTTGATCCGCTGTTTGCTTAATTAAGGAACGATAAAAATTCTCCTGCTAGATACGGCAAAACCAGTTAATTAGCTTTGCTTTTTGGTGGCTTGCATGTTCAAAAATATGTGAGAAAATAGAAAACAAGCCCAGAGTGTCTATTGAACACTCCAGCAGAAAGCAGGAATTCTTCCAGTGCTGCTCAGTGAGCAGAGTGTGTGCCCTGGTTTGGGTCAAGATTGTCAAGAAAAGGATAAAACCTGCTGTAACAAAGCACCTGAGTGTGCTCCTCTGCTGTTTGCCAGGTGCTGTAGGTGGGTTGTGTCATTTACTCTGATTTCCACTGTCCATGGGGTATTTAAGTCCAATTTTATGCATTTTTTTAAAACTCAGCTGCCCCCAACTGTTTTGTGCTGGTGAGGTGGAGAATGCACAGTTCAAGCTCTTCCCAAACGTCTGTCTTTGCTTAAATCGCTTTTTTTTGGGAGTAAATCCTTCACTGGTCAGTCCAGAAGACATTTCAAGGATCTGCTTTGTGCTGCATCTTTGGGCTCCATCTGTGGCTGCAGAGACTTCCCTGAGGAGATCTTTCCTTAGGTGAAGGATTTGCTTTGGAATGTCTGGATGTGCTTTGCCAGGAGCAGCTTCATTAAACTATTTACACCTCAGATCCTTAGTTTTGTATATTTTGAACTGAACTATTACAAAGCAGAAGTGGTTGTCTCTGGCAAATAACTGCTCTGTCAGGTCCTCCTCACATGATGTGTGTAAAGCTTCACAATTTCCTTTTCACAGAAGCAAAATGAAGGTTTTTTTTTTTTCTTATTTCATTCTTAGTTCATGTTTTTTAGTTTTTGTTTCTCAAGGAGAAGTGAGATGTCCTAGAGTCTGTTTAGGGCATGGCACAGCCTCCTGGGATTTCTTTTACAGTGAGCTTTTATAACTCCATGGGTTCTGTTGGAGTCTCCAGCAGCAGGAGCATAAAGGAAAAATAACCATAAAGCCCCAATGATACCCTAATTAATTTGGGAGTTACCAGGATCTGGGAGAGAGGGAAAGGAATGGGAACATCAGTTCCCATTCTGTGAAATGTGAGAGCAGAAGGCTTCACTTGGAAGTTGAGTAATTGGGAGAGAAGTGGCTGTGGATGATGTCCCAGCCCCGAAGAATTGCAGAGCCTGGAAAACAGGCGGAAATGAGGGAGCTTAATTTGCCTGAGCAATTTCCTGCAGCAATTCTGCAGCCGGGGTGAACGTTCCAGCATCTGCCCTTGCCTTCATTCCCTGTCTCTGCCAACCCTGGGCTGCCATTCCATGCTCATTCCATGGGAAGTGTTGGAGCCAGCTGGGATCTGCCCTGGGACAGAGCTGAGCAGGGAACTGGAGGAGTTTTGTGGGAAAGGATGTGAAGGGGATGGGATAACTGGAGTTTGGTGTTTGCCTTGAGGAGTTTTGGCTGGGCAAGGCTGGATTCTCCTGGTTTATCCCAGAGATTGTGGTGCAGGGCAAGGGGAGCTGTCAGGAAGGAGCTGTGGAGCCCCAGTTTGTTCTTACAGCACCTCAGGTGTTGTGGGAGTGCAGCCCAAGTCTTGGCAGAGCTCTTCCACCCCTCTGGTCATTTGTAGCTGGTTTTCCATGTGAATATCACAGAACCCTGGAATGGTTTGGGTTGGAGAAGACCTTGAAGGTCATCCCACTCCATCTCCTGCCGTGATCAGTCACCTCCCACTGTCCCAGGCTGCTCCAAACCCCATCCAGCCTGGCCTTGGACATTCCAGGGATCATTGGACATTCCAGGGGTCCAGGGGCAGCCACAGCTTCTCTGGGAATTCCATCCCAGCCCCTCTCCACCCTCCCAGCCAGGAATTCCTTCCCAATCTCCCATCCAGCCCTGCCCTCTGGCAGTGGGACGCCATTCCCTGTGTCCTGTCCCTTGTCCCAGTCCCTCTGCAGCTCCCCTGGAGCACCTTCAGGCCCTGGAAGGTTCTCCAAGGTCTCTCAGGATCCTCCTGTCCTCCAGCACATGTGTAACACAAGAACAGGCGTTTGCCTCTTTCTAAGCTACTTTAATTCACAGATTGCTTTGGCCCTTTGGCAGAGGGTGAGGGAGACAGGGGTGAAATCACTTTCCCACGGCAGCACGGCAGTGACAGGAGCAGGGATGGAGCTGCAGATTCCCAGGGAAGGGTCTCCCAACATTTTCTCCACAGTGCTTGTCCCGCCCTGGAGCTCAGGGAGGGATCACAGGCACATTCAGTGACTTGTTTGGCATCCAAACCCATCTTTGACCCTTTGAAGTCTTAAAATTGCATCTCCCTTAATTCCTGTGGAGGCTTTTCCCTTCCTTTCCCTTTCCTGTGCATTTGTTTTCTGCTCCTCTTGTTTGGTGTTATTTTTAGTCCCTCTGAAAGCGTTGGAACAGCAATAGCTGGCTGAGGGAGGAATGCCCCACTGGATTTTATCTGTTTTCTCTAATTTCACCTCTCTAATTCCAGTGTGGTTTAAACAAGACTGACCAGTGCTCGCTGGTCACTCACTGCCCCTGACCCCGGCCGCCCTCTAAAATCTGTTATGCACAAAAGTGCAGAAAATGAAGATCAAGCACCTCCTTGGAGCCTGACAAAACCCTTTCCTCTGCAGAAAGGGAGCTGCAGTGCAAGTAAATAAATGAATGGACAGCAATCACAGCCTAGTTGATGAAACTGTTCAATTAAAGCACAGGCATTTACATGGTGTAATTTCCCTAAATTGCCAATGAGCCCCTTTAGACACAACCAGTGTTCAAATTGATTTCGGCATTGATTTTGGCTGAAGCTGATAAATTTCTGCTTGTTAGTTAAAGTAATTTTGCAGAAGACTTTGTAGTGCAGTATTGAAGTGTTCATTTAGCTGATGGTTAAAAGAGGAGTTATTTACAGAGGGTTCTACTGTTGGGCTGAGATGGGACAATTCCCCGGTCATCTTTTTACTTTTAATTTTTAAGCTTCAGTATCCAATCAATACGTTCCTGCAACTGATTAAAATGTATCCAGCCAGCTGCCTGTGGCTGTTTAATTAGAAACTGGATGATTCTTAAATTAAAGTTGTTTTGTTTGTGTTGGATGTCCATAGCTGGGAAGATGAAGCGAGCAGAAAATGGGAGTTGGTGCTTGTTAGCAGTGAGTGAGCTGGGGTGAGAGCCCAGGGCCTCCCCACCCTCCCAGGCAGGAATTCCTGCCCAAACCCCCATCCAGCCCTGCCCTCAGGCACTGGGAAGCCATTCCCTGTGTCCTGTCCCTCTATCCCTTGTCCCCAGTCCCTCTCCAGCTCTCCTGGAGCCTCTTTAGGCTCTGAGCTCTCTCTGGATCATTCTCTTCTCCAGGCTGAACAAACCCTCATGTTGGCATCTAAATTCCTGCCACCAAAGAAGGTGATGTGGGGTTTTTTTGGCTCACACTCTGTCTCTTCCTATTTTTCTTTCCTAAAACTGTGGTGGATTCGTTCCAGGCTTTCTGCCACGTGGGATAACCGTGTGTCAGCCAGAGCTCACGGCTGCTCTGCTGCCCTTTGTCCTTGCAGCAGTGCAAATCCAGCAGGTGAATTCATCCCTGGGGCTGGAGCTGCTCTGGGTGACCCGGTGTGACCACACTCTGCTGGAGCTCCATCTTCATTCCAGGTCTGCCTCAGCAGCAGGGACTGACCTGCAGTGGGATGGGCACTGATGCCTTGGGGAGGCTGAGCTGGAACAGAGACTGGGCAGAGTTAGAGGATAAAGTAGATATTTATTGGAAGGCCTTTAAGGTACACCTTGGGCAGGGCAAGAGCCTGGCCAGGGCTACACCCAAGGTGGACACAAAATGGTCACAAAATGGTCACAAAATGGTCACAAAATGGACCCAAGGTGGACACAAAATGGGCACAAAATGGACCCAAGGTGGACACAAAATGGGCACAAAATGGCTCAGTGGTCATGAAGTCTCACACTTTTATACATTTTGTTCCATTTGCATGTTGAGGTTTAATTGTTCCATTACATCTTCAGATTATGAGGTCCCATCCTTTTTGTTCCTCCCTTCAGCCCACCTTTGTTTGTGCTTTGGGGCTGAAAGTTGTCCTTGGTGTGCAGCAGGAGAAGGCTTTGTTTTGTGTCCCTGCTGTGTGCAGAGCTGAGTGACACTGACTGTGAGCTCACCCCTGGGCACCACAGAACCTGGAATACAGCAAAGAGAAAACTTAAGGCATCAGTACAAATCCCATTTCAGAGGGCTCAGCCTGAGAGTTTGGCTGCAGGAGAGGAGGAAGGCTCGTTGGGGTGGTGCCAGCTGGGAAGAGGAGCAGGTTACAGCACACACAGGTGAGGGATCCCCGCTCCCTGTGCTCAGATTCCAGCACTGAGCTGGGTTAAGTGAGGCATCGCTGCTCAGCATCTCCTTCGTGCAGCCTCTGCTGCCAACTGTGCTCTTTTCCCCAAGTTTGAACATTCAGGCTCCACTATTTGCTGTTTGTTTGCCACTTCCCCAGCAAATCATTTTGCAATCAGCGCTCCGGCATCTGCGGTGGCATTTCAGGGAGGGGAGGTTGTGCTGTGAACCAGCACAGCCCCCATAAAAGCTCCTTTCTCCAACTGCTGTGCACTTTGGCTTCCCTGATTTAACAGCCACAGAGTCAGGCTAATGTGCTTGCTATTGCAGGAGGCAGCAACTGGCAAAGTGGTTATTTCCTAGAAACGATTTGAATTTCTTTCTTTCGATGGCCGTGGCGGTACGTGACACTCCTGTCACTGCTCTGACCAGCAGCACGACAGACAGGGGCAGCACCAGGCAAAAAAAAATAAAGAGGGAAAAAAGGGAAAAACATGAGCAAATGTTGGGTGATTTGCTGTGTGGAGTTTGCAGCTGGTGGCTGGCACGGCGTCCTGCAGGGCTGAGTTCCTTTTGCCTCACTCTGACACAGCTTTTTGCTCTCGGTTGTTTCTCATGAATGTCCAGTTTGGTTCACTCTGTGCCCTCACGTGTGGAGGTGCAGCTTTGCTGCAAGCACAGCTTTTTCCTGGCTGCTCTTGAGCTCAGATAAGAGGCTTCAAGTTTTTATTTCTGTTTGGAAATTCTGTGCCACGGCCCCAGAGACTTTTTTGGTGTGTAGGTCTGGAGAGCTCCTCAGTGCTGTGGGTAAACCCTGGGGAAATGGGACAATATTTTCCAGCCTTTTGAGGGAAATGATGTCTTGCTGTTTTTACCAACGTGGGTGACGGATTCATCCCGAGGTGTGAAGGAACCAAACTCTTCACTCCTGGTTTTACTCCGTGGCCTGACCCTTGGGAAGTTCGGGTGGACATCAGGAGAAAGCTCGTGCCCAGAAAGGAGCAGCCCCAGTGCTGGACAGGCAGGAATCTCCACCCTGGGGAGGAATTTCTCCCCAGGATCCCATCCAAGCCTGCCCTTTAGGAATGGAAAACCATTCCATGAGTCCTGTCCCTCCATCCCTTGTGGCACTGAGGTTTCCCTGGGCTGGAGGGGAGCGTTGCATCCCTGGATCCTGCAGCCCCATCGCTGCTGGCTGCTTCTGGCACTTCATCATTTTGTCATATTTGCTGACGTTGGTGATATTTCTGACGGCCTCACTGGCACAGCAGACAGGTCATGGCTTTCCCTTGAATCCTTCAGGCTTGCCAAGGAGTAGCTTATTGATTAGAAATTGTTTCCGTGGTTATTGTGAGGAAAAAAAAGATAAAAATAAAGGGATTTATCCTTTATTTGACCAGAGGAGGCAGAGCCTGTGCTGCTCCAGGCTCCTTCAGTGCCATTCTTACCACAGAAAAATAAATCTGGCTTCCAGGTAGAGATCACATTTCTTTGGAGATTTAACATAACCCCAAACTCATTTTCTAGTGTTGCTGGTTGCTGTGTTTGATGGGAAAAGATGCTGGAAAAAAGCTCAGGGATCTTGGCAAACTCAGCCCCTTGCTCGTGGTGTGACCACTGTGGTGTCACTCACACGTGGGCAAAGGGGTTTGCAATTAAAAAATTAGGGGAAAAAAATTGAAAATCGGTGTTTCCCTTGAGGTTGCCTCCAGGCTGCAACCTGTAGTTGGTTCTTTGCTTGCCCTGGAAGGAATTATCCCAAAGCCACAGCATCCTGCAGCTCCCACTGGGATTTGGGGAAAATTTCTCCCAGGGAGGAGAGACAGTTGTTGGTTGGAGCTGAAGGAGAGAGAAGTGTTTTGTTTTGTTTGCCATCTAAGTGTTTATTAAGACTTTATTGGCTCTTTATTAAGAATCTGCTGCATTTTCTCTCAAGTTGGGTTTGTTTTCCTTCTGTGTTGAGTAGAAATCCGTCATATTCAGTGTACAAAGTTTTTTAGCATTAAATATCAGGATTAAATATCAGGTTTCTTCCATGAGGAGCCCAAAGCACTGACATTCCTCCTTGGTTTTCTTTACCTCAGGAAGAACCAATCAGGTCACGTGGATTTCTTTTCAAAAGTCCCCCTTTTCTCCTTAAAACACAAACCAGCTGCTCCTGATGCTCCCGGATTTTCCTTTGCTTTCCTGTAGAAACACAGTTCCTGTCTGGGGTGGGAGGAGAGGTGCTGAGGGGCTGGCACATCCCCCAAAGCCCTATTCCAGTTTTCCCTGCTGCTGATTTTGATTTTCTGGGACACAAGGGATGCTCTCTCCACAGTCCATCACGAGGTTTTTCTGCCTTAGCTGGAGGGCTTTGCTCAAGCACTGTGCTTGCTCCCACACCACCTCTCTCAATATTCCCCAAAATGACCCAGATTTTGGGCACAGCTCCCCTGAGGGAGGCTCAGAGGGGAGGAGACAGAGTTCTGCTGAAGGATTTGGCTCCTGTGGGGCCTTTCCAGTCTCTGGGGATGTGGTTTATAGCCAAGGGGGATGAAATATATGAAATATATGAAATATATGCCTGTCTTGCCTAGGAGCTGCTGGTTGTGATGGATGGAGGGGCTGGGAGTGGTGGATTCTGGTGGGAGTGTGGAGGGAGAGGTGGAAATTTCTGCTCCCCAGTGGGAGTTTTCCAGGCAGGAAATGTTGGGAGTCGCTGTCCTTTCCTTGGTGACGGTGTCAAATCAAGTTGTGTGTCACCAGGAGAACTTCCCACCAGGAGATGATCCCTGGAATGTCCCAAGGCCAGGCTGGAGCACCCTGGGACAGTGGCAATTGTCCCTGCCCATGGGAAGGGTGGAATGGGATGGGATTTAAGGTCCCTTCCCACCCAATTCCAGGATTCTGTGTTTGCCTGCTGTGCCAGGAGAGGTGAAGGAGATCCCCCAAAACCCTCCCCACACCCTGGGCACTGCTCAAAGCCATCCCTGGCACTGGGGACCTGGGTTCAGCTGGTTTTTAGGAATTCTCCTGCCATCCTGGAAGATTTTAGGTGCATTCCCTGAAATGTGCCAAGCTGCTGAGGACCCTTTTGGATTTTGCTGCTTTTCTCTGCCTGGTTCTGCAGTGATGGGTTTGGCTGCTTCACTTCGGGTGGTGCCACCAGAATCTGGGAGATGACCCCAGAGATGAGTCTTGGAGTGGGAATGTTGGTTTAATCCCCTCGTGGACATCCATGGATTGACTAAAACTCTGGTTTCCCTCATGCTGTGCTTGTTATCCCACGGGATTTTTGTCGTTCATCCCTCAGAACCTTCACAAAGGGATTAAAATCAGGATTTCGGAGTGCTGACCACAACCAAAATGACCAATTCCACCTTCCAGCCCCACAGAACATCCAAGGACAACCCTTTTCCCCTCCACACTCCTGGAAGGGGTAATTACTGCAGCAACTCCAGCCTAATTTGAAGCGTTGGCTGTTAATTAAACCACGACCTAGGTGTAGGGTTGTCTTTTGGTGTAACCAAAGCTCCCATTCCAGCTCCATTAATCACTTTACAGTTATTGTGCTGAGGAGAAGGGCAGGACAACTGAGATGTTGGCTCAGCCTGGAGTAAACAAATTCCTGCCCCGCTGGCATCCCAAAGGCCACGGCCCAGGGCTCCCTGCTCCTTTGTGATCCAATTCCCAGCCATAATTAAATGTTAAATTGGTGCTGTCAGTGCTCTGTAAACCAAACCAGGGCTCTGCCCTCTGCTGGAACCTGAACCCAAACTTCCACGGATGAATTGGCGTGCGTCATAATTAAATCATCAAGCCTGGCCTTTTAATTCGCTGGGAAACGGGAGATCTCGGCCATGGAAAAAGGATCGTGTTTCCTGAGCAGCTAATTAACCTGCCCACTGTGCTCCCTGTTAACCAACAGGCGTGGAGCATCTTTTCCCAACCCTTCATCCCTTATTTTCCTGCTCCTCTTGAGCCCAGGGTGTTTTCCCACTGTTGGTTCATCCCCACAGCTCGTGGATTCAATTGTGTCAGAGTTCCCATGGATAATCTCATTTTCTACACTGATTTTTTTCCCCTCTGCCTTTTTTTTTTCCCCTCTAAAATCTGGTGCCACTCTGTTGCATAAACGTTCATCCAGGAGTTGTGAAATGAAGGTGAAGTTTTTAGGAATTTCCAAGCCTTTGTGAGAAATTAGGGAGTAAAACTGATCGTGTTTCCTGACCAGCTAATTAACCTGCCCACTGTGCTCCCTGTTAACCAACAGACATGGAGCATCTTTTCCCAACCCTTCATCCCTTATTTTCCTGCTCATCCTAAACCCAGGGTGTTTTCCCAGTGTTGATTCATGGATTCAGCTCCTCTATCAAAATTCCCATGGATAATCTCATTTTCTACACTGATTTTCCCCCCTCTGCCTTGTTAAGCTCTGTTTTTTTCCCCCTAAAATCTGGTCCCACTCTGTTACACAAGTATTCATCCAAGAATTGTTAAATGAAGGTGAAGTTTTTTAGGAATTTCCAAGCCATTACCAGAAATTAAGGGAGTGCTCAGGGTTATAAATAAGATTAAATGACATTTTTGCCCTGTCAGTGGGTGATTTTATATGCAAAAAAACCCCCAAAACCCAACTATTAAAGCTTTTCTTCTTCACTAATAATTGCTGGAGGTACAGAGAGGTAAAATATTAGAATTCTTTGAAGTTAGTGCCACGTCTCTGACAGTGCTGCCATAAATCAGAGTGAGACAGTAAAACCAGTGAAGGGGAAAAACTTTAATGGTTTTGTTTTTATGCAAAAAAATTGGATTTTGCAGAGAGTTTTTTTTTTTTTGTTAATCTTCCTTTATTTCCTCACGTGGGCCTGGTTAGAAATAGTCAAGTCGTTGTTAAATAGCCAATTCTGGGTGTTTCTCCTCAGAAAATTAAAGTAAATCGCTGTTGAAATACTCTGGGAAATTATTTGGGGGACGTGTCAACATCAGGAATGATTCTTTCTGCCTTTCTGTGCACCCTCAAATCAAAAAACAAATGCAGAAATTGAATTTTGCTGCTGTTTTCTGTGAGGTCCTGAAGTTCTGAGAAAGAATTCCTAATCTGTTTTAATTCAATTTAATTGGTGGCTCTGAAAATACCCCAAGGACTGGCAGATTGGTGAGATAATCCTGATTTTTCCATGAAAATTCCGAATAAAGGCGATAATCTTGATTAATTCCATTGAAAGGAAATGGGAAAATGGATAAATTCAAGGTTAGACTCAGAGGTTTAAAGTTGGACTTGATTTTGGAGGTCTTTTCCCACCTAAATGGTTCTGTTAAATTCCCATTTATTCTTTATTTTTCTGCTGTATCAAAGCCTTCAATGGGTCTATTTGATATCAAAAAATACAAATACAAACCCAGATAAATCAAAAATCCAGTTTTGATCCCTTGTTTTCCTCAGTTTTCCTTAAGAAATGCTGGCTAAAATCGGCTTTACATAAAATCCAGGATTTAAAATTCCATTTTCCTGTGAAATGAGTTTCCTTCTATTGCACTTCCTCACAGAGGGAATTGGATATAATCTCAAATTATTGAATTTTTTTCCTCCCCCAGGGCTTACCATGTCCGTAGTGGAAAAATCTTGGCAGTAAAGGTAAGAAATTCCAAATATTTTATTTTCTTCCCGTTTTTCCTGCTCTTCCTTTCCTTCCCTTCCCTCTGATCTTTGGCTCTCAATTTGATTTATTTCATGAATTTAATTCATGTACAAGAAAATGATTTATTCATTCATTTATTTACTTAAAGAAAACCCCCCACCCTGTAAATTTAGTCATTCCCAATGAGCTCAGATTGCCAAAATTGAGGATTTTCCCACAGGGAATTGCCTGAAAATCCCAGATTTTGATATTTCCATGGATGTTTCCAAGGGCAGTTGGGCTCCTTGTTTGGAGTTTGTAAAATTTTGCGATCAGAAAAAAAAATCCCAATTTTCTCTGAAATTCACTTAAAACTGGGATAAAATAATACCAACATTGTGGCAGCTCTTGGATGCAATTTGTTAATTAAATTAGGCTTGTAAATGAAATTATTAATAGTTCATCTGCACAAAAATAAACCCAAAAAAGTGATTTGGTTTTTTTTTCAATGAATCAGATTTTTCTCAATTTGACCATTTTGCCAGTGGAGAGTTGGGAGAACAATTTTGGTGCATTCATACAATTCCAATTAATAGTTGGTGATCTTAAAAAAAAAAAAAAGGGGGTCAATTTTAAAATAAAACTTACGGAATAATTGCTTAAAAATCTGGGAAAATAAATATATTTTTCAGTTTTTTTCCCATCTGTTCTTTAAATTCTGGGATAATTGAGATAAACTGGAAGAATGGGAGAGGAGGACTGGGGGGAGCTGAGTGCTTAAATCAGCACTGGAGTGAAATAAAATTTAAAAACTAAAAGGTTGTACAAGATTTCAGTGAAATAATTTAAAAATTAAAAGGTTGTACAAGATTTCAATGAAATAATTTAAAAACTAAAAGATTGTATGAGATTTCAATGAAATAATTTAAAAATTAAAGGTTGTACAAGATTTCAATGAAATATTTCTATTTATTGGGCAAAATTTGTGTGGTTTGACTTCAGGTTTGGGCTCAAGGTTGTGGCTCCAGCCGTGTAAAATTTATTAAAAAGGAGTTTTTGCCCAAGTTTGGGCTTTTCCTGAGGATCATAGAAATTCCTTTATCCCAGCAGAAAAAAAAAAGATTAAAAAATTGCCTTTGATTTTTCTGTGGGTTGCAGGGAAGGAAATTTGAAACAGATTTGAAACCTGTGGAGAACAGAGAAATAACATCCTGATAACTTCTGATTACAGAAACTTGAAAAAGTTTTGGGAATATGTTTTATATCCTATTATAGGGGAAAAATTTTGAAATCTGAGCCTCAGACCTTTCCTGGGAAAGCAGAGTTCTGCTTTTTTTTAATTTTAATGATAATAAACAGATTTAATTGCCCAAAATAACCCCAAAACCTGTTGATTAAAACACTTTCAGCTGGTAAATAATGAACCCAACGTTAATAATCCATAACAGAATCCCTCAGTGATGCACCAAATTCCATATTTTATCTATAATATAAATGTGCTTTCCATATTTGATAGAACCTTAACCTCCAGAGGGTTTAATTCCTTTTCCCAAGGTAACTTTTTCCTATTTCAAGGGGGGAAAATATTGAAATCTGAGCCTCAGACCTTTCCTGGGAAAGCAGAGTTCTGCTTTTTTTAATTTTAATGATAATAAACAGATTTAATTGGACAAAAAACCCCCAAAAACCTGTTGATTAAAACACTTTGAGCTGATAAATGATCATCAGGAAAACAACCCAGTGCTAATAATTGATAGCACAATCCCTCAGTGTTGCACCAAATTCCATATTTGATAGAACCTTAACCTCCAGAGGGTTTAATTCCTTTTCCCAAGGTAACTTTTTCCTATTTCCAAAGGTCCTGTTCCCTGGGCCTGAGGGTGCCTCCAAAATCCCTGTAATTTGGGTGAAAACTTCATTAAGGAGGATGCAGCAGCATCAGGGAGATCAGGGGACTTCCATGTCGTTTAAATTTAATTTTTTTAATGCCTTTCTGGTCCAGTATTTCCCCATTTCACCCAGTTTTGCCCCTGGGTCCATCCTGTCCAACGCTCAGGTGAAATAATGATTTGTGCTGAAGAGATTTTTTTTTTTGCAAAGGGGTTGATTTAGGGAACAACAAAAAATAAATTATTAAATGTTCCATCTGAGCTGTTTTAATGTTGTCTCAGCCGTGGGAATTTTGGATTCCCCATCCCTGGAATGTCCCAAGGCCAGGCTGGACAGGGCTTGGAGCACCATGAATTAGTGAAATTCCATCCCTTTAAGGTCCTTTCCCACCCAAACCATTCCAGAATTTTCAAGAATTTGCATCCCAATCTTCATTCACAGCTTCTCTCTCCGCAGCAACGCCTCTGAGGAGATTTTTTTGAGTTCTTTTTTTTTTTTATTCTTTTGCTGTAACTCAGGGCTGGAAACTGTCACCTCGTGAATCCCTGGGAGGTTGTTGGTTTTGTTGGTTTTTTTTCACCCATACAAAATAGTCTGGGAAATTTCATACAAAAGGAGATGATAAATGCAGGTTAAGGTGGGATGTAAATATATATATATATATATATATTTTTTTCCCCTCTTTCTGTGCTGTAAATAAATAAGGTTCCTCCAGCCTTGACATCAGGTGGGGTCACACAAGGCACACATTTCCAGGTGCAAGAAAACAGTAAAATAATTCTGCAGAGAAGGTGAGGCTGAGCTGCCATAATTCATTTTAGGGTGAAAGAATCTTGTCATTCCTCTGCCTGTGCCCTTCCCTTGGCGTCCTGACCACCTGGAAATGCCAAAACTCTGCTTATCCCAGGTCATTATCCTCATTATGGGGATGTTTCTAATTAGGGTTAATACAAACGAGCCCCATTTCCTCATTCTAGGCCTGGTTTTTTTAGGATGCTGGGGATATTTCTGATCCTGGGGTCACAGAGATTCCTCACTGGGATCAGGACTGAGATAAAATTTTCATTTCCCCCATTGGCAAGGTGGAATTCTGGTGCTGTGCAGTGAACACAAACTGCTGGTGAATTCCTGAGGTTTATTTTTTTTCCACGCCGGGGGAAAAAAATGGAAGTGAATATCGTTGGCAAATGATTATTGATCTGGACAAGTGTGTTAAAGGGTTCTTGGCAGCCCTGTGTTCCACTTACAATTTAGTTTAGTGACAGCTTTTATAAATAAGCCCTGAGCCCAGCTCTGGGAAGAGGCAGGTTATTGGTTTTTCCTGGAGACAGATTTTTGGTGCCGTGTTTGGAAATGGGCTCCCCGTGTTCCGTTCTGTTCTCTTCTGTCCTGTCAGCACTATTCCTGCAAGGTTTATTCTGCTGATGCTGAGAACTCCCTGAAGTTGCCTTCCCTTCAGCTGAAAGTGTTAAATTGGCGTGTGAAATGAAACGCAGTTGAGGTGTTGGGTGGGGGCAGGCTGAGCCTGGCTCCAGGCGCTGGCTTTGGTTTGGAAAGCAGAGCTTAATAACTGAGTTTTCAAGGTAAAGAATTCCGTGTGAAGTTTGATTTTCAGTGCCTGGTTAAGAGGGTTGGCCCTGAAAATCCTGGAAATTTATGACTCCAGGAAGTGCAGCCCACTTTGGTCCTGCTGAGGAGTTGGGATGGGGAGAAAATTTTCCTCCCTGTTAAAATATTCTTTCCACCTATTCCTGTCTTCCTGGTTATCCCACGAGGATTCTTAGTCCGTGGATCTTCAGGATCTTTATTTGGAAGGATTCACTTCCCTTTTCCATGAACTCTGTGCATTTCTGTGTTTCAGGTCATCCCCTTGGATATAACACTGGAACTCCAGAAGCAGATCATGTCAGAGTTAGAAATTCTCTACAAGGTGTGTGGGATTTTTGCCACTGGAACCCTTCTTGCTTCCATTTTCTTGGAGCAGATTTTAAAACGGCCTCGTGGCTTTTTTGTCTTGTTTTGTTTTCTCTCTCTCTTTTCCCAGTGTGACTCCTCGTACATCATAGGATTTTATGGTGCTTTTTTTGTAGAAAACAGGATTTCACTGTGTACAGAGTTCATGGATGGTGAGTAGTGGATCCAGTTTGCTTTGGATTGCTAAGTAATTAAATGAGGATTTTTTTAAAAATTATTATTTTTTAGAATAAAATGCAATGGTAAAACTCAAAAACCTGGAGTATTAATAATATTGCAGGTAATTAAAAAATACCAGAGGCAGGCTGGGATTGGGATTGGGAGCTTACTCTGCATGGAACTTCCCTTTACTTTTATGGAAAATGTAACCAGAAGAGAAATAAAGGCAGCCTTCATTTGTGGGTTGATGTTGGAGCCTCCCGTGCAATCTGTCCTCGCTGACAAAACAGCTGTTCCTCACTTGTAGTGTTTTGATAGCCAAAACAGCTTTTCCTTTCAAGAAATCTATTAACCCAATGTCCTGGCTGTTTGCAGGGGAAATGGTCTCTTAATTACCAGGCAAGGAGTTATTTTCCAGCCCAGCTGTTTCCCAGCTCACTGCTGACTTCCTTCTCCAGCCCCTTCTTGTTCCTCCCCCCAAAACCATCCCTGAGCCCACAGCCTGCGATTCCAGAGCTGGAATTTTGGGAATTTTGCCTGTTCCTGGAGGAGAAGCAGGGAGAATCCCCCGGTGGCAGCAGTTTGGGAGCTTTGCTGGCCTCTGAGGGTTTTTTTTTTTTGGTGGCAGATGCTGTCCCTGCGTGTCTTGGGCTCTTCCCAACTTTCCCCACGGAGCCAGAGCCTGCTCCTCCCACCAGGATTTCCTTAGGAAATTTGTATTTCCCTTAGCACTTTAGTGGCCCTGCCAGGTTTTCCACGGAGGTTGGCTTCAGCTGGGTGGCAAGATGGAGAAAGATCTCCCAAATAATTCACTTGGTGGCAGGGGAAAAAAAAAATAAATCCCCAAACTCATTCAGCATCGTTGAGAAGCTTCTTCCTTTCTGATGGTTGAAGCCTTTCAGGGTTTAGGGTGCATTTTGTTTTTTCCCTGTTAAAATCATGTTATTCCTCCCTTTTTATACTCCCTCCTCCCCATTTGATGGCTGCACCCCATTTCCAGGTTTTCTAGATGAAAAAAGTATTTTATTCAAGGTTTTATTAAAAAAAAAAAACCCAAAACCCACAAGTTAAATTCTTCTTCCTTTCTGATGGGTGAAGCCCTTTAGGGTCTATGGTGCATTATGTTTTTTCCCTGTTAAAATTATATTATTACTATTATTTCTCCCTTTTTACACTTCTCCCTCCGTGTGATGGCTGCACCCCGTTTCCAGATTCTCTAGATGAAAAAAGTGTTTTATTCAAGGTTTTATTTTTAAAAAATAAATGATGTCAGGAGGAAATGACTTTAATCATGGATATAAGATGGCAATTTATATCCATTTAATGGCTATTTATATCAATTCAAATGGCTATTTATAGCCATTTAAATGGCTATTTATATCCATTTAATCATGGATTTAAATATATTGGAGACCACAGAATGGTAGCACCAGCTTTTGGGGACAAGAGCTGGGATACTTTGGACCTTGAAATCTGTTTTTTTGGGATGGTTTTGTTATCCCCAAGACATTTTTCCACACAATTTGGAGTTCTTGAATGTTGATATTCTGTGACTGGGAGGGTTTTGGGATACTTTGGACTTTGAAATGTACTTTTTGGGATAGTTTTGTTATCCCCAAGATGCAGTTTGGAGTCCTTCAGTGTTGATACTCTGTGGGAGGTTTTGGGGATACTTTGGACCTTGAAATCTGCTTTTTGGGGATGATTTTGTTATCCCCAAGACACTTTCCCACACAGTTTGGAGTTCTTTATGTTGATATTCTGTGACTGGAAGGTTTTCTGACATTTTGTTGCTGCTGTTTTCTGAGCATTAACAAATCAGGAACGTGGCAAAAAGAGAGTCCCGAGTTCTGTTCCTTGTGTTTGTGCAGAATTTGGGAGGGGTTTAAGTTCAGTTATTCCTGCCACAGTTCCTGTTTTATCAGTGCTGGTGTTTTTGTTCATGACCAAGGCCTGGAACACCTTTGGGGTCTCAGATCTTTGGGGTCTCAGATCTTTGGGGTCTCAGATCTTTGGGGTCTCAGATCTTTGGGGTGTCAGGTCTGGGGCAGAGTTTCATGTGGCACCTGCTGTTTGTCCCTGCAGGGGGATCTCTGGATGTTTATAGGAAAATTCCAGAACATGTCCTGGGAAGGATAGCAGTGGCTGTGAGTACTCTGATGGCTTTTCTCTCTCCTTTTTTTGGTTGTGGGTGTGGAAAATCTGGGATTTGGGTGGGCTTTGGGGCAAGGATGATCCTTCCTCTCTCCTTTTTTTGGTTGTGGATGTGGAAAATCTGGGATTTGAGTGGGGCAGCTCCAGGATCTGTGTGAGAGGAGGATCCTTCCTCTCTCCTGCTCCTCCAGACCATCCCCTGTGCTCAGGGACTCTAGGATTTAGGAAAACTTCCTTTGGAATGTCCAACACAACCTCTGGGGGTTCGTGGGGTGCTGGCAGGGATGGGAATTCTCTGCTGTGAGGAAAAGCTGGGATTGTCCAGCCTGGAGAGGAGAAGGCTCCAAGGAGAGCTCAGAGCTCCTTCCAGGGGCTAAAGGGCTCCAGGAGGAGCTGGAGAGGGACAAGGGCTGGAGGGACAGGACACAGGGAATGGCTTCAGAGTGGGAAAGAGGAGATTTAGATGGATTTTGGGAAGGAATTCCTGTCCGGGGGAGTGGGGAGATGCTGGGATGGAATTCCCAGAGAAGCCTGTCCCTGGAATGTCCAAGGCCAGGCTGGAGCACCCTGGGACAGTGGCAGTGTCCCTGCCCATGGCAGGAGGTGGCACTGGGATGAGCTTTAAGGTCCCTCCCAACCCAAACCATCCCAGGACTCTGTGACACGAATCTGGGTGAAAGGATGGGCTGAACTGAGTGGGGTAAAGGAAGGAAAAATCAGAAAGAATTTGCTTCCTGTCAGCATTTCTTCCCATCAGGATGGGGCAGTGCTTTTAATCCCCTTTATTTATTTCAATCATGATTTAATCAGCCTTTGGGCCTTTCTCTTCCCCGTGGTTCCTTCAGGAGGTGTTTCAGGAGCCCTGCTGGGGCTCCTTTGTCTCTGAGCTCCTCATTTCCACCCTGGCTCTCCTCATTTCCATCCTGCCTGTCCTTGTGCTGCCCAGAGGGACCTCCTTGGTTCTCCTTGCCAGCCTTGGAGGATGGAGTTGGTTCCTGGCACCAAAATGCAGTGGCAGAGCAGATTTCCTGTGCTCTCCTCAAGGCTGCTGAGGAGGATGAAGCTCTTCCCTTGGCACGGGCTGGTCTCTCACCCCTTCCACACCTGAGCAGCCCCAGGGAAGGGTTAATTGGGGTCATTTTTGGGGTGGTGAGTCTGGGCTGTCAGAAGGAGCCCTCAGATCTCCTGGGTTTGGTCTTGAGCTGTTGACAAGTGGGATCCTTAAAGCTCGTCCTTGAGGCTCCGCAGCCCTCATCTGTTAAAAATCCCCTGGCCATGATTGAAAACTCAAAGTACAGACCAACAGAACATGTAAAAGTTTAAAAAAAAATCCATCTTTCCCCACAGCTGAGCACAGGGTAATGACCAATGTCTCAGTGGATCTCACCAGGGAGGGAGAAACTGCAAAAACAATTGCGAAATATAAGGACTACTTTGATAACTTAAGCAGTTTAAAGCATAACAAAGTTATTCTATCATGTGCCATTTAATTAAGTGCTGGCTTTTCACATTCATTATACATCAAGCTGACAATTCAAATCCTTTAATCCAACACAGGCAGCTATTTAGTCTCTGTTCATTGTAATTCACAGCTCTGCTCTCCTCTTAATTTGTGTGGCCTGCCCAGGGTGATGAACATCCCTCTCTGATGCTGCTTCCTCTGAGCAGCTTCAAATCTGCTCATTATGGAGCTGGCAGGTTCCTCGTGGAGCTGGAGTGTTTTTCAGAGGGGAAACCTTTCATCTGCTCTCCCCTCTGGAGCCCTGAGTGGGGAGTTGCTCCCAGGATCCCCATTTTCCTGATGGTGGTGAGGCTGGGCTGATGATCCTGGGCTGGGATTATTCCAGCATTCCCTCAGCTGCTCATTCCTTCTCCTTCTCCTCCTCTCACTCCTGGGGTGGGTTTAATCCACCCCCACCTTGGGTTTGGCTCTCCCCCATCCTCCCCTTGGCATTCCACAGGTGTTCTCCACAACCTCCCTCCTATTCCTGGTGCTGCTGCTCCAGCCCCACCTTTTATGTCTCCATATCTGGGGTTTTTTTTGTTCCCCTTGGGGTCATTTTGTCCCTGATCAGTCAACCTGTGATCCTGACTCCCTCACAGGGATATTTCACTTTTCCTGGATATTTTATTTTTTTTATTTCCTGCCTGTGATGCTGACTCTCTGGCATAAATACTTCCCTTTTCCTGGATATTTCATTTCCTGGTTTTTATCCTGACTCCTTGACATGGATCTTTCCCTTTTCCTGGATATTTTATTTATTTCCCATTTGTGATGCGGACTCCCTGACATGGATCTTTCCCTTTTCCTGGATATTTTATTTTATTTATTTCCCAGTTGTGATCCTGACTCCCTGACATGGATCTTTCACTTTTCCTGGATGTTTTATTTTATTTATTTCCCATTTGTGATGCTGACTCCCTGACATAAATACTTCCCTTTTCCTGGATATTTCATTTCCTGGTTTTTATCCTGACTCCCTGACATGGATCTTTCCCTTTTCCTGGATATTTTATTTTATTTATTTCCCATTTGTGATGCTGACTCCCTGACATGGATCTTTCCCTTTTCCTGGGTATTTTATTTTATTTATTTCCCATTTGTGATGCTGACTCCCTCACGTAAATACTTCCCATTTCCTGGTTTTTATCCTGACTCCCTGACGTGGATCTTTCCCTTTTCCTGGATATTTTATTTTATTTATTTCCCATTTGTGATGCTGACTCCCTGACATGGATCTTTCCCTTTTCCTGGATATTTTATTTTATTTATTTCCCATTTGTGATGCTGACTCCCTGACATGGATCTTTCCCTTTTCCTGGATATTTTATTTTATTTATTTCCCATTTGTGATGCTGACTCCCTGACATGGATCTTTCCCTTTCCCTGGGTGTTTTATTGCTGCTCTCAGAGCAGCAGGTGAGCACTGGGGCTGACCCAGCAGCTCCTCTGCTCTGGTGCCCATTTTTGGTGCAGTAGAATTGTTGGAAGGAGGCAGCAGAAGCCTTTTGTTTTCCCTGGAATTCCTCCTGGCCCAGGAATGGCTCCTTGGAGCCTCCCCTGTTGTGTCTGAGGTGGCAGCAGAGCCTTTTTGGGGGGGATTACACCCTAATCCCCCCTGAGCCCCTTGGGATTACCCAAATCCTGGGATTGCTGCACGGAGGAGAGGGATAGACAAAGGCTGAGCTCACACAGATGGGTTTTGTACACAAAACCTGCAGCTTCCATGTTGTTTTTTTGGTTTTTTCCCCCAGCCTGGTTTGTTTTTTCCTTCCCTGTGTCCAGAGTCATTTGTCTTTTATTCTCCCAAGACTTCTCCAGTGCATGAATCCATGGAAGCTGCTCGATAAAATGTGTGACCTGCACATCTGGTCCTTGGAATTTGTTCTGTTTGTGGAAGTTTGGAGGTGAAACCATTTCCAGGGGACAAGGATGCAGCACATCCAGGCATTCCCTGCCTCCCAGCTCTCCTCTGGCTCCAGCCTTGGCATTCCTGGGGTTGGGGTCACTGATCTGGGGGGGACTTTTCCAACCCAAATGGTCCTAAATGGGCACCTCTGGGTTTGTCTTTCCCATCTTCTCCTGGATGTGGAGCTGCTGGAGCAGTTCCAGAGAGGCCCCAGAGCTGCCCCCGGGGCTGGAGGCAGGCTGGGAGAGCTGGGAATGTTCCCCTGGAGAAGGGAAGGCTCCAGGGAATCCTCAGAGCTCCTCCCAGGGCCTGAAGGAGCTCCAGGAGAGCTGGAGAGGGGCTGGGGACAGAGGGACAGGACACAGGGAATGGATTCCTGTCCAACCCGGCCTTGGACATTCCAGGGATCCAGGGGCAGCCAGAGCTTCTCTGGGAATTGCATCCCAGCCCCTCATCACCCTCCCAGACAGGAGTTCCTTCCCCATCTCCCATCCAGCCCTGCCCTCTGGCAGTGGGAAGCCATTCCCCCTTCCCTGTCCCTCATCCCTCGGGAATCAGCTCTCTCCAGTTTTGGTTTTGGTTCCTTCAGGCCCTGGAAAGCCACAGTTGGGTCCCCAATTCCAATCCTCAATTCAGCCTTTCTCACTGGAGATGTGGAGGGATCTGTGCCTTCACCCTAAAACCCATCCCTGAGCGAGACACACCCAATGAAAAGACAAAACCCTCCAAGATCTCTCTCCTCCCTCCCATTTTTTCAAGGAACAGCAGATTTTGGGACGCTGTGGCCACTCCTGCCGTGGTGCTGCTCCATCCTCAGGCCTGGGGGGTTGCCAGACCCTCTCCCTGCCTTGCTTTTGCCCCTTCCCCACACTGATCTTCCCCTCCATCCCCGCAGCAGTGACATTGTGCTCGGCGTTGATTGAAGTTCCCCCTGAAAGGATGTGCACTTGAACTGTCGGCACAGGCAGTGATTGACAGCAGGTGGAAGCACTTTTTGTGTCAAGGCTTTGTCAAGGCATTGTTGTAAAAAAAAAAATAAAACAAAAAACAAAAAACAACCCCTCCTTGGCTGAATGATAACAATTCCTGCTCCAGCTTCTCTCATCCAAAGATTCTCCCTGGCAGTTGTAGGGTGGTGTTTAATGCTGGGAGCCCTTCCCTACCAGGCCAATGAAAGGGGGGTGAAAAAAAACAGGTGGCTCCATTTGGGGAGCTCCTGGGAGCAGATTTACAGCCCGGGATAAAGGGGAAAAACTCCTTTTGTTTTAATTCCTTTCTGCACCCAGAGAACCTGAAGGGAGAGTTTGGTTCATTCCACGGCTCCCCTCACTGCTCACCCAGCACGTGCTCCAGTCAAAAAATGTTTGAGAACTCACAGCTGGTGATTTGTTTTGTAAAATCTTGGTGGTTTTTTTGTTTTTGTTTTTTTTAATGCTTGCTTTAAACGAAATAATTTCCTATCGTTTTAAAGATTTTCAATAGTCTGGATACATTTTTAAAAATCAAAGAGTTTCCTGTTCTGAAAACGCCTTTGGCCGTTGGAGGAAGCTTGAAATGTTGCATCTCCCAGATTTATTTTTGCATTGACACTTTATTATTTTAATCATTATTATTGCTGTTATTGTTGCTATTGTTATGTCAAAACGCTGTAGATACAATTCTCATTTGCTTTTCATAAACCATGGCATCACAGAAGGATTAAAGCTGGGCAAGAACCTTTAAGATCATCAAATCTAAATTAAATTAAAAGGTTGGAGGTGAACAAGCCACAGCTCTGGGCAGGCACAATTTGACCAAAGCTTTTGTTAGAGGTAAAAACCATCTGAGGCCAGGAGCTGCTTGGGTTTGGAGTGAGTTTAAGGGAGGAATTATCTCCTGGAACAATTTAATTCTGGATCCTCCATCGTTATTTGCTTTACAAAAAAAGATTCTGATTCTGCCACCATCATTTTTCTTACAGAATAAATGTTAAAATTCGAAGGAGTTTCTAACCCAAGAGGAAGGCAGAAAATTCCTGTGCTCTCTGCTTTCACTCTGTATCATTTTTAGCACTTCTGCTCGATGACTGCAACATAAATAATTTCATTTTGGGCCACTCAGAGCACAGAAAACATCATTGTCTTGACTGCAGAAGTCACCCAACTTGAGCAGTGTCAGAGATGCTTCACTGTGCTGGAGATCCGTGAGGAAAACGTCCTGGAAATGGAATTAAATTTCCCCTCAGGGATGGAGAGGGTTCAAAAGAGGCAGCAGGGCTTGAAAGGGGTTGGTTGAGTTTTGGGCTGGAGTTTTGGAGTTTGGCTTTAGCAGTTTTGGTGGTGGAAGGAGCAGATTTTGAAACCTGCCCAGGTTTAGGAGTGGTATCTAATTTTGGAATTGTACTTTAGGAGTTGTATTTAATTCAGGAATTTTGTTTTAGGAGTTGTATTTCCTTTTAGGAATTGTGTTTTAGGAGTTGTGTTTAATTCAGGAATTGTGTTTTAGGAGTTGTATTTAATTTAGGATTTGTGGTTTAGGAGTTGTATTTACTTTTAGGAATTGTATTTCAGGAGTTGTGTTTCCTTTTAGGAATTGTGTTTTAGGAGTTGTATTTAATTCAGGAATTTTGTTTCAGGAGTTGTATTTCCTTTTCGGAATTGTGTTTTAGGAGTTGTGTTTAATTCAGGGATTGTGGTTTAGGAGTTGTATTTAATTCAGGAATTTTGTTTCAGGAGTTGTATTTCCTTTTAGGAATTGTGTTGTAGGAGTTATGTTTAGTTCAGGGATTGTGTTTTAGGAGTTGTGTTTAATTCAGGGATTGTGGTTTAGGAGTTGGAATTTCCCTGCTGGGGGGTGAATTAGGATTTGTGTTTGGTCCAAAATGACCAATTTGGAGAATGAGGGAATTCTGACAGTTCAGGAAGAAAAATTCCACATTTCCATTGAGTAAATAAAAGCCTGGAAAGCAAAGGAAAAGGCACAGGATGCAGGAAATGGAAAGGAAGGGGAGGGAGGATGAAGTGGAAGAGGTTATGAAGAGATTTTGTTGTTTTCTGGCCCTTTTCCACGAGGACAAATCATTCCATCCTTTGGCCTTTGTGACTTTTAACACCCCAGCAAGGACAGGTGAATTAAAAATACCCTGGGCTGCCTGAAGGGATTCAGTGTGAGCTCAGCTGACTTCACACTGCAGTTCCTGGCCAAAAAAAAAATAAAAAAAATAAAAATTCATGTGTACATTATTGATTTGTGTACTAGTAAAGGACCTGCAGGTTTTTAGCAGGGAGGGAGGTGGGATCTCCCCTTTTCCTGGTCTCATCTCCCACCCCAGCTGAAATGTGGAATTTTTTTTCCTATCAGGAATCCCTAAAATATAAATTTTTCCCTTTTTTTGTTTTTTTTTTTAATTTCTTTTACCTAAAGGTTGTGAAGGGCCTGACCTATTTATGGAGCCTGAAGATTTTACACAGAGGTGAGTAGCAGCTCTTCTCTGTTCTGCAATGACATTTTTGAACAGCTCTTCCCACCAAGACACTTGACCAATCAAACATCTGCTTTTTGACTCCAGTGGGGTAATGAAGAATGGCTTTTACTCATTAACCTTGCACACTTTCTTGTAAAACATTTTTTTATTGCTCTTTTATTGCCCTCCCTCCTCCCCTGAAGAGAAAAGGGCTGGAGAGAGAAAGGGATTTAACTGGGATTTAGAAGCTTGGGGGTGCAAACAAGTGGGGAAAATCAGTGTGGAAATGAGATTTTGGCTGATTTTGGGGGCAGAAAAGAGGCAAGGAATTTGCTTTTCCAGGGAAATGTCAGAAATCCAAGGAGTTTTCAGAAATCTCATGTGATGGCCACAATTGTTGCTGGAGGCTCAGGTCTGTAAAAATCACAGCCCACTGTGTCCTGCCATGGTCAGGGACATTTAAAGGCTTTAAACCTGCTTGGACATAAGTCAGGTTTGGGGTTTTGGTGTTTATTCTCTTTCCTGCAGCTCATTTGAGGTCTTCTTGTTGGACTTCTCATTTATCCCTTGCTTTTTCCCCGTTTTTTAATTTTTTTTTAATTTTTTTAAATTTTTGTTTAAAATGTGTCTATTTGGAAAAAATAATTTAGATCCACCAAAACTAAAAAAAAAAAACCAACAAAACCCAAACAATATGGAAAATTCTGCTTAAAGAGCAAGAGAAGCCCATTCCTCCTACACCAAACTTCCTCAAAAATAGGGGAAAAAAAAAAAAAAAGGACAAACTTATTCCATTTTTAGGGTTTGCAGGGTGTCTGGAAGGAGCTGCTCTGGTCCCTGGAGTTGGTGTGTAATTCCCACATCTGTTCTCTCCTCCTGGGAGCACAACTGGGGCTGCACTGACCCAGGATTTTGATGAATGACGTTTGGTCCTGGCTGTGCTCTGAAGAAAAGCTCAGAAACTGATTTTTCATCACTCTTCTGATTTGTTTTTTTTTCCCTGGCCTTGCTCCGTGGCTGGCTTGACCCAGCAGTGCAGAATTCTGGGGTGGGCAGCACTGTGAGAGTTCCAGCAGGGTCAGAGGGAAGGTGTTGGGGAAGAGAAATGAGGGAAACCTTATCAATATGATTGCTTTGCTAAAGGATTCTGAAAATATGAAACCTCTAATCGAAACAGAAATGAAAGCTGACTTTGAGTTGTAGGATACTGAGTCTTAGTTCCTACAGAACCTGAAAACAATAACCTGGCTATAGGAGAATCCCTTTGGATTGACCAATCCCTTTCTGCTGGCTCAGGGACCCAAAGGTCAATGCAGCAAACCAGAAAAGTCTAAAGAGTAGTTTTTAGAGTTTAGACTATAACACAGTGTGGTGATGTAGTAGTTCTTATAGGCTGTGTGTAGATTCTATAGGATTTTGTGTCTTGTGTTTGTTGGTCACTGTAAATTAGAATATTCCTCACAAAAGGAGATAGGATGGATTGGAACAAGGACCTTGCACGTTTTTTCTTTCCCCTTCCTCTTCCCCCTGCCCTTTGCTCTCTCTCCCTTCTCTCTCAGCTCTCACCCTCCTGTTCTCTCTTTGGGACTTCCCTTCACCCTTTTCCCACCCCCCTGCGATACACCCAGACTCTCTCAGCTCAGCAGAATTCCTCGGATGCTCCTACAGGCTGGGATGGCAGGCAGGTGATGACTTCTCCTTCCTTCTCTCCTGGTTTCGATGCTCAGAGGTGAAAGAAGGACTTTTGGCTCCTGAATCCGTTGCTGTGTCACCCAGGGGCAGAGCAGGAGAGAGTCAGGGGTCCCCAAGGAAGGGCTGGGGCAGTCCCAGGGCAGAGCTGGAGGTGCCTGGAGCAGGGAATTAAAGCCAAGGCAACAAACAATGAGCCAGTGTTTTACCACATCTCGGCGAATATTACAGCTTCACTTCAAAACAAAGCTCACAACTAATGAGGTGATAGCCGTGCATATTAATAAACCCCGAGCTGGAGTCATCGCACCCACTTCAAACATAAACATAAGATTAACACCTCCACCACTTCCTTGGAAGATGTGAGAACGTCCCAATGATAAGTGTGCTCTTTTCCCCAGAGGATAAGAAGTAGAAATGGAAGGGTAATGAGAAATTAACTTAGATTTAAAACGGAATTAGCAATTAAACAAGTCTAATCATGTACAAAGTCAAAGTTTGTCTAAAGACAAACCAAAAAATCTGTTAAGTTCAAGAATAAGTATAGCCCCGTGTGCATTTTATCTGCTGCGTTTTGCTTTGTTCACACCTGCTTATTAAAGGGAGTGCAGGAAATCAGTGTTACCCACTTGTGTTTAATTGTACCGAGCTGCATTGCTGTGCCTGGCTCTGGGGGTGTTTGTAGAGATCCCATTTTTATATTTATCTCGTGGTTTGGGCACCTCAGTTTCCTGGTTGGGTTTTAAATTGAAGTTGCTGGTTTGGAAGGAGGGAGAGTCGAGGATGTGGAGATCTGCTGTGTGGCAGGAGGAGGTTTGGGCATCACTCAGCCCATCTCCTTTCCCCCAGGATATCAGAAACCCGGGGATATTCCACCCCTCTTTGTTCTGGGAGGTGCTGGCTGCCACTGGGGCAGTGTCCCCACCTTCTCACCAGTGACTGTGTGCTGAGGGTTTCACCAGAGATGCCCAGAGCTGCAGATCTGACTGTCCCCCCTCTCCTGTTTTACCTCTGGGGGATGTAATCAGCGTTAGGGCCACCTAATGCAGCACAGACCCAAAGCCAGGGGCGTTTGTGGGTTTATCAGCCTGGGGGAGTGGGAGCTGTGGGGGCACAGAATGAGCTCTGAGGTCCCCTCCCAGCTGAGCCAGCCCAGGATTCTGTGTTTCCATACCTTTATTTATGTCTCTCTGTATAGATAAATACAGGCTTGCCCACTCATGGACCACTTAAGGCTTATTTTAAAAAAAAATTAATCCTGGCCTCTGCCAAACCACGCTGCTGCCTTCCTTGAACCTGGCCCGTTGCTGTTTGCTGTTTTTAAAAGCCAGGAGAAGTCAAGAGGCAGCTTTTAAAGCATCTCAGGGCTTTTTTTTCTTTTTTCTTTTCCCTTCTTTTTTTTTTTTTTTTTCTCTCCCTCACACAATCATGAATCTGCTTTTCAATGCTACCAACGAGTGAAATGTTGGGTGTTCAAAAAAAGCTGAACCTCTGATGGTTCTATTTACTGGTGGCTAAGAGCTTGGAGGTCCTGTTTGTTTGTGGAGAGGTGAAACTACTCAGGCAGCTCCATCAGGAGGAGAACTTGTTCGTCCTCTATAATGATGCTTCATAGAAATCATTTGTATTAAGCAAGCCCTGGTAATGGGAGCATAATGACCCCTTTTGGCTCTTGTTTAAATTCTTTCACTTCTCAACACTAATATTAATCACAAGCAGATGGTGCAGAACATTATTTATGCACACTCGTTTCCCAAACTCCCCCCCAAAAAATATATTTAACCCATTAACTGGAGTGGGTGATGAGACCAAAAGGCTGATTTGCTGAGGAGCTGATGTTCCTCCCCGCTTCCAGCATCTGATGTTTTCTTTTATGAGGAAAGGAGCACAGCCACTGGAATGTACAGCAGATATTTGATTAAATTCCCTGATTCTGTGGTGCTGTTGGATTCTGCTGGAAGGACAGCTCAGGTTGGCTCTCACAGGGTTTGTTTGACTGCCCTTTGCTCTGTGGGCTCGATTTTAATGGGCCAGTTTTAATTTACCCAGTGCTTCCTCCCTTTTAGGATTTTCTCCTGTTCTCAGCTTCATTTGCGGGAAGATTTTTGGGATCATTTTTTGGGATCCTTTTTGTTACAGCTAAAAGCAGAAGTGGTTATGCTCAGTTTTCCCCTAGAAGTCGGGAACAGCTGGAGATCCTGGAATATCAACATTCCCTGTGTGCTGCAGCTCCTGGGGCTGGGCTCATCCCACCTCCAGCCAAGCCCAGCTCAGGGGTAGCTCCCTATTTGTTAGGAAGAAGGTGAAGCAGGATTATTCTGCACCTCGTTCTGCTCAGGATTCAGGAGGGAGCCTCTGGTGTGCTCTGCTTGGATTTAGCAAAGTCACCCAGCTCCAGAGGAGGCAAAACTCCATCAAAAGGGCAGCACGTGGGTGGAATTCCTGAAGATGGAGATCAGCAAACGCAAACTGAGGCTCTGGGTGCTCAGGATTTGGGGTTTATTTTTGGGGGGAAATGACAGAATTTACAGAAATTACAGTACCAGCAGTGTTGATACCTCATTTTGGAAGCACTGATCCACCTGGCCTCTGTGGGAACCATTGAATGCTCCCATTTTTAAATCTGGATTTTTAGCTCAAATACAGGCGAGCGTTTAATCAGCTTCTTAATTGAGGTTCTCCATTTCTGCATCGCAGAGACAAATTAAGGCAGCTCCTGTGGTACCAGGAAACAGCTGCTGAACCAAGGCAAACCTAATGATAAACAAAATTAGGTTCTTTTCTAGTTGGGTTTCATCCATCTGCCCCCAACCAGTGCTCACTTTTACAGGAGGCGCCGATTCAAGCTGTTGCTTTTAATCCATTTTGACAGAAGAAAGCAGTGATTAGGCAAAGCCAGGCTCTAATCTTCCCATGGTTCAGCCAGGCCATAACGTGCACGTTCTGCTCCCCCACTGGCATCCCTGGAACTGCCAAGATGTTCAATGTTTGCTGCACTAAAGCCAGGCTGGATGTGGAGTTTATTCCCCTCTCGATTTTACGGCAGTGCACCGACTTCCTCTGGCATAAAAGGGAATCAGCATCAGGATATTTGCACTGATACTCTGGTTTGGGGATGGATATTGATGGTTTATTTATGGAATTCCATCCTTTTTTCAGGCTGATTTTCCAGTTTCCAGTAAAAATCCCTGTGAGTTCTGTTCCTGTCCATCAGTGCACTTGCACTGGATGTCCAGCAGTTTATTCTCATTTTTATTTTACAGCAACTTCCTCTGGCATAAAAGGGAACCAGCATCAGGATATTTGCACTGATACTCTGGGTTTGGGATGGACATTGATGGTTTATTTATGGAATTCCATCCTTTTTTCAGGCTGATTTTCCAGTTTGGTGAAATGCCTGTGAGTTCTGTTCCTGTCCATCAGTGCACTTGGTGCCTGTTCCACATTGGTGTCACCTGCAGGTTTAATAATGTGCATTTTTAGTATTGTGTAAAGCCATCTGTGTAAATGCCAGATAATATCTGTATGGAGAGGATGGTTTATATATGTATATATATATATTTATACATTTGTTCATTTATTTATGGGATCTAATCTGCACTGCTGACTTACAAACCACTGCATTTGCAGGAGATATTTGTCATATTTCCCATCCAAAGCCACCGTGCCAATGCTCCCTGGATATTTGAGGTTGTCCTGTGCCAGGGCCAGGAGCTGAATTTTGATGTGGCTCCCTTCCAATGGAGGACATTCTGTATTTCTCTATGAATGGTGTCTGTATTCTCCAGGATAATGTGGATAATCCACTTTTTCCCCCCCCTCAAACAGATGTGAAGCCATCCAATATGTTGGTGAACACCCGGGGCCAAGTGAAGCTCTGTGACTTTGGGGTCAGCACCCAGGTAAATCCCCCCCTTTTTTCCATCTCACCCCGTTCCCTTCCTGGTGCCAGGATCACCTGGCAGCCCCACAGCAAGCCCCAGCTCTCTGCTGGGACAGCCCTTTTCATTTTTAATCTCTTTGCCTCCATCTGAATATGATTGTTCATTGTTTAATGACAGTAAAAACTGCTGATATTGTAATTACTACTTACGAATAGCAAACTTCATTGAAATGCAGCTTTGATCTGGGAGCCTTTTGCCCAGACAAAAGGGAGGGCAGAGCAAGAGACGTGTCTGGGGAGCCCAACTGGCCCACAATAAAAATTAATATTGGGAGCAACAATAGTGGTGGGCTTTGACAATGTGCAGCACAAATTTTAATTAATTTCCATTTTGGGCCTCCCTGGAGGACTTCTCTGCTAGTGACCCATGAGCTCAGTGTGCTGTTGATTTGAATTTCAGCACCTTTTCCTCTCAGCCAAACACGAGGCCCAAAGAGAAGGTCAGCCTTGTATTATGGGCTGGCAGCCTCTGTTGTCCCTCCAGTATTTAAGGGATGAATTGGGGGCTTTATTCACATCTGACTGCAAAATGAGTGTGCTCAATCCTACTTCCTCCTTAATTCCCTTTTTATATCAGCCTGGTTCGGTGGTACTAAAACAAGAAGCATCCTGTTTAACACAATTGTTTAAGGTTATCTGCCATAAACTCTAACGTTGGTTGAAATTGGAATCCTCATTCCCCAGCCCAGATTTTTAATCATTTTTTAACGCCTTGGCGGAGAAATCCCCTTCCCTTTTGGTTTGGTTTGTTTGTTTTTTTTTACCATCATTTTTTCGTTGATTTATGGCCATGATGATTGGAGGTTAAATGAGGAATAATTGCCCATTTTATTCCCCACATTATCTTTATATTGTTCTAACAGACTGTTTTGTCTGATAGCTGGTGAATTCCATAGCCAAGACGTATGTCGGAACAAATGCTTATATGGCGGTGAGTGGCTTTTATCTGCAGGAATAACGTGGCAAAATGGGATGATTCGTCCTCACTCTGCTCCTGTCTCCTGCAGGATGTGTCCTAAATCAGCCCTTCAAAAGCTCCATCTCTTCCCCACCCCCTGTCTTCATTCCAGCTCTGCTTCTTGCTGAGAGGGAGGAGTAATATTGGAAAAGTGATTTTTTTTTTTTAAAACAAACCATATTTTCGGTTGTTTTTGCTGCCCTGTGACAACTGGGAACAAAAAGAGCTGCTTGGACATTCCAAAAAAACAAACAAACCAGTTTTTCACTCGTGGCTCTGTGCAGATCTCTGACAGCCCCAAACCATCCACATTTTGGGAATGCTGGAGTTTAGGGAAGCATTTCAGCCTCTGCAGAGCTTGGTGGGCATTCCTCAGCAGTTTCCCATGGAAATTTGAAGCTAAAAACGTTGGGGTTAATAACGTCAGGACATTAAAGTGCAAGTTTTTTTAGTTCAGAGTGCAGGAAGTCATCAGTGCTTCACTTCTCTGTACAAATTTTGGTCGGTTGTTGTTAACCCAAGACCTCTTCTGTCCTGTTCCTGGGCATTAAAGCCCCTAAATTCCCTTTTTTTTTTTTTTTTAGGATTTTGTGTTTCTTTTTTTTTCTTAGGTTTTTTTTAAAGATTTTTTTTAAGAATTTTTAAGTTTTTGGGGTTTTTTTAAAGGTTTTTTTTTAAGGTTTTTTTTTTAGATTTTTTAAGAATTTTTAAAGGTTTTTTAAAAGATTTTTTTCAGCTAAGGGTGCATCATTTGAGGCAGGGTTTGGGTTCAGAGCTGCCAAGTGCCAGCCTGAGAGGGACCTGCACAAATCAGGGTGGATTTTCCATCAGATCCTTTGGATCCTTTTCATTTCTCCCTCTCCAACTCCACTGCCTCAATTTTGAAAGCACTTTTTGAACTCTCCTTTTTGTATTCAGAAATTCTTCGACCACTTCTTGACCATTTTTATTTTTACATTCAAAAATTCTTCAAACATTCAGATAAAAAATATTCAATATTCTCCCTACTACCGATGAGAAAACGTTCTGCTGGTTTTAAAATGAAAAAATTACAAACAGCACAAAATGCTTGGTGCTGGTGGTTTTTTTTTTTCTCAAACCTCAGAGAAATCCGTGACCTTTCATCGCTTTCAGGGATTTATTTTTTCTTTTTTTTCCCTGATTTTTTTCTTGTCAGGGTGCCCATTTATTTGCTCTAAGTGCTTTTCCCACTCGAGGTGTGCTGATTGTGTGGCTTCTGAAAGGTTCGTGTCACCATCCTAGAAACACTTGGGCTGTCCTGTGTCTCAGAATACTCTGCAGAAAAAATGGGGCTTTTAAAATAAAAAACACAGATTTAAAAAAAAAAACACCCAAAAAACTGGAGCACAGAGATCCCAGACAAAGAAACACCTTCAAATTAATCAACTTTTCCAACTCAGCTGTTGCTTCAAACTGATCTTAAGCAGGGCTGAGAATTAAATTGTATTATGCTTTGGGTGCCCAAACCAAGATTACAGTTCTCTTTCCCAAGTGTACATTAAATAAATTGCCTTTTTTTAATTTTTTTTGCCTTTCTGGGTGAATTTGATGCCTTCATCTCTTGATTGTGAAGCAGAAAGTTGAAGCTCCAAATGTGCTCCATCTGATTTTCTCTGTGTGCAAATGTCCCTTTTGCTCCTCGATGGGGGTCGTTTGTTGTCACCAAATTCCCTCCAGAAAAAGAATAATGAAGGTCATCAGCTTTGCTTCACCCACTGGGCAGACTGGCAGTGGATTTGAAACTCTTGAAAAATTTGAGGGTGTTCTTGGAAAAAAAAAGAAAAAAAAAAAAAAAAAAGAAAAAGAGCTTTTTGATTTTTTGAGTTTTTCGAAAAAAAGAAAAAAGCTTTTTGATTGAGAAATTAAAATTTTCAACCAAAACCCGGGTTTTCTGTAAAATCATTTCATCAGCACTTTATATGGGAAAAAAACAGAAAAATTTAGAAGGAAAAAATAATCAATTTTAGGAAAATTTGAAGAGAAAATACTTCAAGGCTGTGTGTTCAGGGTGATCCACGTGTTGCACCCTTCATGGATCTGTCATTCCTGTGTTCCTTTCCCTACTTTTAAATCCACCTTTTGTTTCAAAGCTGATCTGTTTGCCCTCATCTTTCGTGAACCCACAATTCCTCACTGGAAGTTGCTGTTTAAAGCTTGAACTTTTTAAAAAAACCCCAAAAAAACCAGTTGAATGTGGCTTAATTTGAATTATAAATCTCGTTTGGGGTGGCTCAGGGAGGGTCTGGAAAATGGGCTGGGTGTTTGGGCCGGGTCATTTGCAGCCAAATATTTGTGAGGATATTTATTTGTCAGCATAAAAAAAACCCCATGTCCCTGTAAAAATACAGCAGGCTAAAAATTTGTCAGCTTAAAAAAAACCCCAAAAATCCTGCTGTGCTGTGGCAAACGTTCCTGAGATTTGCTACCAGGTTAATTATACTCAATAAATTTAAAAAAAAATAAGATTTTTGAGTCATTCACAAACAAGATTTGATCAGGGAGCTTGAAATTATGGGGGTTTTTTTTAGGGGGAGTTTTGGAAGGTCGAGGGAATTTCGAAGGTGAACCCCATTCCCATTTTCAGAGGGAGCAGGTTTTATTTACCATTTATTTACCATTTATTTACCATTTATTTACCATTCACACTGCCAATAAAAGCTCCTGACCCGGGAGCAGCAGCTCAGGGTGAAAACATCCCAAAAACCCCTCCTTGGGCTGGCACTGATTTGGGAGTTTGGGTTTCTCACCCCGGGCTCTGGGTTATGAAAAGCTGCCAGTCCTTTGTGGGTGGCTGGTGCATTAACAGCACAGTGGGGAGAGGAGGCTCAGGAGCCTTTCATTGGTGCATTTCGTGCTGTACTTGACCTTGGAAATGCTGAAATTGTAGCTTTCAAGTCAAAACCAGCAGATTTTTTTATTTTTTTTATTTTATTATTTTTTTTACAGCACTCCCATTTCATGAGAGGCATTAAACCTGCTATTAATAGTTTGGAGCTGGGGCTCTTTTTCTTTTTTTTTTAATTTTTTTTTTAATTTTATTTTTTAATTTTATTTTTTCCCTTCTGCAGGTTAAAAAGCCCCAAATTAAGAAGAAAATATAATAAAATAAACTATAAAATAAACTATAAAATAAACTATAAAATAAACTAAAAATAAAATAAAGTAAAATAAAAATAAAATAAAATAAGATAAAATAATAAAATGAAATAAGATAAAATAAAATAAAGTAGCCACCATGTGGTGATTCTTTTGGTTTCAGTAACTTGGCTTTTTTGAGCTGGAGTTATTATTCCCCAACCTCTGGACTCCACACAGGGAATTTTTTTTTTCCTTGCTGTGGTTGCCTGGACTTGGGGAAGGAGGTGAAAAATCAGATTCTCCCAACTTGACCTTGTGCTTTGCTGACGTGCCCCAGCCCTTGGCTTTTCCCTGCAGAATTCCTGGATTTTCCTGGATTTGCTCTCTGCCAGAGAAGCTTTGAAGCATCTTGGTGGTTTTTTGGTGTCTCCAACTTCCCCAGGAGCATCTCTGAACGGCTGGAGCTGGGCCAGGGCAGCTTTCAGTTGGATTTTAGGAGAAGTTTTGATCCCTGGAGGGTGGTGGGACTCTGCCCAGGCTCCCCAGGGAATGGAGAGTTTGGACACCACTCCCAGGGTGGGATTTTGGGGTGTCTGTGTAGGACCAGCAGCTGGAATTTAATCCCTAGAGATCCCTCCAACTCAGATTATCCCACAATCTTGTGCTTTTTTTATTTTTTCCCCCCATTCCTGAGCCTGGGGCAGCTTTTGAGCAGAATCCCTGTTTGTCTGCAAAGCTCAGGAGTTGTTTTTTCTCCTTTTTTCCCCCAGCCTGAGAGGATTTCAGGAGAGCAGTACGGGATCCACTCGGACGTTTGGAGCCTGGGGATTTCCTTCATGGAGGTAAGCACAGAGCTCTGCTGTCACTGCATCAAAAACAACATCAAAATACTGGAGTTTCACCTCCCTTTAGTCTTGAAATTCCCTGCAGATTAATGTGCTTTTTTTACCTGTTGCTCATTTTGGCTGTATTTAGAATGGGTTTGTTCATTAAACAAAACTCCATGGCTGGGTGGGAGGTAGGGCCTGCTGTGTGAGGCTTTTTTCCCTTTTCCCTTCCCTTTTTTTCCCTCTTTTTCTCCCTCTTTTTCTCCCCTTTTCCCCCTTTTTTCTCCCTTTTTTTCTCCCTTTTTCTCCCCTTTTTTCTCTCTTTTTTCTCCCTTTTTTTCTCCCTTTTTTCTCTCTTTTTTCCCCTTTTTTTCTCCCTCTTTCTCCCCCTTTCCCCCCTTTTTTCTCTCTTTTTTCTCCCCTTTTTCCTCCCTTTTTTTCTCCCTTTTTTTCTCCCTTTTTTTCTCCCTTTTTTCTCCCTTTTTTCTCCCTTTTTTCTCCCTTTTCCTCCCTTTTCCTCCCTTTTTTCTCCCTTTTTTCTCCCTTTTTTTTCCCTTTTTTCTCCCTTTTTTCTCCCTTTTTTCTCCCTTTTTTCTCCCTTTTTTCTCCCTTTTTTCTCCCTTTTCCTCCCTTTTCCTCCCTTTTCCTCCCCTTTTTTCTCTCTTTTTCTCCCCTTTTCCCCCCTTTTTTCTTTCTTTTTTCTCCCTTTTTTCTCCCTTTTTTCTCCCTTTTTTCTCCCTTTTTTCTCCCTTTTTTCTCCCTTTTTTCTTTCTTTTCCTCCCTATTTCTCCCTTTTTCTCTCTCTCTTTCCTCTTTCTCTTTCCTCTCTCTCTCTTTTTTTTCTCCCTTTCCTCCTATGAATGTGAAGCTGGACATACCTTTAAGTGACCTGTACCCAGTATTTTTTAGCAGAAGATGAGGTCGAAGTTGAGCAGTCTCAGTGCTGCATCTTGGCAGATCTCACATTTTTATAGCCCAAAACTGAACCATTTTTTACATTTCCACACAATAAATTCCACCCAAATGCAAGTGGTGGGTGCTGAATCACTCAGGATTTTGGGGAGAGTTACAGACCAAACTCAAAACACTCTGTAAATCATTCTAGTCCAAAACAAGCAAAAAAAAAAACAACCAGGGCTGAGATTGCGCTCCAGGAAGATTCTGTGGTGATAAAAAGAGTGATGTAAATGCAGGACTTTATAAACAAAGCATTTCCCAGTTCCTTTTGCTGAGTTAAAAGCTGTGCCCCTGCAGTTCAGTGATCCACAGGATATTTGGGTTTATTTTAGGGTTCTTAGTGCAATAACTCAGCTGCTCATCAGAATCCTTCATTTGCATTTCCTCCTCTGGTTTTACACCTTCCCAACTTTTTTCCCTCCCTCAATTCCCGAGGGGTTTCTCCTGATCCAGATGTGCAGGCCCCAGTTTGGGGGCTTTGTTTGGCAGCTGCTCCTCGGGGACCTCTCCCCACCAGCAGCAGCAGCACGATTGAAGTGCTCTGAGTGATGTTAAATGATGAAAACAAGGCCAGTGCCTTAGAGAGAGAAAAAAAAAACCCTCCAAAAAGGTGACAAAGGTGCTCCAAGAGCCACCCAAGGTCACTGTCATTAAAGTAACACCCTATTGACGTGGGGATTGGCAGTGGAGACACTCTGCTTGCTGTTAAAAAGGGCTGTGGGATTTTAAAAATCATCTGCCCTCGGTGAAGTGGTGCTCCAGCCTCACACCTCGGTGTCAGCAGCACGTTCATTTCAAAAAAGAAATGTTTCTGGTGGGGTTTGGAGTCGGGGAGGGCTGAGCTGGTGAGTGAGGATGTCAAATTGTCAGGGCATCTTCTCCTTTGCTTTAGTGCTCTTCTGAGCCCCCCTAAAAACCTCTGGGTGTGAGGAGGAGTTGGGGCTGTTGTTTGGGAGGTGGAGGAAAGTGCCTCCTCCAAAAAAAAACAACAAAAAAAAGTTGGTAGGAGAGAAAGGGAAGTCTGGGATGGGGATCCCTGCCTGAGCTTTGAGGAATAAACAGAGACATTACAAATTAAATTCAAATATAATAAAATCAGCTACGTGGCTTAATCAATTAAAAATTGAATTTAAACTATAGTAAAGTTAGAGACACAGCTATATCATTATTACCGTATTATTACTATCATCATTATCATTATCATTATCATTATTATTATTGTATTTTTGTTATTTTTTTTTTTTTTGAGTTTGCTTTTTTCTTCCTTCAGGATTTTTTCTGAGGGGAATAGAATTTAATGCATAACCCAGAAAAACTGTTCCAAACTGTTCCATCACCAATAGTCTGTGTGTTTCCCTGAGTTTTTCCCCTTGTTTTATTTAAGTGCTCTTGGCTTGACAAAGCAAGTTCAATTTAAACCCGTGTGCCATTGCTGTCACTACACTGAACACTGTGTCAGCATTTTCATTTCTAAAAGCTGTTTTCCCAGGGTTTATAGCTCAGCCAGAAAGCACAGGCAGCCTGGGCTGGGGCTCAGGGAGCTCTGGAGCCCATTCCCTCTCTCCAGGAGCCACGTCCTGCACGGGAGGAGAAATCAAATTGCCCAATAATTCTTCTTCCTCTCCAATATGACTGTGATCCTGCCTTCCCCTGGGGATTATCCACAGGTGAACTTTAAACCGTCCAAGGGAGGATAAAATCCATCTCATTGGGGTTTATCAGCAGCATCAGGGCTGGCCTGGGTGGGTTTGGAGATGGTGGAAGGTTTCCCTGCCCTTAAATGAGCTTTAGGGTCCTCCCTGAGCCACCTCATCCTGTGATATTTATCATTTTATCTCCGGGTAGAGTTTGGTGCTGTGTTTGAATTCAGGAAGTGAAAGCGATTTGCTAATGCCCAAACCCAAGTTAATTTTGGAGGTAGAAGCTCATCTGCTTGGCTTTTTTTTGCTGCTCCTTCTGTATCCTGCCCTGGTCTCTGCTTTTCTCTGTCCTCTGTGTCCCAGGTCTCCTTGGAAAATCAGATTTGCTTACAGAGATTATCCCTGTTGTCTCCCCCAGAGAAAAGGAGTTTGTGCATCAGTCTTAATATTAGTTCTTCAACCTTCCAGAGTGAGCATTTTGAGTGTTTGGTGACCAGAGCCCTCCGTAGCTGTGTCTTTGCAAGAGCTTTTCAAGGGTTCTTAGCGAGCTCTTAAGAAGTCATCAGGCGTTTTTCAGTTGGTGTGTGCATTCTCAGACACAGGCAAATCGGGAATCCCCCAACAAATGTGCCTCCCCTCGTTACTTCAAGCACATCTGAGCACTGTCAGAGCGCTGGGGCTCACACCCTTCATCCCTCTGGGGCTGGGGGCACACGGGGAGCTGGAGAAGAGCTCACTCAGCCCGCACACAGGAGAAGGATGAAGAGGATGCTCCAAGGAGAGCAGCTCTGCTGAAAGCACTTCAGTCTTGAGGAGGTTTAACTGCACGAAACTGGTGTCAGGACTCTGGTCGAGGAGGAGAGGTTAAAAATCTGATACCAAGACTCTGGTCGAGGAGGAGAGGTTAAAAAACTGGTGTCAAAACTCTGGTCGAGGAGGAGAGGTTAAAAATCTGGTGTCAAGACTCTGGTCGAGGAGGAGAGGTTAAAAAACTGGTGTCAAGACTCTGGTTGAGGAGGGGGAAGATAAAAATCTGGTGTCAGGACTCTGGTCGAGGAGGAGAGGTTAAAAATCTGGTGTCAAGACTCTGGTTGAGGAGGGGAGGTTAAAAATCTGGTGTCAAGACTCTGGTCGAGGAGGGGGAAGATAAAAATCTGGTGTCAAGACTCGGGTTGAGGAGGGGGAAGATAAAAATCTGGTGTCAAGACTCTGGTCGAGGAGGGGAAGATAAAATCTGGTGTGAAGACTCTGGTCGAGGAGAGGAGGTTAAAAATCTGGTGTCAAGACTCTGGTCCAGGAGGGGAGGTTAAAAATCTGGTGTGAAGACTCTGGTCGAGGAGAGGAGGTTAAAAATCTGGTGTCAGGACTCTGGTTGAGGACAGCAGCTTTCACATCTCCCTGTGAGGAGTCTAAAAGGTGGCATCAGTTACATCTCATCAGCTTGGAAAGTGGAAACGGTTCAAGGTCAGGATTGTGGGTGGTCTGAGGGAGGTTCTGCAGGGTGTCACCGATCTGTGGGTGCTCTTTGATCAGTCACCCCCTTGTCTAAACCTGGGGAGCTGAGGGATGGGGTTTGGTGGTGACAATAGTTGGACTTGATGCTCTTCAAGGTCTTCTTCTCCAACACAAAGGATTCTGTGATTAGAGGTGGTGAAGAAAAGATCTGAAACCCAAAAATTGGTGGTACAGCTTAATTTTTATAGTGATCTGGAAGAAACAGCCTCAAGTTGTCCCAGTGGAGGAAGAGTAACACTTTCACTTCAGGATTAAGGGAAGCAAGGACACAAAACCTGCTTTTTGGTGGTGGTGATGTCATTGCAGTGAGCCCCACCCTGTTGCTGTCAGGTTTTAGGCACCGTGTGGTGATGTTGGTGACTCGGTGACAAGTCCTGGTGCTCAGCCAGGCACGAGGAGCTGTCACATGCACAGCAGCCTGGATCCTTCTCCTGCAGGAGTGTTTATGGACTCTCAGCCATTCCTTGCAGAATGCTGCACTTCACAAACTCCTTCTTGGGGGGGAAGAAGAAGAAAAAAAAAATTTAAAAAAAGCTGGCCTATATTTATATTATTCCTTTCCCTGGAGCTATTTTTTGGGGGGTGATTTCTCCAAGCAGGTCCCTGTGACTCCTCTCCCAGCTCCATCACCCACCAAAGGCTGGGGACAGACCATGTCCAGCCTGCTGCTGGTGGCATTGGGAGTGGAAAGGAGCAGTGCCTCAGGGTTGGGTCATGAATTAATAATTGCTGTGTGCTGGGGGAGGCCGGGGAAGTTGCCTGGCAGAGCGCTATCAATCACTCAGTGACCAGAACTTCCAGTAATTAGTGTATTTTATGGGCCTGTGCTTCAGTGACTCGGAAGCACATATGCTCCACTCCCAGCTAAACTTAGCCAGAGTAATATTCCAGGATGATTTATCCGCCTGCTGCACTGGGATGTAACCCTATATTAGGTGAAGATTGTGAACTAAGCTGCAATAAAGTGGAAGTTTAGGTACAGTTTGCACGGGTTGAGACCTCGATGGATCATTGTTGCTCAGCAATTGCTCCTAGGCTGCCGTGGGCAGGGAAATAAATAATCCAGTTCTCCACCCCAGGCTGAGGGGACAATGAAGGGATGACATCAGCTGTGGGCGTTCAGAATGTGTGTTTTGTGTTTAAGGTTATTTAATGTATGTAAGAGGGTATGTTGTTGGTGTTTTTATGTGTGTGTGAGGGTGGAGAGAACCTGGCACAGCAGCTGTGGCTGCTCCTGGGTCCCTGGAATGTCCCAGGCCAGGTTGGACAGGGCTTGGAGGAGCCTGGGATGGTGGAAGGTGTCCCTGCCCATGGTGGGATGGATTAGAGAGTCTTTAAAAGGTCTTTTCCCACCAAGATCACTCGATGTATTGTTTCCTATTCTTCCTCTGTAGTTGTTTCTGCTTTTGAAGAGTCAAAAGAATGAGGAAGTTTCCCTGCCTTTTCCCGTGATTGAGTTGCCTGTGCTGGCAGAGGAGCCTCACTCCAGCAGAGATGGAGAAGGGCAGAGGCTGAGCTGCGTTTCCACCAGCACAGCCACATTCAACCCGGTTCTCCCTTGCTGGACTGAATTTAAACCGAGCAGGAAGCCTCTGTGTGCTCCAACAAGGAATCAAATCAAACCCTGGTGGAGCATTTGTGGAGATTTCGCTGCTGACAATTTCCCTGGGCCACCTTTGTCCCTTTGGAAAAGGCGTTTCCATCCTCAGTGTCACCTTTGAAGCCGCAGCAGTGAAAAGCCTGGTAATATCCAGGATTTGTGGGCAGGCAGAAACATGCAATTTAACCCTGATTGTCTGCAGCCTTGAGCTGGCAGTGCCTTTTGCTGTAGTTCATATTTAAAAGAAGTCAAAGTGAAACTAATTATCTTTAATTAAAGGCGAATTAAGCTTTGATTTTTAATATCTTTTTTTTTAAAAAAAAAAACACATTGAGACGGAGCTGGAACTCATCTGCTCAAGCCAAGGAATGTCCCAAAGGTTATTAGGGCGTTTTTCTGGTGCTGGTAATAACCTTCCCCCCCTCCCAGGCCTGGCCACCAACAACAAATCTGTCACTTCATCCGTCTCCGTTGCTGCTCCTGCCCCTCCGCAGGGGTCGCAGATTCCACAAGTTATCAGCTAATGGCCTTATACATTAAAAATTGAAGCTTTCCTCACTCCCAGGCCTTGCAAGGCTTTGTTCTTAAGCCCCAGACACTTTGGAGTGCAGCTGCAAACTATAGGCAGAAGATTAAATTAATTTGTAACTCTTTTATTTTTTTTTCCCCTCCTTTTTTTTTTTTTTTTTTGGTCAGGGGCCCTGCATTAGTAAATCCTGCACATTTAATTGAAACCCTACTTCAAGATGCTTTGTGTTTCCGTTCCTCTTTGTTGGCAGTTTAACCTCAGAAGCACTTTAACTCTTGCTAAATTGCTGTTATATCCTTTTGGATTTTTTATGTTATTTTATTTTTGAAAAAAAAAACACCTCTGCAATAAGAGGACGAGCGAAATTGATATTAGGAGGAGAAGAAAAACCTTGGAGTAGTTTTTTTGAGGTATTTAATATTTATTAAGGTCCATACCCCTGCAGAGTTTCAGGTGATTTGAAGCCCATCTATCTGGGAATGCATAAATTGGTGTTGGAATGAAATTTCACCTGGGGAATTTGGTGTTATCCACTAGTTAAATCTGCTTTTGCAAGTTGGAGAGCGGCGGCTGCTTCCCCCAGAAAATGAGCCTTTAACTGGCGGCGCACAATCGAAATGCAAAAAGCTCGGGATGGAAATTTAATTGTGGAAAATGTGCACGAGGTAATTAAGAACAAATTCTCCCACATTTCAGACTATAAAGTCCTCCTTCAGCTCCGTCACTGGCGATATTGCCGGCGCTTATTTTCAATTTGCAGTTATGCCGAGAAACATGGAATGTGCCTGAATTAAGAATAAAAGTGGAACTGTAAATTAAAAAACAACTTGCACAACAACAGCGACAGTAATCTAAGTGGGGAACTTTATTGCCTGAGTGTCCTAAAAATATGTTTTGAACTTCCTTCCCTCAGCCACTTTCCCAACAGGATCCAGACAGAGCTGCTGCTGTCGTTTTGTTCACAACGTGCAGCAGTGAGCTGGAGGAAGTGATTTGTAAGGGCTTGATTTCTGGATTTCCCTTTCCAGCTCTGAAATGGCAGATTGCATTGTTTCAACAAGTGATTTGAATTTTTGGGGGGGTTCATTTAAGTGTGTTTGAGGACAGGTTTTAGTTGCTTTCCAGCCCTACTTGTGATTAGTCTAGGAGTGCTTCCTGAATCAACGCTTAATAATTTGAATTTTTGGGGGGTTTTTTAATCAAACTTTTTTGAGAGTTTGGTAGAAGTCAGTGTATACACACCCCGTGTGCCTCTGTTATTTCATCAGTTTATTTCTCAGTTTATCCAGTACTGGTTTGGGATCTGATGGTGCATCTCCTCCATCCATCCTCTGCCCAGCCCTTGGGGGAGGCTCTTTCTCAGGACACAGCCTCCCTGAGCTGCTTTCTCTGCTCTCCTGGGCTGCTTCTGGGGTTGAAAAAGTAATTGTTTTAAAAAACCACCCCCCAAAAATCTCCTCCATGTCGCTGCTCCGAGGTGAAATGGAGTGAGAAAGGGTTTTCCTGGCATAATTCTTGCTGAGTGATCCCTTTCTAATTTTTGTTTCCACGCCGTTCTGCCATTGCAGTTCACTGGGCTTTTGAAAATGAAGGGGTTTTGTGTTCTTGTGTTGGAAAAGAGCTCAAAATCATCGAGTCCAACCATTGGGAGGGGATCCTTGGGGAAATGGGAACCAGCTCCCTGAATTTCAGTCATTTCCTCCTCCATATGCAGACATAAAGCACTGATCAGTTCCCAAACCCAAATAATTTCAATTGAAGTTTTTTTTTTTTGTTAAATACCTTAAAAGAGTTGCAAGTCCAGGGGTTTCATCTTTGAAATGCAGAGGAATTTTGGACAGAGTGTTGTTTATTTGCTGGTTTTTGGTTTTTCCCTCCTGCACTGGGCTTGTTCCTCATGTTCCTGTGACTTCCTTGAGACAAATGATGATTTGAAATTCCCTTTAGTGAATATCTCGTCTGTTTGTTGTTTGGGCTTTTGTTGTTGTGGTTTGTTTTTTTTTTTTTAATCTTACTTTAACTGTGACACTTTTTACAAATCTAAATCTACACCCAGAGGTCACTGGTTGGCTGAACTTAAACCGTTTTACTTAGTAAATTTAATTAAGAAAATACAGTGCAACTCATAAGCAAATGAGTTTTTTTCCTAGTTTTAAACCAAACCACCCTCTCGAGTGCTGATTGCCTCGCTCGACCCCTGGTGATACAGAAACAGGCAAAATTAAAAAGGACATTAAAGCTTCATTAAATCTGAAACACATTTAGTACAGTGACATATCTGCAGGCTATTTCGGGGAAGATTACAGACTCTTTGCTAAGTTTCTTAATTTATAATACCTTGACAATCTTGCAGGGAGGGAATGTGAGCAGATGGATGCAGGGGTGGTGCAGGGGATGCAGAAGTGGCACTGCAGGAGCTGGCCCTGCCCGTGTTTGCAGCTCTCAGCTTCACTGGGAGCTGTTTTCTTTTATAACCAGCCCCCAAAAGAACCTGTTGCTGATGCATTTTGGGGTCTTTCAGCGCTCATGTTTACATTTGGCTCTTTCCTCAGTTATTCTGGTGCCTCGGAGGCCCTGCTGGAGCCTGGAGTGGTCAGGGGGAGTGGAAATGCTTTGTTTGGGGTCATCACTGTTTGCCTTCAATAATGTTGGGAATAATATTATTTCCAGAAGGAAAGGAAGGGTGCAGCAGAAGGATGCTCTGTGCACAGGACCATCATCCTCTGCTCACTCTGTCTGGAGTTTTTCACTGTGAAAAAGTCAGAACTTAGTGGGAACTGTTGGGAGTTTGTGGGTTTATTTCCAGGCTGGCACAGCTCCTCAGGAGCTCGGATGTCTCGCTGGGACAGGAGGGTGGTGCTCCCCTGAGAGGAGGAAGAAGGTGGTAAAGGATGTTTTAGTAGCCCCCTGGTCCACAGCAGAAAATGAAGGGTCTTTTGTTTAATTCTGTAGCAGAATTTTAATTTAATGGTTGATTCTGAGCATCACACTGGCCATGGGAGTGAGCCCAGTGACTTTCCTGAGGTGGGAACGATCAGGGAATTCCTGGGGATGCTTTGGGGTGGAAGGGACCTTCCAGATCATCTGGGCAGGGACACCTTCCACCACCCCAGGCTGCTCCAAGCCTCCTCCAGCCTGGCCTTGGACATTCCAGGGATCCAGGGGCAGCCACAGCTGCTCTGGGCACCTGTGCCAGGGCTGCCCACCCTCACAGGGAACAATTCCTGCCCAAAATCCCACCCAAATCTCCCCTTTCCCACTCTGAAGCCATTCCCTGGGTCCTGTCCCTCCAGCCCTTTTCCCTCTCCAGCCCTCCTGGTGCCTCTTTAGGTCCTGGAAGATGCTCTGAGGATTCCCTGGAATCTTCTCCCCTCCAGGTGAACATCCCCAGCTCCCCCAGCCTGCCTCCAGAGGAACTCCAGCCCTGGGAGCAGCTCCAGGGCTGGCTCTGGACGAGAGTTCTGAAGTCAATCTTGTGAAAGCTTCATTTAGCAGCAGCCCCCCAGAGAAATGGTTTCATCTCTCTCTCTCACACAAACGCTCTGGGCCCTGCTCTGTGTTTGTGATGTTTTCCCCGAGGATGTGGCTGAAGTTTTCTGCTTTTGCTGAGGCTCCCAGGCCAAAGGCTGATCTCTGCTGGGGTTGGAGAGAGCTGGAATTGCAGGGAGAGCCCCATTTCTGCCTCCTTCCCGAGCTGCTGAGGCTCAGGGACGCCTGGTGCTCCCTGCCCACCTCACTGCAGGTCTGGCCGTGCCTCCTTGGTGTCCTCAGGAGAGTTGTGGGCTGCCAGCAGGCTGAAATTTCACCTGGGGCAGCTGCAATCTGGCCAGGTCAGGTGTCCCCAGCTCCAGGGCTCAGGTGGCAGTGCTGGCAGTGCCTTTGCCCAGCCCTGCTCTGGGCTTTGTCCCTTGGCCTGGGTGACACAGAGCCCTCAGCACTGCTCTGGGCTCAGGAGACGTTCTGTTTGGTGGGGATAAAATGAGTTGATCCATCTCCTAGGTGTTCCTCTCTGGAGCTGGTGGCAGGAGGATTCTCAAAGGTGGTGTGGAGTGTAGGGAAGCTCTGGTGTGACACACCCGGGAGGACAGACTAAAGCTGCTCTGGGTCAGCCCAGGGTGTGCCAGAGGAAGTTTAGTTCAATTATCAGGGAAAATTTCTTCATGGAGAGGGTTATCAAGCACTGGCACAGCTGGTGGACTGACATTCCTGCAGGGATTGAACAGCTCTGTGCATGTGGCACTTGGGGACGTGGTCAGTGGTGGCCTTGAAGTGCTGGTGATGTTGGATTCCGTGGTCTGAGAGGGCTTTTCCAAAAGATTCCGTGATTCTAACCCTGAGAACTTCACTGGAGAGTGAATTGTTTCCCAGCTTTCCCACCTGAGTGGGAGAACCTGCCTAGAACAGAGAATTTCTCTTGGAACATTTATTGGTTATGGCCAGTAGAATATTTTTGACAACATCCATAAAAACCTTGATTTGGGGACTGCTCTGTAATGCCTGAATTGCCTTATAAAACAGCAGGGGCAGCAAAGGCAGTCAGATATCCTGGAGAAAGGGGATCTGGAGGGAAGAGGAGGTTTCTCTGTGGGCTCTCTCCTCATCCCACTCGGGTTTGACACCAACAGGGACACACCAAGCTCAGCTCTGTAACCCAATTTTTACCCTGAGCCAGTTAAAAGGGAGGACGTGGGGAGCTGAGAGCTGCCTGCTCATCACAGCTAATTATCAGCAAAGGGCAGTGCCTTGGCCTCCCTCCTGAGGCTGAACTGGTTTCATTTCCACTCCTGGGCGACTTGGCCATCAAATGGTGTCACTGGAGAAACCCAGAAATCCTGGAGGGGTGGTGGTTGTCCCACTCTAAATACAGCTGCTTGTGGTTTGCAATCCCTTCTTGGCCATTTCCCCAGTTCTTCAGTCAGAAGAGTTGAGACCTTTTCTCTCTCTTGAGGGAAATGTGCCCAAATTTTGGCACCAAACTGGCAAAAATTTGGCACTGAGGGAGACAAAAGGAGAAATTTTCTGGGAAATCCCAGGAAAAATGAAGGGTGATGGTTATGAAGGACCCACTCTAAATACAGCTCCTTGTGATTTGGAATCCTTTCTTGGCCATTTCCCCATTTCCACGATGGTGAGAATGGAGAACTTCTTTCTCTCTTGAGGGAAATGTGCCCAAATTTGGGCACCAAACTGGCAAAAATTTGGCACTGAGGGAGGCAAAAGGAGAAATTTTCTGGGAAATCCCGGGAAAAACAAGAGTTGATGGTTATGAAGGACCCATTCTAAATACAGCTCCTTGTGGTTTGGAATCCCTTCTTGGCAATTTCCCCATTTCCACAATGGTGAGAATGGAGAACTTTTCTCTCCTGAGGGAAATGTGCCCAAATTTGGGCACCAAATGCTGACACTGAGGGAGGCAAAAGGAGAAATTTTCTGGGAAATCCCGGGAAAAACAAGAGTTGATGGTTATGAAGGACCCATTCTAAATACAGCTCTTTGTGTTTTAGAATCCCTTTTTTTTTTTTTTTTTTTTTTTTTGCCATTCCCCCAATTCCTGCCATGGTGAGAGTTGAGAGCTTTTTTCTCTCTTGAAGGAAATGTGCCCTCCATGCAAATCTCTATAACTAGACAAATATTATTTCCTTTCCCAGCTTGCTCTTGGGAGGTTTCCATATCCTCAGGTAAGATTGTTCATTACTGCTGTTTGCCACTGTGACATTCATTCCTATGTATGAAGGTGCAGAGAGCAATCGTGAACATTTGAGCCACATACAAATAAATCTGTCCTGTTAAATTGAAAAGTGGGAGCTGGAAGGAGTCATTTAGAAGTCTCTATTGATTTTTTTTTTTTTTTTTGGGCCTCCCCCCTCTTTTTTCTCTTCTTTAAACTCTACATTTTCTTTCCGTGAAGACAATGAAAATTATGACTATGTTCATTTTGTTGGGAGATTAAAAAATAATCCAGTCTTTATACAACATTTTTAATTTTTTTTTTTTTTTTTTGGGAAGCAGAAAGGTGTGTCTGCTCCTTTTCCTCTAATTTAATTTTTAACTCCAATTTGGAATAATGGTACGATGGTCTAAAAATCTCCACAAAAACAGAATGCGAATGCAATATTTAAAGCAGCTTCAGATTCTTCTTTTGAAGAGCACCTAATATTAGTATTCAATGTAAATAAATACTGGTATTTTCGAAGTTTCCACCTGAAGCTGCTGGTAAAACTCTCTCCATCTCTAGTGGCAGTGGTTGGCTGGCTGCTGAGCTCTGCATCACCACGGAATATTTGACTTTTTGACACTGAAAAACCCCACGAAACCCTGAACAAAACAAACCCAGAACTGGCCTCTGACGATTGCTTGAAATTCTCATCTCGAGATGGATGTTAGAATTCACAGGAACAAACTGTTCAGCAGTTCCTCCAATTATTCTTTCTGGAGAGAGGGAGGAAAAAAAAAAAAAAAAGTGAAATGTCCAGGGACTAAAATGAATTATTTGAATGTGGGTTGTTTTTTTTTTTTTTTAATGTTTTCATATGTTTTATGAAGACTGTTCTCTGCATCTTGGTCTCTACAGCTCCAGCAGTGCCTGGAGGCATGTCTGATTTAAAGGTGGTGTTGGTCTGTGCTCTTTAAGCATCTATTAACTTGCTATTATTATGCAAATAACTGTTGTAATACACATACTAATTTATGCATGGTTAGATTATGCAGATGCCTCACAAACATGGTTATTGAATAATAGGCTGGGACTCATTCCCTCTCCCGTTTTTAGAAGCTGTTCTAAGCAAATTCTCCTGACACTTTTTTACGGACTTGGGAAGGTTTTGCCTGGGTGGAAATATTCTGGTTTTTTTCGCTTTTTTCTTTTTGTTGTTGTTGTTGTTTTGTTTTGCTTTCCTCTGCAAAATGTTGGCTGACAGCATGAACAGAAGAGGCTTGGAATATTTTTATCTGGGATTTTAAATGTGGGTTTGGAGGAGAGGATTGGAAAAGAAACTCTTGTGTTGGAAGCGTCGACGGTCGTGGGTTTTATAACCCAAAGCGATGAGGGGCTTTGTTTATTTGAAATAAATTTTACGTATTTATTTGAAATAAACCTCGTGGACCTGTCAGAGCACAGGGCAGGGAGGTTGGAACGTGGACATTCCACGTGGTTCCAGGCAGAATTGTCTCCCTGAGCTGGGGGAGAACCACGATGGCCAAGTTTAGGGATGTTTTTTTGCTGTTCTAATTAAAAAGCGGATCGGGTTTGTAAAAGAATATTTGGCAAGGCAGCAGCCCATGAAATTGTATATATTTTTTAATGCAAAACAGCCGAGGAGGTGAAACTTTAAAACGTGGCTGTTAAGCTTTTCAAGCAGCTGCTTTTCAGAGGGGGTTTTATGTGGATTTATGTATTTTGAGGCGTGCGCTGGGCAGAGGAGAACCCCTTAGAAACCTTCTTTGATTAGGGGGATAATGAATTAGGGTTTTTTTTTATTTTTAAATCTCTTTATTTTCTCAGTGAGGGCCTGATCCTTGCTCATTCCTCGAGTTCATTCCTCCTCACTTCAGTGGGGTTATTCAGGGAATGAAGTTAATCACGTGTGTGCTTCCCAATTTCTCCCTAAACACCTCAAAGTTGCTTCCCCGTGGAAATGGAGAGTGTGGCCACGTGGGTGAGACAACACCTGAAATTCCCTCTAATGGATGTTTGTCTCCAGCTGCAGCTGCACAAAAACGTATTTTTTTCTTTTCTTCTTTATTTTTGAGACGCAGACAAATGGCGTGTGTAAAATTCAGTTTAAATGAAGAAGATTTATAGGGGGGAAATCACTGCAGCGTGGAAATTCAGGACATCCCGGGAAACTAAAGGATGATTATTTCATTTTCATTTTTATTCGGGTGTTTTAATGGCAGGACTTCCCCCTTCTCATCTCCCACGTCTTTTATAAGTATTTATTTGATCGGTGTTTATTTTGCTGATTTATTAATCGTCATTTAATCTTTACAATTAAGTCTTATTTTGAAAGCACTTAAGCACGTGAGCAACTGCTGTGTCAGTAAAGTTCCTTATGGCTGTGTTTAGAGTTAATATGTAATTATTAACTCCAATTTTATTTTTTTTTTGGTCCCAATATACAGAATATAATCCTCATAATCAGCATCTAACAGCGAAAGGGAACGATCTGAGCAGGGAAATAACAAAAAGCGCTGCTCAGAACCACCTTTTCCACTCTAAAAACTTTGCACAGGAGGCTCTTCAGCCTAAAAACTGAAGTTAAAAGTCTGAATTTTTGGTGCATTTCATCGTTTTGGTGTTGGTTTTCCGCTCGTGGTCGTGGGATGTGTTTTTGTGAAATGCAGAAGTCCCTTTGGAGGCAGGAGGAAAGATGCTGGGAGGATTTTCCATGGGCACAAACCGAAGTGTTTAAGGGCAAATTCACCCTGGATTTCTTTGCACGACTCTAGTAATTAATAAGAATGGTGCCTGTGCTCACAAATACTCCTGAATAAACTTATTTTCTACATAAATATTAAAAAAAAAAAGGAAAGGAAACCCCTTTTCCAAAGGTGCTGGGCCATAACCCACCCAGTTTTTCAGGGATCTGAGGAAGACACTCAAGGAAAATAAGTTTTAAATTTTCCCTTTAAAAGTTTCACCTCAATTTACGTTATTTTGATTGACCCCAAAAAAGAGGCTCAGATACCCCAAAAAGGCCACAATACCTCAAATATCTAATTAAATTTGAGGTTGGAACCCCAAAAATCCCAACAAACCTTCCAGGGAATCCCGGAGGTTCGGCCTCAGAATAAAACCACGACGGGGGCAAGGATTTGTTTGATGATAATGTAATTTAGGAGAAATGAAAAGAATTGTCCAATAAATATTCTCAGCTTGTTGTGTAGGGAAACTTTCTCCAAAGCTGAGTGTTCAAAGGCCAGCACATCCATTAGGGAAATGTTCCTTTGGCACTGCCGAGGATTTCCTCAGCTGCAGGACCACCACCACTGCATTTAAGAGACTTTGACATTCAGAAAAATACAATCCCGGCCTTCTCTTAATCGATTAGATAAAAATGACTTGATGGATTCGTGGGTTTTAATTTTTTTTTTTTTTAAAAAAAGAGAAAAAGCACCAAAAAGATTTCTCATCCCTCATTCTCCCACCCCTGTGCTCCCCCCTTCCCATCCTGCAGCTCCCCCCCCCAAATCTGAGCAAATACTGCCCCTGGTATTGTAAAGCTTTGAATGTTTTCACACCCCATTAATTTATTACTTCTCTTGCCTCATCTTTAGGAAAAAAAAAAAAATTCCCCTCTTTTTTTTTTTTTTAATTTTTTTTTCCTCTTTCCCTTTTTTTTTTCTTTTTTTTTTTCTTTTTTTTTTTGGTGTTAAATTCCGACTCCCCGCTGCTACAGCGATTTTCATCTTGTTGTTAATTTTCCCTGCTCCATATGGAGCTCCAGACATTTCACCTGGAGGCTGTACTAGATTTTGCTGTAGCGATCGCACTTCCGGAGGCCAAAACTGTCATTTAAGGTTCCTGCTGCATCTGTCTACGCCAGGCTTGGGGTTGTTTTATTATTATTATTATTTATTTTATTTTTTTTTCCCCTTTTATTTTTTTTTTTTTTTTTTGCCTTGGCACCCAGAGAGTGTGAATAACAAATTGGATGCACCTGAGATTCGGATGATGAGTGTGTTTTGTGGAGCTGGGAGGACTTGTGAGCAGATCTCTGTAGGGATGGGGAGGGCTAAAGAGCCACCCCTTAGGGGTGAATCCCCCCTTTTTCCATACAGAGGGGGGCAAAAAAAAAGGAGAAAATAAAATTTAAAAAAAAAAACCAAATCCTTAAAAAAAACCCCAACCAAACCAGGAGCATCCCCGGCACCAAATATTTCATCCTGCCTTGTCATTGATTAGAAAAGAGCCTTTAATTTCATTTCACCCCATGTTGTGATTAATTTGCATTCTTTGTCAGAAGTTAATGGAGTTTTTTATGGTTTGCTCTGAAATCCTTGAAGACGTCGGAGTTGATCTGATGTTTATACAACCGCCAGCGGAATTTTTTTGCTGTTTGATTGATGGAGAGCTTGATGTTATTCCAAACGGCTTTTTAAGCTGTTCTTAAGAATTATTTGAATAAAATGCGAGCAAGATATTGTTATAACGGCGGAGATTATCTGTTAAAAATCTGTTTCAAATAAAGAACATGATAAGTAGGGGGAAAAAAAAAGAGATCAAAAAGACGGGAGGGATGATGGACGCGGGAGATGGTATTTGTTAAAATAGATCAGCCAGGGATTCAAATAACTTACTTCAAAATGCAGTGGGGAGCAAGAGACTTTAATTTAAGGCTCTTTTTTTTTATATATATATATTACAAAGTTTATTTGTGCAGCAGGAGAAATAAAGGGAAAAAAAATTAAGGAAGAATTTAGTCATAGTTGGATTTTCCCCTTGATTTTTTGGGGTTTTTTTTTTTCCAGTGCTCAGAGTGAGAGAGACAAGGCTGTCAGAGCTGGTAGTCCAACAAAATGATGACATATTCGTGGTCTTGAGGAAAGAGAAATCCCAGAGCAAAGGGAGCAGAAGGGAATAAGGGGGAATTTCATAGCCCAGGAAAAAGCGCTGGCTGCGGACCTGCCGTGCCTTTGCTCCCTGAGAAAACATCACAGGAGGGAGGGGGGGGAAAAAAATAAAAAATAAAAATAAAACAACCCACCCTCCGTGGAAAACAAAACAGCTTTTTGCTCCTCCTGGCAGGGGAAAGGTTTGGACTTTTTTTTTCCCCCAGATTGGCAGCGTTTGAAAAGCCTCGGAGAGACAATGCGGAACATTCCGGGCTGCTGCTCCGGGGGGACTGGGGACAATGGGGCTCCTTCCTGCAGCAGGACAGCCCTTTCTAAAATTCTTCTTGTCATAATTCTTACTGGGATTCTTTTCTTCCTGAGCCCAAAGCTGAGGGGGGTTTCACCAGCATTTCGTTTTTCTCCCTTTGGGGTTTTTTTGGGTTTTTTTTTTCTCTTCTCTCCTCGGCAAATTCTGCCCTCGCTGCGATTTCTGCGAGTGAGATTTAATTCTGAGAGCTCCCGTGCCACCTTCTCCACAGAAAACTGCATTTATTTGCTGGATCTTAGTTTGGTAAATAATTGCCTGCCTTGAAAATGAAGTTGCTGCTCTCTGCTCCCCTGCATTAGCACGGTGTGAGGTTCTTTTTGTTCTCTGCAATCCATACTATTGACCAAACCCGGCCTGCTTTCGTTTCAATTGGAAGCAGCTTGTCAAAAGGGGAGGAAAAAAAATATTTAGTTAAAGTTGGGGATGCAAAACAACCCATTTTCGTGTTGTGGTGGGTTTTTTTTGCCTATTGGCAGAAGCATCCTTTAAGCATTCATTTCTTTGGGGAGGATAAATTGAGGGTTGTTTTACAGCGTGTTTCCTGGTAAGGAAAGGGATGTTTTTGTCTTCCAGATCTATCATTACATGGAACCATTTAAAAGACATTAAACACTGTTCAAATGCTAATGCCAAAGGAGGGAATGAAATTGTTGGGTAATATCTTAAATATGATCGATTTCTGCAAATCTTTTCTGCTTTTAGAATATGTTCCAGAAATCACTGGCAATATTTGGAGTCATCTGCTATTGTTTTAAACTCTTCCTAATTTCTTAGCATAGGTTGCACATAGATCATTCCTGATAATTTACTTCAGACACTTTTTTGCTTTATTTATATTTTTCTTTCTCCATAGCCAGAAATAAGTTTGAATTTGATTTGCCTGGTCGAAACTTGCTGTAAAATTTGAATTTAATTTGTTTTTTCCAGAGGTGCTTTCGTGTTTGAAAAATGGAGAGATTTTAGAAATTTTTTTCAATGGATCTGTTAGGAATCTGAAATATAAGGAGAAAATTTTTTTTTTATTTATCTTAACCTTCCTGATTTTTTTTAAATGTAAAATTGATGTTTAAGTAACATGGCCGTGTGTGGAAATGGAGGTAACCAGTAAAATTTTATAGTAAGTTTTAATATAAAGATTTTATAATAAGTTTTAATAGGATCTTAGTGTGTTTTAACAGTGGCTTATTGGCTTGGGATCTTGAAAAGATGGTGTGGGGTTTTTTAATCTCTAATCCTGAGAATTCCAGGCAGTCTGAGGGAGCAGGGCTCACCCTCTGATTTGTTCCAGGATTTCTTCTGTCTCATGGGGAACGAGATGGGCTTTAAGGTCTTCTCCCACCCCAACCATCCCAGCTTCCCAGGAGATCCTGACACGCCCTCAGAGATATTTTTTGCAGCTTTAGGAGCATCTCCATCTCAAATGGGAGGTGTCCCTGGAGGAAGGAAACTCCTCTCCCTGTTCACGTTCCTCCCAGTGAAGGACTTGTCTGAATGAGACCTTAAAGCTGGGACTGGAGTTTCCCTTGGGCAGGAAGGCTGCAGAGGGTGAGGCCTCGGGGTGGCTCAGGTTGGAGAACCATCAGGGAATATTGGATTGACTGGAATTTGATCACCATCAAAGACAGGTTTGGGTTGGAAGGGACCTTCAAATGGTTATCATTCCACCCCCTGCCGTGGGCAGGGACATCTTCCCCCAGCCCAGGGAGCTCCAGCCTGGCCTTGGACATTCCAGGGGCTCTGGAGCAGCACTCAGAACAGGCTCTGCTGGCCAGAGGAGGAGCAGGGTCCTGCCAGGAGCTGGAGATGGCCAGAGACAAGCCCAGAGCTCTGTTCCCTGGGCAGGGCTGCGGCTGGGAGAGCTCAGTCTGGAGCTGTGGTTCTCAACAACTGCTGCTCCTCAGGGTTTGTGGGGCACTTCTGGAGAAGGGCACAGCAATCCCAGCGTCTGGGCTGTGCCAGAGGCTGAGGAATGTCCTCCACAGCAGTGGGGTCATCTCCTGCTCTGCTGGGTGCTGGATGCTCAGCACCTCCAGCCCCGGGTGGGGAGTGAATCATTTAGGAAGGTGTTTCCCTCATCTCCAAAGCATCCATTCTTCTGCCAGTCCCGTGGAAATTTGGGGTGGTGGGGAGTGAATCATTTGGGAAGGTGTTTCCCTCCTCTCCAGAGCATCCATTCTTCTGCCAATCCCATGGAAATTTGGGGTGGATTCCTGAGAGTGCAGCACAACCCTCCGAGGGCAGTGACACAGGAGAAGGTGGTGGTGCCTCAGCTCAGGTAGAAAACTCCCCTCATGAACCCAAATCTCTGTTCCTCTGGGTTGCTCCCTTTCAGCTCTCCCTGGGACTGGGACATCTGCAGTGATCACAGCTGATTTTGCAGCTCCTCAGATGAAAATCCAATTTTTTTTTTTTTTTTTTAAGATGGCTCAAGAAGTGAGAGATTTCATCAATCAGCATTTTACCTGTTTATTTCTGAGCCAAAAAGGGACTTGCAGGGGTGTCCTCGGGAGCAGGGACAACCCTGATGGACATTCATCTGCTGCTCTTCAACCCTGCTGCTTCTGGAGGCTCTCAGCTCCTCAGATTTGTCCCTCTGCTTTATTCCTGGCAGGGTTTTTTGTGCTGCAGGTTGTGAGGAATGAACAGAGTGCGTGGATGCACGAGGGGATGGTGCTTGTGATGCCCTTGCTCTGTTTCCAGGCTGGAGATCCCCAGTTCTTGTGGTCTCCTTGTGGGATTTCTGAGTGTCTGGGTTCTCCTGAACGTTCCCACAGCTGCCTGGGGATGCCCAGGTTGAGGCCCAGGGAGGAGGGATCACCTCCAGTGGTTCAGCCTGTCCTTCCAGGATATCCCACCACGGTGTTTGCGGGGGGTTTTGAGGAGTTTGGACTTTGTTGGATCCCTCAGAGGATTCCATGATTTTCTTCTTGCTTAGTTGTGCTCATTTTCCCTCTTCCGTGTTGTCCAATAAGTTCCTCTCTGTTGTCATTTGGGTGACACAAAGCAAGATCCAGGTGGGACAAAACCCAGTTCTTTATCTGGTGCCTCTTTGACCATTCTTTGTTCTCCTCACCCACTTTTTGTGGTGCTGGGAACCTTCAGACACGCTTTGGGGTGATGATGGTTGGACTCTGTGATCTTTTCCAACTTCAATCATTCCAAGATTTTCAACAGCAATTTGCTAAATTTGGGTGTTTTGTTTTTTTTTTTCCTTGTCCTTACTCCTGCTGACCAGGGGATTTGTTGTCAGGGTGTTCTGGTCCTGCTCTGGTGTAGAAATTACACCTGAGAGGAGTTATTGTCACCACAATCCTTCCAACAGTGTGGAGCTTTCCGTGCCCACGTTGTTGAATTGTGTTTCTTAACTCTGGTAAAGAGATTTCTCACAGAAGTGGCTGCAGTTCAATGGTGGATGAAATAATCTCTTTATATAAATTTGTTTGGAGACCTCGGGGAAAAGCAGCATAATATAATTGTAAGAATATATTTAATATTAAGGTTGTTGTGAATTGTCTATTTATTTTTTTTTTATTTCGAAATAATTTTTTTTTTAATGTTTTGTGACAGTGATTGAAGTTTGCCATTTGCAAAATCCCCAGATGGGGATGAGGAAGGGTGTTTAGAATATCAGGAACAAATTAGGGGGGTCGTTCTCACTGCTTTGGTGCTTTGACTTCTTGCAGAAGTGTCAGCAGTTGCAATTCTGCAAGAAATTGTAAAATCTATCTGAAGATCATCCTTTAATTCCACAGGAATTGTGGAATGGTGGAGGTGCCCCCCCATGGAAACCAGAATATTCAGATATTCCTTTACCTTTTATATCAAGGCACAGATAAAGCTTTTGTCAGTAGGACACAGTTTTTCGCTCCTAAAACTCAACCCTCATTTGTACAAATGAAAAATAACTTCCATCTACTTTTAAAATCCATGGGAAAATAAATGCTGGCGTGTGAAGCCTCCCTTAAAAATCATAACTGTATGATTTGTTGGTAGATGGGTTTTTCTATTAAAGGAAAAAAAACCCCAACTATCAGGAGCTTGAAAAGCAGTATATATGTAAAGAGAAAATTTGTTAACTGCGATGGGAAGATCTAACCCTGGGTCACCTGCAAATCTCTCAAACAAGAGCTCCAGGGCAAGTCCTAATTCCAGGGAGTAAAAGGGAAAATTAAAGCTGGAGCTGGTGGCTCCTCCAAGTTACCCGGGGTGGATTCATTTGAGTTTCCTTGATTGTGATGGGAGAGGGATGGGAGAGGTCTTCTCAGCCCCCTCCCAGCCCCAGGATCTCCATGGAGACAGAGGAATAACCTCCTGGTCCAGCAGAAGTTGCCTTTCATAACCAGAGGCATTCATTAAATAGGAGATGGAGCAGGAGACAAACTTTGGCATTTTTTAAACCAACCTTAAGGGGGGAGTTAAAAAAAAAACCAAACAAAAAAAGCTCTTTTGGAGGTTGTCTTTTATGGGGTGGCTTGTCCAGGTTCCACTGGTGTTCCAGAAATACTGATGATGAGTTGATTAAATGAGGTTTATTTGCCTCATTTCTGCACATCATACCGTGTCACACGCCGCAGGTAAATCCACAGGAAATGCAGTGCACGTTCAAAAATACCAGGCAGCAGAGCTAATTCAGACTCAGACTGTTGCAGTTGCTTTTGGGAAGGCTGGAAAAGCTCCTGAGCAGGAGGAGCTGGTGATGGGCAGGGCTCAGAGAGGTTCTGGCGTGGCTCAGGGAGAGTCTTGGTGGTGAGAGGCTAAAAGTGGCTTTTCTGAGGGGGAATAATGGTCGTGGGATCTTGGAATGGTTTGGTTGGGAAAGGATCTGAAAGTTCAGCTTTAGAGTTTTTAACCCCTTCCACCATCTCAGGCTGCTCTGAGCCCTGTCCAGCCCGGCCTTGGACATTCCAGGGGCAGCCACAGCTTCTCTGGGAATTCCAGCCCAGTCCCTCATCACCTTCCCAGGCAGGAATTCCTTCCCAATATCCATCTAAATCTCCCTTTTCCCGCTCTGAAGCCATTCCCTGGGTCCTGTCCCTTGTCCCCAGTCCCTCTGCAGCTCTCCTGGAGCCCTTGGAAGGAGCTCTGAGGATTCCCTGGATCCTCCTCCTCTCCAGGTGAACATTCCCAGCTCTCCCAGAGGGGCTCCAGCCCTGGGAGCAGCTCCATGGATCCTCTGGAATTGCTCCAGCAGCTCTGTGACCTCCTGGAGCTGGGTGGTCCCAGAGCTGGACACAGGATGTTCCACCAACTCATCAAATCGCTCCTTGACGCTCCCAAAACGTCTCCTGCTTTTTTTATTATTATTATTATTGTCTTCCTTTCACTCTGGGGTTTCTCATGTCACTGTTTCACATTTCACTGTTGAAAATTCTTCCTGGCAAACACCACGATCTCCTCACAAGTTTTTTAGGGGGAGGAACACCCCAACTTTTGCAGCTTTTGAGCCTCAACCTCCGCCCTGGGATCCCTCCAGGCGAACCTGCCTCTGAAAACCTTTTATCTCCCAGTAAGGCACAAAACCCCGGCACCACGGGAGGGGATGAGGCAAAAAACGAGGGAACATTTTATTTGAAAACAGTTGTTAATGCTCAGTTAAAGCTGCTGCTCCCCTTCTCCCTGAACTGTGGGCAGGAGGAGGAGCCCCCGGCCGTAAAGTTGTCGGCGCTCCTTGCCTTTGGTTTATGGTCTTTGAAGCTGCCCCAAGAATTGAGAGCTGGGAAAAAAGGTAAACACCGCGGTTTTAGCAGTGAAAAATCTGTCTAATATAAATACAGCAAAGTTCAGCCCCCGCTCCCAAGTTGAAAAATACGGCTGCAGCTTTGTGGTGGAGGGAAGGGAGGAGGAGCAGAGCCTGGCCTCAGCAGCCATTTATCCCAGGCAGGGAGAAGAGGTAATCCATCTAACTGGGGGAGTCTCGGTGGCATTGCGGAGAGGAGAGAGCACAGGAGCTTTATTTAATTGAGAAAATGAATCAATTACAATGATGTTGCATCATCAGATGCGAGGGGGGAAAACGGCGGCGATGTCGTTACACGGGGTAACAGTGTTAAAAAGTAATTGAGTGTCTTAAGCGGTTTGAATCAATTCCAGGTAGTGGCACCAGCTACCTTAATGCAAAATTTATGAAGATGATCTCCAAATAATTTGTTGCCATCAGAATTGTGTAATAAAGGCTGGTAACGACGTGTGTGGGAGCGAGGGCCACGGCTGGGCCGGGCTCCGGAGGAGCCTCCGGTGTCACGGGGAGAATTCCCTAACACTTGGATTTGTGTGCCTTGATTTTTCATTAGGAAGGCTGAGTGCTTTTATTAGAAATGATATTTTAAATCTTGCCCTGGAATTGGATGTAATCATCCCCGTGTTGGGGCCGCTCCGTGTGACCCCACCTCCATTCCTTTCCCTGACAAGAGCTATTTTTTTCCAGGAAGGAAATGTGACTGATGATCTGTTTGGATAGAAACTGTTCCTGTGCTCTAATGTAAAGAAGCTCCAAATCATCCCTATTGGATCAGCTCGGTCTATTTTGTCATTTAACATCTGGAAGTGGAGTAGGGGGAGGAAAAAAAAAAAAAAAAAAGGTTTTATGGCCACGGAATATTTTGCTTATTAGCAAAACCAGCAGATTTATTCTTTTGGATTTTAATAGATGGAGATTGACCATTAAAAATTATAATGGGCTGCTTCTGCCTATTTATTATATTGTATTTCCCTCCTTGGAAAAAAATAGACTTATACTCGAGAACTTGATGTTTGTGTGCTGCTAATAAAAGACTCGAGGTGTAGAACACCAGCTATTTCCTTGGTGCTGCTCTTCACCCTCCCCTCTGTTCCATTTTACTGCTGGGAAAGTGTTCCTGGAGGATCCTGCCCCTGCTGGGGATGGGCAAAGAGCTTCCAAAGCAGCACCAGGAGAGGGACAATGTGGAATGGAAGGGGCCAGGCAAGAAATGGGGATAGAAAATGACATTTTTCACTGAGCATCGTGTTGTGTTTGCATCAGGATTAGGTTGGCTCAACAACAACTTCGTGTGTGTTGGGGAGAAGCAGGGAATTCATTCCCCCCAGCCCTTGGAAATGGGGTGCTTTGGGAATGGGCTGGGAGAGCAGCATCCCAGAATTGAGTGTTTTCCATGAAGTCCCTGCTTTGTGGTTCACTCTTTGTGCTGGCTGGGATCCTGCCTTTGTTTCTTTTGGTGGGGCAGGAGATTGGGTGGCTCTTGGAGCAGTGGGAGGGTCTGTTACCACAAACTGTGGGTGGATTGCTGCCCCGGATTGCCCAGAAATTCAGGAGACAAATCTTCCCTTTCCAGCTTAAACCAACCCAAAGTTCACCAAAGTTCCCCATCTCGTAGGTGGCGATGCTCTACTCAGAGTCCAAGGAAAAGTGGAGAAAAAACTTGGGCAAAAGTGGAGTGTTAAAGGCTTTCCTGAGCAGCAGTAGATACTTCAACCACATAATTAAAGTTTTCTTCACAAAAAAAGGGATTGTGAGCGCAGCCTGGCAGTAATCCAAAATTCTAATTTCTGACTATGATTTAATTTCAATTTTAAATAAATCGGTTTTTAATTTAAAAAGAGTGAGCTTCATAACATTAGCAATGATTGCAACATTAAGCCCAGTGTTCACAATCTAGCAATATAAAACATTATTTATATCTGAATCGTAAACAGCCTTTTGAAATGGATTATGGTTTTTCTTCCTATTCTAATACAACCTGGAGGGTACTAAAAAGTGTTGTGTGAAATTAACATTCTGCTGACTTTCGCCTATAAATGAGAAGCGAGCTATTAACATTTGTGTATTTTCATTATGTAAATTGTGTTAACACATGCCCACAAATTGCCACCAGCGATGCAATAATTTTCTCTCAGTGATCATAATGTGTCCAAGTGAGTCATTTTGATTATGACATGCTAATTACATATTGTCTTTTTTTCAGATTCAGAAAAACCAGGGATCTTTAATGGTAAGCTTTATGAGTTCAGAAAAAAATTCACTTTTCTTTTTCCTGATGGCTGCTCCCTCTGCATGCTTGAATGCCTTGTTTTAAACTTAGCAAATTGCATTTTGAAGAAAATGCAAACCTTTAACTGCCTGTATTAGATTAGGTACCATTAGAAATAATAGAACATCCTGAGCATCAATGTTTTGATAAGAGTTTGCTGCCGTTGATTAATCTTGCTATATTTTATTGCATTAATGATTTTTTCTTTCCACTCCACTGTAAAGATATTGCATATAGTCTAATACTTTTTTTTTTTTTCCCTCTTCTCTCCTTGCCATTGCAGCCTCTCCAGTTATTGCAGTGCATTGTTGATGAGGTGAGTCGTCGTCTTATGTGCTTTCACTCCTAAAGTCATTCCTAATGGAGTGGAAAGCTTATATTTTGTTTCCTAATGAAGCACAATGCCCAACATCCTTCCCAGCACAAGTTGCAGCTTGGAGCTCTCTCACACATGAACTGCCCTGGTCCCACTCTCTGCGCTTTTTCTGCTCTAAATATTGAGTTTATCCGAGATTTGGGTCTCTCAAAAGGCAGCCCTTGGAGCTGCTGAGGTCCTGGAGCCTCAGCCCCGTCCTGGGAGGTGTTCCTCTGATGAGTTGGGACAATCAGATCTTCAGTGTGAGTGTGTTTAAGGTGGTTTTGATGGGGGGAAATAAAAAAGGCTTTTTAACGAGGAGAGGAGATGAGGGGTGAGCAGCAAAGCACCTGAGTGTCACCCAAATGTTTTTATTCCGTCAGAAGGGCAGAACAAAAAACTCCAGCAAAAAAAAATTTGCCTGGAGATGCAGGTGTGAGCAGGAGACTGGATTGCAGTGGGGAAACATCCCATTTCTGGGCTGGAACACTCCTTGCTCTCCCACATCCCTCCCCAGCTGAGCTGTAGCAGGGTCCCTGAACAACGAGGAGATAGCTGAGGGCAGACCTCTGTCTTCTAAACACCTGAAAAATATTCCACACTCCTTGAAAAAGTGGATTTTCTTCTTTTTCCTCCCTGAAAAAAAAAAAAAAAAAAAGGCAGCTCAAAGCCAAGAGACTGAAATCTCTTTAATAACTGTATCACCACTTGGATGCTTTATAAAAGGTGTGCTGTTGAAAAACTGAAGTTTGTAGTGTTTGTAATGTTTACAAGGTGATGCTGCTAATTAGGGAGTTCCAGCCAGGAAAAAGGGGCCGTGACTCTTCCAAACTTGCCTCAGCCTCTGGCAGGGTTTGGTTTCCAGCTCCTCAGGTCGAGTGGCTGGGTGCTGAGGGGTCTGAAACGTGTCTGAAGTCATCCAGCTGCCCCCAGCCTGTCCCTGTGAGGTTTGTTGAGCTGGGGTGAGCCGAGTCCTCGTTTCTGGGTGAGCACTCCTGGCCTTCTCTTGGAGAATGACTGAGGCTGAGCTGAACTCCTTCCTGCAAGTGGCATTTGGGCCTTGAGGGGTGCAGCTGCATTCAGATGAGCAGAGATCCTCTGTGTGAAGAGTTCTCCCAGCTCTTTGCCTTAGCTCCTGGTGGAGATCTGGTTCTTTGGGTGATTTTTAGGGAATTCTGCTTCTTTAATCTCTTCCATCCATTGTTACTCCCCTTACACACATCCTCGGTTGAGGTGTGGACGTTCCAAAGCACCAGTGGTGTCATCCCCACCACCAAAAGGCCCTCTCCATCCTCAGGGAGGTCAGCTATAAACAATCCTCTTCTCACCTGGGTTTTGCTGCCACACCAATCACTTCTCTGTGGGTGCTGCTGCCTGAGTCTGCTCTAAAACTCAGCCCATTTTGGGGTAGGTTGTTGCACTTGCTGATCTCAGAGATCTTTTCCATCCAGCCTGAAGGATTCTGTGACCTCCTGGCAGCTTTCAGATCCTCTCAGGATCAGAACTGCTCCAGTCTTAGCACAAAAACTTCATCCAGGGCCCTTTGTGCAGGCTGTCAATATCTGAGTGCCCAGCTACCTTCACCGCTGGCATTTTGGTGTTTTGGAGTTCTGTTTGATGTTCCACAGCCAGTGAAGTCTTCACTCTCCTGAGGTGGTGGTCAGTGTGGGCTGCTAAAGCTCAGCTCAAAGTCATTTAAGCTCCACTCGCTTCTTTTTGAGCACACTCAGTGTCAGAGTGGGAATATTCAGAATTAGAAATCCTGAATTGTGAGACTGATTATTCTGGGTCAGCTTTTCCCCTTGGCTCTAAGGAGGTCTTAAAATTCCCTCAGTCTTTCCTCTGGAGCCAGCTAAAGCTTCAGAGCCTGGTCCAGGAGAAGCTAGAGGTGTTTTAAAGTGAGGAATTGGAGACCTTGATTCTTTCTGGTGGTTGGTAGTGATGGGATTTGGTAGAACTTCTCACCAAAACGTGGCAGGAATCCAAGTTAATATTAATTCATAGGATTAATTAATTCAACTGCCCAGAGAGGCTGTGGCTGCCCCATCCCTGGAATTGTCCAAGGCCAGCTTGGATGGAGCTTGGAACAACCTGGGATAGTGGACACTGTGAAATAAAAACTGTCTAAAAACGGGAATTTTTAGATTTTCTGCAGTAGTGGGATTTTTGAGGCTGGTTTTAAACTCTTAGTGAAATACATGAACCACAGTGGGTCACTTTGGCAGTTTGCAAAGTGTGTTTGTCCCTTTCCTAGGACTTCAGTGGACTCAAAAAGGGATGGATGAGCAGTTTGAGAAGCAGGATAATTGAACCAAAACCCAAAAAAAGCCAGGCACAGTGATTCCTGTGAAAAAACGATGCCTGGTGGGTTGTGTTGAGAAATGATCTTATGGGGCTGCTAATGGCATCAGGGCCAGGATTATTTTTTGATGGCAGAATTAGCAATGAGGAGCACTGTGTGTGTGGATGGGATAAAGTTGCCTGCCAGAACCTTTCATTTTTTACCATGTGGTGACTTCAGAGTGAGCTCTGATCCAGCTCCAAATCAGCCACGCTCATTTCAGCAACGATTCCTGTTGGAGCAGCATCTCCCACCGTGGCAAGAGCCCTGCTCCTGGCCCAGAAAAGGGGATAGACTGCTTGGGAATGGAGTTCCTCCTGCCACAGCCAGCAATAAAGGCAGGCTGCTGTTCTCTGGGAGCTCGGAGCAGTTGGGTGTTCCAGCAGTGGGCTGAGTTTGTCTCCAGCTGCAGGAAATGTAGATTATTCCCGTTGGGAAGGACACATGTGGCTGCCTTTCCACACCAAGGATGGAGAGGGGCTGGAAGCAGGAGCCTGGCTTGGAAGATGTCCTGGTTTTCATGGTGGTGCAGCCAGAGAGTTTGCCATGGAATGGGGGTGGTGCTCCCAAAGCCATAGGGGAGGCTTCAAATGATTCCTGGAAGTTTCTGCTGTCAGAATCTGTTCCAGATGTACGAGAAGAGTAGAAATAGGAATCAGAAATGCAAAACCCAGAGCCCCAGGAGCAGCTGAGGGAGCTCAGCCTGGGGAAAAGGAGCTCAGGGGGAATTTGTGGCTCTGCACAGCTCCCTGCCAGGAGGGGACAGCCCCAGGTCGGGCTCTGCTCCCAGGGGACAGGGACAGGAGGAGAGGGAACAGCCTCAGGCTGGGCCAGGGGAGCCTCAGGGTGGATATGGGGAAAATTTTCTTTGTGGAAAAGGTTGTGAAGCATTGGAACAGGCTGCCCAAGGCAGTGGTGGAGTCACCACCCCTGGAAATGTTCAAAGGAGTGTGGATGTGGCACTTGGGGACAAAGTTCAGTGGTGGGCCTGGAGGTGCTGGGTTGGCAGCTGGACTCAATGATCTCAAAGGCCTTTTCCAGCTTTGACAATTCCATGATTCTGTGACTGGAGAAATGCAGGTGTTCACTCTGAAGCCTAAATACTGCAGGTGGAATCCACAGGTTTTTAACATTCTCACTGCTCGTGGTCTCACAGTTTCCCGTGATGTTTCCTCTTGAGCTGACAGAGGAAATCCTGCCTGTTCCTTGCTCAGCCTCCAGATCTCCAGCAATATCCCAGCCAAGCCACCTGGGCCACTTCAGTGTTCCCCCGGCTGATACCTGCAAGCATCACTCAGGAAATCAAATTCCACCTCCAAACTCCAAGAACTGCAGCACTGATTATAATTCTGCATTTTCCTTTCGGTGCATTAAAACTTCTCCCTGTGAAAGGTCAGTGAGGCAGCTCCACATCTCCAGTTTGGTCACTGGGTTCTGCACCTCTGCAGAAAAATCTGGGATTGGGTTTTGCAGGAAAATCAGAGCTCTGTTCATAACATTTTTTCGCATCCCTTGAAGTGGGTTGAGAAGTGACATTCTCTTCAAGGCTCTTCCAAACTGTAGGTCCTTATTTCCCTGTTCTCTTGCTGTCAAAATCTGTTAGTAGGAAATCACTGGTTAGAATCATTTAGGTTGGAAAACACCTCAAAAATCATCAAATCCAACCATTTAGTTGCTTCCTCAACTGTCTTCCAGCTGCAGAATTCCTGAAACCTTCTAAAAATGCCTTTTTTTTTTTTTTTTTGTCCTGATCTCTGCTCAGCTCAGCATTCCCTGGGTGGCTGCAGCTGGGTCCAAAGAGCCCCAAAAAGCTCAGACCTGGGAGCTTTGTGTTTTTCAGCATTTCAGCTTCCCATCCTGTGGATCCCATCAGAGGTGTGTGCTCTGCATGTGGAGGAGGTGAACAGGCAGAAAGCTGGAAAACATCCTGTAGAGCCCTTTAAATATTCCTTCAGCTCTCCAGGGCTGTTTTGTTTAACCTTTCTGCAGCTGGAGTGTCCCTTTCTAGGAAAAGCAATTCCTGCCAACCCCTGGAGCAGTTTGGGCACCAGCTCTGTAGTTAAACATCAGCTCTGCTTTCCAGCCTTTTCCTCTTCCTCACCTGAGAGGAATTCATTTTGGTTCCAGCCTTTTCCTCTTCCTCACCTGAGAGGAATTAATTTTGGTGTCAGAGATACTGAGGTTTGTCTCGCTGTAGTCGTGATTTAAGCGTTGCTTTTGGTTTATTTGTTTTTAATTGTGTTGGGTTAAGGAGGAAAAGAACTCGACTTTTGCCCATCAGTTGGAAATGATTGTGTTATTCCAGTTCCACCCGAGGCTCGGGGAGGGGAAACTTCCAGGAGCAACTCCTGGGTTTGCACAAACAGGAGGCAGCATTGCAAAAAAACCTGTGTGGCTTAACAAGCCAGGCAGAAATTGAGAAGAAAAATTAATTAGTTCTCCTCATGAATCCTTACCCTGATAGCTTCATGAGTAAGCAGAGAGAAGCTTGCCATGAGTTTCCTGAGCGTTTCTGTGAAGTGCCCCCACAGAGATACTCGGTCTCACAAGACTGCAGTTTAATCTAGCTCAAGGACTTTGCAAACTCCACAAATCAAAGACCTCTTTTTTTTTTTTTTTTGTCTCTTTTTAAATCCTTACTCCAGAAACATTTAAGAGCTGGTGGGGTGTTAACGCTGAGCTGGTGAAGCATTTCAGTGTCAATGTGTTTTCAAGTTTTTCCCGTGGAAAAAAAATGAGCTTACACTTAATCCACTAGTTGTTCTTATTATATTTTTTTAATGTGGTTAAATATACCTCTCTGCTTATTGGAATAGCCTTAACAATTCCCAGGATGTTCAACTTGATCAAATAACATGGGGAAGGTTCCTGAATTCCTTCACCTTGTGAATGAATCCGTGCTGCATTTTGCCTTGGCTATAAATTCAGGTAAAAAAAAAAACTCAGCAAAAAACTCAAAAAGGCTCAGAATGAAACAAGATTTAATTTCTTGTTTCTTTAGGAAATTCTCCTTAGATTCTCAGGTATTGATTTGAATGTAGGAAACCTGGAAATTTCGGGAGTCTGGAAGATTTCCATGGGTTTATACACGTGTCTGTGTGTTTACCCAAAACCTACAATAATTTCTTTAGTGGATGAGCTGGTTTAAGGAACAGTTTGATGGAGACAGAAACTGTGACCTTACCAGTGTATGAGATTCAGAGACTCCAACAGGAACAAGGTAAAACCACAGGTAGGAATTGCTGAATAATTACCTTTAGACCAACCTGAGCAAGAACCTTCCCAGGAGAAACAAGCTCATTTAATGGTTCCTAAAACTCAATCTTGTGGATGTCAATGGTCATGCTTGATTATTTGCGGCGGTGTTTTATGAAAAAGCAATAAAAATGCATCGGGAGGCTGCAGAGGAGGAAAGGGAACAACAAATGGGTTGAGGTTTTTTCTGCCAGGTCCCCTCAGTGTGGCTCTGTGTGTGTGTTTGTGTGCCCAAACCTGCCGTGCTCTGCTGCCTGATGAGCGACAGGAGAGGGAGGAATTCTGGGCTTGGTGGAGAGAAAAAAAAGCAATTACACTTCTGGTGGAAGGATTAACCTGTTTTTGTAGAGGCACAGAAGCCTGGCTGATGCCTTTTTTTTTATCTTTTTTTTTTTTTGGGAGCTACCTAAAAACACCAGGCAGACAAAATTGAGGGAATTAAAAGCAGTTGTATTTATTGAAGGGCCTTCCAGGTGCATTTCAGGTATTCCCACACCCAAAAAAATAGACCACAGATTTTTATATCTTTATAAGTTTGGTCCGTTTGCATGTTGAGGGTTAATCTCCCAATTACAGCTTCAGGTAATGAAGTCATTTACCCCAAGTTTACCCCAAACTGACTTTAGTTTCCATCTCTGGGGGCAGTGAGGGGTCCTTGATCCCCAGGCCTGGAGAGGAATTGTTGTGTGTGCCCAAAATGGGGAAAGCAGCAGCTCACATTTGGAGTTTATGTTAAAGAACTAAACACTAACACTTCATGTTAAAGAACTAACACTAAAGAAGTGCAGGATTACAAATACATGAAAGATATACAAGCTAAAATCCTAAGGCTAAAATCTAAAAATCATAAAGATCCTAAAATCCTAATCCAATCCGTGGCAAGGGGAGGAAGTGCCGTGTCCCACACTCCGGATTATTCCTGCACTAAATCCTTTCTTTCCTCCCTTTTTGTGGGCTCTGAAAAACATCCCCCAATAGCTACAACCAAATAATCCAAATACCCACTGGACCAGGAGCACCCACACAGGGGGAAGTGTCTGACATTCCCAGGAACTGGAGGAGAAAAGAGCTGGAAGAGGAGGAGCTGGTCCCCAGGAGGTTTGAGCTTTTGAGGCAGGCTGTTTTTTGGGGATCAAACATTGGCCCTTTCACCCTGGGCTCCGTCCAGCTCTGCAAATAAACGAGTTTGCTTTGGCCCCTCCATCCCCACCCCGAGGTGCCCCCACGGGTCATTTGTCACTTTTGGCACCTGCTCTTCTGAGAAAAGAGCAAGAGGTGCAGAGATGTAATCATCCTTCACCTTCCTGCCCAGGCTGGAACAATCCAGGGATTCTTTCAAGTCTGGGGCCACCTCCAGCCACCGCTGGCTGCTGCCAACTTGTTACCTGTGAGAAGTGCCCTGCATTAGGCTTGTGCAGGCCTTTTGAAGTAGATTGGCTGGAAAAAAAGCAGAAATAGATTTATTATTTTTTTTTTCCTCCCCTTTCTGTTGTTGTTTTATATAGATCTATTGTTTTAGGAATGCTGTGGAAAGAAAGTTGTAAGAGTGAATCTTTGATTTTGTTTTTATGGAGGGAGAGGGGTTTTGCTGGTTTTTTTTTTTTTTAGGGGTGTTGTGGAAGGAAGTTGTCTGGAAGGAGTAAATCTAAATTGGGAGATGGATTTTATTTATATGTGTATAGATATATTATTTTTTTTGTGGAAGAAATTGTCCTTGCAGGAGTAAATGTTTGTACAAATTGTCATTCACTGCTCTCGTTGTAGCCAAAGACCCTTCACTCAAGAGTTGGACTTGGTGATCCTTATGGTTCCCTCCAACTCAGAATTTTCTGGGAACTACGGTGCATTTATTACCTGTAATTCCACCTGGCAGCATTTCTGGTGCATCTAAAACTTACTAAAAAAAAAAAAAAAAAATCACTATTTGGCCACAAAGCGAAATGCAGCTACTGTAGAAAAGCAAATATAATTTTTGAAAGCTTTAGTACGGGAAAAGCGTAAAAATTCTTTAATCCTAGAGGTTTCTGAGGGCTGAAGTGATGAGTGCTTTGCAAAGCACAGGCATTATTTATGAAATGCTGCCATTTCAGCACCCGTGGAGGAGTCAGAGCAGGAGTTTGTGCCCAGAGGAGCCACAGGCAGGGAGAGCCAGGGGAGCCCGGAGCAGAGAGGAGCTGAGCTTTGGTTTGCTGGCTTCTGGAAACTTCCCTCCTGTGGCCCTGGAGCCACAGGACCATGGCAGCTCCTTCTGCACAAACACAGCTGAGGGGAAAGAACGGGAAAATTTAACCCTTCCCACAGCAGCAGGAATAAAACCGGCTTGGTTTCGGGGAATCCGCTGGGAACTGCAGCCTCTGGTGCCACCAGGTGCTTGGAGGACGTGCTGGTGACAATTGTCCATCCTTCCATCCGTGGGGCTGGCCCCAGGGGACATGGATTTGATCCCTAAGTTTTCCATCACCACCCTGATGGCATCACTCAAACTGTTTTTTCACTCGGTGTGCATGGTTGGTGTGGAGAAACCAGGGAGAGAAATCAGGGAGAGAAACCAGGGAGAGAAATCAGGGAGAGAAATCAGGGGGAGAAATCAGAGAGAGAAATCAGAGAGAGAAATCAGAGAGAGAAATCAGAAGGAGAAATCAGAAGGAGAAATCAGAAGGAGAAATCAGAAGGAGAAATCAGGGGGAGAAATCAGAAGGAGAAATCAGGGAGAGAAATCAGAGAGAGAAATCAGGGAGAGAAATCAGGGAGAGAAATCGGGGAGAAATCAGAAGGAGAAATCAGGGAGAGAAATCAGAGAGAGAAATCAGGGAGAGAAATCAGGGAGAGAAATCAGAGAGAGAAATCAGAAGGAGAAATCGTCTCCTGCAGCAGATGCCAGTCGTGGAGATGTTCCTTGGATGCTTAAGGAAAACTCTGCCTCCTGATTTTCCTGATTTTTTTGTGGGATTTCTCCTTCAGAAGGATCTGGTAAATCTCAGACATTTTAATACGTCCTGAGAAAACCTTTCACTCTCAAGAAATGGTGTGTGGGGTAAGAGCCCTGAAGGTGTGGAAATCCTGAGGGGTTTTGGTGTTGCTTGCCACTCAGGAATGACTCCCAAATTTCATTGACATGAGAGAGTTCCAAAAAGAAAAAAAAAAGAAAAAAAAAGCAGCTCCAAACTGTATCTGTTGAATTTTCTTCTTGAGGTTATCCATGTAAACCTGCAAACTGGACAGGAGAAGGAGGAAGGTGCTTTTATCCATGGGGTTTTTTTGGTTTTTTTGTGGATTTGCTGGAGATGATTTATTTCCTGAGCCACAGTAGCACCTCTGCCCCTGCTCTGCTGAGGGAGAGCAAACAGAGCAGGAGGAGAAGTTCCAAATACTCAGTTGGAGGAGTAAGTGAGGATAACGCTGGGATCTGTAATTCCAGCTCATATTGTAAAGGTTCCAAAGGATTGGCTTCTGGCTCTTTGGTGGTTCTTTCTTCCTTTGTTCAGACCTGGGAGGGAAAACGAAAAAAAAAGGAAGATCCAGATCCTAATGTTATTGCTGCCTTCAAAAGAGAGGGATTTGGGAGGGATTGTTCAGTGTGCTCATTCTCAGGTCTTCATTTAGATAATGTGGCTTCCCCTGACTCCGGGGAAGTCAATAAGGTTTATACCAGAGCCCTGGCACTCTATAAATTAAATATTAGGAGCAGTGTTTGAAGTTTAAAGCCCTCCCTCCTCCTCCAGCTCGGGTTTTCTGCTGCTGTGCTTTTGTCTTTCTGCCTGAGCACCTTGCTGACAAGTGCTAATAACAAAATGCCAAGAGAGGGTCCAGTCGGAGTTACCACGCATTAAACATTCTGAACTTGTCCTTTTGCTCATAGATTGTGCATAATTAATAATTAAACGGTTTCAGTTGTAATGGGTTGACCTCCTTGAACTGTTCATTATTCACAAGGCAAAGGCATCACTCAAACTTTCTTCCCTCTTGCCCTTCCCTCGCTCGGTGTGAGCGGTGGGTCTGGAGAAAGCAGAGGCTGCTCTTGGCTTCTCCTGCAGCAGATCCCAGTCCTGGGAATGTTGTTTGGATCTTCTCCTGCAGCAGATCCCAGTCCTGGGAATGTTTGGATCTTCTCCTGCAGCAGATCCCAGTCCTGGGAATGTGGCTTGGGTCTTCTCCTGCAGCAGATCCCAGTCCTGGGAATGTGGCTTGGGTCTTCTCCTGCAGCAGATCCCAGTCCTGGGAATGTGGCTTGGGTCTTCTCCTGCAGCAGATCCCAGTTGTGAAAATGTTGCTGGATTTTCTCCTGCAGGAGATCCCAATTGTGGGAGTGTTTCTTGGATCTTCTCCTGCAGGAGATCCCAGCTGTGGGAATGGTTCTTAGATCACCTGCAGCAGATCCCAGTCCTGGGAATATTTCTTGGGTCTTCTGCAGCAGATCTCAGTTGTGAAAATTGCTGGATTTTCTCCTGCAAAAGATCCCAGTTGTGGGAATATTTCTTGGATCTTCTCCTGCAGCAGATCCCAGTCCTGGGAATGTGGCTGGATCTTCTCCTGCAGCAGATCCCAGTTGTGGGAATGTGGCTTGGGTCTTCTCCTGCAGGAGGTCCCAACTGTGGGAATGTTGTTTGGATCTTCTCCTGCAGCAGATCCCAGTTGTGAAAATGTTGCTGGATTTTCTCCTGCAAGAGATCCAAATAGTGGAAATATTTCTTGGATCTTCTCCTGCAGCAGATCCCAGTTGTGGGAATGGTGCTTGGATCACTTACAGCAAATCTCAGCTGTGGGAATATTTCTTGGGTCTTCTGCAGCAGATCCCAGTTGTGCAAAATGTTGCTGGATTTTCTCCTGCAGGAGATCCAAATTATGGAAATATTTCTTAGATCTCCTGTAGCAGATCCCAGCTGTGGAAATGGTATTTGGATCTCCTGTAGCAGATCCCAGTTGTGGGAATGTTGTTTGGATCTCAGGGAAGCAGCCAGTCCTGGGAATAACCTTCCATGGATCCTCAGAACCCCTTGGTGTCTTCCCTGCCATTTTGGCATCATCCCCAGGATGGAGGTGTTTATGACACTGGCAGTTTATGAGAAGGAAAGAACCTTTCCCCAGTCAAAATGGAACAGATCAGTTCCTCACTCCTTTCAGATCTTGGATTTCTACTTTCTTTCCCTCCGTGGTGTGATTATTTCCCTTTATTCCCATCTCTTGGAGTGTCAGACACCAGCTGGGAAAACCTCAGGATACAAAATGAGTTCTGCCTGCACATCCTGGCCTTGAGCAGCCTGGTCTAGTGCAAGGTGTCCTCGAGGTCCAGCCTGGATTTCCTTGAGCCTCCAAAAGGCTTTGCATTTTTCAGGCAAATACCTGATCATTCTGTGTGCACTCAAAGCCTCGGGATGGCTCCATCTCCTTTCCATCCCCAAATCCTGTGTGTGTTCATCTCCACCTTCCTACACAAAAAACTCCCTTCCCCAGCTCCTCAGAGCAAACCGGGCGTGGCTGTGGCCAGCAGGGCAAATACCTGAATTGAACAGAAAAATATGCCTCAAAAAATTGGGAAAAAATAGAATTTAACATTTATTTCTCTCCAGGTGAAATTTTCTTGGGCAGGAGCTGCACAATCCAGGTTTTTATGCTGATGTTGGAACAACTTCTCCCCTGGCCTGGATGAGCCCAGAGGGTTTGGAATAACCAGAGTGGGACCGGAGCAGCTCATCAGCTTCTCCTCCCCTCTCATAATGAGCTTTCTCTCCATTATGGGTCCGTCATCTCTTGTGAATGCAGAAATTATCACCTCCCAAATGAGTGTGAAGTGCTGCGTGCCCGTCCTGATCTGTGGACTGAGCTGAGCTGGCAGCCCCTGCCAGGGATGGTTGGCTTGGGGAAAGCTCCTCACTGGCATTTGAGTTAAAATAAACTGCAGGGTTGGATTGCTGGGCACAGCCAGGCCCCCGGGGAGTGGTGTCCCGTGGATTCTGTGTGTTTCCTGCCTGTCCCTTCTGGGTCCATCCCATGGATTCTGTGCCTGAGGCTTTTCCTACCTGTCCCTTGTGGGTCCATCCCATGGATTCTGTGCCTGGGGCTTTTTCTATGTGTCCCTTCTGGGTCCATCCCATGGATTCTGTGCCTGGGGCATTTCCTACCTGTCCCTTCTGGGTCCATCCCATGGATTGTGTGCCTGGGGCTTTTTCTATGTGTCCCTTCTGGGTCCATCCCATGGATTCTGTGCCTGGGGCTTTTTCTATGTGTCCCTTTTGGGTCCATCCCATGGATTCTGTGCCTGGGGCTTTTTCTATGTGTCCCTTTTGGGTCCATCCCATGGATTGTGTGCCTGGGGCTTTTTCTATGTGTCCCTTCTGGGTCCATCCCATGGATTCTGTGCCTGGGGCTTTTTCTATGTGTCCCTTTTGGGTCCATCCCATGGATTCTGTGCCTGGGGCTTTTTCTGCCTGTCCCTTTTGGGTCGATCCCATGGATTCTCTGGCTGATTTTCTGCCTGTCCCTTTTGGGTCCATCCCATGGATTGTGTGTGTTTCCTGCCTGTCCCTTTTGGGTCCATCCCATGGATTCTGTGCCTGGGGCTTTTTCTATGTGTCCCTTCTGGGTCCATCCCATGGATTCTGTTCTCAGAGCATTTTCTGCCTGTCCCTTTTGGGTCCATCCCATGGATTCTCTGGCTGATTTTCTGCCTGTCCCTTCTGGGTCCATCCCATGGATTCTGTTCTCAGAGCATTTTCTGCCTGTCCCTTTTGGGTCCATCCCATGGATTCTCTGGCTGATTTTCTGCCTGTCCCTTTTGGGTCCATCCCATGGATTTTGTGTGTTTCCTGCCTGTCCCTTTTGGGTCCATCCCATGGATTCTCTGGCTGATTTCCTGCCTGTCCCTTTTGGGTCCATCCCATGGATTCTGTGCCTGGGACATTTCCTGCCTGTCCCTTTTGGGTCCATCCCATGGATTCTCTGGCTGATTTCCTGCCTGTCCCTTTTGGGTCCACCCCAGTGGCTTCAGGGAGAAGTCCAGGGAGGTTCTGCTGGGCAGGAGAAAAGGATGGGGAGAAATCTGCTCTGCCTGAGCAAGGCTGGCATTTCCCTCTGTGTTTTCTCTGTTAATACAGATAATTTTCAGGGGCAGTTCTTTGAAGTGGAGAAAGTTGAATTGTGCTGCTGCTTTCCTTGTGTTGCCTCCACTCTGCAGCAGAAAGCTTCCTTGGATTGTTGTCATCTCTAAGTTTGGAAACAATAAGCTCTCCCTCACCCAGCCCAAGTTCAAAGAGAATTTGGCCACGTTCTATCAAGCACTCCTTGGATTTAATAGAAGTCTTTGAAAATCGTCGAGCAATTTTGGCTTCTCCTTTTACTCCTCAGCTACTTTTGATTTAATTGTATTTTCCAGCGGTTTCCAATTGTTGGGATTGGAAACAAAGCCTTAATAAGAGTTCTAGTTAATTCTCTCTCTTGTAATTACCGATCTCATTTTTCTGATAATTGGCCACAGCAATTATATGTATATTTACTAATCACACAGGAGGCTCTTGCAGTCGTGTCTATCTGCCACCATTGATAATGGCACACACATTGCAGAGGTGCTTTTATCATCTTCTTTTTTCCACTACATCAAAGCTATTTCCCCCGTTCCCCCATAATGAATACATGCATGCATTTGACACAGTTGTGTGCTAGAGAAATTGTTTGGCTCCCACCAAATGCTGCACGCTCCGAGTTTCTTGCCTGCAGCGCTGGAAGGTTGTATGTAATGATATATTGCTCATCCAAATGGCCAAAGCACTCCAAAGCGCAGTGAGATTAAAATAAGTCATTCCTTTGTTAATTTAAATAGGTGCATGTATCATACTTTGCGGGGTACTTGGTGGAGGGATGGCAGGGAGGGAAAAGAGACGCCGAAAGGTATTTTTAATAGCAAATGAGAATAGATGAGAATGGAGTCATTTGCAGCTGCGTGTTTTATGTGGCTCTCTTGTTCCAACTGTAGGTCTAATGAGATGACACTGTTAAAGTACTCTGCAGTGTAATTTCATTACATCCTGAGCTGTTACACTATAAACACAGTGGAGCTCTCCGTCATTCCTGGAAAAACTCCTAAATTCGTAAAGCCCTTCTTTGCAAATGGTGATGTTGTTTGTTCCCTGTTCCTAATCTTTTCCCGTTTTTTTTTTTTTTTTTTCCTCCCGTGCTTTTTTCCTTTTTTTATTTTATTTTTTTTCTTTTATCCATAAATACTGGCTGCTTGTTTTCTACCATTGGCTAGCCTGGTAAATCCTGCTTGGATGGGGTTTTTTATGTTGGGTTATTTTTTTTTTTTTTGGCTTTTAAAAATTCTTTTTGCCTTTTAAATCGTGAACAGGCAGCATATGAGGACAGCCTGGAAAATGAATAAGTGTAAATAAACATGAGTGTAAATAAATAGCGAATGCAGTGAAAGAAACAAAGGTCAACACAAGAATAATTTCACAGCTCTTTGTTAATTACAAGACCATTTGTGTGTTACTTAAATAATCATTAATTTCTCATTTACACTTTCCCTACCTTCCTTTTTACCCTGTGGCTATCATTGTCCTTTTTTCACCTCCCCTCAGTGTCTTTCCACATGTTTTTTTTTTACCCATTGTGTAATACTCATTAGTCGAAATTCAGTGTTTTATAACACATCCCGCGAAGAATTTGTACCTTTCCTGCCTCAAATCCTGCGTGTGAAAAGAGGAGCCTTTGGGGGGTTTTATTCCTGGGGGTTCCACTGGGGTTGGTTTTGTTGGGGTTTTTTTTTTGTGTGTGTGTGTTTTGCTGTTATATTTTGCTTTCAAGAAGAAAAAAAACAACAACAACCAAAAGCTGTTCCGTGCTCCTGACTGTGCTCCTGTGTGTGTGCAATGGCAGGAGTCGCCGGTGCTTCCAGCCGGGGAGTTCTCGGAGCCATTCGTGCACTTCATCACTCAATGGTGAGCTGCTTTTTCTCCCCACTGCATGGAAACCATCCGTGCTGTTAACTGGCCTCTGCCCCACGCCTTCTGCCGTGTGCAGCCCCTTCCCGGGGCAGCCTTCAAATCACCTCCGTGTTATTTACACAAAGGGTCGTAAAAGTACTTCGGAGGGTTCAGCCCTTTTTGGGGTTTTTTTTTGGTTGGGTGGTTTCTTTGGGTTTTTCTTTTTTCCCTCTCTTTTTTTTTCATTATTTATTTAATATAAATACTATTAAATAAATAATATTTCTTATTTATTTAATATTATTTATAATATTAAATAAATATTATTTAATAATAATGTTTACACATATTCGCACCCTGAGTGTGGGTGCTGAGGTTCTTAAGAATTCACCTGCAAAATCAGGTGTGTAATACCATTATTGAGGTGTTTTTTATTAATTTTTTTTTATTTATTTAATAAACCTCACCCTGAGTGTGGGTGCTGAGGTTCTTAAGAATTCACCTGCAAAAGTCAGGTGTGTAATACCATTATTGAGGTGTTTTTTATTTTTATTTATTTAATAAACCTTGCCCTGAGTGTGAGTGCTGAGGTTCTTAAGAATTCACCTGCAGAATCAGGTGTGTAATACCATTATTGAGGTGTTTTTTATTTTTATTTATTTAATAAACCTCGCCCTGAGTGTGAGTGCTGAGGTTCTTAAGAATTCACCTGCAGAATCAGGTGTGTAATACCATTATTGAGGTGTTTTTTATTTATTTATTTTTTAATTTATTTAATAAACCTCGCCCTGAGTGTGGGTGCTGAGGTTCTTAAGAATTCACCTGCAAAATCAGGTGTGTAATACTATTATTGAGGTGTTTTTGTTGGTTTTTTTTTAATTTATTTAATAAACTTCACCCTGAGTGTGGGTGCTGAGGTTCTTAAGAATTCACCTGCAGAATCAGGTGTGTAATACCATTATTGAGGTGTTGGGGTTTTTTTAAAATGTTTTTGTATAAAACTGCCTGGGTGTTTCAGAAGGCAAAACGGCCCTTGATGAATTCGTTGGCTTCTCAGTAAGTAATTTTTCCTGAGAGCTCTGCTTCTCAAACACACCGCTGGGTATATTTGCTGCCCTTAAAACAGAATAGTTGGTTGGTAAACCTTTTAAATGAAAGGAGAGCTGGGGAGAGGAGGAGGAGGTAGAATAAACAATACAGGTCTTAAATGAGCAGAGGATACAAATCTGAAAGGTAAGAGATCCTAAAGAAGCAAAGCGAAGGGAAAAATCTCCTTTTGGCTGTCTCACACCCCTCCAAATCCAAAAATAATTTTTTAAAGGGGGGTCCTTTATGCACAGCAGAAGGAAGAAGCTGGAATTCTGTAAAAACAGGAAGTTTGGAGGGAGGAACATCCCCTCTTGCAGGGCTGGGTTCAATGAGATGGAGCCAGCTGGGTGGGAGCAGGAATCCAGGGCTGTGTCTTTATCCAGGGATTTCTCCTGCTGCTGTCCCTCTCCTCCCCCAGGCTCTCAACCCCACACAGGGCAGGCTTGGCACATTTGGGGGTTTTCTGCCCCACGCCAGCTGAAGTGACCCCAGAAAAGTGAGTTTTGAGCAGCTCACAGAGCACAGAGTGTCTCTGAGGCCTGCCACGGTCTGTAACAAATACAGACACACAAAAAGCAGGCTGATGAGCGGTTAATTAAAGTAACTAAATAATTAAAGTTTGTGTAACAGAGGCCTCGGCTTTCGGTGCTCTCAGCTTACCAAAAACCTCCAAGGGTTTTTGGAGGATTGTGCAGCACAACCCTGGGTGTGGAGCTCCAGCTCCTTTCATCCTCCCCGAAATATCGATGACAGGCCGGTCTCCAAAACAAATTAAAACCAAACCCAAAACCAAAAAAAGCAAGAATGGAGGCAGAGGGAGGGAGAAGCTGTGTTAGAATCCCCACAGATGTCAACCTGCAGCGTAAGTGATGGTGGCTAATAGCCTGGTGGTCCCAGGGGACACAGCTACTTTGGGCTGTCAGATTAGAGCTGCTGCCTCAGACAGCTTCTGGGACTTGATTATCAGAGGGGCTCCGAGTTATTTGTAGGGGGGGGGGAAGGTAAATTGTGTCCTGAATACCTCCAATTTACAGCCCAGCTCGTTTGGTGGTTCACATCCAGGCCTTGATTAGCTGTGCTTTGTGCTGGGAGCAATCACTGCTTCCAAAAAAACCCCCAAAAATTTAAAAAAAAAGCAAATTAAGAGCAACTATATCTTATTTAAGCAATCCATTTGGAATAACAGTGAGAGATGTCAAGTGAGCAGCATCCCAGACTTGCTGCCAGCCCCTCCAGAAAGCCTGGCTGTTTGGATGGAATCCAATTAGTCCGTGGGCAGCTCCTGATGGTCACCTCTGTGCCGCGTTATTGTGTTCCCTCACGCAGCTAAGGAGAGCTAATTGCACCTGTTGCAGGGAAAAACTAGGGCTGCTTGCATGAGAAACATGATCTTATAAACAGGTTAATGCTGTGTAATGAACTATCACCCTGCAGGGTAATGGAAATAAACGGGGGGAAATGAAGGTAGGAACCCCGGGCTATCGAGTGCTCGGCGCTGGAGTTGGATTTCCCACCTGTTCAGATAATTCTTTGTGTCATAATCCCCAGAAAAATGGGATTCGGCTCTCCCTGTGCCTCCTGGTTTTTAGGGAACTCTCTAATTACACACCTTTTGTGGTTACAAACAGTTTTGAGCCCAACATCCCATCAGGGATGGAAAAATCCAGGAGTGTTTGAGGACTGTTAGGAACCCTGTCTCCCCTACACTGAAATTCCTCACTCTGTGATCAAAGAGAGAAAATACAGTTGGAAAAAATGGGATTCAGCTCTCTCTGTGCCTCCTGGTTTTCAGGGAACTCTCTATTTACACACCTTTTGTGGTTACAAAGTTTTGAGCCCAACATCTCATCAGGGATGGAAAAATCCAGGAGTGTTTGGGGACTGTTAGGAGGAACCCTGTCTCCCCTACACTGAAATTCCTCACTCTGTGAAAAAAGAGAGAAAATGCAGTTGAAAACATGGGATTCAGCTCTCCCTGTGCCTCCTGAGCTGACTGGTTTTTGGGGATTTCTGCATTTACACACTTTTCATGGTTATAAAGAGTGTGGAGCCCTAAAATCCCACAGGGGAGGGCTGAGAGGGAGGGAAAAGCCATTAATATTAATTTGGGTTACTGTTAGGAGCCCTGTCTCCCATCAGCACCTGCTAAAGGTAAGAAATACACTGAAATTCTTCATTCTGTGGTAAAAGAGATAAAATACAGTTCAATATTGCAACACTTCAGATGAAGCAGTTCAACATTTCAACACTTCAAATGAAACAACTCAATATTTTGACATTTCAAATAAACGAGCAGTTGTTCTGATACAAACGTTTTGTTTTGTGGCACAGCATGAAGAAGCAGCCAAAGGAAAGGCCAGCACCTGAAGATTTAATGGTGAGTGAAACAAATCAAGTTTGGATTTGTCAGTGAATATTTTCTTGATGATTTACCTAGAATTTTATCCATTTTTTTCCCTGCATTTTTCAGTGTAGTCAGTGTATTTCTCTCTAAACTCTTCCTGCTTGTGCAATTCCATATTTGCACCCAAACCAGGGGTGGGGTTGTGATTCTGAAGTTGGTGGGTATTTTGCTGTTACCCTTTGTGATTTGGGGAGTTAATTCAGAACTTTCACAGCCACTACCGAGTTTCAGCCAAAACCATTTTGAGCCTTGCCACACGTTTTCTTCCAGTTTGGATGTCCAGGGATCACAGCTTGATGTAGGTCACTGTCTGTCAGCATTTGCCAGCCTTCACCTCCCCAAATGTGAGGATTGGAAACAGAGTTCAAACATGGATTTTAATGAAGTGCCAGAGCCACCGTTGTCACTGGTGCTGGTGTAAAATTCAGTCAGATTGGCTGCAGGAGGATGAGGGAATATTTGGGGAGGTGTGTCCGTGGGCTGAAATCTGAGCTCAAAGCCTGCTTCTCGTGCTGACAATTATCATCTTTTCAATTATTAATTATTGCTGTTAACAGCAGGTTATGCAGACTCATGATCCCCTCTGACTCACCTCAGATACCTTTAATTTTTAAATGTTTCTTTCCTTTATCTTCCGTTTGCTGTAACTCTAAAGCTCCTCTAAAATCACCCCAATTTATTTGCTGGGCATGAAATACACAGAGACAACTGGGATACAGGAATATTTGTGAGGGGTTTTAAGAGGATCAAGGCACTGGTGCATCCTCTCATTTCTTCCTTCCACTCTGGGAGATGTGAGGAGAAAAAAAGTTTTTTCTGCTGCAGCATTTCTCTGGTTAAAGGTTGATCCCTGAAGGTGCCCAGGGGCAGGTGTCTCAAAACCCACCCCAGTGTCAGCTGAGATCCTGGTGAGGAAAGTATTTACCTGTGAATCTCATTTGAAGGATATTAACTCCACCAAATCTGCATTTGAAGTTAAATACCTCACTGAAGTAAAACCTTAAAGTTTATCAGAGTCCCCCCCACTTTGGGGTTTTTCATACCAAAGGCTGATTTTGGTTTTTTTGTCTTTTTTATTATTATTATTATTATTATTGACTTTTGATGGCTGGGGAATTCTTGCAGTTAGTCATATCTGAGAAAACTTGGAGCAGGTTCTGGAGCTGCAGACACATTTACCTCGTGCACTGTTCTGCCATGGCTGGGTGCCTCAGCCATTAAAACAATGGAATGGGCCTTCATAAAGCCTCTCTCCCCTGTTTGCAAATGCACATTTTGGTGGTGGCAATAGGCCTGCCACTTATAAATAAAACATCTGCAGATCACACACGACCCCCCCCAGAAGTGTGCGTGGGGATGTTGGTGAGCAATAACACCACTCCAGGGTGTAGAGCCATAAAAATGAGGCCAAAGGGTGAGTGCCTGCAGTAGCAGGGAAGTGCACAGATTTATCTTTACAACTACATGCCCTGGAGTGTGCTGGTCCCCCTTGGAAGGAGGTGTTTTGTGAAATTATTTGGAAATTCTGGCGCCTCTAGGGGGGGAAAAAAATAAATAAAGGAGAAGTGTTCCTACTTTTTAAACAATTTAATGCATTTTTTTCCTCCCCTCCTCCTTTCTGTTCAGTTAGAAATGGACTTGCAACAACAAGTAGTAAAACAGGAGCTGCTCACTCCTTTATATTATAGAGGATATTTTATATATATTTTATCTATTATATTTGTTCTGTTTATAGAGTCAAGCCCTTTAGATTTTTTGCTTTCCCCCAGTCTTGTCAAGGAGCCCTTTGTTTATAAAATGAATGTGGATATATACATTGGCACTGTGTGTCTGTGTGCAGTTACACACAGCATATCTGTGCCTGAATATGTGTACAGAAATTAATTCAGAATTGCTGGAAAACGGGGCCAGAAAAAAAACAACCCAAAAAACTTCAAATACCGCTTGAAATAATATTTAAATATCGTTTAAATATGAGGTTGAAGAAGCTCTCCAAGGTCGTCGAGTCCATTTGGTCCCCACCTTGTCACAAGCAGAGCAGAGCACTGAGTGCCTTGAGCACAAATACCCTGTGAATTCTGGAATTTCTCACCCTTTTAATCCTTTTAGTTCCCTGTTCCCGAGGTTGCCACGTGGTTCGGGTGGATGTGAGGAGTGCACAGAGGGATGTAAATACTTGTGGATCTGAGGAAGTTCACAGAGGGATGCAGTGAAACCCTGGATCTTCAAGGTCACCTTATCACTGGTTTGAACCAGAGCAGGATTTCAGCTTGTTCACTGAATTTTAGGGGTTTTTTTTTAATTAAAAGCACTGTGCCAGCAATGATGGGAGGTGTCACACACAACCATCCTCACCCTCAGACAAACCAGAGCATCATCTTCCTCCCCTGTGGACACTCAGCTCTACCTGAGAGTCACTATTCTGTGACCAGTTCAGGAGAATTCAAGGGTTGAAAAGCAAAATGAAGGGAGCAGAGGATTAATCTTTTCCTCCTCTGCTGATAAATCAGTGGATTTTAAATGTAGTGCCAGGATGGATTTCCCCTGCCCATCACACAAAAAAGTTTTATAAACCCCAAAACATCCATTCTGACAGGAAATAAGGCTGAGGCTGGATGTAATTCCTGTTTAAACCAGGCTTTTCATGACCATGGATGTCCATGTGCAGGTGGATCAGGCTCCTGTATTTATTCCCTTTATTATTTATTTACTCACGGCCCTTTCTTCCATTCAGCCATCCTCAGAACAAGACATCCCACTGCTTCTTCTGTATGTAGGAAATCAGATCAACTGCCTTGCTCCACAGCAAGGAATTCCACCAAGTAATGAGGAAATTAGGGAAAGGAACTTAGCAGTGGCCATCCTGAACTTAACTCTAAAATGCTGCTCTTTTATCTCCAGTTTGTTCCCTCTTAAGAGGAAGGCAGAGAGCCAAATAAATGGAATATATTCCTGTATTATCACAGGGAAGACTGCACAGTCATTCCTCTCTGCCTCTCCCTTTTTAACATGAAAACCTCAACAATACTTATATAGAGAGATTTCTTGTATGTATATATATTCTTATATATAGAGAGAGAGAGTATGAAGAGATTTTTCCCCTTTTCACTTGGGGTTTTTTTTTGTCAGAAACACGGAGTTTTTTTGCCAGAAACACGGAGTTTTTTCCAGCTTTTGGGGCTTCTTTAGGAGTTGTGCTGTGGCATCCCAGGGAAGGTTTCAACTCCTGTTCCTGCCCCGAGTTCCAGGGCAGCACCCAGAGCCCGAGCCGTGCCTGTATTCACGGTGTTTTCCCCGAGCTTTCCCATTCTAAGCTCTATTTAATGGAATCTATGCATAGTAAGTAATCAGGTCAGAGAGAAGCAACATCCCCTGTTTGAGATCAATCGCTGGCTAATACTTTATCTAGGCCACTTTATTATCTCATGCTGATTCCATTCCCATTCTCCTCCTCCTTTGTAAGCGTGCGCTTCAGCTGTGGTAAAAGTCCGCCTGGCATACATATTAAAAACATATACCCATTCTATCTGTATGTAAATGGGGGAGGCACAGCTGGATATCGCAGGAGTTTGATTTACTAATAGTTATTATCTGTTCTAGCTGTTCAGAGGCAGAGAGAGTTGCAGGGAACAAGCTAGCGCAGAAATTGCCTTTATGATATCACCGCCCCGCTTTGGTAATTGTTTAAAAGCTCTTCTTGAGCTGCAAGCTCGGCCTTGGCTTCTGCAGATTTATTATTTTTTTTTTATTTTTTGGGGGGGAATTGCTGGAGTCTCTTGGTGGGTTTTGTTTGGTTTTGTTGTTTTGTGGTGTTTTTTTTTTTGGTTACTGCAGCGCTGAAATTCCTCTGTGCTGATTGTTGGAGGGAAAAGCGTTCAGGTAAAGAAATTGTGTGTGAAACACCAAAAGTGTGGGGCAGTTATTCCTGGGCAGGTATCAGAGCACAGCCTTTAGGGTTTCTCAAGGAAAAATTGGGCAGGGAGAAAATGCAGTCACCTCCTGCACACTGCATTGCTTTTGCAAAGATCTGATGATTTTTTCGCATTTTCAACACAACCAAGAGCTTTTCTCCTTTTTAAAATTTAAATTGATTAATTTTTTACTAATTTAAAGTAATATAAATTTTACTAATTTAAACTCTGTGTGACAAATTGCACATCATTAATGTCAGAGCCACTGACATGCTGGAAAGCCTCTTCTCCTTTGGTATTTTATTGATTTTAATGCCTAATGCAATTGTGAATTTTCCCGTTCTTGTGCATCCAGCAATGCCTCTCTCCATTCCATGAATGGCTCTAGACCAGGCACCCTGATTTTATTTGCTACAATGGGTACTTTTTTTCCCCTGATAAACAGTCAGTTTGTGCATTTAAATGTCTTAAGACACGTGTCAAGATGTTAGAGACTCTCAAAAATGGATTCTGGCTGCCTGTTCCCACATCTCCAACAAGGACCACGAGGAAATTCAAAATGTGAGGCTTTTTGGTGGCTGCATTTTAAGTAGCTCTAGTCGATGTAGCTTTATTTTAGAGGGTGTGCCCAGTTGGTTTTGTTAAACCCCTGGCTTCAGCTCTCAGGAAAGACTTTCATGGTTTAAACAAACAAATGGAGGATCAGCCTAATCCTGCCTGGATTTTCACCTAAACCCCCCGAATAAAGGCAATAACACGCTGGTGCTTAGGTTTGTCAACAAAAGGGCTTTCCCCCAGTGACACCAGCGAGTGGCCAGGCCTGGGGCTTGGGTGATGCTGATTTTGGGGATGGACCAGAGGGCTCTCAGCAGTTTCCCTTTTGCCAGCACCCCCCAGAGATGCTGTGAGATCATCTTTAGAGATCCGTGGCTGTCGTGTGCACCTGTCCAGATGTTTGGGCATCGTTGCTGAATCACAGGGAGCCAAGAATTTGCCCTCCTTGGCTACTTTTTATTGGGTTTTTTTTTTTTTAATCCAGTCCAGGATCTCCCATCAGGGCTGATAAAACTGGCTGTGCCTGGATCTGTGATGAATGGCTTTGTTTGCAGATGTTCAGCCTCTCCTCTGCCACAAGGAGCCCAGTTATTCACTCCATGACAAGGGGAAGTTCTGACAGGCACCAAACACATGCAGATGAGAAGGAAAGGGCTCTCTCCTGGTTTCTCAAGGGAAAAAAAAAATAAAAATACAGAGCCAAGTGTTTGAGCTGTTGTAAATATAGGATTGTTTAGGTTGGAAAAGGTTTTTTAGGATCATCCATGAGATATATGTGATGAATAACAAACTGGATCTTCAGTCTCTCAGTTCAGACCTGCAGAGGTCCAGGAGTTGTGGAGCAAATCCTGGGTGTGCTGAAGACAAATCAAAATTTATCTTGAGGCGAGGGTTTCACAGCAGGGCTCAGCGTTCTCCTGTCACTGGGTTTTCAAAATCTTCCTTGCTCAAGGTAGCTTAGGAGGAGAAATACCTGTTTTTCTTCAGGTGGCAGCATTGCTCACTGAGCTGAAACTGGGAGAGGTGGGTCAGGGTGGGAGAGACAAGAGGAATATTTCCCCTCTGCTTTCCAAAAAAAAAAAGGGGAAAGAGCCATCTTTGTCCTCGAGGGTGGGAGTTCTTCTTTGCCACCTGAGAAACCAGCTCTGGAAATGGAGAAATCCATTCTCCAGGTGTCACTAAATCCAGCAGTCCCCCAAGAGCCAGGTGGTGACAAGGTTTGGGGCTGAGCTCTGGCCTTTGAAGGCGTTGTCTTCACTCCCTGCCTGCTGCACCCATGGCCCTGGCATCACCCAGCTCCTCCAGCCAGGGGAACGTCTGACTTCCCCTTCCTCCCCTGCCCTAGAGCTGCACAAAACAGCACAAAACTGCAGCTCTCCCCAGTGAAATGTGACCAGGAATAACTGGAGTTGGCTCAAGGAGGTGTTGAAAATCTAAGGAAATTGGACAAAAGCGAATTGGCAGCGGCTTAGAGGGACGCAGTTCATATTTTTTTTTTTTTGGTTCCTCGAGTCTCCTGGGCTTTTGCAGTTTAATTTGAGCAAATGTTTCATTTGGCACTGCTGGTTGTTCAGTAGTTCTCCAGGCACAGGGACAAATATTTACATCTCACTCATTCTGGTGGCAGAATTGCAAATCTTTCAGTTGCTGGCTATTGAGAGGTTGGGCGTTTGCCTCGTTGATGTTTTCTGTCAGCTGTCTTCCTTACGTATTTATTTTTAAACATTTTAGAAAAAAACAAATCAGTTAGCAGCTCCAAAAAAAAAAAAAAAAGACCCGAATCTTTAAATCCCAGAACACTGTCCTTTCCCTTCATTCCAAATTCATCAAGGAATTTGCTCTAACAGTCAAACTGTTGAAATCCACGTCGGATTTTTATGTGTGTCATGAAACTGGCATTTCAAATGGATTCCAACTCTCTGTGTAGAGTAAAATGGCTGGTGCTTGTGCAGTGCCACCTACATGTGGGTCTCTAGTCCAATTAGCACCTCAGGACACTCCTGCAGTATTAAATAAGAGTAATAATTGCCTATGAATGAGCAGAGTATAAAGCAGGAGATAGAGATATGGCTTCTTAGTGACCTGTGGTGCATTATGCCTCAAATCCCTTAATCAGATTTGTGCCGCTCTTGATTCTTCCGTCCGCAGAAATTCAGCTGGAGGATCAGGGCCTGAAGTAGTAAAAAAAGAAAAAAAAATCAATTAATACGACTTTCTAATTTGTGCAGTTGACAAAAAAAAAAAAAAAAAGAAAAAGAAGAAGAAAAAAAAAACTGCTTATAAATAGGGAACTTTTTTTTTCCCTCCTTAAGAGAAAGATTTCTTTTAATTGGCTTTTCATCGCGATTGGCAGCGCTCGACGATGACCGTAACTTTATTTGGCCGGACAGCTGGAACCCCCTTACTCCAGGTGGGGTTTTTTTCCCTCCTTTTTTCCCCCATCAATGGCCCTTTTTTATTCTTATTATTTTTGTTCCTTCTCTGGCTGGCATTTCCCTGCCAAAGAGCCTTTTCTCACCTTTGTCACCGCCACATCCCCGGTGACCATCGGGGGCCCAGCTGGTGGCCAGGAGAAACCTTCCACCATTCCAAGAGAGCTCCCCGGCAAAACCTGTTGAGGATTTCAGAAGTAGCTTTTTTTTTTTTTTTTTTTTTCCGATGTGAAATGAGTGTTAAGTATTAGTAATCGGGAGATTAGGGCCCCGGGGACAACGGGAGATAAACAACCGCAATTAAGGCAAATCTGCCAGAGTCAACAGAATTGAGCAGAAACAGATGCCCCTCGCCGTTTTGGGGGGGATTGATTGGGAGGGCACCGAGGAATCGATTTTTGTCTTGTTTACACTTCCAAACCCCGGTGATAAACTGGGAGGCTAAATATTTCATAGTGCCTTCTTTTAGTTAATTTTTTCCTCGGCTCCTCACGGTGACCAGCCTCGGCCTTCACAGGGAGCAGCTAATTGCCTATGAAGGGCCCCTGTGTTTAAATGGGCTTGACAGGAATTTAAATTCCCTTTCAATCAACCTCCGTGCTCGCAGCCTGCTCCACTTTTCTAATTTTTAAATTAAACATGATTTCTCTTTTTTTTTTTTTATTTATTTTCTGGGTTATTTTGGTTGGTTGTTTTTTGGTGGTTTTTTTTTTTTTCCCCAGCCAGAGGCAGAGCTCAGAACACACGGCTTTATTCAGGCTGGAACACCAAAATCCAGCCCTGGAAAAGTTCATTGTCCCATAAATGTGCATCTGCCCGCTCGGATTTGATGGGAGAGGTTTGGGGGAAACCTCAGCTGGTGGAAATCTCCTCTGTTAGGCTGGGAAGAGTCAGGTTCTCACCTGGAAAAAGCTCCCTGTTGGGGTAAAATCCAGCTTTGAGCGTGGAAATGGTGTTGGTGGCCTCGGTCGTTGTTCAGTGACCTCGGGAGAGATTCAAAGGAATTTATATATATATTATTTTTCCCCCCAAGCCAACTAGTGGTGATATGTTTTGCCCTCTCCGTGTTTTCAGCAGGGCTCTGTGTTGATTCCAACGTCGTACCTGAGCTCCTCAGACGAGGGGATTTGGCAGCACCTTCACCTCGATGATTTAATCCTTTCTTTAGTCCCTTTACAAAGCCTGGCAAACACGGGGATGGTGTTTTGCACTCCATGCAGGCAGCGTGGGGCCATTGGGATGCAGGATGATCGCAGTGCTACTTTTAAAACCAACTTGTTCATTTGCTGAAACTTCATCACAGAAATGCTAACGAAGTACGAGCTGTTTCATTCTCCCTTTTTGCTTCCAGCCACATCATTTTCAGGGTTTTATTTTTTTTTTTTTGCTTTTGTTAATTGTTGTTATTTGTGTGTGTGTGTGTGTGCACACAGCATTTTCTTCTCTAAGGTTTGGGTGAAAAACATTTCAGAGATTGTTTCAGTTTTACTTCAGCTTGGTAATTTGCTCAGCAATTTCTTTTTTTTTTCCCCCAGTAGAAAAATTTGGGGAAAACAATTGTTTTCTTCACCTTTCTCCCCCAGTCTAGGGGAACACCTGGAGGAAATTCTGTAGGGAACGTTTAGCCCTCACTTGAAGGAAGTGCTGTAGGGAATATTTGGTCCTTATCAGCGTTTAATTCCTGACGAGCTCCTTTCAGTGTCACCGAGCCCATTGCTGTGCTGGAGCTGAGGACCCTTCTGCAGGTGCAGCTCCATCAGGGTTCAGGTCAGGTGCATTTCTGGGGTGAACTCTGCCCTTTCCGAGCCCCCCACTCTCTCATTCTCATCACAGCCACGTCTTAGAGCTCCCGAATTGAACGGATTCCAAACGAACCCCCACCAAAGATGTGCTCCAGGCACACACCTAATGAGCCCCAGCTACTAATGGGCTCTGAGGCCACAAACCAGAGCAGAGCTGGGCAAAAGTCAAACCTCTTCCATCCATCCCTGAAACGTGGCACCGAGCGTTTTCACTCGGCAGAGCCGCTTCTGTTGTCGACAGCTTGCTAATGTTGACAGCCTCCATCAGCCCTGGGCCACTGTTCCTCCTCCGCAGCTCCTCTCACCCTCAGCAGCACTTGCAGGAGTCAATCCAGTGAGATTCCGGTTGCTTTGGTTGGTTTGAAGAGTCGTAACACAAGAAGGGAAGTGCCTTTGCTGGGAGCTGGCCCGTGTCCAGCCGAGCAGCGCCAGGGACAGTCACCGGTTTAACAACGAGTATCAAAAGCAAAACTGCTGTGGGCAAGGATGATCTGCAGATGGGCAAATGGAGTCCTCTGTGACACAGCCAAACCCTAAACTCTGCAGTAAATTTCAGGCCAGTCTTTGCCACAGGAAGGGAACAAAAAGCCAGGGTCCTGCTTGAAGGCAGGTCGTGGAGCTGCTCCGATTCCTGCTCTTCTGACCTGAAAAATTCCCTCTTGACCTTTTGTCTGGTGACGAGTTGGCAGCTTGGACACATCAGTCAAGTGCACGAGGGGTCTCTCAGGTCTGTTTTGGGGTCACCAGCTGTCCAAAGCTTGGGAAAACAATCCTTTAATCGTGACGAAGGATCTGTGTTGCGGTTTAAAAATGGAAATTCGGGTGAGGTGTGTAGACAGTTGCTCTTCAGGTTTAGGTGTTGAGGTCAGAGTTAAGCTGTTCCTCCTCTTGGCCCATCCATCAGGCCTGGGGGCTGCTGGTATTTGAAGGCAAATTCCCTAAATTGCAGGAGAGTTTTGGTGCCTCAGCAAAACTGAAAATCGCTTGCAATTAGCTTCATCATATAAAAAGGAAAAAAAATGCATTGGTGAAAGTCGATCTACAAATAGATAAATAATAAGGGGGGGAAGTACCCCTCAAAAAAATATATATAAGGAAGAAATCTAACCCCAAGGCTTCAGTGCTTAGTTGTGTTATCCATTTGTCTCTGCTTTGCATCATCTTTTTGCTGTCTCACGTATCACCAGAGGGATAAAATCATTAGTGTGCTAATCTAGGTAGCCATCGTTCTAAGGCTGACCTAGGCTAATCTGCCTTTGCAATTTCAAGAACTATGTCTGACTCCTCTGAAAGTAACCTTAAATTGTAGTCTTGTAAGAATTCCAGAGCTGTATCCTTCACTCCTTCTCCTAATGAGGTTATGACCAAATGCTCATTATAATTGCTTTAGACTCCTTTTAATTTTCAAGCTTATTAATCATAAGAAGAGTTATTTAAAATTGCATAAATTAATCTTAGATTAAAAGCCCATCAAAGCCTCGAAACAATTAAGAATAAGTAGGATTTCCCTGGGGCAGCAAGTTTTATTTTAATAGTGTAGTCAGGTGGATATCAGAACATTGAAGTATGGTAGTGATTAATGTATGCAAAATTTAAATGAGAGTTTTTTAAATGGCAAATCTAAATCACATATTGACCTAACTGTAGGCTTTAACTGCATTGTCTGTCATATATTTAAACTGTTTAGTAATCAACATTTTAATTACAGCGTATGTTAGGGAGGCCATGCAACAAACACAACTCCCCACTTCCCGAGTGGAGCTGCTCAGCAGGCTGGGCTCCGGAGCCAGCAAGGAGCAGAAACTTCCAGCAAAATAATCAGCCTTGAGTGGCTTTTGTGTGGATGTGATCTTATTCCTGCCTCATCCCCACCCAGAAAACCCTACGGGGAGTGTTCAGGGTTGGGGCAGTGGAAGGTGTCCCTGCCCAGGGCAGAGGCAGGACTGGGTGGGCTTTAAGGTCCTTGCAGCCCACGACTGGAGCATCCCATGATTCTGTGACTCCATGATTTCATCCCCTGCTCTGGGGCTTTCCATCCAGCCCCCAGCTGAGCCAAGCTCCGGGGATGCTGCAGCCTCTCCAGCACAGTCCTTGCCCTCAATAGTCTGAGGACAGGAGCAGGGAGAGAGAACTGGGCCAGCAGACACTCCCAGATCCAGCACAGCCTTGCCAGTCCCAAGGAGGAGCTGCAATTTTAGGGTTAAACTCAACCTGGGATCTGCAACCCCATTTGGAAGAGAACAAGGAGGCTGCAGCTGACCTTGCTGCAGCTTTGGGACACTGGGGACACTGCTGGCAGACACACAGACTGAGCCTCCCAGCCCCCGCTGTTCCAAGCACTTCAAGTGCTCACACTTCTCTTCAAAGGCTTTAAAAGAAACAAATCTCGAGATTTCAAAAGGGAAAGAAGAGATGGAGCAGCAGGATCACACTCAGTGTCACACAGGGTCCTTTCACCCGTGGGTGCCTTCTGTGTCTCCCTGGATTAACGTGTGCTCAGCCCTCAGAGGTTTTTGGGGCTTTTTCCCAGAGTTTTTACCCCACTCAAGCCTCAGAAGCTGCGTGGAGCATCCCCTGAGGATGCCCTGCCACCTTCTGTGCCTGTGAATTCACGATGTTTTGGGAGAATTGGCCTGAGGATTCCTCGCTGCTATTCCTGGCTGTGGGAGCCGCAGTTGGATACTGTGCATGGCTGGCACAGATAATTAGAGCAGCTTTTAGTGTGGCTTGTCCTTGGAGGCAGCAGCTCGAGATGGAAAATCCTCCAGCACTGGAGGCAGGGGTGGGCTGATGAAATCCTAACACGTGCTGAGGTCACTGCAGGGGAACCCGGGGTCAGCTCAGGGTGGTTTGGGTTACTCAGCATTTTGTGTTTCCAGGAATTCTGTGAAACTGTTTGGGTCACTGTTTGAGGTCAGTTTAGGATGGTTTGGGTTACTCAGCTCTTTGTGTTTCCAGGCATTCTGTGAAACTGTTTGGGTTACTATTTGAGGTCAGGTCAGGGTGGATTAGGTTACTCAGCATTTTGTGTTTCCAAGAATTCTAGGAAGCTGTTGGAGTTGTTCAGCTCTTTGTGTCTCCAGGAGTCCTGGGAGCTGTTGGGGTTGTTCAGCTCTTTGTGTCTCCAGGAGTCCTGGGAGCTGGTGGCAGCTCCAGAGCTGAGCTTTGTGTTTGTCCTGTTGGAGGTCGCTCTTGTCTCCCATTAAGGGTGAGGATGGGCAGGAATTTCCCCTGCAAGAATCCATGCCCTGGGTTAACTACAGGAGCTGTAAACAGGCACAGACACCTCAGTAGCAGTGGGAGAACCAACTGGGATGTGCTGTTGGACAGCCAAGGTGGAATTTTTTTGGAGTTGGAGGGCTGAGCTGCCAGCCAGGCTCTCCTGATTGAACATTTGCTCGGTGGCTTTCCTTTGAGCAGAGCTGGAGTGGGGGAAGGCGTGGGACCTGCTCTGGGAGCATCAGGAGTTGGGTGGTTTGGCGTGTTTCACGTGGAATTAGTGCTGGCAGGGCTGGGATTCTGCTGAGGGCTGAAATTCTGCTCAGGTGAAACAGATGCCAGGTGTTGACCAGAGATCAGGGTCAGAGGATGCTCTTCCCACTCCCAGCTCCTGCTGCCAGAGAGGAAGGAGGGAACGGCAGGGAAGGGGAGCAGGCTCCCAGTTCTCCCTTTATCCTTACCAGGTGCTGTGTTCTGTGCAGGAAAAGCTGCATTTGATGCATTCAGAGCATGCCAACACCACCCCACAAACCACTGCATCTTCCTCCTGCCCCCTTCTAAAAAAACCTGCAGGTTAAGCAGCCACTGAGCTTCCCTGCAAGCAGCCTGCAGCCAGCAGTCATATTTATTTCCTCTATTTGTTTTAAGCCTGGGAAGACTGTGCTTTCCTGCACACTGTCCTGATGGAGCCCTGACCAGCGAGCGTGCAATGCCCCCAGCCCTAATGTGCCATTAATGATAGGTTAATGTACAGTATAATGTTTTTTGGACTATGGGTTCATTACACTTCTGAGTGCAAGGTCCTTCTGCAGAGCGCCCAAGGTCCCATTGCATTATATCATGCAATAAAAATACCCTTTTCATATCACACACTAATAAACTGTATTTGAAATGCTGTCTGAGGGCACGGCCATTGTCTCCATAGGCTGTGCCTGCAACAGTTGGGATCTTTTTATGGGGGTTTTTTGGTCGTGTTGAGTTCAATTTTTTATTTTTTTTTTCCTCTCTCTAATGGAATGCATGATTGGTCCGTGCTGCTTGGTGATAAATGGAGCTCAGGCTGGGGAGGGTTCCTGGAAAAAGAAATGTTTAAAGGGTGGCACCAATGCAGTGCTACTGATTTCCCAACCTTCCTTGCAGAAGCATGAGGAATTTTTGTATAATTTTTCATTTGCTGCCCTCCTCAGTCAGCCTCTCACTGTCCCAGGGGATAAAAATATAAAGAGGTGCTGTTGTGGGTTAGATCTGAGGCACTCCCACCATTTGGGATTCAGGTTCCTGCCCTGTCCTCATCCCTCCCGCGTTCTGTGCCCCAGGGAACACCACCCTGGGGAGGAAAATCTCCCATTTTTGGTGATTTCCAAGGAAAAATCGGTGGCTGACTGGCCTTTATCTCCCACTGGGAATGTGCTTTGTCACCATTCTGGGCTGGGAGCTGCCTGTTCCACGGCCCTTTGAGGCAGTGTGACAGAAACACTGATTTCTTTGGTGCCTGGACAGTGCTCTGAAATGCCAGGTCTTGCATGAGGGGCATCATTTATGGTCTGCCCGTCCTTTGGCACTGCTCTGAACCCCCCTGGTGCTCTCCAAGAACACATTTTCCACTCAGAGGATCCCGTGTATGGGAGAGGATCTCCTGAAGCTTTGCCCTTCCCTGGATTTTCAATCTGTCAGTTGTTACCTGTGCTTCAGACCGAAGGGCTGGAGGGCTTCAGGCAGCCCAAATCTGGGGCTTGGGGGATGATTTTATATCCCAGAGGGAATTGCATCCAGCAGGAGCAGGATGGGCCCTTGGAGCTGGGAAAGGATGGATCTGCAGCCCTGGCCCTGGGTTATTATCACAAACAAAGAATTTTATTTTTTTTTCTTCTTCTTTTTTAGGCCAGAGGAGAAGGCCATGAAAGCAAATTGCTGAATTTTAGGGGTAGATAAAACGATGGGACTTTTACCCTTGACTAATGGTGGTTTAATTGACTGGGCTAAATGATTGATGGTTGGTGAGGCCTGAGCTGGAATTACCAGGGCTCTGTGTTCAGGGGGGCACTGCCCTTTTAATTTCCTGTCAGATATTTAAATCCTTCACCTCCCCCTCTGCCAGGAGCTCCCCTGTGAAAGAGTTAAACCTGTCTGGGGGGACACTGCAACTCGAGAAACGTACCCTTTATCAAGAGAACCAGATGAGACAAGTTCATTTAAAAAGCCTGGTTTGTCATTGTTTATCTCATTTTCGGGGTTGACACACAAAATTAGGCTGCCTGACACTCACTGGGGGCCAGCCCTGGCCCTGTCCTGCCTGACCTTTGCAGCTCCAAGCTCCGTGTTCTCCAGCAGCCACTTCCCACTCCCTGCAGGATTCCCAGTGCATCCCACTGAGCCAGGGCAGGGCACACCAGCACCAGGCCAGTCAGGAAAACCAGTTTGGTGCTGGATTTTCAACCTCTTTCCTTCTGGCTCTGCTAAGTTCCAGGTATTTTTAAAGCTGAGCATTTAAATTTTGGGAAGGAGCACCAGGCCAATCAGGAAAACCAGTTTGGTGCTGGATTTTCAACCTCTTTCCTTCTGGCTGTGCTGAGTTCCAGGTATTTTTAAAGCTGAGTATTTAAAATTTGGGAAGGAGCACCAGGCTAGTTAGAAAAACCAGTTTGGTGCTGGATTTTCAGCCTGTGTCCTGCTGGCTGTGCTGAGTTCCAGGTATTTTCAAGGCTGAAAATTTAGAAATTGGGAAGGAGGTGGTTATTGCACACCAGCACCAGGCCAGTCAGGAAAACCAGTTTGGTGCTGGATTTTTCAGCCTCTCTCCTTCTGGCTGTGCTGAGTTCCAGGTGTTCTTAAGTCTGAATATTTAGAAATTGGGGAGGAGGGGGTTATTGCACACCAGCACCAGGCCAATCAGGAAAACCAGTTTGGAGCTGCATTTTCAACCTCTTTCCTTCCTCCTGTTTCCAGGTACTTTTAAGGCTGAAAATACAAAAATTGGGAAGGAGGTGGTTATTGCTTTGTTGTGAACGTGTGTGAGAGCCTGAGGGTGTCTGAAATCCACAACCATGGGATCCTGTGTGTTAAAAACAAAGCTGTGCATGCCACAGCAGGCAGGGTGACCTCGGCAGGCCAGGGAGGAGCTGGTGCCTGCAGCAGAAAATGCAGTTCAAGCTCCCACAGCTTCACCTTTCCTCAGTTTTCCCTTGCAATAATTCCCTGCAGGAATATCTGAGCACAGCAGGGGTTGGGTGAGAACGCCTTGCTCACTCCTGGAGTCAGGGCTGGGGCTTGAATTTGTTGTGGCTGAGGCAGCCACCAGGATTTATTGCCAGTGTCCAACCCGTTGGGGCTGTCATTGTCCCCTCTCTGAGGTGACAGCTCTGTCCTGCTCTGTCCTAGCTGCATTGCTCCTTTGTGCTGGTTTGGATTTTTATTTGGGATTGTTTTTTCCCTTACTCTTCCCTCCCTCCCTGCCCCTTCTCTCCTCCATCCTTTCCCAGAGGAATCCCCAGTTCCTCTCTTTGTGCTTTTACAACACTCAGGATGCCCCAAAAGGGGGGAATGTGGGATTGGGTGCTGAATAACGACAAAATTCTGGAGGGCAGGGATGAGTTTATGAAGAGATTTCATAAAGGAGAGGAAAGCACTGCAGCTGCAGACCTTGGAGGAAAACTTCAATAATTCCTCGAGACATTTCTGGCTGCTGAGCCAACTGCAAGTCCCTCTTTTGGAGTTTGATTTTCACTCCAAATCTCTGCTGCAGTCAGGCCAAGGCCAGGTTTGATGGACTCCTGCCTCACCCCCAGCTCTGTGGGGTTCTTTGAGAAATGTTTTTATTGCAGTTGCAGGTGCTGCTGAGTGAGGGCAGGGTTTGAAAGCAGCCAGAGTGGGTTTGAGAGTAGATTTTGGCACATCCTCGAGCACTGGATATTTTTGGGCCACTTGGGTCTTTCTTGGGTTTTGGTGCCTGACCTGGAAATGCTGCAGGTTTTTCAGGTTTTGGAAAGGTGAGGTTTGGTGGAAATCTCTGTTCTCCCGTCACCAATTTAAAAACAAACAGCTCAGAAAAATCAACCCCCAGATTCTGAAAAGCAGCTTCCAGTAGAGACATCCCTTCAGCCTGGGGAAAATCCTCACTGGAGCAGGACAGTAAAAACATGGGAAATCTGAAGAGAGGTTTCAAATTAAACTTATTCCTTTAGGGAGAAAAAAACGTGGAGACCCCCAGGTTTTGGTGGAATCTCCTCAGAGAACAAACAGGGTGAGCAGTGTGCAGAGCTGAGCTTTCACAGCTGGGATTCCACTTGGAGCAGCTTCAGTGCAGGGATATCCTGAGTGTGAGCTGCGTTTGGGCTCTCTCCATCCTCAGGGAGAAGGCACTGGGTGGAATATTCGGGTTTAATTGCCCCAGTGCATCTGCTCTGCCCTGTCTGTGCCTCCTGGTTCTTCTCTCCTGCTTCTCTCCGGTGTTTTTGGCTGTTTTGTTGAAGAGGTGAAACAGCTGCTTCCAGGCTGTGTTAGAGATGAAAGCTTTTACCTTTTTCCTGCACTTTTCTACCCAGAACCACCTCAGTGCTGGGCAGAACACCTCACCCTGTCACTGCTGCCGTGTCCAGAGTCCCTGTCCAGCTCTCCTGGATCCCTCTGGGCACTGGAAGGTCAATGCACCTGAAGGATGCACGGGGCACTGTCACTGAGAGGAATTTCAGGGCAGCACACACACTTACAAGCAGAGGAGCAATCAATAGGAGGGTTGTTTTGGGATATCATTTTACCCCAAACACCATTCAGCAACTGCTCAGCTGTCCTGGCTCAAAACACAACGAGCAAATGGAATATTAGCCTTAATACTCCAAAAAATTATATAGCTGTAATAAGCCAAAATAATAAGAAAAAAAAAAAAAGAAGAGAGCATTTCCAAATATTCCAAATTATAGAGCTATAATATTCCAAAATAATAAGCAAAAAAAACCCAAAATAAAACCAAAAGAAGAGCATTTCCAAGGAGCCTGGGCTGCCTCCCCCCTGCTCGGGGCGGGATAACACGGCTCCAGCAGGAAATGCCCTGGCTGGATTCGGGCCTTTGGGGCGTGTCTCAGGCTGTCCCCACGGGCTGCCCGGCTGTGTTTGTGTCCCCAGAAGGGCTGTCACTGACCCCGCGTGTCCCCCCCCGCAGGGCCACCCCTTCGTGGTGCAGTACAACGACGGCAACGCCGAGGTGGTGTCCATGTGGGTGTGCAGGATGCTGGAGGAGCGCCGAGCCCAGGGAGCCCAGTGAGGGCTCTGCCCCATCCCAGGAGCTCTTCCCACGCCAGGATCATCATCATCATCATCATCATCACCTTTGGACTCTCAGTTTATCCTCTTTTACTCCCAGCTGTTTCCCAGAAGCACCGACAAAATCAGGATATTTGTTTGGCTGCCTTTTTCCACGTTAAGGAATTTTCTTACTCGTTCCCTTCTGTTGCTGAGCAATTTCCAGGTTATCTTCACACTTAGACTGTGCACAGCCTTAAAAGCAAGTATTTTATATCTCTATTTTTGGGTTACTGAATGTCCTGTTTCCAGAGTGGGTTTGTTTTTTTAACTGCTGCTCCTGTCCGAGTGTGCAGAGGATTTCCTGAGGAGCTGGTGGCTGTCTCTGAGAGCAGGCAGCCACAAAATGCTGCCTGTGAGTGTAAAACTAAAGCCAAGAGACCAAAAAAAAAAAGAGAGAAATCTCTGGGGTGGCCCAGAGGATGCTGTGAGGAGGTGAGGGCTGCCAGGTGGGCCAGAGTCACACCGGGAGCTGACCAGGAATGCTCCTCCCTGCTCCCAGCTGCTGGGTGAGACACGAGCAGCCTCCAGCTCTGCAGCTGATCCCCGAGTCAGGGTCTGCTGAGGTGGGAAAAGGAGAGGGGAGAACAGGGCTCTGCTCTGGAGGCAGGCTGGGAGAGCTGGGAATGTTCCCCTGGAGAAGGGAAGGCTCCAGGGAGTGCTCAGGAGAGCTGCAGAGGGATTTGGGGTAAGGGCTGGAGGGATGGGATGCAGGGAATGGCTTCCCAGTGCCAGAGGGCAGGGCTGGATGGGATATTGGGAATAACCCTTCCCCGGCACAGCTGTGGGTTCAGCTGCCTCCAGGTTTGCTCTTCCAGGAGAAGGGAATGACTGCAAGGTCTCTGCTGGGTGTTTCTGGCTCCCGCAATTCCTCTGGACCTGTCCACAACAGACCAACGCAGATGGAATCAGTCCTTGTGTTTTAAAATGCTTCTTAAAAAGAAAAGAAAAAAAAATCAAAAAATAGGGATGTGAGAGAGGCAGGTTTGGGGGTGAGTGAGTTGGGTGGGAGGAGGTTGGGGTTTGTTTGCTTGTCTTTGCATTAAAAAATAAACTTTTGCTAAAAAAATTTTAAAAAACACCGTTTATTTTCTACCAGCAGCTTCAACCCCTCCCCTGCCCGCACCCAACTCGGTGAAACATTCCTCCCGAAGCACTGCAGGTCCTAAATGTTTATTCTGGAAGCAGCCTGGAAAAGACTCGCTTTCCTTCCTTGGAGGGGTCGTTTGTCTTCTTTTGAAGTGTAGAGGTTGCAGGCGTGAACTTAGAGACTAAAGTTTGTCTTAATTGCTCTGATGTCACAACCTCGCTGGCAGATAACAGCGCAATGAATGAGCCACCGGCCCCGTTCCTCCAGGTCCTTGTGCTAAAGTGAGACAAATTCCCTCCCTGCGAGCCAACCAGGGCGTCGGCAGCGCTGCCATTTATTTATCCCTAACAGTTTGCAGCAGCTTTCCCTGGGTAAAAGGTTTCTCTTTCTTTCTCTCTCTCTTTCTTTCTTTTTTTTTTTTTTTCTTTTTTTTTTTTCTTTTTTGCCTCGGATTTCGTTTAAAACTCAGCAAACCCGAGGCTTTTCCTGCTGCTTTTCCTGCCGGGGAGGTTGAAAGACTCGCCCTGAAAAAAATACCCGTGTGGGATGGGAGCTGGGAAAAACCTCCCGGTTCAAAGTGGTGACGGGATTATAATTAACTTGGTTCATCAGTGCAGTCAGGGAATTTTGGAGCCTCCATCCCCTTTCCTCTCCCAAATCCTTGGGTTCAGGGCAGCCAGGGATGGGAATTTGGGGGGAATGGGGCTGGATGAGAGAGCAGAGGAAGGAAGTTTGGGATTAAGCAGCTCCTCTCAGTTCCCAGCTGAGAGCAGCGAGGTTGGACCTTCCCAGGGCTTGGTGCTTTGGTGCTTTGTCCCCACAGGGACCCCAATTCCTGCCACCCAGGGGCACAGCTGAGGACAAGGATTTCACTCCCCTGCTGCCCCTTCCCAAATGCAGGAGCTCCTGACCCAGCCCAGGCTCCTCTCCCTGCACCCAGAACATCCCAAATCCGTGTCTGTGGGATCCGGGTGACCCCTCAGCAGTGCCGCCACCCCAAACCCGCCCCGAGGGATCCCCCAGCAGCGTGGGGCCGAGCAAATCCCACCACGACTTGGAGGTGGCCGGGACATGAAACGTGCCCCAGGCTCTGCCTGATGGGTAACGTCCCGTTCCCAAAATTCCCAAGGAATTTCCCCGGGAAGGGAAGGACCCTGCGGGGGGATTTTCCTGGAGGCGCTGGGAAGAGGCTCAGCTCTCCACAGCTCTCAGCAGGAGCTGACCCGCAGCTGCGGCTGCCTGCGGATGGTTTTGGGTTTTATTTTTCCCTCTCTCCTGCTGCAGTTTTTTGGGGTGGGAATCGCGGTCTCTCGTGGCTGGGAAGGCGGCAGGAAACGCAGCGATGTCACACGCCACGGCTGGGTCCTGCTCGGAGGATGTGTGATCACCACGTTGGTTCAGCAGAGCATCCCAAAGGTGCAGAGTGACTCCTCGCTCCCACTCCTCACCCCACAGCTCATTTAGGGCTCCCCCAGCAGCCACACACCTCTCTGTCTCCCAGAACCTCAGGGATGGTGATTCCCACGGATCACGTCCCATCTGGCCCAAAACTTCCCGATATTTCCCGGATTTCCCTTCCCCATCGCCGTGCGAAGCTCCCGCCAGAAGAGCCCGGGGAAAATCGCCTTTCAATCAGCCCAGAAATAGAAAATGTTTTTGTTTTAGCATCCCGTGGCCAAACGCAGCCCGCTGTGGGCATTCCAAAGGCAAAGCTCCGCTCTTTGTTCCCCAAAGAAGAGCCCGAAAAGCGGCCGGGGGAGGCGGAGCTGCCGGGGCTCCTTCACCTGCGGCCGGCCCTCGGCTCAAGGCCGGCGATGTGATCGCCGTCACAAGGCAGCGACCCCCGGGAGCAGCTCCGAGGGCTTCACTTGATCCCCCCGATACCGAGAGCAAAAGCGATGGTGGGGATTGGAGCCGGGGGTTGTTCTCCTGCCCCCCGGCCCCGCAGGGAAAGTTCACCTGGAGGCAATCCATGGGAAAGGGATGGAGCGCGGGGGGCTGTGGGGGCAAAACCCGGGAATTTGGGGCTTTGCTGGGAAACAAACAACTCCTGCAAGGAACGAAATCCAGCGGTGGAGAGCGAGAGCTGCGGGAGAAGCGGCTCCGGGGACGGAGGGCATGAGGAGGGGACGATGCCACCGCAGCGGTGCCAGCGCTGGCCCCGGGCAGGACAATCCAGGAGCCACCAAATCCCCCGGGAGCTGCTCGTGGGAAGCCCCCGGGAGCTGTTCCTGGGCTGGGGAGGGACACGAGGGCCGAGGGCTCTGCGGGGGCTGCTCCAGGGCGGACACACTGAGAGCTCCTTCGGCCTCTTTGGGCAGCAAATCCCATCTCCAGGGTGCTCCAGGGGCTCCCCAGGCTGCTCAGCTCCTCGGACACATCTCCGGGCAAGGGATCTTCGGCCCACTCCCGCCGGGATGTGGCACCCGCGGAGATGAACCCAGAGATGAACCCAGAGATAAACCCGGAGATGAACCCAGAGATGAACCCAGAGATGAACCCAGGGATGAACCCAGAGATGAACCCAGAGATAAACCCAGAGATGAACCCAGAGATGAACCCAGGGATGAACCCAGGGATAAACCCAGAGATGAACCCAGGGATGAACTCGGGGACATCCCGGGGACCTGTCCTTGCCCAGCTGCCACAGCCCGGCCCATCAGGGACCAAACCAACTCATCGCAGGTGCCCGCAGGTCCCCGAGGGCTGCAGAGGCTCCACCTGCGGCCCCCGAGCCCCTCCCGCAGCCTGGGCTGGGCATTTGTGGTCACTGTGCCCCGGGGAACCGGCGAGGAGCGGCCCGAGCACCGAAGGCTGCAGCTGCCTGGGGGCGATGTCCCCGAGGTGACAGCCAGGCCTGGGGACACAGGGGCTCTCCAGGGGAGGAGCTGGAGCCCGCTGATGGTGAGATCCTGAGCTGTAACTCGTATTTTTAGGATCAATCATCATTCAGCGCTCCCGGGGGATGGGGGCTCACGGACGCCAGGTATCTGGAGGAATCAGAGGGGCTCTCCCCTAAACTTTGCGGCCTCCTCCTGCTCCCCCAGCCCGGCCTGGGCAAACCGAACGGGGAAAAAGAGAAAACTGGAGGATTTCCTACAATCCTCCAATTGTAGGATTTGGTCACATCGAATAAAAAAAAAATTAAAAAAAAAATGTTGTGCCAGCTGCTCTCGTGGAAGGTGTCCCTGCCCATGGAGGTGGGGTTGGAAGGAGAGGAGCTTTAAGGTCTCTCCTAACTCAAAGCAGCCAGAGCCCGGCGGTGATCCTGCGCCTTTCCCGTCGGGAAGCCGCTGCCGAGGAGCTGCGCTGACCCGGGGCTGCGTTTCACCTTCAGCAGAGGCTCTGTCCATAAAGCAGCCGTGTGCGCCCAGGACGGGATTTATGGATTGAGCCTTCCGCGCTCCTGCCGCCGCTGCTGCCGCCCGTCCCCGCTGCGCCTGCTGCCGGCGCCGGGCCCGCGGAGCAAGTTCAAGGTTTGTCAGAGAGCGGGAGGTGTTTAATGGATGTCTGGGGCTTTTATGGGCAGCAGCAGCAGGAGGAGGAGGAGGAGGAGGAGGAGGAGGAGGAGGAGGAAAACTTCCCCGCGGCCGAGGCAGAGCTGCCGGGGCCCCGCGCAGGTGAGTGCCCGGCAGGGAACGGACCCGCTGCTCTCGCCCCGTCCCGCTCCGGCCCCGCCGAGGTGTTGGCTCGCACCTGAGCGATAAAATCGTGTCCGTGGATCCCTCACGCCGCGTCCCTCCGCGGCCCGGGAGGATCGGGGAGGTTTAGAGGCACCACGGAGGGTTTGGGTGGGCAGAGAGGGGAGAGGGACACGGTGACAACAGCGGCGGGGTTGGACCCGAGGCACAGCGGGGACAGCCCGGGGGGTGTTGTGGGGATGGAGAGGGTGTGGGGGGACACGGGGGGCGCAGAGGGGGGGACCGGGGGGAGAGGCGGGGGCCACAGGCCGGGGGATGCGCTCCGTGCACAGAGAAGGTGCAGCGGGGTGGGGACCCAGCCCTGGGAAGGGACCCCGGGGCGCACCCAGAGGAGTCCCCAGGGTGCCGCTGCTCCCCGCGCCCCGCGGGGTCAGGAGGAGTGTGCCCGGCCTGCAGAGAGCCGCCGCCCGCTCCCTTTGTCAATGGCCAGTAATTAAAATGTCACCGTTTAATTTTCAGGCCTCTCGGAGCAATCTTTTCCTAATAAAGAGTCTAATCGAAAGGCTCCTTCCCCCGCCTCGGCGGGAAGGGCCGCGGAAGAGGCTGCGGAGGTGCAGAGGCGCCGCGGATCGATGGAGAGAAGCCCGGATTGATCGGCCTCTAAAATTAAATTTATTGGGGTCATGGTTTTATATGGTGCTGATACAACTGTTAAATGGGGAACATTCATTTCCAATAGGAGGCGTTTATTAAACTTCCACTGAATTAGACCGCCGTGATTTATGTGGCAATCTCGGCTCAGCCCTCCAGGAGCGCGGGGCCTTCCGCGCCCGCCACGCGTGATTATTTATTTATACACCCGTGACACGGCTCCCTAAGTTTTAACCTAAATTATCCACCGGCTTCGTGTGCCGGCGGCAGCGGCCCGGAGAACGGGGAAGGCCGGGGGTGCCGTCGGGGCGCAGCGCTGTCCCCGGCCCAGGGGCGGTCCCCGGGGGGGTCCCCGCTTTGGGGGGCGGCCGTGCCCGCAAACGTCCCGGCTCCGGCGGGCGGCGATCGTTGAGCGTTAATTAGAAATTCATTACAATTAAAAGCCGCGCGCACACGCCTTAATTACATCTGATTTTTAATTCCGAATCCGTGTTTACACAGTAAGCGAGACGTACCTCCTGATTATCCCCAATACTCTTTATACTGTACTAATTATGTAAATTAAACCTAATTAACTGACAAAAACTGCAGTCAATTCAACTGTTCAAAGATGCGGCGGTGGTGAGGAGCGGGGAGCGCGGCGGGGCCGGGGCCGGGGTCGGGGCCGCTCCTCGCCGCGGGGCTCCGCGCTCGGGCCGAGCTCCGCGGGCAGCGGGCAGAGGCACGGCCCGGCCCAGGGCACGGCGGAGGGAATCGGGGCAGAGCCGCGTCCTCCCGGAGCCCCGCCGCCCCCTCGTCGCGGTACCGGCTCGGTCCGCTCCGTTCCCGGAGCTCCGCGGGATCGCCCGAGCGATCGGGGCAGCGGGAGCGTCTCACGGCTGGAGGAGAGAGACGGAAGGGCGGGGGGGGGGGGAACTGGCGAGGATAAATAATTAAAAGGCGAGGAATAATTACCGGCTCGGGTTGCGATGGTTGCGGGAAGGCCTCGCCGCAAGGCCCGGCCGCCAGCGCCCGCTTCTCGTCCCCCCCGACGGCGCGTCCCGGGGGGAGCGGCGGCCGCTGCCCCGCGTCGGGAGCGCGCCTCGGCCGCGCAGGAGAAAGGTGCCTCGGCACCTGCGCTCCGCTCCGCCGCAGCCTCCCGGTGCCGCCGGTGATGGCGGGGAGGGCAGGAAGGCGCGGGGGGGCACACAAAAGTGATAGCTGGGGGCGATCCGCGCCGTTATTAACTTCTGTTTGATCGGCGTAATTGCGCCGATCGCGGCCGGACGCGATGATTAATTACAGTTTAATTAACGTGGCCGTGACGAGCGCCGCATGCGGGCACCCAAACCCGGGCAGGGATGCGGCGAGAGGCCCCCGCCACGCCGCCACGAGCGGCGGACAGCGGAGCGCCGTGTCCCCGAAGCCGCTCCGCCGGTGCTGTCTGCCGGTCCTGCCCGCGTGGCGTGAGCCCCCGCGGGGAACGAAAACCACGAGCTCGCCCCGCTCTGCCCTCTCCTCCCGGCGATTTCGTTACCGCCCGGTGTCCCCCCCCCCCCGCCCCAGCTCCCTCGGCCCCGGTTCCGCTCCCGCAGCCGCGCCCCGCACCGGAGCGCGCATCCCGGCGGCGAGGGGGACGCGCGGCAGCAGCGCATCCCCGATTTCGATGGGGTCCCTCCGCCTCTCCCCCCCGGGCTGCTCTTTTCGTTACCGCCCGCTCCCCACGCAAACTTCGAACGAGCATCGCTCCCCCCGGGACGGCGGCGCGGCGGGGTGCGGGGACACGGGGGCGCGGAGCCCCACGCAGGTGCGGCGCGGGCTGAGCCCCGCTCTTACCTCGGGCAGCCCGGGCGGGTCCCCGCTCGGTGGCGGCCCCCCACGCCCTCCCCCCGCTCCCTCCCCGTTCCGCCGTGCCTTAAAGCCGCGCCGTGATTGACTGGAGCGCGTCGGTGATTGACGGCGGCGGGGTCCCGGAGGCCGTTAATGTAAATATGCTGGTGCTAAGTGGGTGTGTCTTCCCGTTATTTTAGCTGTCACCGGATCAATGTGCAGCGTCTCCAAGTAGGGATCCGGATCCTCCCTCGGTGGCGCGGCTGGTCACTCGCTCTTGTTGCATCTCGCCCGGGCGGACGCGGCGGCGGCGGCGGGGCGGGCGGCGGCCCCGAGGCGTCGGTGAAGGGCGCGCCCGCTGCCCGCCCGCCCCGCGCCTCCGGCTGCCCCGGGAACGGGCCGGGCGACGACGGGCCGATGGCGGCCCCGGCTCCGGGCTGCGGCCCCTAGTCCCGAGCAGCGCCTGCACGTCCAGCCGGGCTCCGCGGCGCGGTGAGTGCGAGCGGGCGGCGGATGGAGGGGCGGCCGCGGGGATGGGGGGAGCGGAGAGCGGGGCGCGTTTTCGGGAGTCGCTCCCCGTTATTTTGTGTAATTACCTCGGAAGCGGCTTAAAGCACCGGGAGCCCTCCCCGCTAAGCCAATTTGCCTGGCTCGCTGCTGCCCTTCTGCTACGTGCGGCGGGTGCTGCCCGCCCCGGCCCCTAATCCGCCCGTGCCTAATCGCCTGCCGGGGACACGACAAAGGGGCTCCGGGCCACCGCGCCCTCCGCCCCGCTCCGCCCGCGGGCACCGGCAGCCAAGTTTGGGCCCGCCCGCTCCGGCCCCGGGCTCGGGCCCCCGGGACTCGGCGGCCGCATCCTCCGGCGCCTTTCGTTGGAGCTCGCCCGGAGCCCGCCGCAAACCGGCACGGCACGGCCCGGCGAGCCCGCACAAAGGGAAGGGACGCGGCACCTCCCGGGGACTCCGCGAGGGAATAAGCGGAGGTGGTGACCCCCCATCCCTCCGGGATGTCCTTGCCCCGGGGCTCCCGGGGCCGCTCAAGCCGCGGGGCCGCGCCCGGCGGGGAGGATGCGGCGGCGCTCGGTAGCGGCGGCCGCGGGGCGGGGGATGCGCTCCGGCCCCGCTGGACCCGGCCGGTCCGGGAGGGTCCTGCGGCGGCGCCCGAGGGGCTCCGGGTCGGGGCCGGCAGCGCCGAGCGAGGAGCGGCCGGGGCCCGGGAGCGGCGGGGAGCGGCCGGGGCCCGGGAGCGGCGGGCCGGGAGCGGCGGCCGGGCCCCGGGAGCGCCTCTAACCCGCGCCTTTCCCCGATTTTGTTTTGCAGGGGCGTTTTGGGGGGGAATGGAGGCGATCGCCAGTCAGATGGGAAATGGGAGAGATGCAAGCTCCTCCCCAAATTCAAAGCAAGAGCTGCAGCCGTACCAGGGCTCCAATACCCTCAAGCCCAACCAAGTGGGTGAGACCTCCCTGTACGGCGTGCCCATCGTGTCCCTGGTCATCGACGGGCAGGAGCGGCTGTGCCTGGCGCAGATCTCCAACACGCTGCTCAAGAACTACAGCTACAATGAGATCCACAACCGCCGCGTGGCCCTGGGCATCACCTGCGTGCAGTGCACGCCGGTGCAGCTGGAGATCCTGCGGCGGGCCGGGGCCATGCCCATCTCCTCCCGCCGCTGCGGCATGATCACCAAGAGGGAGGCGGAGCGGCTCTGCAAGTCCTTCCTGGGCGAGCACAAGCCGCCCAAGCTGCCCGAGAACTTCGCCTTCGACGTGGTGCACGAGTGCGCCTGGGGCTCCCGGGGCAGCTTCATCCCGGCGCGCTACAACAGCTCCCGCGCCAAGTGCATCAAGTGCAGCTACTGCAGCATGTACTTCTCGCCCAACAAGTTCATCTTCCACTCGCACCGCACCCCGGACTCCAAGTACACCCAGCCCGACGCCGCCAACTTCAACTCCTGGCGCCGCCACCTCAAGCTCAGCGACAAGACGGCCACCGAGGAGCTGTCGCACGCCTGGGAGGATGTCAAGGCCATGTTCAACGGCGGCACCCGCAAGCGGACCTTCTCCCTGCAAGGGGCGGCCGCCGGCGGGCCCGGGGCCGGCTCCCCCGCCGCCAAGGCCGCCCTGCACCCGCCGCCGCCCGCCGGCCCCGAGCTGGCCCCGGCGCACAAGAGCCTCCGGTGCAGCGGGCAGGAGGCGGCGGGCGAGCGCGGCGCGCTGGGGCTGGCGGCGGCGCACGGCGGGGCCGCGGGAGCGCACGGCGGGGCGGGCGCGGTGCGCAGCTACCCGGTGATCCCGGTGCCCAGCAAGGGCTTCGGGATGCTGCAGAAGCTGCCGCCGCCGCTCTTCCCTCACCCTTACGGCTTCCCCGCCGCCGCCTTCGGACTGTGCCCCAAGAAGCAGGAGGAGGCGCTGGGCGGCGCGGGGGGCGGCGAGGCGGGCAAAGGCGGCGCGCTGCCCCCGGGCATGTTCTGGGGACCGCCGCACCCCCACCCGCACCAGCCGGCCCAGCCGCCGCACCAGCCCGGCGCCGCCAAGGACAGCGGCGTGTACCCGTCGTTCCCGGTGTTCTGGCCGGCCGCCGGCAGCCTGCCCGTGCCGCCCTACCCCGCGCAGAGCCCGGCCAAGGCGGCGGCCACGGCCGTGGTGGTGGCGGCGGCGGCAGCGGCGGCGGCGGCGGCGGCGGAACCCGCGGGGCTGGCGGCGGGGCGGCACGGCGAGCTGGAGGGCTCGGAGCCCTCGGGCAGCGGCCGCAGCAGCGCGACCCCTCAGGAGGGCGCGGGGGCCGAGGGAGAGCGCTGCCCCAGCGCCCTGTCGCGGGCGGCGGCCGAGGAGGAGCGCTCCGGGGACGAGGCGCTGCTGGCGCCGCTGCCGCTGCCCAGGAAGGGCAGTTACCTGTCCGCCTTCCGGCCCGTGGTGAAGGACGCCGAGAGCATCGCCAAGCTCTACGGCACCCGCGAGGCGTTCGGCGGCGCGGGGCCCCGCGGCCCCGGGTACCTCTCGCCGGACTTCCTGAGCGAGGGCAGCTCCAGCTACCGCTCGCTGTCCCCCGGCGGGGACACGGCCGAGGAGCCCGAGGTGGACGTGGAGTCCAACCGCTTCCCGGAGGACGAGGAGGACGAAGCCGCCGCCGTGGGCCCCGCCGAGGGCCGGGAGCCGCCGCCGCCGCGGCTGCTGGCGGGGCCCGAGGAGCCGCCGGCCGCCGCGCCCGAGGGGCCCGAGGAGAAGGCGGCCGAGGCGGGGGCGCAGGAGGGCGGCCAGGGCCCCGACGGCAGCCCCGAGCGCAGCGGCAGCCGCGGCGCCTACGAGGTGCGGGGCCGGGAGAAGGGGGCGATGTGCCCTCGGAGGGGCCGGCCCGGGCTCCTGACTCGCTCTTTTGTAGGTGTTCGCAGCGGAGAGGGGGGAGCATCTGCAGCCGCTGAAGCCCGCAGCCTCGCTGGGAGCCCCCGCCGCCTTCCTGTGCACCCCCGAGGCCAAGGGTAACGCGGGCACCGAGGGCGCGGCTCCGCCCCGGGCTCGGGGACACCCCAGGGCCGCTTTCGTTTTGTTGGTTTTTTGGGTGGTTTTTTTTCGGGAGAAAAGCCAAACAAACGGGATCCGGGGAGGGGAACGGGGCCGAGCCCCCCCGGGCCGGGGATGCCGCCGGGGATGCGGGGATGGGCCGGCGGGGCCAAGCTCCTGCCCGCAAGCTACTTTCCACCAGCAAAGCGATTAGGATATCCGCTAAGAAGGTTTTAACGAGGGGGCTTTTTGTCCGTAATTATGTAATTAAGGATATATCAGGACCATACTTTCATTGCTTATGGCTCGCAAATCCGTTTTATTAACTTTAAGAGCAAGATAAAGAAGACAATCACTTCGCGGCGGAGGATTTGGAGAGCAGAAAATCCTATCAGGACCAAAGGAATGTCTCTCATCCCAGCCCTGTAAATACCGACAGAGGTAAGCACCGCTGCGCGGGGCGATGCGCGGCCCCTCCGCGGACCCCCCCCGGGGCCGGGCTGACGGCGCCGTGTCCCCCCCGGCAGGCGACGAAGCGCTGCCCATGGATGTCACCGGCACTCCGCTGCTGGAAAAGGACATCGAGAACCTGGCCCGAGGTGAGAGCGGCGGCTCGGGGCATCGCGGCACCCCCCGAGCCTCTCCCCGCGGCCCGAGGTCTTTATTTATTTGTGTTTTGTGCAAGGAGTGATTAACTCCTGTGATTAATGTAACGTAATGCGATTAGCGGCGGGCTGAGCCGCCTCCAGATGGAAAAGTGCGCGGCTTCCCCCCTTTTCAAACCTCCGCCGTGTATTTTTAAAACAGACGAGTTACAAAAACTGGTGCTGGAGCAAATGGAGCTGAGGAAAAAGCTGGAGAGGGACTTCCAGAGCCTGAAAGGTAGCGGTGCCCCGTCCCCTGCCCGCGGCGCGCCCCGGCCGGGGAGGGCTCCGCGCGTGGGGCTCACCCCCGGCCCACAGATAACTTCCAGGACCAGATGAAGCGGGAGCTGGCGTACCGGGAGGAGATGGTGCAGCAGCTGCAGATCGTCCGAGGTAAAGGCCGAGCCCATCCCTACTTCTAGGGTTTTTTTTTTTAATTTTCCTTTTTAATTTTTTTCCCTTTTAAAAAATTGAGTTTAATTTATTTATGCTTTTTTTGTTTGTTTGTTGGGGTGAGGGATTTTTATGTTTATTTTTTTGGGTTTCGGGGTGGAATTTTTTTGTTTGATTTGTTGGGTTTTTTTGTGTTGTTGTGGTTTTTTTGTGTGTGTGTGTGCGCGTTTTTATTTTTGGGTTTGTTTGTTTGTTTGTTTTGGGGTTTTTTGTTTGGTTTTTTTTGTGTTTTTTTTTTTGTTTTGGGTTTTTTGTTTATGCTTTAGGTTTTGGTGGGGGGGGGGGTTTGTTTTGTTTTTTTGGCCTTTTGTTGTTGTTGTTGTTCGGGTTTTTTTTTGTTTGTTTGTTGGTTGGTTAGTTTTTATCATTCTGTATCTTTCCTTGCCCTCCAACTCCTCTCTCGATTTCGAGCTGCCCCGCAAACGGCTGCGAGGCCTCGCTCACACGGCAGCGAACTGAACCTTCCCTCCCGCAGTCGCTTCCACTCGGGCCAAATTAAACAAAAAATTAATAATAATCCCCCCAAAAACCCCCCAAAACGCGTAAAACGAGTTCCCTGGCGAGGCGGGAAAGCCGCGCCCGCCTTTGCGCCCCTGTCCCCGCGTCCCCCGCACCTTTGGGTGCCCCCGGGGCGGCCTCAGCTCTCACCGCCCGCTCCCCACCGCAGACACGCTGTGCAACGAGCTGGACCAGGAGAGGAAAGCGCGCTACGCCATCCAGCAGAAATTAAAAGGTACCGGCAGCGGCGACACCGAGGTGTCAGGGGACATGGAGGAGTGAGGGGGACACCGAGGTGTGAGGGGACACGGAGGTGTGAGGGGACACAGAGGTGTCAAGAGACACGGAGGTGTGAGGGGGGACAAGGAGGTCTCAGGGGACACACGGAGGTCTCAAGTGGGACATGGAGGTGGCAAAGGGGACACACAGAGGTCTCAGGGGACACACGGAGGTCTCAGGTGGGACACACGGAGGTCTCAAGTGGGACATGGAGGTGGCAAGGGGGACACACGGAGGTGTCAGGGGACACACACGGAGGTGTCAGAGGGGACACACAGAGGTCTCAGGGGGGACACACGGAGGTCTCAGGGGGGACACACGGAGGTCTCAAGTGGGACATGGAGGCGGCAAGGGGGACACACGGAGGTCTCAGGGGGACACACGGAGGTCTGAGGACACACGGAGTTCTCAGGGGACACACGGAGGTCTCAGGGGACACACGGAGGTCTCAGCGGGGACAAGGCCATCTCGGGCCCCCCTCCCCGCCCCTCCCCGCCCCGCGGTGACAGCCGCTGTCCCTTGCAGAGGCACACGACGCGCTGCATCACTTCTCCTGCAAGATGCTGACCCCGCGGCACTGCACGGGGAACTGCTCCTTCAAACCGCCGCTGCTGCCGCAGTGAGCGCCCCCGGGCCCAGCGCCGAAGCCATGAGGGCAGAGCCCACCGAAGCCATTCCCCACCCGAGACACTTGTACATAGAGCACTCGGAGCCCGGGAGCCGCGGGGACAGAGGGAGCGGCCCCGGGGACAGCCGGGTCCCGGCCCCCGCTCCGCATCCCCGGCCCCCCGTGTGTGTGTGTGTGTCCGCTTCTTCCACCGCCCTCCTCCAGACTGGAACAAAAACAAAACAAAAAAACAAAAAACGAACGAACGAACGAGAAAAAAAAAAAGAAAAAAAAAAGAAAAAAAAAAAGTGGCTACGTGCAATGGATATAAATGTACTGTGATTCTCTTGGTACGGTATTTGTCGGATTTTTATTTATTTATGATGTATATTTATTTATTTATTTATTTATTTGTCCCTTTTCCAGCCCTTCCTTTCCTCCCCCCCCCCCCCCCCCAAATGCCTGTAAATTCGGGATGTAACGGCACTTTAACGGGCACAACAACGCTCTGGGGACAGCCCCCCTCTGTACGTGATGATTTTCGGTTCTTTAATAAAAACACACTCCAAGAAGCCGCCTGGTGCTCGGGGCTCCCCCGGGACCGGGGCGTTTCTCCGCCGGGGTCACACGTGGACGTTGAGGAGCTCGGAGAGCGAACCCGCCCTTATCAGCCCCAAAACGGGCGAGTTTTAACCCAGAATTCACCCGGGACAGGGGAATTCACCGACTCCGGGGCTGCGAGAGGCACCGAGCACCGCGGGGCTCCATCGGAACCGCCACCGGGGGAAGGGATGCGGGCTCCGGGGACACCGTGGGGACACCGTGGGGACACCCTGGGACACTCTGGGGACACCCTGGGACACCCCGGGGACACCTGGGGACACCCTGGGGACACCCTGGGACACCCTAGGGACACCTGGGGACACCCTGGGACACCCTGGGACACCCTAGGGACACCCTGGGGACACCCCGGGACACCCCGGGGTCACCGTGGGGACACCCCGGGACACCCCGGGGACACCGTGGGGACACCTGGGGACACGCAAGGGACACGCCGGGGATATCCTGGGGACACCCTGGGGACACCCCGGGGGCCGGCGGTGCCCGTGGCGGGGTCGTTGCGGCGTAAGGCGGCCCCGGGAGCGAGAAGGAGCTGCCGGTAATTAATTAGCGCCCGAGCTCATTAGGCCGTTCCGCGGGCTGCGCCGCCACCGCGTGGGCGCAGCCGGAGGTGCAGCAGCTCCCAAATCCTTCCCCGAAATGCCGAGGTCGGGATCCGCTGAGCGGGAGCCGCATCCCGCACCCGGAGCGAGAGGAGGGAGAGGAGACCCTTCCCTGCCAGGGCAGGGTGGGATGGAGGTGAAAACCCCTTTGGGGCGGGAGCCTGGATGAGCTTTTTGGGATTTTGTTTGCTCTTTTGGGATGAAGGTTAAAAACCCCTTTGGGGTGGGAGCCTGGATGAGCTTTTTGGGATTTTGTTTGTTTTGTTTGGGATGAAGGTTAAAACCCCTTTGGGGCAGGAGCCTGGATGAGCTTTTTGGGATTTTGTTTGCTCTTTTGGGATGAAGGTTAAAAACCCTCAGGGCAGGAGCCCGGATGAGCTTTTTGGGGTTTTGTTTGCTCTTTTGGGATGAAGGTTAAAAACCCCTTTGGGGTGGGAGCCTGGATGAGCTTTTTGGGGTTTGTTTGTCCGGGTGGGATGAAGGTTTAAAACTGCTTGGGGTGGAAGGCGGAATGAGCTTTTTGGGGTTTGTTTGTCTGGGAGGGATGAAGGTTAAAAACCCTTTGGGGCGGGAGCCTGGATGAGCTTTTTGGGATTTTGTTTGCTCTTTTGGGATGAAGGTTAAAAACCCCTTTGGGGCGGGAGCCTGGATGAGCTTTTTGGGGTTTTGTTTGAGGCTCAGAGAAAGTTCTCGAGGCTGCTTTGCCCCATCGGAGCCACCTGCGGGAATTTCCCTGCTCGTGCCAGCGATGAGCTGCAAGGTCACTTCCGAGCCATTGTGGAAATTTGGGATTTTTCCTTTGGTCCCACGCACGGGACACGCCGAGTGTGACCCCGGCAGCAGCGGGGGCTGGGGACACCTCCACAGGTGAGTGCAGGGAGAAAAAAAATAACCCCAAAACACAAAGTACAGCCCCAAAACTCGCCCGGCCGCCGAGGGGCTGCGTGACCCCGGGAGGGGAATTCGGGCTCTGAGCTCGAGGGATCCAAACATCGGCATCACTCGGGGGGTTGTAGAGGGGCAGCCGAACCTTTGATTTGCGTTCTGTGCCACCTGACGGAGGTGACCCCGCAGAGGAGGCGCCCTTGGGTGTCCCTCCATCCCATAATTTCCCCCCGGGGTGCCCACCTGTCCCAGCGCCAAGGACGAGCCATTAGGTGGGATTAATATTTCCCCACCACTTAGCGCTCATTAAAATGTGCTTTGCCGAATTTAATGTGTGCCACTTGGAAATGACACAACGTATTAAGTGCTTAATATACTAGAAATTATGAAACTATTACAGCCGAAGTAACACGAAATAATTAGAGTGAATTAAAACTTCACCGGCAGAGTGAGGGAAAGGCTTCAAAAAAAACCACAAAAAATAATTTTTTTTTATTTTCTTTATTTTTTTTTTCCTGCTGTTGTTTGGTCTCCAAATGCTTTAATAGCCTCCGAAAATAAACAGCCGGAGCGAGGATATTTTTTAAATAATTAAAAGCAGGAAGAGTTGTCTGGGCTGGAGCGTGCGCTGAATTGGGACTCGGGGGAAGCAGAAGGTCTGCTGCCTCAGCTGATGGAGCTGCTCTTTCAGGCCACTGCCGGAGCAGCTCGGAGCTTGTCCCCATATGCTGCTGCTGCTGCCGCCGCCCCCGGGCCCGGGCCCCGCGGGACAGGAGCCACAGACACCGGGGACCCCCCGGGAAAACCCCGGCGGCGATTCCCCCTCCCTGGGGAGAGACCTGAGGCTCCACGTGGGGGCAGGGGATGAATTCCGGGGGGTTTCTCCACTCGGGAGGGGATTCCGTGGGTGCTGGGGATGAATTCCGTGAGATTTTCCACTCGAGAGGGGATTCCGTGGGTGCAGGGGAGGAATTCCAGGGTTTTTTTTCCACTTGGGAGGGGATTCCGTGGGTGCTGGGGATGAAATCCAGAGTTTTTTCCAGGGAGGGGATTCCGTGGGTGCTGGGGATGAATTTCGGGTTTTTTTCCACTCAGGAGGGAATTCCGTGGGTGCTGGGGATGAATTCCAGGGATTTTTTTCACTCAGGAGGGGATTCCGTGGGTGCTGGGGATGAAATCCAGGAGATTTTCCACTCAGGAGGGGATTCCGTGGGTGCTGGGGATGAATTCCAGGTTTTTTTCCACTCGGGAGGGGATTCCGTGGGTGCAGGGGATGAATTCCAGGTTTTTTTCACTCGGGAGGGGATTCCGTGGGTGCAGGGGATGAATTCCAGGTTTTTTTCACTCGGGAGGGGATTCCGTGGGTGCTGGGGATGAATTCCAGGTTTTTTTTCCACTCAGGAGGGGATTCCGTGGGTGCTGGGGATGAATTCCAGGAGATTTTCCACTCAGGAGGGGATTCCGCGGGTGCTGGGGATGAATTCCAGGAGATTTTCCACTCAGGAGGGGATTCCGTGGGTGCTGGGGATGAATTCCAGGGTTTTTCCCACTCAGGAGGGGATTCCGTGGGTGCTGGGGATGAATTCCAGGGTTTTTCCCACTCGGGAGGGGATTCCGTGGGCGCTGGGGATGAATTTCAGGGTTTTTTCCAGGGAGGGGATTCCGTGGGTGCTGGGGATGAATTCCAGGGTTTTTCCCACTCAGGAGGGGATTCCGTGGGTGCTGGGGATGAATTCCAGGAGATTTTCCCGGAGGGAGGGGATTCCGTGGGTGCTGGGGATGAATTCCAGGAGATTTTCCACTCGGGAGGGGATTCCGTGGGCGCTGGGGATGAATTTCAGGGTTTTTTCCAGGGAGGGGACTCCCGGGGCCGGGGGATGCCCTCAGGAGAGTTTTGGGACGCGAATGTTCCCAGTCAGAACACGCCCCAACCCTCAGCGCGGATGAGTTTTAGACGGGATTTTAGGGAGGAATCACTCCCTGGGAAGGAACAATTATTTTTATTACGCAGGCGACATTATTTCTATTGCGACTAGAATTAAACTAATTTCACAAAAGGCACTATCACTGAAATTTGAACTGGGCGCCGGGTCTGTTCCTTACCCACTGACACGGGCTCTCATCTCAAGGCACCTAAAACCCCTCCATTTATTGAAGGCTAAACTTGTGCTCCTATTTCGCGTCTGGGTGGAGTTTTTTCCGGCTCTCAGCGAATGTCAATCTGCCGGTTCGCCAACCCAACCCCAATGTCTGGGCGGCTTCAGCCGAGCGCTCAGATTCAGAAAAAGTCCTTTTTTTTTCCCCTCCCCGAGGGGCTGCGGTGGAATTCCCAGATTTGCTGCCCCTGGAGCCCCGGAATATCCGAGGTGCAGCCCGGGACAGTGGGAATTGTCCCTGCCCATGGCAGCACACGGGATTTTGGGGATTTTAGGGGATTTAAGGCCCTTTACAGCCTCAATCCCAGATTCCAGGAAGGCGCCAGGAGGTGGCGGCCGCAGTTTGACGGGAGGTTTGTGTCCCTGTCGCGGGAACTGGAGGAGCATCGGCAGCTCCCGGAGCCCAGCCGGGGACAGGACGCGACATTTGCCCTCCCCAGGTCCCTGTCGCAGCCTCTGGGGATGGTTTGTCCCCCGGGCAGGGTGACAATCAAGGACACGGAGGACTTTGTGCCCTGATCCCGTGCCCGTGTCACCGCTCTGGTCTGCAGCATCCCGCGGGGCCAAAGCGCAGCCCGGTAAATCCCGACGTGTCCTTTCCTCCCGGAGCCTCCCCGGGACCCTCCGCGCCCGGGGGAGCCGCACGGGCTGCTCCCGGTGCCTCTCGGGGGATGAATTCCTGCAGGATTTGCTCCATCACCTTCCCAGGGTGTCCTCTCGGGATCCTCCTCCTCCCCCAGACCAAAGCTGGGAGTCCCACGTGTTGTTTATTCCCCATTATTCCCCATTATTCCCCATTATTCCCCATTATTCCCCATTATTCCCCATTATTCCCCATTATTCCCCATTATTCCCCATTATTCCCCATTATTCCCCATTATTCCCTATTTTATATTTTTAAAATTTTATTTCTTTTTCCCAGTCCCAGCGCTGCTGTGAGCCTGTGGAGATGATCCCGTGGTCCCACAGGGGTGTTGCCCACCATGGATGTGTTTGTCCAAGAGGATCAGGAGGACCTGGAATGTTCAGGTGTGTCCAAAATGATCCCACAGGGATGTTGCCCACCATGGATGTGTTTGTCCAGGAGTTTGAGGAGGATCTGGAATGTTCAGGTGTGACCGAAATAACCCTGTGGTCCCACAGGGATGCTGGCAGATTCCTGGGATTGTGCCCACCATGGATGTATTTGCCCAAGGGATCAGAAGGACCTGGAGGGTTCAGTTGTGACAAAAATATCTTTGTGGTCTCACAGGGATCCTGCCCACCATGGATGTGTTTTTCCAGGGGATCAGGAGGACCTGGAATGTTCAGGTGTGACCAAAATTATCCCACAGTACCACAGGGATGTTGCCCACCATGAATATGTTTCTCCAGGGCTTTGAGGAGGATCTGGAATGTTCAGGTGTGACCAAAATGTCTCTGTGGTCCCACAGAGATGCTGGCAGATCCCCAGGATCCTGCCCACCATGGATGTGTTTTTCCAGGGCTTTGAGGAGGATCTGGAATGTTCAGGTGTGACCAAAACGATCCTGTGGTCCCACAGGGATTGTGGCCACCACGGATATGTTTGTCCTGGGGTGATGAGGAGGACCTGGAGGCTTCAGGTGTGACCAAAACGTGCCCTGAGCCGTTGGCTGCCTGCAAACCCCAAAAGTTCTCACCTGGGAGAAATCCCAGCTGCTTCAGGACCCGGCTGAGGACGAGGTGATGTTTAATCCTTGCCTGGCTGCAGGTTCCTCCTGCCTCACCTTCATTTTTTTGGGGGAAACCCATTTAATTTGAGCAGAGATGTGTCTGGCTCGTGTCTTTTGGGTTGAAACCCATTTAATTTGAGCAGAGATGTGTCTGGCTCGTGTCCTTCGGGTTGAAATCCAGCATTTTAGGGGCAGGTGTGAGGAGCACAGCCAGGAGCCGTGCACAGAGAGGGGTGCCCACGGGTGAGGAGGTGTGGGTTTAATTAAACTGATTGAGTTTTGGGTGTTAACAGGATTGTTGTGCCTTGCTCTGTTGTGAGAAGGAGTGGGCAGGGCAGCTCTGCCTCGCTCACAGAATCACTTTTATTTTCACCTAACAAAGTGAACCCCGTGACTCTCCTGGGAACTTAAAACACATTTCCCTGGGTTTTTTTTGTCCCCTTAAAAGCTCCTTTTAAATTCCCCCTTTCCCCCCCTTAAAATCCTTTCTTTTGATCTCCTTCCTGACTCTTCATGAATTTGTGGGATATAGCCTCATTTTGGAGGGATTGTCCAGATCTGCTCAGTTTTGGGGGATCTTGCATCTTAAGACCACAACCTTCAGATTTTCCATCCCGTTTGACGTCATTTTGGGGATTTCTCCTCCAGGCTGAGCAGCTCCTGACCTGCTCCAGTCAGCCCTGGGCTGGCTCCAGGGGCTCCACTCTTGTCCCTTTTGTCCCAGGACACTCGTGGCAGGATCCCCTTCCCTCCCTGCTGCTGCACAACTCCTGCCCCAAAGGAAAACCCCTTTGGAAGAGGAGAGGAGCCGCTTTTTGGGAACCCTTTGGCTCTCCCCTGGCTGTGGGGAGCTCAGCGCTCAGCTGGAAGGACCATCAGCGTTCCCCTCCCCGAGCCCTGAGCTCCCGGCCAAGTCTAACACGTTTTAATTTGCTTTTTTCCCAGGCATTCCTGGATTTATGGCTGCGCTCAGCTCGGATCCAAAGCTCCCTCCAGAGGGTCACCCCACGCCATAACCCCCGGGGGCTCCCTGGAGGAAGCTGATGTGCTATTCCCTGGAACATTTCCACCTGCACGGGGGGGTTGAGGCTGGGTTTGGGGGGATTTGGGGCTCTGGAAGCTGGCAGGAGATGTGGCCGTGGTGATTGTGTCTGAGCTGAGGGTTGTTGCTCTGCTGCCTGCTCTGAAGGCGCCGTTGTGTTCAGCTGGGACGGGTTTGGGGACGTGCAAATCGTGGGAAAACGAAGGAGAAGTGGAGGGGGGGAAAAGGAGAAACCTGGGAGAAAATGGATTTTCAGTGTTGTCTGCACCACAGTGAGGAAGAAAACGGATTTTCAGTGATACCTGCACCATGTTGGGGAGGAAAATGGATTTCCAGTGATGCCTACCTCACATTTAGGAAGAAAATGGATTTCCAGTGATGCCTGTCCCATGTTGGAAAAGAAAATGGATTCCCAGTGATACCTGCATCACAGTGAGGAAGAAAATGGATTCCCAGTGATGCCTGTCCCATGTTTAGGAAGAAAATGGATTCCCAGTGATGCTTGCCCCACATTTAGGAAGAAAATGGATTCCCAGTGATGCCTGCCCCACGTTTAGGAAGAAAAAGGATTTCCAGCGATGCCTGCCCCATGTTTAGGAAGAAAATGGATTTCCAGTGATGCCTGCCCCACGCTGAGGAAGAAAATGGATTCCCAGTGATGCTTGCCCCACATTTAGGAAGAAAATGGATTCCCAGTGATGCCTGCCCCACGTTTAGGAAGAAAATGGATTTCCAGCGATGCCTGCCCCATGTTTAGGAAGAAAATGGATTCCCAGTGATGCCTACCCCATGTTTAGGAAGACAATGGATTCCCAGTGATGCCTGCCCCACGCTGGGGAGAACATTTGGAGCTGGTTCCCACCTGCAGCTCCTGTCCAAAGCAAACACCAGCAGCCCGCCCAGCCCTGAAACCTCTGCAAGGGGCATGCAGCAGGGCCCTGGAACAGCTCCAGGATGAGGTTCTTGCTCCCTTCACAAACGAACCTTGGCAAGAGCCCCGCTCTCCCCAGTAAAAATTCCATCCTCGCCGCTCTGCTCAGGTTTTCCAGAGCTGTGGTCCAGCCTGGGGGCTGCAGGCAGCATAGCTGACCCGGCACGATGAGAGGTTTCGTTTAAAGAGGTGCCAGGCTGGAAATTTCCAGAGCTCTGGGGTCTCACCTGTGGCAGGGCTGTCCCGGGAATTCTGTGCCTGCCACAGCCAAACTCCTGCTCGTCCCTGCTCCATGCTCAGGGCTCTTCAGGGAGCCTGGGAGAGGAGAGGGTCTGTGAGCCCAGCCTGGAGAGGGGAAGGATCCAGGGAATCCTCAGAGCCCCTTGAAGGGCCAAAAGAGGCTCCAGGAGAGCTGGAGAGGGATTTGGGACAAGGATGGAGTGACAGGACACAGGGAACGGCTTCAGAGTGGGAAAAGGGAAATTTGGGTGGGATATTGGGAAGGAATTGTTCTCTGGGAAGGGTGAGGAGGGGCTGGGATGGAATTCCCAGAGAAGCTGTGGCTGCCCCTGGATCCCTGGAAGTGTCCCAAGGCCAGGTTGACATTGGGGCAGCCTGGGATGGTGCAAGGTGTCCCTGCCATGGAACTGGAGGATTCCAGGATTCCAGGATTCCATGGACTTGTCCCTTGAGTCTGTCTGTGAAAGGAGGAACCCCCACCAGGCTGAAAGAAGTTCAGGGTGAAATCAGGGCTGAGAGCTCCCGTGGGCTCCTGACTGAGGCATTCACACAATTCTGTGCCACCACGAGGTCACAGAGCACCTTCCCTGGAACTCCTGGACCACAGCAGCACCCAAAAATAACCGATGTGGGGAATTGGGAAACCCCAGCCACGTCCTGAGCGCTGGGCACAGCTCTGTGAACGCAGGGGACTGGTTAAACTGCTTTTGTTTGGTGGGGTTTGGTGGGTTTTTTTGTTGTTATTGTTTTTTGGTTGTTTTTTTTTTGTTTTTGTTTTTTTTTTTTTGTTGTTTTGTTCGGTTGTTTTGGTTTTTGTTTGGTGGGTTTTTTGTTTGTTTGGGTTTTTTTTGCTTGGTTTCTGTTTTGGTTTTTTGGTGTGTGGCCTTTGGGGGGGGGTCACAGGAGGAGTTTTGGGTGGCCCAAGTGGCTTTTGGGGGGTCACAGGAGACTTTTTGAGGGTCCCAGGAGGCGTTTTGGGTGTCCCAGGAGAAGTTTTGTGGGTCACAGGAGAAATTTTGGGTGTCCCAAGAGGCTTTCTGGGTGTCACAAGAGGAACTTTGGGTATCCCAAGAGGCATTTTGGTGTCCCAGGAGGTGTTTTGGGGCCCCAAGAGGCATTTTGAGGTCACAGGAGAAATTTTGGGTGTCTCAAGAGAAGTTTTTGAGGTCACAGGAGACATTTTGGGTGTCCCAGGAGTTGTTTTGAGGTCCCAAGAGGCGTTTTGGGGGTCACAGGAGAAATTTTGGAGTCCCAAGAGGAATTTTGGGGTCACAGGAGAAATTTTGTGGTCCCAAGAGGAATTTTGGGTGTCCCAAGAGCCATTTTGTGGTCCCAAGAGGCGTTTTGGGTGTCCCAAGAGGAATTTTGGGGTCACAGGAGAAGTTTTGGGTGTCCCAAGAGGAATTTTTGGTGTCCCAAGAGGCATTTTGGGGCCCCAGGAGCCGTTTTGGGCCCACAAACCCCATCCCCTCTCAGTTTTGTTTCCCTGCAGACTCTGTCCCTGCTGCTGTCCCCATGTCCCCAGCTCATGGCCAGCCCTGATAAGGGCTCTGGGGACAGATAAGGAGCTTTTCTCCTGCCCCATCCCCAGGAGGCTGCTGCTCCCCAGCCTCACCCAACCCAACCCAGCCCCAGCTCCAGGAAAACACAAACCAACGTTGGGCAACTTCCCAAAGCTTCGGGGAAAGAAGCGAAACGACAGCATCAAAAAAAAAAAAAATGTGGTTCCTTTTCTCCTCAGCAGCCCTGAGCCACCCTTGGAGGTGCAAAACCCGAATTTTTGGTGGTGTGGCCCTGCAGGAGAAGGTGGGAATTGGGCTCTGGAGGGGGTTTTGGGGAGAGAGGAGCAGCTTTTTTATTATATTTTATTATATTTTATTATATTTTATTATATTTTATTTATTGTCTTTTATTCTATTTTATTTATTCTATTTTATTTATTCGATTTTATTTATTGTCTTTTATTCGATTTTATTTATTGTATTTTCTTTATTCGATGATTCTATTTATATTATATTCACATTTCATTTATTACCTTTATTCTGTTTTATTTCTTTTCAGTACTTATGGCCTCCCAAGCCATGAGCTCAATTAACAAGTCCGAGAAACGAGGTAAAATTTTGGGGCACTTTTGGCTTTTTTTTACGGCTATTTAAGTGATAAGTATTTAATATTACAATGCCACTTCTATTATTTACATTTTTACCTTAATAACGATTATTCCAGGCTTCCAATGCAGATTTTTTTTTAAAATTTAATCACAGAAAATTACTCAAAACTACGAAGAAGAAGGAAGAAGGTGAAGGACTTGGGGAACACTTTACATTTTTCACCTTGACTCGTGCGTATCCCTGGGCACCAAAACCCCAAAGTGGCAGTTTTTAGGACTCCCACATTGACTAAATATTTCCCTATTTCTGTGTTTCCACTCTCGTGGCTGCCTCCCAGGCACCCGGGAACGTCAGGACAATAACTCGTGTTTCCAAACCCCTCTGATCCCAACCCCTGGCTGCGAACACAAAAACCACACCCCAGCCCCAAACCCCTGTCTGAGGCTGATAATAATAGGCCTGGGGTCCAATTAGCCTCATTAAAAAATTATAAACTAATAGTAATAATTCAGACTATAAATTAATCATTCCCTGTTCAAAGTATAAACTAACAATTCTTCATTCCAAGTTGGTTTGCCATGGACAGCCCCATGAGGGGTTTTGTGCCTGATCCTGGAGTCGGGGCTCAGCTTTTTTATTTTTTAAACACTATTTTTTTAAATATTATTTTTTTTTAAAAAAATGGACTTAGCTCTGTTTATTTGTGCTTTTGGAGGCTCATTTTTGGGACTCCACGACCTCGGAGGGCTTTTCCAGCCTCGGGGATTCTGGAATTCCTGCTCACCAAACAGAGCCACTTCCCAAGAGCTGCTCTTCCTCCTCCCTTTGCCATCCTCATTTTCCATCAGGAAAATGGTGGATTGGGCCTGGGGTCCAATTAACCTCATTAAAACCTCCTCTAAACTAATAATTCCTCATCAAAAAAAACCTCAAACTAATAATTCCTCAGCCAGAATATAAAAGAATAATTCCTCATTCCAAGTTGGTTTTCCATGGACAGCCCCACCAGGGATTCAGTCCCTGATCCTGGAGTCAGGGCTCAGCTTTTTTATTTTTTAAACACTATTTTTTTAAATACTTGTTTTTGTTTTTTTTTTTTTAACTGGAGGCAGCTCTGTTTATTTGTGCTTTTGGAGGGCGATTTGATGTGCAAACAGAATCTTTATTAATATTTTCTTTGTTAACTCCCTGACGTTGGCCAGGAGCTTTGAAGATGAAAAGCGCCGGGGCGCAATAAATATTAACGTTATTCCGACTTATTCGAACGTTCCAGCTCCGACATCTTTCATCCAACCAGCTCAAAGTGCTTTTCCCAAACGTTAATTAATTTCCTCTCAGCAGTCCGGGGAGAGACCTTTTATCAGCAGCATCTTTGTCTCCCCAAGGAGCTGCTCTGAGCGCGTTTCACCTCGCGGATTTGGGCAAAATCAGGGAAATGCAGCAGGAGGTTTTTGGGGTTTTTTGGGATTGAGCCAAGAAATTTCCTGCCTCCAGTTTTCCCAGCCTTGCTGCCTGACAGCGTTCCCTGCCTGGGAGCGGGTTGTGACACTCAGCTGCTTTTATTGGTGGCTCTTAAAAGGGAAAAAAATAAAAATAAATAAAATAAAACTCAGACAAGGATCACGAGCCCCACCCAGGGCAGGGGAGGAAATGAAACTCCTCCAAATCAGGATGATCCCGGCCAGGAATTCTTGGATTTTCAGGATTTTTGATGGACATGAAGAAATCTTGATGGGGCTTTGAGTCAGGATCTTGTCACTCTTATTTAAAAGACATTTAAAATGTAAATATTTTCTGGAATGCATCTGAAGGAATGAAACTCCTCCAAATCAGGATGATCCCGGTCAGGAATTCTCGGATTTTCAGGATTTTTGATGGACATGAAGAAATCTTGATGGGGCTTTGAGTCAGGATCTTGTCATTCTTATTTAAAAGTTGATTAAAATGGAAATATTTTCTGAAATGTACCTGAAGGAATGAAACTCTTCAAAATCAGGATGATCTCGGCCAGGAATTCTTGGATTTTCAGGATTTTTGATGGGCAGGAGGAAATCTTGATGGGATCAAATTCTTATGGGATCAAATCAAATTCTTATTTGAAGAATTATTTGAAGAATCAGAATGTAATGCTTACTTAAAAGCCCATTAAAATGGAAATATTTTCTGGAATGCAGCACAGGTGAAGATCTGAAGGAATGAAACTCCTCCAAATCAGGATGATCCTGGTCAGGAATTCTCGGATTTTCAGGATTTTTGATGGACATGAAGAAATCTTGATGGGGCTTTGAGTCAGGACCTTGTCATTCTTATTTAAAAGTTGATTAAAATGGAAATATTTTCTCAAATGTACCTGGAGGAAATGAAACTCCTCCAAATCAGGATAATCTCGGTCAGGAATTCTCGGATTTTCAGGATTTTTGATGGACATGAAGAAATCTTGATGAGATGCTGAGTCAGGACCTTGTCATTCTTATTTAAAAGACATTTAAAATGTAAATATTTTCTGGAATGCATCTGAAGGAATGAAACTCCTCCAAATCAGGATGATCCCGGCCAGGAATTCTCGGATTTTCAGGATTTTTGATGGGCAGGAGGAAATCTTGATGGGATCAAATTCTTATGGGATCAAATCAAATTCTTATTTGAAGAATTATTTGAAGAATCAGAATGTAATGCTTACTTAAAAGCCCATTAAAATGGAAATATTTTCTGGAATGCAGCACAGGTGAAGATCTGAAGGAATGAAATTCCTCCAAATCAGGATGATCCCGGTCAGGAATTCTTGGATTTTCAGGATTTTTGATGGGCAGGAGGAAATCTTGATGGGATTTATAATTCTTATTTGAAGAATCGGAATGTAATTCTTACTTAAAAGCCCATTAAAATGGAAATATTTTCTGGAATGCAGCACAGGTGAAGATCTGAAGGAATGAAACTCCTCCAAATCAGGATGATCCCGGTCAGGAATTCTCGGATTTTCAGGATTTTTGATGGGCAGGAGGAAATCTTCATGGAATGCTGAGTCAGGATCTTGTCATTCTTCCTTAAAAATTGATTAAAATGGAAATATTTTCCCAAATGCAGCACAGGTGAAGATCTGAAGGGATGAAACTCCTCCAAATCAGGATGATCCCGGTCAGGAATTCTCAGATTTTCAGGATTTTTGATGGGCAGGAGGAAATCTTGATGAGATGCTGAGTCAGGACCTCGTCACTCTTATTTAAAAGCGGATTAAAATGGAAATATTGTCTGGAATTCAGCACAGGTGAAGATGTGACTCTGCAGGTGCAATTTCTCCTGAGGAATCCCCTCCCCAGGCCAGAGGTGAGCGAGCGATGAGCCAAAACCAAACAAAAAACCCCCAGATGCTTTGGATTCAGGGCGACTGCAGCAGGCCACGAGAACAAGGAGCAGTTCAGCAGCAGCACTGTCGACTGCTGGAAGAGCAGCACACATATAATTTTCAGGTAATTACCGCGGTGTAATTAGCTGGGTTGTTTGCTCATGAGCCATCCCAAACGAGCTCTGCTCCTGCAGGGGATGCTGGAAGGACAGGGGCTTTTTGGGGTGGAAAATTCAGGTTTTTTCATTTTAGCTGAGCCCATCTCGGGGCACAGCCCGGCTGCTGCTGCTTTATCCTGGGTTTGTGCTGCTTTTTAGGGAAGAAATGAAGAGGAAATGTGGAGCAAAATGTGCTCCCCAGGGATTCCAGGTGTGGTCTGCAGGGGGAAGTTTAGGACGGGAGGGAGACTCAAATTGGAACAGGCCTTTTTCTAGATCACCCTCTGTGAGAAATTGTTATAAATTCAGGTTATATTTACATATTTACATATATGTATAATACACATTTATATAAAAATAATATACTATATATAGATATATGGTATAACATACATAATATAATATATTATATAATGTATATATCACATTACATTGCATTATATTATATTGTATTATAGGCTATTATATTATTATACATTAATATATTTTATATATAATTATTTATATTTTTATATTATAAAAATTCAGATTATAGCCATTACATAATGGATTTATTTTCTCAGATATTGGCTACTCCATTGTCCTCTCACACAGCCAAGTCATATACAATATATATGTTTATATATATTATGTAAAATCAGATTATAGCCATTATGTAATGGATTTGTTTCCTCAGATATTGGCTACTCCAATGTGTTCTCATGCAATATATAATATATGTGCTCTCAAGCAATATATAACATATATGTTTATATATATTGAGTAAATTCAGATTATGTCCATTACATTATGGATTTATTTTGTCAGATATTGGCCACTCCATTGTCCTCTCACGCAGCCAAGCCATATATAATACATATATATATATATATATATATATATATATAAAAATTCAGATTATATCCATTACATAACGGATTTATTTTGTCAGATATTGGCTACTCCATTGTCCTCTCAGGCAGCCAAGTCATATATAATATATATGTTTATATATATATATATATAAAATAAATTCAGATTATATCCATTACATAATGGATTAATTTTCTCAGATATTGGCCACTCCATTGTCCTCTCACGCAGCCAAGTCATATATAATATATGTGTGTATATATATATATGTAATATATATATATTTATCTCTCTCTATATATATTTATATATATATATATGTAAAAATTCAGGTTATACCCATTACATAACGGGTTTATTTTGTCAGATATTGGCTCTGAGGCAGCCGGGCAGTTTTCAGTAAAACACGAAACTCTCGGTGTTTTACCTGCACTGTGTGAGCGGAGGGATGGGGAACATCCACGCTCTGGAAAACGTTCCTTATTTTTATTTATTCCATTTGCGGCCAGGGGCTTTGCTTATGAAGACTCATTTACAATCTGCAGAAACAACTTTTGACTTAAGCACCGGGGCCTTAAAAAAACAATCCCTTTTAATTGGAATGAGGGAGTTTCTCGCAGTGAAAGCCCGGGTTTGTTGATGCTGGAAGTCTGGAGAGTGCCATTAACAGCCTCCCTCACCTCGGTGATGACATTTTGGACATAAATGCAGCTTTCTGTAGTTTTTTCTCCTCGTGTTTGGATGGTTTTTGGCCGATTTGAAGCTCCTGGAGGATGTGATGTTTTAAATCACATGGGTTTGAATTTCTCGCCTCCCCAGGACCTGCTCTGCTTCATTTTTATTTTTCTTTTTGCTCTTTCTTTCAGTGCTGCATCCACAAATTATGAAAATGGGTGCTAATGACCAAACAAGAAAAAGTTTTTTTTTAAAAAAATAATCCAAATCGTGATTCATGGAAATGGAATTCTGTTGACAAAAAAAAAAAAAAAGAGGGGGATTTAACTTGGCCAAAGGAAATGCTTTTCCAAGTGGAGATGAATATCTCAGGAATGACCATTTCTTCTCTCAGACACAGAGAACTAGTGCTGGTTTAATTTAAAAATAATAAAAATTAGAATAATTCAAATCAAAGCCTGCAGAAAAGCCAGCAGTTCCACCCAACCAGGGATGGTTTTTCCAGGGAAAAAGTCCCCAAAAGGGAATTTCAGGTGAGGAAGACGCAGGTGAGGAGGAGGAAACGCTGTCACCTCCCCTGCGCTGGCCACGCCTCGTCCCAGTACAAACCAGCAGCTTCCAGAATCCTGGAATGGTTCTGCTGGGAAGGACCTCAGGGCCCTTCTCATCCTCCACGTCACCCCAGGTGTCCCCAAACCCTGTCCAGGTGTCCCCAAACCCTGTCCAGGTGTCCCTTAGACCCCCTCAAGCCCTTTCCCAATGTCCCCAGCCGTGGTCCTGGTGTCCCTTGGTGTCCCCAACTCTGTCCCAACATCCCCAGGTGTCCCCAGCCCTGTCCCTGATGTCCCCAGGTATCCCTCAGGGTTGGTTTTGATAGGCCCAGGTGTCCCCAGAGTGTCCCCAGCCTTGGTCTTGGTGTCCCTTAGACTCTCTCAACCCCATCCTTGATGTCTCCAATGTCCCCAGGTGTCCCCAGGCCTGGTCCTGGTGTCCCTAACCTTGTCCTCGATGTTCTTCAGTGTCCCCAGCCCCATTCTTGATGACCCCACACATCCACAATCCTGGTCCTGGTGTCTCTTGGTGTCCCCAGCCCTGTCCCCCAACATCCCCAGGTGTCCCCAACATCCCCAGGTGTCCCCAGCCCTGTCCAGGTGTCTCCAACCCTGTCCCCGGTGTCCTCAGGTGTTGCCAGTGTTGGTTTTGATGTCCACAGAGTGTCCCCAATGTCCCCAGGTGCCCCCAACCCTGTCCAATTGTCCCCAGGTGTCCCCCCCTCCCCTGTGGGCAGGCGCCCCGGACCAGTCCAGACACGGATGGGGGACACTGGGGGACACTGGGAGCCCCTCCCACCCCAATATCATCACGGGAACGCAAATCCCGGGAAAGAAGGAGCTGATTGTTGTGGCCACGGCCATTGTCCTGCTGCTGCAGGGCCCTGTGCGGCTGGGAATTCTGGCATTCCAGGCTGGGAATTCTGGCATTCCACACTGGGAATTCTGGCATTCCACACTGGGAATTCTGGCATTCCAGGCTGGGAATACAGGTTGGGAATTCTGGCATTCCAGGCTGGGAATTCTGGCATTCCAGGCTGGGAATACAGGTTTGGAATTCTGGCATTCCAGGCTGGGAACATGTCATTCCAGACTGGGAATACAGGCTGGGAATGTGTCATTCCAGGCTGAAATTATGGGCTTGGAATGTGTCATTCCAGGTTGGGAATATGGGCTGGGAATGTGTCATTCCAGGTTGGGAATACAGTTTTGGAATGTGTCATTCCAGGTTAGGAATGTGTCATTCCAGGTTGGGAATGCAGACTTGGAATTGTGTCATTCCAGGCTGGGAACACAATCACAGTCTGCAGAGCAGCCACGAAACGCGGCGGGAAATGGAATTTCTGTAAGGATTCTCAGGAATTGCGGCGAGGGGGAGGCTGGGAACTGCCCTGGTGCGAGCAGAGCCTGGATATCAGGGCAGGGAAAAAAACAGGAACCAGGGAAATGAGGGATGTGTCACACCGGGGCACCTCATTAACCATCACAGAGACTCATTTGCATGCGCTTTCCATAGCGCCACTGCCGTGGGGTGACATTCCCGAACTGCTCCAGGGTCACTCCCTAATTCCAGGGCTGAACTCCCCCGCCGGGAATTTTCATAACACGGGCAGGGAAGTGTCTCTGCCGAGCAGCAGCCCTAAGGTAGGGCCCGGTTTGGGAGAGAGGATGGAAACTTCATCTGATATCATTCGGTCTGATATTGCTCTTGGATGTGGGTTTTGGGAGAGGATTTTTGGTGCCGGCCAAGTCTCAGCAATTCCACATCAACTTCCTGCTCAGCACGTCCAGCCACGAGTGTTGGTATAAAGTTAAAAAAAAAAAAAAAAAAAGGATTTATTTTATCAGATGTTGGCTATTCCACTGTCTTTTCGTGCACATCGAGCCACGTCTGTTGTTATAAAGTTAAAAAAAAAGTGATTTGTTTTATCAGATATTGGCCATTCCATTGCCTTCTCGTGCAGCCAAGGAATTTTCCCTAAAATATTCCTCTTTTTTGTCCCTCAGAAAAGGATATTTCACACATTTCATGCCTGCAACGACCTCAGCAACAACGGGATTTTAATGGCTTGGTCGTGTTTTCAATCAAGGAATGGTAACTGAGAGTCTGTCATTAACTCAGTTTTATTCAGGCTCCGAAATGCCCACATATTACTTTTAAGCAAAGAGTAAATTTGGATTGTGAGACAAAGAGGGAAAATTCTTGGGTACTTGGACTAATGAAAACAACATGTTCGCAGGGAAAGAAAAAAAAAAAAAGCATATCTGTTTTAAAAACATTATTGTGTCTGAGCATGGCTTTGGGCATGTGTGAGTTGTGTGACACGATACATTTTTGGGGAAGTTACGGAAGAGGAGAATAAAAGCAGCGGGGGTAAGAGGCAGGTTCTCAAGGCATTTATTTTACTGCAATACGGCCAAAAGGGGGAAATGTAACTTTGGAAAATTGGGACTCGAAAATATCGACATTTTGGAGGGTTGAGGGGACGTGTTGATCTTTCACTTTCTCTCCCCACAGAGGTTAAAAGTAAAAAAAGAAATAAATTTGTAGCTTTAGCTCAGAAGCAGGACAACTGTAGGCTTGTTTCAGGGCTGTTCTCCTTCCCCTCAAAAAAAAAAAAAGGAGTTTTTTCTTTTGGAAATGGGGAGAGAATCCTGAGAGATCTGAGCCCTGCCACAGCTGGAGGCACTGAGAGCACCTCTGGAAATGTCTGTGCGTTGACAGAGGCTTTTTTTGGCAATAAACCATCATCTGAGCCTCGGGAGCCGAGAGGAACAAAATTTCACTACATGTAAATAATAGCCTAAAAATAGAAGCGCAGATTGTTTTTCTCATTAAGTTCCTTCTCCATCCTCCAGCATATTCTGCACCGAGAAGGGAGCGATTATCAAAAAGCCCAGACTGAAAAAAATGAAAAAAAAAAAAAACCCACCACTATAAACCTGATTTTCTGTATCTCCTTTTTTTAGTCCGCTTCCTTATTTCCATGCAGCCGAAGCCGTTCTGGGGCTGCTTTATTTAAAGCCAGAAAAAACGCTGTGGTTTATGGCCACGTGTCAAATTTGATAGTGTTATGCCATGATTTAGCAAAAATAAAAAAAACCAAACCCAAAATGCTCGAGGCACATGTCCACATCCCACTGAATTTGGTAGGGAGTGAAGGAGCAGAGGAAAAGCTGTTCTGCCGTGCAGCAGCCTCATTCAGGAGGGAAAGGGGGGGAAAAAAATTAAATAATGGAAATAAAGCAAGGATTTGTCTGCACACGATGACAGATCTTTTGGGCCAAGTTCTTCCGACTCGACGTGAACTCATCGATCGTATCAGACCACGGTTCTGAGGCGTATTTAATAATTTCATTAAAATGAGAGGGCTCTCCACTGGGCTGCCTCAGACCACCGAAATAGATGGGCTAATTCTGGGAGCCGTGGGCGTGCTGGAGTCATCTGACTTTTATTTTTTATTTTTTATTTTGTAGCTCTCTCGCCCTGCCCCCTCCCCAAACCAGACACTGAGAGGAGCCTTCATCACACGTGGGATTATCATCAGCCTCCTCTTAATTGCTGCTGGTTTCCTGACATGTCCCAGCTCCGGGAAGGGATGGAAATGGGATGGCCTGGAGAGGAAAGAGGGATGGCAGTGTTGGAGTTCCTGCTGCAATTCTGGAAGCTGAGAATTTTCGGTTTTTTGTCCCAAAAGGTACCGACCCCCCCCGAGCAGACACCACACTTGACCAGAGGCCGTGGAAAAGGCTTCCAAAATTCAGTGTGACAGCACTGGGATTACGGGTGTGGAGTTTGAATAGAAGTGTGTGATATCACAGGGTGTAAAACTTAGGATTTGAGGGTTTAGTATATAGTAATATACATTTATAAAGCAAGATGGAGCATTTTGGGCACAGGCAAAGTCCTTTTTCATCTTCTTCTGCAGGGGTTTGGGTGATTTTTTGTAATCAGATGGAAATGTTCACATTGTGGACCATGAGTGGTTGGTTATTGGGTTAAAAGCCAACATACAGTAATATATAGATATAGTATATAGTAATATATATATATATATATATATATATACACAAAGAAAGATGGAGGGTTTGGGGCAGAGGCAAAGTCCTTCTTTTTCACCTTCTTCTTCATGGGTTTGGGTGATTTTTTGTAATCACATGGAAAGGTTCAGATTGTGGACCATGGGTGGTTAGTTATTGGGTTAAAAGTATAAATAATATAGGTGTCATCTCGTTATTGGGTAATTAGCGCTTAAAAGGTCGTAGAGTTAGAGATTTTCTGTCAGTCTGGAGGATATTTCTGGGTGAAATGCTTGGGAATGAAAGTTTTGGGAAGAGGTGTGAATTGTTGGCTTTGCTCAGCATATCAGGACTTCGTATATGCCTTAACCATAAACATGGTGCCAGCAAAAAACCTGTTTATTGAACACGTCTCGTTTACATATGTTCCCTTTCTAGGTTAAGTACAATGTGACCTGTCCACCTTGGTGAAAATCCATACAAATTGGTCAGAATTTTGTCCTGGATCAATGGAATGTGACACACCCCGATAAAATTCCATTGTCATCCCTACTTACTAGGAGTTGTTTTCTTCAGGACTTCATATAAATATTCTTACCAATAAGCAGCTTTTTGTATCAAAAAGCTCCTTAAACACATTTGACACCTCTCTCCCATTCTTCCCTTAACACAAACTACTTAATTGTAAAACCTGGGTCAAATGTTGTAAACTTTAATTCCGTAATTACAGCTTATGGTTGTCTTACAACAGGTTCCCTGTGCAGGATCGAGAACTCCTCGTTTTAATCAGCAGAGCCGAGATATTAAAGCTTGATTTTGTTCTTTCAGTGACCATAACCTAAGTGCTTTCTGAATGTAGGATGATGGATTTTATGGCTGCGATGGAAAAATAGGGAATTTTGTCTTCTTTGTTCCGTTCTGTGCATCAAGGTGAAGGCCAAGGAGAGCAATTGTCATGGTGATCTATATTTATGGAATAACACAGGTAGAAAGAAGCTGAATCCAAGGTATAGTGACTTAAATACTAACATTTTAATCCGCACAAATTCCCAACTGATGCCATCACCTTGCCAGGCAGAATTTCGGTAGATATTTTCCCCTCTGCATTATCTGGCTTGCTGTTGGAAGAACATAAATTTCACTCAAAATTGACACGAAATGGGCGTATTTGGATCCCAACTCTCTGCTCCCTGGGACTTCTAAAACACCTGTACTCCTGTTCCCCGGTAACGAGAAAACCCGGGCAAGATCACGGTGATTCCTGAACCCGGGCAAGATCACGGTGATTCCTGAACTTCTCCGCTGTATCCTAGGGAAATAAAACTTGTAATTGCCCGAAATAAAACTCATCATTTCCCGCTTGGTGCAGAGCAGGAGCCGGAGGCTACGCCAGCGCCCGCTGAGCCACCCCGGCCCCATCCCGCTCCACTCCTGAAGGTCTTAATCCCGCGTATTAAACAGCAAGAAACAAAGCTGCAAAATCCCATTTCAATCAATTCTTTTATTACTGCGGGAAGGCGCATCCACCGCTCCCCTGCGGCCATCCACAGGGTCCCCGCAAGGCTGAGGGGAGCCCGGAGGGACCCGCGCCCCTCACGGAGCGCGCAGCGGGGCCGGCGGCACGGCCGAACTTCACGGGCAGGGCGGGCGGCCACACCACCCTCCATCCCCGGGAAGCGGCCCGAGAGCCCGGGCGGTGCGGAGAGGCCGGAGGAGCCGTGCCGGGAGCCCGGAGGAGCCGCACGGGGAGCCCGGAGCGGCGGGGCCGGCCGGGCCGAGGAGGCACAAAATGGCGCCGCGATTCAAACGCTGCGCGCTGCGGGCGGGCGGGGGGGCGGCGGCGGCGGGGGGGGGGGCGGTGTCCCGGCGGGGTTCACTGCGCCTGCGCGCAGAGTCGCAAGATGGCGGACAGTGCGGAACTAAAGGTAAAGCGCAGCTCCGGGTCCCCCCGCGGCGCCGCCGGGGCCGCGGCCGAGAGCGGCCCCGGGGCGGGATGAGCCCCGCCGCGGCGGTCGTGGCGGAGCCTCAGCGGCAGCGGGGGATTAAGGGTGGAGTGGGTGGGGAGCGGAGCGCGGAGCTGCTTTCCCCTGGCCGCCCCCCCTCCGCCGGCCGCGCTCCGCCGGGCGGCCCCGCCGGCAGCCGGGGCAGAGCGCGGGCGGCTCCGCTGCGAACCCGCCGGTTCCGGGCCGCGCCGCCGCGGGCTGAGGGCGGTGGCCGGGGGAGCCCCACGGGGAGGGGGCAGCTCGGGCGTTCTCGGGCCGGGGGAGCGGAGCCCCGGCGCCCCGCGAAGTTTGTCACGGGCGGTCCGGCGGGAGCGACCCCCCGGCAGCGGCGGTGGCCGCGGTGACAGCGGGGGGAGCGCGGCGGGCAGCCCGGCCGGCCGGCCCTCCGGTAAATAAAGAACGTCACAAGCAGATGTGGAGGAGTTCCGCGGTGTTGTGTTGAGCTGGCGGCGGTCCCTGTCATCCTGCGAAAGGCGTGGAAACGGGGCGCTCCGAGACAGCCCGGAGCCCGGCCGGCGCTGCCCGCCGCGGGGTCTCGCTGCGCTCGGGGCATTTGAGGGGAGATTTTATTGTTTTTTTTTTGTGAAGGGGGATTTTTTGGGGGGTGTTTTGGGCGCTCACCCCGCGGGGCAGGAGCCGGGAGCGGTTCTGCCGAAGGAGGAACTTTGGGTTTGCCAACGCGCAAAGGAATCGGCAGTTTTGAGGAACGGCAGCCGTGGCATAGAGAAGGTGGCAGGAATCCGCCCCAAAATCCAAGGAAAATCCCTCTCCCCGAAACTTTGAGGCCGTGTGTGGGCTCAGGCTGTGCCCTGCACACCCTGCAAGGTGATCAAAGTTAAAAGTTTCCTCGCGGTTGTCGCAGGGTCGTTATTCACCAGGAGGGCTCCTGCCTCCTCCTTTCACAAACCAGGTGGATATTAAACGTCCCCGGTCACAGGCGTGTTCAACGTGTCACATAAACTACGGGATATGTCAAGTATGACTAAGGAAACACTTTGTCTTTCCCCTGAGGTTTGGTGCGGTCTCAGTTTTCTGGCTATCAAAGGTACGGTGCACTTTCATTTTTTTAGGTGCTTAAGGAGCTGTCAGCAGGTAAGGAAACATCAAACCTTGAGTGTGTTCTGCCTCGTGTGGGTCAGGAGCCTTCAGAGCCTCCTGTAAATCCTCCCCTGGCCTTCGTTTTCCTGGGAATCTCCAGACCATATTGTACTGCTTGAGCCGTGTAGTCCTTAAGCCTTTTTTATTTTGTTGTTGTTTTCTTTTCAAGCCCCGCTTCCCGCATGACGAGATCAAAGGGTTAAGATGCGGTTCCAGCGCTCAGCTTTTTTGTTGTTGTTGTTGTTAATTCTAGCGTGGCAAATGGAATAGTGTGTTTCAGGAGCTTCACTTCGTGGGTTCCGTGGGGCACAGCAGCTTGGCTTTATGTGATGCCTTTATTAGGCTGACTCAGAAGGGGTTAAAAAAGGTGGGAAATAGGGAAAAAAAAAATCATTCTGAACCCCTTCATTGATCACTCGCAGGAATCTCCTAGAGAGAAGTCGCAGTTTATAAAATTCATGTTTCCTAAAGTGCCGTTGCCACCCGAGGGATGTGGAGGGGTAAATGCCAAAGTTGCTGTTTTATTCTCGATTTCACTTTTCTGCTCGGGTTATGTGTGGAGTGGAGTGGTCCTTGCAGGCAGGGGGCTGGAGGATGGCACTCTGTGAAAAGTTGGGCTTTTTTTTTTCTCTAGCCACAGGGAGCTTGGCATTTTGCTTAGAAAAAAAAAATAGTTACTTCATTAATTTATAACTTGAAGATCTCAGGATATTCTGATTTCTTTTTTTAATTTTTTTTTGTTGGCCTTTGGACTGTCCAGAATTAAAAAAGGTGCATGGGTTGGGTCCTGCTGTGTCAGGGAGGAGAAGGGGGCACAAACCCTCGTTTTTGGGGTTGGAGCTGTCACCCTGCAGCTCTCCAGGCTCTCAGGTGCTGCAGGAGTGAGGCTCCTCAGGAAAATGTGGCTCGTGGTTGTAAATCCCCAGAAAACATGCTTTTAAATTCTTTTTTTTTTTTTTTTGAGGAGTTGAAAGGTAGCTGAGGGAGGGTTTGTGTTAAAGACTCTGCTGTTTGAAGAGTGACCAGTGAATTCCTTTCATGATTTTCATTTTCTTAGGTAAAACCTTTTACGGGTCTCCTCTGCTTAATTAGCAAACGGGATTGATTTCAGGTTTAGTGACCTTTAAAAAAACTAAACTCAGCTGTAATCCTTGGGCAGGGACTCTTTTGCCTGGCCAGAAGTTGTTGGTCAGAAAAAAAAAAACAAACTTACTCAAGTTTCCAAAACTTTGTTGCCTCCGTGTTCAAAGAAGCCCGGGGTTATGTGTGGGGAGTGTCGCCTGTGGAAATGAGGGAATGTGAGACGATGGCTGCTGCTGCTGCCAAAAGGAAAATTAGAAGTTCTTGCTCCCTCCAGAAAACCAGCGGTCACTCCTAGTTGTCACAATTTTTCATGGAGTTTTAATCATGAAATTGCCTTTCCTGTGATGTGTTTCCTTGCCCACGAGCCTTTCAGCCTTTTTTTGCCCCCGTTTGGGATTGTTTGTTCTGTTGGGGGGAATAAAAGATGAAATATTCAGATAAGATGAAACTTTGCAGATCCCAGCCTTGTGAGGTTCCCGAATTCCTGGGAACTGGGGAAGGTTTGGATAAATTGAAGCAGTGTGTTTTCCTTTCTGCTGCTGAAATAAGGTGCCTCCAAAGTTTCTTCTTCTGCAGAGTTCTCCCTCACTCCATAGGCTGAGGCATATGTGAATTTTCCTGATCTTAATTACTATTCCTGTCTAATTGCACCCAGACTCTTAATTTATCTCAAGGTAAGCTATTTAAAGCTCTTTCTAATTGGAAGGAGTAGACTTGAGTGATTAAATCTTTTCCTTCAATATTTCTTACATCTCTTTAAATTGGTTATTAGGTTTGTTGTGATCTTCCCCTTCCACTCCAGCATTTTGGAAATCATTACACACTTTGCAATAATCAATTCAATTAACCACGGATCAAAGAAGGAAAAAAGAAAAGCTTATGTTCAACTATTGTCATTCTTGATACTGTCCTAAGAAGCTGGTTTGGAAAGCACATGCTGGGAGGTTTTCTCCTTTGTTCTCTCTCCTTTTAAGAAAGTGCCTTTGGGGATTGAAGAGATCCCTGGTGTGTTTCTTGTTAGACATAATTTATACTTTAAATACAAAAAAAAAAAAAAAAAGAAAAAGAAAAAAAAGTGAGCCGAGAGTTTGAATGAAAATTCATCACGGCATTTCCACACAATGGTGAGGAAAACAAACCACTTAGAAATAGTCTCAGTTGGGAGATGCTCCTCCCTCAAATCCAGGGGAACAGTTTGGGGATAACAGTGACAAATGGACCTGTGGAATGGCAGCCCGAATTTCCCTCAGCATCACCTGCCTGTTCCAGGGGTCAGTTAGAATTGGACACTTGTGCTTTCCGAGCTCTTTCTGCTTAATCCTGTTACAAGTTGCTGATGTTGCCTGTTGCTGAGATTAAAGTCAATATAATCCACTTCTCATTGTTATCTGAGCCCGTGGATTACGTTTGTTCACGCTGTAATTTGGTGTGTGGCTGGCAGCAGAATTGTGTTTTTAACTGGTTTTTGGGCTGAGTACCTTTTCTTTTTGAGCTTCTGCTCACTGACACTGGGGTTGCAGATATCAGAGGGATGGAATCAGCAGCTGAGCTGTCAAAGCCTCAATCCATAACCCTTTTTTATTGCCAATAAACCCCAGAGTGTTGCGTGCACATAAATCCAGTGCCAGTGTACTTGTGGGTGAACCTTCCCCGTCCTGGGAGGGTCTGTGCAGGTGGAAATTCATGTGGGGAGGAAAGGATCAGCACCAGCATTTCCTAGTAGGTATTTTTAATGGATTTACAGATGGTTTTTCTTTTGGTTGTGAAGGTATTTAGAACATTCCTCTTAAAAGCAGGTAGGAGATGCACCTTGTTCAGCTTTATTGCAGGAGGAGAAGGTTCCTGCAGGGAGGAGAAGTGCTCAGGGCTGCCTGGCCATTGGTAGGGATATTGATGGACCAGGCACACGAGACAAAGAGTTAAAAACATCCACGGAGCAGGCTGTGGGCAGCTCAGCTCCCTCTGATATCGGGTTATTTATAGGGCTGGAGGCTCTGAGTGCTGTGGTTCGTTCCCTGCCCTGCATCCAGCCCAGGCAGGGCAGGGCTGGGCTGTCACTAATGCATTTGTTTGGCACGGGGGGATGGAGTTCCTGGAACCTCTTCTCGGGGAAATCAGCCTCTCATCAGTTCTCTCCTCAGGGCCATTAGAGTGAAAACCAAAGCAGAACTTGGGGCACTTGAGACTCCAGTGCTCCCTGTGATTGTTCTGAGATACCCCCAGCCCTCTCCTTTCTCTGGAGCAGCTCCTGAATCCTTGTTTGTCCTGAAGCTTGGAGTGAGGTGTGGCCTGACCCTTTAGAGCATCTCCTGGAATTCTTGTTTGTCCTAAAGCTTAGGGTGAGTTGGGGTCTGACCCTCTGTAGCATCTCCTGGAATCCTTGTTTGTCCTAAAGCCTGGAATGAGGTGTGGCCTGACCCTTTAGAGCATCCCCTGGAATTCTTGTTTGTCCTAAAGCTTGGGGTGAGTTGGAGTCTGACCCTTTAGAGCATCCCCTGGAATCCTTGTTTGTCCTAAAGCTTGGGGTGAATTGGGGTCTGACCCTTTAAAGCATCTACAGGAATTCTTGTTTGTCCTAAAGCTTGGGCTGAGTTGGGAGTTGACCCTCTGAAATATCTCCTGGAATCCTTGTTTGTCCTAAATCTTAGGGTGAGTTGGGGTCTGATCCTCTGTAGCATCTCCTGGAATCCTTGTTTGTCCTAAAGCTTAGGGTGAATCACGGTCTGACCCTTTAGAGCATCTCCTGGAATTCTTGTTTATCCTAAAGCTTAGGGTGAGTTGGGGTCTGATCCTTGAGAGCATCTACAGGAATTCTTGTTTGTCCTGAAGCTTGGACTGAGTTGAGAGTTGACCCTCTGGAGCATCCCCTGGGATCCTTGTTTGTCCTGAAGCTTAGGGTGAGGTGGGGTCTGACCCTCTGGAGCATCCCCTGGGATCCTTGTTTGTCCTGAAGCTTGGGCTGGGCTGGTGCTCTCCATCCCTGTGGCATTGGGCTCTGTTGAAACGATGGAATTGGGAGCAGAAGTCCTTTGGGTGCTTGGGAATCAACCTTTTGAGAGGGTTGATTTTTGGATCACTCGGTGTCCCGGGGGATTTGTGGCTGGAGAATGGATTTTTTTTCTCCTGGGGCTTTTCTCTTGCACGGGGTGTTGGTGTTTGGCTCTGGGCTCCTCCAGGAGAGAATTTCCCCTCCAGCCCTGAAGTTGTGTCAGAAATGTCTGTCTGCTTTTGCTGCTGTGCTTCCCGTGTAGAAACTTTGGCTTTACAGGTGCCCTTCTAATGGAAAACTCGCCTTTATCACCCTCCATAAAAAGTAGTAAAAGCTTTTTGGAAGGCCCAGATTTCAGGGAAGAATGCAAACATGGCTTTTACGTGAAAATCTTCTCTGTCAGTACCTTGTGTGCCTCAGCCTGTGCTGCCCCCCCTTCACCTCTGATGAACAGAACTGTGCCTGCAAAAATCACAAATAAATGTTGCTCCTGTTCTCCTCTCTTGGGGAGAGAAGGGGAAATGCCCGTTATTTTGAGAGGCTGCTGGGGCAGCTGGGTTTTGGAATCCTCGTGGTGAAGCTCAGGGATTGATTGTGCTCTGTCACTGGTCCAGCTCTGTGCAGACCAGTGAGTGCTGAGAGTGTTGGTTTGGGCTTTTTAAAGCGGAGAGGGTTGGATTTTCTGATGCAGGAATTGCACCTTCAATAGCAGCCTGTTCATGGAAACAAATGCCTTTCTTAAAAGTAGAATCTCTTGCTAAGGAGAGGGGTTAGGAGGAGAAAGGGCTTGACAAAAGGCTGCTTATTTCTGTAATTTTACTCAGCGCTGTCAAAGCCCTTTCAAACGCAGTCCCTGCCCTCAAACGTGGCTGTTTCAAAGGAAATGAAAAACAAGACAAACTAGAAGGTGTTCAACCTTTGAGAACGTGTGGGGCTGAGGATGAGGCCAGGAGATGGTAGTTTTGCTGTGATCTTGCATGTTTCCAGTGGCAGGCAGCCTGGGAGCAGGTGAACAGGATCCAAAGCTCCCCTTCTCCCTCTTTGGCTGGTGCTGCTGTGGTTATTGATCCAGGGGTTGCTCAGCAGTTTGCTTGTTTTCCTTTTGGCACTGGGGCTGTCTCTGCTGTGTCCCTTCAGAGTGCTCTGGAGGTTGGATTCCAGGCCCAGGGAGGATGTTATGGGCTAGTCTGGAGTATGGCAAGCAAAGCCAGGGTGCAGTTAGAGCAGGGGTTGGCCTGAGCTTGACCTTCACGTCTGTAGGAGATGATACACAAGAGATTTATATGGGAAGTGGCATCATAATTAATGAGAAGGAAAAGGAGCTTCTTCAAGGCTTTGCTTGGGGTAGAAGGGAGCTCTGGGCTCTGCAGCAGAGCAGAGACTCCCTGGCCACGGGGAAGTTTATTTAGGGGACAGAGAGAAGTGCTGGTCACCTCGTGGGTGATGCTCCACTGTGAACTTCCCGTGTTTGGGTCAGGAGATGGGAATGAGCTCTCTGGACACACGGTGCTAAACGTGGCTGGGCTCTGCCTGCTGCCTGCCTGGGCTGCAGGAAATGCTCCAGTGGCTGCTTGCCACGCAGGAAGGACGTCTGGCAGCAGCACAGGGAGCAAGAAAGGGGCACTTCAGCCTCTGCTTTGGGGCTCACACAGCCAGCAGCTCCTCCTTCGGCAGTGGTGGATGCAACTTCAGGTGTTGCAGCCGAGGGAGGAGGAGATTGAGGCCAGTTTTTCCACGAATGTCTTGTATAAACCCAGCTTAGGAAAGCCAGGCCTCCGAGTCCTGCCCAGCACAGATTCCTGAGAACATTTATCATGTGTCTGCACGCTCCACCGACTGTGGCCACAAAAGATGCAACTTGAGGTGTTGCAGCCAAGCAGGGAGGACACTGAGCTCAGCTTCCCACGGCTTTAGAGCCGTGGATTTCATGGGAGAAGGGCAAGGAGTGGGAGAGTTTGGTGTCCCCAGTTTCACAACAGACAGTAATTTCATGGAGCTTCCCTGGGGAAGAGCTGTGTGTCACCTTCTCCCCTCTGAAGGTTCACTGCTTCTCAAGTTTCAATTTTTGGAAGCCACTTCCTTTTATCTCTGGATTCTTCCCTGTCCCTTATTGTGTTTATCCTGAGTGCTTTTTCTTGGTTTCCAGCCCTCATATTATAAACTGTCACAATGAATTTGTCAAGCCAGAGTTCAGCAGGACTCTCCTGTTGGTTTTTCAGGGTGTTTCTTTCAGTCTGACACCTTCTTGCTCCCTCGATCCTGACCACAGATGATCAGTCAGGGATCTGTGTTCGGGAGGGGCTGTGGGAGATCTCCAGGATCAGAACAGATCACTCAGGGCTTGATCCAGTCTGCTCAGTGAAACCTCCAGGAGATGGACATGGCCCCACCTCTGTGGACAAGCTCTTCCTTGGCTTAACAGTTTTCATGGTGAGGACAGAGTTAGTCTGGCTTTTTTTAATCTCCATCCTGAACCTCTTCCTTCAGCTTTGCTGCATCCCAGTGGGAAGACGGTGGCTGTTTCCTTGGTGACCTCCTGGACACACTGGAAGGTTGCCAGGAGGTTGCTCCCAAGCCTTTTCTCCACCAGGCTGAAGGAGCCCTGTTCCCAAACCTCCTGCAGGACCTTTGCCAGAGAATTTTTTGGGGAATGGGATTTTTTTGGACAGGTGATTCCGTGCCATGATGTCGTTCTCGAGGAGTTTTTTACTCCTGAGGATTTCTGTTTGGGCACATCCTCAGCAATGTGCAAAAGCAGCTCCTGAGACTCCTGATACCAGTGGAAAAGGTGGAATTTGCTTCCAAAAATTGAAACTTCAGAAGCAGTGAACCTTCAGAGGGGAGAAGGTGACACACAGCTCTTCCCCAGGGAAGCTCCATGAAATTACTGTCTGTTTTGAAACTGGGGACACCAAACTCTCCCACTCCTTGCCCTTCTCCCATGAAATCCACGGCTCTAAAGCCGTGGGAAGCTGAGCTCAGTGTCCTCCCTGCTTGGCTGCAACACCTGAAATTGCATCTTTTGTGGCCACAGTCAGTGGAGCGTGCAGACACGTGATAAATGTTCTCAGGAATCTGTGCTGGGCAGGACTCAGAGGCCTGGCTTTCCTAAGCTGGGTTTATACAAGACATTTGTGGAAAAATGGGAGATACAGGGTGGTTTATACAGGATGCTCAGCAGAGAAATGCTGAGTTAAGTGTGCAGAATAGAATACGGGATGAAAATAGCAGCAGACCGAGTTTGCCTTGGCAGTTTAGCTGAGGTGCAGCTCCCTATTCTGTATTTTTTAATAAAAAGCAGAAGCCAAATGCAATAGGGATAATTTGGTTCAGGTCAAATCTGTCACCTGAACTGCAGGAGAGTCCTGTGAAAAGTTGTGTGGATGAGACTGGTTTTGATACACTCATTCCTCATCTCGTTCCTCGAGACTCCCCTGACGAAGTGATCTCACTTGTGTGCAGAGGTTGCATCTCGTTTCCCTGGTGCAGAATAAGAGGCTTTGAAGCAGTCCAAGTATTTGTGGAGATTTTGCAGCTCCCTGGAAGAGCTGCTGGAGGCAGCTCAGCTCAGGCTGTGGATGGAGCTGCGGGTGCACCTCGAAATGCTCAGCAGCAGGAGGAGAGAGGTGGGGCAGAGACAAAGCTGCTGGGATTTTTGGTGGGTTCTGTGTTGATTTAACAGCGTCTCTCATCTCTGAATGTGCTGAGGTCACTCCAGGGCAGGCCTTCAGATTCTTTTATTCTCAAGTATCAGAGCTGTTGTTGGTTGGAATCACAAGGATTTTAAATAATATTTTTCTAAAGGGTGTCCACCCAGGTTTTTGATGCAGTTCATTTTCCTGCTTTTACCTCTCTGCTGTTAAAACTTGACTCTTGCTGTTCTGCAGTGACGTTTTGATTTGAGGCCCTCGACGATGTCACTTGGGTTTCGGAGGAAATGGCTAAAAATAAACCTGTTAGCAACTGATTCTCAGGAATGGAAAAGTGGCTGTGGTGGTTCAGACCCAGGGTCCCTCCAGGCTGAGGTTGTCTCCTGCAGCTTCTAGAGATGAGTGAAGGGGGATCAGAGTGGGAGAAACCCCTCCCTGCAACACTGCTCCATGTCCAGCCACTTCCAGCTCAGCCCTCTGCATCCAGCGGGGTGGATGAGCCACAATAAATCTATTTTCAAGCCCCTCTCCAGGTTTCTCTTGAATCTTTCTAACCTGATTTTGGTCCCAGTGTTCTGGGAGGGGTCCTGCCCCTGCTGCTGGTGGTTTTGAGCCCGGATCCATCCGTGGGTGTTGGGATGGAGGAGGACAAACAGCTCGTCCCTGTCCAGCTCTGTGTGCTGCTCATGGTTCTCTGGATCACAGCTGTCCCCAGCTCCTCTGTTTGTAGGTTGAAAACTCTTTAATTATTTCTTCGTTAGGGAAGTCGTGCTGGACTTCTGAACATTTCCACTTCTCCTATGTGTGTGTGTATGTATCTTTAATTATTTAGTATCTTTTTAATGATGCACCAAACCCACCCACACTTGGAGCTTTGGGTGAAGCAGGAACTCACATAATTTAGAATGATTTTTTTTTTTTTTTTAAATTTGCTCTCTGCTCCCTTCCCAGTGATTTCTCCCGGTGATTTTTGCTCTCTCAGCTGAGCTGACATTCTCCTACCTGCGTTCACCCAGCGGTGGCAAAGCTCACCCCAGAGCTCTGGGAAGCTGTGCTCTGCTTTTCCCACCAGTCCTGGGCATCCCGGGCTCCTCTCCCAGCGCTGCCCCATCCCTCAGTCCCTGTGCTGCTGCCTCCAGGAGCAGGGTCAGGGCAGAGCCACTGCAGGACTCCTCACTTGACCTTCTCTGATTGCTCCTGGAGCTGCTCAGCCCCGCTGCAAACACAAGAACTCTGAAGAGCAGCTGAGCATCCAGAGCCCGCGTTTGGGTTTTGTGAAAGGAGTTCTCGAGGCTGGAGGAACACTCAGCCTGGGTTTTTGTCCTTTCCTCTGACCTGTGCTGTTCTGTTGTTTTTGAACACTCGGAGGGCTCTGAGGCGGTGCCAGGCTGTGTGAAGGGGAAGCAGAGATGTGTTGGAACTTGTTCCTTTTATATTCAGTTCAACTCGAAAAGTTTGGTCAAATGTGCCTTTGTTTTTTTAGAGGACATGCAGAGAGTTTGGTAAAAAGCTTGAGCTAATTAATAATTGATTAACTGTGTGGACACCATTCCTTGGGTCCCCATGATGATGTCTTGATGCCTTTATTTTTATTTTTCCTTTGGACACAGAGGCTGAGCAGTGTTGGGGAGCAATTCAAACATCTTTACCTGGAAGTAGGAGCTGTCGGCTGTTACCTCATGAGTGGGTCAGGAGGCACAAAGGTGAAACCAGTTCACGCTGAAATTCTGTGCTGAGAGCCAGAAAAATGCCTTGTTTTGTCACCAGCCCCTCAATAATGCCTCGTGTCCTTGTGTGTGTCAAAGGGACAGGCAGGGTATAAATTCATGGACGTGGGAGACTTATTCAGAGGCCGCTAATGAGCTGCAGAAGCCTCGTCTGTATGCAAATTCCTGTCGAGGGTGGGATTTGGGTGGGTGCTTAATGAGGTTGGTCAGTCAGGATGAAAAGCAGCAGGGATGGAGCATCCTCCTGCCTCTGCCCACGGAGTGGGGATGGGGGAAAGGCTGGGAAAAGTGAGGGAGTGTTTGAATCAGAAAGTGCAGCTCTGTCTCTCTCACCTGGCTGGGATTTAATTTTTGCTATCAGAGTTGTCTTCAGCAGCTCTTTGGATCCTGGTTTGTTTTCATGGCTGAAGCTTGGAAAAGTGAGGGAGTGTTTAAATCAGAAAGTGCAGCTCTGTCTCTCTCACTTGGTTGGGATTTAATTTTTGTTGCAGAGTTTTCTTCAGCAGTTTTTTGGATCCTGGTTTATTCCTGTGGCTGTAGCTTGGAAAAAAAGAAGTGAGGGAATGTTTGAATCAGAAAGTGCAGCTCTGTCTAATTTGGGATTTAATTTTTGCTATCAAGAGTTTTCTTAGGCAGCTCTTTGGATCCTGGTTTATTCCCGTGGCTGAGGCTTGGAGAAGTGAGGGAATGTTCAAATCAGAAAGTGCAGCTCTGTCTGATTTGGTTGGGATTTAATTTTTGCTGTCAGAGTTTTCTTAGGCAGCTCTTTGGATCCCTGTTTATTCCCGTGGCTGAGGCTCAGTGAATGCAGCAGGATCCTGCTTGGAGTTCACTTGCAGTGGTTTTTCATGTGTTTGAAATCTTTAGGTGTGGCTGAAACTCGGCTTCTAAAAAAACCCCTCAAACGCTTTGTTCCTGTGCAGGGTAGGGGTTATTGTGGGAATAAATTAATTGGGTTCAGTCTGATGGTAAGAAAAAGTGTCTGGAGGATGAGGTGGTGGATTGGGGGAATGAGATCTCCCTCTTCCCACCAAGCCAGTGTCCTTAGCAAGAGCCAGAGTGCTGGGAAAATGTTCCTATAAATGTTCCTATAAATGTTGCTGTAGGCCCTGCCGTGCTCAGTGTGGGCCAGGAAAATATTGCATACAGAATATATTTAATTTCCTAACTCACTGCGTGCTTGAGCCTATAGGTAACACGCTGGTAATACACACAAAAATGCAGTTTTCTGGCCTGGACAGCTCTGGAAGCTGCAAGGAGAGAATATCCCAGATTTTGGGGGCTGCAGTAGGGTTGTGGGGTTGGGATCAGCTTTGCCAGTTCAGGCCTCATTTAAGATCCATCTTCTCTCTGGCTGCACGTTCATTCAGAACCATTTTCCCTGTCCTCACTGAAGGCTGGAGAAAAGCAGGAAGATTTGTTTGCTCTGCCATTCTTCTGTCACCCTGGTACATTTTTACAGGGTCCCTGTGCCTTCCTCTGTGCCCACAAAGGCCCAGGACCTGCTTTCAGCCTGGTGCTGCCCTTGGGGTGGACTCTGGGATTCCTCCCAGCTCCTGAGCCTTCATCTCTGCAGCAGCAGCCACAGCATCATCATCCTCCTCCCTGTGCCATGGAGGGACTGAGCCAGAGTCAGTTCATCATCATCTTCATCCCTGTGCCATGGAGGGACTGAGCCAGAGTCAGTTCCCCCAGTTCTGTCTGGGGATGGGGGGAGCACGGTCATTATCATCATCTTCATCTTCATCCCTGTCCCATGGAGGGACTGAGCCAGGGTCCCCAATCATGTCTGGGGCTGGGAAGAGTAGGGTCATTATCATCATCATCCTCTTCATCTTCATCCCAGTCCCATGGAGGGACTGATCCAGAGTCAGTTCCCCCAGTTCTGCCTGGGGATGGGGAGAGCAGGATCATCATCATCATCTTCATCATCTTCATCTCTGTCCTGTGGAGGAACTGAGCCAGGGCCCTCAATCCTGACTGGGGCTGGAGAGAGCAGGATCATCATCATCATCATCTTCATCTCTGTCCCATGGAGGGACTGAGGGTCCCAAATTCTGTCTGGGGATGGGGGGAGCACGGTCATTATCATCATCATCTTCATCCCAGTCCCGTGGAGGGACTGAGCCAGGGTCCCCAGTCCTGTCTGGGGATGGGAGGAGCATCATCATCATCATCTTCATCTCTGTCCCATGGAGGGACTGAGGGTCCCCAATACTGTCTGGGGCTGGGGAGAGTAGGGTCATTATCATCATCTTGATCTTCATCCCTGTCCCATGGAGGCACTGAGCCAGGGTCCCCAGTCCTGCCTGGGGATGGGGGGAGCATCATCATCATCCTCTTCATCTTCATCCCTGTGCCATGGAGAAACTAAGCCAGGGTCCCCAATCCTGCCTGGGGCTGGGGAGAGTAGGGTCATTATCATCATCATCATCATCATCATCATCTTCATCCCTGACCCATGGAGGCACTGAGCCAGGGTCCCCAGTCCTGTCTGTCCTGTCCTTTTTCCTCCCCCCTTTTCCCCCTTTTTTCCCCTTTCCCTCCCCCATTTAAGATGTTCTGGAGGCTTTTCTGTGCTCCAGATCAAACATCTGTGGCCTGGCTGTGACCGAGGTGATTTGGTCCTTGGGAATTCCTTTCTTCAAGGGAATTTCACCTCAAATTCCGAAAGAAAACATGAATTTTGTTGGTTTTCATGCTTTATTATTATTTTTTTCTCCCCTTTTCCAGTGTGGGTTGTGAGCTGATCAATCCAGTTGTGCAGTTTTCCCTCTCTGGGGGCATTAACAGAACCATTGGTTACTTTTCAGGGAAATGAGATTCAATTAGGTCCTGCCTTCACCCTGCTGTTCAGCACTCTGCCATTCCGTAGCCACATTTAATATGATTCTTAATTAAACCTGCTCAGATCACCAGGATAATGGGCAGGGAGGGTGTCTGTGCTGCAGCCTAGAAAATGGGACAAACGAGGAGGGAAAAAAAAAAGGGGGATGTTTTTTGGGTATGTTTGAGTGCATTATCTCACATCTGGAAGCGTTACCTCATTTGGAGCTAATTAATAGCCAAGTTGTGGTGGGTCACTAATTTGTCACTTGGGCACGTGGGGAATAAATCACTTTTTGAGGCACAGACACGAGATTCTCTTTGAGGAAAATCTGCATCTCTAAGGACAGGACTTTGGTTTAATCCCGTTGGGGTTGAGGCAGGGGACGATTTCTGTTGGTGCAGGGGGATGTTTCCAGATGTTTCACAGCAAACATCGAGCCCTGGCCGAGGAAATGTCCCTGTGAGAGGCTCTGGGAGCTGCTCCTGGAGCACATTCATGGAATTGCAGGTGAATTCTTCTGCAGCTTTCCCCCCAAAGGGGCTGACCCAAGCTCCCGGGGCGTCTCCCAGCTCCTGGAGGTGTTTGGGAGGTGAGCAGAGCTCCTGTGTGGGTGGGCAGGGCTGGCTGCAGGGAGTGTGCCAGGAGAATCCTGTCTGGAGATCACTGCAGAGTGTTGGTGGGACCATTTATTTTGTTTAAAATGTGGCTTCTAAAGTGGATCTTTTATTATATTTTATCATATTGTATTTATCTTATTTATATCTATATTATTTATTAATTTATTGTTTTATTTTTATTTTATTTTATTTTTTGCATTATTTATTTGTTATTTTAAAATTATTTTATTTTATTTTGTTATTTTTATTTTTTAGTTTTTTTATTTATTGTATTTTTATTTTAAAATTACTTTATTTTGTTATTTTTATTTTTTAGTTGTTTTTATTTTATTTTAAAATTACTTAATTTTGTTATTTTTATTTTTATTTTTTAGTTATTTTTATTTTATTTTTATTGTATTTTTATTTTATTTTTAAATTATTTTGTTTTGCTACTTTTATTTTTATTATATTTATTATTTTGTATTGTTTTGTATTTATTTTTTATTTTTAAATCTAATTTTATTTTTATTATTTTTTAATTTTAAGTATTTGTATTTTTATTTTAAAATTTAATTTTATTATTTTTATTTTTAGTTATTTTAATTTTTTATTTTAATTCTATTTTATTTCTTTTTAAAATTTTAATTTTTTTAAAAAAAATCACTCAGGGAGAGGAAATCATTGTGAATTTGTCACCTCCCTCGTGACTTCTTGGTCCTGTCTTTTTTTCAGACAAACAACCAACATTTCAGGCTGTTCCTGAGAGCTCTGACAGCTGGTTTATGTTGGTCAGAGGCTGGAAACCTTTGCCCCAGTGATCCTGAGGGGACTCTGTGTCCTGCACCTCATCCCTCTGTGCCTCTTCTGTCACCAGCAAACCTTTAACGAGGAATATTCCTCCTAAAAATCCAATTTGTCTGGCAGTGACCCTCTCCCCAATAATTATCTTCACTCTCAGCCTGAGCTGTGTTATCCAGGATTCCCTCAAGAGCAATTTCTGCCTTGCCATGGAATTCCCAGCTGCAAACAGAAAAAAAACACCAGGGACAATTCAGGAAAAAAAAAACCCAACCCTGAAGTCTCCAAGCGAATGGAGATGAGCACAGTGTCAGCAGGAGTCCTCCTGTCCTTCACCTGGGGCTGGGAGAACTTTCCTTAGGGATTAGGATCAAGGTTTGTTTTAAATCAGACCTGCTTTAGGCACAGCTGAAGGCCTGGGAGAGACTTTTCCTGCCAAATCCCTGCCCCAGCAGCTCTGCCTGGGGTGTCCTGTGAGCAGAGAGAAACCCCACGGGGTCAGGGGTCAGACAGACTGGATTTGGGGGCTGGATTGCCCAAAAAACCCCACAGGGTCAGGGGTCAGACAGACTGGATTTGGGGGCTGGATCTCCCAAAAACCCCACAGGAATCAAGGGTCAGACACCGAATTTGGGGGCTGGGCTTCCCAAAAAACCCCACAGGGTTCAGGAATCAAACAAACTGACTTTGGGGTGTGTGATTGCCCAATTTGGCTGAATCTCATAAAAACCCCACAGGGATCAGACACTGAATTTGGGGGCTGGAAATCCCAGAAAAAAAACCCCCAGGATTGAGTGTTCAAACACTGAATTTGGGGGGTGTGGTCCCACACTTTGGCTGGATCTCATAAAAACCCCACAGGGTTCAGTGTTTAAATGTTGAATTTGGGGTGTGTGGTGGCCCAGTTTGGCTGGATCTCCCTCCCAGAGGAAAAAAAGCTGTAGGAAAAGGGCAGGAATATCTAAAAGAGCATTAATTTTCCAGTTTTTTGGCATTTCCCATCTCCCAGAGCGCAGCACAATCCCCCAGGCATCTGGGACAACCTTTAAGGCGTGGGGATTACATGAAAAAAATCCCAAATTGTGCCTTTTCCCAGCAGCAGCAGCAGCTCAGGGGGCTGCAGCTGCCTCTTGTGTTTGCTTTTCCAGCCTCGTGTCACTTGTCACAGAGTTGTGGTGCTTTTGTCACCGTGGGTTTGTGGAGTGCAGGCACTGACAGCTCAGAGAGCTCGGTGACATCGCTGGGGTGGCATCAGATGGAATTTACAGGCTGAAATGTCAATTTGTTGGTGCTCAGGTATGAAATAATGTCATTGAGATGCCTCAAACTCACTGAATTTGGGGATTTTTGGTGTTCAGGTATGAAATAGCATCACTGAGCTGCCTAAAACTCACTGAATTTGGGATATTTTTGGTGTTCAGGTATGAAATAATATCACTGAGCTGCCTCAAACTCACTGAATTTGGGGGTTTTGGTGTTTAGATATGAAATAGCATCACTGAGCTGCCTAAAACTCACTGAATTTGGGGGTTTTGGTGTTTAGATATGAAATAGCATCACTGGGCTGCCTAAAACTCATTGAATTTGGGGATTTTTGATGTTTAGGTATGAAATAATGTCACTGGGCTGCCTAAAACTCACTGATTTTGGGGATTTTTGATGTTTAGGTATGAAATAATGTCACTGAGCTGCCTAAAACTCATTGAATTTGGGGATTTTTGGTGTTTAGGTATGAAATAATGCCTCAAACTCACTGATTTTGAGATTTCTTTGATGTTCAAGTATGTAACACCATCCCTGAGCTGCCTAAAACTCACTGAATTTGGGATTTATTTGATGTTCAGGTATGAAATAGCATCCCTGAGCTGCCTCCAACTCACTGATTTTGGGGATTTTTGATGTTCAGGTATGAAATAGCATCCCTGAGCTGCCTCCAACTCAGTGGATTTGGGGATAGTCAGGTTTTACCAACCTGACAGGTATAAACTCCCAGAAGTCCTTGCCAGGAGGATATTGTTTTGGGATTAATTCTCTCTGGAATTCCAGGTTCAGGGGCTCTGTGCTGCCTCAATGGGCTGCCACAGAAGGATTTTGGGTTTTACCATCTCCTCCCTGACAGATTCTTCAACTTCCCCAATCCCCAGGCTGATGAAAAGCTGATTAAAAAGCTGTAAAAGCTCCATCATTCCCCAGCTGGGTTCAAAGGTCAGGATGTTTCTATTAATAGGTGTGCAGCCATGGAATTCCCGAGGAAATCTCCTGTTTGTCAGGCTGCAAAGGTAAATAAATGAGTGCTGCCTGCAGCTTTGTGTGCTGCCCTGGCAGGGAATTCATCCCTGGGGGGGAAATCAGGTTGGGTTTAAGGAAGCCCAGACCTCTGCAGGTGCCTCCTTTGGGTGGTTTTTGGGGGCTCATTTTTGTTCTTTTCAGGGCTGTTTTTCTTGCTGGCTCTTCAGTTTGCTCCCACAATGAGCACCTGTCCTTTCTGAGCACTGACACCCTGTGTCAACAGAGCTTGCTTTGATGGAGAAATCCTCAATCCTCTGTGTGTGTGCAGCAAAGAGCAAAGAAATTCCCTGCTGCTGCCTCATTCCTTTAATTCTGCCTTAAATCCCAAAACCTCAGAGGTCCCACTCCGACCACCAAAGGTTTTTTTTCCTGATGGAACCCTCCTTAAAAGGCTGTTGCACGTTGATGATTGTTCTGTGTGTGCCTTTGCCTCGCCTCTGGTTTGAATTGCAGGGAAATTCAACCTGTGCCTCTTGGCCTCAGACAAACGCAGGAAGTTCCAGCCTCTGGTCGAGGTTCCCGGGGTTTGTTTCACTCCCTCCTGCAGCTTTTTTTGGGAGAATTGAGTTCAGCTTTTCGAGTTTAGCCTTGGGGGTTTCCTTGGCTGCTGAGCCTTGCAGGTGGAGTTTAAGGATAAGGAATGTGCTTTGTTAAAAATGGGCATTTTTTTTATCTTCGTATTGCTCAGATTCACAAATTTTAAATCTCAGGAGTTGAGTGTGAGAGTGGGGAGAGTTCCCTTGTCCAGAGAATCCCTCTCAGGGTTAAAGAGGCTGCTCAGAGGATGCAGGAGCTGTGTTTTTACAGCTGGAGTTTACTGGGATTAATTCAGAACCATTTCCATGCTCATCTCAAACTTCCTCGTTGCTTTTATTAGAGAAAAAAAAGATCAAATTTAATTTTATTTTTTTTTTACCTGTCTTTTGGAAGTGATGATGCAATTCCTTTTTTCATCAGGGGGAAATTTCCATTTGTGTTGTCCTGCACCTTTGAAGGAATTTGCTGCAGAGCTTCCTCTCCTCTGTCAGATGACTCTTAATTACCAAAAGATCACTAAAGCTCATCACTGTGTTTTTAATAACGAGAAATTTACTGTCACTGTCTGAAATTGCTGTTTATAAATCAATCATCTCCCATTTCTTTTTTTCTCTTTTTACTCCCTCTTTTCCATCTTTTCACTGGGGTTTGAGGTGATTATTTTTTTCATTCCTCTATTTTTTTTTCTCCTCCTTTACCTTTCCCATTAATGCTTGGAGGATTGGGGAGGACCTGCTGCATTGCTTCGGGCACAGAATGTGGTGTGGGCCTCAGCCAAATGCTGCTTGTTGTGCTGGCAGATCATTTAAATTATGTTTTGGAGCTTATTCCCTGCTTCTGCTTACCATAAACATCCAGGAATAACTCGTTGGATTCTCCAGATAGATCCTAGGGCTGATAACTGGAGAAATAGCTCTTTTAAAAAAACGTGGATTTGAATATTTGGCTTTGAAGAGAGTTTTTTTGTGCTGCTGGATGGGTAAAAAAATGCTCAGTCTGGTCCATCACTCTGTGCATGCTGCTCAGTTTATTAACAATAGGAATAAAAATTGGTTTCTGCCTGGGTTTTACCTCTCTGACAAGTCCCTCCCTTCTAAAAATGGGGGAAAATCTGCAGGACCTGCAGCTCCTTTTCCTGTGTTTCAGAAGAGAGTTTAAACCTCTCTGTGTTTTCCATGGTGTTCCCAGCCTGAATTCCCTCATTTCCCTGATCAGTCAGTGCCTGTGAGACCAGCCAGAGTATCCAGGGGATTTCTTATCCACAGGCACCAACAGTTCATTTTATTCCTTCTAAAATTGATTCCAAATTTTCATAGATGGTGGAGAAAACTCCTGCAGTTGCTCTGATGAGGGCTGGAATTCCTTGAGCTGGGAATCTGCCCCGTTTGGGAATTTTTCCTTGGCTGGAACAACTGGCTTTGTGTGGAAGGCCAAGATTTCATCTCAGCTCTTGCTGTTGCAGGGAAAATCCGAGTAAATGATTCTCACCTTCAGTATTTTTCGTCTCTAATGACTTTTTTTTTATGTTATGTAATGATTATTTTGGAAAAGAGCTGTAGGTAGAGCATCCCTTCCCTATGGATAATCACTGAGAGTATGAGCGGAGTGACGTCAGTGATTACTCTCATATACTTCAATCATTTCTTTCCAAACCTCTCCCTGGTGATCTGAAGGCCTGGAGCAAGGAGCTCTCCCCTTGTTTTCCAGGTGGGTGCTTCCAGTGTCTCCCAACCCCCAGAAATCTGGGATGCTCCCACTCCTGCAGTGGGAATGCTTTGGGATGAGGACACAGCCAGAGAAATGGCCCGGGTTGGAAACCCTGAAAAACAGGGGAAAAATAACCTGGCCTCTCTCCCACCTTCCCCAGACCAGTGTGGGACTGCTTGGGTGGCAGCAGTTCCCTGGGGCTTTGGGAATGTTGGAGCAGGGGTGAGGGATCCAGCTCTGGTTGTGTTGTGGAGCAGGAAATGTCAGAGCTGTGTTCAGAGGTCACAGTTCCCCTCTTCACTGCAGTGAGGTCTTTCCAGGGAGTCAGAGCAGAAATGTGCCTTGGATTTCTGGAATGGTTTTCCTGACTTTTTTACTCTTTCTGGGAAGCTTTTCCTGACTTTTACTCTCTGAAAAAACATTTCTCACCCTCCTCATCCTCCTTTTGAATTTTGGGTTTTCCCTCCGTACCAAAATGCACGATACCAGCCCGTGTTTGATGCTGGGATTTGTTAGGAACCAATTTGAAGCTGAATGCCAAAACCTCAACCTTTTTGAGGTTTAAATATCATCAGTGTCTTGTGCACTGCTGGTCAGACTGAACATCCCCAGGACTGAACACCTGGAATTGCAGCGTGCAGGATTTCTCTGCAGTCAATCCTCAGGAACTCTGCATGTCCTTTTATTTCTCTGCAGCCCAGCTTTTTGTTGCTGTTGTTTCGTCACTTTATTTCCTGTTAGGACAGAGAAATCCAAACATTTTGGCAGTTGTGCTCAGCAGCCAGAGGAGCTGGGGGCAGTTATTTGCTGCTGCTGGGGCTGGGCTCTTTGTGGTGGGGTTTGTACCTGGCAGGTGCCAGGAGCTTTTTGCTCAGCTGCTGCAGGCAACAGGAGAAAAACAAAAAAGCAACATTTCCTGAAGCAAAAAAAAAAAAACAAACCCTTTTGTGTCTTTGCCCTTCAGCTTTTGCTGCTGCAGCTGAGCCAGCCAAGGGTTGGAATTGTGATGAGGTGACAGAGAAAACGGGGAGAAATTGAGGCTTTCTCATGTGTTTCCTTGGGTCGTTTCCCTGCCTGTTCCAGGGTCAGGGTGCCATAGATCAGAGCATGGAGAGGGCTTGGATTTGTGCTGCTGGAGCTGTGGGTTGGCTTCTCCAAAACACAGCTGGGCTGGAGGAGGGGACAGGAATTGTCCTGTTCACGTTGTGCTCAGCTTGAGGATGGCAGGGACAGAGCCCTGTGCGGGCTGGGGATGGTTTCAGGCCTCACCTCTCTTTGCTGTGGCTAACAGATTCATCTCTAAACCATGGAAATCCAGCAGACCCCCCGAGGCTTTGTTGCTGGTTTTCAGGCTGTGGCTCTGTCAGTGCCCTGAGCCCTGCAGACAGAATTGTTCCTGTCCTCCTGCGCCAGGAATGCGCCGGCCTGGGGCAGATGTGGGCATTTTGTTTGGGTTGGCCCCTGCTCTCTGTGTGCTCCTTCCAGCCTGCCCTCACCTTCAGAATGGAAACCATCCAGCCTGGAGCAGGAGCTTCTCCCTGGCCTCAGTTATTTCTTAATCCTCTTGTGCTCCCTGCAAGCTGAGCCCCTGAGTTTATTACAAAACAAGGCCAGAGCGAGGCTCCGAGAGGTTCTGGCCGTTCAGGAAGGGACTTGGAATGGGGATGCCATTAAACCCTTCAGCTGCAGCTACTCATTCTGTTGAAGGAGTGTTTGTAAAGCATTATAAATAGTGTTTTTCCATGTTTCAGATCTATTTGTTTCACTTTCCTTTCAGCTGTCAACACTTCAGATTGGAACTGAAATGCCTTCTTCTTTTAAGACATCTTCATTTCTTCCCAAGTACCTCGTCTGTTCTCATTAGTGGCTCTGTGACAGTCTCAGAGTAAAGTGTGAAGAAGGTTTTGGGGTTTTTAGGAATAAAATAACCCCAACTCCAGTTTTATCCAGAGGGTTTGTGGAAGGCTGCAGTGAGGGTTTGCAGTGAGGTCTCGGAGTTAAGTGTGAAGAAGTTTTTTGGGGTTTTTAGGGAATAAAATAACCCCAACTGCAGTTTTATCCAGAGGGTTTGTGGAAGGCTGCAGTGAGGGTTTGCAGTGAGGTCTCAGAGTTAAATGTGAAGAAGGTTTTGGGGTTTTTAGGGAATAAAATAACCCCACTCCAGTTTTATCCAGAGGGTTTGTGGAAGGCTGCAGTGAGGGTTTGCAGTGGGGTCTCAGAGTTAAGTGTGAAGAAGTTTTTTGGGGTTTTTAGGGAATAAAATAACCCCAACTGCAGTTTTATCCAGAGGGTCTGTGGAAGGCTGCAGTGAGGATTTGCAGTGAGGTTCCCGAGCTGTGGTTCAGCAGAGCAGAAATCTTGTGGTGGGTTTGACTTCAGTGTGGCTGCTGCAAACCTCATTAAAGACATGAATCATCTCATTTTAGGGCTTTTAAATGCCAGGAGCAGTTTCAGTGGAGGGAAAACCCTCGCCTGGACACCTGGGCAGTGAAGATCTCCTGCAGGTGCTGGGGCTTGGAGGAGATGGTGGGAGTTTGGGGCTGGTTTTACTAAAGCCAGGGGCAGCACCTTCCTAATCTTGGCACTTCAGGTGTGAGGATTAAACTCAGAGAAAATCAGAGCAGTGTTTGAGACCGAATGCTTTGCACAGTTGGAGGGACCAGAGAGAGTGGGAGCGTTTGTAGTGGAATTCAGAGATTTCAAATGCACATTGTGGTTTGGGTCTGGAGCTTCCAGAACCCTCCCTTCAGGTGCTGAATTATCTTTGCTCCCAAATATGTCCATCTAGTATTGTTTGGAATCAGATTTCTGGGATTGACTGCGAAATGATTGAGGATGTTCCGTGCAGAAGATGCAGCAGACGTGTCACATCAGTGGGGTTTAGGCATTCTGTTTCTTTCTGGTTCCTTGGGAATCCCAAAGTTCTGCAGGGATGTCATCGTTGCAGCTGAAGGCTCAGCCCTTCTGATGGTGGACAAGCCCCTGTCAAGCACTGAAATGTATTTTTCAGTAAAAGCCAGGCCCTGGGGTTGATTCTCTGGCTGCTGCCTGCTCCGTTGATGCACACTGGTGATTACTGGTTTCGCTGGTTTGGGAAGTGTTGTTCTCAGTTCCCGGAGAAGTGAAGCAGGTGACAAGTTGTACCAGTCTGATTCATTAGATCACACTGGGAGACACCGAATGGCTGTGTTAATGAGGATGCTAATTAATGGAAGGCAAGGCCCAGCTCCCCCATCCCAAACAGGACACACAGCTCTGATGGGAGAAGCTCAGAGATGGAACGGGAAGGAGTTTCCTTTAACCCAGGAATGGTGACACAGGGTTAGATGGGACTGTGTTTAATGACCTGTGTGGGTCACTTCTGCTGCATGGCACCAGCTGAGGGAGGCACTTGGAACCTGAGGATTGGCACAGTTTGGATATTTTCAATGCTCAACAGCTTTTACATCCAGCTAGAGCAATAAAAAAATCATTAGCATCAGAGATTCTGGCAGGTGATTAAAAAATAATTCGAGGTAGCACCTTTATTTTGCACTGAGTCCTTTTCTCAGGTTTTTACCCACACTGCTCTAGGTGCCAGAGCTTTTCAGAGCTTCCCAAAATCACTAACTCTGTGAAAAACCTGTTGGTGGTGACCTAGGGCAAGTTAGGCGCCCCTGAGTGTGGTACTGGTGAGAGGTGCCTCAGTTCTGCCTTCTGAAGGAATGTGGGGAGGGACAAGAGCTCTTTGCTGATACGGGACGGGGGCAGAATTTCGGTGCAGAGGAGCAATGGCAGGTGTCACAAGGATCTGAGATGTGCAGATGCAGGAGAACCATCACCTGTGGCAGAGCTGATGCTGACTCCATCTGCATCAGGGTTTCAGGCTGGTGTCTCCAGCCACTGAAATACTGTTGACTTGCCAAAAAATACCCCAAAATATTGTCGTGGCTGGTCCTGGCAATCCCATGGCCCTTTTTTAAAGACCTGTCATTGCAGACTTGAAAAGAAGTTGGAATAAATGGGTGAGCATTGGGATAAATGGGTGAGCATTGGGATAAATGGGTGAGGATTGGAAAAATGGGTGAGGATTGGGATAAATGGGTGAGGATTGGGATAAATGGGTGAGCATTGGGATAAATGGGTGAGGATTGGAAAAATGGGTGAGGATTGGGATAAATGGGTGAGGATTGGGATAAATGGGTGAGGATTGGGATAAATGGGTGAGCATTGGGATAAATGGGTGAGCATTGGGATAAATGGGTGAGGATTGGGATAAATAGTGAACATTGGAAGAAATGGATGAGCATTGTAGTAAATGCGTGAGCATTGGGATAAATGGGTGAGCATTGGGATAAATGGGTGAGCATTGGGATAAATGGGTGAGCATTGGGATAAATGGGTGAGCATTGGGATAAATGGGTGAGCATTGGGATAAATGGGTGAGCATTGGAAGAAGTAGTGAACATTGTAAGAAATACATGAGCATTGGAATAAACGGGTGAGGATTGGAAGAAATGGGTGAGCATTGAGATAAATGGGTGAACATTGTAAGAAATGTGTGAGCATTGGAATAAACAGGTGAGCACTGGAATAAATACCTGAGGATTGGAATATCTACATGAGCATTGTAATAAATATGTGAGCATTGTAACAGGGGACAGAGCAGTGGCCCAGAGCCTTTAAAACCTTCATACTTAACAGGCTTCTGAGCCCTTTCTGGTGTGGGTGAGGGTGCTGGAAATGCCCCCATTAACTCTCTGTGTGTTTCCTTGAAACAAATGGTGATGAGCCTTCGAGTGTCGGAGCTGCAGGTGCTGCTGGGCCATTTCTGGTGTGGGTGAGGGTGTTGGAAATGCCCCCATTAACTCTGTGTGTGTTTCCTTGAAGCAAATGGTGATGAGCCTTCGAATGGAGCTGCAGGTGCTGCTGGGCCCTTTCTGGTGTGGGTGAGGGTGTTGGAAATGCCCCCATTAACTCTGTGTTTCGTTTCCTTGAAGCAAATGGTGATGAGCCTTCGAGTGTCGGAGCTGCAGGTGCTGCTGGGCTACGCGGGCAGGAACAAACACGGCCGCAAACACGAACTGCTGACCAAAGCCCTGCACCTGCTCAAGGCCGGCTGCAGCCCCGCCGTGCAGATGAAAATCAAAGAACTCTATAGGAGGAGGTTCCCCCAGAAGATCATGAGCCCTGCCGAGCTGTCCATGCCCGGGGTGCACTCCAGCTCCATGCCGGCGGCGCTGTCGCCGTCTGCCATCCCTCAGCTGGGTTATGATGGTCACCCTGCCACGTCCCCTCTGCTGCCAGTGTCCCTGCTGGGCCCCAAACATGAACTGGACCTGCCCCACCTGGCCTCGGCCCTGCACCCCGTGCACCCCGACATCAAACTGCAGAAACTCCCTTTTTACGACTTGTTGGATGAGCTCATCAAACCTACCAGCCTAGGTAAGAGGTATTAAAAAAACAAACAAAAAAATGCACTTCCACCAAAAAAAACACACACAAAAAAACTAGTCACCCCCCCCAAAAAAAAACCCACACAAAAAAGCCACCCCAAAAAAACACACACACACACAAAAAAACCCACACAAAAAAGAACTCCCAGCCCCCCAAAAAAACCACACAAAAAAAACACCTCCCCAAAAAAAACGCACACAAAAAAACCCCACTCCTCCAAAAAAAACGCACACAAAAAACCCACCCCCCCAAAAAAACCCACACCAAAAAAACAAACCATCCCCCCCCAAAAAACCTACACAAAAAACTCCATCCCCCAAAAAAACCCACACAAAAAAACCCCACCCCCCCAAAAAAAACCCACAAAAAAAAAAACAAAACCCATCCCACTCCTCCTGGGATTGTGCCTTCCAAAGGGGCTGTTCCTGTTTGAGTGGTCAAAATTTGTGCTTTGAACGGTCCAATTCAGCTGCTGGGTGCAAACAAGCAGCAAGTGGTTAAACGTTGCATCACAGCAGTGTTTAGAGAATTGCTATTTTTGGGCACTTTTGGAACAGATTGTTCTGCATGGAGAGACATCTTACCTAACGTTCATTACTTGCTTTAGCTGAGCCTCTAAATATGGTTTAAACATCCGTTATTTTTTTAAAGGGGGGGTTTGACAAGAAACAAACAAAATCTTGAAAAGAAGAAAAAAGTTTTTTAAAAAAAAAAATCTGCTTTCAGTAGTTCTTAAAAACCACAGAGTTTCACTATTAAAGAAAAACAAAACCCACCCAAACTAAACGAAACTATCTCCCAAATCCATCAAACTTCTGAAATGTTCTCATCTGTGCTGGGAGGGATTCTTCCAGTTCTCTGCCAGGCTGGAGATGTGCTGGATCCATTTCAGTGTGAACATCTCAACGTGAGGAACTTGTGGCTCTTTTGCACTTGTGGCTACTTATTTTTTTTATTTATTTTTCTTTGCAGCTGATTTATTGTGTGAAGGTCTAAATCACTGGTGGAGCTGCTGAGAAGGATCTGCAGCAGCTCCCAGAGAATTCTATCACCTGGGATTTTGGTTTTTTTGGGGGGAGGCTCCAGGGAGCATTTCACAGCATGTTTAACTTTTAATACTTTTCAACCTTAGCTAAAGGCACCATTCCTGGTGATTTCTGTGTCTTGGAACCTCCTGCTGGCTGGAAACCCCAGGAAAGATTTCCCTGCTGGTAGGAGGAGCAGATTTGTGAGAGGAGAGCTGGGGATAAGAGGGTGGGAGAGTGAGAAAATAAAATAAAAAGAAAAAAAAAAAGCCCTTTGCAGAAGAAATCCCTTGTAAACAAAAGCTGAGCAGGTACTTTCCAGTGACAGTCTGCAGGGCTGGGGGGTGTGTGACTGCTGAGGTTGTGCATCTCTGAGGGATCTGGCACATTGGTTTCCTTGTTTTTTTAACTTTAGCTGTTGTAATTTAGGGAAAAAAACAGAGAGATTTTGGCAATTTGTTCTTCTCTTTCAGGTGTTTTTTCCACCTGCTGGAGTTGGGCATTTCTGAAAGATCTGGCACTGCTGTTTGCATCTTTTTTATTTTTTTTTAAATTTATTTATCTACTGTAATTTAGGGCAAAGCAGAGAGATTTTGGTGATTTGTTCTTCTCATTCAGGTGTTTTTTCCACCTGCTGAAGTTGGGCATTTCTGATGCAGATCTGGCACTGCTGTTTGCACCTTTTTTTATTATTATTATTTATTTATCTGCTGTAATTTAGGGCAAAGCAGAGAGATTTTGTTGATTTGTTCTTCTCATTCAGGTGTTTTTTCCACCTGAAATATGAGTGCTGAGGCTGTGCATTTCTGAGGGATCTGACCCTGCTGTTTGCATCTTTTATTTTGGTTTATTTCTCTGCTCTGATGAAAAGCAGAGAGATTTTGGTAATTTGTTCTCTGATTCAGGTGTTTTTCCTACCTGATCAGTAAATACTGATATTGTCTGTGCATCTCTGAGGGATCTGGCACATTGGTTTCCTTGTTTTTTTTAACTTTAGCTGTTGTAATTTAGGGAAAAAACAGATTTTGGCAATTTGTTCTTCTCTTTCAGGTGTTTTTTCCACCTGCTGAAGTTGGGCATTTCTGAAAGATCTGGCACTGCTGTGTGCACCTTTTTTATTTTTTATTATTTATTTATCTACTCTAATTTAGGGAAAAAACAGAGATTTTGGTAATTTGTTCTCCTGATTCAGGTGTTTTTTCTACCTGATCAGTAAATACTGATATTGTCTGTGCATCTCTGAAGGATCTGGCACATTTGTTTCCTTGTTTTTTTAACTTTAGCTGTTGTAATTTAGGGGAAAAACCAGAGAGATTTTGGCAATTTGTTCTTCTCTTTCAGGTGTTTTTTCCACCTGCTGGAGTTGGGCATTTCTGAAAGATCTGGCACTGCTGTGTGCACCTTTTTTTTTTTATTATTATTTATTTATCTACTCTAATTTAGGGAAAAACCAGAGATTTTGTTAATTTAATCTTCTGTTTCAGGTGTTTTTTTCCACCTGAAATATGAGTGCTGAGGCTGTGCACTTCTGAAGGATCTGGCCCTGCTGTTTGCACCTTTTATTTTGGTTTATTTCTCTGCTGTAATTGAGGGAGAAGCAGAGAGGATTTGGGTAATTTCTGGCTCAGGTATCCTTTGCAGAGGTGCACTGTGCCTCTTTTAGCTTTAATCAAAACCCTAATTGATTAATCACCATTCCAGGCAGCGCTGGTGGGGTGAGCTAATGAGGTGCTCAGTATGTGTCTCATCATCACTCTTCCATTAGAAATGGTTCAAAATAAGGCTCTAATTTCCACAAGACATTCCAGTGCAGGGATGGTGCTGTGCACTTCTTTATTCCTGGATGTGGGATTGCTGGCAGCTCTGTGTCAGCCCCAAACTCAGGGCTCAGCCCTCGCTCCCTCCCTGCCTCTGGAATCAATGGACAATGTGGATTTTTTCCCCTTTGGGGAGTGTCAGGGTAAGAAAATGGAAGTGCAATTCCAAGCAGATACCTTTGGAAGCAGTCCCTGTCCTTCCTGCTAACTTCAGGAATGGCTGAGGGGTTTGTTTTGGGGGGGAATTCTGGTTGTCTGAAGCAATCCTATTAAAAAGCCTTTTGGCCGAGACATTGGGGCAAAAGCTTCAGTATAAAATAAAATCATAATTTTAAGTATAAGTATAAAATTTTTGGAATGGTTTGGCTTGGAAAGGACCTTGAAGCCCATCCCCACACCTTCCATTATCCCATTATTGCTCCAGCCTGGCCTTGGACATCCCAGGGCTCCAGGGGAATTCTCTGGGAATTCCAGCCCAGCACCTCCCTACCCAAAATGGATTCATTTTCTCCATTTATACACTTGAATTATTATATATTTTTTTTTTAAACGTGGACTTCAGAATGTGAAATGATTTGTGGGATGTTTACCCCAGCTGCTTTGGGCACCTTCTCTCCCTGCCAGCAGTGTGGGTTTCCTCAAGTGTCCCTGCTTTGTTTGCCACTGGCAGATTATTATTGCAGACACTCAGAATTTGGGATTTAGCCAGTGCTCCCGGCATCTCCTGCTTGCTTTTTTCCCACCAGATTACTCATGGGATAGGGATGAAGAACCTGGGGATCAGCTCTGTCTCCCTCCTCCACCAGGATGAGGCCATGACCCCATGTGGGCTTTGCAATCATTTTTTCTGCCTGCTCAAAACGGAGCCTGCTGGAAGAGGAGAGAAAAATCCATTTGGGAGAGAGAGAATTTGCATCATTCAAACCTCAGCTGCTCCTGAAATGCCACAGAACCATCCTTGGGCACCGGGATTCCCCAAAGTTGTTCCCAAGTCCAGGTGGCCCAGATTTGGCCAAGGTTTGTCACAGTTTCCTGCCCCTTTCAGAAGTGATGCTTGACTGCAGAAGCAATAACTGGAGCACGCCTCAGGGCAGGGAGTTGCCCAGCAGGGCACTGGAGCAGCCCTTCATTCTGTACCCAAATATTTTGTGTGGGTGGGTAGAACACAACAAGGCGAAGAGCAGATAAGGAAATTAAATCTGTTTGTTCTTACATTCGGAACAAAAGGAGGAAATAGAAATTTTTACACTTGAGACCGCAGCTCCGGGCTGGATTCATGGAATTCAGGGAATTCTCCATCTCTCCTCCATCACCTTTGGAGCACCTGTGGCCAAAGCCCAGGATCCCTGAGGCTGGAAAAGCCCTGCAAGGTGCTGGAGTGCAGGCTTTGATCAGCACCTTGTCGGCAGCCCCGAGTGCCACGGCCAGCCCTTGCTGGGACATTGCTGGTGGCAGACAAAGAGCCGTTTGTTGGGTTTGGCAGTGGAGCTGTTGAATTGGATCCACGTTTTATTAGTCACCCTCACTGCAGAGTGCAGAAAGCATCGGCATGGGATGGGTTTGTGTCCCAGGCAGCCAGGAAATGTGGGAATGTGTGCGTGGAGCTCTCTGCTTTGCCACCATCTTAACTGGTTTTTATAGTTGTTTTTAATAGGGTTTGAATTTTTTTTAATTTATTTTTTTATTTTTAATCTTTTTAAAAATTTTGATTTTTTAAAATGTTAAATTTTTAAAAATTTTTTTAATTTTTTTAAAAACTTTTTTAAATTTTGGAGGAAAAATCCACTCTGGCTTTGATGCACGTTGCCTTATTCCTGTGCTTCCCTTGTTGTTTTTCCGATGGGATCCAAAGAGGAGAACTGAGGTTGTTTGTCAAGTGAAGCTGCAGCTCTCACTTAATCCCCCCCCATTTCCAGCCCCCGGAGCACAGACATTGCTAATTGGTTGTTTTTTAAGCACATTTGTTAAAAGTAACTCCTAAGGCACGGATAAGATCTCTTGTGTGGTGAAATGTGTTTGCTGTGAGTAACAAGGCCCAGAATTCACCAGATTATTGTGGAAGGGACACGAGACAGTTAAGCAACATCTTAAAAATGCCTTTTTTGTTACAGCAAATGTCATTCCTAATTGCTTGAGCTGTGTAGTTGTTCCAAAAAAAACATTTTAACTGGCTTAGGGGTCTTAACTTACCTGTAAGGGAAATGAAGTTTTTTTTTTTATTTATTGGTTGGTTTTTTTTTTCCAGTTGAAAGGATTAAATAGGCTGTGAGCTCTTCTCCTGTTTAAAATCAGTCCAAATGGCACAAAGGCTCATCCTCCTGCAGTTTATTTGCTGTGCTGATACAAACACAGCCCTGAAAGCTGGATCTGAGCCAGAAAAATGAGAATTCTTTTTTTTTTTACCTGCAGCCTGCTGGAAGGAAAGAGGCACAGATCAATCATTATCCCTGAGAGATAAAAATTCCAGCTCCAATTTCAGCAGAATTCCAGCTCCACCGGAGCTCCCAGGCACTCTGGATGGAGTCTGAGTTGAATTCCTTCCTTTCTGTGCTGCTCTACCAGCAGGCTTTGTGCAGGATTTTCCCCCTGCAGAGGTCGAGTCCACACTCCTGAGTGGCACTTCCCAGGAATTTCCCTTTGGCCAGACCTCTCAGCTGAGCTGCCCCCAAAAAAATAAAAACCAAAAAAATCTTGAAGGGTGCCTGTGGTTCAAGGTAGGGCCAGGGAACAATTGGACGATTGAGTGGCCGAGAAAAGCTGCCTTGGAAACCACCGAGGTTTTGTTTGGCAGGAATTTCTCCTTTTTTTCCCTCTCTCTCTCTCTATCAGCGGAGCCGATCTCGTGCGCCGTGGTTTGTATGAAAGTCACGCTTTTGCTGTCCTCTGTGTTTATTATCTTTTTTGGGAAATGTACTTTGGTGGCAGGAAGTTCAACAAAAAAACGCTGAATTCTCGACTCCAGCTCTTCGAGTTGTTTGACTTCCGGCCCTGCAGCTTTTGAATTGTGCAAGAGCAGGGGTGAAATAATCAGCCCTGTGCTGGAATTACGGCACCTTTGGGGTTCTGGTTTTGGGGTTTTTATGTGCTTGGGCTTCCCACAGTCAGGAGTGAGTTTTTTTGGGAGAGCTTTAACCCGGTAATTCTTAAAGAAAGGGTTTGTTAAGGTTTTCTTCAGCTGATGGAGCAATCTTCTCATGAGCTGAGGTCACTGAGACTCCAGGTCTTGACAGGACAGGGATGAACAAGATTCCAGGACGTGGATGTCCCAAGATTCCAGGTCCTGACAAAGATTCTGGGTCCTCACAGGACATGGAAATCCCAAGATTCCAGGACATGGATGTTCCAAGATTCCAGGTCCTGACAGGACATGGAAATCCCAAGATTCCAGGACACTGATGTCCAGAGATCCCAGGTCCTGAGAAGACGTGGATGACCAAGATTCCAGGACGTGGAGTTACAAGATTCTGGGTCCTGTCAGGACATGGATGTACGAGATTACAGGACATGGATGTCCCAAGATTGCAGGACCTGTCAGGACATGGATGAACAAGACTCCAGGACATGGATGTACAGGATTCCAGGACCTGTCAGAACATGAATGAACAAGACTCCAGGACATGGATGTACAGGATTCCAGGTCCTGGCAGGACATGGATGAACAAGATTCCAGGACGTGGATGTACAGGATTCCAGGCCTTGAGAGGACATGGATATTCCAAGATTCCAGGCCCTGATAAAGATTCCAGGTTCTGGCAGGACATGAATGAGCAAGACTCCAAGACATGGATGTACAGGATTCCAGGTCCTGGCAGGACATGGATGTTCCAAAACTCTGGGTCCTGACAAAGATTCCTAGGTCCTGATAGGACATGGATGAACAAGATTCCAGGACATGGATGTCCCAAGATGCCAGGTCCTGATAGGACATGGATGTACCAAGATTCCAGGACATTGATGTCCAGAGATTCCAGGCCCTCAGAGGACATGGATATTCCAAAATTCCATGTCCTGACAAAGATTCCAGGTCCTGTCAGGACACAGATACTCCAAGATTCCAGGCCCTGATAAAGATTCCAGGACCTGTCAGGACATGAATGAACAAGATTCCAGGACATGGATGTACAGGATTCCAGGACCTGTCAGGACATGAATGAACAAGATTCCAGAACATGGGTGTACGGGATTCCAGGACCTGTCAGAACATGGATGAACAAGATTCCAGGACACGGAAATCCCACGATCCCAGGTCCTGGCAGGACATGGATGACCAAGACTCCAGGCCCTGAGAGGATAAGGATGTTTCCAGACGTGGCTGGAATGGAGCTGGGAAACCTCTGATAGAATCAGATACATGGAATATCCTGAGTTAGGACCAAATGCATCTCCCTGGCCCAACAATCCCGTCCTGTGCCTGAGGAAACAAAACCTTCTCTTGTTGAGAAGAAAACTTCTCCAGAAGCAGGATCTGTGCTGACTTCGTGCTGCTCCTTTGAGTTTTTTAGGAATGAAAGTTCAAATCTCGAAGCCTGAGAGCAGCGCTGGGGCTGTGGCACATAATGGAGGGAATCAAGGGGCTGAGTTTTTGAGTAGAGGAGGATCCTGTGATGTTCCTTCCCTCTGATGAAACCGTGGATCAGGTGAAATGCAGGAGAGGAGAGCTGGGATCCATCCACTGGGCGAGGGAAGAGTTTGGCCATGGAATGTTGGCGTGGAAATGTCCCCTCAGCTTCCTGCAGAACTGCCCTACCCCACCGCTGATTTAAGGAATGATCAAACAGAAACGTCTGTCCAATTGCACATCATTTCCAGCTGATCTCTCCTGTGTTCTGTTTATACAACAGAGCAGAAACGAGTTCTGAAATCCAGAATATTTATGGATTAATTGTAGCCCTTGGAGTATTTCCAGGCCGTTTTTGGTGGATATATTTAGGCACAATTTCAAATCAGCTCCTTCACGTCTCTTTCCTCCCTTCCTTTCCCACCCCCGGGGTGGCTCTGCCTGTTCCTCCTGAGGATTCACTGGGAGTTGAACAGAATCTAAAAATGATTTGAAGAGATAAAAGCAGCAGCTGACCAGAGCCAGGCTCCGGGTTTTCATCTGCTCTGAGGTGGAGAAGGTTTCCCTGTCCCTTCCCTTCTCTTTGTGGGCACAGCTGGGACCTGTGCAGGTGCCAGAAGAGCTCCTCAGGGAAAGGAGGGTTTGGGTGTTCCCTAAATGTCTCTCCCCACAAGGAGTTCTGAAGTGTTTGGGAGGGCTGAGGATGAGCAGCATCCCTCGTGAGAGGTGATGGGAACCAAGCAGAACGGCCAAGGCGGCCCAGAAAGGAGCAGGAATTTGGGATTTCTGTGATCTCCTGAATCCCACAGCCTGTGTGTGGATTTTGGGGTGCAGATGTTGGACTTTGGGTTACAGGTGTTGGACTTTGGGTTACAGATGTTGGATTTTGGGGTGCAGATGTTGGATTTTGGGGTGCAGATGTTGGATTTTGGGGTGCAGATGTTGGAGTTTGGGTTACAGATGTTGGGCTTTGGGTTACAGATGTTGGGCTTTGGGTTACAGATGTTGGACTTTGGGTTACAGATGTTGGATTGTGGGTTACAGATGTTGGATTGTGGGCTACAGATGTTGGATTTTGGGTTACAGATGTTGGATTTTGGGTTACAGATGTTGGACTTTGGGGTGCAGAGCCCGGGGCTCAGGGGTTGTGAGGCAGGAAGTGTTGCTGTGTGTGAATTAACACTGGTTACCCAGAACTCCAGGATTTTGGGGTGGATTTAAAGGCCCCCAGGCATCCTGAGGTGACCTCCCCCAGCAAGGTGGATCCTCTCAGCATTTCTCTCCTACAAACCCCCGTGGGTTGTGCCTCTCTGCAGCTCAGACACAGCCCTGGATGCTGCTCCCAAAGCCAGGAACAGTTTTTGGAGGGGTTGGGTTTGTCGTTTCTTTTCCATAACTATGATTTATGAAATATTTAAACATTTTCTGTGAACTCAACAGAGCTTGGAAGAGTCAGGAGTGCAAAATGCTTAAAAAAAAGTCCCAGAATTTCTTCTCCCAAACTTTTCCTAATTCACTCTCATCACCATTTCCTGAATCCTTCCAGGTGGATCACCGAGCCCTGGGTGGATCCGTCCAAGAGGCTCTGGAGCAATGAGGGAATTCCTGCTTTGCCTCCAAAACCTCTCGGGATTTTAACCTTCCCAGAGCTCCAGTGTTCTCTGTGCCTCCACCTCGAGCAGAGTTTTGGGAGGAGGAGAGGAAATGTCAGCAGTGGTGGCTGGGAGAGGGTTCAGTCGATGCCTTCTGGTGTTTAACAGAAAACCAGAATGAGGCATCTCGCTGTGTGGGGAGGAAAAACCAGAATTGGGGAATATCCTCAGCTGGGAAGGATCATCCATCCCGACCCCTGGCCCTGCACAGACACCCCAAAATCCCACCCTGGGAGAGGGGGATTATCCAAATACTCCTGGACTTGTGACAGCCTTGGGAATGGATCCATTCCCTGGGGAGTTGTCCCACCACCCTCTGGGGGGAAAAAAACCTTTCCTGATTTCCAGCCCCAAGCCCAGACCCGGCTTCCCCCTGCCCCAGAGAGCAGGAAATCCCAGCAGCTCTTCCAGAGTTATTTCTGGTTAATATTCTGACCAATTGAGCTAATCCAGACCGTTAGGTTAGTGAACAGCCCAGTGTGGCACCTCTTGTTTTTCCTGCAGCACGCAGCCAAGATTTCCTCTGCTCCTCATCCTCCTCAGCAGCTCTTTTTACAACTAGTTTTTTTACAAATAAACACAATTATTGGGAATTATTGGGAATAAAGGGCCCATTTAATGATATTTTAGATAATAACCCAGTTTGACACCTCTTGTTTTTTCCTACAGCACGCAGCAAACATTTCCTCTGCTCCTCATCCTCCTCAACAACTTTTCTTACAACTAGTTTTTTTACAAATAAACACAATTATTGGGAATAAAGGGCCCGTTTAATGATATTTTAGATAATTCTCGTGTAGAATGCAAGTTGAATTTTAGTCCAGGCCTCTCTTTAATACATTCCCTGCAGTGTTTAGGAATTGATGATGATGATGGGAAGATGAACCTCAGTTTTCTTGGTCGTTAAGAAGCATCCTCACCTCAACTCCCAAAAAATTCCTGAAATTCAGTCTGTGCCTGAATGGGGATTCAGAGAGTGGCTTTTTCTCGAGACACCAAAGAGATATTTCACTGCAGAGACATTGGGTGGCTATTTTTAGCCCTGGGCACTGGTGAGGTGGAACAGAATATTTTTAGAGCTGTAGAAAATGCAGCCACTCAAGCTGGGTTTTTTTTTGTTTTTTTTTTTTCACTCTGGTGCTGGAGGGGTTTTCCAAAATAAAGAGCAGAATGGGTAGAAAATGGCTTTTCTGTGTCATTTTTGTTTATTACGTAGGTGATCTGTTGATTGGGTGGAGATATATATATATATATTTAAATATATATATACATACCTATATACACAGTGCATTTATATTTATATTTTATTTATTTTTATTTACATTGTTTATATGTATAATTTAACATTTTATATTATTAAATATTTATGCTATTAATATTTCTATTATAAATGTTTGTATTTTATTATAATATGTATATATAATATATATTTTATATATTTATGTATATTTTATTATAATCCTTATATAATGTTTATATTTTATTATAATGACTATATTTATATTGATGTCCCTTTACAATTTTAAGTGTTTTGGCCCTGGGAATTCCACGTCTTAAAACAATTTTCCCTCAGATTTGGGAAACTTTTTACCTCAGTGAAATGTTTTGAGGAAATCCACAAGCAGCAAGAAATCATTTTAATTATGAAGTTAATCTGTACCAATCCTGGGCCATTCCTGGGGGGAGGGAAGCCTGGAAGAATTCAGGAAATGGTGGTGACAGCAAATTAGGAAAAGAAAAGTTTGGGAGAAGAAACTCTGGGACTTTTTTTTTTTTTTTAAGCATTTTGTGCTCTTGACTCTTCCAAGCTCTGTTGCGTTCAGAGTGCTAAAGAAAACCTTTTAATATTTAATAAATCATAGTTATGGCAAAGAAACAACAAACCCCAACCCCTCCCCAAAAAACATTCCTGGCGTCTTGCTGAGGAATGTCCATATTAATTCTGTTCTCCTGGCTCAATTCCAGCTCCGTTGGATTATAAACTCTGTTTCCATCCTCTTGGGTTGCAGATCTGTTTTTACCTTTCTTTTGTTCAGTAAGAAGCCCTCAGAATGGTTTTATTGTCTCAAACGATGTGTTTTTTCTGGGTTTATTCATCCTGCAGAACTTCTAACAGCGAGTGATGTGCTTGCCTTGCCAGGATCTGTTTGGTGTTCTGAACACAGCAGATACACCAGATGAATGAGCAGAAATCTGTTAATTGATCTGAATTCCCACATTTCCAATGTTTCTGCCTTGGAAAATCTCAGATCTCTGGGAATAGGCCGAGATGAGGCTGGGAGTTGTGTTTTTCATGGAAAAGCTGCTCGGTGAGCTCTGGGCAGTGTGGTTTGATGGTGGTTTCACACATCGTTTGGAGGGTGAGCACATCTGGACTCGATACAGGCACAAAAAGATGATAAGGGAGAAGATTAGAGAAAACCACAAGGGAAAATCAGATTTTATCTCTTTTTTTTTAGCCATAACTGCTCATCCCAGGGGCAGAGTTGTATCCTCGGAGTAGCTGAGGAGCCTGCCCATAACTCAGTTTATCTGGAGCTCCTTGTCTGTCTGTGCTGCTCTGCTGGGGCTGTCAGCAGTTTTGAAATATTTTGATTGCCTTTTGGAGCATCTCAGGCTAATTAGCAGGTTTTTTTTTTCCCCTTCCCTCTGTGCAGTTTGGCTGTGCTCCCGTGGTGATCACAGCGAGGGCTGTGCACAGAGCAGGGCAGGGCAGGGGGCTGAGCTGCTTTCCAGGGAATCCTGGAAATCCTCTGGGATCGGGATCCGGCACCTCCCGGGGTCTGGGTCACAGTCACTGAGACGGGGGCACAGCACAGGGTTCTGGGGCTTGGATTGGGGGAGTTGAAATCCCCTGGATCCCATCCCACTGATCCCATGGAACCCATCCCACTGATCCCATGGATCCCATCCCACTGATCCCATCCCACCCCACAGATCCCACTGATCCTGTCCCACTGATCCCATTGATCCCATGGCACTTACCCCATCCCATTGACCCATCCCTTCCCATCTCATGGATCCCATCCCACTGATCCCATCCCACAAATCCCACTGATCTCATTGATCCCATCCCACTGACCCCATCCCATTGATCCTATGCCCATCCTCATCCCATCTCACTGATCCCACCCATCCTCATCCCATACCACGGATCCCATCCCATTGATCCCATCCCATTGATCTAATCCCCATTCTCATCCCATCCCATGGATCCCATCCCATGGATTCTATCCCATCCCATCCCATCCCATGGATCCCATCCCACTGATCCCATCCCCTGGATCCCATCCCATGGATCCCATCCCATCCATTCCCATCCCAATCCCATCTCCCATCCCTTTCCTCTATCCCAGGGTGTTCCAAGCCTTGTCCAGCCTGGCCTTGGACATTCCCAGGAGCTTCTCTGGGAATTCCCTCCCTGCCCCTCTCCAGGGGAGAATTCCTTCCCAAATCCCATCTCACCCCTCACCCCTTGTCCTCTCACTCCCTTTCCAGGTCTCCTCTTTGAGGCTGCAGCATGAACTGCACAAAAAACACTGAAAACACAAAAAAAATCACCCCAAATCTCAAAAAGAAATTTTTTAAATTCCATTTTTGGTTCAAGCAGAGGCAGTTTTCTGTCCTGGCCTGAGGAGAGCTGGAATTGGGGAAACTCCCATGGGATGTCCTTCCACGTTTTCTCCCAACTGAATGGATAAATGCTTTCATTTGACCAATGCACCAGGTGGATATTAGGAATGATTTCTTTCCTGGGAGAGTGGTTAAGTATTAAAGCAGCTTTCCCAGGAAAGTGTGGAATCACCGTCCCTGGAAAGGCTCAAAAATCAAATTTTGGTTTAATTGACAAGGTGATGTTCAGTCAGAGGTTGAACCTGGTGAACTTTGAGGTCTTTTCCAACCTTAATAACTCCATGATTCTATAAATACAGGAGTTCAAACGCCACATTTATATCCCTATTTACTAAAAAATAAGTATTTTTATAATAAATCAACACGAGCAGAGGAAAAGGGGTGGAATTTTAGAACCTCAGGTCCAAATTCTGCCAGTTTTCCTGCTGCACACTCTTCCAGTTCCTCCTGTCTGCCCATTTCCCTGCTGGGTTCCCTAAATTGGAGCTGCTGCTGCAAAAAAAAAAGATGGGAAAGGGGAAATCTTGGGAAATTCAAGGAGTTTTGGTAGCTGCTGGTTGTCTTCTCTGGATAATTGAGCTTTAAATGAAGATGGCATTAATAGGCAGCAGTTTTTTAATTAATCAAGTGCTGGAGTTCACACCGAAAGTTCCAAACAAACTTTCCAGAACTTTTCTAATGAAGCCAAAGCTGATTATTTCCAAATAATACCTGGGAGAAAAATCAACCCAGCAGATACAAACCCAGGAAATAACAACTGGAATTCCCTCATTTCTCCGCAGGGCATTAACTTTGCTCATTGAGCTTTCGTTAATTAAGAGTTTGTAATTGTGATCTTGGCCATTCCCAGCTCAAAAGAGGTGTCAGGTTGTATGGAGGAGCAGATTTCCATTGTCACTTGTGGACAGAGGGGTTCCTGCAGAAGTTTTGCTGGTGGGGAGGAAACCTGTGTGTGTGTGCGTTTCAAAATCCCAGTTATTTATAAAACTGAATTCCTTCTCCGAGGTTCCAAACAGCAGCTTCACGCTCCCTGTCCCTGCTCACCCACAGCAGCAGGTGGTGATGGGGTGAGTGGAAGGATTGGGCAGCAGTGACATGCAGGAAAGATTAGAAAAAATGGGATTTTTACACTTTATTTACACTCCCTCAAGGCCTTTGCTGCTGCTGTTGGTTCCAACCCACCAGGAAAATCTCTCCATCCTCAGCCTGGAATATCCACTCAGCTGTCCCCCAGGGATGAGTCGAGAAGTGCTTTAGAGCAAACCAAAAAAAAAAAAAAGGGAAATTTATCCAGGGTATTTATCAGAAATTGGAAAATTATTATAACGAGATTGAAAGTGCGACTGCTCAGCAGCTTTTCATTCAGTGTGTGTTGGTGAGTGTGTGGGGTAATTCTCTGCAGAGGTGAGGCTTTCTTTTCATTTATTATTTAAAAAACCCTTCCCATTGCTGCAGTGGCCCTGTGCAAGGCTGTGCTTTAGCTAAAACCACTATTTTCGAGATATTTAAACCTTAATTTCCAGCAGCAGCATTTTCCTCTGGAGCACTCTTTGCTTCTGGAGCGGGACAGAGTGGGAAGGCTTTTAAAATCAGATTTTACAGCTGCACATCTCAGGAGTTCTTGGCTTATTCTGGAGCTGGTTTGGTGCATTTTGGTCCATAAAACATCCAGGAGAAATGTGAGATGTCCCACGTGTTGTGCCTCAGCCCCTCTGTGAACTTCTGCTGCCTCGAGGGAAATAAAACCCTGATGGATGACAAACCCCAAGACGGGGTTTTATTTAATCCCAAAGAAAATTAGAGCCATAAAAAAAGCCTCGATTTGCCTCAGCCCTGCTGTTATCTCCATCCCCCATCCTAATGTTCACTTTATGGGCTCATCAAGTTCCTTTTCATGGTGTTTTTATTTACAGGAGGCTTTTTCCAGCCGCGACTTCCCTCGAAAGCTGTTCAGAGCCCAGATGGGTCTGATGGAAAAAAAAACAAAAACAACAAAACAACAGCGTGTTTTAACTTGATTTGATTATTTCCTGGTTTTCCCTGGCTGCTTTTTTTTGATGCTCTCTGCTCTCTTGCAGCCTCAGACAACAGCCAGAGGTTTCGAGAGACGTGCTTCGCCTTCGCGCTGACGCCGCAGCAAGTGCAGCAGATCAGCAGCTCCATGTGAGTCAGACCCCCAAATCCCCAAAATTCCCCCCCAAAAGGAGCTGCTGTCCCCATCCCTGCCTTGGGAAAGGGAAGGGGAAACTCCTCTGGGGAATGGGTTTTTATAGGGGAGGAGAGGGTTCGACCCCGCCGCTGAGTTTTTGAGTGTTGAGTTGTCGTCAAATCCAGAGTTTTGCTTCTTGCAGCTCTTTGCCATCAGGTTTTTGCTGGTAGTTCATGATGAGGTTGGGGGTTTATGGTGGCCCATCAGAGTTTTCTTTATAGTATACAAAAAAAAAAAAAAAATCCAACAAAACCCCCACAAAAATAACCCCAAAACCCCACAAGAATTACCCAAAAAACCCCCACAAAAATTACCCCCCAAACCCACAATCTCCCCCCCAAAAAACCCCCATGAAAACAACCCCAAAACCCCCACAAAAATAACTCCAAAACCCCACAAGAATTACCAAAAAAACCCACAAAAATTACCCCCAAAAAACCCCCATGAAAACAACCCCGAAACCCCACAAGAATTACCCAAAAAAACCCCACAAAAATTACCCCAAAACCCACAACCTCCCCCCCAAAAAAACCCCACAAAAACCCCCATGAAAACACCCCCCCCCCAAATAACTCCAAAAACCCACAAAAATAACTACAAAAAATTACCCCCCAAAACCACAAACCCCCCAAAAATCCAGGAAAACAACCCCAAAACCCCCACAAAAATAACCCCCCAAACCCCCAAACAAAACCCCAAGACAAACAACAAACCCCCAAATAAACAAGAATTAAAAACCCCCAAACAAACAACCCCCCCAACCCAGAAAAAAACTCCAAAAAACCCCAACAAAACACCTCAAAACCCTCAACCAAACAACAAAACAACAAACAAAAAGCCCAACCAAAAAACACCCCACAAAACCAGAGGTTAGACGAGAATTTTTTCATTTACCTCAAACAATAAAAACTTCCTTTTAACTTTCTTTTGCAGAAGCAAACTCTGGTGTACATGAAATCCACCTGCAATTGTCAAATTCCCACCTTTTTTTTGTGTGTGTGTAAAAAAGAAATGTTTTCCATAAATTGAACTTCCAGCAAGTTCTTGGGGGGATGTTTATCCCAATCCTGAGGAATCTGGTGAAAAGCAGCATATTTTAATCCATTCTCTCTTGTTTCCAGGGATATTTCTGGGACCAAATGTGACTTCACAGTACAGGTCCAGCTAAGGTAAGGATTTTATTTCCTCTGGGTTTTTGGGATTTATCAGCTGCAGGTTGGGAATTTCCTGGATGGAAAAGAGCCTCGTCCTGGTTGATTTTGTTGTCAGTGAATCCTCCTTGTAACTCCATTATATATTCCATATAATATATATATGTGTATATATATTTTTTTTTCCCATATATGTATATATTCCAGTGGATATATTCCATATATCCACTGTGGTCATTCCATGTGCCTGGGGCTGGCAAATCCATCAGCAGGGATGAATTCCATGGGCATCCCAAGATCTGCTTCTTTAGGCACTTTGGGAATCACCAGCCTGCTTCATTTGGGGATTATTTATTTTTTTATATCAATTATAAATTTGATTAAATTCTCTGTCATTTCTTTGACAATTTGGGTGGGTTTTTTTCACCGATTATAAATTGATTAAATTCTCTGTCTCTGATTAAATTCCCATCTCAGATGGGGTGGACCAAGGGGTGAGGAGGGAATGAGGGAAAATATCTTTGATTATCCTGGAATATGAACAGGGCTGGGAGGAATCCAGGGGAGCTGTGAGAGGTTTTGCTGCTCCTCGGAATGCTCATTGTCCACGAGCTGGGCTGGGAGCAGGAAGGGTGTGTCCTGCTGGGGATCCAGCAGCAAAAAAACCTCACCTCTTTGAACTTGAAATAAATAAATTCAACATCAGAGGCCTGAGGATTCCTTGGCTGGGCTCAGCAGCTGCCTGAAAGTGCAGCTGGGGCAGTAGAAAATGTCCTTTTTGACACCTTGGTCCTGGTGGAGAAAAGGCAGAGGAGAAATTGGGAAATGTCCTTTTTGACACCTGGGTCCTAGTGGAGAAAAGGCAGAGGAGAAATTGGGGTTGGAAATGAGTCAGGCTGAGGAATTCAAGGAATCCGAGGAGGAACCTCCACCCTGCTTGAGCCACTGTGATTTTGGGGGATTTCCTGCTTTTTTGACATCATTTGAGTCAAAATGTGTTGAATTTGTTGAAAAATCTGTGTTCAGCAAGATTCTGTCATGATTTCAGAGCTCAGTGGAGAAACAATTCCTTCTAGGAAGAGATGATCTTTAAATCACTTCTGAAAGTGAAAGGTGATGGCAGCTCTTTGCTTTTAGGTTTTGTTTATCAGAAACCAGTTGTCCACAAGAAGATCACTTCCCACCCAATCTGTGTGTGAAAGTGAATGGGAAACCATGCAGCCTTCCAGTAAGTAAAATCTCCTTTTAATTCTTGTAATTCTTGACATTTTAGGATGCAGCATTAGGAATTTTCTGCCTGAAAATTTATCCCAATCTTTGTTTCCACGTTCTGGAATTGGAATGAACAGAACAGATGAGTTAATTTGTTGTAGCCAGTAGATCCAGAAGTTAATGTGGAAGTTAAAAACCCCTTTTTCAAGAGCACGTATTTAGTAATGTACTAATAGAAGCAGAGAAAAACAGGATTGAATTTTAGAAACTCTGGTCCAAAGTTTGGGGGGGTTTTGTTCAGTTTTGCTGAGACAGGAGAGGTGGCAAAGTCCCTTTTACAATTCCGTGGGCAGGGTTAAGATTTTGAATTTCCATCAGGAGAAAGAGATTACAAAACGCTCACTAATTTATTATCTGCTCCTTCTGTCTTTGAATTAAAGACAGAACCTGTTCTGGGTGTCTCGGGAGGGGCAGGAGACAGGAGCACTGCGGGATTCTTCTTCCTGAGAGCTGAAATCTTTTGGTATTTTGTTGGTTTTTTTTTGTTTTTTTTTTAGGGCTACCTGCCACCAACCAAAAACGGAGTGGAACCAAAGCGGCCCAGCCGACCCATCAACATTACCTCACTCGTCCGCTTGTCCACCACGGTCCCCAACACCATCGTGGTGTCCTGGACTGCTGAGATTGGCAGGGTGAGTGTCCCTGGGCCCTCTGCTGTCCCCTCCTTCACACAGGGTCCCCTGCACAAAGCCCTTCCTGGGGGAGACACCCAGGGCCCTGCTTTGCTTGGTGCCTGTCTCGGGTCCCTGCCTCACCTTGGGGCTGGGAGCTGCTCCCTCCTCGTCCCTGACACTCAGGGAGGGCCCAGAGAAAGAGAGCAGGGTGTCCTTGGAGCCTTCTGTCTGTTGGTTTGGCCACACTGCAGACTTGGAAGCTCTTCCTGGCTTGAGGGGTTTGACAAAGCTTGGGACATGCAAGGAGCAGGTGACATGGAGCACAGGGTGCCCCTTAGAGCTGGGGACACAAAACCAGCCCAACTGATTTAATTCCACTGACCTTTTTTTATGTTTCTCCTCACCTTTGAAGCTCTTCCTGACTTGAGAGGCTTGACAAGACTTGGCTGGGACATACAAAGAGTGGGTGACATCGAGCACAGAGTCCCCCTTTAGAGCTGGGGACACAAAACCAGCCCAACTGATTAAATTCCACTGACCTTTTTTATATTTCTCCTCACCTTTGAAACTCTTCCTGACTTGAGGAGTTTGACAAAGCTTGTCTTGGACATACAAGGAGCAGGTGACATGGAGCACAGAGTGCCCCTTAGAGCTGGGGACACAAAACCAGCCCAACTGATTAAATTCTACTGACCTTTTTTATGTTTCTCCTCACCTTTGAAGCTCTTCCTGACTTGAGGGACTTGACAGAGCTTGGCTTGGCTGGGACATGCAAGGAGTGGGTGACATGGAGCACAGGGTGCCCCTTAGAGCTGGGGACACAAAACCAGCCCAGCCAACTGATTTCAATTCCACTGACCCTATTTTATGTTTCTCCTCACCTTTGAAACTTTTCCTGACTTAAGGGACATGACAAAGCTTGGGACATACAAGGAGCAGGTGACATGGAGCACAGAGTGCCCCTTAGAGCTGGGGACACAAAAGCAGCCCAACTGATTAAATTCCACTGACCTTTTTGATCTCCTCACCCTTCATGTTTAAAACCTCCTGGTTTTATCACTGTTTTATGTGTGTCTGTGGGGAGAAAAGTGCAACCCACATTAAAAAATCGCTGCTGTTCCTCTGGATTAATTAAATGTGGAGCTGCAAAAAAAGTGACTTCAATAAATCAGCCCATCAGTTAGTGAGCTTTGCTTTCAGTGCTGGCAGCAAAGCTGCTGGATGGGGCATTCCAGAGGCTGCCACTGCCCTCATCCTGTTTTTTAGAAGTGCCCAGAATTGTCCTGAGGGGAAACTTTGGCCAAGAATTTGTCAGCGTGGAAAAAAAAAAAAATAAAAAATGCTTTCAGCTCCAGTTGAGGCACAATAGGCAGTGCTAAAACATCAGGATGGGATTTCCTGATGGGTTTCTTGTGGAGAGGAAAACAAATCTCCATTCAGATGGTTGGGGTAAAGGATGGCTGAGTGATTTTGGTTAAAAAAAACCAAAAATCCTCTTTTATTTAGAGAGAGCTGCAGGTGTCAGAGAGCAGCAGTTCACAATCAGCCTGCTGGGGTTTACACCTGCAGGAGGATGGAGCTGAGGGATTCAGAATTCAGGATTTAGGGCCAAGAAATGCCCCAAGTTGGAGCCAATCCCTTGGGAACTGGCTGCTGCTTCTTGGGTTTCACAGATTCCTCAGGTAAAAAGAACATTTGGGGTCATTTGTGGCATAAATTAGATCCCAGAATTATCCAAAGCCAGGTAGGGCAGGCCTGGGGCAGCCTGGGATGGTGGGAGGTGACCCATGGCAGGGCTGGACTGGGATCAGCTTTAAAACCCTTTCCAACCCAAACCATCCTGGAATTCTACAAAAAAACACCAAAAACCCCAACAAAACAACAACCCCCCCCCAAAAAATATACAAAAAAATACACAAAAAAACCCCAAAACAATCAAAAAAACCACTAAAAAAACCCTAAACCAAAAAAACCCACCAAAACAATCCTTCCTAAATTTATTCTTCCAGACACAATCCTTCCTAATTGGATTCTTTGTGAGACGTCAGACCGTGAAATGTGAAGAATTATTTTATCTCTTCACCTGTGCCTGTGTGGCACAAAATTTGAATTTCCCTCTCTCCCCCTTCCCTCCAGAAGCAGTTCTTGTCCCAGCTGTGCTCCCTGCCTTTGCTGGAGCCCCGAGAGGGATTTCTACACAATCTGTTTCTGTACCAGCTGCCTTTGGGCAGAGCTCCTGCCTCTGTAGATCCAAGCTGTCAGTAAATAATTGCACCGCCTTAATTAGGAGTTTTGCTCACTCCTCTCCTAATTGAGGCATTAAACAAACGAGTTAAGGCAGTAGTGGGTTTTTAATGACGTGAGAAGCCTTTCATTTGTGGGGATGAAATATTGCCAGTGTTCCTGGTGCTGCTTCAGTTTGGGGTGATGTTGTGGTGAGGTGGAATCCTGCCTTCAGACCCCAAATAAAGGATGGGATCTGAACTCACCTGGATTTTTTTTTATTTTTAAAGTGTGGCAGTTGGCTGAGGGGAAGCCTTTTATTTCCCCATGTAAGTTGTGTGACTGCAGCTCCAGGTTTAGCCAATGTTCAAATCAAAAAATAATCGATGGAGCCAAAGGGGAGAACACAGATTTGGTCCTTTCCCTTCTGGGGGTCGAGGGGTGTTGCTGCTGAGAAATGGTTTTAAAGAAAGACATTTAAACCTGATTTTTTTTTGTGTGTGTGTGGAGATTATAAGAAAAAGGAGAGCTGCAGAAATGCCAGGAATTGGAGGTCCATGGCAGGAGGAGGTCATTCCATGAGGGAAGGTTCAGCTGAGCTGAGGGACTTGCACCAGAGTTGTGTTCTGCCCCTGACCTGCCTTGGTGCTGAAATGCACACTTCAGAGCTGAGTGCAGGAGGCCTCGCTGCTCATCCTCCTGTTTTGAAAACAAAACAAACTTTTATTAAAAAAAAAGGAAAAATTCTGATCATACTTGATGTGACAGCTTTCCTTAAATGCACTGAGAGCAGTGCAGTGCTGAACATAATTCATATCAAATTAAATATACTGACACCAGTGCAGTGCTGAATATTATCAGTATAAAATTAAATATACTGACACCAGTGCAGTGCTGAACATAATTCATATCAAATTAAATATACTGATGCCAGTGCAGTGCTGAATATTATCCATGTAAAATTAAATATATTGACACCAGTGCAGTGCTGAACATTATCCATATAAAATTTGATGCATTGACACCAATACTGAACATTATCCATATAGAATTAACTATACTGACACCAGTGCAGTGCTAAACATAATTCATATAAAATTAAAGATACTGACACCAGTGCAGTGCTGAGCATTGTCCATTACCCTGTTTAAAGGGATAGACTGTGTGTCTGACATAGATGTAGAACTTCCAGAAGTGCCCAGAATTTTTTAATTCAGCTGTTTTACAGGCTCAGTGCAGCTCAGCCTCAGCGAGGCGTGGAGTCACTTTTGTTGCCTCTCAGGCTCCAGCCCTGTGAACTTCCTGAAGGCTTTTCTCTGAAAGCTTTGCCTCGTTACAAACATGGTGCCCTGGGATCCTGGAACAGGCTGGATCCTGTCCAGTGCTGCAGACAGGCTTTGCTCTCATGGTTTGGGGCTTTTCTCTGCAGATTTTGGTGTTTAGCAGAACTATTCCATGGCAGTGCACCTTCACCAGCAGCTCTCCTCTCACAGTGCCCTGCAATCCCATAGCAAACCATTAGGTGCTGCAGGCAGGGTTGGTTTGAATGTTTTGGTGTTCTCTCTGAAGGTTTTGGTGTTTTCTCTGAAGTTTTTGGCGTTCTCTCTGAGGTTCTGGTGTTCTCTCTGAGGTTTTGGTGTTCTCTGTGGTGTTTTGCAGAACTATTCCATGGCAGTGCACCTGGTGAAGCAGCTTTCACAGTGCCCTGCAATCCCATAACAGACCCATAACAAATCCCATTAGGTGCTGCAGGCAGGGTTTCTCTGCTGTTTTTGATATTTTCTCTGAAGGTTCTGGTGTTCTCTCTGAGGTTTTGGTGTTCTCTCTGAGGTTCTGGTGTTCCCTGTGCTGTTTTGCAGAACTATTCCATGGCAGTGTACCTGGTGAAGCAGCTCTCCTCCACGGTGCTCCTGCAGCGGTTACGGGCCAAGGGCATCCGGAACCCGGATCACTCCCGAGCTCTGAGTACGTGTCTGCTGGGCCTTTGCCAAAAGGGAGGGGAAAAAATGAATAAATCCACTTTTGGGGAAGGGAGATCTGGGATTAGGACTGTGCTCTGAGCAAGCTTTGGACTTGCTGCAGCCCTCTGGGCTCTGGGGATGTGATAGTGGTGTTCTTTGTGTTCAGCTCCCATTCAAAGAGCTTTGTTTGCACTAGGAGCCAGTCCAGGAACCCTGTTGACACAGCAAGAGGGGGGAAAAAATAAAAAAAGCAAGAGAATCTCTTTGAGCTCAGCCATCCTGGCTTTGTTTGTGCAGAGTGTGTTGCCACAGTGAAGTGGGCATTCAGCATCTCGGGGCTGAGGGGCTGGACGTGGGCAGGAGCAGCCCCATGGAGCATTTTCTGTTCCTTTGGCACAGGGCCACTTCAGAGTGGCTCCATCCCAGCCCCCTCCTCACTCCAGGGTGAATTTGCTGAATTATTGTTTCCTCTGGTGAAAAAAAAAACAAACGCAGAAAAAGGCCAGCAGAAACTCCTGTGGGTTTGGTTTTCAGGGAGAGGGGGAAATCCCAGCACCTGATCAGTTTTGGATGCTCAAAAATCAAGTGTTGAGCCTTCTCTAGAGGGGAAGAAATGAGTCCAGCAGTAAAAATTTGTGTAGAATGGTGCAACAAGTTGGTGGAAGTTTGTGTCAGAAAAATTCTGGCAAAAACTGCTGTGGGTTTGGTTTTCAGGAGAGGGGAAAATCCCATTCCCTGATCACTTTTTCATGCTCAAAAATCAAGTGTTGTGCCTTCTCTAGAAGGGAAGAAATGAGTCCACCATTAAATAATAAAGTGCTGGGCATTAATTAGTCCTAATTTACTGCCGTTTGGTGATTTAAATGCACCAAAATCCACAGAGTTCCAGGTGGCTACTGCTCTGGAGAGTGAGAATGAAGGTGTAGGTGCAGGGAGAGGGGGAAATTCCCATTCCCTGATCAGCTTTTAATGCTCAAAAATCAAGTATTGTGCCTTCTCTAGAGGGGAAAAAACGAGTCCAGCAGTAAAAATTTGTGTAGAATGGCACAAGTTGGTGGAAGTTTGTGTCAGAAAAATTCTGGCAAAAACTGCTCTGGGTTTGGTTTTCAGGGAGAGGAGGAAAATCCCATTCCCTAATCAGCTTTTAATGCTCAAAAATCAAGTGTTGTGCCTTCTCTAGAGGGGAAAAAACGAGTCCAGCAGTAAAAATTTGTGTAGAATGGTGCAACAAGTTGGTGGAACTTTGTGTCAGAAAAATTCTGACAAAAACTGCTCTCGGTTTGGTTTTCAGGGAGAGGGGAAAATCCCATTCCCTGATCACTTTTTAGTGCTTAAATCAAGTCTTGTGCCTTCTCTAGAAGGGAAGAAATGAGTCCACCATTAAATAATAAAGTGCTGGGCATTAATTAGTCCTAATTTACTGCAGTTTGGTGATTCAAATGCACCAAAATCCACAGAGTTCCAGGAGCAGGAATAAAATGGCTCCACCTTGTTCATTTTACCAGTGACTGCTCATGGAACTGGCCTTGTAAATAAAAACCAGAGGATGAAAAACCGCAGAAATTAAAGACTTCAGTGTTTCACTGCAGTTATTTCAATGTCAGGTGTTGTCAGGGTGCTGCTGAATTCCTGCTGCTCAATTGACTTTTCAGTTTTCAGTCCCTTGTTGAGGGTTTTGGGGTGGTGCCTGTCCCTGGGAGAGTTGTCACACAACTTCAGGTTAGAGGTGAAATTATTGTGATGTTAAATATTAAATAACGGTCAGGTGTGCAAAGCTGCATTTAAAGGATTTGAGACATCTCTGGATAAACTCATTTTTAGGGCTCTTGAATTCAAAGTTTTTACACTATTTCAGACTCTTTTTATTTCTTTATCATCCAACTCATGCCTGAATTAACCTACATTTTTTTTTCTTCTTTTAAATACCAGTTAAAGAGAAACTAACTGCTGATCCAGACAGTGAAATAGCAACAACCAGCTTAAGAGTGTCTCTTCTTTGCCCAGTAAGTTGGTTTTTTATTTTTATTTTTTACTCCCTGAAAAGGGATTCTGATGGGAATTTGGCTGCTGTGGGAGAAGTTACCTCGGGTTTCACTCTGTGGAGGTGGAGAGCAGCTCTGAAAATCCTCACTGAAATTCTCTGTGCTTTTAAAAATGCTGCTGAAAATCCCCCCCCCTGGGAAAAGGAGTGTTCCATCAGCTGACGTGTGAGTGCACGTAATTTAATCATCCAAAGTTAAAAAAAACAAAGCAGCCTCTTGGAGTTTTCAAACCAAAACGTTTGGATCCAGTTGGAGGTGGGAGAAAATTAATTCTCCCACTTGAGAATTATTGCAGGAGGCAGAGATCTTTGATTTCCTCATGAGCAGTAAAGTAGATGCCCTGTTTTATACCTGGATTTCTGTTGTCACTGATAAATTCACCATATTGACATGAGGTGCACTTGTTTTCATCTCTGGAATGGTTTTCAGGGCCTTCAGAATATTGGAATATTTTTTTTAATCCATGTTATTTTTTTTTTTTATCAATATTGGTGTTTTTTTATCCATAATTTCTGGTGGTTTTTCTGATGTTGAAATGCTCTGAAGTTGTTTTTCTGGTGGTGAAATGCTCCGAAGGTGTAACCCTGAAAATGTTGATTTGGATGGAAAATTCAGGAATTCACCAATCACTGCTGTTCCCCCTTCTCCTGACTGGAATTCTCCATGGGAATATCCAGAAAAAATAAATCAGGGGGGTGGGTTTAGTCTTTATAATCTTAATTTTGCCCTGAAGCTGCTCAGAACTTCCTTGGGTTTATGCAGGAGCCAGAGGGGCTGCTCTGAGAAGAGAGAATTTTATTTTTTTTTAAGAAAAAAAACTCAATTTCATGTTTTTTTTCCCCCTCTGGAAGCACAAATAAATCAATCCCAGACCAAATATTTGACAGGAGAAAAATTCCAAATCCAGGGTTTTTTTCTGGAGGTTTTGCACCTTTGTTTACAAATCCTCAGCTCCTGGTTGTTTTTTTTTTAGCAAGGAGAGAGAGAAATGTTTTGTGTGCTTGTAAAAGAAATTAATGCAGGGTTTTTTTGGCTGCCAGCAGGCAGGAATCAGCCACAGTGATGGGAAGTGCAGTTTTTCCAAGGTTGGGATGTATCCCTGCTCTTGATTTTCTTTTCTTTTCTTTTCTTTTCTTTTCTTTTCTTTTCTTTTCTTTTCTTTTCTTTTCTTTTCTTTTCTTTTCTTTTCTTTTCTTTTCTTTTCTTTTCTTTTCTTTTTTATTTTTATTTTATTTGAATTTAATTTAATTTTATATTTTAATTTATTTTATTTTATCTTATTTCATTTTTTATTTTGTGGCAGAGCTGATCCAGGAGGTTCAGTGCCAAAAATGGGAAAAAAGAGCATGAACCTGTGAACTCTGAATGTGGCAGAGGTTTTCTACCAAAACCTTGGGAAAAATATTCCTGGTTTTTAAATCTGCTTTATTTTTTCTCCTCAGGGACATCACAGACAGAGATTTTCTACCAAAACTTTAAGGAAAAATCTTCCTGTATTGACACCAGTATTGAATATTACCATATAAAATTCAGTAGATTGGTACAAGTGCAGTGCTGAACATTATGTATGTGAAATTAAATATATTGACACCAATGCTGAACATTATCCATGTAAAATTAAATATATTGACACCAGTGCTGAATATTAATCCATATAAAATTAAATATACTAATACAAGTGCAGTGCTGAATATTATCAATACAAAATTAAACCACTGGCACCAGTGCAGTGCTGAACATTAATCCATATAAAATTAAATATACTGACACCAGTGCAGTGCTGAATATTATCCATATAAAATTCAGTATATTGACACCAGTGCAGTGCTAAAATTTATCCATATAAAATAAAATATACTGATACAAGTGCAGTGCTGAACATTATCCATGTAAAATTAAATATATTGACACCAGTGCTGAATATTAATCCATATAAAATTAAATATATTGACACCAGTGCTGAACATTAATCCATATAAAATTCAATATATTGACACCAGTGATGAACATTAATCCATATAAAATTAAATGTATTGACACCAGTGCAGTGCTGAATATTATCCATATAAAATTAAATATATTGACACCAGTGCTGAACATTAATCCATATAAAATTCAATATACTGACACCAGTGCAGTGCTGAACATTACCCACAGACAATTCTTCTCCAGAGAGTGCTGCTCATACAAAGCTGCTCAGATCCGGGCCTGGTGGCTGTTTTTGGCCAAACAAACACCACTCCAAAGTGCTCCCACAGACAGGTCTCCAGGAGTGATGGTTTTGTTGGGCTTTCATGTGGTGAAAATGTCGTTGAGGTGTTGCTGTTTCTCACCTTTGGTGTGGTTGGGCTGAGCCCCTCCTGAGCTTGGCCCCAGAGCAGCTGCTGGCGTTTGATTGGATTTTTATTTCAGATTTAGGTGGAATTCCTTTTCACTGCCTGCTTTCCTTTCAGGGTGGTGATACTCCCTGTGATAATTCTGGGTTTGATCCATCCATTTACTCTGTTTGCCCTGCATTTTGTCCCAGGAGTACAGCAGGATGTATTCCCTGACTTCTTCATCAAAACCACCATTCCAAACGTGATTTTTACTCACTTCATCCCCTTCCAAACCTACAGGAAAGACAGAACCATGACAAAACTCACATTCCTGGGCGCTCTTTATGGAACAAAACTCAACCTAACTCTTGTCCCTTTTCAGGCAGAAAACCCCCTGGTGGTTAAAGCAATAAAACCCTGATTTTTTTTATTTTTCCAGCTGGGTAAAATGCGCCTGACCATCCCCTGCAGGGCCCTGACCTGCTCCCACCTGCAGTGCTTCGATGCCACTCTCTACATCCAGATGAACGAGAAGAAGCCCACCTGGGTGTGCCCTGTGTGTGACAAAAAAGCCCCCTACGAGCACCTCATCATCGATGGGTGAGTGCAGCTGAGGTCACAGCCCCAAAAGGGATCTTCCTGTCCCATGTGGGGGTTCAGTTCCCTCCTTGGTGAGCTGCCAAGTGTTTGATTCGGGACTTGGGACCCCCCAAAATAGACCAAAACCACAAAAAAATAGACCAAAACCACCCCAAAATAGCCCAAAACCTCACAGAAATGGACCAAAACCACCCCAAAATAGCCCAAAACCACTCTGAGATACCCCAAAATAGACCAAAACCACCCCAAAATAGCCCAAAACCTCACAGAAATGGACCAAAACCACCCCAAAATAGCCCAAAACCTCACAGAAATGGACCAAAACCACCCCCAAATAGCCCAAAACCTCACAGAAATGGACCAAAAATACAACAAAGCCACCCCAAGATACCCCAAAGTAGACCACACCACCTAAAAATAGCCCCAAACCACCCCAAGATACCCCAAAATAGACCAAAACCATCCAAAAATAGACCAAAGCCACCCCAAGATACCCCAAAATAGCCTAAAACCACCCAAAAATAGACCAAAAATATCCCAAAACCACTCCGAGATACCCCAAAATAGACCCAAACTACCCCAAAATAGACCAAAACCACCCCAAAATAGCCCCAAACCACCCCAAGACACTGACTAATAAAGGGAAAAAAGCCCTTTTCGAGGGCTGACGTGAGCTGTTTTTTGGTGGGCAGGTTGTTCATGGAAATCCTCAAGTTTTGCACAGACTGTGACGAGATCCAGTTCAAGGAGGACGGCTCCTGGGCTCCCATGAGGTCCAAGAAGGAGGTGCAGGAGGTGACAGCCTCCTACAACGGGGTGGATGGTGAGCCAAGGCTGGGATCCCCTTTGCTCTTTCCCCTCCCAAAATGTTCATTTTTAACCCCATGTTTCTGCCTTTCGTTGGGTTTGGGGAGAACATAATCCATGTAAAATTAAATATATATATATTTAAATACATATATATATATATATATATATATATATATATATAAATTTAAATATACTAATCCCAAGGCTGGGATTCCCCTTTGCTCCTTCACCTCCCACAATGGGCATTTTTAACACCATATTTCTGCCTTTTGTTGGGTTTGGGGAGAACATAATCCATGTAAAATTAAATATATATATAAATTTATATCTAAATATACTGATCCCATGGCTGGGATTCCCCTTTGCTCCTTCACCTCCCAAAATGTTCATTTTTAACCCCATATTCCTGCCTTTTTGTCATTTATGGGTAGAACATAACCCATATAAAATGAAATAAATATACATTTAAATTTAAATACACTCATCCCATGGCTGGGATCCCCATTGCTCCTTCACCTCCCAAAATGTTCATTTTTAACACCATGTTTCTGCCTTTTGTTGGGTTTGGGGAGAACATAATCCATATCAAATTAAATATATATATATATATATATATATATTTAAATACATATTTATATATATAAATATATATATATTTAAATTTAAATACACTAATCCCATGGCTGGGATCCCTTTGCTCCTTCACCTCCCACAATGGGCATTTTTAACCCCATATTCCTGCCTTTTTGTCATTTATGGGTAGAACAGAACCCATATAAAATGAAATAAATATACATTTAAATTTAAATACACTCATCCCATGGCTGGGATCCTCTTTGCTCCTTCACCTCCCAAAATACTCATTTTTAACCCCATATTTCTCACATAACCTTTCCTCATTTATGAGCTCAGTTAATTGGGTCACACCTCTCGTGGGCTGATGGCGCTTTAACGCTCCCAACATCATTATTATTATTATTACTATTATTATTATTTTAATCAGAGCTTATGAACGAGCTGATTGATTGCTGCTGGTTGTTTTTTTGTGCAGGCTGCATCAGCTCCTCCCTGGAGCACCAGGTGTCCTCTCACCAACAGTCCACCAAGAACAAGAAGGTGGAGGTGATCGACCTGACCATCGACAGCTCGTCCGACGACGAGGACGAGGAGCCTTCTGCCAAGAGGAGCTGCCCCTCCATATCCCCGGCGTCCCCCATCAACAACAAAGGGTGAGAATACAAAAATAAAATCCTCCCGGGGGCTCTGGGGAGGTCTGTGCTGGGGTGAAAGTTCGGGGTGAGGTGTAGGAGAATCCACAAACGGCTGGGACAAGGAGTTCTGCCCACCTGGATGTTCTGGGACATGTGGGGTTATTGTAGGGGTTTGGGTAAAAAGGATTTGTCTTCAGCCACCAGCCTGAGCTGAGGGAAACCCCAAAGAGAGAGGGAGAGAGAACAGCAGAGAGCTGAGAGAGAAGGGAGAGAGAGAGCAAAGGGCAGGGGGAAGAGGAAGGGGAAGAGAGTTAAAAAAGCGAGGTCCTTGTTACAATCCATCATATCTCCTTTTGTGATGAATATTCTAATTTACAGTGACCAACCAACACCAGACACAAAATCCTATAGAACCTACATACAGCCTATAAGAGCTACTATATCACCACACTGTGTTATATTTTAAACTCTAAAAACTACTCTTTAGACTTTTCTGGTTTGTTACATTGACCTTTGGGTCCCTCAGCCACAGAAAGGGATTGGTCAATCCAAAGGGATTCTCCTATAGCCAGGTTATTGTTTTCAGGTTATAAAGGAACTAAGACTCAGTATCCTACAGCTCAAAGTCAGCTTTCATTTCTATTTCCATTATAGGTTTCATATTTTCAGAATCTTTGCTAAGCAATCATATTTATAAGGTTTCCCTGATTCATCTTCCCCAACAGTGAAATCCTCTGGATTGGAGGGTTTGGAGTGGAGTCACAGCTCGGGGCGTGGGACACAAGGGGATGTTTCAGTGTGTTTGTGAAATGGTGCATAGGAAATAGCTTAGAGTGTGCAAAACAAATATTTCAGTTGTGTTTGTGGAATGGAGGAAAGGGAATCAATGATTTAAGTGTGTAAAACAAGGGAATGTTTCAGTTGTGTTTGTGAAATGGTGCATAGGAAATAGCTTAGAGTGTGCAAAACAAATATTTTGGTTGTGTTTGTGGAAGGGAGGAAAGGGAATCAAAGATCTAAGTGTGTAAAACAAGGAAATATTGTGTTTATTGTGTTTACTTGTGTTTGTGAAATGGTGCACAGGGAATCACAGATTTAAGTGTGCAGCACAAGGAAATATTCCAGTTGTGTTTGTGCAATGGTGCACAGGGAATCAGCTTTGAGTGTGCAACACAAATATTTCAGTTGTGTTTATCAAATGGTGCACAGGGAATCGCTGTGTGGAACACAAGGGGATGTTTCAGTTGTGTTTGTGGAATTAAGTGTGTAATACAAGGGGATATTTCAGTTGTGTTTGTGGAATGGTGCACAAATGTAACACATTTCTAGAGATCCCTGCACCATTTCTAGTGCCAGCCACCAGTTTCTGCTGTTTGGGACTGAACTGCCCTTTCCTCAATTCCTGAATTTCCTTTCCTCAATTCCTGAATTTCCTTTCCTAAATTCCTTGATTTCCTTTCCTCAATTCTCTGATTTCCTTTCCTCAATTCCTTTCCTCAGTTCCCTGATTTCCTTTCCTCAATTCCATTCGTAAATCCCCTGATCTCATTTCCTCAATTCCATTCCTAAATTCCCTGATTTCCTTTCCTCAATTCCCTGATTTCCTTTCCTGAATTCCATTCCTAAATTCCCTGATTTCCTTTCCTCAATTCCCTGATTTCCTTTCCTAAATTCCCTGATTTCCTTTCCTCAATTCCTTGATATCCTTTCCTAAATTCCTTTCCTCAATTCCCTGATCTCATTTCCTAAATTCCATTTCTGAATTCCAATGATTTCCTTTCCTCAGTTCCCTGATTTCCTTTCCTCAATTCCTTTCCTCAGTTCCCTGATTTCCTTTCCTAGTTCCAGCTGCCTTGGGCTGAGGTGATTTGTGATGCCCTTTGTGAAGCTTTGAAACTGCTGCACATCTTCCAGGAAGCTCAGGACAGGGTTTCACTTTTAAGTTCCATTTGAAAAGAGGCAGATAAACTATTTAGCAATAAACCAGGAGTGGATTTTATCCTTTTAACCAATCGATTTGGGTTTTTTTTTCCCCCTTGCAGCATTTTAAATTTACCCCACCAAGCTTCTCCCGTGTCGAGGACCCCGAGCCTTCCAGCTGTGGACACCAGCTACATCAACACATCCCTTATCCAGGACTACAGGCACCCATTCCACATGACACCCATGCCTTACGACCTGCAGGGTGAGTCCTGGCTGCACCTCCCAGCTCTCCAAGCACTGCTATTAATTACAAAATACAAAATATTTCAGTTAATACCTCGGGCAGCAAAGAGAATTTGAGATGCCGTCAGTGTTAGGCTGGTTTTTATTTCAAAATAAGTGGTGAAAATAATGGAGAAGCTGAATTTTGGTTGTTTTTTTTTGTCTTTTTTGTCTCTTCACAGGTTTAGATTTCTTCCCTTTCCTGTCAGGTGACAATCAGGTGAGTCAGGGAGAAGCCAGTCCTGTGGCAAACACGATTTGCTGTGCAGGAAGCAGCAGCAGCATGAGCTGAACTCAGCAAAAATCTAACATTTGGGGGAGCCAGGGGGTTAAATCAGCAACCACTTCCTTGTGGAATGATGAAGGTGCAGCTTGATCCCTTCTCCTCCAGAATAAAAGGAGCTGGGATGTCTCCCTGCCCTTCCTGCTCTCCAAGGAGGGGAATTGCACCAAAATTGCCCTAAAAGTTGAGGGATATTTTGATGTCTTCATGGATATTGAGCCCAAATTCACTGTGGAATTTGGGCTCAGAATCCAGAATCCTGGGAATTCTGCTGATCCAGGGAGTGCTGCTCTGCTTGTGCCCCTGGGGAAATGTTTGGGAGAAAGGCTGGGATGTTCAGTCGTGATGGGAGGAAACCCTGAGAGCCACGTTCCCCCTCAGGGAGGAGCTGGGTGTTTAAATGGGATTTCTGATGGCTCAAACTCCATCCCACGGGCCCCAAATGGATTTTCCCAGGATTCTGCCTTGCTCCCAGCAGGGATGAGCACAGTTCCACCCCTCAGCCTGACTTGGGGGGCTGGCAGAATGAACTGGGGGCACTTTTGCCCCCAAGGAATTTTTGTAACAGCTAAACAACAACAACAAAAAAAACCAAAACCAAAAAACCCCACTAAACCCAAAACTGCTGCTGGTTGTCCTTTTCCTGCTCTGGGTTCTCTGATCCCATTCCTGTTTGTCCTTTTCCTGATTTGATTTCTCTGATCCTATTCCTGTTTGCAATTTCCTGGTTTATTTTCTCTGATCCCATTCCTGTTTTTCCTTTTCCTGATTTGATTTCTCTGATCCCATTCCTGTTTGCCCTTTCCTGGTTTATTTTCTCTGATCCCATTCCTGTTTGCCATTTCCTGGTTTATTTTCTCTGATCCCATTCCTGTTTGCCCTTTTCCTGGTTTAGTTTCTCTGATCCCATTCCTGTTTTCCTGATTTGGGTTCTCTGATCCCATTCCTGTTTGTCCTTTTCCTGGTTTATTTTCTCTGATCCCATTCCTGTTTGCCATTTCCTGGTTTATTTTCTCTGATCCCATTCCTGTTTGCCCTTTCCTGGTGTGGTTTCTGTGACCCCATTCCCTCCTGCTGTTTGTAACCCCACCATTCCCAATTCCTTTTGGGTTCAGAAACGAGCGCTAAAATCAATTCCTAAATTAAAACTCCATCTAAAAATCCACCTCCTGACCCGCCGTGACCCCAGCACCTCCCAACCCTCCACCTTAACAAAACCCCCTGTTTTTATTTAATGCTGTAAAAAAAACCCACACACGGATTTTTAACCCTTTCCTCCCCGCAGCATTACAACACCTCCCTCCTCGCCGCCGCCGCCGCCGCCGTTTCGGCTTCGGACGATCAGGAACTTTTACACTCCCGTTTTTTCCCTTACACCTCTTCCCAAATGTTCCTGGATCAGCTGAACGCCGGAGGGAGCAGCTCCCTGCCTGCCACCAACGGCAGCAGCAGCGGCAGCAACAGCAGCTTGGTGTCCTCCAACAGCCTGCGGGAGAACCACGGGCACCCCGGCGCCAGCAGGAGCAGCACAGACACCGCCTCTATCTTCGGTATCATACCAGATATTATCTCCTTGGACTGATAAGGGGGTTTTTATTTTTATTTTTTATTTTTATTTCGTTTATTTTTGGGGTTTTTTTGGGAGGGGTGGTGTGGAGTGGGTGGGGCAGAGGAATCTCGTGTTTTCGGTTTTCCGTTCCGAGACAAAAAAAAAAAAAACAAAACAAAGAAGAAAAGAAAAAAAGAAAAAAAAAAAAAAGTTAAGTCGAGGTGGTTTGGTTGGTTCTTTTTTTTTTTTTTTCCTTTTTTTTTTTTTAAGAAAAAAGGGGGGAAAAAAATTTATGTGTACAGAGAACAAAACAGACGAACGAGAAGAAAAAAAAAAAAGTCTATTTTCAGTTTTACTTTTGTATATAAACCTAAGATGGCCTCGCTGGTAAAAATAAGAAAAAAAAAAAAAAAAAGACAAAAGAGAAAAAAAAAATTAAGAAAAAAACAAGGAGCTTCAGTTCATTTTTATGGACGCTGAAGATTTTCCACCTGTGCATTTGTCATGTGAGTTTCTTTCCTTTCCTTTTCTTTTCTCTTTTTTCCCCCCTGCAGTTTGAACACCAATGGCATTATTTTCTCCACAGCTAAAGAAGCAGGAGAGGAGCTGAACTTCTAAAGTTCCAGCTTAGGGAGAGGGTTTTTTTTTACCCTCTTGGAGACATTTCCCTTTGCTGGTGGAATTCAATTCCCCCATCCCATATTTAGTGCAGATGTCCTAAATCCAGAGCCTTTCAGGAGTGGGGTTGGCTTTTTTTTTTTGAGGGGGGGATTTTTTTGGCATTTCTGGTTCCTTGTGCCCCTTTATCCAGGCAGATTCTCCTTTGGAATCCCGTGCTTTGATCAGGGAGGTTGCAGATCCATCCAGGGAGGGTTTTTTAGGTTGGATTGCAGGGAAATTTCTCCCCAGGGAATGGGGACGTTCATTCCCAAGGCTCCCAGAGCTCCAGGGATGTTTGCACAACGATCCCAGGGTGGGGTTTTGAGCTGCCCTGTGCAAAGATTTGGATCCTCGTGGGTCCCTCCCAGGTCAGAACATTCCACCTTTGTGGATTCAGTTATTCCTGAGGGCCTCACTCCAGCTCAGCCCAGCTGGGGAGTGGCTGTGGGACAGCATGTCCCGGTGTTTGGGGAGTGAAGCTCCAAACCCCAGCTGAGGAACGACTTGTGGGACAAGATTCTCCACTTTCTGGGGAAGTGAAGCCCCAAACCAACATCAAATCCCAGCTGAGGAATGACTTTTGGGACAAGATGTCCCATTTTTTCGTGTAGAGGATCCCCAATTCCCAGCTGAGGAACGACTTGTGGCACGAGATTTTTCATTTTTATGAAGTGGAGCCTCAAACCAACATCAAATCCCAGCTGAGGAATGGCTTTTGGGACAAGATGTCCCAATTTTTGTGGTGAAAAGCCCCAAATCACCATCAAACCCCAGCTGAGGAGTGACCTGTGACACAAAATACAACATTTTCATGGCGAGGAGCCCCAAATTCCAGCTGAGGAATGACCTGTGACACAAGATATCCCATTTTTTGGGAAGTGAAGCCCCAAACCAACATCAAAACCCAGCTGAGGAATGACTTTTGGGACAAGATTTTCCACTTTTTGGGGAAGTGAAGCCCCAAATCAACATCAAATCCCAGCTGAGGAATGACTTTTGGGACAAGGTGTCCCATTTTTTGTGTAGAGGATCCCCAAACCCCAGCTGAGGAGTGACTTTTGGGACAAGACATCCCATTTTCGTGGCGAGGAGCCCCAGATCCAAGCCTGCCTTGGCCTGGAGGGTTTTCTTTCTAAGCACTTCAGTGGTGTTCAGATAACCTGAGACCTCCCCAGCAAACCCCTGAGCATGTGCCAGTGTGACCTCGTGGAGCTGCTTGTGTTTCAACTTCACCTACAAAACAAACCCCAGCCCCACGTGGGGCAGCTCGGCCCTGCCCTTTGTGCCTGGAAAACTGCTCCTCTTAGTGCAGTAGATGCAGCAAATCCTGCAGCCCCTGCATGGGCTGTGCAGCCTCCCGTGCTCCTGGTGCTGTGCTCAGTGTTCACCCCGTGGATATTCCGTGTTCAGTGGCAGCCTGAGCCCCAAACCCACCACTCAAATCCAGATTATTGCTCCTCATCCAGCTCTTTTAGGGGTAGTGGCTTTCCAAATTCACTTTTCCCCTCGGAGTTTTTGGGTTTTTTTGGGATTTCCTGGATTTTTTTTTTTATTTCCAGTCATATTGAATTCCTGGGTTCTTTTTTATATATAAATTTTTTTAAACTTGTGCATGACATAAGAAAACTTTTCTCTTTTTTTTTTTTTTTTTGGATTATTTGGGCTGATCCCTTCTTCTTAAGGAGTGGAATGTGTAAATAGCTGGAATGCAGATTTTTTTGGTCGTTTTTTTTTGTTGTTTTTGTTTTTCAGGAGATTCTTTAAAAGTCAGAGAAAAAGGGGGAGGGAAGGAAGTGATTCTCTTGTGTCCCAAAGTCCATGTTCAGAGAGAGGAAATGTTTCCTCTGGTGTAAAAAATATTTTTATAACTGGTTGAAAGTGCAGGTAACGAGTTTATCAGGAAAAAGAGAGTTAAGGAATACTAAAATTAGCAGATTCTTGTCTGAATTTTTTTTTTTATGTCAAAAAAAAAAAAACAAACCATATTTGATTTGCAAATAGTTGCTTCGAGCATTGACAAAAGGCCACCTTTTGCCTGTGAAGTCAAAAAAAAATACAACAAAATAAATAAATCTTGCATTGATTAAAAAAAAAAAAAAAGGAAAAAAAACAGGAAAAAATTTAAAAAAAACACCAGAAAAAAAGCAAAAAAAAAAACCAAAACAAAAAAAACCTTTAATCCAAGTAGCATTAGGTATTGCTGTCTGATCAGTCGTATGGTTCTTTGAAAGGTTCACATGATGTGGCATCAAAAAAAAAACAAAAAACAACAAAAAAATTCGTTTTTAAGTGTTTTTACAGCATCCCTCTGCCACTAAATAGTTGACTTGAATTTTGGAAAAAAAAAAAAAAAAAAAGGAAACTGTTGGTGTTTATATGTATATGTGTGTGTATATATGTATTTATAGATCCGTGTGTGTGAGTTCCAGGTGAGTTCCATAGTTTTTGGTTTTTTTGGGGGGGTTGTTTTATTTTATTTTATTTTTTTTTCCCCCCCTTCCTCTCTCCATGCATGTGTATTTCATACATATCTCTGGCTGATATATTCTATTTCACCATACACCGATTTTATAATTTATTAAATGTCAGTTCGAAAGATTAAAAAAAAAAAAAAAGAAAAAAAAAACAAAACAAAAAATATGGAAAAAAAAAGAAGAAAGAAAAAAAAAAGAAATAAAAGGATAGAAAATGGGAAAGAGTTATTTTTGAAACGGGCTGATTTGGAAGTGATTGAACCTTTCTGCCAGGAGGGTGTCTCATCCAGGTTTTTCATGGATAACCTGGAGAGGGGTTGTTTTTCTGGAATTGGGGCTCCTGGAACATCCAGCAGGAGTTTGGGATTGCTGCCAGCTGCTTTTCCCACCTTTCTGTGCATTCTGCTGAGGGGGACCCCGAGAGCAGCGGGATCCAGCCCCTGCAAATCCCCTGGGAAATGGAACGTGGGGTTTTGGGAATGCAGCTCAGACAGGGGCATTCCCCAGGTATAAAATCCTTTAATCCCATGGGAAATGGAACGTGGCAGTGGTGGAATTGTGGGATTTGGCACTTTGGGAATGGCAGCTGGGGCAGGAGCATTCCCCAGGTATAAAATCCTTTAATCCCATGGGAAATGGAGCGTGGCAGTGGTGGAATTGTGGGATTTGGCACTTTGGGAATGGCAGCTCAGACAGGAGCATTCCCCAGGTTCAAATCCCCCTGAATCCCGTGGGAAATGGGGCGTGACAGTGGTGGAATTGTGGGATTTGGCACTTTGGGAATGGCGGCTGGGGCAGGAGCATTCCCCAGGTATAAATCCTGTTAATCCCGTGGGAAATGGAACATAGGGCTTGGGAATGGCAGCTGGACAGGAGCATTCCCCAGGTATAAAATCCTGCAAATCCCCTGGGAAATGGAGCGTGGGGTTTTGGGAATGGCAGCTCAGACAGGAGCATTCATCAATTTCAAAACCCCCTGAATCCCATGGGAAATGGAAGTGGTGATGGTGGAATTGTGGGATTTGGCACTTTGGGAATGGCAGCTCAGACAGGAGCATTCCCCAGGTCCAAAATCCTGTTTATCCCGTGGGAAATGGAACGTGCTGGTGTTGGGATCCCAGGATTTGGCTCTTGGGGAATGGCAGCTCAGCCCAGTGTTCCCATTCCCTGTGATCCCGGTGGGAGGAGGGCTCCAGGTCCCAAAAACCCCGTTAATCCCATGGGAAATGGGAGGTGGCAGTGTTGGGATGCTGGGATTGGGCACTTGGGGTTCTCTGGGGGTTTGGGTTCTTTGGGAATGGCAGTTCAGTGTCCCCAATCCCTGTGACCTCACTGGGGTGAAGGCTCCAGGTGTAACACCCCCTGAATCCCATGGGAAATGGAATGTAGGGCTTTGGGAATGGCAGCTGGGGCAGGAGCATTCCCCAGGTATAAAATCCTGTTTATCCCATGGGAAATGGAGTGTGGCACTTTGGGAATGGCAGCTGGGCTCGGTGTCCCCATTCCCTGTCCCCCTCCGGGGTCGGTGCTGGCCTTTGTCACCTGAGCCCTGCCCGGGGGACACGAGGCCCTGTGGCCCTGCCCTGGCTGTGGGATCATTCCTGTTCCCACTCCTCATTCCCATGGCTGGAATTCCTCTGTGCCTCCAGCCACAGGGGAGCCTTGTGTGGAACAGGTCTTGGTTTGGTTCTTCCCATTCCCTGTCTGTGTCATTCCCAAACTCCCAAACTCCCAAATCCCCAAACTCCCAAATCCCCAAACTCCCAAATTCCCAGACTCCCAAATTCCCGAGCTCCCTAATCCCCAAACTCCCAAATCCCCAAACTCCCAAATCCCCAAACTCCCAAATCTCCAAACTCCCAAATCCCCAAACTCCCAAATTCCCGAGTTCCCTAATCTCCAAACTCCCAAATCCCCAAACTCCCAATTTCCCAGACTCCCAAATTCCCAGACTCCAGCTCTGTGTGTCTCCAGCTGTGCAGCGGTGGCCTGGGCCGTGCTCCTGCTGCGGATCCCTGGAATTGCAGGTGGAATTGTGCTGGGGCTTTGTGCACACACCTGGGGGGGGTTACACACACACCTGGGGGGGGTTACACACACCTGGGGGTTTACACACACCTGGGGGTTTGTACACACACCTGGGGGTTTGCACACACCTGGGGGGGGGGTTACACACACACCTGGGGGGGTTTGCACACACCTGGGGGTTTGTGCACACACCTGGGGGGGTTACACACACCTGGAGGTTTGCACACACCTGGGGGTTTGGGCACACACCTCGGGGGGTTACACACACCTGGGGGTTTGTACACACACCTGGGGGTTTACACACACCTGGGGGGTTACATACACCTGGGGGGTTTACACACACCTGGGGGTTTGTACACACACCTGGGGGTTACACACCTGGGGGTTTGTGCACACACCTGGGGGGGTTACACACACCTGGAGGTTTGCACACACCTGGGGCACACAGGTGTGCTGGGAGGTGCACATCTGTCTGGGGATGTGCACACCTGGGAGGGGCACACGGGTTTGGGACGTGCAGACGCCTGTGGGGTGTGCACACACGTGTGGGGTGTGCACATCTGTCTGTGGGGTGTGCACACATATGTGTGGGGTGTGCACATCTGTCTGGGGTGTGCAGAGGTGTCTGGAATGCTCACACGGGTTGGGGATGTGCACACGGATTGGCACACACGTGTGCGGGGTGTGCACAGATGTGTGGGCTGTGTGCACACTTGTCTGGGACGTGTGTGAGGTGTGCAGGTGTTTGGGGTGTGTGACACGTGTGGGGTGTGCAATTCCAGCACTCCGTGGGGGGATTTCCTTGGCTTCTCCAGGGTTTCCTTGGATTCTCCAGAGTTTCCTTGGATTCTCCAGGGTTTCCTTGGGTTCTGCAGGGTTTCCTCTTGGATTCTCCAGGATTTCCTCGTGTTCTCCAGGGTTTCCTTGGATTCCCCAAGATTTCCTTGGATTCTCCAGGATCTCCTTGGATTCTCCAGGGTTTCCTTGGCCTCTGGAGGAGCTGCAGGAGTGTGAGGAAGGAGAACGTGGTGGAAATCCTTTCTTTGTTGCAGTTGAGCGTTTCAGGGTTGGAAGCACGTTTTAACAGGAAAGATTTTGGGTTCAGCAGCAGAATTTTATTTTTTGTAAATTTTTTTTTTTTTTTCAGTTTTAACAGAACTTGCATTTCCAGCGAGGGCGAATCCCTGGTGGTCCCCAAAAGTGCTGCTGCTCCTGAATTAACAAAGGGGGGGAAAAATGTAAATAAGCAAAATATGACCATGAATTCCCTGAACTGAAAGCCGTCATCCATTGCCTTAAACCTTTTCGTTTTCCATAGGAAATGCCAAACCAATCCGTGGGTTTCCAAATGTCCAGTGGCCCCAACGTCCCTTTGTATAAAAGTACCCAGCGAAAATATTTATTGGGGAAAAAAAAAAAATCCCAAACCCCAAAGCTGCTTCACCTGCTGAATATTCCCTGTTTCTGCAGAAATAGAATAAAAACCAGTCGGGAATTTCGTGTTTCCTGACGGGGAAAAGGGGATTTTCCTGGTTTGTTTGGGGGTTTTTGGGATGATTTGGTGCTGTGTGAAGGGCGGCTCCTCCCCGGCAGCTTTTCCTTGGGAATGTTTTCCCAGCCTGGAGCAATCCCGAGGGATTTGGAGCTCCCGGGGAGGGATTTGGGACACACGGAATGAGAAAAACCGGTGAAAACCTTCAGAAATCTCTTTATTCAACTTTTACAAAGGGCAGCTTTTAATTGATTCATAACTTTCCTGTTAATTATCCCGTTGGTGAGTAAAAGGAATTTCACCTGTCCGTCAAATCTACTCTCGGATCGTTCTCATGTTTTCTTTACTGATTCTCACGGGACAAATCCTTCGTTATTTTTCTTGTTTTGTTATTTTTTTTTCGGGCACTTTTCACCCTCAGAATCGTTGTGTTAAAGGAATTTCTCGTTCCCGGAGCAGCTTCAGGTGGGAATTCAGGAATTACAAATGACTTGGTTGGTGCATTTAGAAAAGCGACAGGGAAGGTTTTTAAACCAATTCCTGCAGCTGGGATCCTTTGGGATTTGGGAACAAATTCTCCGTGAGTTCCTTGTTCCATCAGCTCCACAAACCGAACCTTTCCCGGTGGATCCCAGAATCCAGGAGCAAAGCCCAGCGCGGGCAGAGCTGCATTCCCAGATTTCTCCAAACCCTGGGATGAACGGGCTGGGAACAGAGCGGGGAAATCCCGGGAATAGAGCAGGAAAATTCCAGGGAAATCCCGGGAACAGAGCAGGGAAATCCCGGAGAAATCTCAGGAAACAGAGCAGGGAAATCCTGGGAACAGAGCAGGGAAATCCCAGAGAAATCCCGGGAATAGAGCAGGGAAATCCCAGAGAAATCCCAGGGAACAGAGGAGGGAAATCCTGGGAACAGAGCAGGGAAATTCCAGGGAATTCCCAGAGAACAGAGCAGGGAATTCCCGGGAACAGAGCAGGGAAATCCCGGGGAACAGAGCAGGGAAATCCCAGAGAATTCCCAGGAACAGAGCAGGGAAATCCCAGAGAATTCCCAGGAACAGAGCAGGGAAATCTCAGAGAATTCCCAGGAACAGAGCAGGGAAATCTCAGAGAATTCCCGGGAATAGAGCAGAGAAATCCCAGAGAATTCCCAGGAACAGAGCAGGGAAATCTCAGAGAATTCCCAGGAACAGAGCAGGGAAATCCCAGGGAAATCCCACCGTGGCCCTGGATTCCAGCTGCTCCCGCTTTTCCTGGTGGATCCCGGCTCTGATCCAGGTGAGCTCTTTGTTTTTTCTGGACTGTTTCCCTGGAGCAGAAGTCAATAAGGAGTCGAAGGGCGCGGCCAGTGTCACTTTTTCCATGGGGCAAAGTTCATTTTTCAAGGAAGAAATTCCATTTTTCCCTGGAAAGGAGCTGCTCCGAGAGCCTGGAATGGTTGGGAATTCCGAGGGGTTTTTTGGTTGGTTTTTTTCCCATTTTTCCTTTGTGGACACACCAAACACCTGCCGGGTTGTGGTGAACCAGGAGACCTCGACCACGAGTTCCTCCTGCCACAATCCCAAGATTTAAATCCCAAGATTTAAATCCCAAGATTTAAATGCTTTTTGCAAATCATTTTTGAAACCTTGACGCGTGTTGTTGCACTCAGTTTATTTCACTAACAGCTCACATCCCGTTTTCCCGGGAATCAGAGGGAAACCTATGGAAGTGCCAGCACTAAACAAAGGCAAAATCAGGGTTTGAAAGGCAGCTGAAGGTTCCTGAGTCTGAGTAGAAATTGGGAAAAACAGAAATAAAAACCTTCCAGGTTTTTATCCTCCCAGCGGATTTCAGTAATCGACCGAAGGAAGGCAAATGTGGCGCACAAACTCCTCGTACTTGATGGTTCCATTGGGCCCGATTTTGGCTTCTTTCAGCAGATCATCCACTGGAAAACAGGGAAAGTATCCTCAGGGTGGAAAATCTGGGCGTCCTGGGGGGGCTCAGAAGAAAAGGAGCACGGCAGGGGCTGGGGTCTGGGGGATTTGGGTTGGGAATCACCTCTGGAGTTTTGAACCGGCGTCAATCAGCACTTGGGCTTTTAATTCCGTGTGAAATTAATTCCGTGTAAAATTAATTTCATGTAAAATTAATTCCATGTAAAAAAAAAAAAGTTCACAAGAATGGAAGCCAAAGGGGCTTTTTGGGGTTCGTTGTGCCCCTTTGGAGGCAAATCTCTGGCCTTCGGGAGGGGTTTGGGGTTTGTGCCTGGTTTTACTTCGCTGTCTCCTGTTGGGACGGGCCCTTCCTCATCCCAGAGCAGCCACTGAGGAGGAGAGGGAAAGGAGAGAAAAGAGAAGGAAAAGGAGAAGGAGGGAAAAAAGGAAGACGGAAATGAGGAAGGAGAAGGGAAAGAGAAGGGAAGAAGGAAAGAACAAAGGAAGAGAAGAAGGAGGAAAGAAGGGAAAAGAGAAGGAAAAGGAAAATATTTTACAGGAAGGAAAGGATTTTAAGGAATAACGAGGCAGGAAATGTCCCATGGATTCTCTGTCCTGTCCCAGGCTGCTCCGGCCTGGCCTTGGACATTCCAGAGATCCAGGGGCAGACAAATCTTCTCTGGGAATTCCAGCCCAGGCAGAAATTCCTTCCCAAAATCCCATCAAATCTCCCCTTTTCCACTCCGAAGCCATTCCCTGTGTCCTCCAGCCCTCATCCCAAATTCCCTCCCCGGCTCTCCTGGAACATTTAGAACATTTGGAATTCTCAAGGACAGAATCTGCTCCATCAAAACCCCATTTTTAGCAACCTTCACTCGGCATTCCCGGGAAATTGGGGAAGGGAAGGGAAGGGAAGGGAAGGGAAGGGAAGGAAAGGAAAGGAAAGGAAAGGAAAGGAAAGGAAAGGAAAGGAAAGGAAAGGAAAGGAAAGGAAAGGAAAGGAAAGGAAAGGAAAGGAAAGGAAAGGAAAGGAAAGGAAAGGAAAGGAGGAAGGGGAGAGGGGAGGGGAGGGGAGAAGAGAAGAGAAGAGAAGAGAAGAGAAGAGAAGAGAAGAGAAGAGAAGAGAAGAGAAGAGAAGAGAAGAGAAGAGAAGAGAAGAGAAGAGAAGAGAAGAAGAGAAGAGAAGAGAAGAGAAGAGAAGAGAAGAGAAGAGAAGAGAAGAGAAGAGAAGAGAAGAGAAGAGAAGAGAAGAGAAGAGAAGAGAAGAGAAGAGAAGAGAAGAGAAGAGAAGAGAAGAGAAGAGAAGAGAAGAGAAGAGAAGAGAAGAGAAGAGAAGAGAAGAGAAGAGAAGAGAAGAGAAGAGAAGAGAAGAGAAGAGAAGAGGATTTCCCCGCGGTGGGCAGCGCAGACCTTCCTCCGGGGCCAGTTTCTCCCCGAGGCGGCTGAGCTTGGCGCGCAGCTCGGGCGCGGAGATGACGCCCCGGCCCTGGCGGTCCAGCAGCGCCAGCGCCCGCAGGATCTCCTGCTCGGGCTCCTCCTGCTTCAGCTGCCGGTACATGATGGTCAGGAAGGTGGAGAAATCCAGCTCCGAGGTCCGGTCTGCGGAAGGGAGGGCAGAGAGCGGGGACGGATCCAGGGCTGAGCATCCTCATCCTCCTCCTCATCCTCCTCCTCATCCTCCTCATCCTCATCCTCCTCCTCATCCTCCTCCTCATCCTCCTCCTCATCCTCATCCTCCTCATCCTCATCCTCCTCCTCCTCCTCCTCCTCCTCCTCATCCTCCTCCTCATCCTCCTCATCCTCCTCATCCTCCTCATCCTCATCCTCCTCATCCTCATCCTCCTCATCCTCCTCATCCTCCTCATCCTCCTCATCCTCCTCATCCTCCTCATCCTCCTCATCCTCATCCTGATCCTCATCCTCCTCCCCATCCTCATCCTCTCCATCCCCATCCTCATCCTCATCCTCATCCTCCTCCTCATCCTCATCCTCATCCTCCTCCTCCTCCTCATCCTCCTCCCCCAGATCCTTCCCTGCGGTTTCTTCTCCCTTCACTGCAATTGCCTTGGGGAGGGTTTTTTATTTCTGGTGTGGAAAATTGGAATTTTCCCGGCTCTGTTTTTCCTGCTGTGGAAAAGGCGAATTTTTCTGGGGAGGTTTTTCCTGGTGTGGGAAAGGGGAATTATTCTTTTTTTCCCTGGTGTAGAAAATTGGAATTTTCCCGGTTTTTCCTCGTGTGGAAAAGGGGAATTTTCCTGGTGTGGAAAACTGGAATTTTCCTGGCCCTGTTTTTCCTGCTGTGGAAAAGGAGAATAATTTCCCTGGGGAGGTTTTTCCTGCTGTGGAAAATGGGAATTTTCCTGGGGAGGTTTATCCTGCTGTGGAAAATGGGAATTTTCCTGGGACGTTTTTCCTTGTGTAGAAAAGGGAATATTTTTTTTCCTGGTCTGGAAAATGGGAATTTTCCTGGCCTTGTTTTTCCTGCTGTGGAAAAGATTTTTTTTTTTCCTGGTGTGGAAAATGGGAATTTTCTTGGCCTTGTTTTTCTTGGTGTGGAAAATGGGAATAATTTCCCTGGGGAGTTTTTTTTTTTTTTTTTTTTTTTTTTTTTTTTTTTTTTTTTTTTTTTTTTTTTTTTCTGGTGAGAAAAAAAGGGAATTTTCCTGGCCCTGTTTTTCCTGCTGTGGAAAAGGGGAAATTCCCATTATTCCCCATTTTTTTCCCTTGTGGAGACACCAAACACCCACCGGGTTGTGCTGACTCCTTGGAGAACCCCAAGATTTCAAATGCTTTCAAATATTAATTTATTAATACTCTTATTAATACCATTAATCCTCTTCTTGGTGTTTCCTGGCCCTGGTCTGGATCAGGCCACGTCACATCTGGGTTTGTTGTTTTTTTTTTTCCTCCTAAAATCTCATTTATAACTCAGTGAAATTCGAGCTCTGAACTTGGATCCTGAATTTTTAATCCTTCCCCTCGACCCGAGCTCACAGTTCCCGGGGGTTTTGTGTTTGTTTTTTCCTGCAGAAGTTCAGCTGAACATTTTCTGTGCTCCTCCTCCTCTGGTGGGGGGTTGGACAGTCTCCCACCCTCCAAATCCACATCAAAATGTTGGTCTCCTGCTTTTTGGGGGGAAGGGGATTTTAGGGGCATTGTTTTAGGGTTTTATTGGCAATTTTGGGGGGTTTTAAGGGCACTTTTTGGGGATTTTAAGGGCACTGTTTTGGGATTTAATGGCATTGTTTTAGGGATTTTAAGGGCACATTTTGGGGATTTTAATGGCAGTTTTTTTGGATTTTAAAGGCATTTTGGGGGGATTTTAAGGACATTGCTTTTGGGGTTTTAAGGGCATTTTTGGGGGGTTTCAATGGCACTTTTGGGGGGGTTGATGGCACTATTTTTGGGTTTTAATGGCATTGTTTTGGGGATTTTAATGGCAGGTTTTGGGGGTTTTAAAGACATTGTTTTTGGGGATTTTAAGGACATTGTTTTTGGGGTTTTAAGGGCATTTTTGGGGGGGTTTCAATGGCACTTTTTAGGGATTTTAATGGCAGGTTTTGGGGGGGTTAATGGCACTATTTTTGGGTTTTAATGGCATTGTTTTGGGGATTTTAAGGACATTGTTTTGGGGTTTTAAGGGCAATTTTGGGGAGTTTCAATGGCACTTTTTGGGGAATTCAATGGCTTTTTTTTTTTAATTTTAATGGCGCTATTTTGAGGATTTAATGGCACTTTTTTGGGGATTTTAATGGCACATTTTTGGTGTTTTTAACGGCACATTTTTGGTGTTTTAAATGGCACATTTTTGGTGTTTTTAATGGCACGCTGGCCGCTTTTACCACACCACACCAGCTCCTGCTGCCTGCTCCGGGTGGATGTTCCCTCCCGGCCGCGCCTGGCACATCCCGACTCCAGGAAAAAAACCCCAAAAAACCCAAAAAAGGGAATTTTGGCGGAGTTTAAGCGCCGTCCTCGGCGGGGGCTCACCCAGCCTGTGCAGCTGCAGGTGTCTCTGCACCTCTCCCGGCGTGGGGCTGGCGCCCAGGCTCCTCATCACCGCCAGCAGCTCCGAGCCCTGGATCTTCCCCTTCTGCTTCTTGTCGTACAGCGAGAAACATTCCTTGAACTCTAAATGAAAATTCAATTGGCCCCTGAGGGACCCCGCCGGAGCCCTGGGTGGACTCCAGCCGGGATCTGGTGTCAGCCTGGGAGGTTTCGCCTTTCCAGGAGGGTGATGGGCACCGAGGAGTTAATGAAGGGCAATTAAAACCCTTAATTGGGACACTCCGGGCTGAGGAAAAGCGGCCGGGAGGGGGGAAAAGGGCTGGGAAAGGGTTTGTTTAAAAAAAAAAAAAAAAAAGGGGGGGGATTTTCCTGCCTCGGTGGGGATGGGAGAAGGTGGAGAGGGACAGAGGATGAGGAGGGGGATGGAAGTGGAAGTTTTGAGGGTGGAGGAATTCGAGAGTGGAAGGTTTTGGAGGTGGAGGATGATGGAGATGGAGGATTTTGGGGGAAGGGAAGGGAAGGGAAGGGAAGGGAAGGGAAGGGAAGGGAAGGGAAGGGAAGGGAAGGGAAGGGAAGGGAAGGGAAGGGAAGGGAAGGGAAGGGAAGGGAAGGGAAGGGAAGGGAAGGGAAGGGAAGGGAAGGGAAGGGAAGGGAAGGGAAGGGAAGGGAAGGGAAGGGAAGGGAAGGGAAGGGAAGGGAAGGGAAGGGAAGGGAAGGGAAGGGAAGGGAAGGGAAGGAAAGGAAAGGAAAGGAAAGGAAAGGAAAGGAAAGGAAAGGAAAGGAAAGGAAAGGAAAGGAAAGGAAAGGAAAGGAAAGGAAAGGAAAGGAAAGGAAAGGAAAGGAAAGGATCTTTCCCCACGCTCCCCCCCCGCAGCTTTCCCTCTTTCCCAGCCGCAAATCCCGGCTGCAGCTGACCCAGATCCGCCGGGAGCTCTCCCCGCCCTTCCCACCGCGCTCCTGGTCCCGCGGGGTTCGGTGCCGTCCCCTCTGTCCCCGCTGTCCCCAGCCCTCGCCGTGGGGCCGGGGGTGTCCCAAAGGTGCTCCCGGGGTGTCCCGGGGGTGCTGCGCCCGCCCCTGGCCCGACCACCGCCTCCTCCTCCTCCTCTTCCTCGCCAAATCCCCCGCGGAGGCGCAGCTGATCAGATTTGCAATAATACTCTGAATTAATACTCTCATTTCAGCTTCTTGCGGCCATTCCCGGGGCGATGCCAGCCCGGCTCCCCCTTTTCCCGGGGGAAATTGGGAATTCGGATCCCCTGCGCCTCCTCCTCCTCCTCCTCCTCCTCCTCCTCCTCCTCCTCCTCCTCCTCCTCCTCCTCCTCTCCCACGGTTTGCAAAACAAGTTGGAATTTCCCAGGGATTGGGGATGTTTGTCCTGGTTTTTCCCAGCCCGTGGATCCGCGGGATTAAAGGGACAAACTGATCCCGGACCGCGGCACTTCCCAGCGGGGAAAATGTTCATTTTTCTTTTTTTTTTTTTTTTTTTTTTTTTTTTTTTTTTTTTTTTTTTTTTTTGATAGAAATCCTAATTTAATGCGGTTGATTAACCCCCGGAGCACAACAAACCCGCACCTACCATTGATTTGATCCTGGGACAGGAACTTTGCCTGCAGCGGGGAAGGGAGAGAAAGAGGAGAGAGAGAGAGAGGAAGAAAAATAATAATGTTAATTAATTAAAAATAAACCGGAGAAAAAAAAAAGAAGGAAAAAAAGGGGGAAAAAGGGGGGGGAAGGGAAAAAAAAGGAAAAAAAAGGGAAAAAAAAGAAAAAAAAAGGAAAAAAAGGAGGGGAAGAAAAAAAAAGGGGAAAAAAGAAAGAAAAAAAAGGAAAAAAGAAAGAAAAAAAGAAAAAAGGAAGAAAAATAAGGGAGAAAAAAGGGAAAAAAGAAAAAATGGAAAAGGGGGGAAAAGAAAAAAGGGGGGAAAAAAGAAAGAAAAGGAAAAAAGAAAGAAAGAAAAAAGGAAAAAAAAAGGAAGAAAAAAAAAAAAAGAAAAAAGGAAGAAAAAAAAAGAAAAAAAAAAGAAAAAAAAGAAGGGAATAAAGGAAGGACAGGAAGAGGTTTCAGTCGCGGTTCCGGGGACACAGCGGGGGTCTCACCATGCTCCGGGCTCCGGGATCTGCGCTCTGGGATCTGCGCTCCGGGATCTGGGATCTGCGCTCTGGGATCTGGGATCTGCGCTCGGAGGCGCCGCTGCTCCTGCTCCTGCTCCTGCTGCTGCGCCGGGCCCGGGGAAAGTCCGTGCGGAGGCGCCGCCCCGATCCCGATCCCGATCCCGATCCCGGCCCCGATCCCGATCCCAGCCCCGATCCCGATCCCAGCCCCGATCCCGATCCCGGCCCCGATCCCGATCCCGATCCCGATCCCAGCCCCGATCCCGATCCCGGCCCCGATCCCGATCCCGGCCCCGATCCCGATCCCGATCCCGATCCCGATCCCGGCCCCGATCCCGATCCCGATCCCAGCCCCGATCCCGATCCCGGCCCCGATCCCGATCCCGATCCCGATCCCAGCCCCGATCCCGATCCCGGCCCCGATCCCGATCCCGATCCCGATCCCAGCCCCGATCCCGATCCCGGCCCCGATCCCGATCCCGATCCCAGCCCCGATCCCGATCCCGGCCCCGATCCCGATCCCGATCCCGATCCCGGCCCCGATCCCGATCCCGATCCCGATCCCGGCCCCGATCCCGGCCCCGATCCCGATCCCGATCCCGATCCCGGCCCCGATCCCAGCCCCGATCCCGATCCCGGCCCCGATCCCGATCCCGATCCCGATCCCGATCCCGATCCCAGCCCCGATCCCGATCCCAGCCCCGATCCCGATCCCAGCCCCGATCCCGATCCCGATCCCGATCCCGGCCCCGATCCCAGCCCCGATCCCGATCCCGATCCCGGCCCCGATCCCGATCCCGGCCCCTGATCCCGATCCCGATCCCGATCCCGATCCCGATCCCGCCGAACGGCCGCCGCCTCGGCTTCGAATTGCATTTCTTTAGATTGTTGTTCATTTTTATTTTATTTTTTAAAAATTTTTGAGGTGTTTTTTTTTACGTTTTAATATCTATTTTTATGCATTATATTTTATATTTATATATATTTATATGTGTGTTATTATGTTTCATGTGTTGTATCTATTTTTTAGCTATTTTTATGGATTATATTTTATTTTTTAAATATATTTTTATTTGTATATATTTCTATATTATAGATATTGTTATAGATGTATCTATTAACATATTATTTTTATATTATTTAAATATTTTCTATTATATTTTATATTTTAGATCTATTAATGTATTTTATATATCTATACGTATATTTTATATATAACATTTCATATTTTACATAGTTCATAGATGCATTATATCCTAAATATTATAATTTTTATTAATTTACATATTAAAATATTTATATATTATATATTATATATTTTTATATTTTAATATGTATGTATTATATGTTATAGTTTATATTTCATATTCTCTATATTTTTACATATTATAATTTTTATTTATTTACCTATTATATATTCAAATATTATATTTTACATATTATTTAATACTTTTATATATATATATATTTAATATATCTTTGTCACTCACAAGTTTTAGCTAACAAGGTGAAAACCGGCTCCACCTCTGTATTTTTTAAGATTTATTTTTTTAAAGAACAAATCGTCTGACGCTGAAACGACACTTAAATTACTTTTACTTTTCACTCAGTAACTCCCCACTCGGGGGCCCACAACGTGGGTTCTTCTAATCCCAAACCCGTGAAAGGGAAGGTGAAAAAAAACTTCTGTCCTGCTATTTGTGTATATTACCATAGCCTAAAATGTCAACGGTTTTAATGTATATATTACTATATTTAAGATATAACTATATATATGGTGTGTATAGAGAGAGAAATAGATATAATTAGTCATAATTATATATAGCAATATATATAATATAATATAATATAGCAATATATATAATATAATATAATATAATATAATATAATATAATATAATATAATATAATATAATATAATATAATATAATATAATATAATATCTGTGTTATATATAATTATATATTATTAATATTATAATATGTATTGTATTGTATTGTATTGTATTGTATTGTGTTGTATTGTATTGTGTTGTATTGTGTTGTATTGCTCCCGGGATTTGGGATTTTCCCAGCCTTCGGATGGGGATTTAGGGCTGGGACCCCCCATGGATGCGGATTTGGGGTTGTTTTAATTGGGGATTTGTCCTTTTTGTGAGAGCACAAGGTGCTGCTGCACAGATCCTGGGATTCACCCCGAAATTGATGGATTTGGGGTTGTTTTATGGGGAATTCTGAGGAATTCTCACTCCTGAGTGACAGCTGAAGGCGCTGGAGCACAGATCCCTGGAATTCACCTCAAAATTGATGGATTTGGGGTTGTTTTATGGGGAATTTGCCCTTTTCTGGGCTGGTGATGCTGGAGCACAGATCCCTGAAATTCCCCTGGAATTCACCCCACACCTGATGGATTTTGGGGTTGTTTTATGGGGAATTTGCCCTTTTCTGAGAGCTGAAGGTGCTGGTGTACAGATCTCCCCATACCTGATGGATTTTGGGGTTATTTTATGGGGAATTGTCCTCTCCCACCCCGTCCCTGTGCTCAGCACCCAGATTAACCAAATTAACTTTAATTAACCAGCCCAAATCACCACACCACCACCGTCTCTCAGGGATTTATTGCAAACACAGGAAATCTACATTACAAAAACTAGAATTATTATTTTTTTCCCCTCAGAGAAAATATCCATGCCCCATCATGGTGAAGGTGGTGCAGACCCCTGAATTCCTCCCATACCTGATGGATGTGGAGTTGTTTTATGGGGAATTCTGAGGAATTCTCACTCCTGAGTGAGAGCTGTAGGTGCTGGAGCACAGATCCCTGGAATACACCTGTATTTGATGGATTTGGGGTTGTTTTATGGGGAATTCTGAGGAATTCTCACTCCTGACTGAGAGCTGAAGGTGCTGGAGCACAGATCCCTGGAACTCACCCCACAACTGATGGAATTTGGGTCGTTTTATGGGGAATTGTCCTCTCCCACCCCATCCCAGTGCTCAGGAGCCCCAGCAGCCGATTAACCAAATTAATTAAACTAACCATCCCCAACCACCACACGGCCACCATCTCTCAGGGATTTATTCCAAACCAGGAAATCCACATTACCAAAACTAGAATTATTATTTTTTTCCCTTTTTTTCCCCTCAGAGAAAATATCAGCGCCCCATCATGGTGAAGAAGGTGCAGACCCCTGGAATTCACCCCATACCTGATGGATTTGGTTTGGGTTTTTTTTAATGGGGAATTTCCTCTTTTGTGAGAGCTGGTGGTAGTGGAGCACAGACCCCTGGAACTCACCCCACAACTGATGGAATTTGGGGTCGTTTTATGGGCAGTTGTCCTCTCCCACCCCATCCCAGTGCAGAGACCCAGCAGCCGATTAACCAAATTAATTTAATTAACCAGCCCAAATCACCACACCACCACTGTCTCTCAGGGATTTATTGCAAACACAGGAAATCTACATTACAAAAACTAGAATTATTATTTTTTTCCCCTCAGAGAAAATATCCATGCCCCATCATGGTGAAGGTGGTGAAGACCCCTGGAATTCCTCCCATACCTGATGGATTTGGGGTTGTTTTATGGGGAATTCTGAGGAATTCTCACTCCTGACTGAGAGCTGAAGGTGCTGGAGCACAGATCCCTGGAATTCACCCCACAACTGATGGATTTTGGGGTCGTTTTATGGGGAATTGTCCTCTCCCACCCCATCCCAGTGCTCAGGAGCCCCAGCAGCCGATTAACCAAATTAATTAAACTAACCATCCCCAACCACCACACGGCCACCATCTCTCAGGGATTTATCCCAAACCCACCTTACCAAAACTAGAATGACTCTTTTTGGTGTGTTTTTCCCCCCCAAAGCTCAGGCAGCACTGCCGGGGGCTGCCCTGACGTGCAGCGTGTAGAAGGCCCAGGGCTCGGGGACATAAATGACCCCGGGGTATTTCCTGCGCAGCGTGGCGTCGTTCCAGAGCCAGCCCACCCAGGCGAGGATGAGGAGCAGCGCCAGGAGGAAGGAGTGCAGCAGGAAGAGCCCGTTGCTGTCCAGGGCCAGCCCCTTGCGCCGCTGGTGCAGCACCAGCGCCGTCATGGCGAAGAAGGTGAAGATGTAGAGGATGAAGATCTGGCCCTCGGTCACCAGGTACCTGCGGGGAGAAGGGAGGGAATGCCGGGGGCTCCTGGGAGTGCAGGGGGAGAATTCCCGGGTTTCCTGGGAGGGAAAGAATTCCCAGGTTTCCTGGGAGTGAGAGAATTCCCAGATTTCCTGGGAGGGAAAGGAGAGAATTCCCAGATTTCCTGGGGAGTGAAAGGAGAGAATTCCCAGGTTTCCTGGGAGTGAAAGGAGAGAATTCACAGATTTCCTGGGAGTGAAAGGAGAGAATTTCAGGATTTCCTGGGAGTGCAGGGGGAGAATTCCCAGATTTCCTGGGAGTGAAAGAATTCCCAGGTTTCCTGGGAGTGCAGGGGGAGAATTCCCAGATTTCCTGGGAGTCAAAGGAGAGAATTCCCAGGTTTCCTGGGAGTGAAAGGAGAGAATTCCCAGGTTTCCTGGAAACAAAAGGAGTGAGTTCCCAGGATTTCCTGGGAGTGAAAGAACATTCCCAGCTTTGGTGATCCTGGGAATGAAAGGAGAGCATTCCCAGCTTTTTTGGGAATGAACGGAGAACGTTCTCAGCTTTTTTGGGATCACTGGTGATCCTGGGATTGCAAGGAGAGCATTCCCAGATTTCCTGGGATCACTGGTGATACGGGGAATGAAAGGAGAGCATTCCCAGCTTTGGGATCACTGGTGATCCTGGGAACGAAAGGAGAGCATTCCCAGCTTTTCTGGGATTAATGGTGATCCCAGGAATACAGGGAGAGCATTCCCAGCATTTCTGGGATCAGCGCTGACCCTGGAGCTGTCCCAGCTCCCAGGGAATCCAATTCCCCACCGGGTTTAATTTGATTTTTCCAGCCCCGCTGAGCAAAACCCACCCTGGGGATGGCTGGGAGCAGCTCTTCCTGCAGAATTCCCGGGACATTCCTGCGGAATTCCTGTGGGATTCCCGGGGCCAGGAGGCACTCACCAGTAGTAGAGGCTGCTGGGCCCCACCAGGAGCAGGGCAGCCAGGGGCATGCGGCTCTGCTGCGCCGCGGGCGTGAAGCAGCCGCTGAAGTAGATGAAGAGGATCAGGAAGAACGGGATGTACCTGGAAAAACCGGGAATTCCCAGCGCTGGGGTGAACCTGGGAACGGGGAATGGGCAGCCCCAAATCCATCCCAAATCTCTGCGGGGGTGGAGCAGCTCTGGAATTCCCGGCTGGGAGATCCCACAGGGCACAGAAGGGTCTGGGCAGGGATCGGGAGCAGAATTCCCAAAGTCGGGAAGGAAAAAAACCCCAAATTTGCTGATTGAGGCTCCAGGGCTGCCCAGAGCAATTCCAGCTGTGGCATTCCCAGCACAGCATTCCCTGGAGCAATTCCAGCTGTGGCATTCCTGGGATGTGTCCAGGATTCCCAAAATCCCCCCAGAGCTTTGTTCCCTTTCCAAGGGCTGGAAAAGAGCGGGCTCTGCTCCCTTCCCGGCACTCTGGAATTCCAAACCAGCCAGGAGAGAATTCCCAGGGATCCCAGGAGTGTCCGGGAGCAGCTCCAGGCCTTGCTGGGCTCTGGGGTTTGGGGGTTTTTGTTTGGGGTGTTTGGGAGTTTTGGGGCGTTGGGGTTTTTGTTTGGGTGTTGGAGTGTTTGGGATTTTGAGTGTTGGGTTTTTGGGGTATTTGGGGTTTTGGGTGTTGGAGTGTTTGGGATTTTGGGTGTTGGGGTTTTTGGGTTTTTGTTTGGGTGTTGGGGTATTTGGGTTTTTGGGTGTTGGGGTATTTGGGGTTTTGGGTGTTGGGATGTTTGGGATTTTGGGCGTTGGGTATTTGGGGTGTTTGGGGCACAGCTGGGGCTGCTCCCTTGCCAGCAGGAACCTCCGCCCATCCCACAAGTGCCACATCCCAGGAATGTCCCCAAGCAGAGGGGATTTCCCAGATCCCCCCAATCCCTGTGGCCAGCGGCATTATCCCGTTTTCCCGTTATCCCCAGCGTTATCCTGTTACCCCATTATCCCATTATCCCCAGCCTTATCCCGTTTTCCTGTTATTCCTGGCGTTATCCCGTTATCCCCGGTGTTATCCCGTTACCCCATTATCCTGTTACCCCATTATCCCGTTATCCTGTTACCCTGTTATCCCACTATCCCGATATCCCTGGCATTATCCCGTTATCCCCACTGTTTTTCCCGTTATCCCCGGTGTTATCCCGTTATCCCCAGTGTTTTTCCCGTTATCCCCGGTGTTATCCCCGTTATCCCCATTATCCCCAGCATTATCCCATTACCCTGTTATCCCATTATCCCCAGCATTATCCCGTTATCCCATTATCCTCAGCGTTATCCCGTTACCCCCGGCATTATCCTGTTATCCCGTTACCCCATTATCCCGTTATCCTGTTATCCCGAGCATTACCCCGTTATCTCCGGTGTTACCCCGTTATCCCATTATCCCGTTATCCCCAGCATTATCCTGTTATCCCCGGTGTTACCCCGTTATCCCCAGTGTTATCCCGTTACCCCGTTATCCCCAGTGTTACCCCGGTGTTACCCCGTTATCCCCGGTGTTACCCCGTTATCCCCGGTGTTATCCCGTTATCCCGTTATCCCCAGTGTTAGCCCATTACCCCGTTATCCCATTATCCCGTTATCCCCGGTGTTACCCCGTTATCCCCGGTGTTATCCCGTTATCCCCAGTGTTACCCCGTTATCCCTGGTGTTACCCCGTTATCCCCGGTGTTATCCCATTATCCCGTTATCCCCGGTGTTACCCCGTTATCCCCAGTGTTACCCCATTATCCCGTTATCCCTGGTGTTACCCCGTTATCCCCAGTGTTATCCCATTACCCCGTTATCCCCGGTGTTACCCCATTATCCCGTTATCCCCGGTGTTACCCCGTTATCCCTGGTGTTACCCCGTTATCCCCGGTGTTATCCCATTATCCCGTTATCCCCGGTGTTACCCCGTTATCCCCAGTGTTACCCCATTATCCCGTTATCCCTGGTGTTACCCCGTTATCCCCAGTGTTATCCCATTACCCCGTTATCCCCGGTGTTACCCCATTATCCCGTTATCCCCGGTGTTACCCCGTTATCCCTGGTGTTACCCCGTTATCCCCGGTGTTATCCCATTATCCCGTTATCCCCGGTGTTACCCCGTTATCCCCAGTGTTACCCCATTATCCCGTTATCCCTGGTGTTACCCCGTTATCCCCAGTGTTATCCCATTACCCCGTTATCCCCGGTGTTACCCCATTATCCCGTTATCCCCGGTGTTACCCCGTTATCCGCGGTGTTACCCATTATCCCCGGTGTTATCCCGTTACCCCGTTATCCCCGGTGTTCTCCCCGCCGTCCGGTTGGACCCCGGGCCCTGGCGCTCACTCACCACATGGAGTGCCCCAGGTACTCGTCGTAGTAGTAGAGCAGCTCGAAGGAGTCGATCTGTGACAGACACGGGAGCCCATCACCCGCGGGAATCCCACAGAGCCGGGCTTTGGAGCCCCTGAACCCGGCCCAGCCCCACCGGGGCTCAGGTTTGAGGATATAATTTATAAATCTGAATTTTAGCAATGCCTGAACCCAGCTCAGCCCCTCACCAGATCTCAGGTTTGAGGATATCATTATAAATCTAAATTTTAGCAATGCCTGAACCCAGCTCAGGCCCTCACCAGGATTTCAGGTTTGAGGTTATCATTTATAAATTAAAATTTTGTAAATGATTGAACCCAGCTCAGGCCCTTACCAAGGTTTCTGACTTGTGGTTCCTCTATAATTTATAAATTAAAATTTTCAAAGTGCTTGAACCCAGCTCAGCCCCTCACCAGGGTCTCGGGTTTGAGGTTCCTGATGATGGGGCTGTCCCTGACGGACAGATGGTGCTGGGAGCCACAAATCACAATTTTACCCACACTTTAACCCACGTCAGGCTCACCAGGGTCTGGGTTTGAGGTTCCTTTACCATTTACAAATTTAAATTTTAGCAATGCTCTGCACCTATCTCAGCCTCACCAGGCTCTTGGGTTTGAGGTTCCTTTACCATTTATAAATCTAAATTTCAGAAAAGCTTTAACCCATGTCAGGCTCACCAGGTTCTCGGGTTTGAGGTTCCTTTACCATTTACAAATCACAATTTTACCCACACTTTAACCCACGTCAGGCTCACCAGGGTCTCGGGTTTGAGGTTCCTGATGATGGGGCTGTCCCTGACGGACAGGTGGTGCTGGGAGCCACAAATCACAATTTTACCCACACTTTAACCCACGTCAGGCTCACCAGGGTCTGGGTTTGAGGTTCCTTTACCATTTGTAAATTCAGATTTCAGCAATCCTTTAACCCATCTCAGCCTTACCAGGGTCTCGGGTTTGAGGTTCCTTTACCATTTATAAATCACCATTTTACCCACACTTTAACCCGTGTCAGGCTCACCAGGGTCTCGGGTTTGAGGTTCCTGATGATGGGGTTGTCCCTGACGGACAGGTGGTGCTGGTACCCGCTGAAGATGAGGCGGTGGTTGACAGAGTCCCCCACCAGGTGGATGCTGGCGCCCATGACGAAGGTGATGATGCTGACGTGCACCATGGAGCGGGGCAGCGTCCGCGGGGACCTCTCGATCAGCTGCGGGCACAGGGAGGGGTGGGCACACCTCGGGGACATTTTGGGACCGTTCTGGGTCCACTTTGTGACCGTTTTGGGTCCATTTTGTGACCGTTTTGGGTCCCTTTTGTGACTGTTTTCTGACCATTTTGGGTCCATTTTGTGACCGTTTTGGGTCCCTTTTGTGACTGTTTTCTGACCATTTTGGGTCCATTTCGTGACTGTTTTGGGTCCATTTTGTGACCGTTTTGGGTCCATTTTGTGACCATTTTGGGTCCCTTCTGTGACTGTTTTCTGACCATTTTGGGTCCATTTCGTGACTGTTTTGGGTCCATTTTGTGACCATTTTGGGTCCCTTTTGTGACTGTTTTCTGACCATTTTGTGTCCATTTCGTGACTGTTTTGGGTCCATTTTGCGACCGTTTTGTGCGTACATTTGGAGCACCTGAGGCTGAGCCAGAGCTTGGGACAAGCCTTGGGATGGGAGCAGGAATTTCCGGAAGCAGCTCCACACTCCCAGGGCAGATCCCAGCTCCAGGAGTTTCCCAGCTTTGGCCGGGGCAGGATTGTCCCAGCTCTGGGATCAGCCCCTCCTCTCCCTAAATCAGCTTTTCCCCAAGCAAGGGGAATAAAAAAAAAAAAAAAAAGCTCTTTATTCGTGTTCCATTTTGACCTTGTTTGGGTTTAATTTCTGAGGCTTAGCTTTGCCTTGCCCCGGCACGAACGTCACGGGAGGACAAGGAGAGCACAAGGTCCTGGAAGGGGACAGGAGGGTGGGACACGGCCCTGGGCCAGGGAAATGCATCCTGGATAACACCTGGAATTCTTTTCCTGTGGCTGAGCCCCACCCCAGGCTGCAGAAATCACCAGGAATTCAGTTTTGAAATCCTTCAGGAATATTGAGGGAGAATCATTTCCCCACCTCAGGCCGTAAACTGGATTCCCAGCTAATGGGGGTTAAAAAATAGGTTTATAATTTCTCCTTTCTCCTGAAGGGTTGGATGGGAAAGGGCTCCTAATGATCCCACAGAATTTCACCTCGCAAAATGATTTGTGGGATCCAGAGGTTGGCAGCTGGAGCCGGATAAATTCCAGCTCCAGCCACAGTTCCAATGTCAAAGAGCAAGTGGAATTAAGCTCTGGACAATTTAGAAAATCCTCTGTTTAAAAAACAAAACAACAACAAAACCTCTGCTCCCAGCTGTCTCTTAATCCAAGGATGGATGTTATCCTAAAAATATCCTAAAAAATATCCTGAAAAAAGGGCTCTGACTCCTCCTGGAGCCAGATTTCCAAGGGGAATTCTGGAAAATTGAGGGGTGCTCTTTAAAATCCTCTTAACTCTTCCTTACTGGCAGAGATTTGGGAATAACCAATACCCTAAAAACCTCTGAAATGTCACAAAATTTGGAATGGGAACACCCATGAAGATTCCCAGGTTTACCTGACTCCTCCTGGAGCCAGAAATCCAAGGGGAATTCTGGAAAATTGAGGGGTATTCAGGTGCTCTTTAAAATCCTCTTAACTCTTCTTTACTGGCAGGATTTTGGGAATAACCAACACCTTAAAAACCTCTGAAATGTCACAAAATCGGGAATGGGAACAGCCCTGAAGACTCCCAGGGTTTACCTTCAGCAGCAGGAAGGGAGTGATGACGTTGTAAGCCATGTGGAAATAATCCCCGGCGCTGGGTTTGTTCAGGGGGAACCATTCCAGAGGGAGGATGATCTGAGCACAGAGGGAAGAGCAGCACATCAGCAATTATGGAAAAAACATTGGGATTTCTTGGGAATGCTCTGTTGGGCTTCAAGGGACAAAGCTGGGCAGCTCTTCTGGGTGCAAACTTCCCCCCTCAAAAAAATCACCCTCTGGAAGTTTTCACTCCTAGCCCTGCCCAGTGCTGGAGAGTTGTGGATCCAGGATTTGGGATTCCTGGATCTTCCTGAACCCTCTGCCAGCTTCCAGCTGGGGAAAAAAATCCCACAGAAATGGAATGGCCACTTGTGGAAGCAGCAGCCCCAGGCTCTGGGATAGAGGGAAGAGCGGGAGGAAGCCCCCGGATAATTCCTGGTGTGAAAACAAAGGGAGAGAAAACAGGGAAAGCTTTCCCAGGAGACTGGGGCTGGCCTGGCCCCAGAGCCACCAGAGCAGGGCAGTGTCCCAGCTCCTTGAGGACACCCCTCTGGAGTGGAGCCCCAGCACCCCCAATTCCCTTCAGCTTCAAAACTGAGGGACCACAGAGCTAAAAACCCATTTCATCTCCCACTGCCCGAGGTGCTGGTACACCCAGAACCTCCAAAACTCCGCCTAGACAAAAATCCTTTTTTTAAATCTGCTCTGAATGCCAATCTAAAACCTAACCTGCTGTTTCTTCCCCCAAAAGTGCTGCTGGTTGTCCTTTTTCCTGGTTTGGGTTCTCTGATCCCATTCCTGCTTGTCCTTTTCCTGGTTTATTTTCTCTGATCCCATTCCTGTTTGTCCTTTTCCTGGTTTAGTTTCTCTGATCCCATTCCTGTTTGCCTTTTTTCCTTTCTGATCCCATTCCTGCTTGTCCTTTTTCTGGTTTGGTTTCCCTGATCCCATTCCTGCTTGTCCTTTTCCTGGTTTATTTTCTCTGATCCCATTCCTGTTTGTCCTTTTCGTGGTCTGGGTTCTCTGATCCCATTCCTGTTTGTCCTTTTCCTGGTCTGGGTTCTCTGATCCCATTCCTGCTTGTCCTTTTCCTGGTCTGGGTTCTCTGATCCCATTCCTGCTCGTCCTTTTCCTGGTCTGTCCCCTCTGGGGCACCCCCTGGCCCTGTCCCCTCACTCACCATGGCAATGGGGCGCCCGAAATCCAGCACCCAGTTCTGCAGGGTGAAGTAGAACCAGAGGTCCAGGTGGAACGGGGACGTCCTGGAGGTGTCCTCGGCCTTCCCCACCCCGTGCCTGGAGGGGACAGAGGGACAAGGGGACATGGAGCAGCTCTGGGAGGGGCAGCGCTGGGATCCCACGCCAGACCTGTGTTTCCCTGCCTCTGGAATGAGGGATAACGGAGCCGAGGAGCAGCAGGGCAGCAGAGCACGGAGCTGTCACCATCCCTGACCCAGCCCTGTGGGCAGGATCTCCAGCAAGGTGACAAGTGCTGAATTAAGCAATAACTATTTTTAACTTTTGCAAACGGTGAAGCAAAACCCCGACTCCCAGGGGTTGAGCTGAGGGTTAAAATCACGGCGGCGCCCGGCGGGATTCCAGCTCTGGATGCCACCACCACCTTCAGCTCCCGCTCCAACCCCCTGTGCCTCTGCAGAGGGTCCAGCCCCGACGGAATCTTTCCATAAAATGCCCCTCTGGACACTCAGCTCCCGGCAGGAAAGGCGGATCCATCCCTCTCCTGGTGCTGGGATTAACTGGATCAGCCTCGAGCCCAAAATCCATGGAAGTGTCCCCTGCCCCTGGACCGAGGGGATGTTAAAGGTCCCTTCCACCCCAAACCACTCCGGGATGATTCAGTGAACTCCGAGAGCTGCGGGGTGAGGATGGGGCACCGTGGACGAGCTGGGAATGCTGCGGCTCCCTGGAAATGTGTCAACGCCTGGACGGGCTGGGATAACGCAGGTACGCAGGGATGCCCAGGACAAAGCCGAGTGCGGGAACCCTGGGGGACCCCGACCCTGGGGATGTCCCTGACCCTGGGGATGTCCCTGATCCTGACCCTCGGGATGTCCCTGATCCTGACCCTCGGGATGTCCCTTATCCTGACCCTGGGGATGTCCCGGACCCTGGGGATGTCCCTGATCCTGACCCTCGGGATGTCCCTGATCCTGACCCTGGGGATGTCCCTGACCCTGGGGATGTCCCTGACCCTGGGGACGTCCCTGATCCTGGGGATGTCCCGGAGCCTGGGGATGTCCCGGACCCTCGGGATGTCCCGGAGCCTGACCCTGGGGATGTCCCTGACCCTGGGGATGTCCCTGACCCTGGGGATGTCCCGGAGCCCGCCGTACCCGCGGGTGGTACCCGGGAAGGGGCCACGCTGTCCCGGGGGGCTCGGAGCAGGCTGCCCCGGGGAGATTGACTGGGGTGAAGATCCCCAAAGCGAAACGAGGGGTTCCTTTTCCCCTCGCCGACCCCCCGCCCGGCCCCGCCGCGCTCACCTGCCCGGGTAGAGCGGCCCGACGGGCGGCGCCGAGCCCGGGGCCGCGGCGGGGAACGGCCGGCGCCGCGCCGAGCCCTGCATCAGCCCGGCCCGCGGCCCCCGGAGCCGCTCCCGCTGCCCAAACCTGTCCCGGGGCCGATCCCCGCTCCCGGCCGATCCCGGCCCGGCCCGGCCCGCGGAGCAGCGGCGGCTGCGCGGGGGCGGCCCCGGGCCCGCCTCGCCGGGGCGGAGACACGCCGGGCCCGCCGCCTGCTGAGCTCCGGGCTGAGCTCCACGGGCTGGGCTCCACGGGATGAGCTTCACGGGCTGAGCTCCACGGGCTCTGCCCCGCTGCCTCCATCGCTCACGGACTGAGCCCCACGGGCTGAGCTCCGCCGCCTCCATGGCTCACGGGTCAGCTCCACGGGGTGAGCCCCACGGGCTGAGCTTCACAGGCTGTGCTCCACGGGCTGAGCTCCACGGGCTGTGGTCCACGGGCTCTGCCCCGCCGCCTCCATGGCTCCCGGGCTGAGCTTCACGGGATGAGCTCCACGGACTCGGCCCCGCCGTCTCCATCGCTCCCTGTTCAGCCCCACAAACTCAGCCCCACGGGCTCAGCCCCATCAGCTCAGCCCCAGGGGCTCGGCTCCATCAGCTCAGCCCCAGGGGCTCGGCCCTGCCACTTCCATCGCTCTGGGCTCAGCCCCACAAACTCAGCCCCACGGGCTCAGCCCCATCGGGTCAGCTCCATGGGCTCGGCCCCACGGGCTCAGCCCCACGGCTCGACCCCACAGGCCCAGCTCCGTCAGCTCGGCCCCACGGCTCGGCCCCACGGGCTTGGCTCCATCAGCTCAGCCCCACAGGCTCAGCCCCACGGCTCGACCCCACGGCTCGGCCCCACGGGCTCAACTCCATCAGCTCAGCCCCATGGCTCGGCCCCACGGGCTCAGCCCCACGGCTCAGCCCCACAGGCCCAGCTCCATCAGCTCAGCCCCACGGCTCGGCCCCACGGGCTCAGCCCCACGGCTCGGCCCTGCCACTTCCATTGCTCTGGGCTCAGCCCCACAAACTCAGCCCCATAGACTCAGCCCCATGGGCCCAGCTCCATCAGCTCGGCCCCACGGCTCGGCCCCACGGCTCAGCCCCACGGGCCCAGCTCCATCAGCTCAGCCCCACAGCTCAGCCCCATGGCTCAGCTCCATCAGCTCGGCCCCACGGCTCGGCCCCGCCGCTGCCAGCCCCGCGATCGGCGTTAATCCCCGGAGCGCCGGGCGGTGAGGAGCTCCCGGCTGTGATGGGTGAGCTGGGATGCTCCAGGCTGGCACGCTCAGGGCATTCCATGTAAACCCATGGCTGCGAGCCCGAGGTTTATTGGGAATGAGGAGCTGGAGCTCGCCGTGGATCTGGCGGCGCTGCTTTTGCCCAGGTTCCATTTCCCGGCACATTTCCCCTGTTCTCGGTTTTGGCTGGATGAATCCATCGGGATGGGTTTATCCATCCGGGCAGGGAGGGATTCGCAGCCCTCGGGATTAAATCTGCACTCGCTGGGGTCTGGAGTTCTGGGTCTGAATCGGGAGGTGCATCCTGCCATGAGCAGGGACATTTTCCCAGGATTATTTACAGAATTATCCCAGGTTGCTCCAAGCCCTGTCCAGCCTGGTCTTGGACACTTCCAGGATTCCTCATCACCTTCACAGAAGAAAGTCTGAGGCACCAAAACCCTCCTCGAGGGCTTGGTTGAGGTAGGGATCATCCCTGGGATGTCCCTGTTCCCTTGGACATGGAATGGTAGCAGGACAATCCCTGGGAACTGTGGCACAGCCTTCCTTCCACTGAGGAATTCTTGCCTGGAATTCTGCTCCCACCCCAAATTCTGAGCTCCCAGAAGCAGCAGAAGGGAGATTTTGGGATTCCCTCCCTCGATGCCACCCCTGCTCCTCCAGCAGGGCACAGGTGGCACCTGGAAAAATATCCCTGAAAAGTTCAGGAGATCTTCCAGATAACGGAGCCACTTAATCTTACCAGGACCCTGCTTGTCACCCTGTGCCTGACACGGGGATGTGGCTCGAACCAGGGCTGGCCACATGTCCCCTGCTGTCCCCTGGTGTCCCCTGGTGTCCCCTGGTGTCCCCTGGGCTCTCCAGACTCCGGCTGCTGCTCCCTGAATAATGCACATCCCACAAAGAGCCGCGGCTCCGGTGTCAGGACCGGGAATTCATAATTCATGGGGCTGACACCGGATCCCCCACAGGACAATGGGGTGGCAGACGGGGCCCAGGGTGGTGTCCCCTTACTGCTGGTGGCTCGTGTCACCGGCAGCAGGGGGTTGAGGTGGCTGGTGGGTGACAAGGCTGGTGGTGGTGTCCCCAAAAGCAGGGGTGAGGGTCCTGCGTGTGCTGGGGTGGGGGCATGGCCGAGGGGATGGGAGCTGCTGGTTCTGGCTTTAAAAACCCAAACTGAGCCAAACCCAGCCCAGCTGAACCCAGCTCAGTGCAACTGAATAAATTCCAGCCCAGTCCAACCCAGTCCAATCAACCCAACTCAATCCAACCCAACCCAACCCAACCAACCCAGCCCAACCCAACCCAGTCCAACCAACCCAAACCAATCCAGTCCAACCAACCCAAACCAATTCAACCCAACCCAAACCAATTCAACCCAATCCAACCCAACCCAGCCCAATCCAACCCAGTCCAATCAACCCAACTCAATCCAACCCAACCCAGTCCAGTCCAACCAACCCAACTCAATTCAACCCAACCCAATCCAGTCCATCCAACCCAACCCAATCCAACCAATCCAACTCAATCCAAACCAACTCAACCCAATCCAACCCAACCCAACTCAATCCAACCCAATCCAGTCCAGTCCAACCAACCCAACCCAATAATTCTCCTCACAGCTCGGTCAGACAAAACAATCCTTTTCAGCCCCAGAACCAAGGACACCACTGCAGCTTCAGGCCCCAAAAATGGAAACAACAGCGAGTTGAGGAGAGCAACCTGGGAGGATGGGACTTCATAACCTGAAGCTGTAATTGGACAATTAACCCAAACATGTAAATGGACCAAAACTTATAAAAGTGTGAAAACTCGTGACATGCTGTCCACCTTGGGTGGAGCCACGGCCAGGCTCTTGTACTGCCCCAGGTGCATCCTTTGAAGGTCTTTTAATAAATACCCACTTTATTCCTTTAACTCTGTCTAGCCTCTGGTCTAGGCAGCCTCTCAAGGCATCATTTCCTTGGCTTCTCCATTCTGCAGCCCTTTTCCAGAAAAGGTCCATTCAGGATACCAGAGAGGCTGAGCTTGGCCTCCACTCTCTGGAGCCCTTTTCCAGCCTCACGCTTAGGGATCCCAGAATAGCTGAGCTTGGTCTCCACTCCCTGGAACGCTTTTCCAAAAAAGATCTGTTCGGGGTACCAGAGAGGCCGAGCTTGGCCTCCACACTCTGGAGCGCATTTCCAGAAAAGATCCGCTCATAATCCCTGAACGGCCGAGCTTGTCCTGCACTCTCCGGAGCGCATTCCCAGACAAGCTCCGTTCGGGATCCCAAAACAGCCGAGTTTATCCTCCACTGCCCGGATCACTTTTCCAGCCGGAACGCCGACGCTCGGCCGCGGTTGCCGGCCGGCCCCTCTGAGGCGCGGGCGGAGCCTGGCACTTCCGGGGCGGAGCCTGGCACTTCCGGGGCGGGGCGCGGCGGTTCCGGGGCGGAGCGCGGCGGTTCCGGGGCGGGGCGCGGCGGTTCCGGGGCGGGGCGCGGCGGTTCCGGGGCGGGGCGCGGCGGTTCCGGGGCGGAGCCCGGCGGTTCCGGGGCGGAGCGCGGCGGTTCCGGGGCGGAGCGCGGCGGTTCCGGGGCGGAGCCCGGCGGTTCCGGGGCGGAGCGCGGCGGTGCCGGCCGGGCCCGCGCTCCGGGCGGGGGGGGGGCCGCGCCTTGGCTGCCGGGCCGCGGCTGCGCTGCCGCCGGGGCCGGGGCCGGGACTGGGGCCGGGACCGGCTCGGCGCGGGGGGCGGCGAGCCCCGGGGCGGCCGCATGTTGGCCCCGCGGGGCGCCGCGCCAGGACGGAGCTGGCCGGGGCAGAGCCGGGCCGGCCCGAGCGGGGCCGTTGCGGGCGGCGGGGCCGCGCGGAGGCGGAGGCGGCCATGGAGGGGCTGGCGGGGTACGTGTACAAGGCGGCCAGCGAGGGCCGCGTGCTCACCTTGGCCGCGCTGCTGCTGAACCGCTCCGAGAGCGACATCAAGTACCTGCTGGGCTACGTGAGCCAGCACGGCGGGCAGCGCTCCACGCCGCTCATCATCGCCGCCCGCAACGGGCACGCCAAGGTGGTGCGGCTGCTGCTGGAGCATTACCGCGTCCACACGCAGCAGACCGGCACCGTCCGCTTCGACGGGTACGTGAGGATCGGCCCGGACAGCGGCGGGGCGGGCACGGCCTGGGCTGAGGGACAGCGGGGCCCTGTGGGCCTCTGGTAACTCGCGCTGTTCCGGGCCTTGGGAGGGGTTTGGGGAGCTTTGCCCAGGGCTGAGTATTCCGTGACTTAAAGGTCTTTTGTGGGTGTTCTTTCCAGCTCGGACTGTTCCTTGACTTGGTGGTCCATGTGGGGCCCTCACAGCTCTGTGTTCTGTGCCATGGTGGTGCTTATGGTTGTCTTCAATTCAGGCTGTTCTGTGTGCTGGGGGACCTTGTGGATCTCTTCCAGCTCAGACTATTCCCTGCCTCGATGGACCCTTGTGGGTTCTTTCCAGCTCAGGCTGTTCTGTGACATGGTGGTGCTTGTGGAGTCCTCCCAGTTCTGTGTTCTGTGACATAGTCGCCCTTGTGGGTTCTTTTCAACCTAGATTCTTCTGTGCCTTGGTGGTGCTGTGGGTCTCATTCAGGTCAGGCTCTTCTGTGGCTTGGTGGTCCTTGTGGTCCCAGCTCAGACTGTTCTGTGACCTGGTGAACCTTGTGGGGCCCTTGCGGATCAGATTATCCCCTGATTTGATGGTCCTTGTGGGTTCTTTCCAGCTCAGACTGTTCTGTGACCTGTTGGTCCCTGTGGGCCCCTTCCAGCTCAGGATTCCGTGACCTGTCGGTGCTTGTGGGCCTCTTCAACTCAGGCTTTTCTGTGACTTGGTGGACCTTGTGGATTTCTTCCAGCTCAGGATTTTGTGACTTGGTCCTTGTGGGTTCTTCTTTCCAGCTCAGACTATTCCATGACTTGATGGACCCTTGTGGGGCCCTTCCAGCATTGTGTTCTGTGACATGATGGTCCTTGTGGGTTCTTCTCAACTCAAGCTATTCTGTGACTTGGTGGACCTCATGGATCTTTTCCAGCTCACATTATTCCCTGACTTGATGGTCACCCTTGTGGGGCCCTCCCAGCCCTGTGTTCTGTCACTGGATGGTCCTTGTGGACTCCTTCCACCGCAGGCTGTCCTGTCATTCTGTGCCTTGTGGGCCTCTCGCAGCTCAGACTGTTCTGTGACTTGATGGCCCTTGCGAGCCCTCCCCAGCCCAGATTATTCTGTGACTTGATGGTGCTTCTGTGTCCCTTCCACCTCAGATTATTCCATGTCTTGGTGGCCCTGGTAGGCCCTGTCCAGCTCAGCATTCTGTGATTTTCTGGCCCTTGTGGGTCCCTTCCACCCCAGATAATTCTGTGATTTTCTGGCCCTTTGGGTCCCTTCCATCCCTGATCATTCTGTGATTTTCTGGCCCTTTGGGTCCCTTCCATCCCAGATCATTCTGTGATTTTCTGACCCTTGTGGGTCCCTTCCACCCCAGATCATTCTGTGATTTTCTGGCCCTTTGGGTCCCTTCCATCCCGGATCATTCTGTGATGTTTTGGCCCTTTGGGTCCCTTCCATCCCGGATCATTCTGTGATGTTTTGGCCCTTTGGGTCCCTTCCATCCGAGATTATTCTGTGATTTTCTGGCCCTTTGGGTTCCATCCCAGATCATTCTGTGATTTTCTGGCCCTTTGGGTCCCTTCCATCCCGGATCATTCTGTAATTTTCTGGCCCTTTGGGTCCCTTCCATCCCAGATCATTCTGTGATGTTTTGGCCCTTGTGGGTCCCTTCCATCCCAGATCATTCTGTGATGTTTTGGCCCTTTGGGTCGCTTCCAGGGCTCCTCTGTGATCACTGCCCTGCCCTCTGTGGGGCTCAGCAGAGCTCCCAGGAGGATCTGTTCTCTGATTTTCCCTGGCTGAAGGCTGGCAGTGCCCAGGGCCCTCCTTCCTGCCGGTTTGAGAAATGAATTCGTGACATCCCCACCTAAACATCCCGTGGGTGTTGGAGACACCCAAATTTGGGGATTTTCTGATAAAGAAGCCTGGTGAGCCATAAATGCCTTTTCCAGTTAGGAATTCCCCGTGTGAGGCTGTGCTCAGGATGATATTCACAGCCCAGAGAGCTTCTGCTGGGCCTGAGTGGCATTTCTGGGACATTTTTGCCACTGCAGGTGACAGTGACATCAGGAAGGGTTCTCACACCGTTCAGTTTTCACATGCAGAGCCACTTCCCTGTGTGGGTGGATTTTTATTCCTTTTTCCCTTCCAGCTGGTTTTTTGTTCTTGTTGTTGTTGTTTTTTTGTGGGGTTTTTTTTGTTTGTTTGTTTGATTTTTTGTTGTTTTTGTGGTTTTTTGTTTGGGGTGTTTTGGTTGGTTGTTGGTTGGTTTTTATTTTTATTTTTATTTTTATTTTTATTTTTATTTTTATTTTTATTTTTATTTTTATTTTTATTTTTTTGTGTCAGTGGTTGTTTTGGTTTTTTGGTTTGGTTTGGGGGTGTTTTTTTTGGTTTTTTCTTTGTTTTTGTTTTTTTTTCCCCCAGTTAGGAGCAGGCTGAGAATTCCTGGGGTGAGAATTCCTGGAGGAAAGGGCCTCCTGCCACACATGCTGGATTTTTGCCTGGCTGGGGATGTGTTTTCCAGAGTCTGTGCCTGGCACAGACTGAAGGAGGAGTTGTCTGAGGCACAATGGACGCAGGGAGAGGAGCAGAGCCCGTGTGATCCCCGGGGATTGTTGTGCCTCAGAAAAGGTGGCTCCTCTCCTTCGGGCTTTCCACCCGGAACCTCAAAACACCAAAAAAAAAAAAATCACCTCTTGTTCATAAAAAAAATCCCCCCACTCCTTATTCTCCTGCTTTTATACAGAAATATTTTCATGGGATTATTTACAAAATCAAGAACTTCTCGCTGGGAATTCTCTCTGAGATTTTGAAGAGCCTCTGGAGGTGTTGGATTTACAAGCAGTTGCTGTGGAGCTACGAGGGCTTCACCAAATGATTAAAAATCGCTGTGAAAGTGAAATTTAAGCTGATCTTTGGATATTTTAACTTCGGGGAACGTGGCTGTTTGGAAATACTTGTCCTTCCTGTGTGTTTGGGACGTGCCTTGAGGGTGTGTGAATCCCGCCTGTTTCCTCATTTAAATCCCTCAAAAACCAGGGGATAGGAAAGACAAATCCATTTTTTTTGTGTGCTGGGTTCAGGGAATGAAAACAGATGAAAAAAAGGGATCTGTCCCCTCATTTCCCCGTTGTCTGCAGGGCCACCATGTGACACAGATCTGCGGAACAGCCCAGCTCACAAGTTCTGCTTTTTTAGGTTTTATTTTCTTCCCGAAGTTGCCGGGCTGGCTCTCAAATAGGGCACGGGATCTCAAAGAGGGAAGCAGCTCAGGGAGAGGGCAGGGGAAGGGAGAAAATCAGAAATCTTGAAGCTGATTTTGCCTCCAGGGCTGTTGCTGATGTCTAAATCTGTTTTTTTTTTTTGAGTCAAAATACCCATTTTAAGGTGTTTTTTTTGGTCTTTAATGGGTCACTTCACGGCACCGAAGGGGTGATATTAGATGTGTTCTTCCCCAAACCTCTCTGAACCGAGGCTGGAGTTTGTAAGTTGGATCTTCAAGGTGGGCAAACCCCTTTTGGCCACTCTGAGGCTCCAACTTCCAGCAGTCCATCCGTGTGCTCCTTCAGCCTCATTCCGGCTGAGCTCCTTGAATCCCAGGGACGGTCTGGCTGTAAAATCCATCTGGGCACGGCTGGCTGGGCAGGGAACACTTCAGGAAGAGCCCTAATCCCCTGTTCCCCCCTTTCCCTCCCTCAGCTTCGTCATCGACGGCGCCACCGCGCTGTGGTGCGCGGCCGGGGCCGGCCACTTCGAGGTGGTCAAGCTCCTGGTCAGCCACGGCGCCAACGTCAACCACACCACGGTGACCAACTCCACGCCGCTGCGGGCGGCCTGCTTCGACGGGCGGCTGGACATCGTCAAGTACCTGGTGGAGAACAACGCCAACATCAGCATCGCCAACAAGTACGACAACACCTGCCTGATGATCGCGGCCTACAAGGGCCACACGGACGTGGTGAGGTACCTGCTGGAGCAGCGCGCCGACCCCAACGCCAAGGCCCACTGCGGGGCCACCGCCCTGCACTTTGCCGCCGAGGCCGGGCACCTGGAGATCGTCAGGGAGCTGGTCAAGTGGAAGGCGGCCATGATGGTCAACGGGCACGGCATGACGCCGCTCAAGGTGGCCGCCGAGAGCTGCAAGGCCGACGTGGTAGAGCTGCTGCTGGCCCACGCTGACTGCGACAGGAGGAGCAGGATCGAAGCCCTGGAGCTGCTGGGGGCCTCGTTTGCCAACGACAGGGAGAACTACGACATTTTGAAGACTTACCACTATTTGTACTTGGCCATGCTGGAGAGGTACCGCGACAGCGAGAACGTCATCGAGAAGGAGGTGCTGCCCCAGATCGAGGCCTACGGGAACAGGTCGGAATGCAGGACGCCCCAGGAATTGGAGTCCATTAGGCAGGACAGGGATGCCCTGCACATGGAAGGCCTCATAGTGCGGGAGAGGATCCTGGGCTCGGACAATATCGACGTGTCCCACCCCATCATTTACCGGGGCGCGGTCTACGCCGACAACATGGAGTTCGAGCAGTGCATCAAGCTCTGGCTCCACGCCCTGCACCTGCGGCAGAAAGGCAACAGGAACACCCACAAGGACCTGCTGAGGTTCGCTCAGGTCTTCTCCCAGATGATCCACCTGAACGAGCCCGTGAAGGCCAAGGACATCGAGAGCGTGCTGCGCTGCAGCGTGCTGGAGATCGAGCAGGGCATGGCGCGCATCAAAACCACCCCGGACGCCGACATCCACACGGCCGTGGACAACTACGAGTGCAACATCTTCACCTTCCTCTACCTGGTGTGCATCTCCACCAAGACGCAGTGCAGCGAGGAGGACCAGGCCCGCATCAACAAGCAGATCTACAACCTGATCCACCTGGACCCGCGCACGCGCGACGGCTCCAGCCTGCTGCACCACGCCGTCAACTCGGGCACGCCCGTGGACGACTTCCACACCAACGACGTCTGCAGCTTCCCCAACGCCCTGGTCACCAAGCTGCTGCTGGACTGCGGCGCTGACGTCAACGCCGTGGACAACGAGGGCAACAGCCCCCTGCACATCATCGTGCAGTACCACCGGCCCATCAGCGACTTCTTGACGTTGCACTCCATCATCATCAGCCTGGTGGAGGCCGGCGCCCACACGGACATGACCAACAAGCAGAAGAAAACCCCTCTGGATAAAAGCACCACCGGGGTGTCCGAAATCCTCCTTAAAACTCAAATGAAGCTGAGTCTCAAGTGCCTGGCCGCCCGCGCCGTGCGGATCTACAACATCAGCTACCAAAACCAGATCCCCAGAACTCTGGAGGAGTTTGTCCAGTTCCACTAGGCCGTGTCTGACCTTTTATGTGGTGGTGCTATCCCGGGAGGAGGACGACACCAGACAGCAGAATACACCTGTGTCCATCAAGTTGTTTTATTTTTTTTTTCTCCATTCCTTTGGTTTCGGGTTCCTCTGGGTTCCCCATCCACAGTTCTCGGGTGGAGATGGTGGAGGGAGGGGGCAGGAAAAGCCACAGCCTCGTCCCGTGGTTGAATCCCACGTTTGAGATTCTGCTCCTTTTCTTGGTTCAAAGAATCCCTCCGTTAGCTCTCGTTTTTCTAAACAACACGAAGAGAATCCCCCAGGTAAAAACTCCTGTCGAACGTTTCGTGCCCGACGCAGAGTTGGATTTCAGACTCCTCGTGGTGAGGGAAAAGGAACAAAAAACGGGGAATTCTGTGGTAGTTGGGCTCAAAGTGGAGTGTCCACCCCCAGTTCAGTGCATTGCTCTCGTACCTCACCGTGCTTTTATGCCTTTCAGCTCGTGCTGGAGATGTCGGTAACGTTTTTAACAGTCCTGTTTCGATTCGAAATTCCCTTTTTTGAGCAGCAGTTGGCAGCAGCTGCAGGCGTCAGGGGCGCTCTGTTAGGAAATGCAGGTGGGAATTCACCTCTGAGGGGCAGAACTCCCTTATCGAGCTCTTCACTGACACTGCTCCAGTAAGTATTGAATAACCTATGGACAACAAAAAAAAAACCCAAAAAAAAAACTTCCCACGCCGACCGAAAATAAGCGGAATCATCGTTTGTTTTTCCCCAGTCCCCGTCGCTCCTCTCCAAACATCATGCATGGATCCCTAGAAACTGGGTAGGGAATTTGTGTTCGTGTGTGTCCCAACATTTCAAACTGCTTTTAACTCGGGGGTTTTGTTTTTTGTTTTTTTTTTCTGTTTCAACGCTCGACACGCACCTTTTTTTGACTCAAGAAAAGTGTTTTTTTTTTTGACTCAAAAGTCTGTCCAGCTGCACTCTTGGATTCCAGATGCTGTATCTTCCTAACGGAGCCGTCTGCCGCCAAAGAGAGTCTTCCTTGAACCTGGCTTTTCCAAGAAGAGTTGGAGTGTCTGTGCCTCCCCGAATCGGACTTCGAGGATTTTTTTTTTTTAATGGGTTTTTACTCCCTTCCATTGTAAAAAAAAAAAAAAAAAAATCTCTTCTTAAAACTTGATTTTTAGAAAAAAAAAAAAAGAAAAAATTTTTCCTCATCGACCTCTTCGCTGATGGGCGAGTGATTGTACGGGAATGCTTGAGAACTTTGGGAGAAGTGGCAGATGCTCCTGCAGGAAAGAAATGTCACTTGTTTGGGGACAAAGGCTCCTGGACCCTCTGTTCCTTTCCCATGCAGCTTTTTAACTGTCAGGATGAACGAATGTTCCGTGGGGTTTTGTTTGGGTTTTTGTTTTTTTTTTTTCTTTTTAAAAAAAGAAAAGAAAAAAACAATCCAGGTAGAACTTTCAGGAGAGATTTGGGGCACACGTTTCTATTTGTATGACAAAGAAATAAACATTGAATGTGGAATTACCTTGGGGGTTTCCTGGTTTTTGTCCGGGGTGGGGGGTTTGTGTCCTTTGAGGGAAAAGCTTTAGGATTGGGTTTAGGTTCTCCCGAGGAGCTGCCACATCCCTGGAATTGTCCTAAGGCCAGGTTGGAACAACCTGGGATAAGTGGAAGGTGACATTTTCCTGTCCCCTTCCTGACACCTGGATGGTGTCATTCCAGAGCAGCAAGGAAATTCTTGGCAGGTGATTCCAGGGCCGAGCTCTGGGTGTTGTGTCTTTGGAGGGAAAAGCTTTAGGATCACATTTAGGATCACGTTTAGGATCACGTTTAGGATCAGGTTCTCCAGAGGAGCTTCCACATTCCCGGAATTGTCCTAAGGCCCGGCGGGAGCAGCCTGGGATAGTGGAAGGTGCCATTTTCCTGAGGAGAGGATTCCAAAGCGGCAATAAAAATTCCTGGCAGGTGATTCCCAAACACTTCCAAGAGGGGGAAGGTCTTTGCTGTGGAAAAGCTGCTCCTGCCTCTGGGGTTTTCCCAGTTGTCCTGCTTCCCACAGAATTCCTGCTGCCTGCTGTCATGGAATGCTGCCCTGCCACCTTCCCCGTGCCACCAAAACCTCTTGGCAAAGGATAGGGAATACCTGTGGGTGGATGCGGCCTTTGGAATGTTGGGATCTTCTCCGTGATTCTGGAATTCTGGATTCACGGGGAATTCTCCGTGATTCTTCTGAAATTCTGGAATTTCCTTTCCAAGCATTAAAAGCCGTGAGGTCGCCCTTGCTCTCTGAGTTATTGAAGGCCCCTGAGAGAATTCCTTGGAGTCTCCAGGTGCTGTTTTCTTGGAAAAACACGGAGTGAAGTCCCGGGAAGAGCCAGGGTTGGGATGTTGTTGATGGAGCGGGATCAGCACTGGGAAGGGCAGAAATAAACCCGATCCCGAGGTCCTGGAAATCCGGAATTCCCAATTATTCCTTGGGAATATGTGGGGAGGAGAGCAGGAACTGGGGCAGGTGCATCCAGAGCTCCACAGAAATGTGGGAATTGTGCCCTGGAGTGTTCCCAGGTGTCCTTGGCCAGGGATGGGCACTGAGAGGTGCTGGGGGTTAAATTAAATACATATAATATATGTATATATAATACATATATATAATATGTAATATATATATGCACACTCACAAGAGTGTATTTTAATATATATAAATATATCAATGTATGTATATACATACATATATCAATGTATTTTATATATAAATATTTATATATATTTTTATATATATAAACATATCAACGTGTATATATAAATATATAAACGTATTTATATATATAAATATTTAAATCTATATAAATGTATGTATAAATATAGCAGTGTATTTATATATATAAAATATATGAATGTATATATGTAAAATAAATTAAGTATATTTATAGAAAATTTACAAAATTTCTATAGATTATAGCCAAATAAATAAATAATTTTAATTTGCAAAATTTATATAGATTATAGATTAAACATTTATGCATATGTATACACATATATAGATGTATTTTATATGTACTCATACTTTTATATATAAAATATATATACACGCATATATTTTATATATTTATATTATATATGTACACACACATATATATAAAAAATTTAAAATCTAAAAAAAATATATATACATGTATATACACATATAATGTGTGTGTAGATATATGTATATACATACAGGTAAAACCAAATATATATTAAAAATATATATTACATCTATATAAAAATATATATATAATATATATTATACATAATATATATTTTATATATATAACTGCACACATATAAAATAGCTACAATTATATATAGTTATAGGGAATTATATGGAAAATAGTTTAATAAATATATATGTGTATGGATTTATACACATGCATATGGATTTGTCTATATACAGACACTGTACACATATATATAATATATACATACATATATATTACATATGATATAAAATACATATATAAAAATTATTTTTTATAAACATATATAGAGATATATAAGTAAAATATATTTGCAGTAGACATATTTATGTAGATACACACCCCCATATATTTTATATATTCTTTTTATTTTATGCACATATATATTTTATTTATGCACATATATAATATACATATAAATTATATACATATATGTGTGTGTTTAAAACATTTTATGTGTATATATAAAATATAACCAAAATAAATATTTAAAATTATATAATCTATATAAAATACATATAAGATAAAATAGATCTATACATATCTCTATATATAATCAGATATATTTATATACATTTGTGTTATATATATATATATAATATAAATGATTAAATGTATGTGTGTGTGTATATATATATATATATAATTTTTTAAAAAATGCATTGAAAAAATGCTGAAGGACCCTGCCCACTCCTGGCTGGTCTCTGGCTCTCTCCCTCTTTGTGCCGGGTTCCAAATCCCGGGAATTTTGAGAGGGAATGAGGGAAGGATCCTGTGGGATCCACTGGGGCTGAGCCAATGGATCCCAGGCTCCTCCTTGGACGGGAATCCCGGGATTTGGCCTCTCCGGGGTATCCCTGCGCCCCAGCAGGACCCTGAGCTCCAAATCCATCAAAAACCAGGAAATGCACAATTCCCACTCCGGTGGAGGATGGAAAATCTGATTTGGGAGGAGTTTTTATCCTGTTTTATACCGAGTTTGGGTCTCCCAAAAACTTCGGTCCACTGCTCATCCCACCCGAGTGCCTCCCTGGGAAAACCTCCCATCCCATGGGAATTAATGATGGAAAAATCCCTGGATCCATCCATCCCCCAATCCCAGAGCAGCTCCCTTCATATCCATGGAAAAAAAAAGAGAACAGACAGCAGGAATTTTTAAAATATCATATCTTTAATCCTTAAAAAACCACCAGGGACGGTATTTCCCTGCACCTGATCCCGCATCCGGCAACATTCCATAAAATTAATATTTAGCATAAATAATTCCGCTATGCCGAGGGCGCCTTCCCGCCCTCCAGATTCCATGGTTTCCATGGCACCAGCTATGTACAGGTATGATACACCAGGTGGGCTCCCCAAACCGCTCTGCTGGGACAAGACTCGTCAAACTGCTTTTTTTTTTTAATTACCTTTATTTAAAAAAAAAAAGAGTTTAAATTATTCTTTAAATTATTTTTAATTTTTTTTTCTTTTGCAGGATTTTTTTTTAAATTTCTTTTTTCCCCCCCTCCCTTTTCCTTCCTCTTTTGAGAAGAATTATGTACAGCTGGACACCGGAGATTTTTTTTTTTTTTTGGCATTTAAGGTGCTTGAAATCACGAGGTTTTCGTTCAGTGCATTCAGACTAATTAACCCCTCCGCTTAATTACTCCGCTCGATGAAGGCAGTTTGAGAGCCGGGGCCAGCAGAGCCCGGGGAAGGAGCAATCCATGGGGGATTTTTTTTGGATTTTATTATTATTATTTTAAGGAGTTTTCCAGCCCCGCATCGGGGACCCCTCACGTCGGCGTCCCCTCGTCCCCACTGCTGCCACCTCGGTGAAATCCCGGTTGGAAGCACCTCGGAGGAGATTTTTTTGGGAATTTTGCATTGGTTTGAGGGTGGTTTTTTTATGGAATCCCAGTTGGAAGCACCTCCGAGGAGATTTTTGGGGAATTTTCGGTTGGTTTGAGGTGCTTATATGGAATCCCACTTGGAGGCACCTCTAAGGAAATTTTTTGGGATTTTTGGTTGGTTTGAGGTGTTTTTTATGGAATCTCGGTTGGAAGCTCTGAGGAGGAGATTTTTTGGGAATTTTCCCTTGGTTTGAGGTGTTTTTTATGGAATCCCAGTTGGAGACACCTCCAAGGAAACTTTTTTGGGGGAACTTTCCATGAGTTTGAGGAGATTTTTACGAAATTCCAGTTGAAAGTTCTTCTGAGTAGATTTTTTGGGGAATTTTCCATGAAGTTTGAGGGGATTTTTAGGAAGTTCCAGTTCGGAAGCTCCTCCGAGTAGATTTTTGGGGAATTTTCAGTTGGTTTGAGGGGCGGTTTTTTTATGGCTTTTAAGCGCTGTCCCTCATCCTGCTGCAAAGCCAAGCTCAGGCCCCAAATCCCTCGGGATCCCGGGAATCTCCGGAGCTGGGAGGGGGCTCCTGGCCCCAGCAGAGTCACTCCATCCCTTGGGAATTCTGCTCCCGCTCCGCCGCTCGCCGCCGGCTCCCGCTCTTGAAGAACCCGAGCTGTGGGGCGGCAAGAGAAACGAAACCCCGACGTTATCCCAGGAGATTTTCATGGGACACCAGCGGGAAGTTGGTCCCGGATGTAATTTATGTGAGAATGGAGATTTTGGAGGAGATTTTGAGGGTTCTTGGTGGAGTTGAGGAGCTCGTGGGGCGCTGGACACGGATCTAGAGGATCCATCCAGAAATCCATCCAAAATTCCCCCAAAACGCGCGGCCTGAAGGCTGCTCACCTTCCAGAGCGCCAGGACGAGCAGGGCCAGGAGCAGGAGACCCCCCAAGGTGCTCCCAAGGATGATCCAGATGGGAATCTGCCATTCCTCGGCCTTGGAGATCTCAAAGGTGATCTGGAGGAGAGAAAACACCGCAGATCGCGGGCGGGGAAAAGGGGGTGGTGGGAAATGCTGAGCACTCCATCCTTTGGGAATTCCGCACCGAGGATTTGGCTCAGTATTCCCTGCAGAATCTGGAGATTCCGGGATCGGAGCTCAGCTCCGGCCACAGCTTTTTTATGATGGGATTTTATTATTGGCTCGCAGTGGGATGTGGCTGGAGGGGCTGGAATCCCACCCTAAACCAGGCTGGAATCTCATCCTAAACTGGGCTGGAATCTCATCCTAAACTGGGCTGGAATCCCATCCTGAACCAGGCTGGAATCCCATCCTAAACCAGGCTGGAATCCTATCCTGAACCAGGCTGGAATTCCATCCTAAACTGGGCTGGAATCCTGTCCAAAACTGGGACAGAATCCCATCATAAAAAAACCGCACCGAGTTTTTCCAGGCCTGGGTCACTCCAACCCTTCTGCCATCCATAGGAATTTTCCCAATGGGATCAAGGCAGGGATCCCAAAACTCTGGCTCCTGCCCATCCCAGGGCTCACCTGGCGGCTGGGATCCTCCTCCCGGAAAACGAAGGGGCTGCGGAAGCGCCGCTGGAGCGCGGCGATGGTGCTGAGCTTCAGTGCCTTGAACTTCAGCTGCACGGAGAGGGCCGGGATCAGCTTCCCACATGGAAAAGGGGACCCCATTCCCAATGGGATCCACCCCATTCCTAGTGGGATCCACCCCATCCCTGATTGGATCCACCCCATTCCCAATGGGATCATCCCATTCCCGATTGGATCCCCACCATTCCCAATGGGATCTGTCCCATCTGCAATGGGATCCACCCCATCCCTGATTGGATCCACCCCATTCCCATGGGATCATCCCATCCCCACGGCTTTGTACCCACTGGGATTCCCGTGGGAGAGGAGGAGGCGGGGCAGGCAGAGGAGTGGGGCGGAACGACAGCAAAAAGCACGTTTAAAATGAATTAAATTTGCATTAATTAATTAGTTATGGAATTAAATAATCCATAATGGACACACAATCCGATAGGATAAGTGGCTTTGGGAACAATGATCACCCCACACACGCCTGGGCTTCCCTGGGTGAGGGGAGAACCCCACGTGTTTTGGGATGTGAGGGTTCTTTCGGGGGATTTCTCCCCGAAATCCGCGTTTCCTGCGGGGCACTCACTGCTTTCAGGGATTTCATCCACAGGTTCCCGTGCAGGTGCAAGTTCAGCTCCTCGTTGGGGGCCAACTTCACCTCGCAGTCGATGGAAACCACGTCGGAGTTGCTGTGGTTCTGCAAAGGGAAATGTGGGATCGTGGCTGGAAAAGGAGGGAAAATCCCGCTGGGATCCATCCCTGCCACGCGTCGAGGTGGGGAGAATCCCACGTGTCCGTCCTCGTCCTCCTGTGTGGCCAAATCCCAAAATTCTTTACATTTTCTCCCCCTTTTTCACCCCAAACTTCCCCAATTTTGCTGAGTTTTTGTGCTGTTCTTTCCCTCCAGGTTTTCCCTTGGAAAAAAAAAATTATCCTGATCTTTGTGAGCTGGAGAATCCCCTCACTCCCCGTAAATCCCAGATGTAATGGGGTTTTATTTGCAGTGGCCGAGAGGAAAAAATAAAGATAAAATTAAAAAGAAAAATCTAAAAAATGAAAATGAAAATGAAAATAAAAATAGAAGTAAAATAATAAAATAATAAAATAAAAGTAAAATAATAAAATAATAAAATAAAAGTAAAATAATAAAATAAAAAATATAAGTAAAATAATAAAATAATAAAATAACAAAATAAAAGTAAAATAATAAAATAATAAAATAAAATAAAATAAAATAAAATAAAATAAAATAAAATAAAATAAAGGAAAATAAAATAAAATAAAACTACCAAAGGGCTTAAAAATCTCCTAAAAATTCCAGCATCCCCTCCCATGTCCATGGGCCATCCCAGTTCCAGGTTTTTCCCTGTTTTGGGGTCTCCTGGAGCCAGGCTCAGCCCGTGGGGGTGAGTACCAGGTGTGGGGTGCGGGACAGGTCCTCCTCCGCCGGGCTCCTGCGGTAGTCAGTGCTGTTCCCCCAGATGGTGCAGGTCGTGTTCTCCTGTGGGAGGAGCCGATGGAATTCCAGCATGGACACAGGCACGGTGGTGGTCACCTCCCTGTGCTCCCATCCCGGTGGAACTGGGGATCCCCGGCACCCCCCAGGATTTGCTGGAGGTGGGGTTGGGTTTGGCTCACTGTGGGATGTGGCTGGAGGGGCTGGAATGCCATCCTAAATGGGCTGGAATCCCATCGTAAACTGGGGTGGAATGCCATCCTAAATGGGCTGGAATCCCATCCTAAACGGGCTGGAATCCCATCCTAAACCAGGCTGGAATCCCATCCTAAACTGGGCTGGAATCCCATCATAAACTAGGTTGGAATCCCATCCTGAACCAGGCTGGAATCCCATCATAAACTGGGCTGGAATTCCATCCTAAACTGGGCTGGAATTCCATCATAAATAGGGCTGGAATCCCATCATAAACTAGGTTGGAATCTCATCCTAAACTGCAACTGAATCCCATCCTAAAGCAGGTTGGAATCCCATCACAAATGGGGCTGGAATTCCATCCTAAACTGGGCTGAAATCCCATCCTAAACCGAGGTAGAATCCCATCATAAACTGGGACAGAATCCCATCCTAAACCAGGCGGGAATCCCATCCTAAATTGTGACAGAACTCCATCCTAAACCGAGACAGAATCCCATCTTAAGCCGGGCTGAAATCCCATCCTAAACTGGGCTGGAATCCCATCCTAAATCGTGACAGAACTCCATCCTAAACCGAGACAGAATCCCATCCTGAGCCGGGCTGGAATCCCATCCCAAAGCGGGATCCCGTCCTACCTGATCCGCCCGGAACCCCGTGGGCAGCAGGAGCCGGTTCCCCGCCCGCGTGGCCACGGGCACGGTGATCTTCAGGGTCACCCCGTGCACCGGGAAGAATCCCAGGTTCTGCAGCTGCCAGGGAAGAGCACAGGGAGGTTTTGGGATCGTGGGACGGCGATCCCGGCTCCCGGGGCCGATCCCAAACCCCAGGAAAGCTCCGGGATCCAATTCCTGCTCACCGTGAAGGTGCAGTGGAAGGGGGGCCCGATGGGGTTGGATCCATCCAGGGAATTGTTGGATCTGATCTCGAAATAGTCCAGGCTCGACGTCCTGTGGGACAAAGGGCTTTGTAGGATTTTCCCCTTCTTTGCAGGATTTCTCCTTTCTTTGCAATAATTGCCCCTTTCTTTGTAGAATTTTCCCTATTTTTGCAGTATTTTCCCTTTCTTTGCGGGGTTTTCCCCATTTCTTTTCAGGATTTTCTCCTTTCTTTGCAGGATTTCCCCTTTCTTTGTAGGATTTCCCCCTTATTTCTTATATTTTATCCTTTTTTGCAGGATTTCCCCTTTCTTTGTAGGATTTTCCCCCTTTTTTGCAGGATTTCCCCTTTCTTCGTAGGATTTTCCCCTTTTTTTGCAGAGTGACCCATTTCTTTGTACGCTTTCCCTTTCTTTGTAGGATTTCCCCCTTTTTTGCCATATTTCCCCCCTTTTTTTCAGGATTTCCCCTTTCTTTGTAGGATTTTCTTGCCTCTTTAATCCATCAGAGCCATCCCAGGCCCTGGCTGAGGTCTGGATGTCACAGGAGGTAAATCAATCCCAGCTTTGCAGCTGGAGAGGCGGGAAAAGAGCCAGGAATATCCCATGGGGAACCCGTTTGGGAGCACCTGCGACGGCCCCAAATCCTTTAAAAGTCCCTCCCTCCTTTTCCACTCGAAAAATTCCCAAATTTCTTCTCTTTTTTTTTGTCCTTTTCTTTCCCTCTGGTTTTTCCCTTCGCTCTGAACCAGAGAACCCCCTCGCTCCCCATAAATCCTAAATATTAATGGAATTTCATTTACGGCGTCTGAGTAATAATTAGAAAAAAAAAATTTAAAAAATGACCGAAGGGCTGAAAAATCCCCTAAAAATTCCAGCAGGCAGCGCCAGGGAATGTGCTTTGGGATCGCTGATTTTCCCATCAGCAGCTTCTTAAATGATCCCTGGCTCTCCCAGACTTTCATTCCTGGTGATTCCACGCTCATCCCACAGCTGAGCCTCCCTCGGATGGTTTTGTGGGATGGCCACGGGCCCAGACTGTGGGAACACCTGTTATGGCCATTATTACCTCCAAGAATTCCCTTTTTTTTTTTTTAAATTTTATTTCCCCCCTCCCCATAAAAACTCACCCTCACACCTCTTTAATAAAATTTATGCCTTTAAAACATCGGGAGCGTTGAGCTCTCCTTGATTTTACAGCTCCTGGTTGTTTTTTTTTTTTTTTTTCGATAAATCCCCCGAATTTAAATGAAAATAAAAACTTTAAAAACTCCGACCTCGGCGCGGGTTGAGATTCCCAGAGGGGGTTTTCCCAATCCGTGATCTCCCAGGGGTTGAATCCCATAAAAAAAATCCCCCTCACCTGGTGAAGAGGAGGTCGGCCTCGTACTTGAGCTGGAAGTTGAGGTGGGCGACGTTGTCGTCCTTGGTGCTCTCCTTCTCCTCGCTGTCACTGCAACAGGAACAGGGACAGGGGGTCAGGCAGGAGCCAAATCCCCTCGGGAATTTTTTTTTTTTTTTGGGAATGCTGAGGTTTTTTTGGCTTTTTGGTCAGAGCCGGGGTTTTATTCCAGGATTTTTTTAATGGATAAAATGAGGGAGGTGTCGCACTGCCCCCCGCCCCAGCAGCTTAAAGTGGTGCAGGGAGAATCCTCCTCTGCTCTAAGAATTGGTGGGGTTTAGAGCAATTTAATTAATGAATATTAACAATTTAGTCAATTGATTTATTAAGGATTTATGAAATGTTAATTTGGTTTAATTTTTTTCTCTCTTTGCAGGATTTTCTCTTTTCTTTGTAGGATTTTCCCTTTTCTTTGCAGGATTTTCCCTTTTCATTGCAGGACTTTCCCTTTCTTTGTAGGATTTCCCCCTTTCTTTATGGGATTTTTCATTTCTCTGCAGGATTTTCCCTTTCCTTATAGGATTTTCCCGTTTTTTTTGCAGGATTTTCCCTTTCTTTGCAGGACTTCCCGCATTTCCCTGTGGCAAATCTCTGCCTGTGCAGGAGCAGGGATTAAGGACAGCTTTGCGAAATCATTCTGAGATATTTTTTCCCGGGAAATATTTGAGGTGGGAGCGTGGATGAGAAACCAGCAGTGGCTGGAGATCCAGCAGAGCCCAGCAGCTTCCACAGGCACGGGAAAACCCATGGCTGGAAATTCCCAGATAAATAAAAATATCCAGGTTTGGGATCACCCACAGCGACAGGGTCTCCGTGGGGTTATTCCATGGAAAACCTCTGGCTCTGGAGGAAGGAATGCCAAGGGAAGCTGGAGGCACCAGAGGAGCTTCCTGGATCCCGGGAATTGTCCGAGGTTGGACAGGCTGGGATCGGGAAAGGGATGGGACTGGATAGGGGTTGTTTTTCCCAGCCCAAACCATCCCATAATTCCATGATTCCAGAGGGGAGAGGACATCCCCAGACCTGCTGGCGACCATGTAGACCTCCATGTTCTGCAGGAATACCGACTTGCTGAACTCAAAATCCAGGCGGAAAGCGACCTGCAGAGGAGGGGAAAAAAACATCGGGAAAAACACCCCAGGGAATAAAATCCTGAGCGCTGAGCAGGGACTTTGTGAGAGACACAATTCCTGATCCCACCGGGACCAGGCAGAGCCTTCCCAGGATTTGCAGGAATTCTCCCAGCCCCTGCAATGGGAATAACGAGTGGATTTGCAGGAATTCTCTCATTCCCTGCGATGGGAACAACGAGTGGATTTACAGGAATTCTCCCATTCCCTGCGATGGGAACAACGAGGGGATTTGCAGGAATTCTCTCATTCCCTGCAATGGGAATAATGAGTGGATTTGCAGGAATTCTCTCATTCCCTGTGATGGGGACAACGAGTGGATTTGTAGGAATTCTCTCATTCCCTGCAATGGGAATAATGAGTGGATTTGCAGGAATTCTCTCATTCCCTGTGATGGGGACAACGAGGAGATTTGCAGGAATTCTCTCATTCCCTGCGATGGGGACAATGAGTGGATTTGCAGGAATTCTCTCATTCCCTGTGATGGGAACAACAAGAGGATTTGCAGGAATTCTCCCATTCCCTGTGATGGGAACAACGAGTGGATTTGCAGGAATTCTCCCATTCCCTGCGATGGGAACAACCCTTTGGAAGCAGATCCCTCCGGAGGCCCGGGATCGGCGGGGAGGGGAGGGGAGGCAGCTGCACAGAGCCAACCCCAATAAAACGGGATAAAAGTGATAAATGTCACATCTGCCCTGACCTCAAACTGTCTGGGCCGGCACAGCTGACTGGAATATTTAAGCTCCCGCCCGCTCCGGAGCCAAAATTCCATCTGGAGCCCGTCTTTGTTTTGGCAGGAGCAGCGCTACCTGACGGCCCAACGGGCGCATTCCCGACCCCATAGGTCATGGGCAGCCGGCTCCTCGTGCAGCCACAGGCATCCCACCGGGAATTTGGGGAGCTTTAAAGCCGAGCCTGGTGCCTGAGGCTCATCCATCATAATCAAGGAAAGGTTTCGGACGGATACAGGAGCCGGGGAGGTTTTATCTCTCTGGATCTTGCTTGTGCTGGTCCCTTTTGCCACGGGTGGGATTCCACGTGGATCCTGAGTGCATCTCCTCGCTAGTTTTTTCCCCAGCTTATCCCTGAATTTAATGTTTCCCAAGGGTTTATGGCTTTTGAAAATGATCAACTGGATTTGGGCTCGTCCCAAATATTGGGAACACGGGTTTGGAGGATGCCACCACCCAGGGGGGCTTGGACAGGCTCTGGGCAGAATCCAGAGGCACCTCAGAGCCAGGAAAACCTCTCAGGCTGTGATATTCCATCATCAGCAGAGGTCTCAGGTGGATTCAGATCTCTCCAGATCCTGCTTGTGCTGGCCCCTTTTCCCACAGGAACATGGTGTGGGTCAGTGGAATTCCGCATGGAGAAGCCGCAGCTCCCTGCTTTTCCTCCCCCCACCTTATCCCTGGATTTAACATTTCCCAAGGGTTTGTGGCTTTTGGAAATGACCAACTGGATCTGGGCTCATCCCAAATATTGGGAACACCGGTTTGGCGGAGACCAGCACCCAGCCTGGCTCCAAACAGGATCCAGAGTCACCTCAGAGCAAGGAAAACCTCTCAGGCAGGGAAGGAGCCTCATCCTGCTGGGAATGAGCTCAGGGAAGCCAACATTAAATTTTTCCCAAGGCTCAGAGGATTTTATCCCAATTCTGTCCCCTGGAGGAGCCGGGTTGGATCCTGGAGCTCTGGGGAGCACCAGGGAAGGATCCCCAACCATCCCAGCTTCCCTAGGACGCCTCTCAAACCCCAAAAGGGAAGAGCCCAAAAGTTTATCCTCAAAAGATGTGATCCCGGGGACCCCGCAGCTGGAATTTGGGGAGGTCCTACCTTGGCCTTGGCCCGGAAGAAGGGGTAGCTGACGTTGCACACCCTCCTGGTGGGGTGCCTGTCGTCACTGGCGCAGTCAATGTTGATGTCGGTGTCGTCCTGAAACGGGACACCGGGAATGAGCCCTGGGAGCCGGCTCTTCCGGAAACTGGGAACAGCTGAGGGGATCAAAATGGGCCTTGGCTTTGGGGAAACAACCAACCAACCAATGGCCAACCAACGGCCAACCAACAGCCAAACAATGGCCAACCAATGACAAGCCAACCAATGGCCAACCAACCAACGGCCAACCAACGGCCAACCAATGGCCAACCAATGGCCAACCAATGGCCAACCAATGGCCAACCAATGGCCAACCAATGACCAGTCAACCAATGGCCAACCAGTGACCAACCAAATGCCAACCAATGGCCAACCAATCAACAATCAGCCAATGACCAATCAATCAAAAACCAACCAACCAATGACCAACCAGCCAATGACCGACCAATTGACAACCAACATAAAAACACCCAGCCAACAAAAAAACCCCCAACCAACAACCAACCAACCAATGACCAACAACCAACGACCAACGACCAACCAGCCAATGGCCAACAAACAAATGAATGAATGAAGGTTGCAACCAATCACAAACCACAAACCAACCACCAACCACCAATCAAAACCCAACCAGAGGACCATGCAACCAACCATCAGTCATCCAACCCGCCCTGCTCGCTGCAGCTGGGAATCCTTCCCATGCATTCATTTATGTTCCTGGAAAGGAGCATCTCCAGGATGTAATTCCCAGTTTCCTGATTAAAATCCTCTTTATGAATTTCATTACCAGTGGTGAATGAATTCAGCTGCGGTGAATGAATGAATGAACTTGGTTATTCCTGGCACTCCTGATATTTCCAGGATGAGGAGTCGTTGGGAAGCACTGAGAGACAAACGGGAGCTGTTATCCTGCACGGCCACCAGGAACTCCCTCATGTCATCAACACCTACATTCTTGCTGCGGGGACACCTTCCACCTCTCCAGCCAGGCTGGAGAAGCTCCTGCCCATTGCTGGGATGGGATTGGATGGGATGGGATCCAGGGGATGGGATCCAGGGGATGGGATGGGATGGGATCCAGGGGCTGGGATCCAGGGGATGGGACACCAACCCTGCTCTGTCTCCTCCACAACCCTTCCAGACATTCCAGCCTCCTTGTAAGCAGGTGTCCATCCTCACCATGGGAGGATGAGCCATTCCAGCTTTTATCCCACAAGGGGTCAGCTCGAGCTGCTGCCGCTGGAAAAGTCCCGCCCAGGAGCTGGAATATCCCAGCACCAGGCACCAGCAACAGCCTGGAGCTTCCTCCCCTTCATCTGCTGAAATTATGGGCTTTTTGGGGCCACAGCCACTTTTTATTTGTAAGACACAGATTTCCATCCCCTTCGGATGCTCCTTTATAAGGAAGGACAGCCAGGAGCCCGTTATCCATGACTCCTCCACGAGCAGCTGCAAATATTCCCTACAACCACTGCTGCCCAGTGCTTTCTGCTCCCCACCATCCCGGGGATTTTCCCTGCTCTCCCCTCACTTGGCTCGGAATAATCTCCAAAAAATGCGTTTTTCTCATTCTGTGGGCAGCGAGCCCCACAATTTTCCCTTGGCACGGCTCGGAGAAAAAACAAAGGGGATGGGATCTGCGGGCGGGGATGAAGTCATGGGGGGCTGAGGGAAGGCTCAGCAGCATCAGCACATTCCCAAACCTCGCAGGGAGCAGGGAGGAGCCGCGCCAAGATCGAGCGAGTGGGGTGGAGTGAGATGTTTGGGACACTCTGGGACACTCCAGGGAGAGCCACGGAGAGGTGGCATCGCCCGGCTCAGTGCTGCGTTCCCATGATCAGCTCCTGCTTCCAAGAGCTATTTCTCAGCTGCAAAAAAACTCGTTCCTGACGGGAACTTGGCTGCGTGCGGGGAGTATTTTTAAACAAAAATAGAGGGAAATAATTTCCTCTGCGTTTGACCTTCGCTCAGGCTCTTAAAACTCAAAAAAACCTCCTTTTTGTAATTTCCAAAATAAAGAGCTGGAAGCGCTTAGAGCCCATAAACAGCTCTGATTTACGAGACATGGGGACAGAGTTGGGCTCTGCTTTAGGCCGCGGCTTTCCCATCCGGCCGGGATTAGCGGGACCTCTGGGAAAGCCTGGATCTCCTCCCGGGAGCTCACCTTGGGGATCAGGCTGGCCAGCTGGAGGTTCCTGGAGAAGGAGATGTTGAGGACGGTGCTGTAGGCGTTCTCCCCGCGGTTCTCCAGCGTGGCCTCCACGGCCACCCTTCTCCTGCCGCTCTCGATGACGAAGACGGAGGCGTCGAAGGAGAGGCTGAAGGCCGAGCAGTTGCCTCTCCTCAGCGCCCTCCGGCAGAATTCCCTGCAGGAAAGGGAATTCCCGGGATTTTACGGCCGGGCAGGAATCCCTGCTCTCCCTCCGTCCCGCTGTGCTGGAAGAGGGATTGCGGATTCCATAATTTTGGGTTTTTTGGCCAACGGTGTGATGCTTGCTCGAATGTTTTTAGGAATGCTCGGGACAGCTGGGATGGAGGGAGAGAACGGATCCTGTGCCAACAGCAAAGGTGGCTCCAAGCCCCAGTGTCCAGCCTGGCCTTGGACCTTCCAGGGATCCAGAGGGAGCCACAGCTTCTCTGGGAATTCCATCCCAGTCCCTCACCACCCTCCCAGACAGGAATTCCTTCCCAATATCCACCTAAATTTCCCCTTTCCCACTCTGAAGCCATTCCCTGTGTCCTGTCCCTCCATCCCTTGTCCCTCTGCAGCTCTCCTGGAGCCCCTTTAGCCCCTGGAAGGGGCTCTGAGCTCTCCCTGGAGCCTTCTCCTCTCCAGGTGGACATTCCCAGCTCTCCCAGCCCAGCTCCAGAGGGGCTCCAGCCCTGGGAGCAGCTCCTGTGGATTCAGGGATAACCTTTAATAGCTCTTTAACCACGGAGCTGCAGCGTGGAGGTTTTTTTTTTTTGTATTTTCCATGAGTCAATCCCGTAATTGCCAGGTGGGTAATGCCAGCCTTGCACTCATTCCCTGCTATTTCCTGATCCGTATCCCCGGGGCTCATCACCGCGGCACCAAAGAGGAGCTGGTTTGTGGATTCCCCGAAAAACCACGGATTCCATCCAGACAGGGAGCAGGGAGAGGCTCAGGAGTGCCAAAAAAGCACCTCAAGGAGGTCTGGGATGAGCCTTGGGGTGGTGTTTGGGTCCAAATCCCCCATTCACACAGCCCCAGGGGTGCCCAAAAAATGTCAGGACTGAGCTAAAGCCCTCCGAGAAATCAGGATACGTAAATCCATGAGGTAGAAACGCAAGTTGGGCTCTAAATAAGGAAAGGATTTTTAAAGGATTAAATGAATAGAGGATTTTTAAAAGATTGAACGAAGAAAGGATTTTTAAGCGCCTTGAAACGAGTGCCTGTATCAGTAAGTAAGAGAAAGAGTGAGAACTAGTGCCCAGTTCATAGTCCAGTTAAATTTAGTTAAATTAATTAACTAAATTAAGTTAATTTAAATAGTTAAATTTAAATAGTTAAATTTAAAGTTAGTTAAATTCCAGCCATAACAAAAAATAATGTATCCTCGCTGGAAATTCCTAGATAGGACAGACAGAGCTATAAATGTGGAATTTGTGTGAGAATTTACAAAAATTAACGCACATCAGTTTCAGCTCAGGATAGGCCCAACACTTTTGTAGGGAGTTTAAGCCTGATGGGTTAAAATCAGAACAGAATGAGCTGAGAATATTAGAAAATATTAGGGAATAGGGAACAGGGAATAGGGAATAGGGAACAGGGAATAGGGAATAGGGAACAGGAAATAGGAAACAGGGAATAGGGAACATGGAACAGGGAACAGGGGATAGGGAATAGGGAACATGGAACAGGGAACAGGGGATAGGGAATAGGGAACATGGAACAGGGAACAGGGGATAGGGAATAGGGGATAGGGAATAGGGAACAAGGGATAGGGAATAGGGAACATGGAACAGGGAACAGGGGATAGGGAACAGGGAATAGGGGATAGGGGATAGGGAATAGGGAACATGGAACAGGGAACAGGGGATAGGGGATAGGGAACAAGGGATAGGGAATAGGGAACATGGAACAGGGGATAGGGAACAGGGAATAGGGGATAGGGAATAGGGAACATGGAACAGGAAATAGGGAACAGGGAACAGGAAATAGGAAACAGGGAATAGGGAACATGGAACAGGGAACAGGGGATAGGGAACAGGGAACATGGAACAGGGAACAGGGGATAGGGAATAGGGGATAGGGAATAGGGAACAAGGGATAGGGAATAGGGAACATGGAACAGGGAACAGGGGATAGGGAACAGGGAATAGGGGATAGGGAATAGGGAACATGGAACAGGGAACAGGGAATAGGGAACATGGGTGCTGTTGCTGCTGTTGCCTTTACTGCTGCTGAGAAGGTGCTATCCCACTTCCACCTGGGAATTTTGCATTTAACGATTCGTTAAAGGACTTTTTTTTACAACTCCCCAACTTTTGGTCTTCAGTGAAGACGTGCCGAAATTTCGGCAGCCACAAGGAGCAGCCGTGTCGGAATTTACAGACCGGGGCTGGATTTTGGAGCCTCCCCCAGACGGTGACACTCTTGGGGGATCTCTGGGTCACCCTACTCACATGGCACTGGGGATGTCACTTCTGGCATCCAGCACCAGGTCGGGGACACAGTGCTCGTCCTCATTGCAGCCGTTCCAGAAGGGGACCTGAGGGGACAACGGGAGCACCTCGGTGAGGATAAACCTGCCCTGGTGCCTTGGGAGGTGACGGTTTGGGAGCTGGCACTTTGGGAGGTGACGTGGGAGGAGTCACCAGGGAGGTGTCATCTGGGAGGCAGCGCTTAAGAGGCGGCACCTAAGAGGTGGCATTTGGCAGGTGGCACCTGGGAGGTAGATCTTTGGGAGGTGACACTTTGGGAGGTGACACTTTGGGAGGTGGTGGTACCCTGGGAGGTGACAATTTGGGAGGAGTTACCAAGGAGGTGTCATCTGGGAGGTGGCACAAAAGAGGTGTCACCAGGGAGGTGACACTTTGGGAGGTGACATTTTGGGAGGAGTTACCAGGGAGGTGTCATCTGGGAGGTGGCACAAAAGAGGGAGGTGACACTTTGGGAGGTGACATTTTGGGAGGAGACACCAGGGAGGTGACACCAGGGAGGCGACATCAGGGAGGTGACATTTTGGGAGGTGACACTTTGGGAGATGACATTTTGGGAGGTGACACTTTGGGAGGTGACATTTTGGGAGATGACACCAGGGAGGTGACACTAGGGAGGTGACAGCTGCTACCTACAGAGACCCTGAGCGAGGTGGGCCACCCGTCGTCCAGCATGGGGCCGTGCTCGGGCTGCTCCAGCTCGTAGTCGATGGAGAATGTAACCGGCTTCACGTAATCCGCCGTGTCCTGTGGCACAGGGACAACGTTGGGGACGAGCCCAGGGCTGCCCGGAGTGGGGCAGCACCTCGGGGTGTCCCTCAAGGTCACACACCTGTCCTGCAGCCCCACCCCAGAGCTGGGATGTAACCAAAACCAGATCCCGTGCTCCAAGGTTCCTCCAAAAACAAATCCCGTGCTCCAAGTTTCTCAAAAAACACATCACATTTTCCAAGGTTCTCCAGAAACAAATCCCATGCTCCAAGGTTCTCCAAAACCAGATCCCGTGTTCCAAGGTTGCCCCAAAAACCAGATCCTGTGTTCCAAGGTTGCTCCAAACCCCATCCAACCCAGCTTTGGACATTCCAGGGATGGAGCAGCCACAGCTCCTCTGGGAATTCCATCCCAGCCAGGAATTCCTTCCCAATATCCCACCTGACCCTGCCCTCTGGAAGCCCCTGGGAGCTCCTCCCGTGCCGTGCCCCGGGGTGCAGAGAAATGCTCTGAGGGGAGATGGTTTTTTTGGGCTAAATCACGAGCTCCAGCCTCCAATTTCCCAAAAGTTCACGGCAGTTCAGGCCGGGGCTTGGGGCTGGGCCAGTCTGGCAGCTCGGGGCCTGCCTGGCTTCCACGAGATTCTGCTCCTCATTCCCGGGGAATGTTGGGGTTTGGCCAGGTTTGTGCATCAGCTGTTCCCTGCGAGTGAGGGCTCCACCAGCTCTGCACCCCGGGCTGGGACCCTGGTGGCCCAGGGAGGGGACACCGCCAGGGGCTGGCACGGGGACGCTCCGTTCCTGATGGGAAAAAAACCACCATTCCCGATTTTTGGAGCAGCAAAAGGAGCGTGACCCTGGGACGAGGAGTGCACGCCCTCCCTGAGGAGGAGGAGGAGGATGAGGAGCACGTGGGAACCGCGGTGATGTCACAGCTTGGGGACACACGTGCTGGCTGCTCCATCCTCCCTGACCACATCAAACGGGCCGGGAGGGATCCAGCGGGACAAAATCCAGTGGGACAAAACCCAGAGGGACAAAACCCAGCAGGACAAAACCCAGCAGGGTGGATCCAGCGGGACAAAATCCAGTGGGATGGATCCAACGGGACAAAACCCAGCGGGATGGGTCCAGTGGGACAAAACCCAGCGGGACAAAACCCAGCGGGACAAAACCCAGCAGGGTGGATCCAGCGGGACAAAATCCAGTGGGATGGATCCAACAGGACAAAACCCAGCGGGATAGATCCAATGGGACAAAACCCAGCGGGATGGATCCAGTGGGACAAAATCTAGAGGGATGGGATGGATCCAGCAGGACAAAATACAGCAGGACAAAACCCAGTGGGACAAAATTCAGTGGGATGGATCCAGCAGGACAAAATCCAGTGGGACAGATCCAGCGGGATGGATCCAGCAGGACAAAACCCAGAGGGATGGGATGGATCCAGCAGGACAAAACCCAGTGGGATGGATCCAGAAGGACAAAACCCAGAGGGATGGATCCAGCGGGACAAAACCCCACCCCAGGAAAGCCACCGAGGGCTGGATGGAGAGAACTTGCACTCACCAGGACGTGGAAGGGCAGGGTGTGGCAGAGCTCCTGCCCTCCCGGCAGCTCCAGCCCCCTCGGTGTCACCCTGTCACCGCCCTCGTCCAGGTGCGCCCGCGGCGAGTAGCGGCGCTCGTCGATGGTCGTGTTGTACCTGAGCCCTGCAAGGGACAGGCCCAGCTCAGCTCTGACCCCAAACCCTGGGCAAAGAGCGACCCCGGGGCCCGTTGCCTGCTGGGGGAAATCCCAGACAGTTCTGGGAAAAGCTTCCCCCTTCTCCAAATGAGGAGATTTAGAGATGGGTTATTGCGAGACGAAGTCTGTGCAGGAGTGGAATTACCTGCACCTCAGTGTCCCCTGTTCTGCTGCTGCCCTGGAGGAGCACACCCCTCACCTGGATGATTTTTGGAATTATTTGCACATCCCTCACCTGAATGATTTTTGGATTTGCACACCCCTCACCTGGATGATTTTTGGATATCCTTTGCTTCCTGCAGTGCTGTTGGAAAGAAACTGGAGATTCCCAACCAAGCCGGGATTTCAGGGAACCACAGAGAACCTCGGAATGGTTTGGGTCGGGAGGGACCTTAAATCTCATCCCATTCCAGCCCCTGCCATGGCAGGGACACCTGGATAGTAGTCCCAGGGTGCTCCAAGCCTCATCCAGCCTGGTCTTGGGCATTCCAGGGATCCAGGGGCAGCCACAGCTGCTCTGGGAATTCCAGCCCAGCCCCTCACCACCCTCACAGGGAACTATTCCTTCCCAATATCCATCTAAATCTTCCCTTTCCCACTCTGAAGCCATTCCCTGTGTCCTGTCCCTCCATCTCTTGTCCCCAGTCCCTCTCCAGTTCTCCTGGAGCCCCTTTAGGGCCTGGAAGAGGCTCTGAGGATTCCCTGGATTCCTCTCTTTACTGGCTGGACACCCTCAGCTCTCCCAGCCCGGCTCCAGAGCAGAGGGGCTCATCCAGGGGGCGGCTCCTCCATGTGGAAATAAAGATAAAATCAAAATAAACAAGGAAATCCTGCTCTGATTTTATCCCACAGGGACAGCAGCAGGGGAGAAAAAAAAAAAAGCTGGATTTGACAGCACAAAACAAAACCCTCGCTCGGGGCGACGGGAGCTTTTCCTTTGGCTTTGGCTCCTGATTTTCCTTGGACAGCGTTGGCAGGGGCTGAGCCGCCATCGCCTCCCTGCTCCGCCGACTCCCGGGAATGCGCCGGGGTGACTCGGGGTCACGGCCCCGTCCCGGGGTTTAGCAGCAGAGCTGGCAGGTTCCACAGCTCCACAGCCTCCCCGGGATGTTGTGGAAAAGGCACATCTGGCCGGCAGATGTGTCCCGCTGCCGCGGCGGGAGGGAGCGGCCGAGCCCCGCGGAACGTCCTCTCCTGTCCCACAGGGGTGACATTCCCACCACACGGAGCACGGAATGGCAAATCCCAGGAGAGCCCAGCCCAGGGAACAGGTGAGGGGCCAGGTGGGATTTATCCTGAGGGTGTTTCCTTTGGCAGAACCACCACCAGAACCAGGAGACTCGGCCAGGAGAGGGACAAACGCGGCACGAAAGCGGCCGATGGACACCTCGGAGCTCCTGGATGGTTTCCACCCCAAAGTTGTGTTTTCCACGGGGCCGCGGACCTGAGCCAGGCAGGGGTCGGGATTGTGTCCTTACCCACGCTGGCAGCCTGGAAGTGCGCGGAGAGGAAGAGGGCGGTGAAGCAGACGAAGGCCCGCATGCAGGTGGCCTCCTTGCCGTTGCGCCGGCAGTCCTTGGTGAAGATGTTGATCTTGGGAGGCTCGAAGCGGAGGCTGGCGTTGATCCTGACCACGCTGCGGGACCTGCGGGGTGGGCACAGGGCGTGGGATGGGCTCTGGACACCCCGGGGCCTCCCAGCTCTGCCTGTCTCGCTCCTTTTCCCTCTTTTTTTGCAGGAGGTTGGGAAGACCAAAGGGTCTCTCTCTCTCCAAGCAGGGCCAGGGGTGACCCATCTCGGCTGGGGCACAGCCACCCTCCATCCCAGCAGCCTCAGGGGACTCTCCAAACATTGATTGTCACTTCAATATTGTTACAATAAACAATCATTAGGATGTAGAATATATTAAATATAAAATTATTTTATCATATCATGTTATGTTATATCATATCATATATCATATATTATATTACATTATATTATATTAATTATATTATATTACATTATATTAATTATATTATACTATACTATATTATATTATATTATATTATACTATATTATATTATACTATATTATATTATACTATATTATATTATATTATATTATATTATATTATATTATATTATATTATATTATACTATATTATATTATACTATATTATATTATATTTATTATATTATATTTCATTATATCATATCGTGTCATATCGTGTTATGTTATATTATATTATATATTATGTTATATGTAATGTTATGCGTTGTGTTATATATTATGTTATATATTGTGTTATATACTATGTTTTATGTAACATAATATAATAAAATATAATATATTATAATATAATGTTGTATTACATTGTATTATATTATCTTGTATTATATTATATTAATTTATAATTATTTATAATGATCTTTATATATATATGTATGTATAATTATGATAATACATTATTATATTAAATATTGCTGTAATTAAATCGGACCAGAAGGATCCCAGGGCAAATCCCCACAAACAAATTCGGAACTTCTGGAGAAGCTGAAACTCAGTGGAAAGCCAAACTCTGGCATCTCCTGATGGCCCGGGGGCACTGAGATCCCATGGGACAGGGGGCTGGGTTTGCTGGGAGATCCGTTTTTCCCGGGATGATTCGGGGCAGAGGGAACGGGGAGAGGACACCAAAGGATGGCGGGCTCACCACAGCACCACGGCGCTGCCCAGGGAGCCCACGGCCACGTCCACCAGCCCGTCCTCGTTCAGGTCCAGCTGCCCGTGGATGCTGCACCCGAAATACATCAGGCCCGGGGCGAGGTCGGCGGCGGCGATCCGCTGGAAGGGAACGGGAGCGATCCAGGCTGGATTCCAGCAGGAGCGGCCCTGCCTGCCAAGGGTTTGCCCAGGCTGGCTCCGGCTCACTGCTGAAAATTCCGCCTTCCGAGAGGTTGTGACTGAACATGGGTTTTCCAGGGAATGAAAGCCATTTCTGTCCCGAGGCACCATCCAAGGTTTTTACTGGATCTGCCCGCCGTAATTCATATTCACCAAAAGCGCAATAAACAAAAATAATTTATTTCCAGTTAATTAATTAATCTATAGCAATCCCTGGCAATAAATGCTAAACCTTGCCTCTGATTCCAAGCCTTTTACCCACCCCGCGATTCCATGGAATAATTGAGGTTGGAAAAGCCATCCGAGATTGTGGAGCCCAACCATCCCCCAGCAATGCCAAGGCCACCACCAGTGTCCCCAAGTGCCACATCCACACATCTTAAATCCCAGCAGGGATGGGGATCCACCACTGCTGCTCTCACGCTCGAATTGCAACGTTTTGTCCTGGCTGCCTCAAAAGAGGGAATAAAATTATGTCATATTACAACATAATTATATTATTATACAACATAATTATATATATAATACATAATGGCTGAAATAATTAACAATTAAACCCTGGGGGTGGATTTGCTCCGTTGCTCCTTAAAACAGGGAAGAAATGATATTTATTTTCACGGAGGACGAGGAAAACCGAACACAGGGAAGCCCCACCTGCTTGTACTTCCTCAGGATGGTCTTCTGGAACCCAAGGAAAACGTAAATGGCTCCTTGGTGCTCGTCCTCCAGAGGGGCCCCCACCACCAGGTCGTTGTAGGAGTCCTGGTTGAGGTCGGGGACGGCGGCGATGCAGGAGCCGAAACGGGAATTCTGGTAACTCGGGAGGTCCACGAGGGATCCGCTGGGAACGAAGAGGTTCTGCCAAGGGGAACAAGAAAAGGGAAGGGAAATAATTCCCAAAGTGTCAGCAGCAAGGCTGGAAAGAGGAGAGAGCCCCGAGCAAACGGCGCTGGGGTGTGGGAGGGATTCTCCGAGGGAGGAGGTGAGAGTATTCCCAGGGATGTGGGATTTTGGAGGACATCCTCCTCATCATCTTCATTAATAATAATAGTAATAATAGTAATAATTATATAAATAAAAATATTCTATATCAATAATAATATCCCATATAACTTACAAACTCCACAATAAACATAAATTAAACGATAATTTTCCATAATAGCGTTCCACATTAAGAACAATTTTTAATTTAATTTAATAAACAAATTTCATTGTCATCTTAATATTCCGTACTAAGAATAGATCCCATAATAACAGTAGTTGGTTACCGGTTTAGTAAAGGGAAAGTAAAAAATAATTTTGGGTTGGTTACTGGGTTATTGGGAAAATAAAAATAATCTGGGTGTCCTTTCATAACTGGACAATTTGTGCTTAAAAGACTTTGGTACGAGATAGAGACGGAGCAATTTTTAACCTTTTTAGTTAGAACTGACAACCTGTGTGTGGGAATACACACGACAAAGGGTAAGACAGACTTAATTAGCACGGCTTGATTACTGGGATGCCATGGCAGGAACAAACAGAACTTTGAGATTACAGAAGATGGGATTGAACGTGTTTATGGGAAGAGGAGAGATTGGATCAATCCCCTACGAGAAAGATGTTGTAAAATGCACGAGTTGTTTGTTTGTACGATCTTTTAATCTAATTATCGTCGTAGAAATTATTAACCTTCCTGAAATGGTATATCAGCTGTTGGAAAACCTGAGTAAAATCAAAAGCTGATCACCGAATCAGCCTTCCCATCTCTCCTCAATCGCCAATACCCGTGAGACTGTACCATAGATCAGAACTAACAAACATCTGAGTCCCAACAAGAAAACCGCGCTTAAACACGGCTCCGACAAAATAAAAGACAAAAAAAAAAAAAACCCATGGGGGGACGTGGCTGCCACATCCCGCCGTGTCCCCGGGTGCCACTCACCCCGCGCAGGGTGTAGACGTAGACCTTGCCCCTCTCCCTGCCCTCGCTGAAGAACATGGGCGCGCCCACCAGCAGCACGTCGGTGACGCCGTCGCCGTCCACGTCCAGGGAGCTGATCTCGCTGCCGTAGTAGGAGCCGATCTGGGCGGGACAGCGACAGCACGGGGTTAAAACCATCCCAAAAATCATGGGGAATTGTGTGCAGTGGGTTCAGGGGAGGTGGAAAGGAAGGTTGGGTAGGCCTGGGAAAGGGAAGGCGAACTACGCAGGGGCCCTGGAAAAGAAGGTTGGGTTTTGTCTTCACTGGATGGCGTGAAAATGCACCTGCATAATCATCACGTGATAAATTATATGATTGATTATTGTAATGATTGTTTGGCACTGGAATATGATTATCGTTTAAGAATCACGAGAAACGATGTTGGGGGGGCCTGATGAAAACGACAAGAATTCACACAATAAAACAATATGGGTTTAATGATTAATATGCAGTTATATAACAAAAGGGTATAAAAACACGTCCGTCCCTAATATATTTTGGGGTCAGATTTGGTACCCTGTGCCCCTGATTCCCAAAGCTCTCCAATAAAAACACCTGCATATAATGATCCTGGGATTATGTACTTCAACACTAATGACAGGACGGGGTGGGAATGATGCCACCATCCCCCCGGGAGGATTTCAAAGGCAAGATTTCAAAGAGTCTTCAGCCAAGGGATAGAAGCGATTTATATTGATGAAGATGCAAGTTAGGAAAAACAAAGATGAGTTAATAACTGTTAGATGTTCAAGCTAGGACACAGGTGATGTGTTGCTTGCTGTCACGGGCTCGTCTTTGTGTTGCTTTTTATCTTCTTTTTTCTGCCAGAGTCGGGATTAAATGCGATTAAATTTCTTGTTCCGACTCAGAGGTTTATTAATTCTTATCTAAATAATTTACGTGTCCTTTCGTAATTGGACAATTTGTGTTTCAAAGACCTTGGGAAGAGATGGAGATGGGGCCATTTCCTATTTTGTTGGCTACAACCCACAACTTGTGAGACTGTAATTGTAGAGAATAAGAATAAGAATAAGAATAAGAATAAGAATAAGAATAAGAATAAGAATAAGAATAATAGAGATGGGGCCATTTTCTATTTTGTTGGCTAGAACCCACGACTTGTGAGACTGTAATTGTAGATAATAATAATAACAATAACAACAATAACAATAATAAACACTGAGTAATAATAATAATTATAGATAATAATTAATAAACACCGAGTCCAAACACAAAACTGCAGCTCCTGTGCGTTAATCCCAGCTCTAAAAGGAAGAAAAGAAGAAACCCCACAAGGGAGAGGGTTGATTTTTCCATGGTGGGGAATTCCGTGGCATTCCCGGCTGGAATTACCTGCTCTCCCTTGAGGGCCTGGTGGATGGTGAGGCTCCTGTTGCTGTGCATGCTGAAGAGGATGACTTTGCCCGTGTGGTTGAACCGCGGCGCTCCCGCCACGTAAACCCGCTGGTGCTGGGTGGAGACCACGGAGGAGACAGTGTAACCTGGGGAAGGGATGGGCACCCCGTGAGAATTCCCAGGATCTGCTTTCCGTCAGCCCTCCCTGTCTCGGGTTTTGTAACCAAAAAAAACCACCAAAAAGTTTATTCCATCTTTTGAAACCCGGTTGGGGGTTTTTTTGGTTTTTTTTTTCTTTTCTTTTCTTTGTTGTCCCATGGGACACCCACAGCCACCCCAGCTCCCCTGGGGGACACTCCGCTGTCACCCCACGGATCAACCACGTGCCCACATTCCCAGGGAACAGCCCTGAGGTGCCGACCCCATGGAATCCCACCTCTCTCTCCTGGCCCACGTCTCCGAGGAGAGGCCTCGTTTCGCGGCCCAGGCTGATATTTTTATTCCAGAGCTGCACATGGAATGGATTAGCCCAGCAGGTATTTCCTGCCCAGGCATGAAATTCCATCGGCGCTTTGAAACCGTTCCAAGGAAAGCTGCGGATGACCTGCTGGCTGGGCTGCTCCTGGATCTAAATCCCATTTAAATCCCACTCCGAGGTCGGAGCCGGGCTCTTCCTGGGCGAACACAACCCTTACCCTCCATCCCACAGGTTTTCCCTGAGGAATATCCTAATTTTAGGGATGAAATCCCGGATTTCCCCACGCGGCAGCCGGCTTCCCACCTAGATAGGCTCCGTGGTTTTTGAGCTCCTCAGGGAATTCCTGCAGGTAGGATTCCCGCAGAGGAATCACCTTCCCGCTGCTGGTTTCCTTCAGGACGGCTCCGTTCCAGTCGTAAGCTCCCACTGCTCCCAGCAGGATCCCGTCCTGTGGGAGAACAGGGGTGTGATGGGATTTTCTTCTGGGATTCTCTTCCCAAGTGGAGGAGATCCCGCCCCTCTGATCCCACAGAGAGCAGGGAAAACATTCTTCCAAAAAAACACCTGGAATGCTGGAGGGTTTTAAAAAGGCTGGAGTGACTTTTCCACCCTATTTCTGGTTTTCCAGTGCGGTTTTTTCTCCCCAGGAAATTCCCAAACAATTTTTCCACGGACATCCCAGCACGCCCCTCCCGAGAGGTCACGGCATCGGGAGGATCTGCTGCACATCCCAAGGAATTCTCAGGTCTCCCAACCCCTCCCTTTCCCACGGGATAATCCAGCAGCATTTCCTCATCCTCATTTTAATGACTGATCTCCACAATTAATAATTTATCCCAAATCCCCCACCTGGAGCGGGAGGGTGATCAACAGGACAAGGCAGGAACAAAAAACCCCAAATCCCCACGTTTCCTCTCTTACTTCCACAACGTGGGAGGAAAATCCAGTCTGGGACATTTCCAGTCCGAAGGAGATCTCGTTCTTGTTGGTCCCTTAAAACAAACAAACAAAAAATGGGAATTTGTGTTCCGTGGAGAGTTTTGCTTTCCTGGAGCTGTGCTGGGTTCCCATTCCAGCCCTTCCTTGGGCAGGGACACCTTTCCCACTGTCCCAGGCTGCTCCAAGCCCTGTCCAACCCGGTCTTGGACATTCCAGGGATCCAGGGGCAGCCACAGCTTCTCTGGGAATTCCAGCCCAGCCCCTCATCACCCTCCCAGGCAGGAATTCCTTCCCAATATCCCATCTAAATCTCCCTTTTCCCACTCTGAAGCCATTCCCTGTGTCCTGTCCCTTGTCCCCAGTCCCTCTGCAGCTCTCCTGGAGCCCCTGGAAGGAGCTCTGAGGATTCCCTGGATCCTCCTCCTCTCCAGGTGAACATTCCCAGCTCTCCCAGAGGGGCTCCAGCCCTGGGAGCAGCTCCATGGATCCTCTGGAATTGTTCCAGCAGCTCCATATCCCCCTGATGGTCCCATTTCTCCCTAAATCCCCCAATCCCACGACCTCGTGCTGTCAGCAGGTCTGGGAGCTCTGCTGGGGTTCCAGTTTCCTCCTTTCAGAGCTGCAAGATCACCCAAAAATGGGGATTTGGAGGTTTCTGCTCCCTAATTCCAGCTGGGGGAATTCCTCATCCAAGGCAACTTCCACAGGGAAGTGCCAGCCTGGACAGAGGAAATTGGGAAACTCATGGGAAGTTTGTGAGGTGGTTTGAGCCAAAATCCCCCAAATCTGAGATGTTCCATCCCCAGTGCGAGCCCTCCATCTTCTGTTCCAGTTTTTCATTCCAGGCTGCATTTTTTCCCTCAGAAATTTCGGATAAATTTAGTTCGGGAGAGCGACAAAGTTGTCACAAGAGCCGACATTTAAGACAGAAATATTTCCTGGTATTTAGTTTCAGCCGACAAACCCGAAATCCCGACATCATTCCCGTAATCTCCCGGTGTCTGGCACCCCAGGAAGCTCCTGCGTGTGGGTTTTCCTGTTTTGTGAGCCTGGAATTTGATGGATGAGGAAGACACCGACGCCCAAATTCCCCCCATACCGAATCTCCAAGGTTTTTCTATAAAAAGGAGGATCGAAGCCACCAGAATTCCTGCGGCCGGAATGAGGTGTGTGTCCTTTGGAAAAGGGAACTGTGCTCCCGATATCTGAGGGATGCTGCCACTCCAAATAAAGACATTTCCTTAAATCTCAAGATATTGCGGAAGCCACGTCCACATTTGGGAAAACAAAGGGATCAGCCTGACATTCCCAGGCTGGGAGGAGCATCCCTCACCTTCCAGGCTGAACAATCCTTTCTCCCAGAAAGGAGAAATAAATAAAGACATTTCCTTAAATCTGAGGATATTCCAAGCAGGGTTTTGGGCTCAGATTTTAGGAACCCACATCCACATTTGGGGGGAAAATAAAAGGATCAGCTTCACATTTTCAGCCTGGGAGGAGCATCCCTCACCTTCCAGGCTGAAGATCCTTTTTCCCAGAAAGGAGAAATAAATAAAGACATTTCCTCAAATCTGAAGATGTTTTGGAAACCATGTCCAAATCTGGGGAAGACAAAGGGATCAACCTCACATTCCCAGACCGGGAAATGCCAGGGAGGAGCATCCCTCACCTTCCAGGCTGAACAATCCTTTCTCCCAGAAAGGAGAAATAAATAAAGACATTTCCTTAAATCTGAGGATATTCCAAGCAAGATTTTGGGCTCAGATTTAAGGAAGCCACATCCAAATTTGGGAAAAAAAGGGATCAGCCTGACATTCCCAGCCAGGGAGGAGCATCCCTCACCTTCCAGGCTGAAGATCCTCTCTCCCAGGGCGTCCACGATGTCCTTGAGCGCGGCCTCGTCGGTGACGTTGAAGAAGTGTTTGTCGTCGGGGTCGCTGGCGATGAATTTGATCTCGTTCAGAAAGGCCTCGGGGTTGATCCCTCTCCTGTTGTAGTAGCCCAAGACCTGGTCGGGAATGAAAGGCCAGACTTCCATGGAATTTGAATTCCCGGATGGGTTTGGGTTGGGAAAAAGCTCATCCCATTCCATGGGATGCCTTCCTCTATCCCAGGCTGCTCCAAGCCCCATCCAACATCCCTTGGACATTTCCCCAGGGATGAAGGGTCAGCAGCTCCTCCAGGACATTTTCCCAGAATGGATGGAGCCATCCCAAATCCCTTTGGGGTGTCCACGTGGGAGAAACCCCGTCCTCGGATCTGACCCCTCTTTGTGGGAACAAACAGAGGAACTGCTGCAGTCCCACCAGGCTGGACGTTCCTCGTGGGATTTGGGGTCCTGCCTGCCCCTGGTCCCAGCACCTGCTCTGAATCCTGACTGAGAATCCCAAATGCAGCAGCAGCCACGAGGAGCTCTTGGAATGTTCCAGGAGCAGTGGGGATGGACACAAGGAGACCACAAGGAGCTCTTGGAATGCTCCAGGAGCAGTGGGGATGGACACAAGGAGACCACAAGGAGCTCTTGGAATGCTCCAGGAGCAGTGGGGATGGACACAAGGAGACCACAAGGAGATCTTGGAATGCTCCTGGAACAACGGGGATGGACAGGACCTCTTGGAATGCTCTGGGAACAGTGGGGATGAACAACCCCAAGGAGCTCTTGGAATGCTCCAGGAATGCTCCAGTGGGGCCTCTTGGAATGTTCCAGGAGCGTTGGGAATGGACAGGACCTCTTGGAATGGTCCAGGAGCAGTGAGGATGGGCTGTCCTTGTACTCTGGGATCCCTGGAGAACACAGGGACCTCTTGGAATGTTCCGGAAGCAGCGGGGACGGACAGGACCTCTTGGAATGTTCTGTTAGCACTGGGAATGGACAGGACCTCTTGGAATGCTCTGGGAGCACCAGGGATGTGCTGTCCTGATGCTTTGGGATTCCCGGAGCACCGTCGAGCTCTGCAGGACTCCCATCACCCCAAACCCCTCCTCACTCACCGCCACGGCGTATCTGGTGACGTTGTCCCTCTCGCTGTCCTCGATCACCTTCTCCAGGTCTGGGCTGTCGTGGGACTCTCCATCTGTGATGACAATCATTACTCTCTTTGCCCCTTTCCGGCCACCTTTCCGAAACGCTTCCGAGCTGCAAGTGAAGAGATGCCCTGGGCTGGCTCAGCCCCGCCGGCTCCGCGGTGCCTCGGCCCAGCCCGCCCCTGGCACACTTCTGGGTTTTTTTTTCATGTTTTTTATTTTTTAAATTCTGGTGTTTTAGAAGCTAAAAAATTTTAAGCTTTTCGAGTTGAAGAGCGCTAACTTTCAAGCCCTGATCTTTTTCAGCCTCCTGATTTTTCGCATTTTTGCAGTGGAGTTTCTCACAGATTTTCATGTAAACAAAGTGACGTTATCGTAACTGTCCTTCTTGTTTATCCTTCCTCTCTTGAGGAGGGATGATTGATGGACTTCTGGTTTGACCAGCGGGGTTGGAGAGGTGGCAACCTCATCCTCCAATCCACGGTCATTGCCAAAAATCTATATAAACAGAAGTAGAAAAACGGATTCCTCTCTTTTTGCCCTGACGACCGTGTGAGTGTCGTCCATTTTGCGTCCTATAGCGACAGCCATTCAAACAAAACTTCCCACAAAAACCGTTTTCCTACAAAACCCCGGCGATTCCCCTGTCGTTGAAAGGGAGAGGGAGGAAAAAAAAGGAGGATTTGGATGTTTTCCCGGGAACAGGAGCGGGAGAGGGAGGGGTTTTACCGAGCGAACTCGATGCCGTAGGCGGTGCGGGTCTCGGTGCCGCCGCGCTGCTCGATGTGGCTGGCGGCTGCCACCACGTCCTGCACCGACCTGTAGTCGTTCAGGTGGAACTCGTGGACCACGTCCTCTCCGTACTGGACGACTCCCACCTGGGAACGACGGGAATGTGGCTGAAAACGCCGACGGAGCGAGGTCCCGCCCGCCACGGGCGTTGCCAGCCGCCAAAATCGCCGTCGGCCGCCAAAAACATCGCTCTGATTCTCAGCCTTCTGATACCGTTGACGTGTTTCTGTTGGAGAGTCTCATGCGTGTACCATAAACAAAGCAGATCGTTTTCATTCCTCTCTCTGAGGGATTTCTGAACTGACCACGGGGGTCGGAGAGGTGTCCCTGCTGTCCTCCAGTCCTTGGTCAAACTCCAAAACCCCAAATCATAATAAACTTCCCTTCTTTTTCCTCACTTCAACCTGACGGGTGAGTTCTTTTATGTCGTGGGCAGCGACACAAACCCACCGTTAAAGTTCCGTCTCTCATTCCCAGTTTTCCCTCCCACGGGAGCATTAATAATTCCCAATTTTATGGCTCTGTGCTTCCAAGTTTTGGGGGGATCCAGGTGTGCTGCGTCATGCTGTGCCGCAGCATCTCTGGGTGGGACCAAACTGGCTTGTTTGGGAAAATCTGGGATATTCCTGCTCAAATCCTGGCCCAAATTCCTGCCTAAATCAACCCGTGATTACTCGGAGTGAGAGCATGGAGAGCTCCTTTCCGTGGGGTTTCATCCTCCCTGTTCCCACTGGGATGGGGAATGTGGGGTGTGGGAATGTGTATCCTTCCACAGCTCTCTTAGGGACTTTAATGGGAGAGGTTTTCCCCGCGGGATGAGTTAAAAATCCCAATATTTTGATAAATCCCAATATTTTGACAGAAAAGGGACTTTTGGGAATGGCCCCGGGATGACGCAAATGGTTCAGGGCCTCACCTGGATCTGCCCAGGACCAATGTAAAACTTCTTCAGGATGTTTATCAGGAAGTGCTGGACTTCAACCCACGGATAAATGCTGTTGGATCCATCCAGAACGATGATGATGTCCATGTAGGTCTGGCATCCTGTGGAAAAATCCAGGGATTTATTAAAAGCCCTCTTGTGAAGGGGCAGATTTACGGCTTCACTTCCAGCCAGTTACTTCCTCTTAGGATTTATTGGGAGGAGAAAAAAAAAAAAAATCGGATTTCAATCATTTGGGAAAGAACTTTGTGCTCCAGCAAGGTGGAGAGAAGCCACAGGAATCACAGGAAAAAAGACAGGATCACTTCCCCAGGAATAACACTCGGCGGCATCATTTGGGATTCAGCTCTGGAATTTGATCCCGTCTAATATCATTCCACACTTCAAAGAGGAGCGGGATCCGGCTCCGCTCCTCCCGCAGAGCCGTGCCTGCTCCCTGAGTCATTCCCGGCCCTGCCATGGAACACGAGGCAGACATTTCCTCCTTTTCCCCTCAAATCCTCGGCTCCGAGGCAGCCAAAAACCCCGGAGGGGACCCCAGGGCTCAGCTCTGCCACCGGAGCAGGAAGGATTTAAGGATTTTTTTTATTTATTTTTTTTTCCCAGTGGAGAAAATCGCTCGGAATCATCTCACGTCTTGCTGATGTTTTACAGCATTCCTCGGAAAAGTCCTGGATGATCCTGGATTTTGGAGATTTACCAGCTGCTCTTTCACCTTATAGGCTTTTAGGGATGAAAGAATCCCTGGATTGGAATCACTCATGGATCACTGGGATCCTCTGTGTGCCTCCATCTCCATCCCATCCCGGGAATCAGGGAGAGGAGCCCACCCTGCATCCCACTAAATAAAAACTTCCTAAAACTGCCTGAAATCCCGATTGTCCTTTGCAGCGAGGGCTGGAACACAATGAGGGAAGTGGCACTGGGAATTCGATGATGCCTTTACTGCCTTGATCCCGAAAATCCCATTTTCCCAAGCCCCTCTTTATGCCCTGGGGATTTGGAGGTGGCCTCTGCCTTTCCTGCCTTGATCCCCCCAAAATCCCATTCTTCCCAGCCCTGGGAATTCAGCAGCACCAGAGGGGTTCTGGAGCTGGGGAATCACATCCCATGGGATGAGGAGCTCCCAGGAGCAGGACAGGCTTCTGGGAATCCTTCTCAGCTCCAGGAAAACCAGGAAACGTCATTTAAACCCTCCAAAATAAAATCCAAGCTCTAAATTCCCAAATTCCAACGTATTTAACTCCTGGTCCATGAGGGCTTTGTTTTGTGCAGCCAGACTGGGATCGGAGCTGGGACTGGGGCCAGGACTGGAGCTGGGATTGGAGCTGGGATTGGACCTGGGATTGGAGCAGGGATTGGAGCAGGGATTGGAGCAGGGATTGGAGCAGGGGTTGGAGCAGGGGTTGGAGCAGGGGTTGGAGCTGGGATTGGAGCTGGGATGGGAAGAAGGATTGGAGCCGGGATCAGAGCTGGGATTGAAATCGAGACTGAAACCAGGATTGGAGCTGGGATTGGAGCTGGAATTGGAATAGGGATTGGAGCTGGGATCAGAGCAGGGATTGGAGCTGGAATGGGAACAAGGATTGGAGCAGGTATGGGAGCTGGGACTGGAAGAGGGATGGGAGCTGGGACTGGAAGAGGGATGGGAGCTGGGATGAGAACAGGGATTGGAGCTGGGATGAGAACAGGGATTGGAGCTGGGATTGGAACAGGGATTGGAGCTGGGATTGGAACAGGGATGGGAGCTGGGATTGGAGGTGGGATGATGGGAGCAGGGATGAGAACAGGGATGAGAACAGGGATTGGAGCCGGGATGAGAACAGGGATTGGAGCTGGGATGAGAGCAGGGATTGGAGCTGGGATGATGGGAGCAGGGATGGGAGCTGGGATGGTGGGAGCAGGGATGGGAGCTGGGATGGTGGGAGCTGGGATGGTGGGAGCAGGGACTGGGGACGGGAGCCGGGCTCCCGGTGCTCACTCTGCAGGGCCGGCGCCACGGTCCGGGAGAAGCGGAAGTTGGCGTTGACGCGGGAGCACATTCCCGTGGTGTAGTAGGAGCTGCCGCACTCGTGGGACCACAGCGGGCTGCACGCCTGCGGGGTGAAAAAGCAGGATTGGCCCCAAAGGATCCCTTTTCCATGGATGTGTGGGCACATTCCCACATTCCCAAATTCCCACTGCACATTCCCAAATTCCCGCATTCCCACATGCCCTAATCTCCAGCCCAAATTCCCGCATTCCTGCATTCCCGGTGCACATTCCCAAATTCCCAGCCTGCATTCCCACATGCCCAAATTCCCGCATTCCCAAATTCCTGGCCCACATTCCTGCACTCCCACATTCCCAAATTCTCACCGTGCATTCCCAAATTCCCGCATGCCCAAATTCCCATCAGCATTCCCGGCCCACATTCCCACAATCCCAGTGCACATTCCCGCATTCCCACATTCTCAGCCCACCTTCCCACATGCCCAGCCCAAATTCCCACATTCCAGCATTCCCAGCCCACATTCCCAGCCCACATTCCCACATTCCCAGTCCACCTTCCCACATTCCCAGCCCACATTCCCGCATTCCCGGCCCACATTCCCGCATTCCCAGCCCACATTCCCCCATTCCCGCATTCCTGGCCCACATTCCCGCATTCCCAGCCCACATTCCCCCATTCCCGCATTCCTGGCCCACATTCCCACATTCCCAGCCCGCATTCCCACATTCCCAGCCCACATTCCCACATTCCCAGCCCGCATTCCCACATTCCCAGCCTGCATTCCCAGCCCACGTTCCCACCTTCCCACATTCCCACACTCCCACATTCCCGGCCCACATTCCCGCATTCCCAGCCCACATTCCCGCATTCCCGGCGCTCACCAGGACGCTGCTGTCCCGGGGGTTGGAGGCCAGGCTCAGGCCCAGGCGCATGTTGTCCTTGCGCTCCGACACGTTGGACAGCGTCACCCGGCCTTGGGAGAGGGGCCGGGGTCAGCCACATTCCCGGGAAATCCCGAACGCCCCCGGGATCCCCGGAACAACCGCGAATTGTGTGCCCGAGAGGGGTTTCTGCCGGTGTAATTCGGGGTTTTGGGGATTTTTGGAATTTTTGGAGAATTGGGTTTTTTCCCAGATGAACAACCAAGGAAGGGAATTTTTTTGGGGAATGAGTTGGGAGTTGGAGCAGGGGAAATCCCTCGGAGGGCTCAGCTCCTCATCCTGGATTCCCGAGCCGGTGGCTGATCCATGGGGGGATCAACGACATTCCCAGGAAATCCCAAACCAGGAATTGTGTGCCCAAGAGGAATTTCTGCTGGTGCAATTCAAGTTCTGGGGTTTTTGGAAGGTGGGAATTGGGTTTTTTTCCCAGATGAACAATCAAGGTTGGAAAATTTTTTTGGGAATAAGGTTGGGAGCTGGAGAGGAGGAAATCCCTCGGAGGGCTCAGCTCCTCATCCCAAATTCCCGAGCCAGGGAATCCTTGTTTTTTTTCCATGGGAATAAAAGAAAATTTGGACAGCCCCCAGGGCAGGACTGTCAATCCTAAACATCACTGAGCTGCATCCCAAATCCTGATCCAACCATTCCTCTGGAAAACTCAGCTCCCCGTGAGCCAGAGCTCCCCCTTTGGGAAGAAAACCGGGAATCATGGAATAACTTTGGATGGACGGAATTTAAATCCCACCCAGTGCCTCCTTCCACCATCCCAAGCTGCTCCAACCCGGCCTTGGACACTCCCAGGGATCCAGAGGGGACTCTCTGGGAATTCCACCATCCCAGGGATGAATTCCTTCCCAACATCCCGTTATTTTAGGGGTAATTTGGGATGTTGGGATGCCGGGAAGGGGCCGTACCCAGGTTGAGCTTGGTGCAGTTCCCGTGGCCCTCACTCGGCACCGGACACTTGTAGACGTCTCCGGTCTTCTGCTGCCCGTTGGATTCGTACGGAGCTCCCACCACCAGCCTGCGGAAAACACGGATCCCTCAGCGCCGGGAGAACGGGAATCCCATGGGAAAAGGGATCCCACAGCCAGGATTCCCCGATTTGGGTGCGGCAGGAGAACGTCAGCCATTGTCCCAAGCTCAGTGGAAGGACAACTTCTCCTTCTTGTCCCTCCAGAGCAGCGGGAATGGGACTCCACCACCTGGAATTCTGGAATTCCTGCCCATTCCTGCAAGGAGCGGGTTCCTGGCAGGATCCTATCCCATCTGGAAGCGCAGGGAGGAGCAGGGAAGCGGCTCCAGGGTGACACCAAATCCCTCGGAATCAGCCCATGGATTGTCCCTTCTCCCCAGTGCCTATGGAGGAGCCTCTCCAAAGGATCATGGAATGGTTTGGGATGGAAGGGACCTCGAGGATCAGCTCATCCCAGCCCCATCCATGGGCAGGGACACCTCCCACTCCATTCCATGAACATCTCCAGGACATGGATGTGGAGACACCTCCCACTCCATTCCATGAACATCTCCAGGACATGGATGTGGAGACACCTCCCACTCCATTCCATGAACATCTCCAGGACATGGATGTGGAGACACCTCCCACTCCATTCCATGAACATCTCCAGGACATGGATGTGGAGACACCTCCCACTTCATTCCATGAACATCCCCAGGACATGGATGTGGATTCCAGTAGAACCACAAGGAAAAACAAGGAGTTGGTGGAGCAAATCCCACCGGGATCTACCAGGATTTTTTCCCTGGAAAATCCTGAAAAAAGGGAATTTGCTCCGACCCGGAGTTGTTATGAACAGCCCTGAGTGGAACATTGGGATCTCCAGAGGAGGGAAGGAGGATTTTCCCCAGGAATTTTCCCCAGGAAAACCCTGGAGAAGGGAATTCTCTCCAAGTTGGAGATGTTCCGACCATCCTGGATCCAAACTTTGGGATCTCCAGAGAACATTGGGAATTTCCCTGCTCTCCACAATTCTAAAAATTGCTAAATCCCATTCTCCAGCACGGATACCAACTTCCAGCCGGGATTTTTTTTTTTTGGGACATCCAAACATTTTTTCCCCACTTTTCCTTGACCACAACATCCCAACCCAACAACTCCCAAAAGCAGGAAGAGCTCAGGACTGAAGGAATCCATCCCTCCTTCCCAAAAATCCTCGGCACCGCGAGTTGTTGGCAACTCCAGCTCCCAAAATAAATGGGATTTTTTTTTTAGACCTTTTTTTTTTTTTTTTTTTAAGCTTTCCCAAAAAAATCCTATGGATGCAACAATCCCGGTCTGGATCTCCAGATAAACAGGAGCTCTTTTGTTCCCGGCAGCTGGAAAAGCCACCGGCACAGATGGTCCCTGTTAGACCTTGGGAATTGTCATTCCTTAAAAATGCCGTCGCTCCGAAGACAAACATCCCATCCTTTTATCCCCAACCCAAGGAAAAGCTCCCAAAAAATCCAAGGATTCTCATGGAAACGCTTCCTGAATGTGGCTTCGTGTGGGAATTCACCATGGGAAAATCATCTCCAGCTGGAGCCGTCCTCGACAGCATCCAGGGAAATCTGGAGGTTTTTTTTGGGAATTTGCTCCTTTTCCTGAGGTTCTCCCAAACTCTCACGTCCGTTGGGTTGTGGAGAGGAGGGAAAAGGGGGAAGAGCAGGAACGGGAAAACCTTGGGGATAAGGAGGGATAAAGACGGAGGCTCCTCGGAAAACGAGGATCTCCCAGTGATATTCCCAAAGAATTAAATTTCTGTCATTTTATCTGAAACTCCCAAAGAATTTAGGATAAATGGAATGTCGTGCACTTCTGGGAGCAGCAGCTCCATCCCACAGGAAAACCTCTCGGAGCTTTTCCCGCTAATTAACATCCCCACATTAATGCAATCACACCGCCCGTTAATAAACATTCCCGAAAAACCCTTTGGGGTCGGATTTGGGATCCGGCCATTTGGGATTCGGGGTGGGATCATCCCTTTGGGATGACGAGGCAAAGCCACCCATCACCCAATTCCTGGAGCTCCAAGGAAACCCAAACATTCCCAATTATTTTGCCGTGAACGAGGAGCGGCCGTGCAGCTCCCGGAGCCGGAATTCTTGCCTCCCGAAAAAACAAAAAAAAAAACCACAATGGAATTGTTTTCCCTTTTCGGTTCAAGGGGAACGATTCATCAGCTGGAGCTGTCAAATCCTCACGGAAACTTGGCAGCTCTTGGGAAAGGCTTTTCCAGCTGTTTGGAAGGTGTTTTTTAGGGATGCTGCTCCACTCTCCCTTTCCTTGGAAACAACCTACAAATCCCAGATTTTAGCCTTCCCCCCCAAAAAAAACCCAAAAAATCAGGGATTTGGGATGGGTTATCCCAAATATCCAAGCTCATCCCAAGAAAACTGGAGCATCCTGCTGTAGAAGGGAAACATTCCTGCCTTTTTTCCCAAGCTTTTCCCCCTCCACACAAGCCTGGGATCATCCCGAATCTCCCGATTTTTTTCCCTGGGTTCCCCGGAGGGAAGCGGCTCCTGTGTCACAATTTGGAAAAAAAAAAAAAAGAAAAAGGAGAAGAAAAAAAAGAAGTTTTTAAAGAAAATCAGAACCAAAACCCAAACAATTCCTCCCTCGCCTCCCTCTCCCTTCCCTGCTCCCGGAGAAAACAAAGGGAAAAAGAAAAAACAGGGATTGAGAGGATGAGTTTTTAGTTTTTATCCCAAAAAACCTAAGGAGAGGAAAAGTGGGAATGTCCCAGGAGCTCTCCAAGCAAAGCCCCGTGCTGGGTGCTGATTCCCAGTTTTCTGGCCAGGCTGGGAATGGGAAAAGCTCCAAACCAGCCAAAAAAAACAAACCCAAAACAAAAAAATACCCAAAAAAATCCAACAAGAAACAAACAAACAAACAAAAATAAAAAAAAGATAAATCAAAAAAAATCCGGGAATTATGGAATGGTTGGGGGGAGGAAAAACCTTCGAGCTCATCCCATTCCACCCCTGAGCTCCAGATCCTGAACATTCCCAATCCGAGAGGGAAAAAAAGGAGGGAAAAATAAAAAAAATTATTTTTTTTTTTTTAAAAAAAGGGAAAAATCCTCTGGCGGGCTCGAGAGCCAGAATTGTGCTGATCTGGAAAAACACTTCCAGGGGTTTCTGTTTTCCAGCTCCTGCCAGAGGTTTTCTTGGCTGGAATTCTCCCGTGGCTTGGCCGCCGCCCCAGCGCTCGGAATATTTTGGGTGGAAGCGCAGAGAATTCCACAACGTCTGCTCCCAGCCCGGGATCAGCATCCCCTGCAGCCCGCCACGTTCCCTGGATGGGGGTTTTTGGGGGGATTTTCCCTCTTTTTTTCAAGAAAATCCTGGAATGGTCATTCCAGCCCCATTCCCAGAGTTTCTCCGAGTTGGAATTGAGTGTTCCAGGCAAAAAAAAAAAAAATCTGGGAATGGATGGTGCTCCTGAGGGAGGAGGAATTCCTGTTTTCTGGGGAATTCCCAGTTTTCTTGGGAATTTCTTCCAGAGGGAAGCTCCCACAGGACACTGTGGATGCAGATCCCAGAACGGGATCTCCTGGAAAATCCAGTCACAGGAATGGGGCTCCCCTCTCTGGGATTCCTTGGAAAAGGAGCTTTGGGATCCTCCCAGGGAGGAGTTTTGGGGGTCAGAAATTCCCTTTGGGATCAGAAATTCCCTTTGGGATATGAGCTCGGGAGAGGGAAAGAAGATCCCCAGGAGCATCCCAAAAATCCCAGGATTTAGGCTCTGGGTGTCCCTCTCCAGGATTCTTTGGAAAAGGAGCTCTGGGATGGTTTCAGGGAGGAGTTTTGGGATCAGAATTTCCCTTTGGACACGTGGGATATGAGGTTGGGATAGGGAAAAGTCCCTTGGAGCATCCAGCATCCCAAGAAATCCACGAATTTTGCCCCCCTCAAGGATTCCTAGGAAAAGGAGCTTTGGGATATTCCCAAGGAGGAGTTTTGGGATCAAAATTCCCTTTGGGATCAGAAGTTCCCTTTGGGATATGGGCTCGGGAGAGGGAAAGCAGCTCCCCTGGAGCACCCAGCATCCCAAAAATTCCAGGAATTTTGCCCCTCTCCAGGATTCCTTGGAAAAGGAGCTCTGGGATTCTCCCAGCTCCAGCTCCTGGAATGACGGGAAGCAATCCAGACAAACCCTTGGAAGGGGGAAGATGAAAAAGAAAGGGAATTTTTTCCCTCCCTTTTTCCCTCTCTGCTCTTGGACCTCCAGGAAGATTCTTCCCAAAAAAAATTCCATGAGATTCCAGGTTGTGTTTGCCACAAACATCCAGGAGCTCCCATTCCAGCGAGAATGTCCCAGGTTTTATGGGATACACGTCCCATTTGTGGGAATTCTGCTCATTATTCCCAAATAAATCCATCCGCAGCATCCAACCCGCCTGGATTCGGGAATCAAATCCTCCCAAATCCCCCAGGAATTCCCTCTCCTTATCCCAAAATTCCTTCCACTTTTGTCCCATCAGCAGAGGGAGTTCCCATTTTTTTCCCCAAAAAATCCCCAATTTGGACGCTGGGAATGCTCCCATCCCATAATTCCAAGGAATTCCAACAATCCCTTTCCCTGCCATTCCATGGAATCCCGGTGGGGGTTTTTTATGGGATGAATTCCAGGCACCTGCCTGTCATCTTTTTCCATTCCCACTTGGAGGAGGCACCTCCATGGAAAGGATGGAAAAAGTGTGGAAAAAGGAGGTCTGGAAAACCCCTCAGAGCTCTGGAAAAAAAATGGAGCAAAACCCAAATCCCACACGGAGGAGCTTCTCCAGCCTTAAATATCCAAGTGGAATTTTTTTCCCCCCTTCCCTGGAGTTTAATAACCTGATTTTTTTTTTTTTTCCTCACGGATTTTCCGCTCTCTGGGATTCGCTTCCACCAGTCTGGGTGGTTTTCCTTGGAAAGTTTGGAAAGAAAAGGAGGCGGAGGGAAATTCCTGGAATTCCTCGATTTTTAAAAATACCTGGAAAAGGGGAAAAAAAACCCCAACCTCCATAAACACAAAAAAAATTATTGGAATCTGTTCCCAAACAATTCCCGGCGGCCAAAAGCAGCTTTAAAAGGCTCAGGCTGGAGGGGAGGTGCCAAAATCCTCGGATTCCGAGCTTGGAATTTGGCAGCTGGAGAGAACCGCGGAGTCTCTGCTGGATTTTGTGGAATTCTTTGGGATAGGATTGGAATTTTGGGGGCTCAGAACATTCCTGTTCCTTCTGTGTCCTGCCAGCTCCTGGAATTATCCAGATCTTGGAATTTTTATCCAGCTCCTGGAATTATCATCCAGCTCCTGGAATTTTTACCCAGCTCCTGGAATTTTTACCCCGCTCCCTCCGTACATCCCTGGTTTTTATTCCAGAGGTTTTTGGTTGCTCCCAGATTTCCCCTTTGTCTCAGTTGTTATTTTGTTCTGTTTTGGTTTTTTTCCTTGGAATTTTTGCACATTTTTCCTTGGAATTTTTTCCCGTTTCATTGCAGATCCCTGAGTTTTTACGTCCCTGTCCATCCATGGGATCCCCCTGGAAAAATTCCATTTTTCCAAGCAGAGGAACCGACGGAAGGAAAAACTAAAGGTGGATCCTGCGGATGTTGGTGGGAAAAGTTGGGAAAAGTTGATGGGAAAAGTTGGGAAAAGAAGCCAGGAATGGTCTTTGGTTCAGTGTTGGGAAAGCAGGAAAAAATTCCCAGTTTCCAGGGAATTCAGCCCTTGGAAAAATAGGATAAGAGATCCCAAATATCCCAGGAATTGCTCCTATGGATTCAACCAGGATCAGAATATTCCCAAAATTGGGATTTTTTTTTCCAGCAATTTCCCTCAGAGAGTTCGGGAATCCCAGGAAACGCTGAACTCCCAACTTCTATCCCGAGGGTAAAAGGATGCTCAATTCCAATGGGAAAACCTCCCAGTCCTGGTGGAAAGGGAGAGCCCAACTTCCCAAAATTCCCTGGAATGGGAATCTCAGGTTGGGTTTCCCAAAGGTGGAAAAGGTTGGATTCTGGAATTCCAGGAGTTTCCATTGCAGGAATTCTGGGATTGGACTTGGATCCATCCCTGGGATCCCCCTGGGATCAGCCAAACCCCAAATCCCAAACCGGAGCCAATCCCAGGCCCATCCCACATTTCCCATGGACATTCACATGGACATTCCCACCTGGAATTGGGAATTCCCCATGGATCGTTTCCCCATGGACATTCCCATGGATCATTTCTCCAGGTTCCGCCTCCTCCATGGAAACTGTAAAATCCAGGAAGGTCTGGAGCCAAATTCCCGATGGGATTCCAGCTGCTCCAGAGCCCGAGGGGCTCCAAGGAATCGTGATCCAGCCCTCCAAACTCTTCCCAAAAATTCCCAATATTCCCGAGTCCCACCTAAAATTCCTCTTTTTTTTTACGGAAACCTTTTCCTTCCTTGAGGACCTCCAGGAGCAACCTCGGCCTGGCACAGCAATTCCTGCCCCAGACTGGGAATTCTGGAGGGGATTTGGGGTCATTCCCGCCAAAACTCTGGCGGAAATTCCCGGTTTTCCGGAGCCTCCTCACCATTTCTTGCCACCGATGTCGTGCTGCTGCACCGTGTATCCAAAGAAAGATTCCCTGGATCCCACGATGATCTGCGGCCTCTTGGTGTCGATGTTGAAGGGATTCCCAAATCCTGGGGGGAAAAAAGGGAATAAAAGGGAATTAAATAGGGAAAAAGGGGGAAAATGGGGAAAAATTGGGAAAAATGGGGGGGAAATGGGGAAAAAATAGGGAAAAAATTGGGAAAAATGGGGGGGAAATGGGGAAAAAATGGGGAAAAAGTGGGGAAAAAATGGGGAAAAAGGGAAGGGGGAAGTGGGAAATGGCCCTGCCTGAATCCTTTGGGATTCCCAGCTGGATAAAGAAACTCTGGGAATTGCCTGGAAATTTCCCCAGGATTCCCAACCCTGGTTCTACTTCCATGAGAATTCGGGAGTGGATTTTGTTGCCTTTGCTCCAAAGTTTTCTGATTCCCCGGAAGGAAATCCCGTTATTTTGGGGCTTTTTTTCTTGGAATGTCAGGAAAATTCAGGATTTTTTCTTCAGCTTCCAGCACTGCCGGAGCTCGGGATGGAATTCCTGGAGAGGGAATATTGAGCTGGGCAAGGAAAACTTTCTAAAGGAGAAATTTGGGATCAAACTCTGGGAAGCAGCAGGGTGGGTGGGCTTGAATTTTGGGCAATTTAAGGGAATTTAAGTCCCAATTTTCATCTCCGAGCCAGAGTTTAAGGAAAAATAATAAATCCCGGGATTTGGATGGGAATGTTGGGGATGAACAGAAGCTCAGTCATCCTGGAACATTCCTGGTTTCCCACAAAATCCCTGGAAACGCCTCTGGAGGGGGTTTGCTACAGCAGAACCTTGTGCTTCCGGAATTCCCACAAAAATCCCTGGATGCAGAAACACCCAGAGACAAAAAAAAAAAACCCCGCGGGCACAAAACTTCAGGATGGAGAAAATTCCAAGGGCAGAAAATCCCGGGAGTGAAAATCCCAGTGGGGAAAAAAAAAAAAATTAAAATAAAATCCATGGAAAGAAACATCCACAGAGGAAAAAAAAAAAAACAAAAAAACTGGGAGAAAAACCCAAGGAATTTTCATCCCAATCCCCGCGATCATTTTTGCACCTCCCAAAGCAGAATTCCCACATTCCCAAATCCTCTTTTCGGGAGAGGCGCCGTTCATTCCATGCGGGAATTTCCCGGGCTTCTGGCGGCTCCCAGGATTTTATTTTATTTTATTTTATATTTTATTTCTTTTTTCCCAACATCCCGATCCCAGAGGCTGCGGCCACGCCGGCAGCTCCACATCCATCCCCTCCACACATGGATCCAATTATTCCCAGGAAAAAGCAGCTCGGCCGCGGTTCCCTTGAAAAGGATCCCCCGGCAGAAAGTGGAAAGAAAGAAAGAAAAAAATAATAAAATTAAATAAAAAAACCCCCGAGGAGCCTGGCGCGTTTTCCAGCAGGAAGTTTGGGAATGTTTGCAGCTGGAGCCGGTGGCCGAGCTCCTGGCGCTGAGGAAAAGAGGAATTTTTTTTCCCCCTTTTCCCTCCTTTTCCCCCAGTTTTTTCCCCCGTTTTTTCTCCCGTTTTGGCTCGCCTGAATTCCAAACGGGATCCAAGCAGGAATCAGCGCTGCCGAGGAGTCGCTTTTTCCAAGGAAAAACCTCGGGAAAAAGCCAAAAATAAAATCCATCCCAACCCCCCGGAGCAGCCCGGGAGAAGCCGCAGGATCCGCTCCTGGAATTAAACCCGCCTGAAACTTCTCCTAAATTTAACCCCGAGCCTTCCCTGTGTTCCAAAGCCCAGAAAAGCTGGATTTTGGGGGGGGAAAGGGAGGTGTTTTTCCCTCCTCCCCAACATCCGATCCTTTGGGATTATCCCGATTAATCCCGGCCCAGCAAGGCTCGGGAATTCCACCAGGAATTCCAACATTTCCATCCATTTTCCCAACAACCTCCCGGCAAAACTTTTCCCAAAGAGCCGCATGAAGGATTTTTTTTCCCTAGAGTTTTGTTTTTTTTTTTAATCCCCAAACCATTCCCGGTTTTTTTGGGGGGGGGGGGTTAATATATTTTTTTGGGAATTCGGGATGGGCACTCACCGGGCAGGAGGCAGAGGAGGAGAATCCCGCCGGGAATGGCCATGGAATCGCCCCAAATCCCGGAGCATCGGCGGGACCCGCAGCTCTGATCCCGGCCCTTATCCCAAAGCTTTTCCCGGCTCCCTGACAGCGGGAGAGCGCCGGGACGGAGTGGGAGGGACCGGGGGAAAACTGGGAGGAGGGAAAAAAGGATGGGAATGGGGACGGCCTTGGGCAGCCGCGACACCCTTTAGGGAGCGGATTCCAGCCGGGAATTTCAGCCTGGGATCGGCAGTGCCAACCGGGAATTCCCACCTGGAATCAGAGCTGGTCCAACCAGGAATTCCAGCCTGGAATCTTGGGATGAGGTCCCTCGGGAAAGGATGGGAATGGGGACGGCCGCTTCCAGCCGTGGCACACTTTAGGGAGCGGATTCCAGGTGGGAATTCCAGCTGTGCCAACCGGGAATTCTCACCTGGAATCGGAGCTGGTCCAGTCTGGAATTCTCACTTGGAATCAGCGGTGCCAGCTGGGAATTCTGACCTGGAATCGTGGGATGGGATCCCTCGGGAAAAGATGGGAATGGGGACGGCCTTGTCCAGCTGTGACACTATTTAGGGAGCGGATTCCAGGAGGGAATTCCAGCCTGGAACCGGCCGTGCCAGCCGGGAATTCTGACCTGGAATCAGAGCTGATCCAGCTGGGAATTCCAGCCTGGAATCCTGGGATGATGACCCTCGGGAAAGGATGGGAATGGGCACAGCCTCCTCCAGGCTTCAGGGAGCGGATTCCAGGCGGGAATTCTGACCTGGGATAATCTGTGCCAGTCAGGAATTCTCACGTGCAATCGGCTGTGCCAGCTGGGAATTCCCACCTGGAATCCTGGGATGGGATCCCTTGGGAAAGGACGGGAATGGGGACGGCCTTTTCCAGCTGTGACACCCTTTAGGGAGCAGATTCCAGCTGGGAATTCCCACCTGGAATCAGTTGTGCCAGTCGGGAATTCCCACCTGGAATCCCGGGCCTCTCCCGGTGGGATCCCAGCCCTGCCAGGAAAAGAGGAGAAAACTGGGAGAAAGAGGAGAGGGGAAAAACTGGGGGGAAACGGGAAAATTGGGAAAAAACGGGGGGAAAACTGGAAAAAAAGCAAAGGGGGGGGGGGGGCGCTGTGGAAATACTGGGGGAAAACTGGGAAAGAGGAGAGGGAAAAACTGGGAGAAAAGGGGAAAAAGGGGGGAAACCTGGGAAGAAAAGGGGGGGAAATTGGGGGGGAAAAGGGGAAAACTGAGAAGAAAAAAAAGGGAAAAACTGGGAAGAAAAAAGGGAAAAACCTGGGAGAGAAGAGGAAAAACTGGAGGAAAATAAAGGGAAAAAAACCCCAAAAACCTGAGAGAGGGCAGGAGAATCCAGGGAATGTTTCATCCCAGGGAACGAGTTCAGCTGGACGCGGAGCTGGGAATGACCTCAACCATTCCCGAAGGGAAGATCCCGTGGTTTTTCCCAGATTAAAAATCCTTGGATGACTCCTGAAGAACCCTGGAGGAGGAGGAGGAGGAAAAACTCCTCTGGATAACAGGAATTTCTCATGGAATGAGGAGCTCATCCCATTCCAATCCCTCTCCGGGGCATCCCAGGATCCAAATCCCAGCTCCTCCAAATCCCACTGGATTTTTATGTTTCCATCTCATCCCATTCCCGACCTTCCTGCCCGATTTTTTGGGATCATTCCTGGAGGTTTTCCAGAGTTTTCAGGGGTTTGTTTTTTTTCCAGGCTCCAGCTGTTCCCTTGGATGCGGCTGCCTCGGGAGTTTGGGAAGAGCCAAGCTGGAAACCAGGAATGTAAACACAGGCTGGGAATGACAACAAATCCCCAAATCCCCAAATTCCCAAACTCCCAAATCCCCAAATTCCCAGATTTCAGCGCAGGAGGTGCTGGGTGAGGGGTGGAATTCAGGGATTTTATCCCATTCCCGAGGCTCTTCCCATTTTCCAGGGAAAAACGGATGTTCAGGATAGACCAAAGCTCACTTCAGGGCTGGATTTTGGGATTTTTCCCTCTGGATTCCCGGAGCAGCTCCAGGGGCACGTGGATTCCTCATTCCCGATCCAGCTGAGCTCAGAGCTCCCGAGCTTTGGGTCCAAAAGTCCCAAAAAATAAAACATTTGGAAGCAGAATTCCAACCTCTCCCACGGCGTCAGCTCTGCCCAGGAAAACAGGGAGGAAAATTCCACAGGAAAACAGGGATCAGCGCCCCCCAGAATCTGGGATGGGCCCTGGGATAAAAATCCTCAAATTCTGGGATGGATCCATGGGATCCGCCCCCCCAAATGTTGGGATGGATCCTGGGATCTTCCCACAAAATTCTGGGATGAACCATGGGATAAAATCCCCAAAATTCTGGGATGGATCCTGGGATCAAATTCCCCAAATTCTGGGATAGATTGTGGTTTCAGGACCCCAAAATCCTGGGATGGATCCTGAGATATTCCCTCCGAATTCTGGGATGGATCCCAGAAAACCCGAAACTGGCAGATAGGGAGTGAGTGTGTGAAAATTTGGGAATTCCCATCCCTGGGAATTTTGGGAATCCTCAGCTCAGCACCGAGGGGACCTTCCCCCTCCCCTCCATCCCGGGGGAATCCGGGAATGCTCCTGGAGCGGGGGGAGGAAACGAGGAGCTGAGGCAGAGGTGTCGGGTTTGCCTGGAAAATTCCGAACTCATCCGTCACCCATCGGAACCTGGCATGGAAAACGCTCCTCAAATTCCCACCGCCCGGGATTCCTGCCAGGAGCTTTTCCCACACCCAGTCCCGAGGATTTTTCTCCGAGCTGCCACCGGATCCCCAAGTTTCCAAACCCAAATTTTCCCCAAATCCAGCTTTTCTCAATCCCAGTTTTTCCCATTCCTGAAATTCCCATTCCCAGGATTTCCGCAGCGATTCCTGCCCGGCAGCGCCAGGAGAGGGAGCCCGAGGTGCTCCTGGATCCAGGAATTCTCCCAATCCAGGGAATTCTCCCAAATCCAGGGAATTCTCCCGGATCCAGGAATTCTCCCAATCCAGGGAATTCTCCCAAATCCAGGAATTCTCCCAATCCAGGGAATTCTCCCAATCCAGGGAATTCTCCCGGATCCAGGAATTCTCCCAATCCAGGAATTCTCCCAAATCCAGGAATTCTCCCAATCCAGGGAATTCTCCCGAATCCAGGGATCCTCCACATCCAGTGGGATTCGCTCTTCCCATTCCCAGGACGCGCCTCGGGTCGGGAATTCCAGCCGGGATTCAGCCCCACAACTCGGGAATTCCAGCCGGGATTGTGCCCCACAGCTCCGGGAATGGGGCGGATTGGGAATACCGAGGTGCGGGATCCATTCCCGTGGGAATCCTCCTGGGGATGTGGAGACACATTCCAGAGGGCAGCGGCACCAATCCGCATCTCTGCTCCTGCCGGGAATTCCGGGATGTTGGTGGGAAAATTCCGGAATTTCTGGTGCCGATGGGAATTCAGGGAATTCTGGTCCTCATGGGAATTAATGGATGCTCATGGGAATTGCGGGATGCAGGTGGGAATTCAGGAATTTTTGATTGGAATTCCGGGATGCTCCTGGGAATTCCGGGATGTTTATGGAAAAGCCAGAATATCAGGTGCCGATGGGAATTCCAGGATCTCTGCTCCTGCTGGGAATTCCGGGATGTTGATGGGAATTTCGGGATGCAGGTGGAAATTCAGGAATTTCTGCACCTGCTGGGAATTCCAGGATTCTTGGTGTTGCTGGAATTCTGGGATCTCTGGTCCTGCTGATGGGAATTCAGAAATTTCCAGTCCTGATGAGAATTCTGGGATGTCGATGGGAATTCTGGGATGCTCATGGGAATTCAGGGATTTCTTGATCCTGCTGGGAATTCCGGGATGCAGGTGGGAATTCAGGTGGGAATTCAGGTGGGAATTCTGGGATCTCTGCTCCTGCTGGAATTCTGGAATGCTGATGGGAATTGAGAGATGCTCATGGAAATTCCGGAATTTCTGGTCCTGATTGAAATTCAGGGATGTTGATGGGGATTCAGGAATTTCAGGTCCTGCTGGGAATTCAGGAATGCTGATGGAAAAGCCGGAATGTCTGGTGCTGATGGGAATTCAGGGATTCTGGTGGGAATTCCAGGATCTCTGGTCTTGCTTCAATTCTGGGATGCTGATGGGAATTCCGGGACGCAGGTGGGAATTCCGGAATTTCTGGTCCCGATTGAAATTCAGGGATGTCGATGGGGATTCAGGAATGCCAATGGGAATTCCGGGATCTCCGGTGCCGCTGGAGAAGCAGCAGCAGCTGGAGGAGGCCGGGACACGGAACCTCTGGAACCTCTGGAATTCTCCCTGATGGGAGCAGGATCACGGATGTTCTCCAGGAAAACAACCCCCAGAGAACATTCCCACCAAAACCCCGGGATTTGGTGTCACCGCCTCCCTCTGGAGCCCGACCGGAACCAAACCCTGCCCAGAATTCCCAAAATCGGGATTTGGGATTGGCCTGCTGGAGCCAGAGTTGTTTTCCTGGAATTCCCACCGGGAAGGGAATTTATCCCATCTTTGGGAGGAGCAGCAGCTCTGCAAATCCCCAAATCATTCCCCAATAATTCCCCAATAATTCCCCCAAAATTCCAAATAATCCCCCCAAAAATCCCAAATAATTTTCCAGCAATCCCCAAACAATCCCCAATAATTCCCCAAATAATTCCCACTTTCCCCAGCCCCTTTCCCAAGATTCCCGGGCCCCTCCCAGGCTGCATTTGGGATTTGGGAAATCCCGAGGTGGAAAATCGGGATCAATCCATTGGAACCCCAAATTCCCGGGATTTTCCCCACTCCAGTTTTCCCATCTGGCCTTTCCCAGCTCTCCCAGGGTTTTTTCCCGAACTTTTCCCAGTTTTTCCTAAATTTTCCCAGTTTCCCTCAAGTTTTCCCAGTTTTCCCCCAAATTTTCCCAGTTTCCCCCCAAATTTTCCCAGTTTTTCCCAAATTTTCCCAGTTTTTCCTAAATTTTCCCAGTTTCCCCCCAAATTTTCCCAGTTTTTCCTAAATTTTCCCACTTTCCCTCAAGTTTTCCCAGTTTTTCCCCCAGCTGTTAATTAGGGATAATTAATTCCACCTCCGGAATGGAGCTGGGGACCCGCAGCTGCTCCAAAGCTTTGGGAAATTCGGGATTTTCCTCCTCCATATTTCCAATTTCCAGGGAGAATTTCCTTTCCCAATTCCCTGTGCTGGGAATTCTCCGGATCCAGCCCCGCTCCCGGGAAAATTCCGGAATTTTTTTGGGGGAAAAGCTCAGGGCGGGGCGGGGTTTAAGGGCGGTGACGTCATTAATTCCCCGTTAATTGCATTAACCTTTCCCACGCTTCGCGGCTCAGGTCACGTGGGTTATCCCTAAAAATAGCGGATTTTTTTCCAGGGATTTCTGGGATTTTTCCTCCCCTCGGCCTCGGATCCATCGGGGTTTTTACAGGGATAAAACTCGTCTTCCACTGGGCTCTTTAAAGGATTTTTATTTTTAATTTTTAATTTATTATTTTTATTATATTATTTTAATTTTAATTTTTATTATAAGCTTTTAAATTATTTTTATTTATGATTTTTATTTTATTATTCTAATTTTTTAACTCGATTTAATTTATTATCACTTAAAATATTTTTATTTATTATTACTCTTATTTTTTAAAATATTATTTTTATTTTTGTCTTTTGTCCCTTTTAATTTTTTAATTTTTATTTTATTTCTATTCTTTTCCTTATTCCATTATTATTATTATTATTATTATTATTATTATTATTATTATTTTATTATCCTTATTAAAAGGAAATCCTTGGGGTTTCAGAGCTCTGCTTTTCTTCCAGGAGGATTGGGAACGCCTTTGGAATTGGGCCTGGAGTTGTTTTGAAAAAAATAAAATCAATTGGAGGGGAAAAAAGAAGAAGTAAAATAAATGTAAAAAAAAGTGAAAAGAAAAATAAAAGTAAAAATAAAGAAATTAAAGAATAGAAATAAAAGTAAAAATAAAAATAAAAGTAAAAATAAAGAAATTAAAGCATAGAAATAAAAATAAAAATCATTATTATTTTCATTAATCCTGGAGAATTCCAGGTCCGGTTCCATTCCCCAGAACCAAGGAGCCAAAATGTCATTTTCCCCTCACGATTTCTCCCCAACATTCCTCTGTCACCCCGGAGATTTGGGGGGAAATTCCCGGATTTGGGGAGCGGCAGGTGCCAAAGGCAAAAAATCCTCAATTTATTGATTCCACCTGAAAATTCCCCCAAATTTCTCTGCATTTCCTTGATGGAAAGAGCAGAAATTGGGATAAACCCCCCGGGATTTATTCCCTTTGGGATTTTGGGGTCATTTGGGAACATCGACATCCTAAATTATTTACCAGTTTCACCACAATTATCATCATTTACTAATTAAATCACTGCTTTAATTAAATAATGACTCTCCCCAATGACGTCACTTCCAGCTGGGCGTGGCTGAACGGAGCTGCCCGCCCCTGCGATAATAAAAAATTAAAATTAAAATTAAAAAGAAATCTCTTTTCCCACCCGGAGGGATCCTGCAGCAGCCTGGAATATCCCGGGAATATCGGAATATCCCGGGAATATCGGAATATCCTGGAATATCGGAATATCCCGGGAATATCGGAATATCCTGGAATATCGGAATATCCCGGGAATATCGGAATTTCCCGGGAATATCGGAATATCCCGGGATTATTTCTTTCCCCGTGGAATTTCCATCCCAGAGCCGCGTTCCGGGATTTCCCGGCGCTGTCGGCGATGGGAGGGGGCGGGGCCATGTCGCGATAGCGGCTCCATGTCGGGGGCTCCTCTCCGGTTTGGCGCCGCCTGGAGGCGGCTCCCGGCACCGGGTCACGAAGGGTTAAATCGCACCCAACCCGGGGTTCTCAAAGGGTTAAAACAGAACCGGACCCGAACCGCGGCTCCCGAAGGGTTAAATCGGTGGATCCCGAAGGGTTAAGGCGGCGGATCCCAAGGGTTAAATCACTGGATCCCGAGCGTTCAGGCGGAGGTCCCGGGGCTCCAGAAGGGTTAAAGCGGAACCGGACCCGAACCCGAACCGGGGTTCCCAAAGGGTTACATCGGCGGTCCCGGGGCTCCCGAAGGGTTAACGCGGCGGATCCCGAAGGGTTAAACCGGTGGATCCCGAAGGGTTAAATCACTGGATCCCGAAGGGTTAAATCCCTGGATCCCGAGGGTTAAATCCCTGGATCCCGAAGGGTTAAATCCCTGGATCCCGAGGGTTAAATCAGTGGATCCCAAGGGTTATATCGGCGGATCCCGAGGGTTAAATCGGTGGGTCCCGAGGGTTAAATCACTGGATCTCGAGGGTTAAATCCCTGGATCCCGAGGGTTAAATCAGTGGATCCCGAGGGTTAAATCACTGGATCCCGAGGGTTAAATCCCTGGATCCCGAGGGTTAAATCACTGGATCCCGAGGGTTAAATCACTGGATCCCGAGGGTTAAACCGGTGGATCCCGAGGGTTAAATCCCTGGATCCCGAGGGTTAAATCCCTGGATCCCGAGGGTTAAATCAGTGGATCCCGAGGGTTAAATCCCTGGATCCCGAGGGTTAAATCCCGGATCCCGAGGGCTCAGGCGGCGGTCCCGGGGCTCCCAAGGGTTAACCGGACCGGGCCCCCCCGTTTGGCGGGCGGCTCGCGCCGGGGGCGGTGCGGGCAGCGCTGACATCACGGTCCCGCCGCGCCGAGCAGCGGCCGAGCCGCGGGCAGGCAGCGCTCCGCGCTGGGCGGCGGGCACACCCCACCCTCCTCCTCCTCTTCCTCCTCCTCCTCCTCATCTTCCTCCTCATCTTCCTCCTCCTCATCTTCCTCCTCCTCATCTTCCTCCTCCTCCGCCTCCCCGCTGTCGGTGTCGCCGGCCGCGCCAGCCGCATGAGTGTCGCCAAGGTAAGGACGGAGGCGCGGGCGGCGGCCGCAAGGTGCCGCGGGCCCGGCGCTGCCCCTCGGGGCCCCGCCGCCGCTCCCGGTGCTGCTCCCGGTGCTCCCGGTGCTCCCGGTGCTGCTCCCGGTGCTCCCGGTGCTGCTCCCGCCGCTCCCGGCCCCGAGCGCCGCGGCTCCATCCCGGCCGAGCCCCTCCCGCGGCCGCGGCCGCTCCGGCCCCGCAGCTCTGCTGCAGTTTTAACCCTTGGAGAGAGCGGCGGGGATCCCCCGGGACGGCACCGGAGAGGGGCCGGGAGCCTAAAGCGGGAATGGTCCGGACCGGGAATGCTCCAAACCGGGAATGCTCCAAACCGGGAATGCTCCAAAGCCCAGCATCCTCCCCAAAGCGATCTCCCAAACCGAGCATCCTCCCTTGAACCGATCAGCCCCCAAACCCGGCATCCCCCAAACCCCTCATCCCTAAACCCCTCAACCCCAAACCCAGCATCCTCCTCATCCCCAAACCCCTCATCCCCCAAATCCCTCATCCACCTCACCGCTCATCCCCCAAATCCAGCATCCCCCAAATCCCTCATCCCCAAATCCCTCAACCCCAAACCCAGCATCCTCCTCATCCCCAAATCCCTCATCCACCTCACCCCTCAACCCCCAAATCCCTCATCCCCAAACCCCTCATCCCCCCAGATCCCCCGAGTCCCTCATCCCCCGTTCCTCAGCCCTTCCCGGGGGTCGCGCATCCCCCGCTTCCTCCCTCAGCTGCTTCCCGGCCCTCTACAGGTGGCCGGGAGGGCGTTGGGAAACCTCGGGAATGGCGTTGGGAAACCTCGGGAATGGCGCTGGGAGGGAGGAGGGGACAGCCCCAAATCCACCCCGGAGCAGCTCCCGGGTTTTGCTTCCTGAGGGTTGGTCCCGTCTCTTCCCATCCCGGGATCCCTGGGAGTTGATCCCGATCTTCCATCCCTGATCCCACTGTCCCATCCCAAGGCCGGGGCTGTGATCCCGAGCCCCTGGATCCTGCTGGATTTGGAGCAAAGGGGTCAATTCCAGACCGGAGGATTCCTGGGATGTGGGATCAGGGATCTCTGGGATTTGGGATCAGGGAGCTCCGGGATTTGGGATCAGGAATCTCTGGGATTTAGGATCAGGGAGCTCCAGGCCTGTCCCAGCCCCAGGGTGTGGCCCAGCTGTGACTCTGGGAGGACATTCCAGGGAATCTGCCGTGGGAAGGGGCTGGGATGAGCTCAGGGAGCTCTGGGAATGGGATTGATGATCCCATCAAAGCCCTGGGCTGTGACACAGACCAGGAACGGCCGGAATTTTGGGAATGACACTGGTTTGGTGCACTGGGACTGGAGCTGATCCCTCTCCAGATCCTGGGATGGAATGTGGGAATGTCCAAATAACCCCGGTGAAAACAGGGAGAATCCCTCTTTCCTGGGTTTTTTGGGTTTTTTTTTTTCCTTAGGAAAAACTCGTGGGGTGTCCCCAGCTCTGCCTTTGGGGCTGGGCATTCCCAGGCCCCATTCCCAATCCACGCCAGAATCCCTGGAAAAGAGCAGGCCAGAATTTGGGATCTGAGTCTACAATTGGGATCAAACTCCCCTCAAATTCCCAGATATCCAGGGGTGCAGTTGGAAGCCAGGCTGGGAATTTGGAGCACTCATTCCCAGGGTTTTGTTTTTTTTTTTTTATGGAGTGGGAATGGATTTATCCAGGGAAAAAGGCCCCAGGGAAAGCACCTGCAGCAGGATGAGGAATTTTCTGTTGGATGTTTTCAGGGAATGGGTGAGCAAAGGGAAAAAATTTCCCGTCTTCTGTCCCAAAATTCCCTCAGTTCCACCCAATCCCTTACGGATTTCATCTCCTGGCTAAACGTGGATCGATGAAATCCAAAGGAATTCCAGAGGAGCAGCTCCCTGAGCTGGCACAGCAAAGATTCCAGGCCTTTTCCAGGGAAAACTGGGAAGTGCATCCAGGGGAACGTGGAGAGGGAAAAGGGAAGTGGGAGACAAATCTGGGAGAGCCTTTCCCGGGATGTTTTTTGGCTCTCTGGATCCAGGAAAAGCCGCCGGGAACGGTGGGATTTGGGGATGGGAATCGTTCCCACAGCCAGGCAGGAAAAGGGGGAGCCCCCAGGGAATTCCTGGATCCACATCCTGCCCCGGCTGCCGCCGTTATCCGCGACAGGGATTGGGGGATTTTCCTCCCACGCCGGAAACCTTTGGATCGGCTTTTCCAGAGCCGGGAAAATATTCCCCAGCAATTCCTCCCGGGAGGAAAATCCAACGGGAAACCCGGGAGCCATCCCCAGGGATCCGAGAGGGAGCGCAAAGAGCTTTCCCTGGGATTTGAGGGGCTGGGGGGAAGAAAAAAAAAAAAAAATACTTTGGGAATATTTCCTGGATCCATCCCTGTCCCGAGCCGCCCCCTCCCTCCCTTCCCACGGGAAGGAGCAGCCGGAGCTGCAGCTCCTGGGGGGGAGTTTGGGATTAAAAATAGGACAGAGCTGGATCCATGGGAATGCTGGGAGAGCCCAAATCCCCGGGAATCACGGCCTGGATACTATGGAAAGTAGTTCCAGGGTTGGGGTTTTTTCCCCCCAGTTTCCAGAAGATCTGTAGGAATTTGGGAGAATTCCTCCGTGGTTGGTCTCCGTGCCTTGGAGAGGGGAAGAAACATCCCGAAATTTTGGGAATTTTTCTCCCTCAGCCTGGAGAAGCAGGAGGAGCAGGGAGCCGAAGGATTTGAGGGAGAAGGGATGGGAAGGGAAAGAGCAGGAAAGAGATTCCTTTGCCATGAAAACGGGAACGGAATCCTTGGGAATATCCAGGTGGGAATATCCAGGTGGGAATTTCTGGGTGGGAATTCTGTGGTCAAGGAGGGGCTGGAAAATTTAACCTTGGATCAACTCCCACCCATTCCAGAGGCTGCTCCCAAATCCCAAATGAACGAATTCCTGGGATCTGGGGGGTGTGACCATTTTGGGAGGAGGGATTGGAAATGGTTGGAATTTTTCCCAAAAAAACGCTGCTGAAGGGAGGATGGGCCTGGAATGATCCCGTGGCTCCTCCGGCTTTCATTGGCAAAATCACGGAGCTGGGATCTGAAGGAATGGGAAATTCCAAAGGATTGGGAACATCCAAAGGATTGGGAACATCCAAAGGATTGGGAGTGTCCGAAGGAATGGGAAATATGAAGAATTGGGAATATCCCAAAGGATTGGGAAATTCCAAAAGATTGGGAATATCCAAAGGGTTTGGAACATCCAAAGGAATGGGAAATTCCAAAGGAAATGGAGCCAACCCCAAATTCCAGATGGGAAATTCCCACTATTCCCTGTCAGGATCCAAGAAAAGCCGCCCTAGGGAAGCTCTCCGTGGCTGGGAGGTCGGAATGCCGGGATATTCCCGCTGGAATTCTCGCTGTCCTCTGCTGCCTTGGAAGGGCAGATTTAATGCTGATCCGTGGAAAAGCTGATACCGGATCAATCCTGGCTGGAATGGAATTGGGATTCGGAGAACAGGGATCGATTTCCCGGGAATGCCGAGTGAAGGTTGCTAAAAATGGGTTTTGATGGAGCAGAGTCTGTCCTTGAGAATTCCAGATATTCCAAAGGGGCTCCAGGAGAGCCGGGGAGGGAATTTGGGATGAGGGATGGAGGACACAGGGAATGTCTTCGGAGTGGAAAAGGGGAGATTTGATGGGATTTTGGGAAGGAATTCCTGCCTGGGCTGGAATTCCCAGATTTGCTGTGGCTGCCCCTGGATCTCTGGAATGTCCAAGGCCAGGCCGGAGCAGCCTGGGACAGGACAGAGAATCCATGGGACATTTCCTGCCTCGTTATTCCTTAGAATCCTTAAAACTTCCCCCTTTTCTCCCCTTTTCTCTCATTCCCAAATTCTCCATAAAACCTGGGAAAATCCCGGGGTGATGTCATGGATCTTTGGGATCGCTGGGGGTTGGGAACAGGGATCCGGAGCCGTCGGAATCTGGCAAAGGAAAATTCCCTGTTCCAAAAAGAAACGTCCCCTCGTCCAAGGCAACTCCAACCCTCGGCTTTTTAATGAGTTCTAATTAGGATTCCGTGCAATTAATTGGGATTCAATGGAATTAATTTGGGTCGTTAACGGGATCCGTGTCTCGCACTCGGCCGGGGCCCGGCTCATTCCCAACCCCCCCCTTCCTGTTTTTTTTTTTTTTTTCCATGGAATTTTATCAAACCATCAATTGTTCCATTCATCCCCTGAGGATCCCGGATTCCTGGGTCCCCGAGTCATTCCCTAAATCTGGCAGAGAGGGGAAAAATAAAATCTTGGGATGGAGGGAGGGAGGGAAACGGCTCCGGTGCCCCCCAAATCCCTGGATTTCAGCATTCCCAGCGTTCCCGGCTGGCAGCCAAGGCCGCTCCCAGAAATCCCGCTCTCCTTTGTTCATGGCAAAGGCTCCTAGGGACGGAATCAGCGGCTGGAAAAACTCCGGGAGTGAAATTCCCGGGAAAATCCCAGTCAGGGAAAGGCTGGAGCGGAAAAATGGGGATTGATAAATGGGGATCAATAAATCGGGATCAACAAATCAGGATCAATAAATGGATTTGGGAATGGATTTGGGATCAGGAATGGATTTGGGAATGGGAATGGATTTGGGAATGGATTTGGGAATGGGAATGGATTTGGGATCAGGAATGGATTTGGGAATAGGAATAACCCAAAAGGCTGAGCCAGGAATTCCAGGAATATCCAAGGAAAAGTTTGGATGGGGCTTGGAGCACCCTGGGATGGGAGACGTGTCCCTGCCATGGAATGGGATTCCAGGTCCATTCCCACCCAAAGCATTCCAGAATTCCAGGATTCCAGGATTTCCAGGGATTTACTGCTTGACCCATTCCGGATCCCAGCAGATCCCAACCCTTGGAACGCCCCAAATCCTCGGGATCACCATCCCTGTTTTATCCCTGTTTTATCCCTGTTTTATCCCTGTTTTATCCCTGTCTTATCCCTGTTTTATCCCTGTCTCCCAGTTTCAGTTCAGGATGGATCCCGTTTGGAATGTGGGATCCAAAGGGGATTTTGTTTTTCCCTTCTTTTCCAGGCTCCTGGAGCAGCCCCAATTCCCTGAGCTCCGTGTCCATCCCGGGGGATCCGGAGGAGCTGAGCAGGGCAGGTGAGGATCCCGAGGGAGCCAGGCAGGGATGGGGAAAATTCCCGGGATTTGGTGCCGTGTCCAGGTTGGGAATTTCCCACCCACAGCCGCTCCCATCCCAAATTTCCCCGCTGGGAAGTCGGGAATGCGCTTCCGTGGATTTTTATCCGTAGGATTGCGGCAGCTTCTGTGGATTTCCTCACGGAATTTAATCCGTTATTCCAAAAAATTGACCTGTTATCTGAAAAAAACCACCTGTTATCCCAAAAAAATCAACCTGTTATCCCAAAAAATCAACCTGTTATCCCAAAAAATCAACCTGTTATCCCAAAAAATCCACCCGTTATCCCAAAAAATCTGAGCGGGTCAAACCCCTTGAATATTCAGGGATGAGGACGAAGGGAATTAACGAAGGAAATGTCCCAAAAAATTGGCCCAGGGATGAGAATTCCCTGCGGGCTCATCCAGAGGGATCCCAACCTCCGGGAAAAGGGAATTTTGTGTGAAAATTCCCAAAAAAGATTATTTTTGGGGGTGAAAAAGCGGGATTTGAGGGATTTGGGGCAGGGGAGGGATACGGCCGCTCTGAGGAGAACAAGGAAAACATGGAAAACGTGGAAAACAAGGAAAGGTTTGTCCGGGCTCGGATTCCTGAGGTTGGGAAGGGGGGGGAGGGGTCGGTGCCATCCTGTGACCTTCCTCCTCCTCCTCCTCCTCCGGCGCTTCCCGGGGAAACGGGAATATTTTATGTCATTTTGGTTTTCCTTTCTTTTCCTGCTAGGAAATCTTCTGGAAAAAAAAAAAAAACAAAAAACACCTCCAAAAAGTTCTTTTTTTTCCCCTCAAAAATTCTTTTTTTCCTCCCCCCAAAAAAAATTTCCCCCCAAATTTTTGGTTTTTCCCCAAAAAACTTTTTCCCCAAAAAAAATTCTTCCCCCCAAAAAATTCTTTTTTTCCTCCTCCAAAAAATTTGATCAAAAATTTATTTTTTCCCCCCAAATTCTTTTCTTTTCCCCAAAAAATTTCTTTTTTTCTCCCTTCAAAAATGATTTTTCCCCCCAAAAAAATCTCCCCCCAAAATTCTTTTTTCCCCAAAAAATTCTTCTTTTTCCCTCAAAAATTATTTTTTTTTCTCCCCAAAATTCTTTTCTTTCTCCCAAAAAAAATCCATTTTTTCCCCCTCAAAAATTCTTTTTTTTCCCCCCCACAAAATTTTTTTGATCCTCTCCCATCCAACATCTCCCTAAGGAATTTTTTCCCCCGGGATAATTTTCCCTGACAATTCCATCGTTTTCATTCCCGATTTTCTCCCTTTATTCCCCATTAAAAAGCCGACTTTGGGAATCGCTGGATGGACGGGATCTTCCCATTGGAGATTTTTCCTTGGGATAAATCCAAATTTCTGGATCCTGGCTGGAAAATCCCGTCGGATTCAAGGATTTCTGATGGGATATGAAATAATCCTCATGGATAAATCCCTCATTTCAACGGGAAAAGCGGCTTTTCCTCCTTCATGACTTCCTAAAAAAACAAGAAAAAAACCGGAAATATTTATTTTTTCCCTTCAAAGGAACGGAATTCCAAAGGAGAACTCCCAGGGCAGCTCCGGGGGCTGGGAATGTTTTTATTCTGGGAAAACAGAGTGGGAGGAAAAAAACTCCGGCCTCGCTTCTTCTGGGATTGTTTTTTGTTTTGGGAGAATTTTGGGATTGTTCTCGGCACGTGGAGCTGGGGAAAGTTTGGGTTTGGTTTTTTCCGGGAGTTTTCCCAGATGGAAAACGATCCGAACTCGGCTCCTTGAGGAAAGGTTTTTGTCCCTTTCTGAGAATTCCATGCGGAAATTTGGAATCCAAGAGGGATGAGGATTCCTGGGAATTGCTCAGCTCCGTCAGGCCTCACCTGGAATTTTTTCCCGATGTTTGGGAAGAGGAGAGGCCGTTTCCAGGAAGTCAAAAAATCCTTAAAAAATTGAACTCCAGGGAAATCCCAGGCTGGGAAAAGCTCAGCTGGGAGATTCCCGGCTGGAATTGTCCCACATTCCATGGATTCTGTCGCTCTCCCAGGCTGCTCTGAGCTCCATCCGACCTCACCTCGAACATTCCGAGGGATCTTTGGATCTCTGGGAATTCCATCCTCGCTTCCCTAGGGAAGAATCCCTTCCCAATATCCCATAATCCCACATGTTAAATACAGAAATCCATGATTTTCATGGAATTGCTTCACCCTCCGGAAGAACTTCGGGAGCTCTGTGGAATTATCCGAAACCGGGAGGAGGAAATGGGATTGGAATTCCCAGAAATTCCCGGCCCTTCCGGAGCAGCAGGAAAGGTTCGGGTGGGTTGTTTTTTTTTTTTCCCTGGAATTCCTGGGGAATGAATGGGAATTTTTTTCCTTTCCCTCTCTGCACAGAGCTCCATGAGGGACCTGCACAAGTCTGAGGTGCTGGGGAGCAAACGCGGCCTGGTGAGTGCCCCCGGCCGGGAATTCCGCCTCGGAACGCGGCAGAATCCATGGAAAACCTGTCCCCAGCCAGCCCAGAGCCCCAGGAACCAAGGGAATTCCCGACGTTCCCAGCCCACATCCCAAATTTCTTGGGGTTTTCTCTCTTGGGTTGAAGTGTCGGGGTTGGATCAGGAATTCTGGCCCTGTGGTGAGGCTGGATTGGGAATTCCAAACCCATGGCTGGGCTGGATTGGGAATTCCAAACCCATGGTGAGGTTGGATTGGGAATTCCAGCCCTGTGGTGAGGCTGGATCAGGAATTCCAGCCAGCTCCTCCTTCCAAGTTTTCCTCTCCCAGTGGAAAACATTCCTGGGTTGGGATGGGGAGGTGCCTTTGGAGGGGCTCTCCCAGCGCATTTTGAGGTTTTCCAGCCTGGATTTCACCTCTGGATGTCAATCCCAAAAATATTCTGGGATATCAATCTGGCTCCAGCTGGGTGGGATCTGGGATCATCCCAAATCCATTCCCAAATGGAGCAAATCCTTTGGGATTTAATCTCTGAGGCTCCCAAACCCCTCAGTCCTGACGTTCCCGGGGCAGATTCCGTGTGTGATCCACCAGAAATTTGGGATCACGGCTCTATCCCGGGAATGTGGCACAGCAATGAGTCCAGAGGGGATTTTTTCCCCCCCAAAAAAATCCCGAATTTTAACATTTTTTTCCCTGTTTTCCACCTGAGGGAATTGCAGGATGTCCGTGGGGCGGGATCGGGCAGCTCCAGCTCCTTCCCAGCGATTCCAGATCCTGGATTTTCCCTCTGGAAAAGCGGCTCCTGTTTGTGCCCAGCCTTAATGGAGCCATTGATGCTGGAAATGTCAAACTCCGGCATTCCTGACCTTTCCCGTGGAAATAAAAAAAACTTCCCGGGATGCCCCAGATCCGGAGACAAGGAGGAGAAAAACAACCCCGGGTTTGGGATTTCTACAAAATCCCCCCAAAATTCCCACAAAACTCAGCCTGGGGTTTTATCCAGAAAATAAGAGGAAAATCAGGAATAACAGGGATCTCAGATCCCCTTTCCTGATTACCCCGGAGTTTTTCCCGTTGGATTTTCTTTTTCCCGATGATTTTTCCAAGCAAATCCCAATATTTTTTTTCCCTCCTCTGCTCAACCGAATCCATCAAAAAACCAGCAAATCCCGTGGAAAGATCCCTTTATTCCCATTAAAAATCCTCGGGACTCAGTGCCATGGGAACAACACAAAAAAGCTGCTGGCAGGGCACAATTCCAAGGAAAAACAACAACAACCACCAAAAATGGGAAAGGAGGAGGAATGTTTTCCTCCCAGAAATTCCAGGTGAAAGCAGGAAGGAATTTCTCCGTGAGCTCGGCCGCTCGGGGCGGATTAATGGGATCTATTTTTAGGATATCCAGGTTTTTTTTTTTTTTCTTTTCGGGATTAGGGCCGGAGCTCTGTGCTTGTTGTTGTGGCCGCAGCTCCTTTCCCGAGTTTTCCCCCCTGGTTCCCGCTGTTTCCAAGGCTCCCGAGGGATGAAAGGATCCTTTGAGAGAGAGGAGACAGGAGCTGCTCCCGGAGCTGCCAGGAGAGCGGGAAAAGCTCCAAGCACGGCTGGGGGCTTGTTCCCGGGTTCTTTTCCCTCTTTTCCAGGCCTTGTTATTCCCAGAGAATGAGGGCAGAGCTCCTGGAAGGTTCTTTTCCCGGTTTTCCAGGCATTTCTATTCCCAGGGAACAAGGGCAGAGCTGGAATTTTACTCTTGGGATTTTTTTCCCCCATTTTTCCAGGCATTGTTATTCCCAGGGAACAAGGGCAGAGGTGGGAATTTACTCCTGGGATGTTTTTTTTTTCCTGCCTTTCCAGGCGTTGCTATTCCCAAGGAATGAGGGAATGAGGGCAGAGCTGCTGGAATTTTACTCCTGGGAATTTTTTTCCCCGGTTTTCCAGGCATTGCTATTCCCAGGGCAGAGAATTCCCAGGCATTGCTATTCCCAAGGAATGAGGGCAGAGCTGGAGGTGATCCCTCCACTTTCCCATGGATGTCGTGGCAGGAAAAACAGATTGAGAATGGGAGAGCAACCAGGAATGGTTTTTTTGGGAATTCTGAGCTTTCATTTAGAGCCTTTGGGAAAATGCTTTCCATTTTTCGGGAACATTCACATTGGAGTGGGACCGTCCCAACTTTTCCACATCCACGGTAAAAAACAACCAGGAATGTGGAGGTTTTTTTTGGGAATGCTGATCCTTCCATTTCCCCACAGATGTCATGGCGTGAAACCTGGATTGGGAATGGGAGAGCAACTGGGAATGGGTTTGTTTTTTTTGGGAATTCTGAGGTTTCTTTTAAAGCCTTTGGGAAAAAGCTTTCGATTTTTCGGGAACAGTCCCATTGGATGAATCCCAACTTTTTCCACATCCACAGTAAAAACACCGGAACGACCAGGATCTTTTTGGGAACTTTTTCCCAAAAAAAAAAAACTTGGGTTTTTTTTTTTTTTTTTTAAATTTTGGGAACGCCGACCCTTCCCGTTCCCCCGCAGATGTCATGGTGTGAAACACGGATTGGGAATGGGAGAGCAACTGGGAATGGGTTTGGTTTTTTTGGGAATTCTGAGGTTTCTTTTAGAGCCTTTGGGAAAATGCTTTCGATTTTTCGGGAACATTCACATTGCAGTGGGACCATCCCATCTTTTTCCACATCCGCATTAAAAACACCGGAACAGCCAGGATCTTTTTGGGAACTTTTTCCAAAAAAAAACCACTGGGGTGTTTTTTTTCAAATTTTGGGAACGCCGACCCTTCCCGTTCCCCCGCAGATGTCATGGCGGCCGCAGTACCGCAGCTCCAAGTTCCGGAATGTTTACGGGAAGGCGGCGAGCCGGGAGCATTGCTTCGACGGGATCCCCATCACCAAGAACGTCCACGACAACCATTTCTGCGCCGTCAACGCGCGCTTCCTGGCCATCGTCACCGAGAGCGCCGGCGGCGGCTCCTTCCTCGTCATCCCGCTGGAGCAGGTCAGATTCCCGACGGGAATTCCGCAAAAAATGTCCAAATTTCTGATGGTGTTCCTGGGGTTTCCTCGTCAGCCCTCTGGAACAAGTGAGATTCCTGACAGGAATTCCCAAAAACGTGTCCGAATTCCCAAAAATGTGTCCAAAATCCTGCTCGTCATCCCGCTGGAGCAGGTCAGATTCCCGACGGGAATTCCACAAAATGGTGGCCAATTTCCTGATGATATTCCAGGGGTTTCCTTGTCAGCCCTCTGGAACAAGTGAGATTTCTGACAGGAATTCCCAAAAACATGCCCGAATTCCCAAAAATGTGTCCAAATTCCTGCTCGTCATCCTGCTGGAGCAGGTCAGATCCCCAGTGGGAATTCCCAAAAAAAGTCCAAATTTCTGATGGTTTTCCTGGGGTTTCCTCGTCATCCCACTGGAGCAGGTCAGATTCCCGATGGGAATTCCACAAAATGGTGGCCAATTTCCTGATGGTGTTCCTGGGGTTTCCTCATCAGCCCTCTGGAACAAGTGAGATTCCTGACAGGAATTCCCAGAAATGTGTCCGAATTCCCAAAAATGTGTCCAAATTCCTGCTCGTCATCCCGCTGGAGTAGGTCAGATTCCCGATGGGAATTCCCAAAAAGGTGGCCAATTTCCTGATTTCCTGGGGTTTCTTTGCCATCCTGCCAGAGCAGATGAGATTCACAATGGGAATTCCCAACTGGAGCCATCCCAAAGTGTCCAAATCTCCTTTTCCCGGAGATTTGGACATTCCAAAAAAATGTCCAAATTCCTGCTCACCATCCCACTGGAACAGGTGAGATTCCTGATGGGAATTCCCAACTTGAGCCATCTCAAAGTGTCCAAATCTCCTTTTCCTGGATGGGAATTCCCAAAAAAGTGTCCAAATTCCTGCTCGTTTGTGCCTCCACACTCATCCTCCCGCTGGAGCAGGTGAGATTCCCAGTGGAAATTCCCAAAGCGTCCAAATTCCTGATGTTTTTCCGGGAGTTTCCTTGTCATCCCGCTGGAGCAGGTGAGATTCCCGATGGGCACCTGCAGCTCTGCCAGGCTCCCAGCCTCATTCCCAGGAAGAATTCTGCCATGGAAGAGCTGCAGAATTCCCAAATTCCCAGGTCCCAAATTCCAGCTGGGAAGGGAAGCTGGGGGAGCTCTCCCTGTGTTGGTTTTTTCCGCCTTCCACCCCATCATTCCTTCCACCCTTTCCCTGTGCGACATTCCCGCCTCTCCCGAATTCCTCCTTCATTCCGGAGGCAGCTCCAGATGGAAGGAATTCTAATCAGGATTTAATTGCAGAGCACAGCTTGAGCCTCATTAATATTCCCAGGGAAAAAAAAAATTAAAAAAAATCCGGGATCTTTGTCTGAGCACCCGGAGCGTCCCGGCTCCTCCCTCACGGATCCCAGCTGGAATCTCCATCCTCACCCCCTCCATCCCAAATCCTGAGGAACCACCCCTGAATTCCCAGCAAATCCCACTTTTTTTTTTTTTTTCCTGGCAAAATCTTCGCTGGGATAAAAGCCGGGCTGGGATTTTCCACCTGTTCCGAAGGGATCCTGGGAAATCCTGGGATTTCCAGCTGATAAATCCCGCCTGGAGTGGCCCTGGATGCTGGAGGAGTTAATAAATTCCCAATTTTTTTTTCTTTTTTTTTAAATCCGGAGCCTGATTAGCTCATTAAGGAGAAACTCATTTTCCTCGGAAATCAGCGGCTCCCTAATTAATTTGGCTCCATAATTAGAAGCTAATGAAGGTAACCCGGATACCGCGGAGCTGCTCCGGGTGGATTTGCCGCCGTATTTTTGGAGCTTTTTTTTTCCCCTCCTGGATTTTGCCCTCGGCAAAGCTCCCGGAATCTGGGCCGGGGCCATCTGCTCATCCCAAATCCACGTCCCGGGGTTTTCGTGGATGGATCCCAGCGTTGTGTGGGTTGGGAAGAGGGAGATTTGTTCCTCCCTCCTCCCGGATTCCTTGGGATTGGGAAGGAGTTTTTTCCCTGGCACCGGGATAAAAATATCCCCAGGGAGTGGGCGAAGAGCAGGATTGGCTCCATGGGAATGGGAGAATCCCGGAATCCTGGAATGGTTTGGGTTGGGAAGGACCTTAAAGCTGATCCCATTCCATGGACAGGACAGGGCTGGATTCGGGATGGGGAAAAAGATGGATTGGGGATGGGGGAAGAAAAGATGGATTTGGGATAGAACAAGGCTGGATTTGGGATGGGAAAAGGGCTGGATTTGGGATGGGAAAAGGGCTGGATTTGGGATGGGAAAAGGGCTGGATTTGGGATGGGGCAGGGACAATTCCCACTATCCCAGGCTGCTCCAAGCCGTCTCCAACCCGGCCTTGAGGATTTGGTCCTGGAGACTCCCTTGGAAAACATTCCTTTGTTTTGAGTCAGGGAACAGAATCCTTGGATGCTGCTCGGAGCCATCACATCCCGTCCTTCCCGAGCTCATCCCACTCCCCTGGAGCCAGGCTGGGAACGTTGGGAATGTTCCCCTGGAGAAGGGAAAGATCCGGGGAATCCTCAGAGTCCCTTGGAGCTCCAGGAAAGCTGAAGAAGGATTTGGGATAAAGATTTTGTTGGGATCCCCTTTGCAGGGAATCTTCCGTGGGAACAGGGATTTTTGTTCCCGCTGGGAATTGTTTTCCAGGGAAAACAGCTGAGGATGTTCCCGATGTTCCCTCCCAAAGGAAGTCACCGTTTATCTGCAGGAAACTGAAATCCAAACTCCTGCTCCCGTCACTGCCGGGATTGTGGGAATGGCCCCATTTGGGGTGGGAGGAAAAGATGGATTTGGGATAGGATAGGGCTGGATTTGGGATGGGAAAAGGCTGGATTTAGGATAGGACAGGCCATGGAATTCCCAAATCTCCCCATGTTCATTTCCATGTTCCCTTGGGATTTTCCATCCGGGAATGGGATTTTCCATCCGGGAATGGGATTTTCCATCCGGGAATGGGATGCAGAGGTCGGACGGATGCTGTATCCATCCCTGAGGTTTTTCCATGTGGGATTGAAGGATGGAGCGGAATAAAGGGATTTTTCCACATTTCTGGAGCTTTCCAGGGAATGGGAGGGTTTGGAAGTGCTCCTGGTTTGTGTTTTCCAAGGGAAAAGCAGGTTTGGGGAATTTTGGATATTGAAATAATTTCTCCAGGATTTCCTGTTGAGTGGATTTCTGGGAAAAGTGGAATTCAGCCATGGCCAGGGCGGAGCTGTGCTGCTCCAAGGTGGGAATTGAGGATTTTTCCCATCTCTTGGAGTTGATGGATCCGACGGAAAATTCATCCCAGATTTCCATCAGGGAGGGAAATTCCATTCCTCTCATCCTGGCTCTGAGCCCACTGGAATTCCCGGGATTCTCTACAGTTGGATTTGAATGATCCTCAGGATATTCCATGATCCCATTCCCTGATTCCAGCCATTTCCAGGGAAAAAAAATCCCTCTCCATCCCTCAAATTTCTCCCCCCCAAAAAATTAATAAATCCATAAATTGAATTAATAATTTTTTAATTAAATTACTACATATATTAAATAATAAATACCATAAACCACATATTAAATATTTGGTTATTCTCTGCTATCATAATTAATAATTAATGGCTAATTTTATATTGAATAATAAAACCCCCATATAAATTAATAAAACAAACCCCATTTTTTTTCCCAAACAATTTTCCCCTTTTTCCCAACGTAACCCGACGGATTTTCCCTTCAAAGGGAGGGGTGGGAGCTGCCGGAATTTCCTCCTTCCAGCTTTTTCCGTGGAAAACCTCGGAGCTGGGAAAGCAGGCTGTCCCTGCGGGGCTGGAATCTGGGTCACCGAGCTTCCCCCAGCCGGGGCTCAGGGATCCAGGGATTAGGATTCACCTTGGATTAACTCCTGGCTGCCCGCGAGGTGCCGCTGGAAAAAAAAACACACGGGAAAAACGCAGCCGGAATCCTGGAATTTTTAGGGATTTTTTTTTCACCTTTTATTGCCTTTATTTTTCCTTTTCTTGGGAATGGCACATTCCTTGTCCTTTTCCCACTGTTTTGATTCGGTTTTGAATCGAAATTCCGGGATTTCTTGGGAGGGAACGATCCCAAATAACCGGACTCGGTGTTGTCCTCCTAAAATCCTGATAAATTGTGGGGAAATTCGCGGAATCTTCTCGGAAAAGGGACGGACTGGGCCCCGATTCCTCAGAACAAATGCGGTGGGATTTGAATTTGTGCTGTTAAAAATTCCGTCCAGCTGGAATTCTGCGGTTCCTGTGGGAATTCCTGCTGTGGCCGAGGTGTGAATAAAGTCCTGGGAATGCAGATCAGAAATTAGGGAAAAGCGGGATGAGCCAAGCCACGGGGGCTGGAATATTTCAAATAACAAAGATAAAAGCAGGAATTGCATCCCAGGAATTCACTGGGAGGCAGAACTAAGGAATCACCGCCATTCCCACCTTTCCTTTCCCTTCTCTGTCTCATCTTTGGGAATTTTTCCTTCCCGAATCCCTCCTTGGCACCACGAGGGAGGGAAAGAATCCCAAGAAACCTCAGGAGCGACAGCTCCAGGCCCTGATCCGATTCCCTGGAGCTGCCGAGGGCAGAATTCCTTTGTTCCCGACAAACAGAGCCGGGAGCTGGGCTCGGGAAAAGTCGGGAAGGGAAATCCATGAAATATTCAGTGGCTGTGCCGAGCTGACCCAGATATTCCACACGCTCCGAGCGCCGCTCCGGCACGGAGCAGGGAAGGACACAGGGGCGGTGTCCGGACATCCGGAGCTTCCTTGGGAATGGAAGAGGGTTCCCAAGGTGGGAATCTTCCCCAGGAGGCTCCGTAAAGACTTTGGGAATTCCGTACGGAAAGATCCATGTGGGGTCAGGGATGGAGGATTAGTGGGAGTTGGGTGATCCCGGAATTTGGAGTTGGTTCCTTGGAGGAGAATGGTGATTCCAAAGATTTTTGAGAGAGGGGGAATCCAAAATTTGGGAGGGAAATCCAAAATTTGGGAGGGAAACCCAAAATTTGGGAGGGAAATTCCAAATTTGGTAGAGGAATCCAAAATTTGGGAGATAACCCCAAAATTTGGGAGGGAAATTCCAAATGCTTCCAACTCAAGGCCGGGTTGGATGAGCTTGGAGCAACCTGGGATTGGGAATGGATCTCCTGGAAAATCTTCCCACCCAAACACCTGTGGAATTCTGGGATTCCGCAGGATCCAATGGCTGAGGGGTTTCGGGGCCTCTGGAGACTCTTCCAGTCCTTTTGCCTTTTGGATTTGGATTGTGGAAGGAGAGGTTTGGATATTTGGAAAATTCCCTCATGGAAAGGCTTTTCCAGGCCCGTCCCCATTCCCACAGGGATTGAAATTCCCTGTGGATGTGGCCCTTGGGGCCATGGATCAGTGCTGGGAGTGGTTGGATTCCATGATCTGGGAGCACTTATCCAACCCCAACATTCCATGATTCCGTGAATTCCTGCTGTGCTTTCCCTACTTCATGGAGTCTGGAAAATCCCATCCACAGATCAGCTGGAAATATTGGGAATATTGGATAAACCCACCCCCTGGCTTGGCCCATCCCAGGCTGAGCTGGATCCCCCTTCCCCAACAACCTCCCATCCCTGAAAACACCGATTTCTCCTGGAATTTGATGATTTCCCCCTTTTTTTTTTCCTTGATTTCCTGTTCCAGACCGGCCGGATCGAGCCCAACTATCCCAAAGTTTGTGGCCACCAGGGAAACGTGCTGGACATCAAATGGAACCCCTTCATTGAGAACATCATCGCCTCCTGCTCCGAGGACACCTCGGTGAGTGCCGGGAATTCCGGGATGCAATTCCCAAATCCGTCCATGCTCCCGTTGATTCCCTATTTCTGTATTCATTTCCATGGCGTTTGTTTTTTGGGAATGCTGAGGGACAGGAGATTGAAGGCAATCCTAAATTGTGCCCAGCCTGGATCCTGGGCCGGAATTCCTTCCTTTTCTTTTTTTTGGGAGTTGATCCAGAGGTTAATTCCCGTGAGGAGCAGCTGAAGGAGCTGGGAATGTTCAGCCTGGAATAAAACGGGATCCAGAGGGAGGAATTCCAGGATCTCCACGAGTCCCTGACAGCAGGGGGAAGCTGGGGGGAGGTCCCAGGGAAGGTTCAGGTTGGAAATCTCCATGGAGATAATGGAAAAGAGGAGCCAAATCCTGGGAAAATTCCTGGTGTTTTTTTAGAGTGAGTTTTACAGCAACCTGGAAAATCTGGGAGTCTTTTTCCCAAAGGATCCCGGAATGTGCAGTTTGGAGGGTCAGGTTTGGGGTGTCAGGACAAGGAAGGGCTGGAGCTGGTTCAGGGAACGTTCAGGTTGGAATTTCTTCATGGAAAAGGTTCTAAAACATTGGAATGGGCTGCCCAGGGAGGTTTGGAGTCCCCATTCCGGGGGAATTCCAAGGAATTCCTGGATGTGGCAGTTGGTTCAGACAGTGTTGATCTATCCCAGTTTGGATTCCATGATCTGGGAGCTCTTTTCCAACCTCAGTGATCCCAAAGGCTGGATCCTAAAGGAAAAACCCCCGTGTAAAGGGGGAGGTCAGGATCCATCCCTGGTTTTGCAGGACGAGAGCCAGGGTTTGGGATGATCTGGTTTTGATCCCGTTACAATCCTGCCTCTCCTTACCCTCACCTGGATAAATCCTGCGTTTTTTATTAGCTGGAAGGGAAAATACGGAGTGGGAAAAATTCCCTGAGTCACAGGGAGCTGTCTCCCCTTTCCCAGAAAACCTTTCCTCCACCAGGGAGCAGAGGGGCTGGGCAGGATTCTGGGATACTGGGAACATCCAGGAGCAAATCTGGGAATTTGGGGTGAGAATTTCAACCCCCGGCTGGACTTTTCCCAAAGGGATGCCGAGGATTCATGATTTATCCTTGAGGGGCCACCAGCAGCAGGGCTGATCCTGGAATTCCTGGACAAGACAGGAATTCAAGGACGGGAGTTGGGACGTTCCAAACCCCATTCCAGGCGCAGAAAAATCCCAAGGATTTTTCCCAAGGGATCCCGAGGATTCCATATTTAAACCTTGAACGATCCACCAGCAGCAGGGCTGATCCTGGAATTCCTGGACAAGTCAGGAATTCAGGGATGGGAGTTGGAATGTTCCAAACCCCATTCCAGGTGCGGATCCGGGAGATTCCGGAGGGGGGATTTTTCCCAAAGGGATGCCGAGGATTCATGATTTATCCTTGAGGGGCCACCAGCAGCAGGGCTGATCCTGGAATTCCTGGACGAGACAGGAATCCAAGGACGGGAGTTGGGACATTCCGTGCCCCATTCCAGGTGCGGATCTGGGAGATCCCGGAGGGGGGCCTGAAGCGGAACATGACGGAGGCGGTGCTGGAGCTGTACGGGCACAGCCGCCGCGTCGGCCTGGTGGAGTGGCACCCCACCACCAACAACATCCTCTTCAGCGCCGGCTACGACTACAAGGTCAGCATTCCCGGGAATGCCCCTTCCCAAGGGCTCTTCCCGGATTTCGGCACCGCTGGAGCGGGATCGTGGGATGCCGGGATGGGTTGGGTGGGGAGGAGGTTAAGGCTCGTCTCGTTCCGTGCTTTCTGTAGGTCAGGGAGACGCTCCATGGGTTAGGGAAAGCTCCCACAGGTCAGGAACAGCTTCCATGGCCAGGGAGACATTCCATAGACCGGGAACAGCTTCCACAGACCAGGAACAGCTTCCGTAAACCAGGAAAAACTTCCACAGACCAGGAACAGCTTCCACAGACCAGGAACAGCTTCCAGAGACCAGGAACAGCTTCCATAAACCAGGAACAGCTTCCACAGACCAGGAACAGCTTCCACAGACTAGGAATAGCTTCCATAGACCAGGAAAAACTTCCACAGGCCAGGGAGACCTCCCAAAGATCTGAAACAACTTCCCAAGACCAGGAACAGCTTTCATTGACCAGGAACAGCTTCCATAGTCCAGGGTGACCTCCCAAAGACCAGGAACAACTTCCACAGATCAGGAACAGCTTCTACAGACCAGGTAGAGCTTCCACAGACCAGAAACAATTTCCATAGACCAGGAAGAACTTCCATAGTCCAGGGAGACCTCCAAAGACCAGGAACAACTTCCAAAAACCCAGGAGCAGCTTCCACAGACCAGGGAGACCTCCCAGAAACCAGGAGCAGCTCCCGCCGTGCCAGGCTGCTCCAGGGGCTGTTCCCGCAGGTGCTGATCTGGAACCTGGAGGTGGGCGAGCCGGTGAAGATGATCGACTGCCACACGGACGTGATCCTGTGCCTGTCCTTCAACACGGACGGCAGCCTGATGGCCACCACCTGCAAGGACAAGCGGCTGCGCGTGGTGGAGCCGCGCTCCGGAAGGGTCCTGCAGGTGGGGGACGGGTTTTAGGGAAAGAATCCCCTAAAATGGGTGGATGGGGAAGGTGCTGGATTGAATGGCACGAGGAGAAGGGTTTGGATTGGGTTTGGGGTTGGGTTGGGGTTGGGTTGAGATTGGGTTTGGATTGGGTTGGATTTGGTTTGGATTTGGGTTGAGATTGGGTTTGGACTGGGTTTGGATTTGGTTTGGATTTGGTTTGGGTTGGGTTTGGATTTGGTTTGGGTTTGGATAGGAACGTTGAGAAATGTCCCTCAGGATAATGGAAAAGAGGAGCCAAATCCTGGGAAAATTCCTGATGGTTTTTTAGAATGGGTTTTCCTGGAAAATCTGGGAGTCTTTATCCCAAAGGATCACGCAGTGTGGAGTTTGTAGGGTCAGGTTTGGGGTGTCGGGGCAAGGAAGGGCTGGAATTTGTCCAAGGAAAGTTCAGGCTGGAATTTCTCCATGGAAAAGGTTCTTAAACATTGGAATGGGCTGCCCAGGGGAGTTTGGAGTCCCCATTCCAGGGGAATTCCAAGGAATTCCTGGATGTGGCAGTTGGTTCAGACAGTGTTGATCTATCCCAGTTTGGATTCCATGATCTGGGAGCTCTTTTCCAACCTGAGTGATCTCGTGATCCATCCCAAAGGCTGGATCCTAAAGGAAAAATCCCCCCCGTGTAAAGGGGAAGGTCAGGATCCATCCCTGGTTTTGCAGGACGAGAGCCGGGGTTTGGGATGTTCCCAGTGGGATTGTTTTCCCGTGGGATGGAATCCGTTTCCCAGCCTGGTGGAGGGAAGGGCTTGGCCTCATCCCAAGCTGGAAGACTTTGATTCTGTTGTTAATTAGGGATTTGTGGAAAACGGTGGGAATGAAGGGGAAGGTGCCAGAAGTTCTCCCTGGTACTTGGGAAAACGGGAATTTCGGCTTGCCCAGGGGCAGGCGCCGAAGGACAGAGCTGGAATTCCCTTGGGATGAGCTGAGGGGAGCAAGGAAAGGCCTTTCCTGGGGTGAGAGCTGGGTATTCCAGGGGAATTCCAGGGCTCATTCCCACCTTGCAGGAGGCCAGCTGCAAGAACCATCGTGTCAACCGCGTGGTTTTCCTGGGAAGCACCAAACGGCTCCTGACCACGGGAGTGTCCCGCTGGAACACCCGGCAGATCGCCCTCTGGGACCAGGTGAGTGCCGGGATCCTGCTGGAATTCCTGCTCCATCCTCACTGGAATTCCCTCTCTGTTCCTGCCGGAATTCCTGCTCCATCCCCGCTGGAATTCCTGCTCCATCCCCGCTGGAATTCCTGCTCCATCCCCGCTGGAATTCCTGCTCCATCCCCACTGGAATTCCTGCTCCATCCCCGCCAGGATCCTGCTCTGTTACTATTGGAAATCCTGCTCTGCCCCTGCCAGGATCCCACCCTGTTCCCACTGGAATTCCTGCTCCATCCTTGCCCAGATCTCTGCTCCATCCCCACCAAAACCTCTGCTCCAACCCTGCCAGGATCTCACTCCATTCCCACTGGAATTCCTCCTCTGTCCCTGCCAGGATCCCTCTCCATTCTTGCTGGAATTCCTGCTTCATCCCTGCCGAAATTCCTGCTCCATCCCCGCCGGGATCCCGCTCAGCACCGCCGTGCGGACACGGCTAACCCCGGGATTTTCCCTTTTTCCAGGAGGATCTCTCCATGCCCCTGATCGAGGAGGAGATCGACGGGCTCTCGGGGCTCCTCTTCCCGTTCTACGACGCCGACACCCACATGCTGTACCTGGCGGGGAAGGTAGGGATGGAGGCACGGAGAGGCATTCCCAGAATTCCCAGAGGCATTCCCCCAGGGATTGGGGCTGGAATTTGTATCCTGGAAATGGTTTGTGTGGAAAGGGAGATTAAAACTCATCCAGTTCCGTGGATGTCCCTGCCATGGGACACATTCCTCCATCCCGGGGTGCTCCAGGCCCTGTCCAATCCAGGACATTCCAGGGACCCAGGGGCAGCCACAGCTTCTCTGGGAATTCCATCCCAGGGAACAATTCCTTCCCAATATATCCCATCCATCCCTGCCTTCTAAATGCTCCTAATCCTGGGTTGGTTTTTTTTTCCACCTTCTCATTTCCAAATCCATTCCCATCCCTCTTCCCTGCTGCTCCAGGGTGACGGCAACATCCGGTACTACGAGATCGGCTCGGAAAAGCCCTACCTGAGTTATCTCATGGAATTCCGCTCCCCGGCTCCGCAGAAAGGGCTGGGTAAGGGGGGAGGGGCTGCTGCTCCGATTCCCGGAGCACGGGGAAGGTGGATGGGGAAGGATGGGATGGCACAAGGGAAAAGGTTTGGATTGAATTGGGATTGGATTGGGTTTGGATTGGGTTGGGTTTGGATTGGGTTTGGATTGAGTTGAGATTGGGTTTGCATTGGATTTGGATTTGGTTTGGCTTTGGTTTGGATTGGGTTAAAGACTGGGATTTTCCATGCTGGGAATTGCACGGATGGCTGATCCCGGCGTTCCTGGTTTGGGATTTTCCATGCTGGGAATTGCCCGGATGGCTGATCCCGGTGTTCCTGGTTTGGGATTTTCCATGCCGGGAATTGCCCGGATGGCTGATCCCGGTGTTCCTGGTTTGGGATTTTCCATGCCGGGAATTGCACGGATGGCTGATCCCGGTGTTCCTGGTTTGGGATTTTCCATGCTGGGAATTGCCTGGATGGCTGATCCCAGTGTTCCTGGTTTGGGATTTTCCATGCCGGGAATTGCACGGATGGCTGATCCCGGTGTTCCTGGTTTGGGATTTTCCATGCCGGGAATTGCACGGATGGCTCATCCCAGTGTTCCTGGTCTGGGATTTTCCATGCCGGGAATTGCCCGGATGGCTGATCCCGGTGCTCCTGGTTTGGGATTTTCCGTGCTGGAATTGCCCGGATGGCTGATCCCAGTGTTCCTGGTTTGGGATTTTCCATGCTGGGAATTGCCCGGATGGCTGATCCCGGTGCTCTCCGCAGGGGTGATGCCGAAGCACGGCCTGGACGTCTCCGCCTGTGAAGTTTTCCGTTTCTACAAACTCATCACCCTCAAGGGGCTCATCGAGCCCATCTCCATGATCGTCCCGAGGCGGGTGAGTCCTGGGATGTGGGAATGAGCGGGATCCGGAATGTCTGGAGCCACGGAGATGCCCCACTTTGGCCAATCCCATGCATGGCTCTGTTCCCACCATCCCAGGACCTCTCCATCCTTACTCATCCCAGGGAATTTCACCCACAGTTTAACGGGAATGTTTTTAGGGAATGTTCCTCCAAGGGGTTGGTCTCACCTGAGGTTTGGGAGTTTTTGGGAAAGTCTCTCCTGGACTGGGGTTTTCTGGGAAGCAAATCCAGCTGCTGGCCAGGGCTGGGTGGAGGACAAGATCCCAGGTCCTCTGCTCTAGCCAGCACTTCCCAAATTTCCTCGCTGTGCCTGGAGTTTCCCAACTATCCAGGTGTTTATTCCCTCTGTGGGGGAGGGAATTATTCCCCCGGGCCCAGGGAGCAGATTCCCGGATCCCATTGCTCTTCTCTTCCCGTTTTCCCAGTCGGAGACGTACCAAGAGGACATTTATCCCATGACTCCGGGCACGGAGCCGGCCCTGACCCCGGATGAGTGGCTCAGTGGGGTCAACAGAGGTAAAACCACCAGGGGAGTATCCCAAAAATATCCGGGATGTGGGAAAGGGCCGCCGCATCCCGCTGATCCGCCGGCTCTCCCGCAGATCCCATCCTGATGTCGCTGAAGGAGGGATACAAGAGGAATTCCAAGATCGTCTTCAAGGCGCCGGTGAGGGAGAAGAAGAGCGTGGTGGTGAACGGGATCGACCTCCTGGAGAACGTCCCGCCCCGCACGGAGAACGAGGTGGGGCAGCCCTGGGGTGGGAATGGGGGATGAGCCTGGAAAGGCACCGGTGTCCATCCCAATGGAGGTGGGAATGTGGGATCCCTCCAGGGATGGGAGCCCGGGATCCATCCCACGACCCTTTCCCATGGTGAGAATGTGGGATCCATCCCATGGTGGGATCCTGAGATCCATTCTGTGACCTTTTCCCATGGTAGGATCTTGGGATCCATCCCATGACCCTTTCCCATGGTGGACACCTTCTCCAGGGACACTTCCCACTATCCCAATCTGCTCCAACCTGGCCTTGGACATTCCAGGGATCCAGGGGCAGCCACAGCTTCTCTGGGAATTCCAGGCCAGCCCCTCTCCATACTCACAGGGAGGAATTCCTTCCCAAAATCCCATCAAAATCTCCCACTCTTCAGTTCAAATCCATCCCTCATCCCCAAAACCAGCCAAGTCACGGCCCATTCCCAGCACGGATCTGGGACCGGCAGGAAGCCAAATCCCGGGATGAGCCGGTGTGATCCCACCAGCTCCATCCCTTCATCTCCATCCTCGTTTTCCAGCTGCTCCGGATGTTCTTCCGGCAGCAGGACGAGATCCGGCGGCTGAAGGACGAGCTCTCGCAGAAGGACATTCGGATCCGGCAGCTGCAGCTGGAATTAAAGAACTTCCGGAACAGCCCCAAGAACAATTGACTCCGGGGACGTTTTCTAAAGAAATCCCTTTGTTTCTACTCCCCGATTCCTTGGATCCAACTCACCCAGAACACAATTCCGGGATCCGCCGAGAGCCTGGAATCACGTCCTGCGCGTCTTGTCCGGCACTAATCCCGCTCTAACCTGATTCCTGGGAAAGCCTGGAGGCTCCCAGGAGCCGCGTCCTGTCCGTCGGGATGAGCCAGCCCGGGGTGGATTCCCGGGGTGGATTCCCGGGAAAAGCGCCAAGCTTCCTTGCTATTAATTTTGGGGTTTTTTTTCCTATGCAAAAATGTGACAGTGGGAGCGGAACTGGAAAAAGGGGCGGGAAGTGGGAAGGGCTTGATCGTCAAAGGGGGTTTCCGTGTGGGAATCCGGGATCCTTCCCGTGCTGGGAAACTGGGATTATTCCCGTGGTGAGAACTTGGGAACATTCTCATGGTGGGAAACTGGGATCGTTTCCATGGTGGGATCTTGGGATCATTCCCGTGCTGGAAAACTGGGATCATGGGAACAGGACAGGATTGATCCTGTGGTGGAAAACTGGGATCCTCCCCACAGTGGGAGCCTGGAATCCATCCCATGACCCTTTCCTGTAGTGGGAAATCTGGGATCATTTCCATGGTGGGAACTTGGGATCATTCCCATGGCTGGAATCTGGGATCATGCCCATGGTGGGAACTTGGGATTATTCCAGGGGGTTCTGCCCCAGGGATGGATCCCAAGGGATGGATTCCAAGGAATGGACCCTGAGGATGGATCCCAAGGGATGCACTTGGAGCTTGCCGGGCTCGGCACATTGGACAATCCCAGGATTGCTGGAGTTTCCCGGAGCACAGGGAACGACACCAGATCCCGTCGGTTTTCCCTGGAGATCTCAATCCCAGCTGAAATTGCCGGTGTTCCCGGAGCGGGTCCGTCCCATCCGTGTCCCGCGTTCCCGGCGTTCCCCGCTGCGTTCCATGTGCTGCCATTCCCGATTATTTATGCTCCCGCGGGACAGTGATGGAATAAAATCTTTTCTGGATACCACAACCGAGTTCCCGCTTTTCCTTCTCCATCCCAGGGCTCTGCAGGAGGAGTTTGGGAAGATCCCAAGGAAAATTCTGGGATGAGCTCCTCTGGAGCTGGGTGGGGGGAGCAGCTGAAGATGGATCCTGGAATCTAGCATGGATCCTCTTCCCGACATTCCCTGCTCATCCCGACATTCCCGCTTAGGATCCAGCTCATTCCAGAGGGAGGAAGACAATGGATGAAGCTCCACATCCCAAAGGAGCATTCCTTGGAATCCTGAGCTCCTCATTCCCAACCTGCCAAAGGCAGGAGAGGATTTTCCAGGAGAAGGGCTCCAAGTTTTCCTGGGATAAACCCCCAGAATCCCCCATTCCCGAGGGAAAACATTCCAGAAGCTTCCACTCAACCCCAACCTCTCCCTGGGCTTCATCCAAAGGATTTTAGGGAGCCAAAGGTGCTAGAAATCCCAGAATTCCCACTTTTCCAGGGCTGTAATCCCTTCTTTTTGGGGTGCTAAAAAGATCTGGGAATTCCCAGTTTTCCAGAGCTGCCATTCCTTGTTTTTCCCGGCAATAATTCCAGAGGAGGGATTTGTATCAAAAGCTTTATTGAAATTCCTCAAAGCCAAACAGACAAAAACTCCAAAGGTGGCTCTGCCGGGCCCCCCAAATTCCCAAAAAACCCCTGGAGCCGTTGGATTTCTACACCCAGAAGCTTTCCTAGGAAATCCAAGTCACTTCCAAAGGGATTTTTTTCCCCCACGGGATCTGTACATTCCCCAAGGATTTTCCGGGCTTTTTTTTTTGCCTCCCATAAAATAAGAAAATACAATTTTCAGGAATTTCCATGGAATTTCATTTCTCCTGGAATTCCTGGCTTTCTGGGTTGGAAAAATTGGGATTTTCCAAGTGTTTTTTTTCTCCCTGGATTAGCGGCAGAATTCCAGAGGGAGCTGATTGGGAAAGGGGGAAGGAGTTGGTTTATTCCAAGGTTGGGCAATTTGGGATATTTTTTTATAGAGATTCCCATTTTTTTTTCCATGCCTGCCATTTCCAGGGGTTTGGCTGCACTGGAGCCACGAAAATTCCCAAGAATTCCCCAAAAAAATTCTCCTAAAAACCCAGAAAACTCCCCCAAAATAATAATATCTTTAAAAAAAAAATCCAAACAACCTAAAATTCCCTCCCAAATTAAAGGAAAACTGGGAACACACAACACACAGGGATCGCAAAGTCACCAGCTCCGAGCCCATCCCCAAAAATCCAACATTCCCAAAAAACAAAAAAAACCCCAACCTTTGTTTGGTCGCTATTTACAAAGAGGGAATTCCCAAAGTTGGGAAAATTGGGGAAAAGGGGGCTGGAAATGGCGACATTCCCAAAAAAAATCCCAACCCACAGAGCAAGGCACCATTGCCACCCCAGGGAGGAGGCCTGGCTGCCATTCCTGAAAAAAAACCAAAAACAAAACCACCTTGGATTTGGGAATGGCAGAGGTGGGAAAATCCCGGCTCATCCGTGGATTTCAACTCGGTTTTCTCCTCGTTTTGCTTCCGTGATGTCCAAGCTCCAAGAATTCCCAACTCGGTGGATCCTACTCATCAACTCTCGCAGTTCCAGGGGGATCGAAGGGAAAAAAAAAAAAACAAAACAAAAAAAGAAAAGATCCAAGAGGGAAAAAAAAAATAAAAAAAAAAATTCCCAAAGAATCGGAGGAGGAGCGGCAGTAAAAATAGGATTTTATTCCCTTCCCACCCTCGCTGCTCCCGCTCGGTTCCCACAGCAACGTTACAATCCGGAAAAAAAAAACCAAAAAAAAAAAACCAAAAAAAAAACCAGGAAAAGAAAAGGAAATCCAAAGGGTCGGGAGTGGGAAAAGGGGGAATTCCGGGATAAAAACAGTCAAATCACAAGAGGGAATTTTTTTTTCCAGGGAAAAAGCCGCTCAGTCGTCCTCATCCCCCTCATCCTCAGGCTCTCGTTTCCTCTTCTGGCCCCGCTCTTCCTCTGGGAATAATAAAAAAAAGGAGAGAATTCCCGTTATTCCAGGAGCCACATTCCTGCTTTTCCGTGGGAATTCCCATGGAACTGAGGTGGTTTTTTTTCCTTAGGGAAAAGTGGGATCATACCGGGCTCCTCCTCGTCCTCCTCGTCGTCCACCTCGCCGTCGTTGTAGCCTTCCTCATCCTCCTGGAATTCCGGGAAAAAACGGGATGAGGAGCTTGGGATCAGCCCAGGAGCTTTCCCCAAATCCCGTTTTCCAAGGAGGGAAAGTCTTTGGAATATCCTCAGCGAGGACTTTCCCAGAATTTCAGTGTTTTAGGAGCTGGCACTGAAATCCCAGGGAATCAATCCCTAATGTGGGAATGTGCCATTCCTGAGTTTAGGAAAACGGGGCTGGGATTTATGGGAGTGGGAAAAGCTGGATTTATCCAGAGCCTCTGAGTGGGATTGAGGAGGCTCAAGAATATTCCAGAGGGGCAGGAGAGGGAAAAAAACCTCCTGGAATCCTGGTTTCCCATTCCCTGCTCCAATTCCATTTTTCCCCCCTATAATCCCAGTCTTCCTTCCACAATCCCATTTTCCCTCCTCCCATTCCCTATTTTCCTTCCTCCAATCCCCTTCTCCTCCCTCAATCCCATTTCCCTCTCCATTCCCTATTTTCCTTCCTCCAATCCCATTTTCCTTCCTCCCATCCCTTTTTTCCCCCCCCATAATCCCGTTTTCCCTGGTCCCATCCCATTTTTCCCCTCCATTCCCATTTTCCTCCCTCAATCCCATTTCCCTCCAAATCAGATTTTTCCCCTCCAATCCCATTTCCCTCTAAATCCCATTTTTCCCCTCCAATCCCATTTTTCCCATCCCAAACTTCGCCCTAGAATCCCTCAAACCCCACATTTCCCTCCCGGCAGGAATTCCAAGGCTCACCTCCTCCTCTCCGCTCACATCCTCCTCCTCCCCTTCCTCCTCCTCCTCCTCATCCTCCTCGTCCTCCACTACCTGAGCGTCGTCGTCGTATTCCTCCTCTGGGAAAACAAAACAATCCGTGGGAAAAGGGGATTGGGGGTTCTTTTTTCATTAATTCCACCCCGAAATCTGGGAATCTGAGCAGGGAATTCCTTAGGGAGAGCAGAGGGTTGGCAGGAGCTCTTCCCAAATCCGTGTTTTTTCTGGAATGGCAGCAAAGGGTGGCAATGGTGCCTGGATCCGTGGGGGGTTTTTTTGGGAATGTTGCCATTTCCAACCTCTTTTCCCCAATTTTCCCAACTTTGGGAATTCCCTCTTTGTAAACAGCGACTAAACAAAGGTTGGGGGTTTTTTTTGGGAATGTTGGATTTTTCGGGATGGGCTCGGAGCTGGTGACTTTGTGATCCCTGTGTTTTGTGTGTTCCCAGTTTTTCTTTAATTTGGGAGGGAATTTTAGGATTTTTTGGGATTTTTTTTTTTTTGAGAGAGAGTTTTCTGGGTTTTTAGGAGAATTATTTGGGAATTCTTGGGAATTTTTGTGGCTTCAGCGTGGCCAAACCCCTGGAAATGGCAGGCCTGGAAAAAAAGTGGGAATCTCTATAAAAAATATAAAAAAAAAAAGAACTCTGCTTTTCCAGGAATGGATGGAGCAGAACTTCCCAATCATCCATCAAGACCTTCCCATGGACACAAAATTCCAGCCTTTTAGGTGATTCCCAAAAGGAAAGCCCCCAAACCAAACAGAAACCCTGGAAGTGCCAAGCCCCTGGAGCGTTTTCCATGTGTTTGGGAGCTTTTGGGAACCTTCCCAGAGTTTCCCACTCAGCATTCCAGGGAAAAGTGCACATCCAGCTTTTCTGCTTCTGCTGTGCCGCTGGGATGGGAGAATCCAGTAAATTCCCTGGGATCAGCTGGATCCTCACCCTGGGATGGCTCTGGGAGCAGCCAGGGAAAGGTGAATTCCCTGGAATTCCCTGGAATTCCATCCAGGCTGTTCCTTCCTCAGAGCTGGGATAGAACTGCAGCTCCCTAGTGTTTCCCACACACTTCCCTCACAGAGCAGCTCCCCTAATTCCTGCTTTTTTTCCACGCCCATGGAAATCTCTTTCCTATGAGAATTCCCACAATTCCAATTCCTTCTCATCCCCTCTTCCCATAAATCCTTCCCTTGGTTCCTTCCTGATCCGTCCCTCCCCTCCATCCCCAGAGGGAGGAATTTTCCATTTTGAATTTTCCATTTTGGATTTTCCAGTTTGGCCACCTCCTCCCCTCATTTCCCTGGGGATGCAGGAGCCCCAGGGAGCACTTCCTCCCCGTACCATCCTCATCCTCCTCCTCGTCGTCCAGCCCCTCCACGTATCCCTCGGCGTCCGAATCCGGCGGCTCCTTGTCGTCCCGGTCTTTCACTAGGGATAAAACTGAGGAAGTTGCTCCTTCAGGCCCTGCCCAGCTCCTTCCCACCATTCCCTCAGCTCCTTCCCACCATTCCCTCAGCTCCTTCCCACCATTCCCTCAGCTCCTTCCCACCATTCCCTCATTTCTTTGGCATATCCCAGGTCTTTTCCCTCGTTCCTTCCCCTCCTTCTTTCAGCTCCTTCTCCTCATTCCTTCTCTTCATTTCTTTGGCATATCCCAGGTCCTTTCCCTCATTCCTTTGGGATATCCCAGGTCCTTTCCCTCATTCCCTCAGCTCCTTCCCCTCATTCCTTTGGGATATCCCAGGTCCTTTCCCTTATTCCTTTGGGATATCCCAGGTCCTTTCCCTCATTCCCTCAGCTCCTTCCCCTCATTCCTGCATTTCTTTGGGATATTCAGGTCCTTTCCCTCATTCTTTCAGCTCCTTCCCCTCATTCCTTTGGGATATCCCAGGTCCTTTCCCTCATTCCCTCAGCTCCTTTCCCTCATTTGATTCCCTCATTTCTTTGGGATATCCCAGGTCCTTCCCCTCATTTCTTTGGGACACCCAGTTCCTTCCCCTGATTCCTCTCCCTCATTCCCTCAGGACACTGAGGTCCTTTCCCTCATTTTTTTGGGGAGTTCTTCCCCTTTATCCTTTTCCCTCAGGACACACAGGTCCGTATCCCACCATTCATTCAGGACAATGAGGTCCTTCCCCTCGTTCCCTCAAGTTCCTTCCCCTCATCAATTCCTTCCCCTTGTTCCTTTGGGACACCAAGATCCTTCCCCATATTCCATCAGGTCTCTTCCCTGATTCCTTCAGGATGCCGAGGTCCTTTCCCTCATTCCTCCCTTCAATTCCCTCATTCCTTCCCTCAGGTGCTTCCCCTCATTCCTTCCCTTATTCCTCCCCTCAATGCCCTCATCCCTTCCCCTCATTCCCTCACTCCTTTCCCTCAGGTCCTTCCCCTCACTCCCTCAAGCCCTTGACCTCATTTCCTCACTCCTTCCCCTCATTCCCTCAGGTCCTTCCCCTCATTCTCTCAGATCCTTTCCTTCATTCCTTCCCCTCATCCCTTCCCTTTATTCCCTCACTCCTTCCCTTGATTCCCTCATCCCTTCCCCCTCAATTCCCTTGCTCCTTCCCCCATTCCCTCACTCCTTCCCCTCATTCCTTCATCCCTTTCCCTCATCCTTTCCCTTTATTCCTCCAGGTCCTTCCCCTCACTCCCTCATCCCTTCCCTCATTTCCCCACTCCATCTTTTCATTCTCTCAAATCCTTCCCCTCATTCTCTCAAATCCTTCCCCCTCATTCCCTCATCCCCTATTCCTTCCCTCACACCTTCCCCCATTTCCTCACTCCCTCATCCCTTTATTCCCTCACTCCTCTCCTCACTCCATATTTCTTCCTTCATCTCTTCCCCTCATTCCCTATTCCTTCCCCTCACTCCCTCATCCCTTCCCTCATTTCCCCACTCCATCTTTTCATTCTCTCAAATCCTTCCCCTCATTCCCTCACTCCTTCCCCTTATTCCCTCACTCCTTCATCCCCTATTCCTTCCCTCACTCCTTCATCCCCTATTCCTTCCCTCACTCCTTCCCCCATTTCCTCACTCCCTCATTCCCTATTCCTTCCCCTCACTCCCTGATCCCTTCCCCTCATTCCCTCGCTCCTCCCCTCACTCCGCATCTCTTCCTTCATTCCTTGCCCCACTCCTGCCCTCGTCCCCTCCAGCTTCCTCCCCGTACCGTCCTCATCCTCCTCCTCATCATCCAGCCCCTCCACGTATCCCTCGGCGTCGGAGTCCGGCGCCTCCTTGTCGTCCCTGTCGTAGCCGTCCAGGTACGTCAGCTGCGGCAGCAGCTTGAACACGTTTTCTCTGTAGTCGTTCAGGTTGGTCACCTCACAGTTGAACAGGTCTAAGCTCTTCAGGTTTTCCAACTTTTTCTGGGGGAAAACAAAGGAATTCTCAAGGTTTGGCGGGTCAGGAGTTCCCTCGGAAGGGAAGGATCTCACAGGGAACGCGCTCGAGGGGGGTTTTGGGGTTTGGGGGGGGAAAGGCTCTCCCTGGAGTGCTGCAGCTCCCAAACCCACAGGGGTAAGGGGAGAATTATCCCCAAATTATCCCAGATCCAGGAATAGGAGCTGACGTCCAGGCAATTGTCCCAAAGGAATTCTTGCAGACGGAAGCAGGAATGGAGCATTTGCTAAGAGAGGTTTAAAAACCAGAATGATTTAGAACTTTGCTAAGAGAGGTTTAAAAAACAGAGCGCTTTTTCCTCAGCCTCTGGGAAATGAAATGGATCAGGAATTCAATTCCTGGGGTTTTTGGTGGGATTTAGGGAGGTTTTCTGGGCCAGGAATTCCCTCCAAAGGGAAGGAGCCCACGAGGGATGTGCTTGAGGGATTCCCCCGGGTGTTTTGGGTCTTTTTATTTGGGGTTTGGGGTGGGAAAGGCTCTCCCTGGACTCCTGCAGCTCCCAAATCCAAAGGAATAAGGGGAGAATTATCCCAAAATTATCCCAGATGCAGGAATAAGAGCTGATGTCCAGGCAATTCTCCCAAAGGAATTCTTGCAGATGGAAGCAGGAAAGGAGCATTTGGACTAATGCTAGAAGAGGCTTAAAAAATGGAATTATTTTTCCTTAGCCTCTGGAAAAATGAAAAAACACATGGAAATTGAATAGGAATTTAATTCCTGGGGGGTTTGGGGAATTTTTTTGTGGGGAAGAAATCTGCACTGCCCACAGAACTTGGAAATCCTAATTATAAAACCCAAAGGAACTGGGTATTTCTCTCAGGCTGATCCACAGATAACAAACATCAACTCTTAAGGAATATCTCCCTTTAATGTGGAAATCATTCGGGGAAAAAAGCCTGGAAATGGGAAAACTGGGAGCAGTTCCAGGCTTCTCCATGAGTTTACCAGCTCCATCTTTTCCGTGTGCTGCAGGAAAGGAGATGCAGGAAGGATTTTAATGGGAATTCTTGTGCCTGGAGACGGCTCCGGAGCCTGCGGAATCCTGGGAAGAAGCCGCGGTGATTCCCACCGGGAATGGGGGAGCCCGGCCCCGCAGCCACTAGAGGGAAGCAGCGGCTCACCGGGAACGGGGACAGGGGTTTGGGATACCGGGAAGGAATGAGGAGAGGGAGGATCGGGCACAGATTCCAGGAGTGACATTCCCTGCAAGCGCCCAAGGAGCAACCTGGGATAGAGGCAGGAATTCCAAAGGGTTTGGAACGGGATGAATCCCATTCCTTGGAGCAAAACCAACCTCCCAGGACTTGGGCAGCAATAACTGGGATATGGGGATGGAATGAAGGAGAGGAAAGGCCCTGGCACAGATTCCAGGAGTGACATTCCCTGCAAGTGTCCAAGGAGTAACCTGGGATAGAGGCAGGAATTCCAAAGGGTTTGGAACAGGAGGAATCCCATTCCTTGGAGCAAAACCAACCTCCCAGGACTTGGGCAGCAGGAGGAGCAGCAATAACTGGGATTTTGGGATGGAATGAAGGAGAGGAAAGGCCCTGGCACAGATTCCAGGAGTGACATTCCCTGCAGGTGCCCAAGGAGCAACCTGGGATAGAGGCAGGAATTCCAAAGGCCTTGGAACGGGATGAATCCCATTCCTGTGGGAGCAATCCCGACTCACCAGAGGTTCTATTGTCCCGAGATCTTTGATTTTGTTGCCACTTAGGTTTAGGTGCGTGAGGTTCGGACACTTCTCTGCCAACACTTCCAGGCCTCCTGAGATTCTGTTGTCGCTCAGCTCGAGCTGCAAAAAAAAAACAAACCCAAAAAAAAAACATCCTCAAAAAAATAAAAATCCCATCTGATCCCATCCCAGCTGCTTTTCCACCCGTGGAGGATGAGGGGGGAAAAAAAAAAGGAAGGATTTGGCTCGGGAAGGTGGGATTTACCTTCTTGAGTTTGTTTAACTTTGGTAAGTTTGCGACTGAGGTTAAGCCGACGTTGATTGTGCTGAGGAATTCCAGCTCCTCGAACTCATCCGTGAGGCCCTCGATTTTCCCCTCGTACGACCTGCAGTTGTCCAGAACCAGCTCTTTCACCTGCAAGAAGGGTGAGAAATCCGGGGGAAGAGGTAAGGAATTAGAAGGAATCAGTGAGAATCAGGAGGTTTTTCAGCACAGAGGAGGTCGAGGTGGTGTTGAGAGGAGAGGGAAGATCGAGGCGGTGCTCCCGATCCTACACACTGAGGGGAAAAAAAACCACCCCAAAAAGTCCCAAAATAAACTCTCAAACTGCTCCTGGGGGTGAAATTTAGAGAGAAAACTCCCCCCCAAAAAAATAAGGAAAATATGTGGATCTTTTCCCTCAATGCAGTAAAATTATCAGGATTCTCCAGAGGATCCATTTGGGATAAATAAAGTTTTTTCCCCTCATGTCCCCCAAGCTCACACTGAGGGACAAACAGCACTGCTGACCCCACACACCGAGGGACCCTAAAAACCCTCCTAAAATTCCCTAAATAAATTCCCAAACCGCTCATTGGGGTGAAATTTAACTGGAAAATATGTGGATTTTTTTCCCCTCAATGGTGTTTAATTGTCAGGATTCTCCAGAGGATCCATTTGGGATAAATAAAGTTTTTTCCCCTCATGTTCCCCAAGCTCAGACTGAGGGACTGCTGATCCTACACACTGAGGGGAAAAAAACCCCAAAATAAATTCCCAAACCACTCATTGGGGTGAAATTTAGCTGGGAATAAATCTTGGATACAAAGTAAAACCCTTTAGCACCAAGGCAAATGACCCAACTGCCTGTTTTTTTTTTCCTTTTAATTTGCATTTTTTTAGAATCTTGGAATATTTGGGGTGGGAAAAGTCTTTAAAGGTCATCCCATTCCAACCTCTCCGAGGAGATTTTTTGGGAAGGCTGTTTCCTCCCCACTTTTCAGGGAGTTGCCACATTCCCTCCTTTTCCCGTTTCCAGCACTGGGCAAAGGCACAAATCCATGGAGAAAACTCCTGGAATCCAAGAGGTTTGGAAAGTTTGGAGGAGTTCAGAGATAGTTTGGGAAGAGCAGAGCACATTCCCAACCCTTCCCAAGAGTGACACTGTGTGGGTTTCACCTCCCTGAATCCCAGGAAACAGCAGCATTCCAAACAAAATTCCAGGATGGCTCCTGGAATCCCCCAAGGAAATCCAGGTGTGCCAAAGGAGGAGGAACTGGATTTGTGGGATTTTTCCCAACACTCCACAGCCCTCTGCCCTCCATTCCCTCTCCACAAAAATCTGGGAATTTCAAGGAGGAGAAGCCTTGGGAGAGGCTTTCCACAGCACTTCTAACAGGGAATTTTTCCAAGGATTTTTCTCCTCTAAAATTCCAACCGGAGGGGAGAAATTCCCGGAATTTCCCATTCCAATCCCACCTGGAATGTGACCAGAGCAAGAAAAGCTTGGATGAGCTTCCCTCCTCAATCCTGGGATCACCAGAGCTCCTCCAAAGCCTCCGATGAGCCAATCCCTGCTCCAAGATCATCCCAAAAATCCCCCAAAGCTCCAGCACCGAATTGAAACAATTAACAAACAAAATTCCAGCTGCAATTTCGAGCTCCCCACGATCCAACCCCACGGCAGCTCCGAGTGATCCCATTCCTGGCGGAAAACAGGGAAGGATTCCATGGAATAGCTCCCAGCAGCTGCTCTGTGTCACAGCTCCGGAGCTCTTCCAGGTTTTCCAGAACCTTTGGAATTGTGCCCAGGGCAGGGAGGGCAGCAGGTGCCATGGCCAGCGGCCACTGGGAATTCCCATTCCATGGATTTCCCATTCCAGGGGATCCTCATTCCATGGCATTTCCCATTCCAGGGGATCCTCATTCCATGGGATTTCCCATTCCAGGGGATCCTCATTCCATGGCATTTCCCGTTCCAGGGGATCCTCATTCCATGGATTTCCCATTCCAGGGGATCCTCATTCCATGGCATTTCCCATTCCAGGGGATCCCCATTCCATGGCATTTCCCATTCCAGGGGATCCTCATTCCATGGCATTTCCCATTCCAGGGATCCTCATTCCATGGATTTCCCATTCCAGGGATCCTCATTCCATGGCATTTCCCATTCCAGGGGATCCTCATTCCATGGGATTTCCCATTCCAGGGGATCCTCATTCCATGGCATTTCCCATTCCAGGGGATCCTCATTCCATGGCATTTCCCATTCCAGGGGATCCTCATTCCATGGCATTTCCCATTCCAGGGGGTCCTCATTCCATGGGATTTCCCATTCCAGGGGATCCTCAGCTGCTCAGGAATGAGGAGCTGACCTGGAGCAGGGAAAGGAGAATTCCCAAAGTTTTCCATCCTTCAACAGCGGATGGAATTCCTTCCCCAAACCCCACAGATTTGGGATATGGATGCAGCTCTCCAGGGCTTTTTTTTGGGAATATCTGGGATGGGATAAATTGACTCCTGAGGCCAGCCAGGATCCTTGGGACACACGCTCCATTCCCACCACCTCATTCAACCAGAATTCCAACCTGGGATCTGAGAATCCTTGGAAAACACCACTAAGCCAATCCCACCACTTTTCCAGGATGAAACCTTTCCCGGGAACACCAAATTCCCATTGGGAATATCCGAGGTGGGATAAATTGATTTCCAACCACTCAAGTCATCCCTGAGCATCTCCTGGTGGGAACGTGCTGGGAAGAGAATCCCAAAAATTCCAGCTGTTGGAAAATGGCCACGGAACATGACCCAATTCCCGGGAAATCCAGCAGCCCAAATCCATGGAAATCCTGGGAATTGTGCGGCCTGGAGAATCCCACATGGATATTGGGATCAGGAGCAGAATTCCACCAGCACCTTTAGGGATGGAAGGGACACCGCAGCTGCCGGGGATTCCTGGGAATATTTTAGGATTTCTCCAAGCTCCAATTTCTGGGAATTCCTTCCATCCAAGAAATCCTGTTCCCAGCTGGAATCCAGGATTCCTGAGGCCAGCCAGGATCCCTGGGACACACGCTCATCCAACTGGAATTCCAACCAGGAATCCAGAGGAAAAACTGGAAAAATGAAGGGAATGCAGCCATCAATCCAACCTTTCCTGGGAACACCAAATTCCCATCCCAGGAAGCTCCAAGAGGACTCCAAACTCATCCCGGCTTTCCCAAAATTCCCGTGGGAATTCCTCCTCTTGCCGCTCGACTTCCTTGGGAAAATCCCACCAGGAATTGAAACTTCCACTGTTCTGGGATCTCTGAGGTTGGGAAAACACACCCAGGATTGATGGAGCCTCCAAAGCTGTCACATCCAGGAATTCCTGGGATGTTTCCAGGGATGGGAATTCCACCAGAGCGGCCTCTTTCCAATGTTTTATTCCCCTTTTCCATGGAAAAAATTCCCGCTGATGTTTGACCCAAGGCTCCCCTCTCATCCTGCCCCTGTTCCCTGGGAGAACATCCCAACAGCTGCTCCTCCTGGGGATCAGCAAGGGATTTTTGGAAAATTCTTTCTTAATCCTCCTTTTTTTTTTCCAGGAAAAACCAGGGAAAAAAAGCCAAAGTCTCTCCAATCCACGGGACTGGATTTGATCCATCAGGGATCAAACTTTGATTTTTATTCCCAATATTCTCACACCTCGTTCTTTTTTTTTTTTTCTTTCCCCCTTGGAAATTTAAATTTCAGAGGGGAACAGTGGGAAAAAAATCTGTGGAAAATTTCCTTTCCAAATTCAAAATACATTAAAAAAGGAGCTTTTTCTCTCAGTTGTTTTTCCCAATTTTCCTTTGGGTTTGTTTTTTTGGGTTTTTTTTGTATTCTGTTGGATTTGGGATTTGCCTCCTGAGGAATTCCCCTTTTTTTGGGAAATTCCAAATGTTCTGATGGAATTTGGGGCTGATCAAGGAATTTTCTTCCCACGTTAAATCAAAATTTTAATAAATTTTTTAATTTTAATAATTTTAACCCCCCTCAACCTGCCCCTGCTTCCCAATATCTGGATTTTTTCATGGGAACGAGCAGAGGAAGTGCCAAAATCTGCCCAGGAGAACACTTCCTGAAGGAAATTAGCAGGAATTAATTAATCATAATTAAAATCATATTAATAAGAGAAATAAAAACATCGTTTTGCTGTGATTCGTAACTTTAATGGGACAAAAAGTGAAAATTTCTGCGGGAAAAAAACTTCCTGAGCATCCAAAAATCCCAAATCTTCCAGCACTAAAATCCACATTTTTCCCTGACACTGAATTAATATTTTTAAAAAGGGAAAATTAAAAAAAAATGAAACTACAAAAATGAGAACTGAGGAAGGAATTTCTCCACAGAATCCACCTGAGGATATTTTTTCGGATGTCGTATTAACCAGGACGTGACTTTCTGGGATTATCCGATGGGAAAACCAAAAAAATTCCATGGGAAAAGAGGAAATCCAGGTGGAAAACATCCCCAAAGCAGCTCAGGAAAAAAAAAAAAAGGCACAAATCCACATCCAGGAGTTTAATTCTCACTTCAGGGTAAATTAAACCATAAAACAACACAGAATTTAAGGAAATCCCCCAAAACTCAGGAAGGGGGGGGGATTTTCCCAGGATTTCTTGAAATTCCACATAAAATTGGGAAGCAATAAGGACAAAACTAAGGGAAACAACTCCCCAAACTCCTCCTGCCCAGCCCCAAAAAACTTCTTAAAACCCAGCAATAAATGACTTTGGCGTCAATATTCCAGAGGGTGGAATTCGCAGGATTTTCCTGGGATTTTTTTTTTTTTTTAAAGGAACAAAATCCTTTTTTAAAGGAACAAAACCTCATTCCCTAAAACCCACGTGCGCGCAAACTCGAAACACAACAACATTCCCAGCTGGAATTCCCAGCCCTTTGCTTAAAAACAATCCTGGAAAATCAGGATTTAGAACAGTTTGAGGAGGGATAAAAGCATAGAATTCCCTAAAAATCCCAAAGATTAAGCGGGGAAAGGTGAAATTATCCCGATTTTCCAGCTCTAAGGAACAGGGAATTCCCTTCAGCTCCGAGTTTTCCCAACTTTTTTTTTTGGTTTAAAAAAAAAAAAAAAAAAAGTGAGGTAAAAGTCAGCGGAAACAGCCCAAAAATCCAAGCGTGGAAAAGAAAAGGGGGAAATTTGAGTTTATCCCTTTGGAGGATGTTTTTTGAAACCAGCGTTTAAAAAATAAAAATAAAAAAGGGGGGAAGAAAATCTCCCACAGCGCCGAGGGGGGGTGAAGCGAAAGGAGGGGCAAAAAAAAAGAGGAAAAATAGAAAAGTAGTTTTAAAAGCGTGGAAAAAAAAAAAGAAAAAAAATTAAAGATTGGAGGGGGGGGGGAAAGAAGAAAAAAGAGGGGGAAATGAGGAGAAAAACAGGATGAAAAGGAGCAAAAAGCCCGCGGCGGCCTCCCCTCAGGGCCCTGCCCAGGAAGGAGGCGGATTCTCCGCTCCTCACCCCGCAGAACCGCGGCGCCCTTCCTCCCTCCCGCCGCCGCGACCAATCAATAAAACCCCATTTTTAAACCGCTTTTTTTTTTTTTCTCGGTTAGATTTTTGTTTGTTTAAACCTCAGCACCGCCTTTACGAAAAAAAAGAAAGAAAAAGAAAAAAAAAACCAAAAACCTGTCTCTCTCCCCTCCCGCGCGCCCGGCGACAAAATGGCAGCGCCGCCCGCCCCACAGCCCGTCATGTCGGGAGGGCCCCGCCGCAAAACCACCGCAGCGCCTCAATGCCCGGCGCCGGCCGGGCTCCCTCCTGCCCCCGCGGGACCGCGGGCACCACCGGCGGCGGCAGGAGGAGGAGGAGGAGGAGAAGGAGGAGGAGGAGGCGGTGAGAGGAAGGCGGGGAGCGCCGGTACAGAGGGGGGGACGCGGCACACAGAACATGGCGCCGCGTCCTACTTGCTGCGCCTCACGGAACTCAGCGCCTCCGGTCATCGGCGAGCAACGGAGTTTGCTTTTTTTCCTTTCCCCCTTTCTTCTTCCTCTCATCTAAACCTCCAGGTTTTTGGTCGTCCTCCTCCTTCTCTTCTTCCTCCTCCTCCTCCTCCTCCTGCTGGCTCAGGAGTGTTTTGGTTTGTGGTGTTGCTTTTTTTTTTTTTTAAAGTTGAAAGCGCAGCTTCCGCCGCCTCTCGGCCGCCTTTGTCAGCCCCCTGCACCCTGCCGGTGCCCGGAGCACAGCGCGCCCGCCTCGGCCGCCGCCTCCCGCCCCAGCGCTGAGGTACGTTCACCCTCCGCTTCTCCCTTCCCTCAGCCTCCGCCGGCTCCGGGGAAAGGCGGCGGAGCTCGGGAAAAACCTCCCCGGGGCAGCCCCGAGAGCCCGGCGGCCTTTGGGGGAAGCTTGAAAAGGGGAAGGGGCTTCCCCCTGCGCGGCTTCGCCTCCCGCCCACTCTTTTTTTTTTTTCCTTTTTTTTTTTAGTGGTTTTCTTATTTTTTCTCCCCTCACCCGTTATTTTCTCGTTTGTTTAGAGGGGGGGTTTGTTGCGGTGTTTGTTGGGTTTGGTTGGGGTTTTTTTTTTTTTTTTTTTTTTTCCTGTCCTGCCAAAGTTTTTCGCCGTCCCCCCGTTTATTCCGCCAGACGCGGAACAACAAGCTGAAGTCCGGCCCCGGGGGGAAGGAAAAGGGGCAGAAAAAGGGGGGAAAAGAAGGAAAAAACACGCACACACATCCAGCCTTTTTGTGCGTGTGTGGGGATGGAGGGGGGCGGACAGCGCGTTCATTTCTTCCCACGTTATTTGTTTATTATTACCATTATTTTTACGATCGTTAGGATTCTTAGTCTCAACGCTCGCGCTTACCGGCGGCCCCCATCGCCCGCAAAATAAAAAAAAAAATTAAAAAAAAAAAAAACACCAAAAAAACACCCAACCAAAACCACAACAACGGGAAAAAAAAAAAAAAAAAAAGCCCCGAACCAAACCCAACCAACGCTAAGCGTCGGTTTCAAAATTCTTTCCTTTTATCTTCTCAGCATCTGGAGAGAGAGAGGGAGAGAGAGAGAGAGAGAGAGAGAGAAAGGGCGCGTTCATGAGGACTACAAAGTTACAAATATGGCTCCCCAGTCTCTCTTGCCTGATCACTGCAAAGAAATGAAGACGCACTTCAAACTAAACCATTCGCAACTCACTCGCGGTCCCTGCCTGCCTCTCCCTAGCCCAGCACCCTGCACAAATATTTGCCAACTAAACACACGCCGAGAGAGAGAGAGAGAGCAGCGAGCAACTTATTTTTTTATTTAATGCACGGCCAGCCCCCCGTGTGCCGAGGCATCGCAGCCCGGCACGGGCAGGAGCGGCCCCGGGGAGCCCCCGAATGTCCCCGGGGCGCCCCAAAGCCGAGGGGCCGCAGCCCCACACACACACAGGTAGGCACCTCAAGGGCAGCACCGGCCCCGCCAACACCTGGCACGCTCCACCCCGCCAAAAAAAAAAAAAAAAAAAAATTTAAAAAAAAATTATATATATAAACCGTGGGATGCCTTTTTTTTTATTATTATTATTATTCTCGTCATTAGCGTTATTAGCATTAATTTAATTTTTTTTTTTTGGAGGAGGGGAAGGCATTGCATTGCTTACATCTGACGGCGTCCTGTTCCGCAGCTCTAAGTGGATCCTTTTCTTCATGTCCATGTCCGTGGCTGGCGGGAGGCGCGGAGGGTGCGCGGCTCGGCTGGCGCAGTGACCCCGTGCAGAGCCCCCCGATCGCGGGGCGCGGAGGGACTCGGGCTCGCCCAGCGCCGCTCGGAAGCCCGAGCGCAGCACCGCGGCGCGCACTAACCTGATAACCGCGGGGGCGGGCGCTCCGGGGGCTCCGCCGAGATTGACGGCGACGCCGCCCAATCGCCGCGCTCGCCCGCCGCGTCTCGGCCAATCAACGGCGCGAGGCGCGGCGGAAGCCAATGGGGGAGCGGCTGTGCCGGGCAGGGGGACAGCCCGGCGCCGAGCCCAGGCTCATTCCGCGCTGCCGCCTGATGGGGAAGGAGCGGCCGCGGCTCCGCCGCGCCGGGCACGGTGCGCGCTGCTGCCTGCGCCCTCCCGGGCTTGAGGGAGGCGCCGGGGCGGGGAGCGGCCGTCAAACCGAAGCCGCCCGGCCAGGGGCTCGCAGCCAGGAGGGAGGGAAAGGTGCGGAACGAGGCACGGGCAATGGCGCGGGCAATGGCGCGGGCCCCGGCGGCGGGGGGCGGGCGGCGGGCGGAGCGAGCCAGGGAAGGAGGAGCGGCGGCGCTGAGGGGAGGGGGAGCGGCCGGGCCGCCCTCGGAGGGGTCCCCGCGGCCTGCACGGGCTGGGAGCGGCTCCGGAGGGCAAAGAGAGGGCGGGACACGCTTCCCGTGCCCGGGAGAACCGGGAGGATCCCCCCGGGAAAGGCCCCGGCGGGGAGGGGAAGCGGCCGGGCCGCCCTCTGAGGGACCCCGCGGGCTGGGAGCGGCTCCGGAGGGGAACGGGGCCCCCGGGAAGGAGAAGGGAAAGGCCGGAGGATCCCCCGGGAAGGGGAAGGGAAAAGCCGGAGGATCCCCCCGGGAAGGGAAAGGGGAAGGCCGGAGGATCCCCCGGGAAGGGGAAGGGGAAGGCCGGAGGATCCCCCGGGAAGAGCCCTGAGGGGCTGAGACGGAGCCAAGCCAAGGACGGGAATCCTTCAGTGCCCAGGAAAGATGGAAAAGGGAATTTATTTATTTCTCTTTTTCCTTGCAGTGCCAGGACGAGGGGGATGGACTGAGGCTGGAAGAGAACAAGGATGAGATACGAGGAAGGAATTCCTGGCTGCGATGGAATTCCGAGGACAGGTTGGAGCAGCCTGGGTTAGTGAAGGTGTTGGGGTTGGAAGTGATTTGGTTTAGGGTCTTTTTCAACCCAAATCCCAGAAATCTGGGAGGAAAACAGCGGGATGGGGATAGAGCCAGGCTGGGAATGCCGGGGAAAGGAAAGATCCAGGAATTCCTCAGGGCCTAAAGGAGCTCCAGGAGAGCTGGAGAAGGATCTGGGATAAGGGATGGACACAGGGAAAAGGGGACATTTGGGTGAGATATTGGGAAAGAATTCCTGCCAGGGCTGCAATTCCCGGGACATCTGTGGCTGCTCCATCCCTGGAATGTCCAATATCCAGCCTGGGAAAACAGGAATGATCCCAGCCCTTGGAATTGGCATGGATTTTAAACTCCTTTCCCTTCCCAAACCATTTTCCAGGCGCTGCTGGATGAGGATCCAAGCTCCTTTCTCCAAGGATTTGAGATTTCCAAACATCTGCTGGAACAGAACTCAGGTAAAAAAAAAAAACACTTTTATTCCCTTCAAAAATTCCTGTTTATCCTTTTCCTACTTTTCCTGGACTTTTCCAGCTTTCCCTGGAAAACAATCAGGAATTTAAGGCTATAACCCCAAAGAGCTGTTGGAAAAACATCAAGGGAATGCTGAAAATCCTTTGGAAAACTTGATTTTCTCCACAGATTTTCCAGGCTTGGAAGGAGCTGTGAGCATGGAAAAATTCCAGGAATGTGGATAAAAGCAGCAGGAATTGAGTTGGGAACGGGGCAGGATCCAACTGCAGGTAAACATTCCAATTTCAGCACAAGAAAACTGCAAAATATTCTGATTTTTGGGGATCTTTTAAAAGGTTTGGGCTGGAATTTGGGGCTTGGCTGAGAAATCCTCGATGGGGATTAATATCCCAAACTTTCAGGAACGTTTGGGATTTTGGAAGGAGGTGGGAATTTCATTTTATAACCTCTTTGAACTTCTCCTTTCCAGGTGTGTCCAGAGGTGCCTCCTGGGCTGAATCTTCAGGGAATTTTTCATGGAATTTCTGCTGGAAACCTTTGGAAAAGGACTTTTCTCCTGGGAAAAAAAAAAAAAAGAAAACACAGATTTGCTGGGATTTAAAAGGAATTCCTGGGAATCCAAAGCTGCTTTTTCCTTTGATGGTGGTTTTTTTATTCCAAAGAAAAAAAAAAGTGCATTTTGATTGTTTGAAGGTGCAGAAAATTCCTTTTTCTTTCAGCATTGAGGGAATTTTATTCCCTTTTTCCAAGTTAAAGCTGCTCCTGCCACTGGTTGTATTCCAAAAGTCTGGGAATTTAAAAAAAAAAATTAGGAATTAAAATATTGGGAATAAATTTGAAGGGGATGTTTTTACCAGGGTCCAACTTTTCCTTCTGGGATTTTTTAATTCCTGAGGTTTTTGTTTTTTCCCTGGTTGGTTTTTATAGGAATTTTTCATTTGTGGGTTTAGTTTTTAATGGGAATTATTGAGATTTTTTTTTCCTGGTTTGTTTTTTATCAGGAATTTTAAATTCAGTTTGTGGGATTATTATTTTTTTTTCCTGCTTATTTATTTGGAAGAGGAATTTGGCAATTGTGGGATTGGAATTTTTTTTTACCTGGAATTTTTCCTGGTCTGTTTTCATCAGGAATTTGGAATTTTTGGGATTTTTACCTGGAATTTTTAATGCAATTCCTGGGATTATTTTTCCTTATTTATTTTACCAGGAATTTTGCAATAAGTGAGTTTTGTTTTTTAAGGTAAATTTTTTAATGGAATTTATGGAATTTTTCCTGTGTCTTTTTACCAGGAATTCCGAATTTTTGGAATTTCTTTTCCCTGTTTATTTTTAACAAGAATTTGCAAAGTTTTTTGGGTTTTTTTCCTTGTTAATTTTTACCAGGAATTTTCAATTTCTGGGATTGGATTTTTTTTTTCCAGGAATTTTGAATGGATTTTATGGATTTTTTTTTCCCCCAGGAATTCTCAATTTCCCTTTTTTCCCAGGATTTCCCCCCAAAATTCCAGAAGAATTTTCTCCTGGAAAATCCCTGGGAATTGTTTATTCATCCCTTGGTTTTCCCACATAAAAAATTCCTTTTTTATTGAGCTGAGAAGGGAAAAAGTTCCCAAATTTCCCAAATCCCAGCACTCCCAATGGGAATTTTGGGATAAACCAAATCCCTGGGATCCAGGAATTCCACAGGAATTTCCAGTTTGTCCTTTAACCCCTTAAAAATCCGAATTTTTGCAGCATTCCAGGGGGAAAAAAAGTGGGAAAATCTGATTCAAAAACTTGAGGAAAAGCTGATTTGAAGGGGAAAAAAAAAACGAGGGAAAAAATTCTGGGATTGCTCCAAAATTCCCTAAAATTCCCCAAAATTAGTAGGAAAATATTAATCCTGTGTTGTTGTTGTTGTTATTAAATTTATTTGTGTTTTCCTGGGAAAACTGGTGGGATAATTGGAAGATTCACGATTTTTCTGATTTAATATTCCACGTTTTTCCTCCTTTATTAACCTGGATTAATGGGAGAATTTGGTAAAATCCCAAAAAATTCAGGATGAGTTAAAAAAATCCAAGGAATTCTGGGATAATCCTTCAGAATTTTGGGAAAAGAGTGAGAAAAATGGAATAAATTTGAAGTAGAATCCACAGTTTTTGGGGGGATGAAAATCGAGTCATTCCAGATGTGGGAAAAGTGGAAAAATTCCTGGAATTTTGGGGGGAATTTTTTTTTATTTTGCTGTCAGAAATCCTTGAGGGAGAAAAAATAATGGAGGAAAAAAAAAGGATAAAAAAATAAGGGGAAAAAGCAAATTTTGGGGATTAAAAACTCCCAGAGAATTCCAGGAAACTGAAGGATAAAAAAAAAAGATATTTTAGAAGCTGGAAAAAGTGGGAATGGGAAAATTCCAAGGGATTTTCCAGGAATTTCCACTCCAGGTTGTTCCTTTTGGGGGAATTTTACCCATTCCTGCCTTTTTATTTCCCAGGGATAAATGGAGATTTTTCCAGGATTTCCTGGAACTCCTGAGAGAGAAAATCCTTTGGAATCCAAGGAAAAATTGGGAATTAAAGGTGGTTTTCTGTAAAAAAACAAGGATTGAAATCCTCAGGGTGAGGAAATTCCACGGAATCCAAGGAAAAGTTGGGAATTGGAGGTTGTTTCCAATAAAAACTAGGGATGGAGAGAGTGAGAAGCAGCAAATCCTTTGGAATTTAGGGAAAAATTGGGAATTAAAGGTGGTTTTCTGTAAAAAACAAGGATTGAATTCCTCAGGATGAGGAAATTCCACAGAATCCAAGGAAAAACTGGGAATTTGGGGTTGATTTCCAGTAAAAACCAGGGATGGAATGGGTGAGGATGAGCAAATCCTTTGGAATTTAGGGAAAAATTGGGAATTAAAGGTGCTTTTCAGTGGAAAACGGATTGAATTCCTCAGGATGAGCAAATCTGTTGGAATTCCATGAAAAAAATTGGGAATTAAAGGTGGTTTTCTGTAAAAAACAAGGATTGAATTCCTCAGGATGAGGAAATTCCACGGAATCCAAGGAAAAGTTGGGAATTGGAGAATGTTTCCAGTTTAAAACAGGGATGGGAAGGATGAGAGCAAGAAAATCCTTTGGAATTTCGTGAAAAATTGGGAATTAAAGGTGGTTTCCTGTAAAAAACAAGGATTGAATTCCTCAGGATGAGGAAATCCCACGGAATTCCTGGAAAAGGTGGGAATGGAGCTCCCAGCCCCAACATTCCCACCTGGAATTCCCATCCCTCGGAGGCGGGAAAAGCCCCTTTGGGAGCCCCAAACCCCCACCGGGAGCAGCAGAATTCCCGGTTTTCTGCCCATGGATGGGCCTGGATGTGGCACCGAGAGCTGGGAAAAGGGAAAAGGGAAAAGGAGGGAACGGCTCCATCCCAGGGAAAAGCTTCGGGATCCCAGAAAAAGTGGGAAAAAACGGGCAGAGATTCCAGGAAAAGGCTGGATTTGGGATGGGAACAGGGATGGATTTGGGATGGGAAAAAGATGGATTTGGGATGGGAAAAAAATGGATTTGGGATTGGGACAGGGCTGGATTTGGGATTTGGGATGGGACAGGGCTGGATTCAATCCCATTCATCCCAAAACCCTGGGGCTCTCGGGAATTTTTCGGGATCGGGCTCTGCTCCGGCCGTTATTCCCGCCGGGATCCGAGAGGGGCTCGGACGCCTCTGGAATGTGAAAATGGGGGATTTTTCCTACCTGGATCTGCTCCTGACATTCCCATGGCAACCTGAGCCCAGCCGGGTTTATTCCTGAGGGAACGAAAAGCGGGATAAAGGCTGGGAAGGACATTCCCGGTGTGTTCCTGACAGGCCGGAATTCGGGAATTGTCCCGCTCCTGGAGGAGCCCAGGTGGGTTTGGCAGGAGAACAATTCCCGAGGGATGGACGAGACAGGGAAAATCCCATCCAGGGATTGGGAAAGAGGAAAAAAACAACAGCTGGGAAAAGCGGGATCGGGATGGGCCCGGAGCTGGGCGGGATTTGGGAAAGGAGGGACAATGGGAACGAGGTGGGATTTGGGATTTATTCCAGCGGCACAGCCCGGCCGCATCCAGCCCTTTCCTCGGGATTTCCCTTTGGAGGCCAACGGGAGAGGTCGGGGAGATGGGAAAAGCTCCCGGAACTCAGCTTTTCCTTTGGATCCTGGGGAAATTCTGGGATGTTGGGAAGTGCTGATGGATTTCGTGGGGCATTGGGAAGAATTTGGGAGGGCTGGGGAAGGGGAATGGGAAAGGGAAAAAAGGGAATGGGAGTGGGACAGACGGAATGGGAAAAGGGAAAAGGAATGAATGGAAAAATAGGGAAAGGGAAAGGAGGGAGTGGGAGAGAAGGAATGGGAATGGGAAAGGAGGGAAAAGGAATGGGAAAGGGAAAGGAAGGAATGGGAGTGGGACAGAGGGAATGGGAAAACGAAGGAGAATGGAAAAATAGGGAAAGGAGGGAGTGGGAATGGGAAAGGGAAAAGAGGGAATGGGAAAGGAGGGAAAAGGAATGGAAAAGGGAAATGAGAGGGAAAGGAGGGAGCAGGAGAGAGGAAAAAGGACGGAATGGGAAAAGGAAAATAGGGAATGGGAAAGGAGGGAATGGGAATAGGAAGGGGAAAAAAAGGAATGGAAAGGGAAAGGAGGAAATGGGAATGGGAAAGGGAACAGAGGGAATGGCGAAGCAGGGAATGGGGAGGATCCCTGCTCGGCTTTTCCGGGAAGAAGGAATCCCCAGGGACGCTCCCGTGTGAGCCCCGTGATGATCCCAGGGATGGGGCTGGGCAGCTCCACGGAAATCTGGGATTCCGCGGGATCCGGAGCTCCCCAAAACGCCGGGATCGTTGGGATTTAGGGCTCGCCATGGGAGCGGCGGCGGACGCGGAGTGGCTGCGCTGGGCGAGCCGACAATTCGGGAATGGCGCCGGGAAGGAGCGGGAGATCAGCCTGGAGGAGTTCAAATCCGCCCTGCAGGTCAAGGAGGTGAGGGATCCCGGGATGAGGGATCCCTGGGAAAAGGGGATGGATCTCCAGGATGAGGGAATGGGATCTCTGGGAAGGAGGGGAGGGATCCATAGGAAGAGGTGAGGGATCTGTGGGAATTCTCTGCTCCATAGGAATTCCCTGATCTGTGGGAACGTTCCCCAATTCCCTGATCCCTGGGAACATTCCCTGATCCATGAGAACATTCCCAGTTCCCTGCTCCATGGAGAACATTCCCTGATCCATGGAGAACATTCCCTGATCCACGGGAATATTCCCAATTCCCTGCTCCATGGAGAACATTCCCTGCTCCATGGGAACATTCCCTGCTCCATGGGAACATTCCCAGTTCCCTGATCCATGGAGAACATTCCCTGATCCACGGGAACATTCCCAGTTCCCTGCTCCATGGAGAACATTCCCTGCTCCATGGGAACATTCCCTGCTCCATGGGATCATTCCCTGCTCCATGGGAACATTCCAAATTCCCTGATCCATGAGAACATTCCCAATTCCCAGCTCCACAGTGACATTCCCTGACTCCACGGTGACATTCCCATTTTTCCCGCTCCACGGAGACATTCCCGTTTTTCCCCGCAGTCCTTCTTTGCCGAGAGGTTTTTCGCCCTGTTCGACTCGGACGGGAGCGGCTCCCTGAGCCGGGAGGAGCTGCTGGGATCCCTGCGCCGGCTGCTCCGCGGGAGCCCCACGGAAAAGCTCCGATTCCTCTTCCAGGTGTACGACGTGGACGGTGAGGGGGGAAAACGGGATTCACAGGGGGGGTTTTTGGGATAAATTTGGGCTTCTCTGAGGATCCTGGTTTGCCCTCGTTCCGTGTGGGAATGGTGAAAGTCCCCGAGAGGAGAATTCCCGGATTAGAGGTGCAGGATGGGGATGAGCCCATGGAATGTTGGGATCGTCCTGATTTTCCAAGGAGCAGATCCTGACCCAGCCAGGATTTTCCATCCCGTGAGGAAAATTCCTGGATTAGGACTGGAAAATTGGAATGGAGATGATTCCATGGGGCTGTGGAATATCAGGATGGAGATGATCCCATAGGAGAGGACTGTGGAATATCGGGGTGGAGATGGTGAGATATTGAGATGGAGATGATTCCATGGGACTGTGGAATATCAGGATGGAGATGATGGAATATCAGGATGGAGATGATCCATAGGACTGTGGAATATCAGGATGGAGATGATGGAATATCAGGATGGAGATGATCCATAGGACTGTGGAATATCAGGATGGAGATGATCCATAGGACTGTGGAATATCAGGGTGGAGATGGTGGAATATCGGGACGGAGATGATCCATAGGACTGTGGAATATCGGGACGGAGATGGTGGAATATCAGGACGGAGATGATCCATAGGCCTGTGGAATATCAGGGTGGAGATGGTGGAATATTGGGATGGAGATGATCCATAGGCCTGTGGAATATCGGGACGGAGATGATCCATAGGACTGTGGAATATCAGGATAGAGATGGTGGAATATCAGGACGGAGATGATCCATAGGACTGTGGAATATCAGGATGGAGATGACTCTGTAGGTCTGTGGAATATCAGGATAGAGATGGTGGAATATCGGGACAGAGATGGTGGAATATCGGGACGGAGATGACTCTGTGGGACTGTGGAACACCACGGCGGAGGTGGCTCCGTAGGATACGGAGCCCGGGCCTGTCCCCGTGTCCAGGGAGCGGCTCCATCGACGCCGAGGAGCTGCGGGCGGTGCTCCGGGGCTGTCTCCGGGAGAGCTCCTTGGCCCTGCCCGAGGAGCGCCTGCGGGCGCTGAGCCACGCCCTGCTCCAGGCCCTGGACCGGGACCACAGCGGCGCCGTCACCTTCCCGGAGCTCCAGGAGCAGCTGGAGGCCTTTCCCGAGCTCCTGGAGAACCTCAGCATCAGGTGGGGACTGGGAAATCCGGGATTGCCGGGGAAGGATTGCACGGAGAGCCCACGGTGGGGCGGGGAGCAGAGGGAGAGGGCTGGGATTTGGGGATGGGTGCAGGGTTTGGAATTTGGGATGGGTGCAGGGATGCTGCCGCTGTGGCTGTAGGGCCGGGTACCCCCTGGGCCTGGCACTTCCCCAGCTCCCCATTCCCATCCAGACTCTTCATTCCCATCCATTCCCATCCAAACTCCCCCATTCCCATCCCGACTCCCTCATTCCCATCCCGACTCCCTCATTCCCATCCCGACTCCCTCATTCCCATCCCGACTCCCTCATTCCCATCCCGACTCCCTCATTCCCATCCCGACTCCCCCATTCCCATCCAAACTCCCTCATTCCCGTTTTCCCAGCGCTGCGAGCTGGCTGAAGCCTCCCGATCCCAGTCCCGCCGAGCGCTCCCTGTGCTGCTTTTCCCGGGAATCCTGCAGGGATCGGCGCTCCCTGTGCTGCTTTTCCCGGGAATCCTGCAGGGATCGGCGCTCCCTGTGCTGCTTTTCCCGGGAATCCTGCAGGGATCGGCGCTCCCTGTGCTGCTTTTCCCGGGAATCCTGCGGGGACCGGCGCTCGGGGCTGTGCTGCCTGGGGCTCTGGGTCGCCACCTCGGCGCTGCTGCTGGCCCAGGGCGCTCTGTGGCACCGCGGGCGCGGCCCGGCGCTGGCGCTGGCGCGGGGCTGCGGCCAGAGCCTCAACCTCAACTGCGCCCTGCTGGCCGTGAGTGGCCGGGGACACCGGGGGGACACCGGGGGACACGGCGGGGACACCGGGGGGACACGGCGGGGAGGGAGCCGGGAAGGGTGGGAAGGGTCCCGGGGGTATCCAAGAGGGGATGCTGGCCCCAAGTTTCCCTGTGACGCCCGTGGTGCCGCGACATTCCCAATTCCCTCTGGATTTTCCAGTTCCCCCTGGAATTCCCCGTTGCCCTCCCCATCTCCAGCTGCCCCTGGTATTCCCAATTCCCCTGGTATTCCCAATTCCCCTGGTATTCCCAATTCCCCTGGCATTTCCCATTCCCCTGGTATTCCCAATTCCCCCCGGGATCTCCTATCGCCCCCCCACCGCTCCGTTTGTCCCGACCCCTCCCCTGGCCCCCTGCTCGTCCCTGTCCCCATCGCTGTCCCCTGGGCCCGTCCCTCACCCTCTGTTTCTGTCCCCTCCCTCACCCACGTCCCTGTCCCCTCCCTCGTCTTCGTCCCTGCCCCCGTGGCTGTCCCCTGTCGCTGTCCCCTGTCCCCATGGCTGTCCCCTGTCGCTGTCCCCCGTCCCCGTGGCTGTCCCCTGTCGCTGTCCCCCGTCCCCGTGGCTGTCCCCCGTCCCTGTCGCTGTCCCCCGTCCCCGTGGCTGTCCCCTGTCGCTGTCCCCTGCCCCCGTGGCTGTTCCCCGTCGCTGTCCCCTGTCCCCGTGGCTGTCCCCTGTCGCTGTCCCCTGTCCCCGTGGCTGTCCCCTGTCGCTGTCCCCTGCCCCCGTGGCTGTCCCCTGTCGCTGTCCCCCATCCCCGTGGCTGTCCCCTGTCGCTGTCCCCTGTCCCCTGTCGCTGTCCCCCGTCCCCGTGGCTGTCCCCCGTGGCTGTCCCCCGTCCCCGTGGCTGTCCCCTGTCGCTGTCCCCTGTCCCCGTGGCTGTCCCCTGTCGCTGTCGCTGTCCCCGTGGCTGTCCCGTCCCCGTGGCTGTCCCCCGCCCCCGTGGCTGTCCCCTGTCGCTGTCCCCCGTCCCCGTGGCTGTCCCCTGTCGCTGTCCCCCGTCCCCGTGGCTGTCCCCAGGCGCTGATGCTGCGGCGCTCGCTGACCTGGCTGCGCTCCACGCCGCTGGCGGAGCTGTTCCCGCTGGAGCTGCACGTGCGGGGACACGAGCTGGTGGCGTACCTGGTGCTGGCCCTGGCGACAGCGCACACGGCGGGACACCTGGCACACGCGGGTCAGTGCTGGGGACACACCTGGACACACGCGGGGACACACCTGGACACACGCGGGGACACTCCGGGCACACGCGGGGACACTCGGCACACGCGGGGACACTCCGGGCACACGCGGGTCACTGCCGCGGGACACACGGGGGACAAGGACCCGGGATGGAGGATCGTGTCCCGGATCCCATGGAAGGCGTGCCCGTGCCGGGGGTGCTGCGGGCGGGGACAGGGACAGGGACGGGGGACAGGGACAGGTCACGGACAGGGGACGGGGCACGGGCAGGGGACAGGGACGGGGCACGGGCAGGGGACAGGGACAGGGCACGGACAGGGGACAGGTCACGGACAGGGGACAGGGACGGGGCACGGGGCGGGCGCAGCAGCCGCGGGCTGTGGTCCCCCTCTAGCGGCTCCCGCCGGGCTGCCGAGGTGGCGCTGCCCCGGGCGGGATCCCGATCCCGGCATTCCCAAATCCCGGCATTCCCAAATCCCGGCATTCCCAAATCCCAGTGTCCCCAAGTCCCGGCACACACATTCCCCAATCCCGGTGTCCCCAAATCCCGGCACTCGCATTCCCCAATCCCGGTGTCCCCAAATCCCGGCACTCGCATTCCCCAATCCCGGTGTCCCCAATCCCGGTGTCCCCAATCCCGCTGTCCCCAGTCCCCATCCCAGAGCGGCTCCCAGGGCTCTCCGCCCCCGCTCCCGGTGCCGCTCCCGTGCCCAGCCCCGGGCCAGCCGGGCCGCGGGGTCAGACCCGAACGGGCATTCCCGAATGGGCAATCCCACACGGACATTCCCAGAGGGGAATTCCCGAACGGGCACTCCAGGCGGGCAGCAGCGCAGCGTCCCGGCCCGTGCTGAGCTGTCCCCGCGGTGTCCCCGCGCTGTCCCCAGCGCTGTCCCGGCCCGTGCTGAGCCGTCCCCAGGGCTGTCCCCAGGGCTGTCCTCACGGCTGTCCCCGCGCTGTCCCCGCGCTGTCCCAGCCCGTGCTGAGGCGTCCCCGCGCTGTCCCCAGGGCTGTCCCCAGGGCTGTCCCCAGGGCTGTCCCCAGAGCTGTCCCCGGGCTGTCCCAGGGCTGTCCCCAGGGCTGTCCCCAGGGCTGTCCCCACGGTGTCCCCAGGGCTGTCCCCGCGCTGTCCCCAGGGCTGTCCCCGCGCTGTCCCCGCGCTGTCCCCAGGGCTGTCCCAGCCCATGCTGAGCCGTCCCCGCGGTGTCCCCAGGGCTGTCGCCGCGGTGTCCCCGCGGTGTCCCCAGGGCTGTCCCCAGGGCTGTCCCCAGGGCTGTCCCCGCGCTGTCCCCAGGGCTGTCCCGGCCCGTGCTGAGCCGTCCCCGCGCTGTCCCCGCGCTGTCCCCAGGGCTGTCCCCGCGGTGTCCCCGCGGTGTCCCAGCCCATGCTGAGCCGTCCCCGCGCTGTCCCCGCGCTGTCCCCAGGGCTGTCGCGGCGGGAGTGGCGGGCGGCGCTGGCGGAGCTCGTGGGGCGGCCGCGGGCGGGCGGCGGCGGCGCGGGGGGCACGGCCCCGCACTCCGGGCTGGCGCTGCTGGCGCTGCTGCTGGCCATGCTGCTGGGCTCCAGCCCCTGCGTGCGCCGCGGGGGGCACTTCCAGGTGACTGATCCCTCGGGAATGGCGCCGCCTGCAAGCGGGGATCCCCTGGGGTGGGAAGCGGGGCACCCCTGGGTGCCGATGCTGGCGCTGGAAGGGGAGGTGGGTTTGGGGGTTTGGGGATTTTCTTCCCGATGGGACACAGGGGATGGGTTACAACGGGCACGGGGATGTCGAGGAGGAATTCCTGGCTGGGATGGGATTCCCAGAGAAGCTGTGGGTGCTCCTGGCAGTGTCCAAGGCCGGGCTGGAGCAGCCTGGGATGGTGGGAGGGGTTGGGATTGGGACTGGAGGGGTTTAAGGTCCTTTCCAAGCCAAATCCCAGTGACTCCAGGGTTCCCTTGGGCTGCCTTTTCCCACTGGGATTCCCAGACAGCCCCGCCAGGAAGCAGCAGTTGGGTCCAGCATTTTCCATCCCCGTCCCCATTCCCACTCCCGTCCCCATTCCCACTCCCGTCCCCATTCCCACTCCCGTCCCCATTCCCACTCCCGTCCCCATTCCCACTCCCGTCCCCATTCCCACTCCCGTTCCCATCCCCACTGTTCCCAGGTTTTTTACTGGAGCCACCTCTCCTACATCTCCGTGTGGTTCCTGCTGCTCCTGCACGGTCCCCACTTCTGGAAGTGGTTCCTGATTCCCGGCTCCCTGTTTCTGCTGGAGAAGGTTCTGGGCTGGGCGTGGCGCCGGGCGGGAGATCTGCACATCCTGGAGGCCAAGCTGCTGCCCTCCAAGGTGGGAATGCATCCCAAATATCCCAAATATCCCAGACATCCCAAGTCCCATCATCCCAAATCCCAAACATACCAAATCCCAGACATCCCAAATCCCACCATGCTCTCCATCCCAAATCCCGTCCCATCCATCCATCCATCCATCCATCCATCCATCCATCCATCCATCCATCCCTCCCGAATCCCATTATCCCAAATCCCACTCTCCCATCCCCTCCCGGGACTCTGGGAATGAACGAACAAACAAACAAACAAACACGGAAAAGTTGGAGCTTGCAGCGGGAGGCAAAAGCAATTCCTTTATTTCCAAGCCTTTTTCCCAACTTTTTCAAATGGAAACTCACGGAACAACTGCAGCAGAACAAAAACTCCTGGACCTCGGAATCTCTTCCCAAAATCCCATCGTTTGAGCCCAGTCCGAACTGGGAATTGGTGTAACCCAAACTGGGCAGGGAACGGGGAACGAACCCAGCGGGAGCCAGAACCCGGAATTTCCGCTGCACTTCCCGTGACAGGAAGAGATCCTTTGGGCATTCCCAGATTTCCTGCTCCCCTTTTCCGGCAGGTGACCCACCTGGTGATCCAGAGGCCGAAATCCTTCCGCTTCCAGCCGGGGGATTACGTCTACCTGAACGTCCCGGCCGTCGCCGCCTACGAGTGGCATCCCTTCTCCATCAGCAGCGCTCCCGAGCAGCCAGGTGCCTTCTTTTCCATCCCGGGATCCATTTTCCACCCCCGGGATCCATTTTCCACCCCCGGGATCCGTTTCCCACTCCCAGAATCCATTTTCCACCCCTGGGATCCGTGTTCCATCCCAGGATCCGTTTTCCACCCCCAGGATCCATTTTCCACCCCCGGAATCTGTTTTCCATCCCGGGATCCATTTTCCATCCCTGGGATCCGTGTTCCATCCTGGGATCTGTGTTCCACCCCGGGAATCCGTTTTCCACCCCCAGGATCCATTTTTCCATCCCCGGGATCCATTTTTCATCCCTGGGATCCATTTTCCACCCCCGGGATCCGTTTTCCACTCCCAGAATCCATTTTCCACCCCCAAGACCTGTGTTCCACCCCCGGGATCCATTTTGCACCCCCGGGATCCGTTTTCCACCCCCGGGATCCATGTTCCATCCCAGGATCCATTTTCCACCCCCGGGATCCGTTTTCCACCCCTGGAGGATGTTTTTTCCAGCCTGGATGGGGCTCAGGGGCAAGCCAGGCCTGCTCCATCCAAGGTGGTTCCATGGGTTGGGTTCGAAGCTCTTCCCAATCCGGATCATTCCCGGATTTTGGAATTTATCCCGCAGAAACCCTCTGGCTGCACATCCGGGCGCGGGGCCAATGGACCAACAGGCTCTACGAGTACTTCCAGCAGCTGGAATTGCACAGCCCGGAGCCGGATCCGCCCGGGAAGAGCCGGCACTGGGAACAGGTCGGGCCGTGGGATCAAAGGGGTGGCTGCAGCTGGATGTGGAGTGGATCCCATGGGATCATCCCAGTTTGCAGCCGGGGGATCCCTTGGGATGAGCATTCCCTGCTTGTTCGGCCTTCAAGGATCCGTGTCCCGTGGAAATGGAATTTGTGTCCTGTGGAATGGGAATTTGTGTCCTGTGGAATGGGAATTTGTGTCCATGGAAAGGGAATTTGTGTTCTGTCCAATGGGAAATTGTGTTCTGTGGAATGGGAAATTGTGTTCTGTGGAATGGGAATTTGTGTCCATGGAATGGGAATTTGTGTTCGTGGAATGGGAATTTGCGTCCATGGAAAGGGAATTTGTGTTCTGTGGAATGGGAATTTCTGTCCCTCCATCAGGGTCACACAGCCTTGGCAGAGGGACACAAAATCCCATTGGTGGGATTTGGGATCAATGGGATTTTGTGCCCCATGGAATGGGAGTCTGTGTAGGGCCAGCAGATCCTTTGGAGCAGTGATTCCAGTGGCAATTCCCGGCCTCTGTTCCCAGGAAGGATCCGTGGCCTCGGGCAGGGATGGAGCCGTGGAGCTGGTCTCATTCCGAGCCTCTGGAGCCACATTCCCGGGAAAAGACCCGGAGCAGGGGGTGAGCCCTGCCCCCATCCCAGGGGACACCGGAGAGGAGATCCCAAATGGGATAAAGCTCCTGAAAAAGCTCCTTGGAAAGAAATTCCTTGGATATTATTGTGCCACTGACAGCTGGAATTGCATGTGCAGCCCGGAGGGAAAAACCCCCAAATCCAGGGAATTTTGGGGGCCTTTGGGAAGGGGGGATGGTCACTGCTCCTCTCTCCTGGCAGGGCTCTGGGGACACCCAGCGGAGCTGCAGAGTCAAGGTGAGGCTATTCCTGCTTTTCCTGGATCCCCGGGAATGGGCTGGGAACAGCATTCCTGATTATCCCATCCACATTCCCACCATCCCATCCCATCCCATCCACATTCCCACAATCCCATTCACATTCCCAGCTACTCCATCCCTTGACTTGGGATCTCTCCCTGACTCTGGATCTCTCCCTGACTCTGGATCTCTCCATGATTCTGGATCTCTCCATGACTTTGGATCACTCCCTGACTCTGGATCTCTCCATGATTTTGGATCTTTCCTGACTCTGGATCTCTCCATGATTTTGGATCACTCCCTGACTCTGGATCTCTCCCAGTGCTTCCTGGACGGTCCCTACGGGACGCCGAGCCGGCGGATCTTCACCTCGGAGCACGCCGTTCTCATCGGGGCCGGCATCGGGATCACGCCCTTCGCCTCCATCCTGCAGAGCATCATGTTCCGGTGGGTCCCATGGAGCCCCTGGAACATCCCTGGGGATGGGATTCGGGATGGATGTCCGGGTAGAGCTGTCCTCCAGTCCTTCAGCCTTGGGATCCTTCTGTCCTTGGGATCCTTCTGTCCTTGGGATTCTCTCCTTGGGATTCGGTCCCACGGCCAGAGGTGGGGCCTCCCTCAGTTCCAGGCTTTTCCTTTGGGAATTTGGGCTGCGGGAAAGGCGCTGGAGGGAGTTTGGCTGTGGATGGGCACTGGGAAGGAAAGGGAGGGAAGGGGCAGGAAGGAAAAGGAAGGAGCAGGAAAAGGAAGGAGAAGGAAGTGGGAGCAGAAGCGGGCAGGAAAGAGCAGGAAGGAGCAGGAATGGCCAGGAAAGAGCAGGAATGGGCAGGAAAAGGCAGGAAGGAGCAGGGATGGGAAGGAAAAGGCAGAAATGAGTAGGAATGGGGAGGAAGCAGCAAGAAAAGGCAGGAAGGGACACGAAGGAACAGGAAAAGGCAGGAAGGAGCAGGGATGGGCAGGAAAAGGCAGGAATGGGCAGGAAAAGGCAGGAAGTGCCGCCCTCTGTGCAGGTACCGGCGGCGGAGGCAGAGCTGCCCCAGCTGCCACTTCTCCTGGAGCCTGGAACAGCGGGAGGAGGAGATGACGCTGCGGAAGGTGGGAACGGGAGCAGGAGGGGATGGGGGATCCAGCCTCGGCCTGGGATGGGGCTGCAGAGCCCAGGAGCATCCCTCAAATCCCGGAGATCTGGGAATGGGGCAGGATCCGGTGCCAGGACTTGGTGTCGGGATTTTGACGTTGGGATTTGGTGTCAGGATCCATAGCCAGGGCTTGGTGTCAGGATTTGGTGCTGGGATCTGGTATCGGGACCTGATGCCTGGATTTGGTGCCAAGATCTGGTGCTGGGATCCAGCTCCTGCCCCAGCAGAGGCTCTCCTGCCCTCCCAGGTGGATTTCATCTGGATCACGCGGGATCAGCAGCACCTGCAGTGGTTCCTCAGCCTCCTGGCCAAGCTGGAGACGGAGCAGGCGGAGCTGGAGCCGGGAGGTGAGCGGGAATGTCCAGCGGAATTCCCAGGAAAACTCCCACCCCAATCCTGGATCCCCGAGGGCAGCTGGAATCCCTGGAACTCGCAGGGAAGTTCCTGGAGCTGCACCTGTACATGACGTCGGCGCTGGGCAAGGGGGACGTGAAGGCGCTGGGGCTGCAGCTGGCGCTGGATCTGCTGGCAGCCCAGGAAAACCGGGATTCCATCACCGGCCTCCGCACCCGCACCCAGCCAGGCCGCCCCGACTGGGACAAGGTCAGGGAGTGACATCCCACATCCACCGGGATCCCCGGATCCAGGGAATGGGAGCGCTGGGGGCTGTGGGGAGGGTGGGTGGTGCCGAGGGAGCCGTCAGAGAATCAGGGATCAGGGAATCGGGGAATGGGATCAGGGAATCGGGGAGCAGGTTGGGAGGGAATGGAAAGATGATCTCATTCCGAGCCTCTGAGCCGGGTCAGGGATCATGGAATCACGGGATGGGGCAATGGGATCATGGAATGGGATCAAAGAGTCATGGAATGGGATCAAAGAGTCATGGAATGGGATCAAAGAGTCATGGAATGGGATAATGGAATTTGGGAATGGGATCATTCCATGATGGAATGGGATCAGCAAATCATGGAATGGGATCATGGAATCGAGGAATGGGAACAGGGAATCATGGAATGGGATCATGGAATCGAGGAATGGGAACAGGGAATCATGGAATGGGTTGGAAAAGACCCCAAAGATCATCTCATTCCAACAGTCTCGTCTAGCCCAGGGATAACAGGATCATGGAATGATGAAACAGGCTGGGTTGGGAGGGAATGGAGGATCGGCTCATCCCAAGCCCCGGATCCCGTTCCAGGTGTTCGGGAAGGTGGCGGCGGAGCAGCGTGGGAAGGTCCGGGTGTTCTTCTGCGGCTCCGCGGGAATGGCCAAGGTCATCCGCGGGCACTGCCGGAGCTTCGGATTCGCCTTCTCCAAGGAAAACTTCTGACTGGAGCTTCGGATTCGCCTTCTCCAAGGAAAACTTCTGACTGGAGCTTCGGATTCGCCTTCTCCAAGGAAAACTTCTGACCAGAGCTTTGGATTCGCCTTCTCCAAGGAAAACTTTGGACTGGAGCTTCGGATTCGCCTTCTCCAAGGAAAACTTTGGACTGGAGCTTCGGATTCGCCTTCTCCAAGGAAAACTTCTGACTGGAGCTTCGGATTCACCTTCTCCAAGGAAAACTTCTAACCGGAGCCTCACCTTTACCTTTTCCAAGGAAAACTTCTAACTGGAGCTTCACCTTCACCTTTTCCAAGGAAAGCTCCTGCCAGGAGTCCCTCCTGCCCTTCCTTGTCCAGCAGCTGATCCTGCTGCATCCCAGCCTGGATCCGCTGGCTCTGGGAGGGTGGGATGGGGCCGGGCCATGGGGCTCTGGGAATGTTTCTTTTGGATCTGAGGAATAAAAGAGATGGGAATGTTTCCTTTGGGATCTGAGGAATAAAGCAGGGAAAGATGGGGAAGCTCCTTTGAGATCTGGGGAATAAGTCAGGGAAAGATGGGAAAGTTTCCTTTGGGATCTGAGGAAGGAATGAGGAAAAGCTGGAATGTTGGGGGTGATGGAAGCAATTCCAGCTCCTTGGCAAAACCAAGGGAAAACTGGGATGGGAATTGGTATCCGAGAGGTGCTGCTCCCTCCAACCCGGAATCTGCGCTGGATTGGGATTGGTTTTCTTGGGAAATCGAGGGAATCCAGAAATCAGGAGCTGGCAAGGCCACGGGTAACAATTCCTCTTGGAATTCCTGATTTTCCAGCCTTTTCCATGCCTGGGATCGGCTCCGTAGCAACAGCTCCACATGGGCAAGGCGCAGAATTCCTGGGATTAATTCCTTGGATCAGGATTGAATCATGTTCACCCAGTGTAGAGGGGGCTCTGCTGGGTTAATCCCGAGCCGGGTGGTTTTCAGGGATGGAGGATTGGAATTTGTCAGGAATCATGGAATTGTTTCTGCTGGAAAAGCCCCTGGGGAATCTGGAATCCAAGCATGCCGCTGTCCCCAAGTGCCACATCCCAAAGGTTTCAATCGCTCCAGGATGTGATTCCAGTCCTGCCCGGCAGCTGTTCCATGGCTGGAGCTTTTCCAGGTGGGAATTTTCCAGGTGGGAATTTTCCCAATATTCCCAGACCTCCCCTGGCGCAGCCGCTCCCCCCACATCCCGCTGTCCCCGAGGGCAGCAAAGCCGCCTTTCTCAAAGCCCGCCGACCTCCTGCTTCCTTTCATTAATTCTTAATTAATTATTAATGAACCCCCCGCTAATTATCGGGATCGGAGCCCGCAGCTCCCGCCTCACGCGGCCTCGCCACGTGACCAAAACCTGTGGGCGGTGCCGCCTTCAGCCAATCAGCGGCGCGCTCCGCCCGGAAGCCCCGCCCCTAAACCGCGCGGTTCTGATTGGTCGCCGCCGCTCTCGCGGGAAGCCGGGGCGGGGCCCCTCCCGCCGCTCCCCTCCGGCCGCGCCGGTGCCACCGAGGGCTGAGGCGGTACCGCGGCCGCCGCGTGGCTCAGAGGCAGCGCCCGCAGCGCTCCCGGTGCTCCCGGTGCCCCCGGGGCGGCGGCGCCTCCGCCCCGCCCCGCCCTGCCCTACCCGGCGCCGTTGTGGCGGCGGCACCGCCGCACCGCGCCTTCCTATTGGCTGACGTCCCGCGCGCGCCCCGCCCCAGGCGCGCTCCCATTGGCTGCGAGGCGCGAGGGCGGGGCCCCGGCGCGGCCCCTCCGTGCTCCCCCCGCTGCCCCGCGCGGGGGTTCCGCCGCCCGCCAGGCCCTGGGCACAGGTAAGGACTCGGGCCGGGATTCCCGGGAATTCCTGGAAAAAAAACCGGGAATGGCGGGAATGGGAATGATGGGAATCATGGCAATGGCAGCGGGAGAGAGACCGAGAGCAGCGGGATCGCCCGGCGCTGGCGGGGCTGGGCGTGCTCGGGCCGCCTCGGGGTTGCTGCCAGAGCCTGGAATGAGGGAATGGGAGCGCTGGGAATTTGGGATTTGGGAATACGGTCTGGGAATGCGGGAATGGGGCTGGGAATGCCGGAATATGAGCGGGAATACGGGATATGGGAATGTGGGGTGCAAGAATAAGGGCTCTGAGATTCCGGAATATGGGCTCTGGAATTCCTGGAATCCCCTGAGGGTTTTCCTGGGATTCTGAGGATTTTTCCTGGAATTCTGCAGGTTTTTTTTTCCTGGAATTCCGCGGATTTTTCCTGGGAATCTGAAGATTTTCTTGGGAATTCCAGGATTTCCTGGGAATACCAGGATTTTTAAGCGACTCTGAGTATTTTCCTGGGAATCAGAGGGGTTTTCTGGTAATTCAAGGATTCTCCTGGGAATCTGGGGATTTTCCTGGGAATTGCGGAATTTTCTTGGAATTCTGAGTATTTTCTTGGAATTCTGAGGCTTTTCCTGAGAATTCCAGGATTTTCCAGGACAAGCTCTATCCAGGCCTGCTGCAGCTCCGTTTTTCCCGGTTTTCCCTGCAGGAATCCCAAGAGGAATCTGTAAATCCCTGGATTTCTGCCTCTGGAAGCTCGGGATGTGTTAGAATTCCAAGAATTCCCTTTCCCTAAGGTAAGAGTGGGGCCTCTTTTCCCCATTCCCAGTTATTCCTGGCTCTGTTAGGATCCCTGGGGTTTGTATCCCACATTTCCCCGATTCCCAGGAATGCTGGACTATTGAAGTGGGGCCATTCCTATCTAGGAAATCCCAAATCTCTGTCCTGATCCCGTTTTTCCATGGTTTCCCATGTTTTTTTCCATGTTTTCCCCTGTTTTATCCCTGTTTTTCCCCCCAGGAATGCAGCACCATGCGCTGCCTGGCCCAGGCACCATTCCCATCCCAAATCCCTGTCCTAATCCCATTTTTCCATGTTTTTTTTCCCTCTAGGAATGCAGCACCATGCGCTGCCTGGCCCGAGCACCATTCCCATCCCAAATCCCTCTCCTAATCCCGTTTTTCCATGGTTTTTCCATGTTTTTTTTCCCCAGGAATGCAGCACCATGCGCTACCTGGCCCAGGCACCATTCCCATCCCAAATCCCTGTCCTAATCCCGTTTTTCCATGTTTTTTTTCCCCGAGGAATGCAGCACCATGCGCTGCCTGGCCCGAGCACCATTCCCATCCCAAATCCCTGTCCTAATCCTGTTTTTCCATGGTTTTTCCATGGATTTTTCCCCCCAGGAATGCAGCACCATGCGCTGCCTGGCCCAGGCACCATTCCCATCCCAAATCCCTGTCCTAATCCTGTTTTTCCATGGTTTTTCCATGGATTTTTCCCTCCAGGAATGCAGCACCATGCGCTGCCTGGCCCGAGCACCATTCCCATCCCAAATCCCTGTCCTAATCCCGTTTTTCCATGGATTTTTTCCCCAGGAATGCAGCACCATGCGCTGCCTGGCCCGCCTCAGCTCCAAGGCTCTGCTGGTGCTCTGCTCGCTGCTGGCCCTGCTGTCGCTGCTGCTCTGGACCCGCTGCTCCCACCACCAGCAGCATTCCCAAATCCCGGCAAACCCCCCGGAACGCCGCGGGGTCCCCGAGAGCGAGGAGGCCTCTCCCCAGGAGCCGCCCAGAGCCGCGGGAATGCCGGGAATTCCCGGGAAAACCTTCCCGAAGTACGAGGAGATCGACTGCGTCATCAACGAGGAGCAGACGGTGAAGGGGCGGCGCGAGGGCAGCGAGGTGTTCCTGCCCTTCAGCTGGGTGGAGAAATACTTCCAGGTGGGGGAAATTAAAAAAAAAAAACCCATTGGGAATGAGTTTAATTGAGGAAAAAAAAATTAGGAATTGGTTTAATTAAAAAAAAAAAAAAAAAGGTAATCAGGAGGTAGAAAAATCAAGTGAATTGATGGTTGGGTGATTTGGCGTTCAGCTAAATAAATTCTGGCTAAATTATATTATATTTTAGCTAAATAAATAAATTTCGGAGGCATTTTTAAAGTGCTTTTTCTATTACACGAGTTCGTTGCATGTTGATAAATCATCGTTTCATTATTCACAACTATAATTTCATTGTTCATAATTCAGTTTCTATATTCCAGGAAATAGAATATATTCCAGAACTGTGTTTCTGGATATATATCTGGAACATGGAACTATGCAGGCCTAGAAAGTATTCTAGAACTACAAACACATTCTAGATGGTCTATAAGATATTTTAGATATTCTAATATCTATTCCAGATATTCTATTCCAGATATTTTATAAACTATAAAAATATTCTAGAGCTATAAACATGTTTAGCACAGCTTCTCTTTAGGTCTGCTTTTTTGGAGTGCAGCTGTTTTTCATGTTCATTATTATTAATTCTTACTCATTTTTATTCATTATTCAATATTATTAATGATTATTCATTAATATTTTTAGCTTAGGCCTTGTTTTTTTACTTTTTACAAGTAGTTGGTGTTGATGGTTGAGATGTCAGCAGCAGAGTCTTCATCATGCCATTATAATTACATATAATACTTCTGGCTTTTGCAAATATTAAAGTGAATATTACATGTTTATATATGTTATTATATGAATATTATTACGTTAGGAAGTTATGCTGTATTAATCTCTTTTGGTAGTGTGATAAATACAATTTTTAGCCTTTAGCATTTGCTTTTTGTAACTAGTTTAGAGAGAGAAGTGGGAGAGGCAATTAGGAAATTGCTCACAGCAATCCTGTCTGGGTGGAGATAACAGCAAGGACACCAAAATTAAAAAGAACCTCCAGAAGGAAGAATTTATTTATTTATTCCCCCCTTATCAAGGGATTGGTGACTTTGTGGAAAGATTTTATTTGCCAGGAGGAATGGCGGAGGAGAAAAGTTACAATTAAACAGATACAAGAAATTTACACATTTCTAAAAGAAACGTGTAAATCACATCTGAAATGTATGAATATGCAATAAAATGATATTTAAAGGAAAGATCCTTTATTAGCTGGGGTGCCTTGGTGTGGAATGCCAGAGGTCTGTAAACTTTTTTTTTGCTTTATATGTCCCTTATTGTCTCGTTTTTTATTATTGAACTTCGAAGGTTTTCCCTTAAACTTCGAAAACATTTCGTCAAACTTCATGAAAACTTTTCATTCAACTCCGTTGAATTTTCACAGAAATTTTAATATGTTTTTACCACGATGTTAAAAGCAGCTGTGTTCTCCACAGTGTGTTTGCTGGATTGGTCATTTTTGCTGGACAGGCCGTCCGATTTACCACCAGCACAAATTAAACATACGACTTTTCCTCGTAGCAGGAATAAAAAAATTTACATTTTTGCAGCGAAGTTGTTACACCGACGGCTTTCAAGTTGATGTTTACAAGGAGCTGGCTTCCTAACGTGAATTTGTGTCGCAGGTGTACGGGAGGATCTCCCAGGCTGACGGGAATGAGAGGTTTGAGTTCTCCCACAGTTATTCCAAGGTTTACGCGCAGCGCGCTCCGTACCGGCCCGACGGCGTCTTCATGTCCTTCGAGGGCTACAACGTGGAGCTCAGGGACAGGGTCAAGTGCATCAGCGGCGTGGAAGGTGGGGAGGAGGGGATTCCCGGGAATTTCAGGGGGTTGAGGTGATCCAGAAAATCTCCTGCAAATGCAAAATGAGCTGGATGTTCTGGTGGGAATGGGGGAATGGTGACAGGGTCAAGTGCATCAGCGGCGTGGAAGGTGGGGAGGAGGGGATTCCCGGGAATTTCGGGGGTTTGGGATGATCCCGAAAATCTCCTGGAAGTGCAGAGTGGCCTGGATTTGGTGTTGGGAATGTGGGAATGGAGATGGCAGTGCTGGGGTCTGTGACAGGGTCAAGGGTATCAGTGTAGTGGAAGGTGGGGAGAAGAGAATTCCTGGGAATTTCGAGGGTTTGGGATGATCCCAAAAATCTCCTGGAAATAGGAGAGTGAGCTGGATGTTCCGGTCGGAATGTGGGAATGGTGACAGGGTCAAGTGCATCAGTGGTGTGGAAGGAGGCAGAGGATTCCCGGGAATTTTTGGGATTGGGATGGTGCTGAAAATCTGATGGAAGTGCTCCTTAAAATGTTCCAGAAGTGGATTTGGTGCTGGAAATGTGGGAAGGGAAATCTCAAGTCTTGGGATTGGGATGATCCTGAAATTCCGCTTGAAGGGCTCCTTAAAATGTGATGGAAGTGGAAAGTGACCCGGATCTGGTGGTGGGAATGTAGGAATGGGATTTTGTGGTGGCACCTTCAGCCTTGGGAATGGCTCCCAGTGGATGGGATGGGATTAGGGTTTTGGGAAGGAATTCTTAGCTGGGCTGGAATTCCCAGAGAAGCTGTGGCTTTCCCTGGATCCCGGGAATGTCCAAGGCCAGCTTGGAGCAACCTGGGATCCTGGAAGATCCCTGTCCTTGGAAGGGCTGGAATGGGATGGGATTTAAGTTCCCTTGCACCCAACCCATCCCACGACTCCATAAAAGTCAGGACGAGCACAACAGGGATTCCTCTGCCAGCTAAAACCACGGAATTCTGGATTTTAGTGGGAAAGGTCCCAGTCCCTTCCTTCCCAAAGACTTCCCTCCACCAGCAGCACCCCCAACCCCACTGATGGATCTCCTGGAACTTCTGGAGCGCGGAGGAGGAATTCCCCCCTCATTCCAAGGCCTTTTCCGTGTGTTTTTTCCCGGGCAGGAGTCCCTCTCTCCACGCAGTGGGGCCCTCAGGGCTACTTCTACCCCATCCAGATCGCCCAGTACGGGCTGAGCCACTACAGCAAGAACCTGACGGAGAAACCGCCCCACGTGGAGGTGTACGAGACCGGGGGGGACGGGAACGCCGGGAATGCCGGGAACGCCGGGAACGCCGGGAACGGGGAGTGGACTGTGCCCAAGGGCTGCTCCCTCACCACCGTCTGGGACAAGGCCCGGCTCAGCGGAGTCAAGCAGTTCTCCTGCCCAGGTGGGTGCTGGAGCAGGGAGGGGGGATTGTTGGGTGCTGTTGGGATTTGGTTGGGCTTTGTTCCCTAATCCTTCATTCCAGGCCTTTGTTCCCTAATCCTTCATTCCAGTCTTTGGTTTCCAGTCCTTCCTTCCCGGCTTCTCTTTCCACACATTTCATTCCCCATCCTTTTTGTTCTCCATCGTTTCGTTCCCAGTCCTTCCTTCCCAATTCGTCGTTCTCTGTCCCCTTCATTCCCCATTCTTTCCACACCCTTCATCCCTCATCCTTTTCATTCCCAGTTCTTCATTCCTAGTCCATCCATCCTTCCTTATCCTTCATTCCCAGTCCTTCATTCTCAGTCCTTCGTTTCCAATTCTTCATTCCTTGTCCTTCATTCCTAGTCCTTTTCATTCCCTGTCCCTCATTCCCAGTCCTTCATTCCCAGTCCTTCATTTCCTGTCCTTTTCATTCCCCATCCCTTATTCCCAGTCCTTCATTCCTCACCCTTTTTATTCCAAGTCCTTAATTCCCAGTTCTTCATTCCCAATTCTTCGTTCCCATCCTTTTCATCCCCAGTCCTTCATTCTCCACCCTCTTCATTCCCAGTCCTTCACTCCGAATCCAATCAGCTGAAACAGCCCAGAAACGCTGAATTACTGAAGGGCTGCCCTAAAACCTTTGGGAATCCCTCCCGGGAGCGGGGCCTTGCCTCCGGAATCCTCCCCAAACCTTTGGAAAACGGGAATATTTCCGTTCCTACGGAGCCTTTTCCCCCCCCAGAGAACTCCGAGGGCGTCTCCCTGGAGCTGAACAACGGCCGGGATTTCATCATCTCCTTCGACCTGAAGCTTCAGGGCAACGGCAGCGTGTCCGTGGTGCTGGAGACCACGGAGAGGAACCAGCTCTTCACCGTGCACTACGTGTCCACCACGCAGCTCATCGCCCTCCGGGACAGGGACATCTTCTACGGCATCGGGGCGAGGAGCAGCTGGAGCACCCTGACCCGGGACCTGCTCACGGACCTCCGTAAGGGCGTGGGGCTCTCCAACACCAAGGCGGTGAAGCAGACCAAGATCCTGCCCAAAAGGGTGCTGCGCCTGGTGGCCAAAGGCCGCGGCCTCCTGGACAACGTCACCGTCTCGGCCACTGCCCACATGGCCGCCTTCTTCTCCGCCAGCCGCTGGCTGCTGCGCAACCAGGACGAGCGCGGCGGCTGGCCCATCATGGTCACCAGGAAGCTGGGAGAAGGCTTCAAATCCTTGGAGCCGGGCTGGTACTCGGCCATGGCTCAAGGCCAGGCCATGTCCACGCTGGTCAGGGCTTACCAGCTGACCAAGGAGCCGTCCTTCCTGAGCGCGGCGCTGAGGGCCACGGCGCCCTTCAAGCTGCCGGCGGAGCAGCGCGGCGTCAGGGCGGTGTTCATGGAGAGGCACGAGTGGTACGAGGAGTACCCCACCACGCCCAGCTCCTTCGTGCTCAACGGCTTCATGTACGCCCTGATCGGCCTCTACGACCTGAAGGAGACGGCGGGGGAGAAGCTGGGCAAGGAGGCCAGGCTGCTGTACGAGCGCGGCATGGCGTCGCTCAAGGCCATGCTGCCGCTCTTCGACACGGGCTCGGGCAGCGTCTACGACCTGAGGCACTTCATGCTGGGCACGGCGCCCAACCTGGCGCGGTGGGACTACCACACCACGCACATCAACCAGCTGCAGCTGCTGGCCTCCGTGGACGACTCGCCGCTCTTCAAGGAGTTCGTCAAGAGGTGGAAGAGTTACCTGCGGGGAGGGCGGGCCAAGCACAACTGAGAGGGGGTTTGTTTTGTTCCTCTCCTCGTCCTTCACGGAGCGTTCCCAAAAACAAAACAACAAAATAACCACGGGGGTTTGAGACGGCTCTTGGGGAAGGTTTAGGATCGGGATGCTCGCCCCGCGTGGAGGTTGGGTTTTGTTGGGATTGGTGGGTGTTTTGTTTTATTCCCTTTTCCGAGGAAAAGGTTTGCAGAAGCCATAGAAGTCTTGGGAGCGCGGTCGCTGCCTGGAGAGCTCGTCCAAGGCCTGGAAAAACGGGATTTTTGTGTCCGTGGTGGAGCGGCTCCCGTGGGATCAGCGCCGTCCGTGGGATTCGCTCGGAGCCTGGGAGTGCGGAGCGTGGCTTTAAGGCTGGGGGGAGTTTTCCAAGGGATTCGCTTTGTTGGGATGAAAAATCCGCAGTTGGGAATTTTTTTTTGCCGGTTCTCTGCCCGGAGATCCTGGAGCTGGAGGGGTTTTTTTCATGGAAAACGTGTGCCCGGCACCATGGAAGCACAACTGGGAAATCCTGGAGCACACGGCCCCGGGTCACCAGCACCGGGGTCCCCTCGGAGCTGGGATTCCCTTTCCTGGACACTGGAATTCCCTCGGAGCTGAGATCCCTTATCCTGGTCCTTGGAATTCCCTCGGAGCTGGGATTCCTTATCCTGGTCCCTGGAATTCCCTTGGAGCTGGGATTTCTTATCCTGGTCCCTGGAATTCCCTCAGACTTGGGATCCCTTATCCTGGTCCCTGGAATTCCCTCGGAGCTGGGATCCCTTATCCTGGTCCCTGGAATTCCCTCAGACTTGGGATCCCTTATCCTGGTCCCTGGAATTCCCTCGGAGCTGGGATCCCTTATCCTGGTCCCTGGAATTCCCTCAGACTTGGGATCCCTTATCCTGGTCCCTGGAATTCCCTCGGAGCTGGGATCCCTTATCCTGGTCTCTGGAATTCCCTCAGAGCTGGGATCCCCTTTCCGTGTTTCCTGTGGGATTTTGGAATTCCATCTGAGAGTTTCCTCGGAGCTTTTTGGGAATTGCTGAGCGGGATGTGGATCTCGTCTGGAGTCCCTCAGGAAATTGAAGAATTTGGGAATTTTCATTTTTTCTCCTGCTCCAGCCCATCCAGCATTTTCACAGTTTCATCCCAGGGGTTTTCCCAGCTCTCCCTGTGCTGGAATTCCCAGAGAAGCCGTGGCTGGTTCTGAATCCCTGGAATGTCCAAGGCCAGGTTTGTGGGATTGTGGAAGGCCCCTGTGGAATGGGATTAGCTTTAAGGTCCTTCCCACCAAAACCATTCCATGATTCCACAGTCCCACCTGCCGCCCCATCCCAGACTTGTGGATGGACTTTGGGAATTCCCACTGCTCCCCATTCCGCGTTGGAGCTCATCCCAATCCCCAAATCCCGGGCTCAAGGACAACACCCATCTCCATCTCCTCGTCGCTTTCAGTTTTTGGGGTTTTTCCTTCGTTTCTCTCTGATCCCGGAGCGACTTTTTCCCGACGTCAATCCGCGGCTCCGATCGGATCCATCCCTCCCATGGACGGCCGAGGAGAAATTCCAGTACCAAAGGTAGCAGGAGGGAATTCTCTCCGTGCCCACGGAAACCCAACGGACACAACCTCCCCCCTCCCAGACCCGGGATTCCTTCCCAAAAATCCGCTCCTTCCCAAAGAATCCTCTCTGTCCTCCCCCGGCGTGTTCCTCCCATCGTTTTCCCGGTTGGAAAACCCGCAGAGACTCCTTGGGTGCTGCTCCTGGATGGGTTTGGTGCCTTACAGAGGCCGGAATTCCTCGTTGGTTGGATTTTTTGGGAATTGATGCCAATGGTGAGGTTGGAGCGCGGCCGGTTTTCCTGCTCCAGAGACATGGGATGGGCATTCCAAGGTTGTCCCTCCTGTCCCACCTCCGTCGTCTTCTGGGGGCCTTGGACAGGTGGAGCTTCCAGGAATCCCCACCAGAGGCTGCAATTCCATGGAGAACCCCTGGGGAATTCCCAATATTCCTTAAATTCCTTGGCCATGGTGCCAGCAGTGCCCGAAACTCCATGGAATTCATTCCAGTTTCGGTTCATTTTCCATCTTCAAACTCCCAGAGATCTTCGGGACCGAGACCAGCTTTGATCCCAGGTGGAGCTTCCAGGAATCCCCACCGGAGGCTGCAATTCCATGGAAAATCCATTGGGAATTCCCAGTATTCCCTAAATTCCACTGTGCATTGGAAGAGGATCCTCGGCTGTGGAGCCAGTCCCCACAACTCCATGGAATTCTTTTCAGTTTAGGATTTCTTCATTCGTTTTCCATCTTTGAACTCCCAGAGATCTTTGGGACCAAGAGCAGCTTTGATCCCAGATTTTCACCCGGAGCTCCGTTGGCTCTTCCCATGGGATCCTCCCTCCAGGGACACCCCTGGAAGTTTGGGATGGGCATTCCAAGGTTGTCCCTCCTGTCCCACCTCCTGGAGGCTTTGGACAGGTGGAGCTTCCAGGAATCCCCACCAGAGGCTGCAATTCCATGGAGAACCCCTGGGGAATTCCCGATATTCCTTAAATTCCTTCGAGCGTCAGAAGAGGATCCTCGGCCGTGGAGCCAGAACTTCATGGAATTCACCCCAGTTTCGGATTTTTTTTGGTTCATTTTCCATCCAAGGAAGTTCCCAGAGCTCTTTGGGGCCGAGACCAGCTTTGATCCCAGATTTTCACCCGGAGATCCGTTGGCTCTTCCCATGGGATCCGCTCTCCGTGCCTCCCTCACCCCAACAACACAAGCACAACCCTGGAATCCCGCCCTTCCCTGGAATCCCGACATTCCCCGTTCTCCTCCTCCCCCGGGGCGTGGCTTTGCCTGGGATTTTGGTTGGATTTCCCGGGATTTTTTTTGTTTGTTTGTTTGTTATTCCCGAGGATCCCGATGGAAAATATGCAATAATTTGTTTACAGGATGCTCCGGGCGAGGGCTCTCTTTAAGCACAATGTGCACAGGATAGTTTTGTATTCCGCCCCTCTGGAATTTTTTTGGTTGTTTTGGGGGGGGCGGGAAGAGGATCCCCACGTTTCTATGGGACAGTGGGAAATGCTTGGAAAGCTTTCTAAGACTGGGAAATAAATTTTTTTATCTTAAGGAAAAAACAAAAACAAAAACAAAAAAACCCAACTTTGGGATGTCTCCGTTATTTGGGGATTTTTCTGGATTTTTTCCCAAATATATTCCATATATTCCAAGATTTTTTGGGTTTTATTTTTTTTTGTGCCTTTGAAGGGTTGCGTTTTTAAAGTGATTTTTTTTCCTCGGGAAAAGGTGGATTTTTTTTTTTCCCGCTGGTTAAGGGTCTGGGGATTGAGGGAAGGAGCACAAGTGGTGGATTCCTGGTGGGAATGAATTCCTGGGAAATTTCAGCTCCTTTGGAGTTCTTTGGGGATTTGTTAAAGGAGGATTTGAATGGAGCAGTCACTAAAAAATATCCTGGGGTTGGGAAAGGGGAAATACAGGGCCAGGGAATCCCAGAATCCAGGAAATGCAGGGAATTCCCCCTCCAGGAATCCAGGGAATCCCAGAATCCAGGGAATTCCCCCTCCAGGAATCCAGGGAATCCCAGAATCCAGGGAATTCCCCCTCCAGGAATCCAGGGAATCCCAGAATCCAGGGAATTCCCCCTCCAGGAATCCAGGGAATCCCAGAATCCAGGGAATCCCAGAATCCAGGGAATTCCCCCTCCAGGAATCCAGGGAGAGCTGGAGAGGGATCAGGGATGAAGGGAATGGCTGGAAAAGGGGAGATTTCAATGGGAAATTGGGAAGGAATTCCCAGAATTCTGGAATTCCCGGAGAAACTGAGGCTGCTGCTGGATCCTGGGAATGTCCCTGGGATAGGGAAAAGTGTCCCTGCCCCTCCCACCCCAAATATTCCAGGATTTTCCCGAGGGACTCCCATTCCTTGGGATTGAACAGAGCCTTGGGGCATCCCCGAAGGTGGGAACGGAATTCCAGAGCGTGTCCCAGTGCCGGGGTTAATTCCCAGGAATTCCCGGGATTCTCCTGTGGGATTGAAGTTCGGGATGGAGCTGGGAATCCACCAGCCCTGCCTGGCTCCCAATTCCGGAATAATTCTTAATGATAACTATTATTAATATATATTTAATAATTATTATAGTTTCTACTTAACAATTAGAATAGTCATATTTAATAGCGATACATTTATTTATATTTAATGGTTATATTTTAATAATCGCTAATAAGATTTTCATCGTTATGATAGTAATTATGTAATAGTTTTGTTAAATAATAGTTATATTTGATATTTTAAAATTAGCTATTTAAATAGTTATAATAGTTAATATTTTTTAATTTTATCGCATACTTACATTTAGTAATAATAAGAACGATGAAAACGAATTATTACTAATGATTAGCGATAATTAATAATAAAGGGAGCCCACTCCTCCCTCTCCATCCCTCTGGAATCTCCCGCCCTCCAAACCCCGGGAAAGCCGTTCCCAGCGGAAAAGCGCCGGAAAAGCGGCGGGATTTTGGGAAGCAGAAGGGGCTCGCCGGGAATTATTCCCATCGCTCAGGGAATGAGCATCCCTGCGCCGGGCTGGAATTCCCGGGAAAAGCAGCGGGATTTTGGGAAGCAGAAGGGGCTCGCCGGGAATTATTCCCACCGATCAGGAAATGAGGATCCCTGCGCCGGGCTGGAATTCCCAGGAAAAGCAGCGGGATTTTGGGAAGCAGAAGGGGCTCACTGGGAATTATTCCCATCGCTCAGGGAATGAGCATCCCTGCGCTGGGCTGGAATTCCCGAGCTCCGGGATGGTTTTTTTTTTCCCGAGGTTCTGGCAGCGGGAGATGCCCGTGGAAAAGGCCGGGAATTGTTTATTTTTATTTCTTTTTCCTGCTTTTTTTTTTTTTTTTCCCCATTTCCCCGCCTTTGGATCTCATCCCGGCCGCCTTTCATTTCCGGGTTCCTTCGGGAAAATTTTTTTTTTGGGGAAGCGGGGATCGATCCTGTGTCCAAAATGTGGGACTTGGCGGCTGCGGAGGGGGGGGAGGATCATCCCGGTGAGCGCTTCCCGCTGGAATAAGCCGCGCCCGCTTTTCCATGTGGGCTGTGTTTATTCCCGGTGAGTAATCCCGGGATTTGGAGGCAGCGCTGGAAAACTCCGCATCCAGCGGCGGCTCCCGAGCAGCGCCGTAAGTCCCGGGTTTTTGTGGATTTTTTTTTTGGTCCTTTCTCTGGTATTCCCAACTTTTCCCGCTGATCCCGAAAGGATCTGCGTGGGAAATTGGGGAATTCGGGAATGGGAAAAGCACCGCGAGCATTCCCGGCCCTCCCGCAGCTCCCGCTGGAATTCCCGGCGTGTTTCACTGGGATGAGCTTTGGGATCTTCCCCCTCCTCACCCCAAATCCCTCGGGATGGGGCGGCCTTTGTGGGATGGAAAAGCGGCGGATCCCGGCGAATTCCAGCGGCAACAACTCCCACAAAGCCGCCCTTGTCCCGCCGGGAATGATCCTGGCACGGCCCGAGCCGCTCCCGGAGGTTTTTTTTTCCAGCGCCGCTCCCGGAGGTTTTATCCCGCTCTCCTGGAGCCGCTGGAAAAAGAGTTCAAGGCGCTGATCAGGAATTCCCGAATATTCCCGGCCGTGGAAAATCGCCGCCGGTGCTGGCACGGAGAGAGAGCAGTGCCAGGGGGAGGGATTTTCCAGAGGGAGGATATTCCAGAGGGAAGGGGAAAGGGAAGGGGAAAGGGAAGGGGAAAGGGAAGGGAAGGGAAGGGAAGGAAAGGAAAGGAAAGGAAAGGAAAGGAAAGGAAAGGAAAGGAAAGGAAAGGAAAGGAAAGGAAAGGAAAGGAAAGGAAAGGAAAGGAAAGGAAAGGAAAGGAAAGGAAAGGAAAGGAAAGGAAAGGAAAGGAAAGGAAAGGAAAGGAAAGGAAAGGAAAGCTGTGCCACAGGAGCTGTGCCGTGAGGACGGTGTCAAGGTGACAGCGACAGGCTCCTGGCAGCAGGGAGGGTGACACTGGTGCCGGGTGGGGACATTCCCCAGCGGAGCCCGGCACGGACCGGGAGCTCCCGGGCTGGAGCTGCGGCTGCGGGACCGGGACAGCGCCGGGAGGGATCGGGTGGGGCGGGGGGAAACGGGGGAGGAGGAGGAAAAAGAGGAGGAGGAGGAAGAAGAGGAGGAGGAAGAAAGGGAGGAGGAGGAGGAGGAAGAAGCTGTTGCAGCCCCCCGAGTGAAGCCGCAGCGCTGACAGAGGTGACTCGCAGAGGTCACAGCCCTGCCGTGACCCCATCCCAATCCCGATCCCATTCCCGGCTGGGAAGACCCCGAGGAGGAAGAGGAGGGAGGGGAGGAGGAGGAGGAGGAAGCAGCCCCAGCCCGGTCCCAGTGACTCATGTCGCTCATTTCGCTCCGAAACCGCAAATTCCTGCCTGAGGTTGGGCCTGGAGCCTCCTCCTGATTCCCGGAGCCACAGGGAACAGGGGACAGGGAACAGGGAACAGGGAATAGGGAATAGGGAATAGGGAATAGGGGACAAGGAATGGGGAACAGGGAATAGGGGATAGGGAATAGGGAATAGGGGACAGGGAATGGGGGATAGGGAATAGGGGATAGGGAATAGGGAACAGGGAACAAGGAACAGGGAATAGGGGATAGGGAATAGGGGATAGGGGACAGGGAATAGGGGATAGGGGACAGGGAATAGGGGATAGGAGGTAGGGGATAGGGAACAAGGAACAGGGAATAGGGAATAGGAATAGGGAACCAGGAAGGGATCCCTGCCCTGGGAATGGCTGGGTCAGGATGGATCCAGGTGCTCCCAGCTCAGGGATCCCATCCAGGGGCTCTGTGCACAGCAGGATCCTGCACTGGGAGGAACCTCTGGAAAAGCTCAAGCCTTTGGAATGGCTCGTGCCTCTGGAAGGACTCATCCCTTTGCCCTCTGAGAATCCCAGAATCCCAGAATCCCAGGATCCCAGATCAGAAGGGCCCTTAAGACTCGTCTCATTCCAGCCATGGGCAGAGACCATTCCATGAACAGATTCCAGCCCTGCCTTGGATATTCCAGTCGTCCAGGGGCAGCCGCAGCTGCTCTGGGAATTCCAGCCCAGCCAGGAATTCCTTCCCAAAACCCCAGTCCATCCCTGGGGAGCCATTCCCTGTGTCCTGTCCCTCCAGCCCTTATCCCAAATCCCTCTCCTGCGAGGGGCTCTGGAGCCTTCTCTCCATTCAAACCCTGTTTCCCACCGGGGTTTTTTCCTGGAAAACTGCAGGAATTCTGTGGGATCCGGGGGCTGCAGGCTCCCTGGAGCTCCTCGGTGCTTCCAGAGCCTCGGGAAGTTCCCGATTCCCGTCTAATCTTTAACTGGAGGCGTTTCCAGCTGGGTTTTGTTGGTTAATTTTTCCCTTCCCGGCGTTCCGGGGATTTTCCTGGCGGAGCTGGCAGAGGTAGAGCCTGGGATGGGAGGGAAGCAAAGGAGAATTCCCGGGGCTGGGGAAGGGGGTTCCTTGGGGATGACTCCGAGGCGCATCCAAAGGCCGGATCCCGGTGGGAAGTTGGGATGGCTGGAGCAGCTGGAATGGCAGCCCAGGAATCCTGGGAATCCAGAGCCTTGGATTACTCTGGATCCTGGTGGGATCAAGCTGAGGCGGGAGGTCCTTTCCCGCTTTTCCTGCTCCGTGGTGGGGGGGATCAGGGACTTTTTCCCTGGATTTCCCAGAGCGGAGGCGGCCCCGACGCCAGGATCGGGTAAGAGCTGGAGTGGGATATTCCATGGGAAAGGGGATCCAGTGGGATCCTCCTGCTTCCCGAGGGACCTTCCTCCACCCTGAGGTGATCCCGAGGTGATCCCACATCCCTCTGGATCTGCTGGAATCCCTGTCCCTGTGGGAAGTGGGATCAGCCTTCTCCCGCTGCTCCCTTGGGATCCCATCCCGGGGGAACAATTCCATTTGGGATTTGGGATGCGACCCCATGTGCCACATCCCGGGAATTCTCACCCCCTCCAGACCGTCCTGATCCCGCGGGATGTGGCCAGGAGGGGTTTGAGGCGCTGACCCGTGGGAAGCTGAGCTGGAATTCCGCGGGATCCGGAGCCGACCATGCCGAGCCCCAAAGCCCGGCTGCTCCGCGCCCACCAAGTGCCCCAGGTCAGCGGGAATTCCCTCCCCGATCCCCGGGACCGGCGGGATTTGGGATGGGACAGACGGGAACAGCGTGGGGCTCACCCCGAGGGCGCCACAGCTGTGTCCTGACTCCGGAATTCTGGGGATGCTCCCCATCCTTTTCTATTTCCATTCCCATTTCCATTCTCATCCCCATTCCCCCGTTCCCATTCTCCCATTCCGATCCCCATTTCCATTCCTATTCCCATTCTCCCATTCCCATTCTCCCATTCCCATTCCCATCCCAATTCCCATCCCCATTATCCCATATTCCCATTAGCCCATATTCCCATTCCCCCATTCCCATCTCCATTCCCATTATTCCCAATGTCCTATTCCCATTATCCCATTCTCCCATTCCCATTAGCCAATATTCCCATCCCCATTATCCCATCCTCATTATCCCATTCCCATTATCCCATTCCCATTCATATTACCCATTCCCATCCCCATTATCCCATCCCCATGATCCCATTCCCATCCCCATTATCCCATTCCCATTCTGCCATTCCCAGATTTACCGGGAGCCGGGAATTCTCTCCGGGTACCGCCCCCCCCGGAGCTCGGTGTCCCAGTGCCTGCTCAGCATCTTCCACATGAACAACGAGACCCTCAACATCTGGACACACCTGGTGCCCGCCGGGTGAGTGGGCACACCTGGGCACACCTGGGGACACCTGGGGACACCTGGGGACACCTGGGGAAACATATGGGCACACCTGGGGACAGCTGGGGACACCTGGGGACAGCTGGGGACAGCTGGGACACACCTGGGCACACCTGGGGACACCTGGGGACAGCTGGGGACAGCTGGGACACACCTGGGGACACCTGGGCACACCTGGGGACACCTGGGGACACACCTGGGGACACCTGGGGACAGCTGGGACACACCTGGGGACACCTGGGCACACCTGGGCACACCTGGGGACACCTGGGGACACCTGGGGAAACATATGGGCACACCTGGAGACAGCTGGGGACAGCTGGGGACAGCTGGGGACACAGCTGGGCACACCTGGAGACCCCTGGGGACACACCTGGGGGCAGCTGGGGACACACCTGGGCACACCTGAGACACACCTGGGGACAGCTTGGCACACCTGGGGACATACCTGGACACACCTGGGACACACCTGGGACACACCTGGGGACGTATGGGGGCAGCTGGGGACACCTGGGCACACCTGGAGACCCCTGGGGACACACCTGGACACACCTGTGGACAGCTGGGGACACTTGGGCTCACCTGACCAGACTTGGGGACACCTGATACACACCTGTGTCCTGTCCCTCCAGCCCTTATCCTGGGGACACCTGCCCAGGGGGTGCCCTAAAGACACACCTGGGCACCCCCGGTGCCCACCTGGCTGTGCCCATGTCCGACACGCCCCTCTCCCGTCCCCTCAGGTACCTGCTGTGGCTGTTGGTGTCTCACCTGCGGGGTTTGGGGGCGGATCCCGGGGCGGGGCCGTTCCTGCTCTACCTGGGCACGTGCGCGCTCTACCCGCTGGCGTCGGCGGCGGCGCACGGCCTCGGGGCGCTGGGCGGGAGCGGGCGGCACCGCGCCTACTGCTGTGACTACACGGCACTGAGCCTCTACGGGCTGGGTAAGGGTTTAGGGGATTTGTGGGGCCATGGGGTTTGTGGTCTTTGGGGGGTTTATGGGGTCTGTGGGGTTTGTGGGGTTTGTGGGGTTTGTGGGGTCTAGGGGCGCTGGGCGGGACCGGGCGGCACCGAGCCTACTGCTGTGACTACACGGCACTGAGCCTCTACGGGCTGGGTAAGGGATTGGGGGGTTTGGGGGATTATGGGGTTTGGGGGGTTGTGGGGTGTGTGGGGTTTGTGGGGTTTGGGGGGTTTGTGGGGTCTGGGGGCGCTGGGTGGGACCCGGCAGCACCGAGCCTACTGCTGTGACTACACCGCGCTCAGCCTCTACGGGCTGGGTAAGGGCATTTATGGGGTGTGTGGGGTCTGGGGGGTTTGTGGGGTCATGGAGTTTGTGGGGTCTGGGGGCGCTGGGTGGGACCCAGCAGCACCGAGCCTACTGCTGTGACTACACGGGACTGAGCCTCTATGGGCTGGGTAAGCATTTAGGGGATTTGTGGGGCCATGGGGTTTGTGGGGTTTGGGGGGTTTATGGGGTCTGGGGGCGCTGGGTGGGTGTGGAGGGCATTGAGCCTACTGCTGTGACTACACGGCACTGAGCCTCTACGGGCTGGGTAAGGGTTTGGGGGTTTGTGGGGTTTATGGTGTTTGTGGGGTTTGTGGGGTACTGCTGTGACTACACTGTGCTCAGCATCTATGGACTGGGTCAGGGTTTGTGGGGTTTGTGGGGTTTTGGGAATTTAGCCCGGGTTTATGGGGTTTTGAGAATTTAGCCTGGGTTTATGGGACTGCGGGAATTTAGCCCTAGGTTATGGGATTTGGGGAGTTCTGGGGGACAAGGGGAGCTGGGATAGCCCGGGTTTATGGGATTTTGGGAATTTCGCCTGGGTTAATGGGATTTGGGGTATTTTGCCCAGGTTTATGGGATGCCACATCCAGAGGGGAGGTTTGGGGGAACTTCCCGCTCTTCCTTTTCCTCATCCCTGCACTCCGGAACTTGGGAATGTCCTGGAGCAGCTCCGGCCTCAAACAATTTGGGACAGCCCCGGCTGGGTGGGATTCGGAATAACGGGAACGAGGAAAAAATCCCACATTTTACCCAACTGGAGGAGCCTCGCACGGCAATTCCAGGATATTCCCACACCTCTCCAATCCCTCTGGAACGCTCCCTGCTCCAGAGATTCCCGATGTTCCGGAGCTCAGAGCTGAGCCCAGCAGGGTGAGGAATTCCAAGGGAATTCCAGAGGAATTTTGGGATTCGGGAGCTGACGGGCTCTGCCGTGTTTCCAGGCTCGGCGCTGGCCTATTCCGCCTACTCCTTCCCTCTGGAATGGCTCGGGAGCACATTCCATCGTTCCTACCTTCCCGTGGCCACACTCAACTCCGCCCTCAGCACCGGCCTCGCCTGCTATTCCAGGTGAATTCCAGGGAATTCGGGATCAGGGCTGTGGGCACGGATCGGGAGACTGGGGAAGGGCAAAGAGGGCATTTTCTGTTGGGAAATTCCGTGGGGAATTCGGTGATGAAAATGTGGGATAACGGGAGGAGGTTGAATTATGGGAGGTTCCCAAGGGGATTTATGGGATCCTGGAATTTGGGGTTGGATTGGGAGGGAACTTGGGGATGGTTCAGGTCCAATATCCCGGGTTCCTGAAGAAGCTGTGGAATTCCTGGTGGATCCCAGATGAAATTCCTGGTGTATACCACAGGGAATATCCTATGTGGTATTCCCTGTGTATTCCTGGTGTATCCCATGTGGAATTCCCTGTGTGTCCCATGTGGAATTCCTGGTGTTTCCTGGTACATCCCATGTGGAATTCCCAGTGTATCCCAGTATATCCCATGTGGAATTCCCAATGTTTCCCAGGTTTCTGGAGGCGGAGCGGCCCCTCCTGAGCAAAGCTTCCCGAACTTTGGCCTTTGTCTATCCCTACATCTTCGACAGCATCCCAGTTTTCTACAGGGTGAGTATCCCACAAAACCCTGGGAAATCTCAGCTGCCTCAGCCGGGAATTCTTTGGGAAAACAGGCCCAGCTCGGGGTTGGAAAGGAAAACAAACTCTGGCAGGAAAAGGCTCGCAGATATTTTTTCCTGCTCCGATTACCGGCGGATTCCTCCCACTTCAAAGGGCTGGAAAATTCCTGCCCTGGGGAGCTGGGACGGGCCTTTTCCAGGGATTGAACTGGAGCAGGGTGGGAGTTTGGGGAGGGATGAGGACAGGCAGGAGTGGGGGAACTGGGAATGGCTGTGGATCCTTGGGGTTGATGGAGCAATCCTGATTTTTCCTGGGAAACAGCGTTGGAGTGGAGGTGATGGGAGCGGGGATCAGGGAATGGGTGGGGCTCCTCTGGGATGGAGGGATGGATGGATGATGGATTGATGGATCCATGGACCGATGGACTGATGGATCACTCCCGTTTTCCCGGCAGCTGTCCCGGTGTGTGCCCGGGGGCTGTTCCGAAGGTTCTCTCCCGCTGCATTCCCGGCACAGCCTCTGCGCCCTCCTCACCTTCCTCAGCTTCACCTCCCGCCTGCCCGAGCGCCTGGCGCCAGGGAGCTTCGACTTCATCGGTGAGAATTCCAGGGAATGGCGGGAATGAGCCCAGGGAATGAGCCCAGGGAATGGCAGGAATGAGCCCAGGGAATGGCGGGAATGAGCCCAGGGAATGGCGGGAATGAACCCAGGGAATGGCGGGAATAAACCCAGGGAATGGTGAGAATAAAGCCAGGGAATGGTGGGAATGAGCCCAGGGAATGGCGGGACTGACCCCAGGGAATGGTGGGAATGACCCCAGGGAATGGTGGGAATAAATCCAGGGAATGGCGGGAATGAACCCAGGGAATGGCGGGAATGAACCCAGGGAATGGCGGGAATGAACCCAGGGAATGGCAGGAATGAACCCAGGGAATGAACTCAGGGAATGGTGGGAATGACCCCAGGGAATGGCGGGAATGAACCCAGGGAATGGCAGGAATGAACCCAGGGAATCCAGGAAATGACCCCACAGGAATACTAGGAATAACCCCGTGGGATCCTGGGAATAAACCCAGGGAATTCTGGGAATAACCCCATAGAATAATCCCAGGAATAAAGCCCCCGGAGACACAGGCATTGGGAATAGGAATTATGAGGAGGATAAAACCCCAGGAATTGGGAATAGGAATTTGTAGGATGATAAAACCACGGGAATCAGGGGCAGGAATTTGTAGGATAAACATTCCATGGATGCCAACTGAAGCAGGCTGAGTGGGATTTGATCCTGGAATCCTGGAATTCCGGGATGCTTTGGATGGGCAGGGCCACCTCCCATTATCCCAGAGTGCATGGAGCATTTGAGGGATGAGGAACCCACCTGGCCCAGCCAAACACTCATGGAATTCCCATGGAATTTCCATGGAATTCACGGAGTTTTCCGTCGCAGGGCACAGCCACCAGGTTTTCCACATCTGCGGGATCCTGGGAACGCTCTTCCAGCTGGAAGCTGTCTCCATGGACATGGTGGAACAGCGGGGCCGCCTCCCGCTTCCCTCTTCCCTGGAAACCTTTGGATCCTTGGGAATGGGAGCAGCCGCCAGCCTGACCATCCTCGGGATCTGCTTCCGCAGCCTCCGCCCGGAGCCTCATTCCCGGGAAAAATCCCCCTAGGATTTCTGGGATTTCTGGGAGCAGCCCCATTCCAGAGGTGTCCGTGTGTTTCGAGGGGGAATTGGATCGCCTGGAAATATTCCTTTGGGAATTTCCCCAGGGAAAACCACGCTGGTTTTATGGGAAGGCTTCCCATCCTGTTGTTATCCGCAGGGAAAGCGTCAAATAATCGGGATTGGATCCCTGGAAAGAGAGGGAAGCGCTCCTGCTTCCCAAAAAATCCAGGATCCCTCAGGTCTGCCTTTGGGAGAAATCCCCAAGAAATCCAGGGAATGTTGGCATCAGCAGCTGGGTGAAGCCAAGAGCTCCCTAATTCCCATTTTCCCCTTGGGAATGGAATTCCTTTGGAATTCCAAGCCTTACGCTCAGCCCAAGTGCCTGGAAAAGTGGGATGGAGGGATTGGAGTTTTTCCCTCCAGTATTAATTCCCACAGTTTTTAATTATTATCCCGGAAAAGGGATTCCAGGAGAGCTTCAATGGGATATTCCCACAGGAAAGCTCTTCCAGGGTCTAATTCCAGGAAATCCTGAGAAATTCATTCCCGTGGGAATTCTGAGTTTCCACGTGGGGAATTGGAATTGGGATTAATTCACTGGGAATGAAGGAATTCCATCCTGTCCCGGGTATTCCCAGGCTGGATCCTGGGATTGGGGCTGGGAGAGCTCCTGGGATTTGGGATCCTTTGGGAGAAGGTTTTTGATGTTTTCCTGGGATGAGGGATGGGATTGGGATCCATGGGGAGAAAAGCAGGATTTGGGGCAGCTCAAGGATTAAAAGCACCCTGGAATTTCAAAGAATTCCCGGGATTTTTCCCTCTGTTGTTCCCTGTTTTCCTTCCCTGCTGCTCCTGGATATCACAGGAAGAGCCTGGAGCTCTCAGCCTTTTCCAGGATCCGGGATTTCCCCCTGGATTTTTCTCTTTGTTCTTTGGGATTTTTTTTTTTCCTGGATAATTTCACGGGTCTTCCATTAATTTCCTTAAACTGCCTTTGCCGAGGTCTGACTGCTGCACTTTGGGAGCTCCTGGAATTTGGGATAACACAATAAAATCTGGGATGAACGGGTTAAATCCGGGATAAATCAATCCTTGGGAAAGCTGACCGGGATTTTTGGGATATTTATAAGCACTGGAGTTGTTTGTTTTTTTTTAATCTGATGGTTTTATTAAATTAATGTAAATCACTGATTTTAATCTGCTTCATAATAATAAAAAATATTCCTGGGAAAACGAATCCCTTTGGAGATCGTTGCTGATAATTCCAGAGTTTATTTACTTTGGGAGCTGCTGTGACCGGAGAGGAATCCAGCTGGGATTGGAGAACCCGGAAAAACATCGGGAATCATCCCAGATTTATTCCAGGTCGTTCAACTTTTGAACTGAAAAATCCCCGTCCTCTCCAGCGCCGGGAATTTTGGGAAAACTGCATTTTCCAGGTGTGATGGAATGCCAGAATTCCATGGGATGGGTGATGCTGGATCTTGGGGCAAGGGCAGGATTTTATTCCAGGTTTTTTACCAAAAATCTCTGGATTTTCCTCAATTCCCTTCCCAGGAGAAATGAAAACTCCAGGTGTCCAGGTGTTCCAAGGAAAGAAACCGGGATATTTATTTGTGGAATGTTGATCCATGGCAAATCCCAAACAAATCCAGGAATTTTGGGGATCAGATTCCAGCGAACCTCCTTCATCCCTCCTAAACCACATGGATCTGGAAAAGCTGGAAAAGAGCATCAATTTCAGGAATTTCAGGCTCCTCCAGGTCCTTTCATCCCTTTTTAAAAACTATCTTTGAAGTTCTTTCTGGAAACATTCAGGAAGTTGGACTAAAAAGGGGAATTCCCTGGAATTTAAAAGAAATGAATCCCTCAGCCCAATTCCCCCTTGGGATCCATCCCCTTGGCAGGAAGTTTTTGCTTTTCCCTGGACTCGTTCTGCTGGATTTTTTCCCACATGTCCCAACACCACGTTTCCACGGTTATTTTCCACCACGGATCATTTCCCACAGGTTGGGGATTAACTCGTTTCCAGCAGGTTGGGAATTAATTCATTTTCCACGTGTTGGGAATTAATTCCAGCAAGTTGGGAATTAACTTTTCTCCAACAGGTTGGGAATTCACTCGTTTCCATCAAGTCGGGAATGAATTCCAACAGGTTGGGAATTAACTTTTTTCCAGCAGGTTGGGAGTTCACTCATTTCCATCGGGTTGGGAATTAACTAATTTTCCACACCTCGGGAATTAAATCCAACAGGTTGGGATTTAACTGGTTTTCCATAGGTTGGGAATTACTCATTTCCATCAGTTTGGGAATTAACTGAGTGACTGAATCACCTCCAGGCAGGCACACAGGGAAGCCCTGGTCCTTCAAACCGTCTGTATTCCTCCTGTTTCCCCGAAAGATTGGAATTAGGCGGATAAAAATGGAAAAAAAACCGGGAAAAAAACCCGGGATCGGCCGGGGCCGGGATTCGAACCCGCGGCCTCACCCCCCGCTCCACCACCGCCACCAGCAGGGGGCGCCCTCCGCTCTGACCCCGCCCCTCCCGCGTCTCCATGGTGACGCCGTGATCGGTGACGTCAGCGGGGCGGCGCGCGCTGATTGGTCGGATTTGAATCGCGGCGGGCGCGCGGCCGCCGCTCGCTGCCAGCCCCCGGAGCGCGACCCCCGGCGGGCCCTATCGCGACAGCGGCGACACCGGCGACATGAAGGCGGCGTGAGTGGCTCCGCGGCCTTTTTTTTTTTGCAGCGGGGACGGGGGAGGCGGCCTGGGGTCACCCGGTGTGGGGCAGCTCCGGCCGCGGGGCCGCCCTTCATGGCTGCCCGCGGCTCTTTCGCTTCCCGTCCTCCCGCTATCCCGGTGCTCCTCCCGGTTCTTTTCCCGCTCCTCCCCCGTTCTCCCCTCGATCCCCGGTTCTGTTCCCGGTCCCCCGTCCCCTCGGAGCGTTCCCCTCACGGCTCTCTCCCCTCAGCAGGGCCCGGACGCCGCGCAGGCCGAGGAAGGGCACGAACCCCGCGCTGAAGGACCCTGTGGGGGTGAGTGCGGGCCGGGTCCCGGGCGGCGCTCATTCCCGGGGCATTCCCGGTTTATCCCCGTTTCCTTCATTCCCGGGTGTATTCCCGGTTTATTCCCGGTTTATTCCCGGTTTATCCCCGTTTCCTTCGTTCCTGGGTGTATTCCCGGGTGTATTCCCGGTTTATCCCTGTTTCCCCCACTCCAGGTGTACTGCCGGGTTCATTCCCATGTTTGTTCCCAGGTTCATTCCCTGTTTCCCCATTCCAGAATCATTCCCAGGTTCATCCCCGTGTTTATTCCCGTGTTCATTCCCACGTTCATTCCCTGTTTCCCCTGTTCCAGGATCATTCCCTGTTTCCCCATTCCAGAATCATTCCCAGGTTCATTCCCGTGTTTATTCCCAGATTTATTCCCGGTTTATCCCTGTTTTCCCGGGTTCGTTCCCTGTTTTCCCTGACTCCAGGTGTACTGCCGGTTTGATTCCCGGTTTATCCCTGTTTTCCTGGGCTCATTCCCGGTTTATCCCTGTTTCCCCGTGTTCATTCCCGGGCTCATTCCCGTGTTCATTCCCGGTTTATCCCCGTTTTCCCCGTCCCCAGGTGTAGTGCCGGATTCATTCCCGGGCTCATTCCCGGTTTATCCCCGTGTTCATTCCCGGTTTATCCCTGTTTTCCCAGGCTCATTCCCGCGCTCATTCCCGGTTTATCCCCGCGCCCATTCCCGGTTTATCCCTGTTTTCCCAGGCTCATTCCCGGTTTATCCCGGTGTGTTTTCCGCAGGTGTACTGCCGCGTGCGGCCGCTGAGCGGCGCGGACCAGGAGAGCTGCATCGAGGTGCTGAACCACAGCACGGTGCAGCTGCACCCGCCCGAGGGCTACCGCGTCATCCGCAACGGCGAGTACCGCGAGGTGACCCGCCATTCCCGCCGGGAATTCCGCCCGGAGAGCCCCCGGCACCTGCCCCGGGCCTGGGAGTGTCCTTGGGGCGGGCTGCCTCAGCGGGACATGTCCCTGCCCTCGGAGATGGGGTTGTCCTTGAGGTCCCTTCCCCCCACCACAAACAGTTCTGGAGTTCCATGGATTCCATCCAGCTCCAGGTTTTCACAGGAATTTAGGGATTCCATCCAGCTCCAGGTTTTCCCAGGAATTTAGGAGTTCCATGAATTTAGGAATTCCATTAATTTCATCCAGCTCAGAGTTTTCCCAGGAATTTAGGAGTTCCATGAATTTAGGAATTCCATTAATTCCATCCAGCTCCAGGTTTTCACAGGAATTTAGGAGTTCCATGAATTTAGGAATTCCATGAATTCCATCCAGCTCCAGGTTTTCACAGGAATTTAGGAGTTCCATTAATTCTGGAACTCCTACTTAATTAATTCATTAAGTCCCCTCTCTGAGTCTTCCCGTGAATTTAGAAATTCCATTAACTCCATCCCAATCTGAGTTTTCCCATGAATTTAGGAATTCTGTTAATTCCATCCAGCTCAGAGTTTTCCCATGAATGTAGGAATTCCATGAATTCCATCCAGCTCCGAGTTTTCCCAGCAGTTTAGGAATTCCATGGATTCCATCCCTCTCTGAGACTTCCCGTGAATCTAGGAATTCAAAATTCATTCAGATTCATTAAAAATAATTAATTTTAAGAAGTAAAACAAGCTTGGAATTATAAAAACTACTAAAATCCATTTCAGAATTCATTCAAACTCATCAAAACAACTCATTAAAAAAAAAAAAAATAAAACCAGCTTCAAATTTAGGACTGAAAACCCGAGGCTGGCCTGGAAAAAAACAACCCAAAATCACTAGAATTCCCTGAGGGAACAGCTCCACTTTGGTGGATGTTCCTTTGCTGGAATTCCGGGGGGAGCAGGAAGGAAATCCCAGCTTTTATCTGCTCCGTGGGATCCTTCTGGCATTCCAGGGTGGTTTTCCCTCTCTTGGCAGATGCAGTATTCCTTCAAGGAGGTCTTTGGCACGCTGGTGGTGCAGAAGGAGCTCTTTGACGTGGTGGCCAAGCCTCTGGTGGAGGATCTGATCCGGGGCAAAAACGGTGAGCAGGGCTCCTGGCTCCTGTCCTCATTCCCGGGATTTCACCTTGCCCGAGGTTTGCTTGGAATTCTGGCTCAGCTCCTCACACACGACCCCTGGAGTTCCTTCTGGAACAGGAATCTTGGGATGAGTTGGGTGGGAATGGGATGATCCAGTGCTCCCAAGGTTTGTTTGAGGTTTGCTTGGAATTGTGGTTCAGATCCCCACAAAACAGCCTCAGAAGTTCCTTCTGGAATAGGAATTCTGGGATGGTTTGGGTGGGAACGGACAATCCCAAGGTTTGCTTGGAGTTGTGGTTCAGATCCTCACACAGGACCCCTGGAATTCCTTCTGGAACAGGAATCTTGGGATGAGTTGGGTGGGAATGGATGATCCAGTGCTCCTGAGGTTTGTTTGGAATTGTGGCTCAGCTCCTCACACAGCACTGGAAGTTCTCTCTGGAAAAGGAATCCTGGGATGGATCATCCATTGGGAATGGATAATCCAGTGCTCCTGAGGTTTGTTTGGAATTGTGGTTCAACTCTTCAAACAAAACCCCTGGAAGTTTTTTCTGGAATAGGAATCCTGAGGTGGTTTGGGTGGGAATGGATGATCCAGTGTTCCTGAGGTTTGTTTGGAATTGTGGCTCAGCTCCTCATACAGCAGCCTCAGAAATTCCCTCTGGAACAGGAATCCTGGGATGGTTTGAGCTGGGAATGGATGATCCAGTGCCATGGAAGTGTAGTTGGAGCAGCCTGGATTAGCAGGAGGTGTCCCTGCCTTTGGCAATGGGATTGGCTTTAAGGTCCCTTCCCACCCAAACTGTTCTGGAATTCCATGGATTACACATCCAAATCCTTCTCCCCGCTGTCCCAAGTTTTCCCCATGGTTTGTGGGAGTTACAAATTGCAAAATCAGAATTTGGGGCTTTTAGCAAAGCGCATTTTCAACTCCCCCCAAAAAAAACAACAAACACAAAAAAAATCATCACTTCCTAAAGCATAAAATCATCCCATTCCATGGGCAGAGAAACCTTCCCCTATCCCAGGGTGCTCCAAGCCCCATCCAGTCTGGAATATTCCAGGGATGGCCCAACCTGTGCCAGGAGAGGACCATGGATATTCCCAGCTGTCACCTGAGAGCTGCCAGGGCTGTTGGTGGCGTGGAACATTTCAGGAGGGGTTTTTAGGTTTTTTTTTTCCCCTGATCCCGTTGATTTTCCCCTTTTCCCTGCATTCCCAGGGCTCCTGTTCACCTACGGAGTGACGGGCAGCGGGAAGACCCACACCATGACGGGATCTCCAGGGGACGGGGGGCTCCTGCCCCGCTGCCTGGCCATGATCTTCAACAGCATCGGCCCCTTCCAGGCCAAGAGATTCGTGAGTGTCCCCCCCAAATCCCTGGATTTCTGCTCCAAACCTGGCCCTGCAGGGCTTGGGAAAGAGAAAAACCAAACGCCGAGAGGGCTTGGATTTCTGGGAATGTCTTTAAGTGCTGATTCTCCAAGCTCGTCCTAGGAGAATTCTGTTAAAAGCACGTGGGGAAGGGAATCCAGGCAGGAATATTTCAGCACTGATGGCCACTGGTGTTGCCTTCCTCGTTAGGCTGGGTGATTAATAAGCAAATATTTAATTAATTAGGGAGTTGTATCCCACTGAAATTCCCAGTCTATTCCTGCTGTTCTAACAGGTGATTTCAGCATGGAGGAAGCCATTCCATGGCCTTTTTTCCCTGGAGACAGTGAAAAACTTTTTTCCCTGAAAAACAGTGTTTTTTTCCATTATTCCATATTATTCCATATTATTCCATATTATTCCATATTAATTATTCCATATTATTCTCCATTCCATATGTTTCTATTCCATATTCCCATATGTTATTCCACATTCCCATATGTTATTCCATATTCCCATATATTTTTTTCAAATTTCCATATGTTATTCCATGTATTATTCCATGTTTCCGTGTATTATTCCACATTCCCACATATTATTGCATATTTCCATATATTATTCCACATTCCCATATATTATTCCACATTTCCATGTTATCCCACTTGCTGTCAGTAATTCCCATAAAACCAAAAAAATTAATTGTCTCCTCATGAAATGAGGGATATGATTTTTTTTTTCCTGAGGTGTGCACTTTGTGGTGCCTAAAACACCCTGGAACAATCCTGGAATTCTCATCCTCGGGAGCTTTTATAAAACATTATTTCTGCAGATTGTTTCTGTCAGATCTTGCCGGGTCGAGTTCCAACGAGGGGCACGGTATTAATAAATTAATACCGGCCTAATCAGGCTAATTAATGACTCAATAAAGCCAGCAGCTGGATGTTGGAATTGGCTGAAATTCCTGTTTTTTCCCTCAGGTTTTCAAGCTGGATGACAAGAACGGGGTGGAGGTGCAGAGCGAGGTGGAGGCTCTGCTGGAACGCCAGAGGAGAGAGGCCCTGCCCACCCCAAAAACTCCAGCTGGGAAGTGAGTGACTCTGGGAATTTATTCCCCTAGAAATGGGATTTGACTCCTCTTGGGCTCTTCCCTTGAAGAAAAAAAAATGGGAAAAAGAAAAGTTGGGAAATATCTCATTAATTAGGTAATTGTATGCCACTGAAATTCCCAGTTTGTTCCTGGTGTTCTAGCAGGAGGTTTCAGCTTGGAGGAAGCCATTCCATAGCTTTTTTTTCCCCAGAATTTTGGGCCTTTTCCCATGGAATTCCCTCAGCTGGACCATGGAATTCCCTCAGTTAGATCATGGAATTCCACCCATGGAATTCCCTCAGTTAGATCATGGAATTCCACCCATGGAGTTCCCTCTGTTGGATCATGGAATTCCCTCAGTTAAATCATGGAATTTCCACCATGGAATTCCCTCAGTTGGACCGTGGAATTCCAGCCGTGGAATTCTCTCAGTTAGACCATGGAATTCCAACCATGGAGTTCCCTGAGTTGGACCATGGAATTCCAACGGCAACCATGGAATTCCCTCAGCTGGATCATGGAATTCCCTCAATTGAATCATGGAATTTCCATCATGGAATTCCCTCAGCTGGATCATGGAATTCCCTCAATTGAATCATGGAATTTCCACCATGGAATTCCCTCAGTTGGACCATGGAATTCCAACTGCAACCATGGAATTCCCTCGGTTGGATCATGGAATTCCCACCATGGAATTCCCTCGGTTGGACCATGGAATTCCCACCATGGAATTCCCTCAGCTGGATCCTGGAATTCCATCTCCTGGCCATGCCCAGGACCCTCCCAGAGAACCCGAATTTTGCCGTGGGCCGCTCCTTTCCCCACCCACCCCTGCACTGATCTGCCCGGGAACCCCATCCCAATTCCCCGGGAACCCCATCCCAATTCCCCGGGAGCCCCATCCCAATTCCCCGGGAACCCCATCCCAATTCCCCGGGAGCCCCATCCCAATTCCCCGGGAGCCCCATCCCAATCCCGGTTTTCCCCGCAGGAGGCAGCTGGATCCCGAGTTTGCCGACATGATGGACGTGCAGGAGCAGTGCCGGGCCGAGGAGGTGGACGAGGACAACGTCTACGGCGTCTTCGTCTCCTACATCGAGATCTACAACAACTACATCTACGACCTGCTGGAGGAGGCCCCCTTCGACTCCATCAAACCCAAGTGAGTCCGGAATTCCCGGGGTTTTCCCAGCCTGGGGTTGGGAATCCACTGGGAGAGAGGGAACAGAACCATGTCTGCGGTGTCTCCGTGTCCCGAACCGACGTGTGCCGTCGGCTTTGAGCCCTGTCAGTCCCCAGGGAGGTTGGGAATTCCCATATTCCCAACCCTGGGAGCGTTTTAGAGGATCTCACTGTGATTTTTTTTTGGTTCTCACCTTGGCTCAGAATTCCTGGGAACTACTGTCAAAAACACACGGAAAGGAATCCAGCCGGGAATGTTTCATGGCCACTCCCTTCTTTGTTAGGCTGGGTGGTTAATAAGCAAATATTTAATTAATTAGGCAGTTGTATCCCACTGAAATTCCCAATTCTAACAGGTGATTTCAGCTTGGAACAAGCCATTCCATAACTTTTTTCCCTCTGGAAACAGTGAAAACCACCACTGGTGTGGTGCTCCATATTCCCATATTATTACACTTGGTATCAGTAATTCCCATAAAACCAGGAATTAGGGATATTTTTTTTTTCCCAAAGGTGTGCACTTGTGATGTCTAAAATCAGTAGGGGAAAAAAAAAAATCTTGGAATTCCTCTTGGAATCCATGGATTGAAATTCCAACTCCATTCAAGGAGCCCCTTAGTCTTGCATTAATTAAGGAGTAGTTGATTAACAAAGACTAACGAGGGCAAAGCATACTGGGGAGCTGTCTCCTCATTCCAGAAGGGTTTAAATCTCTGGGAATGCTTTTAAACCACTCAGTGGTTAGATATTATTCCCAAAACCCATCTTAAAAAAAAAAAAAATGAAATCTGGGATTATTTCTCCCTCTGGAAGCTGCAGTGTGGAAAAACTTGAGGCAGGAACCAAGGATTTAATGTTTTTCCCCGTTTTTTTGGTAGGTGGAACAGTTGCAACACTCCTGTGAGAAATGGAGACTTTGTGTATGTGTCCAGTGTCTTATTCCCGTTATTCCAGCGCTGTTTTCCTCCAGTAGAGGCAGAAAATTCCCCGCTTTTCCCTGCTTTCCTAGGAAATCTAGGATGCCCTCCTTGCTTCTGTGTGCTTGTAGAAAAGCAATAGCTGCCACCAAAGCAATTAATTAGCTGCAATTAAATAGCTGCTAATTAGAGCAGTAGCTGGAGTGTCACTAATCCTGGCTGTGTGTCCACGTCCTGTATTCCCTCTTCCAGCTTTTATATGGATAATTCACTTTTTTCTCTCAGCATTTTGGACCTTCTCCCCTTTGAACTTTGACTATTTTTCCCTCGGAATTTTGATTATTTTCCCTTCAGCATTTTTGGCAATTTTCCCTCAGTATTTTTGACCCTTTCCCCTTGGAATTTTTGACCATTTTCCCCTCTGAATTTTGACCTTTTTCCTTGGAATTTTTGGTCTTTTTCCCTCGGAATTTTGACCATTTTTCCATCAGCATTTTTGACCCTTTTCCCCTCGGAATTTTGACCATTTTCCCCTCGGAATTTTGACCATTTTCCCCTCTGAGTTTTAACCATTTCCCCCTCTGAATTTTGACCCTTTTTCCCCTCTGAATTTTGGAGGATTTTTCTTCAGCATTTTTGACCCTTTTCCCTTGGAATTTTTTGCCTTTTCCCCTTGGATTTTTGACCATTTTTCTGTCAGCATTTTTAACCCTTTTCCCTCTCACATCTTGACCATCTCCCCTCGGAATTTTGACTTTTCCGCTCAGATTTTTGACCCGTTCCCCCTGAATTTTGACCATTTTCCCCTCAGATTTTTTGCTGTTTTCCCTCTGATTTTTTTTCCCTTTTTCCCCCCCTGACTTTTCTCCCTCCACAAAAACCTGCATGGCAGGAAGCTCCACTCCAAGGGGATTGATTTCTTTTCCCTCTTTCCCTGTTCTATCCCAAAGACCTCCCCAGTCCAAAATCCTTCGGGAAGACCAGAACCACAACATGTACGTGACGGGCTGCACCGAGGTGGAGGTCAAATCCACAGAGGAAGCTTTTGAAGTCTTTTGGAGAGGTAAAAAAAAAAAAATAAAATCTTGGGATTCTGGGGCTGAATCCCAGAATTCCACATCCCATCACCTCTAAACGTTATCCGCCAGAGAGGAAATCCCGCTGGATCCGCTCCAGCGGGATGGAGCATCCCCAGTTTAGGGCATTCCCAACCCTTCCCAATATCCCACAGCTGTGCCATCCCTCACGCCCTGGTGCTGGAGGATGGTGGGAATTGTGGGAAAGCAGCAGGAATTTTTTGGGGGGTGATTTGGGGTGTGTGAGCAGGGCAGAAGAAGCGGCGCATCGCCAACACGCAGCTGAACCGGGAGTCCAGCCGCTCCCACTCCGTGTTCATCATCAAACTGGCACAGGCTCCTCTGGATGCCGATGGGGACAACGTGCTCCAGGTCAGTTCTGGGGTTTATTCCAGGAGGATTTTATGGGATTTTCCTCGGGAGCAGCTCCCGGCGCCTCAGGTTTGGAGGCGACGGAATTGGTCATAAAATCCGGTGTTGAAGCAGAGGGTGAAGCTGCTGATTCCTTGGGTTTGCACCTCTTCCTCTGTTGGGATTTGAAAATTCCGTGTGTTTTCACCTTTCCTTCCTTTGTTGGGTTTGGAAATTTCCTTGGGTTTGCACCTTTTCCTTTTTGGGATTTGTAAATTCCTTGGGTTTTTACCTTTTCTTCCTCTGTAGGGATTTGTAAATTCCTTGGGTTTTCGCCTTTTCCTTTGTTGGGATTTGAAAATTCCTTGTTTTCACCTTTTCTTCCTTTGTTGGGATTCAAAAATTCCTTGGGTTTTCACTTTTTCCTTTGTTGGGATTCTAAATTTCCTTTGGTTTGCACCTTTTGCTTTGTTGGGATTTGTAAATTCCTTGGGTTTTTGCCTTTTCCTGTGTTGGGATTTGTAAATTCCTTGGGTTTTCGCCTTTTCCTTTGTTGGGATTCGAAAACTTTGGGAATTTGAACGATCCAACAGCTTTCAATCCCGTGGCCCAAGGCAGGAGGGATCTGCCAAAATTCCCCCCAAAAAAGCTGGGCTGTGCCAACCCCTCTGAGCTTGTATCCAAGACATTCTTTGGAAGTGGGATTTGGGATGAGGCGTCCCCGAATTCCTTCAGGAGGGGCTATGGAGGGATCCAGGATTTCTTCCGTGTCCCAGGAGAAGGAGCAGATCACCCTGAGCCAGCTGTCCCTGGTGGATCTGGCGGGAAGTGAGAGAACCAACAGGACCAAAGCCGAGGGGAACAGGCTGCGGGAAGCAGGTAGGAGCAGCCTGCTAATTAACCCTGCTAATTAAGCTCTTGCTAATCCTGTCTGCTGGGGAAGAATCCCAGGAATTCTCCTCTCAGGATCAGTTAGGATTTGACGGCCTCAATTTCCCGTTTGGAAGCCGCGAGTTCGAAGCAGCGCTTCTGCCGCTTCAGTTAATTAGAGCAATTATTAACAAATACCGTTAATTAGGCAGTTTATTCTTCTGAACAGTTTGGGAACGTGATCCAAGGCGCTGCTCATGGAGGGTGTTTTTTTTTCCTAATGTTTGCTTTTTTTTAGGGAACATCAACCAGTCACTGATGACGTTGAGGACGTGCATCGAGATTCTGCGGGAAAACCAACTGTACGGAACAAACAAGGTGGGCAGCCCTCCCCTCCTTATCCTTGGGTTTGGTCACCTCAGATAGAAGGAAATGGAAGGAAAACTCACTGGGATTTTCCCTGGCTTTTTTCCCCAGATGGTTCCATACCGAGATTCCAAACTGACTCATCTCTTCAAGAACTATTTCGACGGAGAAGGGAAAGTTCGGATGATCGTGTGTGTGAATCCCAAGGCTGAGGACTATGAGGAAAGCCTGGTAAATTCCCTTTTTCCACTCCCTCCTGCTCTTCTTTCCCTGCTTTTTCCTTGGATTCCTGTACTCCAAGAGACACAAGGAGTTGTAATGGTTGTTCGAGCGCTTCGGTTATAATTCTGTGGGATAAATCTGCTCTCCAAGTCTTATTTTTCCTTGGAAAGTGGGAAGGGTTTTCCTTCCTCAGGGAATTCCATGGAACCACATTTAGATGTTTAACCCTTCCTATTCCAAGAATTCCAAGGTTGTCTCTGCCCAACCTTCTGTGGCTCCTCATTTTGGGGGAGTTTTCTGGAAAGATCCCAAACCTCAGCCGGCAGCTCCTTGCGACTCCATCGGGACAATTCCTCCTTTCAGTGACTCAAACCCCGTTCCCAATCCCAAATCCCGGTGCTCCTGGTGGATTTTTTTTTTTTATTTTCTCCCGTTTCCTCGCAGCAAGTGATGCGTTTTGCAGAGATGACCCAGGAGGTGGAGGTGGCCAGGCCCACGGACAGACCCCTGTGTGGGCTGACCCCGGGGCGGCGCCTGCGGAACCAGGCGTTCCGGGAGGAGCTATCCCGAAAACTGGAGCTCAGGGGAGGCCCCGTGGGAGCAGGTGAGGGCTGGAAAAGAGGGAATTCTGCTCTGGGAATGTTCACCCGGAAAAGGGGAGCGTTCAGGGGAAATTTAGGGCTTCTTGCAGGGGCCTGAAAGGGCTCCAGGAGGAGATGGAGGGGGATTGGGATGAGGGATGGAGGGATGGGACACAGGGAGTGGCTTCCTGCTGGGAAAGGGGAGGTTTGGGTGGGATTTTGGGAAGGAATTCCTGGCTGGGAGGGTGGGGAGGGGCTGGGCTGGAATTCCCAGAGGAGCTGTGGCTGCCCCTGGATCCCTGGAATGTCCAAGGCCAGGTTGGAATGTGGGGCAGTGGGAGGTGTCCCTGCCCATGGAATGGGATCACTTTACGGTCCTTTCCATCCCAAACCATTCCATGGTTCCAGCAGTTTTCTGTTTGGAATTAAAGTCTGAGAATTAAATTTTAAACCAGTTCCACTGAGCCTTAACTGTGCCAGAGGAACCTCAGTGCCCTGGGAGCTGCTGCTCTTCAGTGTCCCCGTGGAGGTTCCCAAGGAATTCCACAGGATTGGGATGAATCCATGGTCCCAATATTGCAGCTCCTGGCAGGAAATCGTGCCAAGGAAATTATGGGATGTTCCTGGATGCTCAGGGCCTGCTTCTATCAAAACCAGGAATCAAAGATGTCACATTTAATCCGTCACCTCCTTGGTGATCATGCTCCCATCAATCATTCCCAGTTTTCCAGGATCTTGCCCCGTTTCCCACTGGGACTTTCCCACCCTGCTGACGGGGTTTTTCCACCCTTGCAGGGCCAGAGGAGCAATCTGCTGCTGAGCAGTTTTTCCAGAGCCTCCCTCCCCTGCCTTCCTGCGAGCTCTTGGACATCAACGACGACCAAACGCTCCCGAAACTCATCGAGGCCCTGGAGCAGCGCCACAAGATGAGGCAGACTCTGGCAGAGGAACTTGCCAAAAACGGTAGGAATTTGCCCCAGAATTGGAACATCGGGGCAGAACTCAGACTTGGTGCCTTTATTATTCCTCCAAGGATCCCCCTTTCCCCAGTTTTCTTGGTTACACTGATGGTTTCAACCTCTTTTTTTTTTTCTGAGGAATTTTAGGCTTTAAATCGCTTGGGAAAAAAACGGAGCTTTGGATGTTCTGGAGATAAGGGAGGAGGTTGAAGATAAAATAGAAAATATCTGAATTCTCTTCCAGTTCTTGCCTTCAAAACAATGCTGCAAGAATTTGACTCCAGTGTGGCATCCAAGGAGAATTATATCCAGGGAAAACTGGCTGAGAAGGAGAAAACCATAACGGGGCAGAGGACGGAGCTGGAACGGTTGGAAAAGAAGGTTAAAACCTTGGAGTACAAGGTCAGTTGGGTCATTTTGGAGCACAAATCCCTTTTTTTATTTAATGGGTCGTTTGACAAATTCCTTCCCATCAGGAATAAATATCTGGGAGGAATTTTTACTGAAGTTTTTCTGGCTTTTAAAACACCAAAACCAGCAGTTTAGAATTGAGAAATTGAGATACGCCGGGGGAAGCACGAGCAGGAATTCCTGGATTTAGAGGATTTAAAGGGTTGTGTTGCCACCCAAATGCTCCCCGTGTTCCCACAGATCGACATTTTGGAGAAGACAGCCACGATTTACGAGGAGGAGAAGAGGAACCTGCAGCAGGAGCTGGAGAGCAAGAGCCAGAAGCTGCAGAGGCAAGCGTCAGACAAGAAGAGGCTGGAGGCCAGGCTGCAGGGAATGGTGGCTGAGACCTCCCTCAAGTGGGAGAAGGAGTGTGTGAGTGCAGGAATCCGAGGGGGGGAAAGTGGGATTTAGTTGTCTGGGGTTTGGGGATTTGGCGGTGTGGGGAGGTCCTGAGGGAAGGGGGTTTGGTTTGTTGGTCTGGTTGGTGTTGGTGGGGATTCCGGGTTGGAAATTCCTGTTTGGAGGTTTGTGGGCAGCTCTGCTTGGGGAGGGAAAAGGAAAGGGAAGGGAAAATGGAAAGGGAAAGGAAAATGGAAAGGGAAAGGAAAATGGAAAGGGAAAGGAAAATGGAAAGGAAAAGGAAAAGAATTGAGGGAAAGAAGGGAAAGGAAAGAAAATGAGGGAAAGAAAGGAAAGGAAATGAGGGAAAGAAAGGAGTTGAGGGAAAGGGAATGAAAGGAGGGAAAGGGAGAGAAAATGGAAGGGAAAGAGAAAGGAATGGAAGGGAAAGGACCAGCTGGATTTGGGAACAGGGGGATTTGGGCTCTGCTCCCAGGGAACAAGGACAGGAGAAGAGGGAACAGCCTCAGGCTGTGCCAGGGCAGGCTCAGGATGGATACTGGGAAAGTTCCCTGATGGAAAAGGTGTAAACACTGGAAGTGCCCAGGGAGGTTTGGAACCCCCATCCCTGGAGGCATCCAAGGAACACTTGGACGTGGCAATCCTGGCTGGGTTCAATCCCATCTTGGCACTCGCTGACCCTGGAGGCCTTCCCAGCCTCAGCAGTTCCACGTTTCCCTGTGCTTTTCCCTGCAGGAGAGGCGGGTGGCAGCCAAGCAGCTGGAGATGCAGAACAAGCTGTGGGTGAAGGACGAGAAGCTGAAGCAGCTCAAGGCCATTGTCACCGAGCCCAGGGCTGAGAGGCCAGAGAGGCCAGAGAGGCCTTCCCGGGAAAGGGAGCGGGAAAAGCCTCTCCCGAGATCCGTGTCTCCTTCCCCTGCACCTGTGAGTCATTCCCAAACCCGCTGCAGGGAGGGAGGGGTGTTTTTAGGGATGCAGTGCAGGGATTTGAATCATCAGTGGCCCCCAAGCGCAGAGCTGGAGCAGCTTGCTTTGAATTCCTTGTCTGCTGTTTGTTCCTCATCCGTTCTCCCACCTCCTGATACCCACAGGAAGGGGAAATCCCTGGATCTGTCTGTCCCTGTGTCTCACTGATGTTTCCCTTCTCCCCAGAGCTGAGGTTTGAGCCCAGAGCTGGAGCAGCTTTGAATTCCTTGAGTTCCTTGTCTTGTCCCTGTTCGTTGTTTATCCATTTCTCCCACCTCCTGACATCCCTAGGAACGGGAAATCCCTGGATCTGTCTGTCCCTGTGTCTCACTGCTCTCTCCCTTCTCCCCAGAGCTGTGGTGACCCCGCTGAGCTGGGGGACAGCCGGGTGGCCCCGCGGGTGCCCAGGCGCTCCAACTCCTGCAGCAGCATCTCTGTGGCCTCCTGCGTGCTGGAGTGGGAGCAGAGGGGCCCTTCCTGCGAGCCAGCCAGCATTCCCAAACCCAGGAATAAAGCGGGAGCGGAGCCGGGCTCGGCCTGGCCCAGCCCCTCCAGGAGGAGAGGGATGTGCTGGAGCCGAGCGCCAGACGTGCCCAGGGATAGAGAGGAGCTAGAGCAGGAAGAGGATCCGTGCTGCAGGGTTAGTCCTGGCCTGCTGGGGCTGAGCCTAACGTAGACTAGAGCTGTCCCTAACTGTCCTGCTGGGCCCACACTGAGCCTGGCTGCTCTCGCCGCCCTCTCGGCGTTTGGAGCTTCCTTGGAAGTCGAGAATTCCCACTTTTAGGGAGCTCCGAGGTGGCCACACTCTGCTCTACCTGTGGGTGTCTTCATGTTTTTCCCTGGTGTTTCCCTTTCCCTTTTCCCTGGTGTTTCCCTTTTCCTTTCCCTGGTGTTTCCCTTTCCCTTTTCCCTGGTGTTTCCCTTTTCCCCGGTGTTTCCCTGGTATTTCCCTTTTCCCTTACCTGGTGTTTCCCTTTTCCCTTACCTGCTGTTTCCCTTTACCTTTCCCTGGTGTTTCCCTTTCCCTGCGCTCATTCCCTGCATTCATTCCTTCCCTGTTCTCTTTCTCAGTGCCCATTCCCAGTTCTCATTCCCAGTGCCCATTCCATGTCCTCATTCCCACTCTCCCATTATTCCCAGAGCACTCTGGTGGCTCTGCTGCAGGCATGGCATTCCCGGAGCGCCGGCGGGGAGCGCTGGGTGGATCACCGGCCCCATTCCCTGTTCCCATTCCCTATTCTCCTGTCATTCCCAGAGCACTCCAGTGGCCCCTCTCTGCCCTCGGCGTTCCCACAGCGGCGACGAGGAGCGCTGGGTGGATCACCGGCCCCATTCCGTGTTCCCATTCCGTGTTCCCATTCCGTGTTCCCATTCCCAGTGCCCATTCCCTGTTTCCATTCCCTGTTCCCATTCCCAGAGCACTCCGGTGGCCCCGCTCCGCCCTCGGCGTTCCCGCAGCGCCGGCGGGGAGCGCTGGGTGGATCACCAAGCCCCATTCCCTTATCCCATTCCCTTATCCCATTCCCTGTTCCCATTCCCAGAGCACTCCGGTGGCCCCGCTCCACCCTCGGCGTTCCCGGAGTGCCAGCGGGGAGCGCTGGGTGGATCACCGGCCCCATTCCCTGTTCCCATTCCCTGTTCCCATTCCCAGAGCACTCCGGTGGCCCCTCTCCGCCCTCGGCGTTCCCGGAGCGCCGGCGGGGAGCGCTGGGTGGATCACCAGCCCCATTCCCTTATCCCATTCCCTGTTCCCATTCCCAGAGCACTCCGGTGGCCCCGCTCCGCCCTCGGCGTTCCCGCAGCGCTGGCGGGGAGCGCTGGGTGGATCACCGGCCCCATTCCCTATTCTGTCATTCCCAGAGCACTCCGGTGGCCCCGCTCCGCCCTCGGCGTTCCCGCAGCGCCGGCGGGGAGCGCTGGGTGGATCACCAGCCCCATTCCCTGTTCCCATTCCATGTTCCCATTCCCTGTTTCCATTCCCAGAGCACTCCGGTGGCCCCGCTCCGCCCTCAGCGTTCCCGGAATGCCAGCGGGGAGCGCTGGGTGGATCACCAGCCCCATTCCCTGTTCCCATTCCCTGTTCCCATTCCCTGTTCCCATTCCCTGTTCCCATTCCCTGTTCCCATTCCCTGTTCCCATTCCCAGAGCACTCCGGTGGCCCCTCTCCGCCCTCGGCGTTACCACAGCGGCGACGGGGAGCGCTGGGTGGATCACCGGCCCCATTCCCTGTTCCCATTCCCTGTTCCCATTCCCAGAGCACTCCGGTGGCCCCTCTCCGCCCTCGGCGTTCCCGGAGTGCCGGCGGGGAGCGCTGGGTGGATCACCGGCCGCCGTCCCACGTGCCCACGGAGACGCTGCTGCAGCCGCGCGTGCCCCGCGCCATCACCGTGGGCGCGCCCAGCGAACGCGCCCTGGCCCGCTGCCACCGCTACCTGCTGACACACCAGGAGCTGGCCTCCGACGGCGAGATACAGACCAAGCTCATCAAGGTGAGCCCCGGGATCCCGGGAAGATTGGGAATGTGGCGTTGGAATGGCTGAAATGTAGTTAAAATTATCCAAAGAGTTCCTGGATGTGGCGCTCAGTGATGCGGGCTGGGGGCAGGGTTGGGATCCAGGGCAGGGTTGGGATCCAGACCAAATTCATCAAGGTGAGCCCTGGGTTCCCGGGAAGCTTGGGAAGTTTGGGAATGTGGAGTTGGAACGGCTGAAATTTAGTTAAAATTATCCAAAAAGTTTCTGGATGTGGCGCTGAGTGATCTGGGCTGGGGGTGAGGTTGGGATCCAGGGCAAGGTTGGGATCCAAGGCAGGGTGGAGATCCAGACCAAGCTCATTCAGGTGACATCCAGAATCCCGAGAAGCTTGGGAGGCTTGGGAATGTGGGGTTGGAATAGCCGAAATTTAGTTAAAATTATCCAAAGAGTTCCTGGATGTGGCGCTCAGTGATCCGGGCTGGGAGCAGGGTTGGGATCCAGACCAAGCTCATTCAGGTGACCCCCGGAATCCCGGGAAGCCTGGGAATGTGGGGTTGGAATGGCTGAAATGTAGTTAAAATTACCCAAAGAGTTCCTGGATGTAATTCCCAAGGGATGCCAAATGAATTCCTGGATGTGGTGCTCAATGCACCAGGCTGGGGTCAAGGCTGAGATCCAGGGCAAGGCTGGGATCCAGACCAAGCTCATCAAGGGGAATCCTGGGAATGTTGGGAATGTTGGGAATGTTGTGTTGGAATCACTGAAATATAGTTTGGAGTTTTCACAGTTGGATTCCGTGATTTGTGGGAATCCCGTGATTTGTGGATCCCACTGTCCATGAATCCCATGATCTGTGGGATCCCAGGATTTGTGGAATGTCATGGTTTATGGAATCCCATGGTTTGTGAATCCTATGATTTACAGGATTCCATTATTTGTGTGGATCCCATGATCCATGGATCTCGTGGTTTATTCACTTTCCAGTGGAAAAAGGCAACAATCCACTGGCAGTGAAGTGGGAGGAGCTTATCTGGGCTGGAATTCTGGGATGAATCCCGGTGTTGTTCCTGTCCCAATCCCACTTTTCCTTGTCCTTTTCCCATTCCAGGGGGATGTTTTCAAGACCAGGGGTGGGGGCCAGGCCGTGCAGTTCACGGACATTGAGACCCTCAAGCAGGAATCTCCCACCGGGTAAGTCCAGCCTCTGGAATTCTGGAATTCCCAACATTCGAGTCCCGGAACCTGTCATTTGAGCTTCCAGAATCCTGGAATTCCCAAAATTCCAGTTATGGAACCTTTAATTTGAGATTTTGAAATTCTGGAATTCCCAACATTCCAGTCCTGGAACCTTTCAGTTGAGCTTCTGGAATTCCCAAAATTCCAATTGTGAAACTCTTCATTTGAGCTTGTGGAATCCTGGGATTCCCAAAATTCCAGTCATGGAATCTTTCTTTTGAGCTTCCAGAATTCTGGAATTCCCAGAGTTCCAATGATGGAACCTTTTATTTCAGCTCCTGGAATCTTGAAATTCTCAAAATTCCAGTCCTGGAACCTTTCATTTGAGCTTCCAGAATTCCTAAAATTCCAGTTATGGAACCTTTGAGATTCTGGAATTCCCAAGGTTCCGATTGTGAAACCTTTCATTTGAGCTTCCAGAATCCTGGAATTCCCAAGGTTCCAACTGATAGAACCTTTCATTTGAACTTCTGGAATTCCCAAGGTTCCAACTGATGGAACCTTTAATTTGAGCTCCTGGAATCCTGGAATTCCTGGTGCTTGCATGGAACCTCTTCCTGGCCGGATTGATCCAATGGGAAAACCCAACTTGGAACCCCATAAACTCGGAGAAATTTCTCGGATCCAGAAACTGCTGGATCCAAGATTTATTTAAGGAAGAGCCAAGAGGTTTCCCAGTGCTGGAAGGTGGCAGATTCCATGAAGTTGGTGCCGTAATTCCCAAATTCCCGTTGCAGGCGGAAGCGCCGCTCGTCTCCTCCCGACCCCGATCCCGATCCTGCCGCCGACTCGGAATGGACGGACGTGGAGACCAGGGTATGAGCCGGGAATGTCGTCCTGGAGCCGGGAATTCTGCCATGGGGGCGTCTGGGGAGGGAATTTCAGCTCATCCCAACTCTTCCATGGGCATTTCCCGCTATCCCAGCCCGGCCTTGGGCATTCCGGGGGTTCTCTGAATGCCTCTGGATGGGGATTTAGGAATTCTGGGAATTCTGGGAATGGTGGGAAGCAGCGGATCCTGACTGTGGTGTGTTCCCAGTGTTCCGTGGCCGTGGAGATGAGGGCGGGATCGACGCTGGGACCCGGATTCCAGCACCACGCCCAGCCCAAGTGAGTGCCCCTGGAATTCTTTCCCCACCACTCCCAAACTTTGGGAATGTTTTTTCCCCTCACAGGTTTGCTGCCCTTCCCGCTTTGGGATTGCGTTCCCAGCTGGAATATCAGGAATGGCAGTGGGAACGCCCTGGGTTCCCTCCCTTGCTCATGTTATCTGTTGGGAAATTCCAATTTCTTGGGATTGGGAAATTTTAACTTCTTGGGGCTCCAATTCCCTGTGGGAAGAGGGAACTGTGATGGAATTTCTGCTGAAATTCCAACTCATTATGGATAATAATTATGGAATCCCTAAGGAAGCGTGGAGAATTCCCTCTTCCCAAATTATTAATGAGGCATCCTTGGGAATTCCAGCTCCGTGCCAGCCCAAGGAATTCTTTCCTGACAACTTCCAAAATTCAGGAATGTTTTTCCCCCAACTTTGCTGCCCTTCCGACTTTGGGTTTGCATTCCTGACTGGAATAGGATTGGGAATGGCAGCAGGAATTCCCTGGATTCCCTCTGCCCCTTGAGCCTCTTGCTCACATTGTCCATTGGGAAATTCCAATTCCCTGTGGGAAGAAGGAATTGAGGAATTGGAATCCAACTTTGCTGCCCAAGAATCTAAGGAAAACACCGTATTCTTTTGGAGTTTCCTTGGATTAAAAGTTGGATTTTTTAGGAGGTGTGTGGGATTTGGGGTTTGCAAAAACCTGGGAATGGAGGGGGTTGGCCTCTCCCAAAATTCCTCAGGACGAATCCTGAAAGTTCTCTGTGGTTCTTTCCCGTTGCAGGCGCAGGAAACCCTGAATTTTTCCTGCTGGAATCCTGGATTTTCCCAGCCTGAGGAATTCTCTGCTGCCACTGCTCCTCAGGAACTGCTTTGTGCTCATTCCCAGAAGTTTTTAGGGAAGCTGGGAAACGATTCCATGGGTGATCCCAAAGAAGTTCTGGATGGATCTGTCCTTTCCCACGGATTTAGGGAAATCCTAAAGGGTCCCTCTGGAATTCCAGAGCTGGCTCCTCACAGGCAGAGCCACCAGGCTTTTCCCTGGGAGATTTTTTCCAGCTTTTTTTTTCTTTTTCCCAGGTTTTTTTAAATCCCAAATCCATCTTTTTCCGGTCATTCCCTCTCTTTTGGGAGACCCAACCGCTGCTATTCCGAGTTGCAGTCCAGCACTTTAAGGGTGTTTTTGGCCATTCCCGATTTTTACCCAGAACCAGGAAAAACCTTGGGAATTCTTTGGGCTTCTCTTCTGGCCACAATGAATTTGGAATATTTAAGGTGTCACTGAGCTGTCAGGACATTCCAGAGTCACTTCCTCCCCCCCAAAAAAAAATTCCTGGGAGCGGTGGGAATTCACAGCCTCACCTGCTCCGGGGTGTGAGGGGACCATGGAATGTTTTCCACGTGGGAATTGGGGGGGGAAAAGGGGATTTCCTCACGGGGTCGGGTGGGAATTGTCTCTCTATGTGTCCCTGCAAAAGTGTTCAATAAATCCTTTTATTCCAAAGCCCTCTTCCTGCTTTTCAGGGAATTCCAAGGGGGAGCAGCTTCCTTGGTTTTGCAGAAATCTGGGATCAGAGGAGGTTTTTTTTTTAGGGATGTGAAATCCTGGGATCTGCTTGGATCCTCAGCTGGGGTCGGGACAATTTTATCCTCAGCTCTGCAAAGGGAATTTGGGGATATTTTGGGACATTTTTGAGGGATTACCTCGATCCAAGGGGTTCCAGCCCATGGAAAAGCTTTTCTTCCCGAGGTTTGGAATCCTCAAATCCCAGAATGGTTTGGATTGGGATTGGAAGGGATTTTAAAGCTCATCCCAAAGGCAGAGACTTTTCCCACAATCCCAGATTGTTCCAAGCTGACCTTGGGTGATCCAGGGGCAGCCACAGCAAATCTGGGAATTCCATCTTAGCCAGGAATTCCTTCTCAATATCCCAATCCATCCCTTATCCCGAATCCCTCTCCAGCTCTCCTGGAGCCCCTTTAGGCCCTGGAAGGAGCTCTGAGGATTCCCTGGATCCTTCCCTTCTCCGGGTGAACATTCCCAGCTCTCCCAGCCCAGCTCCAGAGCAGAGCAGCTCCAGGACTTCCTCTGGAATTTCTCCCGGTCCTTCCCCTGCTGGGATTCCAGAGCTCAGGAGGGACAAAGGGAAAGTTTTTCCAGCCTCTCCAGAATTCCATGAGCTCCAGCGGCAGCTCCCGGCTGGATCCATGGGAAGCAGCTCTCCCGGAGCGCCACTAGATGGGGCGGGAAAACCGCGGGAACGGCGCCGCTTCCCGAGCCTTTCCCTGCCCTGGGATAGGGAATGATCCTTGGAAAAATCCCAGCTCCCATCGCTCCTCCTGCCTCGTGCTGCTCCCGCGTGGGAGGGTTGGGATTGGGATTGGGATTGGGATAGGGTTAACCATTAGGAATGGTGCTGCTTCCTGGGCTTTTCCCAACAGGAATCAGGCTCTGCCCTGGGACAGGGAATGATTCCTTGGAATATCCCAGCCCCCAAACCTCCTCCTGCCTCTTGCTGCTCTCTCGTGAGAGGATTGGAGTTGGGATATGGATTGGGATTGGGATAATCACCAGGAATGGCACCTCTTCCTGAGCCTTTCCCAGCAGGAATCAGGCTGTCCCCTAGGATAGGGAATTCCTTGGAATATCCCAGCTCCCAAACCTCCTCCTGCCTCCTGTGGGAGGATTAGGGCTGGGATTGGAATAGGGATAACCACTGGAAAGGATGGAAAACTCCAGGAAAAGGCTCCTATTTGTGGGATTTAATTTGTGGGATTTCAGCGATGATAAATGAGGAGCCATCTCTTGGGTCTGGATTCCGTTATCCCGGTGACAGGATTAATCCCACTGGGAATATTCCTGTGGGAAACTGGGATAGCCAAGGAACTGGTGCTCATGGAGAAGGTTTGGATGCAGAAAAGAGTGGAAAAGCAGCGGGAATTCTGAATTGGCTCCCTGGGATATGGTTCCTTGGATTTGGTAATTTAATTTTTTGTAATTTTAGATTTTTTTTCTATTTTTATTCTAATTTTTAATTTATCAAATTTTTATTTTATCTTTATTCTTATTTATTTACTTAAAATATTGCTTTTATTTTTATTCCCATTTTATTCTATTTTTATTCTTTTATAATGTTTAATTTTATTTTTGTGTTTAAATTTTTCTTCTTATTTTAATTATTTTAACTTTAATTTCTCTTTTTATTTGATTTCCCTCCAAACCCCTGGCAAACGGGGGAAGTCAGAGCAGAAATGTTGGATTTGCAGCTCCAAGACCTCCTCCAGCTTTTCCCAGGCACATCCTGATCCCAATCCCTTTAATTCCAGGGAAACATCCCCTTTTTTTGACCGGATTTATCAGGACAAAGTGGGCAGCCAAATTTTGTCCCAAAAAATCCATCCCTGGAGCGCTGGGATTGCAAGGAGCGCTTTTTCCATGAGGTGTCAGTGTGGCACCGGCATTCCCAGCCCTGTTTTCCCGGCAAACCGGGGAAAAATCCTCCTTGGAGCAGCACCGAATCCCGGCTCACGGCGTTTTCCCGTTTTCCTCCCTTTTCCATGGATGGAGGGAGGGTTGGATCCCCACGGGAAGGGCTCTCCCCACCTCCGTGTCCCGAATTTCCACCCCACCGACCCCTCTGGGCTCTGCTCACATCCCAGAATTCCAGCTGGGAACGCTCTTTCCCTCATCCTGGGGAAAACAAACAGGGAAAAAGGAGCTGGGAAGGGACTTGGGACAGGACAACGGGAAAGAGATTTAGATGGGATATTGGGAAGGGGTTGTCCCCTGGGAAGGGCTGGGATGGAATTCCCAGTGCTGGGAATGCTGCCTCAGGATGCCTGGAATGTTCCAGGCCGGGTTGGACATCGGGGATTGGAGCAGCCTGGGATGGCGGGAGGTTCCCTGCCCATGGAATGGGATGGGATTAAATCCCCTCCCACCCCCAGCATTCCATGACATTCCCATCCATGGGTTTGTCCACAATGCCCTGAAAATGCCTTTAAATATCCCAGAGCCACTGGGAATGATTTTCACATTCCAGCCAAAGCTGCCTTTGGACAGAATTCCACTTTTTTTACTAAAATCCCATCCCAAACCTTCATTCCCAATAGGATTTCCTTAAAATCCCATCCCAAGCCTTCATTCCCAATAGGATTTCTTTAAAATCCCATCCCAAGCCTTCATTCCCAATAGGATTTCTTTAAAATCCCATCCCAAACCTTCATTCCCAATAGAATGAATGGAATCCGTGGAATCCATGAATCCATGGGATATTTATTGGATTCCTCCTCCCTGCCCTGGGAGTGTTTTCCTGACCTTTCCCGTTCATCCAGCCTCGATTTTTTTCCATGCTGGGGTTTTCCCCACCTCCCACAGACAGAGCAGCTGATGAGGAAAAGCGGGAAAACTCTCCCGGATCCCGGTTTAATCCTGGAATTTCGGCAGTAACGGGCTCAGTGCTGCACCAGGGTCACGGGGGGAGCTCCGATTCCGGGCAACAACCAACACCTGGATTTAATAATTCCTGGGAAATTCCTCGATTGGAGCCTCATCCCGAGTTCCTTTGGCTGTGGATGGGGATTAAACGGCGCTGGAGCCCTGCCCGCCCCACACAGCTCGTAAATTCCTCGGGATGTGCCGCAGCTCTGGAAGTTTTCCCCCTCCTCTGCTCCATCTCCTCATCCCATTGGGATCCAAAGCCTTTACCTGGGATGCACCTGGAATCTTTTCAGCTGGAATTTGGGAGGGAAAAAAAAACCCCAAACAAACCCCTCTGGTCATTCCTGGATGGGAACAAAGTGACTCCCAGACCTCGATTTTTCCAACCATGTCCAAGAGGGGGGGAAAAAAAAAATCTCCCGACTTTTCAAGTGGAGCCAGGCCCCGTGTAAATATTTATGGAATATTTTATTACAATCCCAATTTACTCCCTGATTGGAAACATTTCCTAAGAACCCTCTGGAAAATCCAATTAAAGTGCAATTTAAGGGGGTTTTGCTTTTGGAGGGGTTGGGTTTTTTGTTTTGGAATCGTCGTTTTGCCAGGAATGTTGACCTGTAGGTCGGGTGGAGAGGCTGGAATGTCAGTGGGATGTCCAGGGAAGAAAATTTAAAATTTTCTGGATTGAAAAATAGGGGGAAATAGGGGAAAAATAGCTGCTTCCTTGGGAAATCCCAGTTTTCCTTGGGAAATCCTGGTTTTCCTTGAGAAATCCCAGTTTTCCTTGGGAAATTCCAGTTTTCCTTGGGAATGGGGCGGCTCAGCCCTTCCAGCTGCAATCCCTCCTGCTTTTTGTCCCTCTTTTTCCTGGTTTGGGGCACATCCCAGGAATCCCATCGGGATCCAGTGGGATCAGGGGGGTGGAAGGACTCAGAATCCCCCTCAGAGTGGGAGGCTTTGGGATCTTGATCCTGATGGGAATCCCAAAGGATAACCATTCCAAAATATTCCTTGGTATTTGGAGTTTGCCCAGCCGGGGCATGGAGCTGCTGCTCCAAGAACTGTGGGATTTATCCTTGGAATTTTCCCAGTTCCTGGCTGAATTCCTAAATTTATCCATCCAGCCCAGAACTTTTTCCCTGATGTCTCCCACGGCAGCAGCTCCTACCAAACCTTCCTCTGTTTTCCCCCCCCCCTTTTTCCCCTCTGAATCCCACATCCCGGATTTTCCATTTCTGAGGAAGCCGGGAATGTTTAGGAAGTTTTATTTTTATTTTACTGGACAAGAAAAAAAATATATTTCTCCTCAGGAATTCCTTGGAGACCCAAGGCTTCAAGCAGGAGGCGAAGGCTCCTTTTAAATTTAAAAGCCGGGAATGCTGGAATTCTAACGAGCCCGGGAAGCTGGGAAAGGCAATTATCTGCCTGGAAAACATTGGATTCATTAGGATGAACATAAAGGCAAACTTTGGGAAGATAATTGGATCTTTTAAACCTCCGTGTTCTTGATCCCGGCTCGTCTCATAAATATGGATTTTTATATAATCCCTAAAAAAAGCCCAGGCTCCCGTTAAGAAGGAGCACAAAAAATGCGATAAACGCTGGGATTTTTGACATGGAATCAAAGGAGAAAGGAACAAAAGGGAAGAGATTTGAGTCCAGAGGCTCCTCCTGGCGCATCCCGGCTGTTCCCGGTGCTGGAGGGGATGGATCCGGCGGCTCCCGGGAGCTGGATGAGCTTTGGGAATCATCTGGGTGCTGAGGTCAGGAGTTTCCATCTCCCGTCCCATGGATCCCATCCCAGTCCAATCCCATTCCATGGATCCCATCCCAGGGATGATTCCGCCAGGATCCCTGGAATTCGCCTGGCATTTCCACAGATGTGCCCCACAGGAATGAGGAGCAGGGAGCGGACAAAGCTCCGGTCATGGAAACTCCTCCCGCCATTCCCAGCTTTTCTGCCACTGGAGCTGGAGGCGAGTCAGGCTTAATGATTAATCCAGGCTTATTTAAAGCCTCTCAGGCAGCGATGATCCATCAGACACCTCCTCCCCCCGTATCCAGGGTTGTTTTTAGTGGATACTTCTGGAGCAGAAGCCGGTTATTCCCCGTTTAATTAAACCCTCCATCAGTCTCCGGATCCCGGGTCAATCCTTGGGAAAATCCGGCGCCTTTCCCTCCCTCCCAATGATTAATCCATCGATCAAGAGCGGCTGTTTCATCTCTCGTCCCACAAACAGCCGCCCTTCGCCAGATGGGCAGAGAATTCCCAACACGGCTCGGGATCTGTCGGAGTTTCTGGAAGCCTGGCTCGGAGAAGAGCCTGGAATGTCCCAGGGATGCCCGCGCAATCACACGGCCAATTTGCGGGAGTAATTAGCTCCATTCCGCGCCTGCTCCCGGTAATTGGCGCCCCAGATGGCGTCGGGATGCGCGGGTGGGGTTGCCTGTGCGCCCAGAGCCGCGGGAATTGCGCGTGCACATCCCAAATATTCCCGAATATCCCGTGTCTCCCCGGGGCAGGAACGGCCGTGGGCAAGGAGAGTGTTTGAGGGAGTTCCGTAGGACACGGAATGGAAGGGACCCGCAAGGATCATCCAAGGACAGCCCCGGGAATTTTGGGAAGTGCCCTGGAGAGAGGGAGGAGCCCGGAGGCATCCGTGAGTATCCGGAATCTGGCCGTGTGTCCCGGGTGGGGAATGCCGTGGGCAGCAGGGAGCAGGAGGGTGCTGGAATGGTGCTGCCAGCTGGGATTCCCACAGGATAAATCCACCTGCAAATGCAGCCTTTTCCAAGGCTGTCCTGCGGTGAATCCGTGTGCCATTCCAGAGGTGAACCCGTGTGCCATCCTAATGGTGCATCCATGTTCTTCCCCATCCATCCATCCATCCATCCATCCATCCATCCATCCATCCATCCATCCCTGTGCCATCCCATGATTTTATCCCTGTGCCATCCCATGATTTTACCCCTGTGCCATCCCATGATTTTATCCCTGTGCCATCCCATGACTTTATCCCTGTGCCATCCCATGACTTTATCCCTGTGCCATCCCATGACTTTATCCCTGTGCCATCCCATTATTTTATCCCCGTGCCATCCCATCCATCCATCCCATGATTTTACCCCCAGGGCTCAGCATTCCCGACCCTCCATCTCCCTCTCTCCCCCAGTCCCTTTCCCGGGAGGAGCCCGCGGGTGCCGCTCCGTCCATCCCGAGCCTCCCGTGATCCCGTTTTATTGCGGAGCCGCGGGCGCAGGAGTGGGGCAGAAGATAAATTCCAAGGAGCGCTCGGTGCCGGGAGCTCAGCGCTAACATTTACTCTGCTCCGGGGTCGATATCCCGCTGATCCCACTCAATCTGCTCCCTGTGCAAACCCCGCGCCGCCTCCCCCCGGATCAATCCCTCCTCCAAAGGTTACGTGAAGGTGGCCGGATTCTTCTAAGCTGTTTGCAGAGCCTCCGTTTGCTCTGCTAACACAGCCTGGAACCGCTTCCAAGGATTCTGTTTGCCTTGGATTAGGGCTGTTTGCCCAAACACCTTCCCCGATCCAATCGAGGCCGAGCTTTCCAAACATTTGGGCACATCTGTCAATCAATAGCGGCAATCGGGGTTCCTGATCCAAACAGCAAACTCGGCCAAATCCAATATTTATCCAAACTTTTACTGACTCTGGGGCTGGTTTTAAACAATCCGAAGCCGCGGAGCAGCGGTTGGTGCCGAAAGGTCCTGGATAATGTGTAACTCCGGGCAAACAGAGCCCGATCCCGGCCGGCCGCGCGGGGAAACCAAACACTGGAATTATTGTCCCGCCTTTATTGCGGATAATTTGCTTAAACGTCCGGCGATTATCTGCTAATAAGGCCGGGGTTAATTAGGCGGGGCCTAAGAGGGTTTTGGCTGAGCCTGGCTCAAGGGCAGGGTGCAATTCCCGAACTTTGGCCCTCGGGGTTGGGAGCGTGTTGGGGCAGGTGACTCGGGGCTCTTATCGAGGTGGAAAACACCTGAGTCCAGGCAAAACAAAAAACAAAAAATAATCAGGGAAAAAAAAAAAAATCCTGGGAGGAGTCCAGGCAAATCTGGATTGGGGCTGGGAACAAAGAGGAACGGGAGAGGCCAAATGTTTTTGGGGAGGCGCTGCCAGGCGGGAATGGCCGGCCGGGAATGGGGCCAAGGAGCTGCCGTAAAAACCGGGAGATGTTTTTCATCTGCGGCCCGACGGAACGGGAGGTGCCAGGAATGACACCCAAACACGGGCAGGGCCCGGATCCAGCCCACGAGGAGGGAAAAGGGATGGAAAAGTCTTCTCAAAGTCATGGAATCACAGGATGGATGGGGTTGGAAGGGCAGGAACAATTCCCACTATCCCGGGTTGGTCCAGCCTGGACTTGGGCACTTCCAGGGATCCAGGGGCAGCCACAGCTCCTCTGGGAATTCCAGCCCAGCCCCTCCCTGCCCTCCCAGCCAGGAATTCCTTCCCAATATCCCACCCAAATCTTCTCTTTTCCCATTCCAAACCATTTCCCATTTTCCTATCACTGTCCATGGCAAAATTCACTCTCTCTCTTTTTTTTTTTGGAATTCCCTTTTAGGCACCGGGAGATTACAAAAGGAGGGAGAGCATTCATCCTTAATTCCTGGTGCCTGGAAGGAGAAAAGTGGGACAGAGAATGATCCACACAGTTTTCCCTTTGGATACCCAAACCTCTCCTGGTGACAATTCTTATTCCAGAAGATTTTTCCAGGTGAGACGCTCCAGCTCTGCCGTTTTCCCAGGAAAAGGAGCCTGGCTGGGCTCTGATCAGGAGCAAAGAGCACCGAAAAGATGCAGGGAGGGATGTTTTCCCTAAATGAGGCATTTGGAATTCAGGGAGGAGTGATGGATGAGGAGCATTCTCCGTCCCCAAGGCTTTGCTCCTGGCAGAGGGGATAAATGTTGGATAAGGGCACTTAGGGAGCAATTTGGGAGGGAAAACAGCGGGAGAATAAAGGGAGGCTCCTGCAGGCAGCAGCTTTTGGTGGAATCTGGTTATTTATGGAATGGCAAATGGGAAAATTCCAGCTTCCTTCTAAGGCTGGAGAGGGACTGGGACAAGGGCTGGAGGGACAGGACACAGGGAATGGTTTCCCACTGCCAGGGGACAGGGATGGGTGGGATTTTGGGAAGGAATTCCTGGCTGTGGGGATGGGGAGAGGCTGGGCTGGAATTCCCAGAGGAGCTGTGGCTGCCCCTGGATCCCTGGAATGTCCAAGGCCAGGTTGGACAGGGCTTGGAGCAGCCTGGGATAGTGGGAGGTGTTCCAGCTTGGATTTTCCCACCGGCATTCCGGCGTTATCCTGCAGTGGGGATGGGATGGGATATAGATGGGATGGGATCAGTGGGATGGGATTGGATGGTGGGAACAGGGTTGGGATGGGATGGATGGAATCAGTGGGATGGGATGGATGGGGTGGGATAGGATCAGTGGGATGGGATAGTTTGGGATGGGGGGAGATGGGATGGGTGGGATCAGTGGGATGGGATGGGGTGGGACCCATGGGATGGGGTGGGATCCATGGGATGGGATGAGATGAGATGGTTTGGGATGGGATGGGATGGATGGGATCAGTGGGATGGGATCCATGGGATGGTTTGGGATGGGATGGGATAGTTTGAGATGGGATGGGGTGGGATGGATGGGATCAGTGGGATGGGATAGTTTGGGATGGGATGGAATGGGATGGGATGGGACGGATGGAATCAGTGGGATGGGATGGATGGGGTGGGATAGGATCAGTGGGATGGGATAGTTTGGGATGGGATGGGATGGATGGGATCAGTGGGATGGGATCCATGGGATGGTTTGGAATGGGATGGGATAGTTTGGGATGGGATGGGGTGGGATGGATGGGATCAGTGGAATGGGATAGTTTGGGATGGGGTGGGATGGATGGGATCAGTGGGATGGGATCCATGGGATGGTTTGGGATGGGATGGGATGGATGGGATCCATGGGAAGGTTTGGGATGCAGACTCCACTCTCCCCGCCTTGTCCCGCCGCTCCCGGGATCCCGCCGGGAACGCTCCGTGGGAGCCGTGCTGGGAGCAGAGTCAATATTGGCTGAGCAAACACGGGAAGGAGCCGCTGTGTGCGGAGCCACGGGGCTCGGAGCCTCGGCTGCTGCTGGGAATTCCGAACAATTCCAGGAATCCGGGGGTTTTCCGAGGCACGGGGTGGTTTTTACGGGAGGGAAATTCCGGGTTGTTCCTTTCGGGGTTGGAACGAGAGGTGGCTGCACTGTGGGGTTCCCGACCTTGAATCCATTAAAAAAAAGTGGGAATCCACCAGAGCAGGAGGAGGCATGGAGTTATCTGTGGAAAAGCAGCGTCTGGAGGAGCCGGAGTGTCCCAGCAGTCCTGGAGTGTCGTTCTTGCAGCGATGGATCCCTGGAATGCCCAGGTGGGATGGGATAGCTGGAGGTGTCCCTGCCCATGGAACATGAGGGGATTCAAGATCCCTTCCCACCCAAACAATTCCAGGATTCTCCGTGTCCAGGGAAGTTCTTTTGCCATGTGTGGGAGCGCCTTTTCCCACAGGATTCCATTCCTGGCACTGCTCCCCCCCGGATAACGGGAATGCTGCGAGCAGCCACCAAACTGGGGCAGAAATCCCAAATTAAACCCCACTTTTAACCATAAATTCCCCCAAATATTCCAAGATGGATCTTTCCTTCTTTTGTCCAGAGGGTTTCCCTTCAGTTTCAAAAGCAGGAAGAGGAAAATGGAAATCCAGGAAAAGAAAAAAGAGGAATACAAAGAGGCCTTGAGGAAAAGGGATTTTCCTGTTTGTTTTCCCATTTTTTTCAGGGATGAAAGGGGAGGAAAAGGCTTCAAATGAGGGGGGAAAAGGGATCAAATGACAGGAAAAAAGGGATCAAATGACAGGAAATGCTGGAATTTCTTGGGAAGCTGCCTGGGAAGTGCTGTGGGAGCAGCAGGATTGTGATTCCCATCCCTGCCTGCTCCACTCCAGGAGCATCCCATTTTCCTGGGACGCTGATTCCCAGATTCCCAAGGCTGGATTTTTAACCCCGCGGTGGCCGGAGCTGGCCGAGCCCTGCCCTTTCCCAGCCGTATTCCCAAAATTCCCCCTTTCCACCCATCCCATTGTGCAACATCCCCTCGGAGCCCATCGGCTCCTGGCACCTCCTGGGTGTTTCATTCCCTTTGGATGGAGGAAATGGAAAAACTGACCGACAATTCCACACGTCCAAGGCCGGCCTTCGGAGCGGGCGTTTATGGAAAACTCCCGTGCCAACCTCTCCTCATTTTTCCTGCTGCTCTGGCACCGGGGAGGACAAATATTTATGTTCCAGGCTTTTCCAATTGTTTCCATGTTGAGCCGCTTTCCAAGGAACTCTTCATGTGGTTCCAAGGGTTGGCCTGTTAATTTTTCACTTCCAATTGGATCCAGCTTTCCTCCAAGGTTTTCAAGTCGGGAAGGACTCGTTTTGGGAATGCGGGGCCGGATTGGCACCGCTCAGGGGGTGGGAATGGCACATTCCTGTTTTATTTAAAGGATAATTAAGCCTGGAATGTTCTATATTCCCGAGCCCGGGAAGTGTTCCAGGGCAGGTTGGAGCAACCTGGATTAGTGGAATGTGTCCCTCAGGGGGTGGAGTGGGATGAGCTTTGGAGTGGGATGAGCTTTAAGGCCTTTTCCCAAAAGAATTCCATGGTTAAAATACTTTGGAGAAATTAATTCAGCGGGAAAACCCAGCTGAGTCTCCCTCCAGCACCCCCAAATCCTGGGAAATGCTCCATGGGATGCTCAGGCTCATCCATCCCGTCCCATCCCATCCCAGGATTTTCCTTTCCCGCCTCTCCAGGCAGAAGGGAAGCAGCTCCCTGAATAAAAGGGAATAAAAGATCAGAAACCCGGGAAAAATCCTCAATGATTCACCAGCCTCGAGCTGTTTCGTTACCTTGAACATTCCAGCAGCTCCCGACACCTTCCCTCGGCCCTGATCCCATCCCAAAAATCCCGGGAATGTTGGCGGGATCCACCCACCCTCGTTGTGTTAATCAGGGATGTGGGAATCCGGGAAAATGCAGCGGATTTGACCTGGAACCATCGGTAGGAAGAGAAAATCATTCCAAGGCTTTTCCTGCTTCCTGGAATTCAGGGATTGTCGGGCATCCATTGCCTCCAGGAGAACGGGAGCTCCCATCCAGATTCCATCCCGCCCCACCTCTCCAGGGGATTTTCCTTGGAGAGTTTGGGATTGGGGCAGCACCAGGACTCGGCTCCTTTTCCTGTTCCCATTCCCGGTTTCGGGAGCTGGGGCTGGATCCCAACGTCGTCTTCCCGAGCTCATTCCAACCGCAGCTTTGGGATGGGGGAGCTTTGGGCTCGGGTGGTTATCCTTGGATTTTAATCGGATTGTGGCGACTTTGGAGCAGGGTTTGTTGAGATTTTCCTGTGCTCCAGGTTTTCCCAGCGGCTCCCGAGGTCAACACGGGCCTGATCCAACATTCCCAATCCATCCCAAGGATCCCAAAGATCCGCTCCACGGGGAGCTGGGAATGCTCTGTCCAGGCGGCACAGAGGGATCCGGGATTGTCCCGAGCCAAGGAAGCTGCGATGGAGGTGGGACCATGCTGGGGGATGTCACCACGGAGGTGTCACCACGGGTGGCATTTCTGCTGAGAAATGGGATTGTTCATCCTGGAGAGGGGAAGGATCCAGCGGGATGTGCTGTGGGAATCATCCCGGGCCAGGCACAGACCCTCCAGTGGCTCCTGGAAAACCCAAAGGATTCCCGGGAATGGCGCAGGGATGCTGGACGAGCCCGTGGGATGTCCCTGCAGATCCTTGTGGAGCTCCAGAAGGAAGCTCAGGCTCCTGAAATCCCGGTGCCAGCTGCTGCCGAGGTGGGAAGGAACTGGCAGGAGCCCGGAATTCCCATGGGATTGGAGATTGGGAAAGCTCCTGGTTCCCGTGGGTGGCTCCTCCTGCTCCTCCCGGATCCTGGGATGTGTCTCCAGCCCTGTCCTGCGTCCCATGGATTGGCCGCTCAAATCCCAAAGGAAAAGCTGCTCCTCCTCTCACTGTCCCAGGCTGCTCCAAGCCGGCCTTGGACATTCCAGGGATCCAGGGGCAGCCACAGCGAATCTGGGAATTCCAGCCCAGCCCCTCCCAGGGAGGAATTCCTTCCCAATCTCCCATCCAGCGCTGCCCTGGGGCAGTGGGAAAACATTCCCTGTGTCCTATCCCTCCCTCCTTTATCCCAAACCCCTCTCCAGCTCTCCTGGAAAACTCTGGAAGTGCCTCTGATCTCCCCGGAGCTCCTCTCAGCAGGAATTCACCTTCCAACGGTCAACCACAAACCCCGAAAAAATCCATAATTAAAAAAAAAAAAAAAAATCCATAAAAAAAAAAATCAGGAAGCAACCAACCGCCCAAGCCCCTCCGGCACTCCGGGAACATCAATTCCCCGGGATTGGCAGGGAATGAAAGCATTCCCTGCTCCCTGGCAGCGAGGAGCCGAGTGAAACCCCAGCCTCGCTCCTGCCATGCATGGCTGATGAGCCAAGAGCCCCGAGCAGCCGCAGCTTTCCCTCGTTCCCACTTCGGAGCCGCATTCCCGCTTTTTTTTTTTTTTTTTTTTTTTCCCCGTGTTCCCTGGCACATCCATGAATATATATTGACCTTATTAGAGCAGCCGGCTGCCAGCAGCCAGCCCGGGCCTCGTTTGCACAAATTAAAGCTGTCAGCGGGTAATTTATGGAGCGGCGGGAACGCGGAGCGGCGCTGAGGACGGGGATGGGGATGGATTGGGGAGCAGGAGGGAAAGGGGATGGATTGAGGGATAAACATCCTGCTCGGCGCAGGGATGGCCTGGATTGGGATACAGCAGGGAAAGGGGGTGGATTTCTGGATAAATCCTGCTCAGGATGGGTTGGGCATTTTTTAAATGTTTCTTGCTCAGGATGGTTTTCTCCCTTTCTTTTTCTTCCTTTGCCTTTCCTTTCCTTTCCTTTCCTTTGCCTTTCCTTTCCTTTCCTTTCCTTTCCTTTCCTTTCCTTTCCTTTCCTTTCCTTTCCTTTCCTTTCCTTTCCTTTCCCTTTCCCTTTCCCTTTCCCTTTCCCTTTCCCTTTCCCTTTCCCTTTCCCTTTCCCTTTCCCTTTCCCTTTCCCTTTCCCTTTCCCTTTCCCTTTCCCTTCCCTTTCCCTTCCCTTTCCCTTCCCTTTCTCCCTTTTCCCCTCCTTTTTTCCACCTTTTTTCCCCCTTTTCTCCTTTTCCTTCCTTTCCTTTTCCCCTTTTCCCTTTCCTCTCTTTCTCTTCCCCGGATTTTCCCCCTTGGGCCATTTCCAGAGGATGTCACATCCACGATTTCCCTGGAAAAGCCGTGCCAGGGCCTCGCCACCTGCACTGGAGGGAATTTGTTCCTCCCCGCGCTGTGAAAAGAGACACAAGATCCAAACTTCCATCCCCCAAATCCATCCAATCCCGGCGGATCCCGATCCCTCCCTGCCGCAGCCACGGCTGGAACAGAGCCTCCAGCCTTGGATTTGTGTCCCGGGATTTCCAGCCGGGGCTAAATTTATTCCGTTGACCCTCGGGAGCAGCGACAGGCACCAGAGGAGGGAAGAGTTTTCCTTTCCCAGCGCCAGGAAGATCGGCTGGAAAAAGCATTCCCGCCGGGATTATCACCCTGGGGCCCTGGGGCCGTCATTCCCGAAGTGTGGGATCCACGGATCGACCTCTGGGATGGGGAAAAACGGGGAAAAAGCCATTTTTTTTAGGGATGGCAACACGCGTCGATCCGCCAATCCAGCCTGGAGCACTCCGGGAATTCCCGTTACAAACACCCAACCCCGTCTGGCTGTCCCAAAAAGGTGGAATTCCAAGTTTTTCCAGCGGCCCGGGGGTTATTTATAGCAGGAATAAGAGCCGGCGTTTTCCACCTGCAGGAAACTTGGGGAAGGGAGGAATGAGCTCGGTGTGAAGCAATGGGATTTTGTGGATTTCTGTGGGAATTTGGAGCGGGATTAGCGCCTCTCCTCCATTCCCAGACGGGCTGGCAGCTGGGGAAGGAACGTCAGGAAGCAAAGAGCTCCAAAATTCCCAGATTCTCTGCCAGCCCCGGATCCAGGACGTGGAGCCAGCGGTCAGAACTCCTCTTTTTCCATGAAGAGCGGGATAATGGGAGTAGGAACAGCAGGAATTCGATGGGAACCCCCCCGCGTGCCTTTTCCTTGGAAAAGGATCGGGTATTTATGGGATCAGCTCTTCAGTGGCAGGGATTCCTGCTTTTCCCAGAAACAGCGACACAGGAGTGGGTTTGGATCCAATCCCTGCCACGGATTTCCAGGTGAGAGCTTCTGGGAATTCAGTCCTTTAGGAAAACCCTGGATGAAGCATGGAAATAAATGGAGCGGTGAATCATTCCCATTGCAATTGGTGCAGGGCTTGGAGGGATTTTCCCCTCTGGATTTTCCCTCAGAATTTTTCCCTCAGGATTTTTTCTTCTTTTTTTTTTTTTTTTTTTCCCCTCAGGATTTCTTCCTTGGGATTTCTTCCTCGGGATTTTTTCCTCAGGATTTGTCCTCCGATTTCTTCACTGGGATTTCTTCCTTGGGATTTCTTCCTCGGGATTTTTTCCTCAGGATTTGTCCTCCGATTTCTTCACTGGGATTTCTTCCTCAGGATTTCTTCCTCTGGATTTTTTCCTCAGGATTTGTCCTCCGATTTCTTCACTGGGATTTCTTCCTCAGGATTTCTTCCTCTGGATTTTTTCCTCAGAATTTGTCCTCAGGATTTCTTGTTCAGGATTTTTCCTCAGGATTTGTTCTCAGGATTTCTTCCCCAGGATTTCTTCCTCGGGATTTCTTCCTTGGGATTTCTTCCTCGGGATTTTTTCCTCAGGGTTTTTCCTCTGGATTTTTCCCTCGGGGTTTCTCTCAGGCCCTTGGCAGCAGCGGGATGTGCTGGACGAGGCTGACTCCCCTCGCTCCCAGCCCCAGCTCTCCCCCCTTTTCCCATCTGAGGAGGAATTCCAGGAGCTCTCATCTCCGGGATTTTCAGCCCAGAAGGATATTTTGCTCCCGTCTTTCCAGCTGCTGCCCTTTCGAGTGCCCGCCTCGGTTGTGATTCCCTGGATAAGGCCCTTGGAGCGGCGCTCCTTCAGAAAATCCAGCAGAGCCATCTGTGATTTTCCGCTCTTGGATGGATAATTGGATTGGAGTGCAGGGTGGGCTCAGGGCTGCAATTTTTTTTCCGTGCCTGGAAACACCGAGGCACCCACAGGCCGGCTCCAGGAGGATTCCAGGCAGGAATGGAGCCATTCCCGACTGGGAAGGGAGCTCTTCGCCCCTCTGGAATTCTCGGGGCCACTCTTGTGTTGTCACTTTTGGGAAGGAACCTGAATTTTTCCTCCTCTGCTTGATCCCGTATTTTAAAATATCCCTTCGAGTGCTGCAAAATATCCTGGATTTCCTTTGGACTTGTGGGGATCCTTTAGGACATCCCAGAATCCCAAGGATTCATTAAACATGGGATAAACGGCGGCGTTTCTGACCAGAAATGGGATTGTTCATCCTGGAGAAGGGAAGGATCCAGGGAAACCTTGGAGCAGCTTCCAAGGAGTTCCAGGAGAGGAGCTTGGGATGAGGGCTGGAGGGTTGGGACACAGGGAATGGCTTCAGACTGGAAAAGGGGAGATCTGGGTGGGATATTGGGGAAGGGACTCCTCCCTGTGAGTGTGAGGAAGGGCTGGGATGGAATTCCCAGAGAATCCCTGGAATGTCCCAGGCATGGACAGGACTGGTGCCCCTCACATTCCCCTCCCGGAGCACCTGACGGAGCCAGAGCTCGAGTTTTCCACGGCTGCACCTTCCCTGAGAAACATTCCCTTAAAATTATCCCCGAGTTAGCCCAAAAATCCAGGGAAAAGCCCCACGTTTCCACAGTTTTGCTGCCCCTTTGGGAATGCCGTGAGGCCGGGCTGAGCTCCTCGGGGCGCCGGCAGCGCTGCTCCCCATCCCTCTTCCCCAGGATTTCCAGAGGCCTCCCGTGCCAGCTGCTTCCCTGCATCCAGCCCCTTTTCCCGTGCAGTAGCCTAGGAAAATATTGAACCCTTGCCCAGAGCAACACCAGGATGTGAAGGGGGAAAATTTAAGATGTTTTGTAACTCTTTTATTTTTTTCCCCCTTTTTTTCCCTTTTTTTTTGCTTTCCCAGGACCTGCCAACTCTTAATTTTTCCAGTTTGGAATAAGAGCCTCGGAACCATCTGTTTGCTGTCAACCGATGTTTGTTTGGAAAGGGGTTTTATGGAATTTTTCCAGCTCGCGCTCCTGTTCTTCCACCCAGTTTACTGAACTCCATAAATGTCAGCTCTGGCAGGGTTTTTTCATTTTTTGGGGGTAGGGGCAGTTTTGATTTAGGATTTTAATCGAAAAGGACCCGCCAGCGCCTTTAATCAATGGGGATGGAGATCAAAACCAAAGGAATGGGAGTGAGGAATGAAATATTTAATGGATCCCTTTGAAAGCGCCTGATTCCCGACCTAATGGCCACCAGGGATCATTAGGACAAACTTCCTCCCCGAAAAACAACCTCCAAAAACTGCTGGCCGTGCTCTTTAAAGATAAAAAGGTGGAAGGCAATTTAAGGCTTAAAAGCAATTCCAGCCTTTTATCCCATTAAATATTAAAAATAAAGGAGCGCCGGCGGCTCCGGGGCAGCCGGAGCTCCCGGGGACAGGGATTGGTGGGAAAAGGTCCTCGTGCTCGTCCTGGTTTTTGGGATGGAGGGGTGAACACCTGGATTGGGCCGTGCTCTCTGTGGGATGGGGGCACCGGAATTCCCTGCCTGGCGGGATGCATGGATTTAGTGTGGGAATAAATCAGCCAAAGGTGGGAAGTGCAGCCATGGTTCCCCTGGCACCCTCCATCTATCCATCCATCCATCCCTCCCTCCATCCATCCATCCATCCCTCCATCCCTCCATCCATCCCTCCATCCATCCCTCCATCCATCCATCCATCATCCATCCATCCATCCCTCCATCCATCCCTCCATCCCTCCATCCCTCCATCCCTCCCTCCATCCCTCCATCCATCCCTCCATCCATCCCTCCCTCCATCCATCCCTCCATCCATCCCTCCATCCCTCCATCCATCCATCCCTCCATCCCTCCATCCATCCCTCCATCCATCCCTCCATCCATCCATCCCTCCATCCATCCATCCCTCCATCCATCCATCCCTCCCTCCATCCATCCCTCCATCCCTCCATCCATCCCTCCATCCATCCCTCCATCCATCCCTCCATCCATCCATCCCTCCCTCCATCCATCCCTCCATCCATCCATCCCTCCCTCCATCCATCCATCCATCCATCCATCCCTCCCTCCATCCATCCATCCCTCCCTCCATCCATCCCTCCATGCATCCATCCATCCCTCCATCCCTCCCTCCATCCATCCATCCATCCATCCCTCCATCCATCCATCCATCCATCCCTCCCTCCATCCATCCATCCCTCCCTCCATCCATCCCTCCATGCATCCATCCATCCCTCCATCCATCCCTCCATCCATCCCTCCATCCATCCATCCCTCCATGCATCCATCCATCCCTCCATCCATCCCTCCATCCATCGCTCCATCCATCCATCCCTCCATCCATCCATCCCTCCCTCCATCCATCCATCCCTCCCTCCATCCATCCCTCCATGCATCCATCCATCCCTCCATCCATCCCTCCATCCATCCCTCCATCCATCCATCCATCCATCCATCCATCCATCCATCCATCCATCCATCCATCCATCCATCCATCCATCCATCCCTCATCCATCCATCCATCCCTCCATCCATCCATCCCTCCCTCCCTCCATCCATCCCTCCATGCATCCATCCATCCCTCCCTCCCTCCATCCATCCCTCCATCCCTCCCTCCATCCATCCCTCCATCCCTCCATCCATCCCTCCATCCCTCCATCCCTCCATCCATCCATCCATCCATCCATCCATCCCTCCATCCATCCATCCATCCATCCCTCCATCCATCCATCCATCCATCCCTCATCCATCCCTGGGTTTGGCTCTCGGGCGCCCCCTGGCGGCTCCTTCCTGGTGCGCGCCGATGATCCCGGAAACAGAAAATCGTGGAATGGTTTTGGCTGGGAAGGGACCTTAAATCCCATCCCACCCCGGCCATGGCAGGGACACCTCCCACTGCTCCAGGCTGCTCCAAGCCTCGATGTCCAACCTGGCCTAGAACATTCCAGGGACCCAGGGACAGCCACAGCAAACCCGGGAATTCCATCCCAGCCAGGAATTCCTGCCCCAGATCCCATCCAGCCCTGCCCTCTGGCACTGGGAGCCATTCCCTGTGTCCTGTCCCTCCATCCCTTGTCCCCAGTCCCTCTGCAGCTCTCCTGGAGCCCCTTCAGGCCCTGCCAGGGGCTCTGAGGGTTCCCTGGATCCTCCTCCTCTCCAGGTGAACATTCCCAGCTCTCCCAGCCTGGCTCCAGAGGGGCTCCAGCCCTGGAGCAGCTCCGTGGTCTCCTCTGGACTCTCTCCAGCAGCTCCAGGTCCTGCTGATGTTGGGACCCAGAGCTGGAAGTCTCACCCGGGGGACGAGGTGGGGACAATCCCCCCGTTCCTGCTCCCCACACTGTGGGAAGATCCCGGGAGATCCCTCAGGGATCTGTTCTCCTGGAGGCCGCTCCTGCTTCCGGCCCTGAGGAGTGACAGGGACAGAGGGTTTGGGATGAGCTGGATGCCACCTTGTCCCCTCAGACGCCACCAAACCAATGGAGATGCTGGGCACAGCCGCTCTGGGCTCCCTCCTGCTCCACCTCCCGCTGTATCCCGGAGAACCAGCAGGGAAGCGGCTCCCCAGGATCCCTCCTCTGCATTCCCGTGGATAAAACCAGGATAGTGGGACACCTGTGGCTTCAAGGAGCAGCTCCCCCGGCCTCCTCCTGCCACGGCTGCCTTTTTAATCAGCTTTTTTGAAAAAAATTTAATTTTCAACCTCTTTCTTCTCCCGTTTCTTCTCCTGGCGTTTTTATCTGCGCTTTGGATGCACAAATCCCGATTATTTCGTTCCCGGAGTCAGCAGGATGATCAAGGGGTTTGCAGCCTCCTGAATTATTCAGGATATCGGAGTTCCTCGCTAAATATTTTTGCTTCCAGCCTGTCAGGGAGAAGATCACAGGAATATTTTGTTCGTTCCAAGATCTCTCTCCGAGCGCTCCGGTGACGGGCGAAGCGCTCCCATCGTTTCCAAAGGGGCTCGTTAAGGGAGGGGGTCGCCGTTAATTAGAGCAGGAGTGATGTCACTGTCACCCCCCAGGTGGCTTTGAGGATGAGGGGCTGGCTGGGAATCTTCTCCAGGGCTTGGAGAGGGAACGGGGTCGTGCTGGGGCTGTTGGATAGGGATGGGGTGGTGGGAAGTCACCCCCCGTGTCCCTGGCTGGAGGTGGCAGTGCCACCACCCCTCCGGGTCAGGGGACAGCAGTGTCTGGCCACAGTGTCCTGGGCTGGGGACTCTCAGCTCAGCGGCGCCTCAGTCCTGGGAAGGATGGGATCCCAAAATCCTGGAATAGGTGGGGTTGGAAGCGGACTGTGCCCAGGCAGGGTCACCCGGAGCAGGTGACACAGGGACACATCCAGGTGGGTTTGGAATGGCTCTGGAGAGGGGGACAATGGCACGGCTTTGGTGGGACAATGAGACACCCCTGGTGGGACAATGGAATGTCCTTGGTGGGATATTGGGATATCCTCAGTGGAACAGTGGAGTGTCCCTCGTGAGACAATGGAATGTCCTTGGTGGGACACTGGAATACCCTCGGTGGGACACTGGAATGTCCCTGGTGGGATATTGGAATGTCCTTGGAGGGACAATGGAATATCCTTGGTTGGACACTGAAATGTCCCTGGTGGGACAATGACATGTTCCTGGTGGGACACTGGAGTGTCCCTGGAGGGACAATGACACATCCCCGGAGCTGCTACCACACCCCACCAGTGCCCGGCACTTCCCCACCGACCTTTTTTGGGATTCATGGCGTTTTTTTCCCAAACCATCCCACCCCATCCCACCCCAAGACCTCCGAGGTGCCACCTGCTCCCCGTTCCTCCGGAGGAGGCCGCTCCGCTTCCCGACATTCCGTTTCCGCCTGCGGCATTCCAGGGCTCCACACTGCCGCCATTACCCAACCTCTCCTTCTGGTTACATCATAAAAAATTCCCGGGGTCTTGGAAGCAGCCCGGGAATATTTGCATATTGTATATCCTTCGTTTTTCGCGGCACAGCCTGGCCGCCAGATGGGAAAAACCGGCGCAGCCTCCAACGTTTATCCGCGACTCCGCCGTTCTCCCGCGCCGGGAACGAGGCGGTTTTCCAACCCCGGGATACTTTCACAGGGGAAAGGGGAGGGAAAAACCACATGGAACCAATTAAAGGCCGTTTTCCCGAGGTTTAATGGAAAAGGTTCCTTTGTTTTCCTTGGAAAAACGGGGTTGTGGCTCCAGAAATCCCTTTTATTCCCGTGGATTTTGCCCCATATCCAGTGCATGGATTGGGTGCCCTAAATCCCATGGCCCAGACCAGGATTTATCCTAAAGAACTGGAGACAGGGTCTTTTGGGGAAAACACTTTTCCTTGGGAACACGGGACAGAAATTCCCATTTTTTAATTTCTTTCCAAGCCCAGGTTTCAGTGTTTGGGGTACAATGATGTTTTTTTGGGATATAATGATGTTTTTTGGGATTTAATAGTGATTTTTAAATGTATGGATGTGGGGTATGAGGATATAATGATGCTTTTGGGGATGTAATGGTGGTTTTTGGGGTGTAATGATTTTTTGGGAGATATAATGATATTTTTTAGGATATGATGATTTTGGGGGGATATAATGACGCTTTTTGGGATGTAATGGTGGTTTTTGGGGTGTAATGATGCTTTTTAGGGTGCGATGGTGGGATTTAGAGTTCAATGATGTTTTTCAGGGTGCAGTGATTTTTAGGGGGCACAAAGGTGAGTTTTAAGGTATGATGAATATTTTTAGAATGAAATTATTTGTTTTAGGGTATAATGATGTTCTTTGGGCTGCAATGATACTTTTTAGGGTGCAATGCCGATATTTTGGATTGTAACAATGATTTTTTTTTTTTTTTGAGTCTAATAATTTTTTGAGTGTAATGATGCATTTTAGGACTTTTAGAACATCAATTTCCTTTTGGGGTGCAGTGATTTTTTGGGGTGTCATTTTGGGGGTGCATTGAGAGGCACGATGGATTTTTTGGGGGGGATATAACAATAATTTTTGGGATCTAAAATTGCTGCCCCACATCCCAAAGACACTCCGGGATCTCTTCCATGTCAGAGAGCTTGTAAGGGATTAATCACCCACCCTAATTATTTCGGAACATCCCAAATTATCCGGGCGGAACAGCAGGAAAACAACACGGCCTCGTCTTCCCAGAGGAGCCTCATTCCAGGAATCCGTCATCTGCTCATTCCTTAAAGCTCTGACAGCAAAACCTGGGACCCAAATGTCCCTAAACGATTCCCGACGACGCGCAACGGGAATTTCCCGGCGTTATTCCGGAAATGTCATGACAAGGGCCCATCCTCTGGGATTAATTGGCTCCTAAGTGGTTGCACGTGTTGGGTTGGGAGTGTTGGGATCCCAGCCTCGGGAATGCTGCTGGAGGCGGGAATTCTGCCCTCAGGGAAGGGATTGATCCGGCTCCAAAGGGCGGAGGGACGTTTTCCAGGATTGGGATTGGAGCATCCAACAAATAGGCTTAAAAAAACCAAACCAAAACAAAACAAAAACCCAAAACAACACACCCCCCCCTCCAAAAAAAAAAACCCAAACAAAAAATAACAAAACCCCCACAATTTTAAAGGAAAAAAATGGTGTTTCGGGTTTTTTTTCCCCTAAAAATCCAAGCTGCTCTTTTAAAGCAAATTCCAGGTTTTATTTTGGGTTTTTTTTAAACTTTTTTAGGATTTTTTGGAGCCATCCGGGATCTGTAAATCCAGGAGCACCAGGATTTCTGCTGGAAGCTGAGGAGCTGGGGAGGTTCATGGAGCCAAAACCAGCAACAGGTAGAAATTTCGGGAGGATGAGGAATCCGTGACAATCCATGAAATCCTGGAGGGCCAATAACAAAAGGGGGAAAGCAAGGATGTGAATCCCTTTGGGAGCATCCCAAAGCTGCTGGAAACGCGGCAGTGGATCCATTTTGAGGCCACATCCCTGGAAATATTCCGGATTGGACGGGGCTTGGAGTGACCTGGAATAGTGGGAGGTGTCCCTCCATGGCCGGGGTGGGATGGGATGAGATCCCAAACCATTCCAGGATTCTCTGCAAGCCCACCCCACAGGAAAATGGGATGTTTGCTGTGCCTCGTGCTGTCCGTGGGTTGTCCCTGAGCCTGGGGAATTCCTGGTTGGGTTTTTGGGAAGAGGCAGATTCCAGGCTGGAGATTCCATGGCTCATCCATGGCCCTTCCCTCAGGGATGGGAATGCTCATGGGGACATTCCTGGTGTCCTCGAGGGGACAGGATCCTCCTGGAGCTGTCCCAATGCCACGGCCAGAGCCATCCCTGGGAGCAGCCACCGAGATTTTCCATCCAATCCCAGCAGCATTCCCAGGGTTGGGAACAGGGACACTGTGCACCCACTTTATTTCTATCCCGTGGGTTTTTGTTTTTTTTTTTTCCTAGCCGAGGGAGAGGATAACTCTCCCCTGCAGAATCCCAGATTTTAAATAGCGCAGGGAAACAATGGGAGTTCTCGGTTGGATGGGCAGAGGCTCAATCCGACCTTGAGTCTCCTGACTTTGGAACTCCACAGGGACACGGAGAATCGCCTTTCCCTCTTTTTTTCCTCTCCCTCCCCTTTTTAAACAAGAGATAAATCCCTGGAGCGCTGGAGCAGGAATTGCAGCCGTGGCTCCCGTGATCCGTGAGGAGTTTTCACAGCTTCCCTTTCAGCTGGAAAATTGCTCCAGCCGCCTGTGACCGGCTCGGGAAGAGCAGCCGCATCCCGTCCTTCCCAGGATGAGCAGGGACATCTTCCCGGCACAATTCCTTCAGGCTGGAGGGGACACATCCAGCTGGGAGTGATGGGGATTGATTTGGGATCATTTGGGATCATTTGGGATCATTTGGGGTGTGCAGAGCTCTGGGAGTATCAGCGGGAGTGTCACAGATTTCCTTGAATTTTTCTTGATTTTTCTTTGATTTTTTTTGGGGGGGATGTGGGAATTCCCAGCCAGACTTTTGGAGGCAGAGGAGCAAATCCATCACCTTCGGAAGCTTTTGGAGGCAGAGGAGAACTCTGTCCCCTTCAGGTGAGGCCCCACCAGCTCAGATCCAACAGCAGGACCCGGAGCTGCTGGAGCAGAGGAGGCCCCAGAGCTGCTCCCAGGGCTGGGATTCCTCTGGAGCCGGGCTGGGAGAGCTGGGAATGTTCACCTGGAGAGGAGGAGGATCCAGGGAATCCTCAGAGCTCCTTCCAGGGGCTCCAGGAGAGCTGCAGAGGGGCTGGGGACAAGGGACAGGACACAGGGAACAGCTTCCCGCTGGTGGAAGGCAGGATGGGTGGGAAACTGGGAAGGAATTCCTCCCTGGGAGGGGCTGGGCTGGAATTCCTGGATTTGCTGTGGCTGCTTCTGGATCCCTGGAAGCATCCAAGGGATTGGAGCACCCTGGGATAGTGGCAGTGTCCCAACCAAGACAGGGATGGGATGGGATGGGATGGGAATGTCCTTTCCCACCCCAAAACCACTCCAGGATCCTGGAATTCCACGATCCCTGTGCCTGAATCCGTGCCAGGCGGGGCCGGGACAGCCGGGATTGAGTTGTCTCGGGATCTTTTGGGAGCAGCTCCAGCGCCGCTGCCATCGCCCGAGCCCGGGGGTGCCGTCAGCGAAAATAAATCTGCCTAATCCCGAGGAACGAGCGGGAACAGCGGCAGCCCCGCGGAGATTTAGGGCCGAGTTTTACGTTACAGCACTTGGAAGGGCCGGGATTTACTTGGAAACCGAATCCCGTTAATTAGCATTCCGCTAATGGCAGCCCGGGATAAATATAGCGGCCCCTAATCCCAGCGCGAGGCGCGGGCTGCAGCGCTCGGATCGTCCTTATCAAAGCCATTATCGCCTTCCCCGTGGGAAACCCGTGCCCCAGGAGGGGCTGGGAAATCGGGATTGTCCCGATCCGTCTTCCCCACGGGCCTCCAGCCACCGGCGGGGACGCGGCTTCCCAGAAATGCGTCCGCTCTGTCCCGAAATTCCAGCTGGCCAGAGGCTCCCAGTGGGAAAACGGGATCCTGGGAGGCTCCGAGCCGCCGGATCCAGCGGGATGTGCCCCCCGATTTTGGGGGCGTGAAGGGGGTGGATTTATCCTGAGCGGCTCCTCCAAGGTCTGGTGAACTCCAGGAATATCCAAGGCTGGGAAAGGGCTGCTGGGGTTTGGGGATTTGGAGAGTTTAATGGTTATTTGGTGCTAATTAATGCCTAATTTAGGGGTGGTTATTGGCCTGGTTAATCCCTCCCCACAGCTGGCAGCAGGAGAAGGGAACACATTCCCGTAAAACCTGCGGGAATTCCGGCACGGGAGGAGCACAGGATCGGGAGCATTCCCGAAAATCCACTGCGCCTGCGTTCTTCATGGAACTGTTGATGGGACCTTGGGAGGAATTGTTCCCTGTGAGGGCAGGGAGGGGCTGGGATGGAATTCCCAGAGAAGCTGTGGCTGCCCCTGGATCCCTGGGAGTGCCCAAGGGATTGGAACTCCCTGGGATGGCGGGAGGTGTCCCCGCCCATGGCAGCGGTGGGGTGGGATTTAAGGTTCCTTCCCACCCAAAACCATTCCAGGATTCCATGAAACGCCCATCTCTCTCCCAGAGCGGTGAGTGGGAGCCCTTGGCACCCCAGGACAACATTCCCGGTGTTTGGGGCCTGGGATGGAGCCACCAGGAGAACCCCACATCTCCCGGGCCTGGGTCCCCTCCGGGATTTTCTTTGGATGGCCGTGACAGGGATTAAAGAGCCGGATTTTGGGATTGTCCAAGCCCTGCCTGATGCAGGTTCTCTCCCTCCGCGGTGTGGTTTGAGGCTGAGCATTCCAGCCTGGGATCTTTCCCTTGGAATCGCCGCTGTGGCATCCCAACACAGATCCCACCCCTGGAGAGATCATGGAGAGCCCGGGGACGCTCCTGAAATCCAGCTGGATCCGTTGGATTGTCCCTGTTCCTGGAGCCACTCCAGGGTGTTGGGTCATTCCCACTCCTCCAAGACCAGCCCCAGGAGCGGGAGCATCGCTGGGCTGGGATAAAATCCTGGAAAAACGCCGTGTTTTCCTAGGGGAGGTTGGGCTCCAGGCAGATCCATGGGATCCTGGCCTGAGCGCCCCTTCCCTGCGGGATAAACCTCGGCGGATCCCCCCTCTGGGCTCCAAAAATAGGGAATAATCTCCAGGAGGAGGGAAAAAACACTGGGAACACGTGGAGCAGGGAGAACGAGTTTGGACAGCAAATTTTGGTTGGGTTTTTTTTTTGCAGCTGGGAGGTTTCATTCCTCATAAAACTGCACTTGGCTCATGGGTTGGGAATAACACTTATCTCATGGATGGAGCCAGACGTGTGGTCAGCCACATTCCAGGGGCACGGATTCCCGGGAGTTATTCCCACCTCTGGTTTGGGGGGAGGGTTTTAGGCAGCCCTCAAACCCCAAAGCGGATGCAGGTGGCAGCCAAAGGATTTTGGAATGTTCTCAATGCATGAAATCATAAAATAAAGAGGGAAAGAGCCTCGGAAGCTGCAGGAAAAGTTGGGATCAGGATTGGGAAATGCAGCTGATGGGGAAAAAAATTCCTTTTTTTTTTTTTTTCTTCTTTTTTTCTCATTCACAAAGGAGGTGTGGAGGTGGAAAATCTCCCCGTCCAGGGATTTTTTTCCCAGGATCCGGGGTGATTTTTTTCCTCGGAGCTGGGCAGCCGGAGCCAGCCTTGGATGGAATCCTCCTCCCGAGGAAAGGGAAGCGGAGGAGAAAAAAAAAAACACCTCTCCAAGGAGGAAAGGCTTTAATGAGCTGCGAAGCCCCGATCACCCACGGAGAGCCGAGATTAATTAGGAGCTGCTGAAAGCCGAGCTCAATTAGGAGTTTAAGGCGCTGCCGAGGTGTGCGCGGGCTCCGGGGGCCGGGAAGCGCCGGGATTGCCGCTGGATTCCCTCCCCTGGATCCGCAGAATGAGGCTGTGCCCGCCAAATCCCGGCCCAGCGCCTCCGGGTGTCCCGGAAACTCCAGGAATTCCGCGTCCCTTTGGAATGGCAATGAGGCTGGGAAAGGGGGGAATGCTCTGGAGAGGAGCCCGCGTTGGATTCCCGGCTGGATTCCCACATTTCCAGCATCCTGAGGGATTCCTCGTCCCCACTCCATCCTCAGCTTCAGCCCGCGGCGGGATCTGGCTCCAGCAGGATCTGGGAGGGAGGAGCAGAGCCCCGATGGATCCATGGATCCAGCAGATCCTTTTCCCAGGTTCTCCTCAGTTGGTGGAGGGCACAAATTCCCGCGTCTTTGGAGCAGAGAATTGTGGAATCCTGGAATGGTTTGGGCTCGGAAGGGACATTAAATCCCACCCAGTGCCACCGGTGCCATGGCGGGGACACCTCCCACTGTCCCAGGTGCTCCAAACCCCGATGTCCAACCCGGCCTGGGACATTCCAGGGATCCAGGGGCAGCCACAGCTGCACTGGGAATTCTATTCCAACCCCACCCCACCCTCCCTGGGAACAATTCCTTCCCAATATCCGCCTAAATGTCCCGTTTCCCAGTGGGAAGCCATTCCTTGTGTCCCGTCCCTCTCCAGCTCCTCCTGGATCCCCTTTAGGCCTTTTATTCCCTGGATCCTTCCCTTTTCCAGAGCCTCTCCACCTTCCCCATGAGGAATTCCTTCCCTATTCCCCACCTAAACTTCCCTTCTCTCCTTCCGACCCCTCTCCAGCTCCCAAGGAAACTTCCAGGATGTTTTTTTTCCCAACCCATTCCCATTCCCACGTCTCCCGCCACGTGCACAACCCGATAACGAGCGCTCACCAAACATCCTAAACCCGGGAAATTTATGGAGCATGACCCAAATTGAATTCTCCATTACAGCAGGATAATTGATTTTTTAGAAGAGAGATTAAATTTATTTTCCGCCTCACTAACGAACAGCCGGATTTCCCTTAATTGCTTGGAATGCAGGGTTGGGATGATTCATTAAGGCCGGAACATGCCTGGGTACATTACACTGTGACTAAAGCTTCCCTGCTCGCAGCAATTAAAGCGGAGAAATTCGGGAATCTCACAGGGAACCGAATAAAAATTCCAGCTCGGGATGTCTTATTAAAGCTCCTCAGGGAGAAAAAAAAAAAAAATCACAGATTCCCCCTCCTGCGGTTCTCCAGGGAATCGTTTGGTGATTTTTTGGGGTTTTGGGTGGTGTTTTTTCCCCCTCCCCTTTGCCTGGCGTTGTTTTCCTCCTCGTGCCAGCCCTAAAAAGAAGCGGCGTCTACGAGACAGATTTCGTGCCTGGCTTCACAGTTTAATTTTATCAATCACAACATTTAGAACCCGAATTGACAGCAGCGAGGAGACATCCCCCGGTCCCCAGGGGAGGGGATATTTTTTTTCTTTTTTCTCTTTTTTTTTTTTTTTTTTTTTTTTTTTGGGCGGAATCTCGGAACATTTGGTAATTATAGAGACGTTGCAAAAATAAAGGTAGCGATTGAGGAAAACAGGAGCGGAGGAGGGGAGGAGGCTCGGGAGCTGGCAGCCATAAATGAGGATTGTTTGGATCCCATCCCGCCCAGGGCTCCGGGGAAAAGCGGAGATGGATGCGGAGCCCAGGCGGGGATGATGGACACGGGGAGAAGGGATTGGAATCCTTGGAAAACCGCTGGGATGGTCGCTGGCGGTGTATTATTGGGTGATAATTCCCAGAGGACGGGGATGGGAGGGATTTTGGGAATATTCCAGCTGTGGCTGCCCCTGGATCCCTGGAATGTCCAAGGCTGGCTCGGAGCAGGGATGGGATGAGTTTGAAGGTCCTTTCCAACCCGAACCATTCCAGAATTCCACAGTTCATGGGGAGGGCGGGAACTGGGAAGAACCCACGGGATGCCAACGGGATGCCAGATCCATGGTGATGGGTTATCGAATGGAGACATCCCGGGATTTAAGGCACTGGATGGAGGGTTCTGGGGTTTTAGTCAAACCCTTCAGGCCTGGGACGTGCGGCTCCAACGGGAATGAGGCGCTGAGGGTTTGTCTCCCGAAAAAAGGGGTATTCCTTCCCCACCCCGATTCCAGCTCCATCCCTCCCCGCTTCCATTGGGAGCCTGGAAACTCCTGTGCCGCAGGATCCCGGGAGGATTCCTGCTCCAGGAGGGAATAAACCGCTCCAGGAGGAGCTGCAGCGGGATGACAGCAATTCCCACGTGCCATCCTGATCCCAGGCTTTTCTTTTCCTTTTTTATTCCTTCTTTTTTTCCTTTTTTCCCCCTTTTCCTTTTTCTTTTTTATCTTTTTTCCTTTTTCCCCCCTCTTTTTCTTTTTTCTTTTTTCTTTCTTTTTTCTTTTTCTTTTATCCTTTTTTTCTTTTTTCATTTTTCTTTTTTTTTTCCTTTCTTTTTTCTTTTTTTTTATTATTTTCTCCTTTTTGTCCCTTTTTTTCCCCCCCAGGAGATCAAGGGACGCTGATCGGAGCAAGGAGCTGCCCTTTGTGTCCGAGCACTCCCGCATCCCTCGGAGCTCTTCCCGGGAATGAGGAGATCACCGAGGGATAACGGATGGCTCCACCCCGCGTGCGGTGCAGGGGAGCCTAATTAGAGATAACGAGGGAGGGAATCCGCAGCCCGCAGAGGCCACGAAGTCATTAATTATGCTAATTAGGGGCGGCCTAAGGGAGGCTTGGAGCTCCCGCCCCGACTAGGGCTGGGCTCACACCCAGTTCCCTCCCCATCCCTAAAGATTCCCGCTGTTTGTTTTGGGATGGGTTTAGGGGATGCTGGAGGGTCCCAGGGGAGGTCCTGGAGGGGATGGGATCAATGGGATTGGGATGGGATCAATGGGATTGGATGGGCTTAAAGGCCCCTCCCCTCCTATCCCGGGATTCTGTGAACGTTCCCAAGACTCCAGCAGATCCCCCCATGGCACCAACAGCCCTGCTTCAGGGGGGTTTGGGCAGCTGGGGCAGGGAAATGCCCGAGGGGTGGCCATGGTGCCATTCCATCCCATCCCATCCCATCCCATCCCATCCCATCCCATCCCATCCCATCCCATCCCATCCCATCCCATCCCATCCCATCCCATCCCATCCCATCCCATCCCATTCCTTTCCATCCCATTCCATCCCATCCCATTCCATTCCATCCCATCTCATCCCATCCCATCCCATCCTCATCCCATCTCCATTCCCATCCCACTGATCCCATCCCACTGATCCCATCCCATGGATCCCATCCCAATCCCATCCCACCCCAATCCCACTCCACCAGAACTCCTCCATGCCAATGGAAACGGCAGCGGAGCCGTGACGCTCCGTGAAGTCAGGATGAGGAAAATCCACGAGGCATCCAGGGATAACAAAAGGAGATTCCCAGAGCTCTTCCGGGCGGGAACCATCTGCTCATCCACACCGGCCCAACAGCCCAGACTGATTTTTAATTCCAGTTTTACGGCGGATCCGCCATCAGCCCATCCGTGCATACGGAAATCCAGCCGGAATCCATCCGGAAATCCAGCCTGGCCGGGAATTTGTCTCCCGTTTTAACTCCAGACACTAGAGGTGAAGCAGACCATGGAAGCGCCTGGTCGGCTCCTCATCCGTGTGGAAAACAGGGAGAGGGAGGAGAACTGCCAGGCCACCAGCAGCCAGCCCGCTCCGTCAGGTTAATTAATTCTCATTAATTACGTCCCTCGGAATTTTCTCCGGGTCGGTGCTGCCCGCCGGGGTTTGCTGTGGAGAGCTCGGCCTTCGCTTCCCGGGAAATCAGAGCGGGAGCTGGTGCTGGGAGAGGCTTCCAGGCTGAGCTCTCGGCCCGGCTCTGCCTCTTCCATGAATTTTTTAACAGCTTCCAAGCAGATTTATTGAATTTTTTATTAATTTTGTTTATTTCCCGCCACCCGAAAGCGGAGCTGTTTGTCCTGATGTTTGGGATGGCTCCGGAATAGGGTCGGGTTCAGCTGGAGCCAAACCTCGCCAGGGTTTTTGCCTGTTTCTCATGGAATTTGCAGCCTGGCTTGGCTCTGCACCTCTCCTGACCCCCAGGAGAATTCCGAGGTGAGCATCTCCTAATTTTGGCAAGATTCAAGTGACCCTGGAGTGCTTTAATTCCAGAGGGCTCCGCTCCTGCTTCTTCCACTTTTCCCATCCGTTTTGGGGGAAAAAAGGGAATAATGAGGGAAGCTCAGGCAGGGCTGACACGGCCATGACGTCATGTCATCCCTCTTCCCTTCATGGTGACATTCCTGTCCTTTCCATCCTGTTATCCCTTATCCTGTTATCCATCTGGTTCCCAGCCCCATTCCCACTGGGATCTAATGGGAGAACAGCCCCATTCCCATTGGGATTTAATGGGACAGAACAATCTCATTCCCATTGGGATTTAATGGGAGAATGACCTCATTCCCACTGGGATCTGGGAGAGAACAGCCCCATTCCCACTGGGATCTAATGGGAGAACAGCTCCATTTCCATTGGGATTTAATGGGAGAATGACCTCATTCCCACTGGGATTTAATGGGAGAGAACAGCCCCATTCCCACTGGGATCTGAGAGAGAACAGCCCCATTCCCATTGGGATTTAATGGGAGAGAACAATCCCATTCCCACTGGGAAAACTGGGAAAACTCCCACCGAGGAGGGGGCCGGGCTCCATGATCCCCGGGAGCGGCGGGGCCGGGATGCAGCGGAGGAGCCAAAATTAACCCGCGAGCTCATTAGCAAGACGAGGGAACATCCAATAAAGTGACATTTTCCTTGTAACACGTCGCACTTGGAGGGTTTTCCGTCCTTGGCAATGGATTTGCCGCTCGGAGGTGCTTCCCTTCTGCTCAGCCACCGAGCCCGGGCTCATTAGGGAATTTTTAATTAGCTCTTTTCTCTCACAGAGAGACCGGAGTTTCCACGTGAGCCGTGATTTGTAGATATTCCCGTTAAAGCGCCGAGGTTTATCCGTGCTCTCCCCGTCCAGCACCGATGGTTGATTTGTTGGAATCCCAACGAATCCCAGAAGGTTTGTGGAATCCGGATCCCCTCTCCAGCAGACAGGTTGCTCCTTCCTCGGGCTTTTCCCATAGAAAAGGTTCCCTCCGGCCAATCCGTGGGTAAAACCAGGACGAGGAGCACCGAGCCGCATTCCCAGACCACAGCGAAGCTCATTCACTCTTCCCGAGGGATGAGGCAGGGCAAGGAATCCCGATGGCTGTGGGAGAGAATTCCAGAGGAAACAAAGGCCTGAGGTCGGCAGAGAACGACTTTGGAATTGCCGGCCCGTTCCAGGCCTGATGGGAGGGAGGAGAAAAGGGAGCCGGGAAAAGCTTCCCACTTTCCTGAAGCCCTGCCGCAGATTTCCATGGATAAATGAGATCCTGGAATTCTCCACGGCCCAGGAAGGAAATCACGTGGAGCTGTGATGTTCCAGAGGCACCGTGGTGGAAGGGGAGATGGAGAACACGATGGAGAGGAGCAGGAATGGCAGAGCTGGGATTGGGATGGGCAGGGCTGGGATTGGGATGGGCGGGGCTGGGATTGGGATGGGATTGGAATGGGCTGGGCTGGGATTGGGATGGGCAGAGCTGGGATTGGGATGGGCAGAACTGGGATTGGAATGGGCTGGGCTGGGATTGGGATGGGCAGGGCTGGGATTGGGATGGGCAGAACTGGGATTGGGATGGGCTGGGCTGGGATTGGGATGGGCAGGGCTGGGATTGGGATGGGCAGAACTGGGATTGGGATGGGCGGGGCTGGGATAGGGATGGGCTGGGCTGGGATTGGGATGGGCAGAGCTGGGATAGGGATGGGAAGAGCTGGGATTGGGATGGGCAGAGCTGGGATAGGGATGGGAAGAGCTGGGATTGGGATGGGCAGAGCTGGGATAGGGATGGGAAGAGCTGGGATTGGGATGGGCAGAGCTGGGATAGGGATGGGAAGAGCTGGGATTGGGATGGGCAGAGCTGGGATAGGGATGGGAAGAGCTGGGATTGGGATGGGAAGGGCAGGATCAGCACACCGTGAGTGCTGCGGCATCCCGCGGTGTCCCCGCTGTCCCCTCACTCCCGGGGACATTCCCGCATCCCGGGGAGCCGCGGGATGGCGCTGCCGGCCCCATGGGCACTCCTCCATCCCTAATTCCCGTTAATTGTCGGCACTCCCGAGCTGTCCTCAATCCATCGGTCACACTTCCAGGGATGCGGCAGTAAATCCCCTGCTCTGCCCGAGGCCTCCGCGCCATCTTCCAGAGGCTCATCCCGGCGCTAATTCCACGGGAGCGAGGCTCAGCCCCGTTCCCGGCGCTCCGGATCCCCCGGGGCCGCGCCTGCACAGGGCTGATAAGGGAATCGGCTTTGGCGGCCACCCCAGAGGTGAAATCCAAAGATCCCGAATATTTGGGGATGTTTATCCCCGGTAATCAGCTCTTCCCCTGGATGTCCCCGGGAAAGCCTGGATTGCGCTCCGTGCCCGGGGGCAAACAGCTCGCATTAATATTTCACATCGTTTTCCTCTTTTTTTTTTTTTTTTTTTTTTCCATTTTTTTTCTTTCCCCAGCTCCCAGAGCCTTGCAGGAGAGCGCCAGGATAATTTTCCCATCTCCCGCGTTTGCCTGCTCCAGCAATCATCGGATTCAATCACTCGGGCGATGTTTTTATGGATTAATAACAGGCACTTTGGAGAGCTGGGAGCTGCAATCTGTACAACCTTAATGAGCACCGTGGGGACCCGGTGCCATGGTTTCCCAAATCCTCTCCCTGCTTCCCTCTAAATCATTCCCTGCTCCGGATGGCTCTCCTGCCTCCAGCACACCGGGCTCCCCGCTGGAAGTTGTCCCAATTAATTCTTTTTTTCCTGTTTTCCCTTTCTTTTTATTTTTTTTCTTTTTTTCTTTTTTTTCCCTCCACCCCCGCTTTCCTAAAAGCTCCAGCGCTCTGACAAAATGTTTGTGTTTGGATGGAGCTGCGGGGAGGGAAATCTCCGCTCCTGGATCTGGGAATGCCGGGATTGGAGCTCCGCAGGTCGCTGGGAGGGTGGGACGGGGGACAGGGGCTGGCTCTGGGTGACACAACCGCAGCCAGGGGACATCAGCAGGAGTGGGCACCTTTCCCTGGGGCCATGGAATGCTGGAATTATTTGGGATTGGAAAAGACCCCTAAGGCTATTCCCAGCACTGCCAAGGCCACCCCTGATCTTGTCACCAAAGTGCCACATCCACAGGGATTTAAATACCCAAGTGCCACATCCACAGGGATTTAGATCCTGAAGTGCCACAACCACAGGGATTTAGATCCCAAAGTGTCACATCCACAGGGTTTTAAATCCCCAAAGTGCCACATCCACAGGGATTTAGATCCCCCCCAGGGACACCTCAGGGATGGGCCTGTTCCAGACCCTCCAGAATCATCCACAGGCTTCCACATTCCTGGGATTTGTCACTGAGGCCTGAACACAAGGAAGGAGCAAAGGACAAGGTCTGGACAATGTCTCCTTCCTCCGGAGGTGAATCCAGGCCCTGTCCTGGCAGGGATTAATCAATCCCTGAATTCCTGCCCTGGCAGGGACGGAGCCATCCCTGAATTCCTGTCCTGGCAGGGATTAATCAATCCCTGAATTCCTGCTCTGGCAGGGACGGAGCCATCCCTGAATTCCTGTCCTGGCAGGGATGGAGCAATCCCTGAATTCCTGCCCTGACAGGGATAGAACCATCCCTGAATTCCTGCCCTGACAGGGATAGAACCATCCCTGAATTCCTGCCCTGGCAGGGATGGAGCAATCCCTGAATTCCTGCCCTGGCAGGGATGGAGCAATCCCTGAATTCCTGTCCTGGCAGGGATGGAGCAATCCCTAAATTCCTGCCCTGGGAGGGATGGAGCCATCCCTGAATTCCTGCTCTGGCAGGGATGGAGCAATCCCTGAATTCCTGCCTGTTTTTCCTGTGGACAGCCCGGGAGCAGCCAGCCCAGGCAGTGACAAATGCACTTTTCTGAGCATTCCACAAGTGCCCGATGTGTTCCCATCCCTGTCCATAGGAAATCTCCCTGCCCTTGGGAGCAGATCCAGCTCCTCCTTCTCCCCCTCTCTGTTTATTTCCCGGGATTTTTACCGGCTTTTCAGAGGCCTGTTCTCAGCCTGAGGCAATTCCAGAGCCCCGGGATGCAGCTCTGGAGTAAGGAATAATAAATAAGGAATTTATGGAGCCTTGGCTCCAAGGTTTCTCCGGCCAGAGGGGCTCAGGCGTCGGACAGAGCCTTGGGCATCCCAGACTGGGCTCAGACTGGGAGAACTGGGAGGATAAACAGGCCCTGGGTTTCCCGGATATCCCTGGAATTCCATGGGAAGCTCACGGTGAAGGAATTTCCCCCCAGCAATGTCTGGTTGTGAGCCGGGAGCCGGGCAGTGATTCCTGGCTGGATTTATGGCTGGGGGGTGATCCAGGCCTGGAGAGGAGGAGCCCAAATTCCCGCTGGGATGGGGCTGGAGAGGGGTTCGTTGGGATTCTGGCTGCAGCAGGATCTTGGGATCACGGGATGGAGGAATATCCTGAGGTGGGAGCGAGACACAAGGATAATGGAGTGGAATTCAATCCCAAAAATCCCACTGTGCATCCCAGAGAGATCCCTGGAGGGGGGTTGGCACCCAGGACACCCCAGGTGGCTGGGGACACCCTGGGGACACCCTGGGGACACCTGGGGACACCAGTGCCTGTGCTGGTGGTCACTCCATGCCCTCCATCCCTGTCCTGAGCATCCCTGATCCTTCACTGGGAATTCCCATCCCCGCCCCTGCCTCGAACATTTCCATCCCTGAGGGTCCCTGTCCATGTTCTGCCCATCCCTGATCCCATTTCTCCCATCCCAATCCCTTTCCTGCCCCATTCCTGACCCTCCTCTGCCCATCCCAATCCTTTCCCTGCTTCTCCTCTGCCCCGGGAAGAAGCAGCGCCGGGATTTTGGGAATGCTGGTGGGTGACTTTGGCAGAGCCACCTGTCACCCCAGGGCACATCAGAGGAACCCCGAGCTGTGGGGACACCCAGGAATTTGGAACAAAAAGGGGGCACTCAGGAATTGGGAACAAAAAGGGGAAATTCTGGGAATTTGGGACAAAAAGAGGGAAATTCTGGGAATTGGGGGATGACCCCTTCCCTGTCCCATCAGCGTGAGGAAAGTGGGAACGGAGGAACGCGGCAAAAAAAAAAAAAAAACGGGGGAGAAATTAATAATTATCCAAAGCTCATCCCTATCGCTGCTCATCAAAACGTTCCCGAACTCCATCCCGGGCTCCTTTCTTCTCCCTGCCTGCGGAAAAGTGCTCGAACATCCCTTTAAAAATTAAAGGAGGAGGGTTCTGGAAGAGATAAGGGATAATTGCCTGGCTTTGACTGCGGCATTGATGTGAAAATAGGATTGGAATTACTCACTCCGGTTGAAAGGTTAGTTGAAGGTTATTACAGGAAAATTGTTATTCATCCATTTTTTTTTTCCTTTTTATTTTTTTTTTTTCTTCCCTGTGCCGCTGGATAGCCCCAAAGATTAAATCCGGGGAGCGCATAATGACCCATCAGGGCGGACAATGGTGGGAATAATCTCCAGAGGCTCCCGAGAGCCTTTCCTGAATAATTCATGGCTCAGCAGCTCTCTCCCTCCCTTCCTCCCGCCCCGGCAGATTACACGGGAGTTTTCTTTGGGAAGAGATCATTTAAAGGAGCTTTAAAAACAAAAAAAACCCCAACAACAAAACCCAAAAAAAAAAAAAAAAAAAAAAAAAAAAAAAAAAAAACCCACCACCCCACCCCCCTTTTGGACGGAAGTGGAATTACCGGCAGCGTTCCCGAGGTTTGTTTATGCCTTAATAAATCTCCTTTTCCCGCTGACCTCCGTGCCATGGGAACAAAACGCCGCGGGATAAAGGGAGGCTTTGTTTGGGATGGAGCTGGAGGAGCTCCCGTGGGGCTTTTCCTGCTCAGGGCAGAGAAAAAAAAAAAAACCTAAAAAAACCTAAAAAAAACCTAAAAAAATCGGAGTTGTTTTGGTCACCTGGGAGGAGAAATTGCAGGATTATTTCTGACAACTCTTCTCCCTCGGAGGGGAAGGAGGAGAGCTCTGTACCTGCCCCATTGCTCCTGGAAAATCCAAACCCCAGCACAGAGCCCGTCAGCTCAGGATGGACGTGCTCCAAATCACGGTAAACCTGCAAAAAATCCATATAAACCTGCCCAAAATCAATATAAACTTACCCAAAAATCGATATAAACCTACCCAAAATCAATAGAAACCTGCCCAAAATAGATACAAATCTACCCAAAATCAATATAAACTTACCTAAAATCGATATAAACCTACCCCAAATCGGTATAAACCTGCCCAAAATCGATATAAACCTACCCAAAATCGATATAAACCTGCCCAAAATCAATAGAAACTTACCCCCAAATAGATATAAACCTACCCCAAATCACTATAAACTCCAAATGAAGGGAAGGGTTTCTGGGGTGTGGAGCTGAAGTGGCCCCTCCAGCCCTCTCCCATCCCAGAGTTAAGGAGGAAGGATTTTCCAGGAGCAATGGGGCAGGTACAGAGCTCTCCTCCTTCCCCTCCGAGGGAGAAGGGTTGTCAGAAATAATCCCGGAGTTTAGGGATGCCAGCGAGGACTTGTCTGGATTTAACAGGAAGCTCCAACCTCATTTCCCACTAAAGCTCGTGTCAATAAATCATTTTTTAATTATAAGCTCCAATTATCAGCTAAGCTCGGCTTTAATGATCTCTGGAGTGGTTCCTCCTTCGGGGGCCCGGCGAGGAACTTCTTCTCCTTCCTTCCTTCCTTCCTTCCTTCCTTCCTTTGGAGCTGCTGCTATTTTTTTCCCAGCTCCTGGAAAATCCACTCCCCCCCAACCCAGTGATGGGATCTGGGTGAAATCCAAGCCTCTCCTAAATCAGGGACGGGCTCATCCAAAGGCTCATCCAAAGGCTGTGGCTCGGTTCCAGCCCTGGCACAGGCCGTGAGCCAAGGGTTGATTTAGGGCCTGCTCCGGGATGGGGTCACATTCCCGAGCGTGCCCGGGGCAGCTCAGGTGCCCTGGGGGTTATTCCGGGATTTGGGACACGTGGCAGTGCCAGGGGAATCCCTGGGAGAAGGGCATGGATGAGTCCCAGCTCCCAGCAGCTCCTTGGGATCCAGTGGATCCCGTGTTTTGCTCTCCAGGATCCGGAGAGGGATCCTCCCCGTTCTCCATTGGATCCTGGCTGGGAACAACAGCGGAGTTTGGGAGGAGGAGTTAACAAGCCAGGAGATGAATGGCTCTGGAATGCTCCAGCCCCTGCACTCAATGTGCCATGGAGGATTCCTGATGGGATTGAGCTGGGAACTGAGCTGGGAACTGAGCTGGGAACTGAACTGGGAACTGAACTGGGAACTGAACTGGGAACTGAGCTGGGAATTCAGCTGGGAACTGAGCTGGGAACTGAACTGGGAACAGAGAGCTGGGAACTGAGCTGGGAATTGAGCTGGGAACTGAGCTGGGAACTGAGCTGGGAACAGAGAGCTGGGAACTGAACTGGGAACTGAGCTGGGAACTGAGCTGGGAATTCAGCTGGGAACTGAGCTGGGAACTGAGCTGGGAACTGAGCTGGGAACTGAGCTGGGAACTGAGCTGGGAACTGAGCTGGGAACTGAACTGGGAACAGAGCTGTGCTCCGTGGCTCCGCACTGACCCACGCCTTGGGAAATCAGTCAGGTGTGCCGGGCATCCCGGGATTTCCATGTGGGAACAGTGACTCCCCTCAGGCCGGATCACTCCTGCCAGGACAATGTCCAACTTGTGCATCCAGTGGATGCATCCAACGTTTGTATCCACCATGTGCATCCGATGGATGGATCCAACGTTTTCATCCAATGGATGCCTCCAATGTTTGTGTCCACCATGTGAATCCACTGCATGGAACCAACACGGGCAGCCCATATGTGCGTCCAACACATGTATCCGTGTGTTTCCAACGTGTTGTATCCGTGTCGCATCCGTGTTTTATCCAACACATCCATCGAATGCATGGAACCAATGGATGCATCCACCATGTGCATCCAATGGATGGAACCAATGGATGTATCCAACATGTGCATCCAGTGGATGGAACCAACACAGGCATCCAATACGTGTCCAATGCGTGTATCCATGCGTTTCCAATGTGTTGTATCCATGTTGTATCCGTGTTGCATCCAACACGTCCATCTCATGCATGGGACCGAGTGATGCATCCAAAATGCGCTTCCAACACGTGTGTCCAACGTGTCCATCCAATGCCTGTCCCCACTGCACACATCCGACACCTGCATCCCACCCGTGTGTCCAACACCTGCATCCCACCCCTGTTCCAGCACGGATTCCAAGCCCTGCATCCCGCCGGGAGCGTGCCCCAGCTCGGGGTCCCGCAGCATTCCCCACTCCTCATCCGCAGGGAATCGCTGCCCTCCTGCCGTTCCCGACCTGCCTCCACCTCTCCGTGCCTGGATTTCCTCCCTGGCTGCTCTGGAGAAGGAATTCCCATCCTTCCGCAGGGTCACGCCGAGGGTAACGGCATTCCAGCCGCCCCAGGATGGATGGGGCTGTTGGAGCAGAGCTTCCCTGCCATTTATCCTTTGGATTTCCCTCCTCTGGATTCATCCCCTCTGCTCCCGGGCCAGGAGACAGCACGGATAGATTTTCTAAGATCCTTTCTTTTCCATTAAAAATATTGGATGGCGGCATTGACAGAGCCCCGAGTGTAAAAAGACAAGGAGATATTTCCAAACGGTTTCTCTGGCAGCTGGGAATTCCAGCTCCTGTCTCTTATTGACCTCTAATTGTTTCCAGTAGGAGCGGGAGACAGGAAGATCAATAGGGACGGGGGAGAGTTAAAACCCTCCCGGTGCTCTTAACTGTAGTTAGGAACCTCTGGAATTCATCTTCCTGGGATTTCCAGCAGTAATTGGAACATCAGGATTGCTCCACGCGCTGGATTCCGTGCAGAGCAGTAATTCCCTCCCCAGTCCCGCTCCCCACCTGGTCCCAGGGCTCGGAGCAGCCTCGTGGTTTTCCAGCCGCCCTTCCCTGCTGCCTTAGGGATCCAGGAGAGCCAAATTTGGGAGGGATTTTAAAGGAGCGGGGGGATTCTGGCAGCTGGAACTCCTCAGGAAAGAAGGGATGGATAAATGGAGTGAGGAGAGCGCTGACACGCCAAGACACGGGAGAGGATGTGGGAATGATGGCCGGGAGAGAGGCCTGGGGGTGGAGCTGGATTTTCCCGGTGCTGGGAATGCTCAGGGTGATTTTGGGGGACCAGGTGGCTGCCACTGAGTCAGTCCCGTCCCGGTCATTGGCGTTTTCCTGGGAATTTCACTCCCCAGGGATCTCCTCGTGACGGTGACGCAGGTGGCGGTGTTGCTGTCTGTTCCCAATGGAATCTCCCTGTTCCCACTGGAAGATTCCTGTTCCTGATGGAATCTCCCCATTCCCAATGGAATCTCCCCATTCCTGATGGAATCTCCCTGTTCCCACTGGAATCTCCTCATTCCCAACGTAATCTCCCAGTTCGCTCTGGAATCTCTCGGTTCCCACTGGAATCTCCCTATTCCCTCTGGAATCTCCCCGTTCCCTCTGTAATCTCCCCATTCCCACTGGAATCTCCCCGTTCCCATTGGAATCTCCCCATTCCCATTGGAATCTCCCTGTTCCCACTGGAATCTCTCAGTTCCCACTGGAATCTCCCTGTTCCCAATGGAATCTCCCCATTCCCATTGGAATCTCCCCATTCCCGCTGGAATCTCCCCGTTCCCGCTGGAATCTCCCGGCGCCGCTGTCACCGGGACTCAGGGCCTGGCCCTAATCTGTCATTAGCGCATTCAGCACTAATTGCTGGCAGGGTGCCACGCGCCTCTTCTCCCGTTTTAACAAAACATTTATGCATGGAAGATTTAATGCCAGGTATCAAGCATATCATTGTAAATTTACCACTAATTAAGCCTAATTAAAATAATTAAATGGCTGCGGAGTCAGAACGCGAACGAAAAAAAAAAATCACATTTCCTCTCGTGCGCTCGTCCCTCTCCCGGCTTCCCAACACAAAAATAATTCCCATTTGGATGCGGGAAGGGAGGGTTTCATCCCAACCACAGCGCCGGGATTTGGGGGGAAGTTCTCCAGGACTTTCTGGGGGGTGAGGGATGGATGGACAATCCGACAGATCTGCTCCTTCTGCAGGTTCATCACTGCTCGGATTTTTAATGGGAGCCTGGGCCATGAATGAATAATGGATGGGGTTGGGATTGGGATGGGGTTGGGATGGGGTGGGTTGGAGTAGGATGAGATGGGATAGGGTTGGGATGGGATTGGGATGGGGTTGGGATGGGGTTGGATGGGGTGGGATGGGATGGAATGGAGTGGGATGGGATGGGGTGGGATGGGGTTGGATGGGATGGAATGGAGTGGGATGGGATGGGGTTGGGGTTGGGATGGGGTCGGGATGGGGTCCAGGAGCTCCAGAGGATGCTCTGGGCAGAGGCTCCAGGGAATGCTCTGGTTGGAGATCCAGGAGCTGCAGGAAATGCTCTGTATGGGGACTCCAGGAGAAATGGGAACTCCAGGGGATGCTCTGGCCAGGGGCTCCAGGAAATCCATGGGATGTGGGCACCCTCGGCCATGACATCATCATCCTCCTGCTGTGACATCATCCTCCTGCTGTGACATCATCATCTCACCATGACATCACCCAAAACATCATTGTACTGTGACTTCCACTATGACATCATCATCCTTCCATGACATCATCCTAATTCCATGATATCATTATTCTGCCATGACATCATCCTTCATTATGATGTAATCATTCATTATGAACTCATCTTTCATTATGACGCCATCATTCTTCCATGACATCATTGTCCTTCCATGACGTCATCCTAGACCACATCATCCTCCTCCTGTGACATCATCCTTCCTCTGTGACATCATCCCACCACGACATCATCCTAGCTCCACGACCTCGTCCTTCTGGCATGATGTAATCCCCCACCATGACGTCATCTCCATGCGACGTCATCCTGCCGCCATGACGTCACCCTTGGTTTCCCATTCCACCATTTTCTGGGAATCTCACCCTTCCCCAAGGGACACCGGCACAGGAGCGCACACCTGCCCAGGTGTGCCCAGGTGTGCCCAGGAGTCCCCAGGTGTGCCCAGGTGTCCCCAGGTGTCCCCAGGTGTGTCCAGGTGTGCCCAGGTGTGTCCAGGTGTGCCCAGGTGTCCCCAGGTGTCCCCAGGTGTGCCCAGGTGTCCCCAGGTGTGCTCAGGTGTGTCCAGGTGTGCCCAGGTGTCCCCAGGTGTCCCCAGGTGTGCCCAGGTGTGCCCAGGTGTCCCCAGGAGTCCCCAGGTGTGCCCAGGTGTCCCCAGGTGTCCCCAGCTGTGCCCAGGTGTCCCCTCCTTGTCCTCCCGTGTGACTCCAGCTGCTCCCTCCGGATCAAACACCAGTTGTTTTTTTCTCCATGGATTCCCATTTTTTTCTCCCTGGGAATTGACCCCGGTGGCATTCCCAGCTCCCTGGGCAAACAGAGCCGTTTGTCTCCGCGTTTGCTCATCTCATCCCAAATATTTGCCTGCCAAGCGAGCGCCGTCTCCCGGGATGTGTTATTAATGGGATAATTAGGCAGCCGCTAATGAAAAGGATTCCTGGGAATTACGGGCAGGATTTGTTTTTGGCATTCGGCAGGCTGGAGTGCTCCAATCTACCTGAGAGTTAATTAGTTAATTAGCGCTGGTGGAGCACACCTGGAAAGAAATAGGGCAGCCAAGGAGGCCTGGGGATGGTTTTCCAGGAGCCTGCGGTGGGAAGGTGTTTTTCCGTGGGATATTTGGGAAGGAAACAAAATCCTTTTTTTTTTGGTGAGAGGGGGAAATGAAGGAAAATCCTCTTCCCTTCATCTTTCCACAGGTTGGGGAGGGGGATTGGGATCTCAAACCCCGGGGATTTGGGGCCTCCCACTCCTTTTGGGGTTTTTCTGGCACAGCTCTGGGGGTTCGGTGGGAAGGATTTTTCCGCGGGTTTTCCGGATCTTTCCCGGTTATGTAACCCCGGCCTGGCTCCCGCCGAGCCCCGGGCGCCGTCGCCGGTGACAAACCCCGCGTGGGGCCCGGCCTCGCGCTGATTAATTAGGAAATTACATTTATATAACCCCTAATCCCTCCCCGCGGCTGGGCCTGGGGAATTACATCCAGATTAGCTCCGAGCCCGACAAAACCCCGGGCTGGAATGATCGTCCCGGGCACACATCGGGAAATTGGACGGATCCGGGGGGAAAACAGCCAAAACTCCGCTTTTTTTTTTTTTTTTTTTCTTGTGGGGTGGTGGTTTTATTTCCCTTAATTCCCTCTCCTCCCGCGGGGCCTCCGAGGGGTGAGATCTGGAGCTGATCCCGGCTGAACGTGGCCTCCGGTTTTCCAGACGAAATTGCTTTTATCCTTCCCAACATGTGTTCCCGAAGATTATGGGGCTGTAATCCCGCCCGGCTTAACCCGGGGGAGGGACTCGGGAGAGCTCCCGGAGCGGGATTGGGAATCCCGGTTATTGAATTAGAAAGAGCCTTAAGGGATAAAGGGGTGGGGAAGGAGGGGTTGGAATATTTGGGGGGATTTGGGGGAGCCCCGTGGGCGGCCACGACAAATCGTTTTTAAAGTGGGTTGTTTTTGTGGTTTTTTTTCCTGGATTTGGGGTTTGTTGGGTTTATTTTTGGATTGGAAAACGGGCTGTGGTTCCGGATTGATCCGGATCTTTATAAGGGATGTGTTTTCCCTGTAATTATTGGGAGAATTCCAGGAGGAAGCCTGGAGGCTCTGGGAATGCTCCATGAACAGACAGAGGCCTGCAGGGGTTCCCTGCCCCAAGGGAATTTTGGGATTAATCCACCCTGGAGGGCCACAGGGAGCCCAGAACATCCTGGGGAATGTCCATCAGGAGAGGGGGAAATTCCTGACGGATTTGGGATAGGCTGGAGGGCAAGGAGAGGCCTCGAATCCCAAAATTCCCTCTGCTCCAGGGCGTTTGGGATGATCCAGTTCGGGATGATCTGCCCCCTCCTCATCCCACCCTGGTGATGGGATCTGGCAGGAGCGGGATTTATTCCGGATTTGGGATTTGCTGGAGGGGGAATTGCAGATCCTGAGGATCCTGTTGACTGGGATAATTCCCACTGTCTGGGATAATTCCTGCTGTCTGGGATAATTCCCACTGTCTGGGATAATTCCCACTGTCTGGGATAATTCCCACTGTCTGGGATAATTCCTGCTGTCTGGGATAATTCCCGCTGTCCTGGGATAATTCCTGCTGTCCCGGGATAATTCCTGCTGTCCCGAGATAATTCCTGCTGTCTGGGATAATTCTGCTGTCCCGGGATAATTCTGCTGTCCCGGGATAATTCCCACTGTCCCGGGATAATTCCTGCTGTCCTGGGATAATTCCTGATGTCCTGGGATAATTCCTGATGTCCTGGGATAATTCCTGCTGTCCCAGGATAATTCCTGCTGTCCCAGGATAATTCCTGCTGTCCTGGGATAATTCCTGCTGTCCCGGGATAATTCCTGCTGTCCCAGGACAATTCCTGCTGTCCCGGGATAATTCCCACTGTCTGGGATAATTCCCACTGTCTGGGATAATTCCTGCTGTCCCGGGATAATTCCTGCTGTCCCGGGATAATTCCCGCTGTCCCGGGATAATTCCCGCTGTCCCAGGATAATTCCTGCTGTCCCGGGATAATTCCCGCTGTCCCGGGATAATTCCTGCTGTCCCGGGATAATTCCTGCTGTCCTGGGATAATTCCCACTCTCCTGCTCCCTCAGAGGATTGTGGGGATTAAATGAAATGGTGAGACACAAATTCCAGCCCGGATCTGGTTTTTCCCCTGGGAGTCAGGTTAACCCTTCGGGAAGTGGGAACATTTCCCTCGGCCATTCCCGAGGGTTCATTCCCCACAGCCAGGCCTGTCCCGGGGTCTCGGGGCCAATTTTGGGATCCCAAACACCAACGGGATCAGCAAATTCCCCCTGGGATCCCACCGAAGCACTCACACGGAGATGGGGCTGGATTTGGGGCTGGGTTTGCCCTGCCAGGACCCAAATCCTTCCAGATTTCCCGGATTTTTGGGATCTGCCCATGGATGCAGCTCTGCAGGGACACCTCCCACCATCCCAGCCCCCCAGGGATCCAGGAGCAGCCGCAGCTCCTCCGGGAATTCCATCCCAGCCTCTCCCAAGGAGGGATTCCTCCCCAAATTCCCGGCTCTCCCTGCCCTCTGGAAAGGTGGGAATAAACCCCTGGGAGCCTCTCCCCACATGGACCGACCCCAGGCCCACCATTCCCCGAAATCTCCAGGATTTTCCCCTCCAGCCCTGGGGGAAAAAAAACCTCATTTTTTGGCCGCAGATTCCACAGCAGAGATGGAGTCTCCCGGTGGATTTTCCTCCCGTCAAGCGCAGTAAAGGAGATTATCCCGCTGAAAATCTGGTGGAAAAGAATTCCCTTTAAAGTCACTGATAGAGCTCGGTCAATAACCAGCTCCAGAGCTGCTTCCCGGAGATATTGGGACGTAAAAAACATTCCGGTGGCTGGTTTTGGGGGTTTTGGGGGTTTTTTTAAAGGGAACAAACAACCTCAAAACTCAGGATTCTCCGGGATTTGGGGCAGCCCCCAAAATTTTGAGCAGAGGTTTTTCCTCCTCTTCTGGAGGGTGGAGAGAAAATAAACAGGATTTGGGAAGAGCGTGGGAGGGTTTGGGAAAAGGAGGAGGAGGAGGAGGAGGAGGAGGAGGAAGGGGGAAAGGGAAAAGGAAGAGGAGGAGGAGGAAGGGGGAAGGTGAAAAGGAAGCAAAAGAGAAGGAAGAAAACGAGGAGGAAGAGGAGAAGGAGAAAGAGGAGGAAGAAGAAAACAAAGAGAAGGAAGAGAAGGAGGAGGAGGAAGTGGAGGAAGAAAACAAGGAGAAGGAGAAGGAGAAGGAGAAGGAGAAGGAGAAGGAGAAGGAGAAGGAGAAGGAGAAGGAGAAGGAGAAGGAGAAGGAGAAGGAGAAGGAGAAGGAGAAGGAAGTGGAGGAAGAAAACAAGGAGAAGGAGGAGGAGGAGGAGAAGGAGGAGGAGGAGGAGGAGAAAAACAAGGAGTAGAAGGAGAACAAGGAGGAGGAAGAGGGAAGATGAGGAGGAGGAAGAGGGAAGATGAGGAGGAGGAAGAGGGAAGATGAGGAGGAGCGAGCAGAGGCTCAGCAGGATTTGGCCGGGGCAGGGATCTCCCCTGGGAGCCCGGCAGAGCCCACCCAGCTCGGGGCTGCCCCGGGATGATCGATCTCCTCCTCCTCCTCCTCCTCCTCCTCCTCCCTCAGCGCAGGAAACGCGGCTCTGGGGGAACCTTTTCCCCCTTTGTTTTCTCCTTTCCTTTCCCGGGATTTATGGCCTCTCCAGTTTTATTGTTGATCCAGATCTTTATCTGCCCGGGGCTCATAACTGACATTTAAATTACACTGCAAACAACGAATCAATATTTATGGATTAACGCGCCGAGGCGGGTTTGTCCCGGGATTTTGGCTCCTGGCGAACGGGACAATGAGGTCAAGGTCAAGGCTTTGTCTAACAGGAGCTGCCAGCCGGGTATTGACTCCCTAATGGGAATGCATTTAGGGCCGGCGTTTAGGGCCGGAGGCAGCCCCCGCCTCAGTTCCCATTCCTGCCCTTCCCCGAGGATCATCGGGGCCGCCCCGAATCCCTGGAAAAACCCGGCACGAACACCCGGCCCCTCACACCTCCTGCTTTTCCAGCGCTGGTTCTCCACAGGGAAAAAGACCCCGGGCTCCTCGGAGGGGGCTCAGGGCTTGGGAAATTCATCCCGGGCTCCGAGAACCCAGAGGAGTCAGGAGCAATCCTCTCAAAATTCCTGGGTTGGATTTGGGATCAATCCTGTGTCCCTTAAGCCCTTCCCAGGCTGGGGTCAGGATTAATCCTGCGCCCCTTAAAACCTTCCTGGGCTGGATTTGGGATCAATCCCATTCCTTAAAAAACTTCCTGGGTTGTATTTGGGATCAATCCCATTCCTTAAAAAACTTCCTGGGCTGGGTTTGGGATCAATCCCACTCCTTAAAAAACTTCCTGGGCTGGATTTGGGATCAATCCTATTCCTTAAAAAACTTCCTGGGTTGGATTTGGGATCAATCCTATTCCTTAAAAAACTTCCTGGGTTGGATTTGGGATCAATCCCATTCCTTAAAAAACTTCCTGGGCTGGATTTGGGATCATTTCTGTACCCCTTAAACCCTTTCTAGGCTGGATTTGGGATCAATCCCACTCCTTAAAAAACTTCCTGGGTTGGATTTGGGGTCATCCCTGCACCTCTTAACTGCTTCCTGACTTTCAGCTTCCAATTTTTCCCCCTTTCTTTATTTTTTTTTTTCCAGCTGAAATCTGGAGTCAAAGATGGCAAAAAAAAAAAAAAAAAATTATCTTTTCTTTTCTTTTTAGTTTTTTTTTTTTCCCGGGCCTGTCCCCTGTTGCTGTCTAATTCCAGCCGCAGCCGCGGGGATGTGACCCTTGGGGACTCTCCTCGGCGGTGGTGGCCTCCATGGCTGGAATCCAGGACCCCAGAGGGGCTTTTCCCAGCCCTAAATAATCCCCTCATTGCAGGATTTTAACCCTTCTTCACAGCGCCGCTCTCTGCCTCTCACAATTCCCAGCCATTCCATTCCATTCCATTCCATTCCATTCCATTCCATTCCATTCCATTCCATTCCATTCCATTCCACTCCACTGGGATATTTATTTTCCTCTCCCCAATCCTTGCGGAGCGGGAAAAGAGGAAAAAAAAAAAACAAACCACGAGAGATTCGGAGTAATTTTTTTTTTCATTTTTTGAAGCCTTGTTGATCCCCCTCCTCGTTTAAAACCGAGTTGAAAACTTCCATCTCCCCCCCAGCCCCACGCTCCCGAGGCCGCGTTTATTGACATTATAATCACCCCGAGCCCCCGCCAATTGTGTCAATTATTCTTTTTCCTCAGGGGCCGGGCCGAGGAGCTTTTGTTGTATCGGCTGGTTTTTTTTTTTTTTGTTTTGTTTTGTTGTTTTTTTTTTTTTTAACAAAAGTGAAATATAGGTGAGGTTTGGGACCTTTTAATCCCCCGATGTAATTACCGCTCCCCGCAGACTCGGCCGCGCTCTGCCGCCCTCAGATTAGACACACAAAGTCTCTGCTCTCCATCAAAGGATCCCTTATCTGCCCGAGACAGCCGCGACAACAAACCCCGGCCCCGAACCTCCGCGGCCCCGCTGCTTATTTGACCAAGGCCCCAAATAAAGAAATCGGTCGTAGCCAAACAGACGCGCTTTGGATTTGATTTTATTTATTTTTATTTTTATTTTTTTTTTCCCTGGGAATTTCCAGGAGCGTGAAGAAGAAGGGCCCAGGACTCCAGCGAGGCTTTTAAAGAGGCTTTTTTTCCACTGTTTTTTTGTTGTTTTTTAGGCGTCCTCACCCCCCCCCAAAAAAAAAAGAAAAAAAAAAAACGGAGGATGAAACCAAAACGACACGAAGAAATAATCCCCCATTCAGCCCTGAAAGGATTATTCTAATTACTTTGATTATTAAAGATCAGACAGATTTTTTTTTTTAACCCCTCCTCCTTTTTTTTTTTTTCTCCTCCGCCAACCAGAAAAAAAAAAAAAAGTAAACCAAAACCCCCGAAAATCCAAATCCTCGCTGGGAATTGAGGAAGGTCTTAAGTAAACAGCGGGAACAAACGGGCTGTGTGAGGGTCCGGCAGCCGGCCCGGGGGGACCCCTTTTGTAGGGCCTCAATGGGGCCCTAAAGGCCCCCCCGAGAGCCCGGGGGCCTCGTCTCGGCCCCTTTTCACATGCAAATCGCTTCGGGGATGGGGGAAATTCGCCTTTATCCCCTCTCCGAGATGCCGGTGTCAAGCTGCGCCCGCCTGAATAAACGGAGAATTTACGCTTTGGTGGGATCGCTCTTGGGTTTTTCCCTGCGCAGATGGTGAAATCTCTCCCCCTCCTTTTTTTTTTATTTTTTTTTTTTCATTCCCCTTCTCCCCTTTTCACGGGCAGCGATTCGTTTTAAGGAGTCTGTTTGTTTCTGCTGATGAGGGTTGTTAATTTGCGCAGCGGTCTCATTAGGCCTAAACCACCAATTAATTTCTTTTGTTCACGTTTAAACGGCTGATTCGGAAACATTTGCGGCAGTCACAATGGATGGCTCCGAGCCGCAGCGCCGGCGTCCTCCCCGCCAGTGCTGGCAGCGCTCCTGGAGCCCCGGCAGCCTCGGAGTCCTCCCAAAAAAACCGGAATGACCCCGGAATCCTCCCCAAAAAAACCCAGAACCAGCCCCGGAGTCCTCCCCAAAAAACCCCAGAACCGGCCCTGGGGTCCTCCCAAAAAACCCCAGAACTGGCCCTGGAGTCCTCCCAAAAAATCCTGGAACCGGCCCCAGAATTCTCCCCAAAAAAACCCAGAACAGGCCCCAGAGTCCTCCCAAAAAACCCAGAACAGGCCTCGCAGTTCTCCCCAAAAAACCCGGAATGACCCTGGAATCCTCCCCCAAAAAACCCGGAATGACCCCTGAATCCTCCCCCAAAAAACCCAGAACCGGCCCTGGAGTCCTCCCAAAAAACCCGGAATGGTCCCGGAGTCCTCCCAAAAAACCCAGAACCAGCCCCAGAGTCCTCCCCAAAAACTCCTGACACAGGCCCTGGAATCCTCCCAAAAAAAACCCAGAATGACCCCGGAATCCTCCCCATAAAAACCCAGAACCGGCCCTGGAATTCTCCCAAAAAACCCAGAACAGACCCCGGAGTCCTTCCCAAAAAACTCCTGACACCGGCCCCGGAGTCCTCCCAAAAATACCCAGAACCAGCCTCGGAGTCCTCCCCAAAAAACCCGGAATGATCCCTGAATCCTCCCCAAAAAAACCCAGAACCAGCCTCGGAGTCCTCCCAAAAACCCGGAATGACCCCGGAGTCCTCCCCGAATGACCCTGGAACCGGCAGCCCCAGGTGTGTCCTGGGTGCCTCAACATCCTCCCCAGATCCTCCCCGGGAACCTTCAAACCTTCCCCGGGTACCCCAACAGCCACCCGGCAGCCCCAAACCTTCCCCGGGTACCCCAAAACCTTCCCCGGGTACCCCAAAATCTGTCCCAGCAGCCCCAATCCTTCCCCAAATTCCCTTGGCAATCCTGGCACATTCCCTGGCAATCCTGGCACATCCCTGGCAATCCTGGCACATTCCCTGGCAATCCTGGCACCATCCCTGGCAATCCTGGCACATTCCCTGGCAATCCTGGCACATTCCCTGGCAATCCTGGCACCATCCCTGGCAATCCTGGCACATTCCCTGGCAATCCTGGCACATTCCTTGGCAATCCTGGCCTCTCCCTGGCAATCCTGGATTTGGGGCTGCGTTTGGAATGTTCTGGAAAGGGAAACACGGAGCTGCTCCCAGGGCTGGAGCCCCTCTGGGAGAGCTGGGAATGTTCACCTGGAGAGGAGGAGGAGGAGGATCCAGGGAATCCTCAGAGCTCCTTCCAGGGGCTCCAGGAGAGCTGCAGAGGGGCTGGGGACAAGGGACAGGACACAGGGAATGGCTTCAGAGTGGGAAAGGGAAGATTCAGATGGGATATTGGGAAGGAATTCCTGCCTGGGAGGGTGATGAGGGGCCGGGATGGAATTCCCGGAGAAGCCCCTGACCCCTGGAATGTCCAAGGCCGGGCTGGAGCACCCTGGGACAGTGGCAGTGTCCCTGCCCATGGCAGGAGGTGGCACTTGGATGAGCTTTGAGGTCCCTCCAAACCCAAATCATTCCTGACGGGAATGTTCCTCTGGGAATGTTCCTCTGGGAATGTTCTCCCGGAGAAGGGAATGTTCCTCTGGGAATGTTCTCCTGGAGCAGGGAATGTTCCCCTGGAGAAGAAAAAGCTCCAGAGAACCCTCCGTGGCCCTGGAGGGGCCTGTCCCCAGGGACAGCTCTGGGGACATCCCTGGGGACAGCCCTGGGGACAGCCCTGGGGACAGCCCTGGGGACAGCCCTGGGGACACGCGGGGACAGCCCTGGGACAGCCCTGGGGACATTCCTGGGGACAGCCCTGGGGACAGCCCTGGGGACAGCCCTGGGGACAGATCTGGGACTGCCCTGGGACAGCCTGGTGACATTCCTGGTGACATTCCTGGGGACAGCTCGGGGACATGCGGGGCTCAGCCCCAGGGGCGACACCGGCCCCACCAGCCCCCGCTCGGCTTTTCCCGGGCTCCCCAAGGCCCCGGTGCTCCCGGGTTTGGGGCTGGAGCTCCAGGGAGGGGCTGTGGGAGGGTGTTGTGGAAAACCCTCGGCTCCATCTGGGAGCTGTCAGGAAAAGGCTGAGCTCAGTCACACCTCGTTATCAACAGCAGCGTTTGAGCCTTCAAAACCTCCGCTTTTTATTTTTTTTTTCCTCTCTCTTTTTATTTATTTCTTTTTTTTTTCCCTCTTTAAATTTTTATTTTAATATATTTTTCTTCTTCCTCCCTTCCCCCTGAGGTAAATTCCAGCTGGGATCAACACTCCCCAGGAATTCCCCCGGAGGACATTGGCCGTTCACCAACTCGTCTTGTAAAAAACAAAACAAAGAAAAAAAATTAAAGAAATAATAATAAAAGGTCCATTATTCCCGTTGAGCTGAGATGAAACAATTCCCTGGAATTAACGAGGCTCCTTTTTGGCCAGCCGAGGTTCTGCTCCAATGAAAGTTTTTTTATCGTTGCCCAGAAAAGCCAAAAAGCCCCAAATTCCCCAAATTCCCGGGGGGTGAGAAGGGCTTTGGGGCTGCCCGGGAGGTGTCACAGACCCACCCCGTCATCCCAACATTCCCAAATCCCGGATTTCCCAGGCTGGTTTGGGATCAGAGGGGTGAGAGGCTCGGTGGGGGACACAGGAGGGGACTGACGGGCAGGGGACAGGAGCCCGGAGTGTCGGGGACAGCGCTGGGGACAGGAGTGACAGGGCAGGGGACAGCCCTGGGGACAGGAGTGACAGGGGCAGGGGACAGGAGTGACAAGGGCAGGGGACAGGAGTGACAGGGGCAGGGGACAGGAGCCCGGAGTGTCGAGGACAGCCCTGGGGACAGGAGTGACAGGGGCAGGGGACAAGAGGCGGTGATGTCGGGGACAGCCCTGGGGACAGGAGTGACAGGGCAGGGGACAGGAGTGACAGGGGCAGGGACGGGACCCGGGATAGGGATTTGTGGGTGACGGAGCCCCGGGATGGTCTGGGCTGGAGGGGACATTGAGGGACATCCAGGGACAGGGACACGTCCCGCTCCAGCCCGGCCTCGGCCACTGCCGGGGATCCGGGACAGCTCCGAGAATTCCGGGAGAACTCCGGGATAACTCCGGGAATTCCGGGATAACTCCGGGAATTCCGGGATAACTCCGGGGATCCGGGATAACTCCGGGGATCAGGGATAACTCCGGGGATCAGGGATAACTCCGGGGATCCAGGATAACTCCGGGAATTCCGGGGTAACTCCGGGATAACTCCGGGGATTCCGGAATAACTCCGGGAATTCCAGGCCGGCCGCGCACATCCTCCCGGGAGCAGCCCCATCCCAATATCCCATCCCTCTGCCAGTGCGGAGCCATTCCCCGTGTCCTGTCCCGTGTCCTCGGTGGCCCCAGTGTCCCTTTAGTGTCCTCAGTGTCCCCGGTGTCTTCTCAGTGTCCCACTGTCCCCACTGTCCCCAGTATCCCCACAGTGTCCCCGGTGTCCCCTCAGTGTCCCCTCAGTGTCCCCAGCCCCTCCCGCCACCCTGGGCCAATCCGGGTGCGGATTTTCCAGCCCGGAGCTCCTCAGGGTTGGGAATGTTTGTTTTTTTGCTGTTGGGCTGTTTTCTCTTTCCGCCTGGGCTCCGGCTGTTGATATCTTTTAAAAATTATTTTTATTTTATTTTTTTTAATTAATTTTTCCCCCCAGAGGGGATTAAGCCAAGTTGAGGTGTTTTTTCCAGCGGGCTCCAGGGAAGGGCAGGGCCGGGAAAAGGGAGAGGATGAGGATGAGGATGGAGCCCGATGAAGGTCGGGACGAGCCTTTGGCGGCGATGCCGCCCCCGGCACAGCGCACGACCCTTCATTAGAGCGCAATTAGTGTAATTAACGCCGCGCGGGCGGGGCCGGAGCCGCCGGGGGAGCAGCTGCGGGTGTCCCCGAGGGTCACCGCCGTCTGTCCCCGAGCCGGGGGTGGCACCGGGGACGGGAAAGGGACGGGAAAGGGACGGGAAAGGGATGGAAAAAGGATGGAAAATAGATGGAAAAGGGATGGAGAAAGGGATGGGAAAGGAAGAGAAGGGATTGGGAAGGGAGTGGAAGGGATGGGAAGAAACGGGAAAGGACGGAAAGGGTTGGGAAAGGGTTGAGAATGGATTGGGAAGAGCCAGGGGAGGACTGGAAGGAGCTGGGAAGGATTGGGAGCGGATGGGAAGGAGCTGGGAAGTGAGTGGATCCCAACAAAGGATTCCTGACAATTCCAACCTTTTAACGCTCCCCTGTGCCAGCCCCTGACCGCATCCCGAGGATCGGGAATCCCGCTGGAATGCGGGAGCTGCATCCTGGGAATGGCCCTGGGAATGCGGGAGCTGCACCCCGAGGATCGGGAATCCCGCTGGAATGCGGGAGCTGCATCCCGGGACAGGATGCCCTGATCCCAAAAGCCTTTCCCTGCACCCCCCAGTCCCGGCAGGAGCGGAATTGCTGGGAAAGGCAGGAATGGGGATGGGATGAGCCGGGAGGAGCCGGCAGCACATCCCGGGAACCCCGGGCTCCATCCCGGCGCCAGCGTCACCCCCCGGCCCTGCCCCGCTCCTGCCTTTCCCCCCAACTTCCATGGGATTCCAGGGAGCAGAGGGGTTAGAGACATTTGCCTTGCGGTTGAGCTTCAGTACATTGACTTTTTATTTTTTTTTTCTCTTTTTTGGCCCTTTTTTACAAAAAACAAAAACAAAAAAAACCCCAAAACCCCCCCCCAAAAAAACCAAACCAAAACAAAAAAAAAACCAAAAACAAACAAACAAACAAACAAAAACCCCAAAAAACAAAAACAAACCCAAAGAAACAAAAAAACCCCCAAAAAGCCACCAAACCAACCAAGAAAACAAACCCCTCCCAAAAAACCCACCCCAAACCCCAGCGGTAGTTATTAACAGCTGTACAGATTCTGCTACAAACTTTGGTGTGAAGTTTGAGAGGCCGGCTCCTGGGGCGGCTCCACCAGCTCCGGAACACGCAATTAGTTAATTACAATTATTCCTGCTTTTCTAGACCCCTGGCAGTTTTTTGGGGGAGGGAGAGGAAACCAGAGCTGGGGGGACTCCGGGGCCAGGGCAGAGCCCCCCAATTCTGCCCAGCACAAGCCCCTCGCTGCAGAGCTGCCCCCCAAAAACCCCAAAATCTGCCCCCAAATCAGCCCTGGGCCCCTCTCAGTCCGAGCTGAACCGCCCTAAAAACGCCTTTCCCTAAAAGCAGCTTTTAGAGAACGTTTGGGGTGTTTTTTTTGTCCTTCCTCGGCTCCTCAGTGCCCTGCAATGGATCCCAGGGATCCTGGGACAGCCCGAGGGCAGCTCAGAGCCTCTCCTCACGGTGATGGGAACGGCAGGATCACACACCGGGATCGGCCGGGAGAGCTCCTGCTCTGTCAGCTCCTCGGGATGGAGCCCTGCGATGGGAGGGATCCCTCGGAGGGATGGGATTGATCCCTGGGATGGGAGGGATCCCTCGGAGGGACGGGATGGATCCCTGGGATGGGTCCCTCAGAGTGATCTCTGGGATGGGATGGATTTCTGGGATGGGATAAATCCCTCAGAGGGATGGGATGGATCCCTGGGCTTGATCCCTGGGACGGGAGGGATCCCTCAGAGGGATCTCTGGGATGGGATGGATCCCTCAGAGAGATGGGATAGATCCCTGGGATGGATCCCTCAGAGGGATCCCTGGGACGGGATGGATCCCTTGGAGGGATCGCTGGGATGGGATGGAGCCCTGGGATGGATCCCTAGGATGGATCCCTCAGAGTGATCTCTGGGATGGGATGAATCCCTCAGAGAGATGGGATGGATCCCTGGGATGGATCCCTGGGATTGGTTCCTGGGATGAATCCCTCAGAGGGACGGGATGGATCCCTGGGACAGGATGGATGAGATGGATCTCTGGGATGGGAGGGATCCCTCAGAGGGATGAGGTGGATCCCTGGGACGGATCCCTGCGATGGATCCCCGGTTTGGGATGGAGGCTCCTGGGAGAGGTCCAATCCCAGCTCCCACCTCTCCAAACCTCTCCCCTCAACCCTGAACCATTTTGTTGTTGTTGTTTTTTGTTGTTCCCCTTTTGGACCAGACCCGAAGTGGCCAAACCCAATCCCTAAAGGCGCCGTGTCTACGCCCCTCTGCCGTGTGCTACGACACAGGGCGAGCACTTTCTGCTACACAAATACTTTTATTTTTCCCGTTACGTCTTCGGGGTTGGTTTGTTTTGCTTTTTTTTTTTGTCTTTTTTTGGGTCTTTTTTTTTTTTTTTTTTGTCCTTTTTGGAACCCTTTAGTACAAAACGCCTGTGGAGGGGGGGAGAGAGTTGCTCCATAAAACCAGAAGACACAAGACCAGAATAAAGCCCACAAGGACCACAAGCAGCCCCCCCCACCACACACAAACCCTAACTTGTTAGTAAATTATTTTTTTTCTGTTAAAAAAAAAAAAAAACCTTGTATTTTTTTTTTGTCTTTTTTTTTTTTTTTCTTCCAAGGTTATTCAATTCTAATTCTTTTACTTTTTTTTTTTTTCCATTTGAATACAAAACACATAAGTTTGCTATTATCTTTCGTGGCTCCCTGAGCTGAATTTTTTTTTTTTTTCTTTTTTCTTTTCTAAGCTTTCTTTGAAATCACTCCTCATTTGCTTCTGTCCGAAGACCAAGAAGGGCTCTTTTGCGTGGGCTTCCCCTTTTTCTTCAAACATCCAAGCACGGGGGAGAAAAAAAAAAAAAAAGAACCAAAAAACCAAAAAAAAAAATCGAAAAAAAAATAAAATCCATAAATCCATCTATAAAAATCCAAAGAAAAGATCCGACCAAACCCCAAGGTGGTTGTGTTGATGTCCCGTCAGTAGCTGAGGATCCCAGCGATTCCCCACCATCACTAACAACACCACGCACGACAGGAGGAACAACTTTTCACCAGTGGACATCTCTCTGCTCAGCCTGGATGGCAAAAAAAAACCAACGTCCCCACGGATAATTCCGGAGATGAGGAGGAGGAGGAGGAAGGAAAAAAAACCAAAAAAAAGGGAGAGGAAAAAAAAAACCCCAAAAAAATCCAAAAAACAAACCCTCCCTCCCCAAGAATAAAATTGCCACCACCAAAAAACCGTCAGTGGAATACAATTACAGCAGACAAAAATACACAACTAAGTGTACTGGGAGGGTTCCCCCCTTCCCACGCTATTTCCTAGTCCAGTATTTACATTTTTCACAAGTCTTATGCGGGATGCACAAAAAAAAAAAACCCCAACAACAACAACAACAAAAAAATAAACCCCAAAAAAATAAAACAAGTCCCAATTAAAAAAAAACCAGAGGAGTCCTTTTATAGTGCCACCAAAAGCCAGACGGAAAGAACCGGAAAACCAACAAAAAAATCCTCAAAAGAAACCCCCCCAAAAAAAACTTAAATTTTTTTTAAAAAAAAAATCCGTTTAGGGCTTCCATGTGTGCCAGAGCTGCAGATCTCCAAACAAATCCGAGTGTGGTGGAGCTGGGCAGGGCCCGGGCGTCCCCTCGGCGTTCCCGCAGAATTCCCCAGAGCTGCCAGTCCCAGGCTCAGTAGATGACCTCGTAGACGGTGGCCTTCTTGTCCCCAGAGCCCGTGACGATGTACTTGTCATCGGCCGAGATGTCACAGCTCAGCACGGACGAGGACTCCTTGGACTGGGGAGGGAGAGAACACGTCAGGGCTGGGGGGATTCTGGCAGGGTTGGGGGGAATTCCAGCAGGTTTGGGGAAAAATTCCGTCAGGTTTGGGGGGAATTCTATCAGGTTTGGGAGGAAAAACCCGTCAGGTTTGGGAGAAATTCTGTCAGGTTTGAAGAGAAAAATCCATCAGGTTTGGGGGCAAAAATGTGTCAGGTTTGGGGGGAATTCCAGCAGGTTTGGAGAGAAAAATCTGTCAGGTTTGGGAAAAATTCCATCAGGTTTGGGGGGAAAATTCCGTCAGGTTTGGGGGGAAAAATGCATCAGGTTTGGGGGGATATTCCATCAGGTTTGGGGAGAAAAAAAATCCGTCAGGTTGGGAGAGAACCCTTTAGGTTGGGAGATTCCATCAGGTCTGAGGAGAAGTTCCATCAGGTTAGGGGAGAAAAATCCATCAGGTTTGGGGGGAAATTCCATCAGGTTTGGGGAGAAAACCCGTCAGGTTTGAGGAGAAATTCTATCAGGTTTTGGGGGAAAATTCGGTCAGAATTGGGGAGAAAAATGCATCAGGTTTGGGGGAAAATTCCGTCAGGTTTGGAGAGAAAAATCCGTCAGGTTGGGAGAGAACCCTTTAGGTTGGGAGATTCCATCAGGTCTGAGGAGAAATTCTATCAGGTTTGGGGAGAAAAATTCCATCAGGTTTGGGAGGAAAAACCCGTCAGGATTGGGGAGAAGTTTCGTGTTTTGGGGAGAAAACCCGTCAGGTTGGGATTCCAGGCTCTCCCAGCAGCATCCATCACACCCCACCACACCCCGCCCATCCCAAAGGATCTCCCCTCTCTCCAGGATAATCCACACTGGGATTTGGGGAGGAGCCCTCAGCCTGTGCCCATCCCAAAATCCCCCTACCTGGAAGATGCTGGCTCCGTAGGGCGTCCTCCAGGCGTTGAGCAGGTTGTCCTTCCCAGTGCTCACAAACCACTTCCCTGCACCGGGAATTCGGGATCAGCAGCTGAAGGCTGCCCGCGCCACCTCCCTGACCCCACGGGGTGTCTGAGCCCGGAGATTTGGGAGAAATGGGAAAACCTGGAGGCTCCCTGGGGAGTCCTGCCCAGCCAATCCAGGTGCTGCTTCCCAGTTCCCACAGCTGGGATGGGGTTATGGGGATGGACCAGGGTGGTTTTATGGGAATAGCCACAGCCAAAACCAGGGTGGTTTTATGGGAATAACCACAGCCAAAACCAGGGTGGTTTTATGGGAATAACCACAGCCACAGCTGGGATGGTTTTATAGGAATAACCACAGCCAAAACCAGGTGGTTTTATGGGAATAGCCACAGCTGGGATGGTGTTATGGGGATAACCCTCACCATAATCACAATGGGTTTATGGGAATAGCCACAAAATGGGATGGTTTTCTGGGAATAACCCCCACCAGAGCCAGGATGGGATTATGGGGATAAATCCTGCCAAAACCAGGGTGGTTTTATGGGAATAACCACAGCCAGGGTGGGGTTATGGGGATAACCCCAAGTGCAGCATCCATGGGATGGATCCTGCTGGAAACATCTGTGCTCCCCATCACTGCTCTGAGCACCGTCCCCTCCTGCAGCTCACAGACATCCCTGTTCCCCATCCCTGGAGGTGTCCATGGCCAGGCTGGACAGGGCTTGGAGCACCCTGGGATACTGGGGGACATCCCAATTTAAGGTTCCCTCCAACCCAAATATTCCATGACTCCACAGTCCCCATCCATGAGGGATCCCAGGGAGGGATCAGGTGGAAGAAGGCACCCCAGAGATGAGTTTAAGGTGTCTCCCCACCCAAACCATTCCATGATTTAATGATCCCCATCCATTAGGGGTCCCAGGGTGGGGGTCCCACAGAAGAAGGCACCCCAGAGATGAGTTTAAGCTGTCTCCTCACCCAAACCACCCCATAATTCCACAACCCCCATCCATAAGTGAGGGGTCCCAGTGAGGGGAACAGGTGGAAGGCACCCCAGAGATGAAGGTGTCTCCCAACCCAAACCACCCCATGATCCCACAATCCCCATCCATGAGGGGTCCCAGGGTGGGATGTCAGGTGGAAGGCACCCCAGAGACGAGTTTAAGGTGTCTCCCAGTCCACCCCACCCCACAATCCCACAACCCCAGCCGTGCCCCTCACCGCAGTAGGCGAATTTGAGGGAGAGGACGCAGCTCTCGTGCAGGTGCAGCTGGTACTTGTCAGGCTTGGTGTGGTGCAGCACCTCCACGTTGCTGCTCTCCATGCCCACGGCCAGCCACTCGCCCGTCGGGCAGTACCCCAGGGAGAAGATCTGTGGGAACAGGGTGGGATACGGGCGGGATCAGCGGGAATTCCCAGCCAGAGATCCTCAAGGCGCCTCCCAACCCAGCTGCTCTGGGGTTTGTGGCACTGTTGGAGTTGCCGGCCGGCCCCAAATGGGTGGAGCAGGTTTGGAGAGGGAGATCCATGGGTTTGGATGGCTCCATCCCCATGGATATTGCTGCTCTTGCCTATAGGACATAAGGGTTTATGGGGATAACCTCACCACAGCCGGGATGGGTTTATGGGAATAACCTCACCACGGCCAGGATGGGTTTATGGGGATAACCTCACCACAGCCAGGATGGGTTTATGGGGATAACCTCACCACAGCCAGGATGGGTTTATGGGGATAACCTCACCACAGCCGGGATGGGTTTATGGGAATAAACCACGGCCAGGATGGGTTTATGGGAATAAACCACGGCCAGGATGGGTTTATGGGGATAACCTCACCACAGCCGGGATGGGTTTATGGGAATAAACCATGGCCACAATCAGGATGGGTTTATGGGGATAACCTCACCACAACCAGGATGGGTTTATGGAGATGAATAACCTCACCACAGCCAGGATGGGTTTATGGGGATGAACCACAGCCAGGATGGGTTTATGGGGTTAAACCCTGCCCAAACCAGGCTGGAATTTTGGGAGGCTCTGCTGGAGGAGGCAGGATGCTGATCCCTGATCCCATCCCACCCACAGAACACCCAGAGAACTCCATCACACCCACAGACACCCCACGAGAAGAGCTGCTTCCCCAAAATCCTGCAGGGACAGCACCGAGGAGCCGGCACAACAGCCAGGGACCCCCACGAGCCCCAGCACTCCTGGACCACACCAAACCCAGCAGGAACAACCACACTCAGAGCTCCCAGGGGCATTTTCCCAGCAGGAAAAGCCCCCTCCCGCAGCAGAACTCCCTGTTTCCCATGAGGATGGAGGGATGGATCCTGGGGCAGTACCTGGGAGGTGAAGTCGTGCTGCTGCAGCTGCCGCCCTTCCCGCAGGTCCCAGGAACGCACCGTGTTGTCCAGGCCCCCCGTCCACAGCTTCGTACCATCGTGGGAGATGTCTATGCAGCTGGCCCCATCCGTGTGCCCTTGGAATTGCCTTGGGAGCAGGGAAAAACAGGCTGGAATCCCGCCAGGGGAGCGCCAGGGGAAGCGCGGAGCCGCGCTCGGGGTACGTCTGAGCGCACCCAACGCTCCTGGAAATCCACCCAGGAATGGAGTGGGTTCAGGGATGAGCACCAGGAGATGGGGCAGGTCAGCACCAGAGGGTGTTCCTGGCACCAGCCCAGGGAGGATGGTGGATTCTCCATCCCTGGAATGTTTCAGGGCAGGCTGGACAGGGCTCGGAGCACAGTGGGATAGCGGGAGGTGGTTTTGCCCAAGGAAAAGAGGGAAGGGACCATGATGGGGGGGAAGAGATCACAATGAGGGGGAGGAGGAAAGGGATGGCAGTGGGGTGGGAAAAGAGGTAAAGGGACACTGATGGAAGGAAGAGGAAAAGGGACGTTGACAAAAGGAAGAGAGGCATTGAAAAAGAGAGGAAAAGGGACATTGACAAAAGGAAGAGGAAAACCGAACATTGACAAAAGGCAGAGAGGAAAAGGGACATTGACAAAAGACAGAGAGGAAAAGGGACTTTAACAATAGGAAGATGAAAAGGGGACAATGACAATAGGAAGAGAGACATTGACGGAAGGAAAAAGGACACTGACAAAAGAGGAAAAGGGACACTGACAAAAGAAGAGGAAAAGGGATGCTGAGAAAGGGCAGAGGAAAAGTGACAATGACAACAGGCAGAGAGGAAAAGGGACATTGACAAAGGGCAGAGGAAAAGGGACATTGACAAAGGCAGAGGAAAAGGGACGTTGCCAATAGGAAGAGGGACACTGACAGAAGCAAAAAGGACACTGACAAAAGAGGAAAAGGGACGCTGACAAAAGGAAAAGAGATGCTGTGGAGCAAGAGGAACACTGACAGGAGAAGACAACAACCACCACGACCAGGCAAAAACCACCTTCCAGGCCCTCCCCACCCCACAACCCTCACCCACCCACCCCGGGGAGGCTCTCACCTGACCAGGGTCTGGTTGTGCAGGTCCCAGACGGCGATGTTGCCGTCGCTGCAGCACGAGAAGCACACCTTGGCGTCGGGGCTGATGGCCAGCGCGTAGCAGGCGGGGGCAGAGGAGGTCAGCTCGGCCTTGATGCGCGGCGTGGGCGACGCCAGGTCCCAGATGGTCAGCGTGCTGGCCTCGCCGCCCACGATCAGCGTGCGCCCGTCCGGCAGCAGCTTGCAGGAGCGGATGTAGTTGTCCCTGTTCTGGGGACGGGAACGGGGGACGTCACGGAGGGGACGAGGACAGGGGGTGGAGAGGGAGAGGGGTGGTCATGGGGAGAACAGGAAAAGGGATGTTCATGGGGAGAAGGGGAAAAGGGATGTGGAGAGGGAAGAGGGAAAGGGGTGTTCATGGGGAGAACAGGAAAAGGGACGTTCATGGGGAGAACAGGAAAAGGGACGTTCATGGGGAGAAGGGGAAAAGGGATGCGGAGAGGGAAGAGGGAAAGGGACATTCGTGGGGAGAACAGGAAAAGGGATGTGGAGAGGGAAGAGGGAAAGGGACGTTCATGGGGAGAACAGGAAAAGGGACATTCATGGGGAGAAGAAAAGCATTATGGAGAGGGAAGAGGGAAAGGGACGTTGATGGGGAGAACGGGAAAAGGGATGTTGATGGGAGAAGAGGAAAAGGGATGTGGAGAGGGAAGAGGGAGTGGGAGAAGAGGAAAAAGGATGTTGATGAGGAAAGAGGAAAAGGGACGTTGACGGGGAGCAGAGGAAAATGAACATTGATAGGGGAGAAGAGAAAAAGGGATGTTGATGGCAAAAGAGCAAAAGGGATGTTGATGTGGAACAGGAAAAGGGATGTTGATGGGGAAAGAGGAGAAGGGATGTTGATGGGGAAAGAGGAAAAGGGATGTTGATGGGGAGAAGAGGGCAACAGGGTGAGAAAAGAAGGGACATCAATGGGGAGAAGAGGAAAAGAGAAATTTAAGAGGGATAACAGGCAGAGAAAAAAGACAGCAATGGAAGACAAAGAGTTGAAAATGGAGAAGAGCAACAGGACGTTACAGACGAAGAGGAAAGGGAGGGCAGTGGGGCAAAGAGGAAACACAGACAGCAACGTGGGGAAGAGATGACGATGTTAACGAGGGAAAAGACAATTAAAACCACCAGAGGTGGGTGAATCCAGGCAAGGGACACAGGGTGGGTGAATTCAGGGGACACAGGGTGGGTGGATTTGGGCAGGGGACACAGTGAATTTGGGCAGGGGACGCAGGGTGGGTGGATTTGGGCAGGGGGCACAGGGTCGGTGAATCCGGGCAGGGGACACAGTGAATCGAGGCAAGGGACACAGTGAATCCAGGCAGGGGACACAGGGTGGGTAAATCCAGGCAAGGGACACAGGGTGGGTGGATTTGGGCAGGGGACACAGTGAATTTGGGCAGGGGACACAGTGAATTTGGGCAGGGGACACAGTGAATTTGGGCAGGGGACACAGTGAATTTGGGCAGGGGACACACGGTGGGTGAATTTGGGCAGGGGACACAGGGTGGGTGAATTTGGGCAGGGGACACAGGGTGGGTGAATTTGGGCAGGGGACCCCTCCCTCACCAGGCAGTCCAGCTGTGAGATGGGGCTCTTGCTGCCGGGCTGGCTGATGTCCCAGATCTTGACGCAGCCCTTGCCGCCGGTGTAGACGTGCCGGGTGGGGTTGCTGATGGTGACGGCACACACCACCTCGCCGTGGCTGAGCGTGTTGATCTGCCGCGCGTGCCGCGGGATGCCGGGCCCCGCCAGCGCGTCGTGCGGGAACGGCACCGGCTGCATCTGCCCGTCCGCGCTCACGTGGAACGAGTACGCCCTGGCCGGGAGGGGAAACGGGGTGGAGATCTGTGGGGTGTCTTGGGTGATGTAAGTAAAAAACGCGTGTTGTGTTTTGTATGTTGGAAGCAGCTCAGGGGGTGTTTTTTTTGCTTTATCTCTTGTGACGCCAGGGTGAGGGGTGGGTGCGTTCTGATCATGGGCCAGGTGTTGAAACCAGGTGGAGCAATGTTCCTTGTCCCTCCCAACTAGTCCACCCTCCATGGGGATACCTTCTGGTAATGGGCCATCCAGGCTAACCAATGACATCACACATTACATTGCCCCAGTGTTCCTTATCTCCTGTTAATGGGCCATCCAGGCTAACCAGTGACATCACACATGACATCACCCAGTGATCCTTATCTCTTCCAAGGGGATATCTCCTGATAATGGGCCATCCAGGGTTACCAATCACATGACACATTACATCACCCCAGTATTCTTTACCTCCTCTTAATGGGCCATCCAGACTCACCAATGACATCACACATTACATCACCCCAGCGTTCCTTATTTCCTGTTAATGGGCCATCAAGGCTCACCAATGACATCACCCCAATATTCCTTATCTCTTCCATGGGGATAGCTCCTGATAATGGGCCATCCAGGGTTACCAATCACATGACACATTACATCACCCCAGTATTCCTTATCTCCTGTTCATGGGCCATCCAGGCTCACCAGTGACATCACACATTACATCATCCCACTGGGAGATGCTCCACCCAGTGGGAGGAGCCAACCACTCCTACCTGGATAAAACCTGCGAGTCAGGAACACCAGGTATCAGGTTTTCCCCTGGATTCCTGGAGGAAGACTGGGCCCTTCTCACCATTACCAGACCCTTTTTTTACACGACCATCTCTACTCCAACAGAACCACATCTGCCACTCCAGGAGGGCTTACTCTGGACTGCTTCCAACCCCTGACCAACATGGTGTCGGGTTGCATTTCTGACCCTGTCCAGGTTTCTAGGATTTTTGTTTGTTTTGGGTTTTTTTGTACTACTACATTTGTATTCTTTATGTTCCTAGTAAAGAACTGTTATTCCTATTCCCCAGTCTTTGCCTGAAAAGTTTTTAATTGCAAAATTCTGCCCAGGGGTGCAGTTCTGAGCCTCACGTTAAGGGTCACTCAGCTCTCTTCACAGAGCAGGGACACACACAAAACAAATCCTTTTCCAAATGCAGACCAAGGACAACTTTCAGGCCCAAAACCACAAACAAGGGTGGGCTGGAGGGAGGAACAAGAAGGATGAGACTTCACAACCTGGAGCTGGAATTGGACAATTCAACCCCAACATGCAAATGGACCAAAACTTATAAAAATGTGAGACCTCGTGACTGGTGGGCCGTTTTGTGACCATTTTCTGACCATTTATGTCCAATTTGTGACCACCTTGGTCAGGCCCTGTCCTGCCCAAGGTGTGTCCTTGAGGCCTTTCAACAAATACCTACTTCATTCTCTAGCTCTGTCCAGTCTCTGTTTCTCTGTTTCATCACTCCCTCCCGGCCACTGCCCCCCTCCAATCCCACAGAAATCCAAGTGGTGCTTACGGTTTCCCTCCGGGGATGGAGGCCAGGCTGGAGGGCAGGCCCGGGGCTCGCATGGGGGGGTGTGGGTCAAACCCAACCTGCCGAGGGAAGCACGGACAGGGTGAGGCCAGGGACGGGCCAGGAATGTCACACAGCTTCCCACCCGTGACCCCTGGGGACACTGGGCAGCTCCTGCCTTTCCCCTGCCGCTCAGTAATTGGAATTTCCCCCCGGCAGGAAAGGGGAACCAGCCAAAGGTTTTGGGTCTGCAAGAACCCAAAGGTGGGACATGCTCCCCTCACCCTGTGTCGATCCCAAACCCCCAGGGATGTCCCGGCCCAGGAATGGGATAAAGAGGTTGAGGAACAGGATGTGGAGCTGAGGAACGGGATAAAGGGGCTGAGGAAGAGGAAAAGGAGCCAAGGAATGGGATAAAGGGGCCGAGGAACAGAAAGGACAAACCCCAACCCAGCGGCACATGCACATCACCCCACAAGAAAGCGCCTCCATCCCCACCCCCCCTCCAACCCCAAACCACTGCTGGCTTTAGGGAGAAGGAGAGCCCCACCCCTGCCACGCCCCACACCCCTCCCAGGCCCACCCCCCGGCAGCCCCCCCAGGGGAGAAAGGAGCTAAAAGTGCTACGTACAGCTCCAAAGCTCACCATTGGCGACCGGCCGTAGGCGGCGGCGGCAGCGGCGGCCGCGCTCATCTGCGGGGGCAGGTTGTGCAGCCCCGCGTAGGCGCCGGGGCTGGTCAGGGACCCGTTCATCTCGTGGTGCCCCATCATGGCGAAGGGCGCCGCGTAGGAGCCCGCGATGGAGATGGGCGTGCGCAGAGCCGAGGCTGAGGGATGGGACAGCGTCACGGTGGGGACATGGCCGGGGACACAGCTGGGCACAGGGCAGGGCTGGGGACACGGCTGGGGACAGGGCAGGGCACACAGTTGGGGACAGGGCAGGAGACAGGGTTGGGGACACGGCTGCAGACAAGGCAGGGCTGGGGACACGGCTGGGGACAAGGCAGGGGACTGGGCAGGGCTGGGGACACAGGCAGGAAGAGCAGCAGAGCACAGCCACAGAAAATCCCAACACCGTGGAGTCCAACCCCTGCCCAAAACCCCCCCGTCCCCAGCCCAGAGCACTGAGTGCCACACCCAGGTGTCCCTCAGACACCTCCAGGGATGGGATCTCCACCACCTCCCCCCGGGAAGCCCCTGCCAAGGCCTGACCACCCTCTACACATGGCAATTCCTCCTGATGTCCACCCTGAGCTCCCTCTGTGCCCCTCATCCCAACCCTGCTCACTCCACGACTCCCTCCTCACCCCATCAGCCACCCACACCTGGATTAGGACCCCATCAACCTCATCCCCCACAAACCCAATATCCCCCAAAGCTGCTGCTCCCTGCTGACAGGGATGGGCTGGGGCTGTGCCGGGGGGACAGCGGTGACCCCGTGGTGACACCGTGACAGGGACGGGCCAGGGCTGTGCTGGGGGGACAGCAGTGATCCCGTGGTGACACCGTGACAGGGACGGGCTGGGGCTGTGCTGGGGGGACAGCGGTGACCCCATGGTGACACCGTGACAGGGATGGGGCTGTGCTGGGGGGACAGCGGTGACCCCGTGGTGACACCGTGACAGGGACGGGCCGGGGCTGTGCTGGGGGGACAGCGGTGACCCCGTGGTGACACCGGTACCCACCCAGGGGGTCCATGCTGCTGGGTTTGCCGGGCATGGGCCGCAGCCCCGGGGTGCTGCTGGTGCCCGGGGTGGGAGCGTCGTTCCTGGGCGTCGGAGTGTTGGACTTGAGGCCGGGCGTGGAGGATTTGTCATTCTGGAGGGAGAAGAACGGATGGAGAGCACAGGATGAGCTCCAGCTGGAGGGACACAGAGCCCCCGGTGACGCCACGAGAAGGGGACGTACGTGGCCCAGGTCCTTGGTCTTGGAGGAGGGAGTGCTGCTGGAGGAGGCCACCGAGGCCGGGCTGTTGGGAGCGTCCCCCTTCTTCAGCCCACGGGCTTTGTCCAGGCCGTTCTCCGGGGGGGAATGGGCCGGGCTCACCCGGGGCGTGGCGGGGTCCTGTCGGATGGGAGAGGCTTTGGAATCCCCATTCCCGCCCTCCTTCAGGCCAGGGTTGGGAAGGAGACCCTAAGGAATCACTTCCCACAGCCTAAAACCCACACTGTGTGTCCCCCACCACACCCCAATCCCACCCGGGGCCTCACCTCATTGGAGACATCAACCACCAGGTCATCGCTCTTGTCACCATCGCTGTCCTGCAACACAAAACGTGTCACACCCCGCAGAGAGCCCCCAGGCCACCCCCAACAGCAGCAGGACACACTCCGGCTGGAGATCAGGGGGAATTTTCCACGGGAAAGGTGGGGTAGAGGTGGTCAGAGGAGAGGATGTGGCACTTGGGGACACGTATTATGGTGGCCCTGGTGATGGTTGGACCCCATAGACTCCGAGGCCTTTTCCAGCCTGAACGACTCCATGGTCCTCTGCCCCACATCACACATGGAAAACATCACCCAAATCCCGCCTTCTGCCCCCCAAGTGCTGCCCCGGGGTGTCCCTGTCCCTCACATATCGGCTCATGCTGTCCTTCTCCTCAGCTTTCCTCTTCTTGGAGTCGATGCTGTAGTCCGTGGAGCTGCGGTGCTTCTCGCTGGCCCGCAGGCTCTCCGAGGGGGACACGGAATTGTTCTGTGGAGACCAGACAGCCTTGGAGGGGGGAACACAAGGAAACGGCATTCCACATTCCACGAGGGGACAGGCACAGCCCCGGCCCAGCAGCGGGGTGAGACCCTCACGGTCCCCACCCCAGGGCACAGGATCCAACACCAGCCTGGCTGGGAATGCTGTGAGGATGTCCCGGATATCCTGAGCTCCTCTGCTGCAGCAAAGCGCAGGAGGAGGTTGTTGTTTATAAAAACACCTGGGAAATCCCACATGGGGCAGGAATGACAGAGCCCAGCTCCTTGGGAATTCTGTCCTTGCTTGAAGCAGCAGAGCTCAGGAGGTGCCAGTATTCCCAGGAAAGCTCCAGAGCCCAGGAGGTGCCGGCATTCCCAGGAAAGCTCCAGAGCCCAGGACATGCCAGCATTCCCAGGAAGAGATGCTGGCATTCCCAGGAAAGCTCCAGAGCCCTGGAGATGCTGGCATTCCCAGGAAAGCTCCAGAGCCCAGGAAGTGCTGGCATTCCCAGGAAAGCTCCAGAGCCCAGGAGAAGCTGGCATTCCCAGGAAAGCTCCAGAGCCCAGGAGATGCCAGCATTCCCAAGAAACGCTGGAAGCAAACCCAGCAGCACAACCAGGAGGAGGATTCCTGGCCCCAATCCCCCCCATCCCAGCGCGCACATTCCCTGCCCTCCATCCCCGGGATCCATCCCGGCTCCTCCAGCGCCCGCCCCTCCCTGCCCCGGCTGAAAGGGAGAACCAAAGCAGTTCGTGTTTCTCCTCGGCCCCCACTAAGCAGCTTTGGATAACACGGAGCTCTTTCTTCCCAGGCAGTCATGCTGAAAAACCCCCTCGCAGCTCCCAGAGAATCATGTCAGGCATTTAGAGGCATCGATCCATTCAGCCCCGCTCCTTGGCCTGCCGCCAAGGAACTAAATATTTTTTATTGCACAGGCAAAAGGAAAAAAAAAAAAAAAAAAAAAAAAAAAAAAAGGGCTGGAGGGGGGGAGGAGAGAGAAAAAAAAAAAATGAATGACTAAGGCTGATTATGGCAGGCATTAAACCTCCACGGGGAATACCCCGGCTGGCAGGTTATGGATTGGGAAGCTGCCCGGCCCCGACGGCCCCCTGCCCGCCGCAGGAGCGGGTTAATGATGCCCAATTCCCCTCTGCCTCTCTCTCCCCCCTCTCCTCGCTGAGCACTTCCCTTCCCCGGCTCTCCAAAGGGCCGTTTGTGGGCTCGGGGCTGGCAGGAAACCGCTGCCAAGCCGCAGCTCGGCCGGGCTTTGTTCCTGGCAGCTTTTCACAGGGAAAAGAAAACCAACCAGGCGGGCTGGGGAAAAGAGCTCCGGGAGCTGGGAGCCTGCCCCACCTCTGTCAGCAGCACACAGAGCTCAGGGACACGTCCCGGCCTGTCACAGGCACCTCCACTGCCTGTCCCGGGGTTTGACAGCCCTTTCCTTGGGGAAATTCCTCCTGGTGCCCTGTTTTCCCTGATACCGGGGTGGGAGGTGCTGGCTCAGCCCCATCCTGAGAGAAGGGCAGCCTCAGCCTGCCTCCTGCCTGTCCTCAGTGTCCTCGCCATCCCTGATCCCAGGAGATCCATCCCAAAGGAATGGCAGTGCCCACCTGGCTCCTGCCTGTCCTCAATGTCCTCTCCATCCCTGATCCCAGGAGATCCATCCCAAGGGAATGGGAGCCCCAACCTGGCTCCAGCCTGTCCTCAATGTCCTCTCCATCCCTGATCCCAGGAGATCTATCCCAAGGGAATGGCAGTGCCCACCTGCCTCCTGCCTGTCCTCAGTGTCCTCTCCATCCCTGATCCCAGGGAATCCATCCCAAGGGAATCCATCTCAATGGAATCCATCCCAAGGGAAGGGCAGCCCCCACCCTCAACGCCCTCTGATCCCAGGGATTCCATCCCAAAAGCCACCTCTGAGGTGTCACAGCCCTCCAAAATCCAGGGATTTCCCTCGGTTAGGAACTGCTTGAGCTTCCAGGCCCTGCTGAATAAGGAGGAGTGACCAACCCCAGCCCGGATTAGGTGACCCCAGGTGACAGGGGAGCGACCAGGAGTGACCACCTCCCCTGACCACGCTCATCCAGCCAAAAAGATAGAATTTCCTGACGCTCCGCCACCAGCAAAGGGATTTAAATCAAATTTCCAAAGCGCCGCCGCGGAGAAGGTGACTCCTCTCACCCCAGAACAGCTCTCCCGGGCAGGATGAGGGGTTTTATGGCCTGGTTTATGGTTTAGGAAGGCCTGTGCCAAAGGCAGCCCTTCAGCCACCCAGGTGGGGGTGGTTTTTTTAAAAGGATAAATAAAACGCAGCCGCCGAAAAGTGGGAGAAAAAAAGGAAGGAATGGGACTTACTGCACTTGAGTCTCGCTCTTCAGGAGATGCAGAGGGGAGGGCACAGCCAGAACACAGACAGGGAAATAAAGCAAGTTAGGACAAGTCTTAAACCAGGAAAAAAAAACCCGGAACCTCCTCTCAGGCTCTCAAGTCCAACCCTTAAACTGAAGCCCTGTCTGGGCTCTTTGAAACCTCCCCCCATCCATCTCTCCCACCCAATCCAACGTGATTTATCTGCCCAAACCCGGCTGGGAATGCCCTGGATCCCAAGGGAATGGCAGCAGCCCCAGGTGTGTGTCCCTGAGGTCACCCCACAGCCCTGGGTGCACAGCCCCACACCCAGGACGTGGTTCAGCCACCCGTTTGTACCCAGATGTGCACATTTCCCCTGGGATCCCACACATTTCCCCTGGGATCCCAGACATTTCCCCCTGGGATCCCAGACATTTCCCCCTGGGATCCCACACATTTCCCCCTGGGATCCCACACATTTCCCCCTGGGATCCCACACATTTTTCCCCTGGGATCCCACACATTTTTCCCCTGGGATCCCACACATTTCCCCCTGGGATCCCACACATTTTTCCCCTGGGATCCCACACGTTTCCCCTGGGATCCCACACATTTTCCCCAGAAATCCCAGACATTCTCCCCTGAAATCCCACACATTTTCCCCTGGGATCCCACACATTTTTCCCCCGGGATCCCACACATTTTTCCCCCGGGATCCCACACATTTTTCCCCTGGGATCCCACACATTTTTCCCCTGGGATCCCACACATTTTTCCCCTGGGATCCCACACATTTTTCCCCTGGGATCCCACACATTCTCCCCTGAAATCCCACACATTTCCCCCTGGGATCTCACACATTTCCCCTGGGACCCCACACATTCTCCCCTGAAATCCCACACATTTTTTCCTGGGATCCCACACATTTTTCCCCTGGGATCCCACACATTTTCCCCTGGGATCCCACACATTTCCCCCTGGGATCCCACACATTTCCCCCTGGAATCCCTGGCAATCTGAATCCAGGCAGGGAAAGGAAAGGAACTGGATCACTGCAATGGTTTTGTCTCACTGTTTGTTTTTTCCCCCACCCCAAATCCCCTCCTCAGAGCCCAACAGGCTCAGGGAGGCCGTGGGAACCTGCCCTGCCAAGGGGAAATATCCCAAATCCTCCTCTCTGGGGGATCTGCTGGGACACCCCTGCACCTGGGACCACAGATCCTTCCATCCTACAAACGGCTGGATCCCCAAAAATGGGAAAAAAACCCCAAATTCCTGGTGCCCAGAGCTGGATCCCTGCCCTCGGGGAGGCTCTGATGGGGATGGAGAGGAGGAGGAGGAGGAGGATGAAGGCTGCTTTCCCATGAAGGCACAGCACAGGAACTGCAGCCAGGCTCCACCAAAGGCTGAGCATCATTTATAGGGAATTCTGCATCCCTAAGAGCTCGATCCCATGATCTGACTGCAGCTGACCCCAGGGATGGGGGTGGGAAATTACCAGGAGTGTTCCCCCAACATCAGAGGGACCTGGAGCTGCTGGAGCAACACCAGGAAAGGCCCCAGAGCTGGGCTGGGAGCACTGGGAATGTTCACCTGGAGCAGGGAAGGCTCCAGGGAGAGCCCAGAGTCACTCCCAGGGTATGGAGGGGCTCCAGGAGAGCTGGAGAGGGACTGGGGACAAGGGACAGGACACAGGGAATGGCTTCAGAGTGGGAAAGGGGATTTTTGGGTGGGATATTGGGAAGGAATTCCTGCCTGGGAGGGAGCTGAGGGCCTGGCACAAGGTGCCCAGAGAAGCCCCTGGAAGGTCCAAGGGCTGGGCTGGGGCACCCTGGGACAGCGGGAGGTGGACAGGGGTGGATTGGGATGAGCTGTAAGGCCCCTCCCAACCCAAACCACCCCGGGACTCCATGATGAACAATAAACCCCAGCCCTGCCCACGGGGCCTGGAATCCTCTGGGTGGGATATTGGAAGGAATTCCTGTGTGAAAAGGTGTCAAGGACCCAACACAGGGTGCCCAGAGCAGCCCTGAACCCCTGTGAACACCTCAGAGCACCTGAGGACAGCAACATCCCGCGTCCTTTCTTTGAACATTTCCAACCTTTCCCTCCCCTTCCACCCAACCCAGGACTGCAGCACCCAGAAGGGCTGGGCTGGGGCACCCTGGGACAGCGGGAGGTGGACAGGGACAGGGCTGGAGGAGCTGTAAGGTCCCTCCCAACCCAAACCACCCAGGATTCCGTGATAAACAATAAACCCCAGCCCTGCCCTCTGGGAATCCTCTGGGTGGGATACTGGAAGGAATTCCTGGCTGGAAAGGTGTCAAGGACCCAACACAGGGTGCCCAGAGCAGCTGTGGCTATCCCTGAACCCCTGTGAACACCTCAGAGCACCCCAGGACAGCAACATCCCGTGTCCTTTAACACTTCCACCACTTCCAACCTTTCCCTGCCCTTCCAACAACCCAGGACTGCAGCACCCAGAAGGGCTGGGCTGGGGCACCCTGGGACAGCGGGAGGTGGACAGGGACAGGGCTGGAGGAGCTTTAAGGTCCCTCCCAACCCAAACCACCCCAGGACTCCGTGATGAACAATAACCCTCAGCCCTGCCCTCTGGGAATCCTCTGGGTGGGATACTGGAAGGAATTCCTGGTTGGGAAGGTGGCAAGGACCCAACACAGGGTGCCCAGAGCAGCCCTGAACCCCTGTGAACACCTCAGAGCACCTGAGGACAGCAACACACCGCGTCCTTTCTTTGAACATTTCCAACCCTTCCCTCCCCTTCCGACCAACCCAACCCAGGACTGCAGCACCCGGAGCTCCAGCGGCCTGTCCCTCACCTCTGTGGTCCAAATCGTGGTGGTTCTTCTCGTCCTTGACGGCCAGGTGTGCCTGGCTGCCCAGGGCCCCCAGCGCCAGCAGCCCCGAGCTGGCGCCGCTGACGGGCGGGATGCCGGGGGGCTGCAGCCCCGAGGGGTGAGGGGGCAGCTGCACGGGGGGCCCGTGGGCAGCGTGGGACAGGTGCTGGGCCTGGAGCTGCTGCTGCTGCAATGAAAGCACCAGGTGAGGGCCAGGGGAATGTTTTCCCCCTGGGAAAGGATGATCCCGGCCCCCGCCGGGTGGGTGCCTGGAAGGAGAAGCCCCCCCCTGACCCTGGCAGAGGTGGGCAAGGGAGGATTGCCCGGGGGTGCAGCACAGGTGGGTAAGTCCTGAATTGCCAGAAGGCTCGTCCCCTGTGGATGTGGGTTAGTTTGGCTTTTCTAGCAGTAAAAGGGAAAAAAAAAAAACCCACCAGGAATCGCACCCACGAGAGGTTTGGGGCGCCCAGGAGGCACAGAGACTCCATGGCTGGAGGGCAGCAGCTAAAACTGGTCAGAAAAACAGAAAATTCCAGCAGCCAGGAGCTTTCCCAGACAGCTCCTTCTGCTCAGAGCAGCTTCCAAGGTGCTTCGTGGGGAGAAGAAAATCCCACACCATGGAATTCCTGGTGCCATCCCAGGATCCTGCTGCTCCCATCCCCTCCTGACACCACCACAGGGCCCTGGCAGAGGATAAATCCTGCAGGGATCCCCCATTCCCACCATGGAACCCCACACATCCCACCCAGGATGGCACAGGGCCCCCCCCGGGGTTTTTTGGGAGTGAATCCCAGCACTCCTCCAGCCATGGGGAGTCACTGCCCGCTCCAGTTTAGCTGGAAAAAGCAGCTCTGGGGAAGAGGAAGGCAAAAACCAGACACATTCCCTACTTCAAACACAACCCTGGAAGAAAAAAACCAGCTGAAATCCAAGGAGCCACTTTCCCAGAGGCGGCCCTGGTGCAGCCAGGAGGGTCTTGGAGCTGCTGCTGCTGCCTGGGACCCTCCTGCCTGCACCCACAGCCCCTCCAGCAGCTCCCAGGAGAGCACACCTGGGCAGCTGAGCACACCTGGAACCACACCTGGGGACACCTGGAACGAGGGGACACCCCCAAGGAGGGAGACACCACAACAAGGGGGACACCTGGAACGAGGGGACATCCCCAAAGAGGGGGACATCCCAATGAGGGGGACACCTGGAACGAGGGGACATCCCAATGAGGGCGACACCCCCATTGCAGCAGAGCCCTCCAGGTCCCCACAGGCAGCCTGGATCAGGATTTGTGTCCCAGGACACCCTGAGGGACAAACAGGGATGGCCACAGCAGGACGTGGTGGCACCAAGGTCACCCCCAGGGCCACGGCTCCATCGAGGACATTTCCAGCTCGTCCTCCCCGAGCTGCAGAAGGTGCATCCAGGAGCTCCAGGATCCCTGGAAGTGCCCAAGGCCAGGCTGGACAAGGCCTGGAGCACCCTGGGACAGTGTCCCTGCCATGGCAGGGGGTGGCTCCGGATGGGATTGAAGGTCCATTCCCACCCAAACCATTCCAGGGCTCCACGGTGAGGGTTCCCCACAGGAAATCCACGTTTTGGGGGAAGAGCTGTGGCCCATTCCTGAGGGCAAGGCAATTCCCATTTTGGGCAGCAGCAGGTGACGTCCTGTCCCACTCCACGGGCACAGCAGGGTCAGCCACCCCTCATCCTGTGGGATGGACAGGGAAATCCCCACCCAGGAGGAGATTCCAGGTGGGAGCTGAAGGCAGAGGAGCAGTCCCAGGCACAGCAGATCCAGGAAATCAGCTCTGAAATCCCAGCAGGAGCCACAAGGAGAAAGGCCTCCAGGCCTCTGCTGCAGGAGATCCATAAATCCATAAATCCCCCAGCCCTGGAAAGGCAAGAGCTGGTTCTGCCAGCAGCACGGGGAGTATCCTCGGGATGGACATTCCAGAGTGTCCCCAGAGCAGGGCACAAGGTGGGCCCTCAGCAGCTCCTCAGCATCACCAAAACAAATGGAAACACATCCTTGGGCTCTTCCCAATCCCAATTTCCCAGGATTTCCAGCCATTGAGGGCAGAGGCAGGGCACTGCAGCAGAGCATCACCCCAGAGAACAGCCCTGGGTGGGTTTCCAGCCCCTCCAACCATTCCCAAACTCCTCTCCTGGGAGCTCTCCATTGGTGCCCATCCCTGGAATTCAGCGAGATCCAACGTTTGATCCTCAGCAACCTCCAGCTTCCAGGAACATCTGCAGGCTGGAACTCATCCCAGCAGCTTTCCAGCCAAAGGAAAGGGGCCGTGGCCTGAAGGAACAGCAGCACTCCCATTCCCAGGATGTCCATGGGAATTCCAACCCTGGCGACAGCACAGCCCCAGCAATCAGCTCCTGGAGTTGCTCCAGCACAGAAGAAAGGAAAAAAAAAAACAACACCAAAAACCCTGGGATTTATTCCTGTTTTTTTGGCTGCCAAGAGATAAATCCATCCACGGCGAGCTGCAGGAACAGCTCCTCGCAGGGTGTGGGCACCGAGGTCAGGACACAACAGCCCTGGGGCCCAAACTGCCCCTCCAGGGGCCTTTGGTTTTGGTGTTCTCCCCTCTGGCAGCGGGAAAGGCAGAGCAGAATCCACGTGGGACATCCCAAAGCCGTGTCCTCGGGGTGGCCAAGATCCCAAAGATCCCAAAGGTGCTGATCTCCAGCCGTGTCCCATTCCCGTGGTGAGGAGAGGAGGAGGAGGAGGAGGAGGAGGCCAGGGCACACCCTGGGCTGCTGCTGGAGAATTCCCAGTGCTCCATCCCACAGGGACATCCTGGAGACTCCGTGGAGGAGGACAAAGCCCAGCAGCTCCTGTGGTTTTTTTTGTTTCCTGCTTGCTCCGTGTTTTTTCCCTGCTGGAAATTCCTCCTTTCCCTCCCATCCCTTCATCCCAACCCCTGGAAAAGGGATGGGTGAGGAGGGTTTGCTGCAGCAAAAAAAAAAAAAAAATCCCCCAAATCCCCCTGCACACAAACACACAGAGAGGACAAGGATTTGGGGCAGCATTCCAGGATCATGGAGTGATTGAGCCCTTGGGCACCCAGCTGAACCCCAGCACACAACTGGGCTCCTCGTGCCCCAAAATCCCAGGAAAACAGGAGCTGGGGGCACCCAACCTGCCACCCCCGGAGCTCCTGGGGTGCCACACCGGGATGGGAACACGGGAACAGGTCCCAAATTTGGGACGGAGGCTGGCAGGGAGTGCCTTTAATTGGATTATGGCCCTCACACTCCGTGCCTTTGTCCCCGATTTAATGGTTCAGCACCCGGGTCCAGTGCTGGGCTTAAACTCACTGCTGGGGTTTAATCTTCTCCAGGGAAATCACCCCCAGGGAAATCATTCCCAGGGCTCCATTTCCAGGGAAATCATTCCCAGGGAAACGACCAAACCAGGGCTCCATTTCCAGGGAAATCAATTCCAGGGAAATCATTCCCAGGGCCACAGCCAAACCAGGGCTCCATTTCCAGGGAAATCATTCCCAGAAAAATCATTCCCAGGGCCATAACCAAACCAAGGCTCCATATTTCCAGGGAAATCATTCCCAGGGCCACAGCCAAACCAGGGCTCCAATTCCAGGGAAATCATTCCCAGAAAAATCATTTCCAGGGCTACGACCAAACCAAGGCTCCATATTTCCAGGGAAAACATTCCCAGGGAAATCATCCCCAGGGAAATGACCAAACCAGAGCTCCATTTCCAAGGAAATCATTTCCAGGGCCATGACCAAAGCAAGGCTCCAATTCCAGGGAAATCAATTCCAGGGAAGTAATTCCCAGGGCTACAACCAAACCAAGGCTCCATATTCCCAGGGAAATCATCCCCAGGGAAACAACCAAACCAGGCTCCATTCCCAGGGAAATCATTCCAGGAAAATCATTCCCAGTGCCATGACCAAACCAAGGCTCCATATTCCCAGGGAAATCATTCCAGGAAAATCATTCCCAGGGCCATAACCAAACCAAGGCTCCATTCCAGCCCCAGCCCCAGGAGCAGGAGCTGCCAGACAATGGTCCAGATGCATAAAATTACAGGTCTTGACCTCAAAAGGGGCAAAAAAACCACCTTGGAGTGTTTTGGGGGGGGGTTGGGGCGGGCTGGGGACAGTGGGGACACCCAGGGCTGGCACAGGGACACCCCAGGGCAGAGCAGACGGACCCAGGGGTGTGTCCATGTGGGAAACCCCACAAAAACAACCTGCTGGGGGCAGGGCCAAACCCCAAATCCGCTGGGTTTGGGGGCTCAGGGGCTGCAGCTGCCACCCCAAAGCAGCTCCACGCTCTGGGATGAGCCTGGCACCATCCCTAAAAACCACGGGAGGCCATGGGATGACCACCCCCTGCTGCCAGCAGCGACCCTACAACAACAAACCACTCCAAAAAAACCCCAAATCCTCGGGATTTTGTGCTCTGGGAGCTCTGGAGCAGGTGCAGGAGCACAAATCCTCCACCCAAACCAGCTCTAGGTCTCTGGACAGACCATGGGATCACCATCCCCTGCTGCCAGCAGCAATAACAAACCACAGAGTGCACAGAAAGGAAGGAAAAAACCCCAAATCCTCGGGATTTTGTGCTCTGGAGCAGGTGCAGGAGCACAAATCCTGCATCCAAACCATCTCTAGGTCTCTGGACAGACCATGGGATCACCATCCCCTGCTGCCAGCAGCAATAACAAACCACTCCACACACAGAGAGGAAGGAAAAAAACCCCAAATCCTCGGGATTTTGTGCTCTGGAGCAGGTGCAGGAGCACAAATCCTGCATCCAAACCATCTCCACATCTCTGGACAGACCATGGGATCAGTGCCCAGCTGCTGAGCCCCCCCCAGAGGAGATTCCAGCCCCTGGAAGCTCATCAGGGAAGCAATTAAAGGGCTGTTAATGACAGGGAAGCAATTACCCAGGGAACGGGGGTCAGGGGCCTCGCTCCTCCACCTTAATTGAATTCCAAGAGCTGCTGCTCCGTGCTGGAGGGGCTGAGGAGCAGCAGCAGGAGGGAGCACAGTCACCCCAAAACTCAGCTCCCAGCCCCGGGGTTTGTCCTCCCTGGATTTGGTTCGGCTGAATTTTAGAGAGGAATTAATTTCAGGCCCTCACAGCTCCTGGAGGCGAAGGGAGCTCTCTGTTCCTTTTGAGACAGATGATTTTAGAGAGAAGAAGAAGAAGAAGATAATTTTGGTTTTATACCAGAAGAAACCTCCTCAAAGGGTGCCCTGAACGTGCTGCAAGGTCCACGAGCAGCCAGGAGAAAGGCTGCTGCTGCACAAACCTGCACAATTCCAGGTGGTCACAGGTTTGGGGCACTGGGAGACACCAAACTGGGGTTTTTTCTCTCCATGAGACCCTGGAGAGGCTCCTGTCCCCAAGCCACACAAAGTTGTGCTTAAATCGTTCAAACTGACTAAAAAATCATCGTTTCCCCCTGTGCTGTGGGAGAAAGTGAAGAGTTTGTAGTAAAGAAATGGTTGGTTTAAAATTACATTTGGTTTTTTTTCCTCTTGCCTCATTTTTTTTTCTTAGTCTGTGTTTACAAAATCACCTGTTTACCTTTTAAACTGATTTTTTCCCCTTTTCCTCCTCATTTTATCTCACAGCAGAAATCCAAAAACCAAACCCACTCGGGCCACTACACTGAATTCAGCCAACAAAATTCAGCAGGTGTAAAACCACTACACCCATCCCACCACGAGGGATCCAGCTGCTCCTTCATCCCAAAAAAAATAACCCCAGGAGCCCAGAGCAGGATCCCACAGCTGGTGACACCCACAAAATACAGTGACACCCATAAAATACAGTGACACCCATAAAATACAGGGAAAAGGGATGGAGGAGAGAGTTAAACCCAGGGAATTACAGATTTCCTCCAAGGTTGAGAAGCCCAAATAGTGGTTTTTTTTTAAATAAAGGTGATTATCAGTGAGCATTTCCAGGGAGCCACCTGCCCAGAGGTGCCCCGGGCAATCCCGACGTCCCGGCCTTTGCTGCAGGACCAAGACAATTAAAGGAAGGATTAAAAAAACACCTCGTTAATTAGCAGTCAGGCCGCCCCTCGGTCTGCACGGGGGAGGAAAAGGGGTCAGAGCATGGGACAAGAGCACAGTGCACACCCAGAGCCCGGCAGAGACAGGCCTGGCCTCAGGGGCCGGGGGGCTCCCACCCCAACACAACCCCAAACAAACAATGCCAATCGGGGTCCTGGAATGCCAACTGGGGTCCTGGAATGCCAACTGGGATCCTGGAATGCCAACTGGGATCCTGGAACGCCAACTGGGATCCTGCAGCCCCTGGAATAACAACTGGGATCCTGGAATGCCAACTGGGATCCTATAGCTCCAGAAATGCCAATTGGGATCCTGCAGCTCCCAGAAATGCCATTTGAGATCCTGGAATGCCAGTTGGGATCCTGGAATGCCAATTGGGATCCTGCAGCCCCTGGGATAACAATTGGGATCCTGGAACACCAATTGGGATCCTGTAGCTCCTGGGATGCCAGCTGAGATCCTGGAATGCCAATTGGGATCCTGCAGCTCCAGAAATGCCAATTGGGATCCTGGAATGCCAATTGGGATCCTGGAACGCCAACTGGGATCCTGGAGCTCCAGAAATGCCAATTGGGATCCTGCAGCCCCTGGAATGCCAATTGGGATCCTGCAGCTCCTGGAACACCAACTGGGATCCTGCAGCCCCCGGAATGCCAGTTGGGATCCTGGAACACCAGCTGGGATCCTGGAATGCCAACTAGGATCCTGCAGCTCCTGGAATAACAATTGGGATCCTGCAGCTCCCCGGAACACCAGTTGGGATCCTGCAGCTCCCGGCCCCTCCTGTGACAGAGACTGGGGTTGGGGTTTGAGGAGCTTTGTGGGATCCTTTTGTGGGATCAGGGCAGTTTTGGGGGTTGGGACAGCCAGGAGCTGTAGCACTGGGGCAGTTTTGGTGTTTCAGGCCCCCAGGAGCCGTGGGCTGGGGCAGTTTCGGGGTTCTTTGGGGGTTTTTTTTGGGGTTTTGGGGCTCCGGGAGCCGCCCTGTGTGCCCTCCTGAGCGCAGGGCTGCCTCTGGCTGTGGTAAATGATAGGAATAAAAGGGGAATACACACGGTGAGAGGCAGATTGGGAAGTCCACGTACCCCGATGATAGCATTCAACTCCGTCATTGTCACTTGCTTGGCACGTTCAACAGCCTGGGCCACCTGCTGTTGGTGCTGGGGGACACAGGGGACACAGGGGACACAGGGGACACAGGGGCAGGGTCAGCCACAGCCCAGCTGCAGGACCCCCCCAGGGATTTTCCCCCTCCTTTTGGGCCCCATTTTGCCTCTTTTCCCCTATTTTTTGCCCCATTCTCCCCTATTTTTTTACCCCATTTTGTCTCTTTTTCCCTACTTTTTTACCTCATTTTGCGTCTTTTCCCCTATTTTTTTTGCCTTTTCCCCCCTATTTTTTCCCCCACTTTGCCCATTCTTCCCTATTTTTTTACCCCTTTTTCCCATTTTTTGCCCCTTTTCCCTGATATTTTTGCCCATTCTCCCCTGGTTTTTTGCCCGATTTTGCACCTATTTTTTTCACCCATTTTGCCCCTTTTCCCTTATTTTTGCTCCATTTTTTTGTCCCTTTTCACCAATTTTTTGCCCATTCTGCCCTGTCTTTTTGCCCCTTTTCCCCTATTTTTTTTTGCCCATTTTCCCCCCATTTTCGCCTATTTTTTTGCCTCTTTCCCCCCCATTTTTTGGCCCCATTTTGCCCCTTTCCCCCCTATTTTTTTCCCCTTTCCCTGGATTTTTCTGAGCCCCATCCCTCACCCCCCCAGAGCCCCTCCTGCCAGGCTGTGGAGTCCTCCTCACCTCTTGTGACAGAAAAGGCATGATCTGGGCCAGGATGGTGTTCAGCCTTTTAGCGATTTCTGTCTGCAAAAAGGGAAGAAGGGAAAAGCAGCAGTCAGCATCCAGCGGCCTCCCACGGCTGCCACCAGGGCCCTGTCCCCTCCCTGTCCCCTGTCCCCTCCAAAAAATCCCCTCCCTGTCCCCTGTCCCCTCCCAAAAATCCCCTCCCTGTCCCCTGTCCCCTCCCAAAATCCCTTCCCAAAAATCCCCTCCCTGTCCCCTGTCCCCTCCCAAAATCCCTTCCCAAAAATCCCCTTCCCTGTCCCCTGTCCCTTCCCAAAATCCTCTCTCCACCCCAGGGACATTCCCAGGGATATGGGATGGCCGTGTCCCACCGCAGGGACATTCCCAGGGATATGGGATGGCCGTGTCCCACCCCAGGGACATTCCCAGGGCTGGGATGGCCGTGTCCCACTGCAGGGACATTCCCAGTGGGATGGGATGGCCGTGTCCCACTGCAGGGACATTCCCAGGGCTGGGATGGCCGTGTCCCACTGCAGGGACATTCCCAGGGATATGGGATGGCCGTGTCCCACCCCAGGGACATTCCCAGGGCTGGGATGGCCGTGTCCCACCCCAGGGACATTCCCAGGGCTGGGATGGCCGTGTCCCACCCCAGGGACATTCCCAGGGATTTGGGATGGCCGTGTCCCACTGCAGGGACATTCCCAGGGACATGGGATGGCCGTGTCCCACTGCAGGGACATTCCCAGGGGTGGGATGGCCGTGTCCAGGCTCCCAGGGTTAATTCCTGCTGCTCCTGGCCAGGACAGCTGTGAAAACAGCTCCAGCTCCAAGTCAAACACAGCAGATCCAGCCCCACAACAAGGGCTGGGGCTGGCAGGGAATCAAACACCCCAAAATTCCTCCTGCCAGCCTCAGCAGCTCGTTATCATTAACACAAGTGATTAACCAGGAGAGCTGCGGCCTCCTGCTGCCAGGGATCCTCCTTCCTGGGACAGCCACAGCCACCTCCTGTCCCCAAAACCACCCCAAATCCACCCCCAGGCCTCCCCATCCTGATCCCACAGCTCCTCTGGGCTCCCAGCCCAGCCCTGCTCTCAAGCACCCCAAGGAAGATCCCAAAATGATCCTGAATTGGAGGAGAAATCCCAAGGGACACGCAGCCCTGGCTGGGGACACGCTGCTCCTGCTACAGGAACAGGCCAGAGAGCACAACCATCGTCCCCAGCAAGGAGACACCAGGAAAATCCTGATCTGCCCCAGCCTGGGGTCACCTCCAGGGAGGGAATGACCCCATAGAGCCCACAGCTCTGGAGAATGACCCCACAGAGCCCTGAGCTCCACGGGAATGACCCCACAGAGCCCAGAGCCGTGGGGAATGACCCCACAGCTCCAGGGGAATTGACCCCATAGAGCCCAGAGCAGCAGAAAAACGACCCCACAGAGCCCAGAGGAACGACCCCACAGACCCCATAGCTCTGGAGAATGATCCCACAGAGCCCTGAGCTCCACGGGAATGACCCCACAGCCCTGGGGGAGCAACCCCACAGAGCCCACAGCTCTGGAGAATGATCCCACAGAGCCCTGAGCTCCAGGGGAATTGACCCCACAGAGCCCAGAGCTCCACGGGAATGACCCCACAGAGCCCACAGCCCTGGGGGAGCAACCCCACAGAGCCCAGAGCTCCACGGGAATGACCCCACAGACCCCATAGCTCTGGACAATGACCCCACAGAGCCCACAGCTCTGGAGAATGACCCCACAGAGCCCAGGGGAACAGTCCCACAGAGCCCAGAGCTCTGGAGAATGACCCCACAGTGCCCAGAGCTCCGTGTCCTGCTCACAGGGGTCCCCACAGAGCTCCCCAGGGGCTGCAAAGCCACAGGAATATTCCTGGCCATCCTCTGCTCCAGCAGCCCTCCTGCTGATTGGGTTACACCTGATGCTTTTCTTAGCAATTCCAGAGGCAGGGAACGTGCTGGCACACGGTGCCAAGGCAGGGAGGGCTGGAAGTGACCAGGGCCTGGGCTCGGGGACCCTGGGCACAGCCACCAAGTGCCCGGGATCACGGTGGCCCCGGGCGTGAGGACACAGGGATGCAGCAGCCAGCCCCGGGATCACAGAATCCTGGGATGGTTCCCTTGGAAGGGACTTCAAAGCTCATCCAGCTCCACTCCCTGCACCTTCCAGGAGCCCAGGTGACTCCACCCCGGCCCTGGACACTTCCAGGAATGGGGCAGGGACAGTCCCCAGTGTCCCAGGGCAGGATTCCTTCCCGCCTATCCCTGCCCTGGGAATCCACTCCCTGTGTGCTGTCACCGCAGGGACACCTGGCTGCGGTGACCCCTGTCCCCAGCACCCACACAACACCCCACAGCTCCCTCAGAACTCGGGCTGGAGGCTCCAGGTGCCAAATCCCAGCCCTGGAGCAGCCGGGCTGGCACCACCCATGGTGCCACCAGCCACCCGCGGTGCCACCAGCCAGGGGAAAAGCTCCTTCCTCCCCAGGCTTTTTGGCCCTGGAGCTTTGATCAGATTCTATTTAGCCGCAGCTCCATTAAAGATTTATCCCTGCAGCTCCAGCCGTGGGGTTTGGGGCTGCACTGAGCTCTGCCCTGGCAGCTTCTAGAACAAAGCCCAGCCACCCCCGAGGGCTGCCAGCAGCAGCTTCTCCGGGCTGCATTTTGGGGGAGAAGCAGCCTGCAGCTGACTGCACAGGGCAGGAAGGAGCTGGGTTTTCCCCTGACCAAGGCCACACGTGACACATTCCACCCCGAAATTCCCAACTTCCCGGCAGGACGTGAAGCCAAACTCTCTGCTCCACACAGGACAATCACAGAGCTCCCACGTGGCAAGCAGGGAGATATTGGATGTCCCCAAATGTCATGTTTATGACCGTGAGGTTTCCTGTGAACACGAGGCTTTAAGTGTTTGCTCACTTCCCCTTTTCCCAGCCCCTGGCACAGCCAAACTCCAGTTGTCCCCGTGTAAAACTCGAGGGAAAAGGGATCCTCTGGAAGGCCAGGAGGAGGGGAAGGAGAGAGGGCTCCCTGCCTGACACCTTCCCCTTCACAGGGCTCATTCATCCCCTCGCCCAGAGCTGCTCCTGCCAAGGAAAAACCTCCATTCCCACCGTGGGTTGCCATGGCAATCCCAGCTCTGCATCCCTCCTTCCCACTGCCCTGCATCCTCCCCGGCCCAGGGCGGATCGAACACCCGGGACAGGCTCCCAAACACCCCTGGGAGCCAATCCTGCTCGTTAGAAAAAACATAAAAAGGGCCAAGGAGTCAGGAGGAGCTGAAATCCCAACTAATCCCCCCTCGCTCCGTGCCCCTGCCAAGAGGCAGCTCCGGCTCCTGCCGGCGTGGGGTTTCAGAGAAAACATCTGCAGCGGTGATAAATCACCACCAGGGCCCCTTGGCCCCCGCCTGAGCCTCCTGTCACCTGCTCTTAAAATGGCCAGAGCCACCAGCAGCATCTGAAGCACTCGGGGACACGGGGAGCTGCTCCTGGCACGGGCTGGGAGCTGGGATAGGGATCGGTGTTAATCAGCTGGGGCTGCCTCTGCCTCTGCCCCTGAGCTCCCTGAGCTCCCCTCTCCACAGCTGCACGGGCCAGAGGGGACTGAAAAACAACCCCTGGGATGGGAGAGGCAGAGCAGCCCCAAAACTGACCCAAAATCCAGGAGGGGAGAGCTCCAGGCCAGAGGGGATTGAAAAATAACCCCCGGGATGTGTCAGGGATGGGAGAGGCAGAGTAACTCCAAAACTGACCCAAAATCCAGAAATGCAGAGCTCCAGGCCAGAGGGGATTGAAAAATAACCCTCAGGATGTGTCAGGGATGGGAGAGGCAGAGCAGCCCCAAAACTGACCCAAAATCCAGAAACGCAGAGCTCCAGATCAGAGGGGATTAAAAAATAACCCCCAGGATGTGTCAGGGGTGGGAGAGGCAGAGCAGCCCCAAAACTGACCCAAAAATCCAGGAGGGGAGAGCTCCAGGCCAGAGGGGATTGAAAAACAACCCCTGGAATGTGTCAGGGATGGGGAGAGGCAGAGCAGCCCCAAAACTGACCCAAAAATTTGGGAGTGTAGAGCTCCAGGCTGGATGCAGGGTGTGTGAAGAGGGCTCTGGATTTTGTGCCAGTTTTGTGAATTTGGCTCCTTGGGCCACATTGTCCCGGGTTTGGATGGTGTGAGGCCACAGGGATCTCCCAGTGTCCCCCCCCCGTGGCACAGGACAGGCCACAGACCCCTCCTGGGCTCCCTGCAGGAACCGGCCCCACAGGCATTGCCCAGCATCCCAAAACAGCCTGCAGGGGACATCCCTCCCCAAAAAACACCCCAAACAACAACCCCAAACCGGCAGAGAACACCCCCAAAACACTCTGCACAGGACACACCAAAATAACCCAAACAGCAACATCAAACCAGCAGAGAACACCCCAAAAAGCCCTGCACAGGACACACCAAAAAAAACCCCAAACAACAACCCCAAACCGATAGAGAACACCCCCCAAAAAAACCCCTGCACAGGACACACCAAAAAACCCAAATAGCAATGTCAAACCAGCAGAGAACACCCCAAAAAACTGCACAGGACACATCAAAGAACCCCCAAATAGCAACATCCCAAAACACCCTGCACAGGACACCCCAAAAAAACCCCAAATAGCCATGTCAAACCAGCAGAGAATACCCAAAAAAAAAACCTGCACAGGACACACCAAAAAAACCCAAACAGCAACATCAAACCAGCAGAGAACACCCCAAAAAACTCTGCACAGGACACACCAAAAAAACCCAAATAGCAATGTCAAACCAGCAGAGAACACCCCAAAAAACCCTGCACAGGACACACCAAAAAAACCCAAATAGCAATGTCAAACCAGCAGAGAACACCCCAAAAAACCCAAACAGGACACACCAAAATAACCCAAACAGCAACATCAAACCAGCAGAGAACACCCCAAAAAACCCAAACAGGACACACCAAAAAAACCCAAACAGCAACATCAAAACCGGCAGAGAACACCCCAAAAAACCCTGCACAGGACACACCAAAGAACCCCCAAATAGCAACATCCCAAAACACCCTGCACAGGACACTCCCAAAAAACCCAAACAGGACACCCCAAAAAAACCCCAAATAGCAATGTCAAACCAGCAGAGAACACCCCAAAAAACCCTGCACAGGACACACCAAAATAACCCAAACAGCAACATCAAACCAGCAGAGAACACCCAAAAAAAACTCTGCACAGGAGGAGGAACACCAGGGTTACCACAGCCCTGCACAGAGAGCCCAAAATCCCACCCTGTGCCTCAGAGCATCATCCCAAATGCTCCTGGAGCTGTGGAGCCTTGGGAAGGTGATAATTCCCTGGGAAAGAACAATCCCGGCAGCCCTAAACCCCTGCCAACGGGGCTGCAGGACACCAGCAGCACCCCACAGCTCCCCAAGCCCCAAATTCCTCCTCCTCCTCCTCTCCAGAGCACTGCTCCCTCCAGGCACAACCCACAGCAGGACTGACCCCAAAGGCTCTGACCCCAAATGCTCTGCACCCCAAAGGCTCTGCACCCCAAAGGCTCTGCACCCCACAGCAGGAGTGACCCCAAAGGCTCTGCACCCCACAACAGGGAGTGACCCCAAAGGCTCTGACCCCAAAGGCTCTGACCCCAGAACCCCCTCCAGACACTCCCATTTCCCCCCCAAACCTCCTTCCCCCAGCCGAGGAGGAGGAAGAGGGAGGAGGAAGAGGAGGAGGAGGAAGAGGAGGAGGAGGAAGAGGAGGAGGAAGAAGAGGAGGAGGAGGAAGAGGAGGAGGAGGAAGAGGAGGAGGAGGAAGAGGAGGAGGAGGAAGAGGAGGAGGAGGAAGAGGAGGAGGAGGAAGAGGAGGAGGAGGAAGAGGAGGAGGAGGAAGAAGAGGAGGAGGAGGAAGAGCAGACCACACCGAGGCGTGAAGCAGCAGCAGCAGCAGCAGCATTTGTTGAAACGCAGGATATTGTCTCTTGAAGCACATGAAAATCAGGCCCTTGAGCGGCGCGGTTCTCACTCGGGCGCACAATTAGGGCCACTTCGAGCTGTCTGCCGCTATTTCAAGAGCCCTCGGCAGCGGGCTGTCAATGGCATGTTGAAAGCTATTTGCGGCTGCTATCGTTATTAGCAAAGTGGAGAGGCTGCCTTGATGAGGATTCAATTCCGGGCGGGGCTGCGCAGGGGCAGGGCACAACCCCTCATTAGGGAATTAGCACCAGCCAGGGGCTAAAGCCGGCGGAGAATCCTCCTCCCCCCCCAAAAAAAAACCACCTCAGCCCCCTAAAAAATAAAAAAATCTCAAATTTATTGCCAACTGCGGCCAGGGGAAAGAGAATCCCCCTGTGCCCGGGGAGCGCGGAGAGCACAGCTCGCCAATTACCCGCCTCCTGGAGTATTTAGCAGGTTATTACCTGGCGCTCCTCGCTAACGAGCACCGCCGAAAGGATGCTGTGTGCCCGGGAATATTCTAGAAACTCACACATACACATTAAAAAAAAAAAAAAAAAAAGCTGCCTCTTTTCTTTGGAAGAATCGGGGTGTTTAGGTTAATGCCGGGCTTTGGGGAGGAGGACAAGAAGAGTTTCTGCGGAGGGTTTTTAGCCAGGAGAAGAAACCCAAAAGGGTTCTGTCCTCCCTCCCGAGGTGTCCCCTATGGAAACGAAAAAACCCTAAAAAAAAAAAAATAAAGAGTTTTCCTCTGGGGATGGTTCTTGCCCTCGGCGATTATCCACGGGGATCTGCACAGAAACAATGCGAGGCCCGGGGGGGGAGAGGAGGAAGAGGAGTTTCTTTTGGAAAAAAAAATAAAATAAAAATCAATTAACCCGAACATTAAAAAAAAAAAAAAAAAAAAAAAAAAAAAAAAAAAAAAAAAAAGGAAAAAAAAAAGGAAAAAAAAAAGAAGTTTTGTCGGGGTTTCAAAGGAAATCTCCTGATTGGGGGCGGGTTTAGGAAAGCCGAGGCCGGGGAAGGAGTTCAGCAGGAGGACTGATGTAAGGAACGACTCACTGCAGCCGACTGGGGAATCACTTCCTAAATATTTCCTTGCATATGGACTTGTTTATCAAACTCCCTTGTTGGTTTGTTTTTTTGTTTTTTTTTTCTTGCCCTAACGAGAAACAAAACGAGAAGAAAGGAGAGAGGGAAGGGGGGGAAAAAGCACTAAAAAAAACCCCCACCAAAGCCAAAAAAAACCCCAAAAACCAACCCCAAAAAACCCCCAACCCCACACAGCAGCCACATATGCACACACTTAATATTCAGCGTGGAAGAGATAATCTGTTATATAAAGCCCACAGACAGACAATCCCCTTTTTTTTTTTTTTGCTTTAAAGATGGAAGTATCCATCAATGTTTGTCTGGAGCAGATGTAATCACCAGCAGTCAAAGTCTGGAGGGCAGGACACCGCATGAATAATTCAAGCACTTCAGTCGACTTGATTGTGTGCAGATAAACACAAGTCAACCGCTAAACAGGTCAGCTGATAAAACTTGTTTGTTCAGGACCAGCCACCCTCAGCCAGATGCCGGCAGGACCACGGCTGCAATTAGCGGGATGCCTGCCGGGGAGGGGGGACGATGCTGAGCCACGGATGCCTTTTCAGGGCATCGCCTGGGCCCCGAAGAGAAAGGGAAAAATCAAAAAAAAATCAAAATTAAAAATAATAATATAAAAAGAAGGGATTTTCTTTTCCCCGGGCGCTGCCTGAGGTCCGGTGTTCCCCCAGATCGTCCCGGGTTTTGCCTGGAAGGTGCTTTGTTTGCTGCTGGTAATTAAAGGAGGAGGAGGAAGCGCCAGGTTTGATGGTTTTTGGGTTTTTTTTTTTTGGCCCACTGAGTTTTCTCCTCTGGGAGCGGGGACACGCAGCAGATGTCACCGGGAAAGGGACCGGGGGGAAAAGGGGACAGCCCGGGGGAAAAAGGGACAGCCCGGGGGAAAAAGGGACAGCCCGGGGGAAAAAGGGACAGCCCGGGGGAAAAAGGGACAGCCCGGGGGAAAAAGGGACAGCCCGGGGGAAAAAGGGGACAGCCCGGGGGAAAAAGGGGACAGCCCGGGGGAAAAAGGGGACAGCCCGGGGGAAAAAGGGACAGTCCAGGACGCTGCTGCAATGGCTCTCTGAGCTCCTGGCACAGGTCAGGCAGGGAATGACCAGAACTGGAAATTCTGAGCCCCCTGAGGGCACGGGGAGGACGGGGCTGCTCCAGCCACGCTCACAAACCTCGGGACACGCCGGGAAAACACTCGGAATTGTCTTGGGAACAGCAGCTCCCGGCGAGGGAATGAATTCAAATTCCTGGGTGTCATCCCAGTGCCTCCCAAACTGATCAAAATTCCTGGGTGTCACCTCAGCATCTCCCAAACTGATCAAAATTCCTGGGTGTCACCTCAGCATCTCCCAAACCAATCGAAATTCCTGAGGTGTCATCCCAGCATCTCCCGAATCAACCCGAATTCCCGAGCAGGGGAATCAACTTGTCATCCCAGCAAGGGAATGAACTCAGATCCCCGGGCCACCATCCCAGCAGCTTCAGCAAGGGAATGAACCCAAACTCCTGGGTGTCATCCCAGCATCTCCCAAACCGATCAAAATTCCTGGGTGTCCTCCCAGCATCTCCCAAATCAACCCCACATCCCGGGGTGTCATCCCAGCATCTCCCAGCACCAAGCAGAGCTGTCCAACACCCAGGCAGCAGCCAGGTAGGATGAGGGTGGGCAAGGGGAGACCCTCTGCCCCAAAAGCCTGGGCTGGGGTCACCCCAGAGTCCCTCCAGGACATCCCAGAGTCCCTCCAGGTCACCCCACAGTCCCCTCTAGTCCTCTCCAGGTCACTCCAGTCCCCTCTGGGTCACCCCAGAGTCCCTCCAGGTCACCCCACAGTCTGTCCAGGTCACCCCAGGTCACCCCAGTCCCCTCCAGGTCACCCCAGGGACCCCCAGTCCCCTCCAGGTCACACCACAGTCCCCTCCAGGTCACCCCAGGTCATCCCAGAACCCCTCCAGGTCACCCCAGGGACCCCCAGTCCCCTCCAGGTCACCTCACTGTCTCCAGGTCACCCCACAGTCCCCTCTGGGTCACTCCAGGTCACCCCAGAGCCCCTCCAGTTCACCCCAGTCCCCGCTCAGGTGACCACAGGCTCCGTGTCCCTCCGGCCACACCAAGCCTGTCCCCTCCTGGCCGGGGGCTGCCCCGGGCCTCCCCCCGAGCCCCCGATGTCGGGTGGCTCCCGAGAGCCCCGGCCGTGCCCCGAGCCCCACGGGGCAGGGGACAGCGGGGACACAGGGATCTACACACAACTGAGCACCGAGAGATTTACACACAACCGAGGACGGAGAGTTTCTACACAACCGAGGACGGGGAGTTTCTACAGAAGTGAGGACTAAGCAGGAATTATTTCCGCTGCCCCGTGACTCGGGCGCAGAAAGGGAAGGAGGAGGAGAGAGGCGCGTTCAGAGACGCTGCTTTGCATCTCCTCGGAGCCTCCCTGGGAGCGGGAGGTGCCGCTATTAAAGCCCAACCTCTCCGCAGCTCAATGGGGCTGATTTTTGCGAGCAAAGTTGATGTCAACTTCTATCTGCTTTAAGTTCTTAATTAGAACTCCTTCTAAAACCAGTAAGCAGCAGCAGCACAAATAATCGGGTCTAATCTCAATAATAACTTTATTCCTTTAAGTTTTACCATCATGTGCGCAGCCTTTAGGCTCTTTACCGATAATCTTATCAAGGTAGCACACCACATTCTGCTGGGGCCTTCTCTAGTTTTTTTTTTTTTTTCCCTCCAGGCAAGTTTACACATTAGAGGAGACTGGAAGGGAGGGGAAAAAGAAAAAAACAAAAAAAAAAACAAACCCCAACAAACCAAACCAAAAAAAAAAACAAAACCAACAACCAACCAAAACCCCAAGCAGCCCCAAACATTGCTTCACTTCCCAGATGCAAAGACAACTCGGTTGACATTGAGCAACCCACGGCGAGGTGCGGAGATAATTCCCGGCTCGGTCTCACGCTCCGGCAGGGCCGGGGGCAGGGGGTGACCTTACCACAGCCCTGCTGCAGCCCACACCGCGAGCACAGCCCCGGCCGCCGTCTGCCAAGCCTTGGGAAAGGCGCTAGTCCAAGGCATCGAGCTCCCAGGGCCAGCCCCTTCTCACCCATTCGCAATAAACGCTCTGCTTTTAAACCTCCCAAATTGCTGGTGGGTATCGATAAAAGATCCCCGGTCAGTGCCATCAACCTGCGGCCGCCGCCGGGCCACGGGAGCGCACCGGGAGCTCACCTGGAGCCCCACCGGGAGCTCACCCGGAGCTCACCCGGAGCCCACCTGGAGCCCACCTGGAGCTCACCCGGAGCTCACCCGGAGCCCCACCTGGAGCTCACCCGGAGCCCCACCTGGAGCTCACCCGGAGCCCACCCGGAGCTCACCTGGAGCCCACCCGGAGCCCCACCGGGAGCCCACCCGGAGCCCCACCGGAGTTCACCTGGACCCACCGGGAGCTCACCTGGAGCCTCACCAGGAGCCCACCCGGAGCTCACCTGGAGCCCACCAGAAGCTCACCTGGAGCCCCACCAGAAGCTCACCTGGAGCCCCGGCCCTGCCCACGGCGCTCGTTCCCTACTCAGTGCAATCGGGGCCGGTTTTAACTCGGGTGGAGGGGGGAAAAAAAAGGCGACGGGAGGAGATCAATCAACCACAATTCCTTCCCCCCCACCTTCCTTCGGAATTACTCACCTGTTTGTGCATTTCGATATTCAAACCGTACGACATTTCGTAGTACTGGGGACGGCGGGAGGAGGAGGGGGGGAGGAAAAAAAAAATAGAAATAAATTCAATTAAACGCGAGAGCCAAGGAGAATTTGAATTCAATTCGCAGAAGGTATTTGCATAAGGTCATTACCAAAAAGCATCCTGGGCAAAAACTGGGCTCAAAGCACCGGGTAGCCAAGGAAATTACACCTTATAATAAGCAGATGTTTATGGGTTTAACTGGCAGGCACTTAACGAGGGGACACTCCTTTTGACTCCTGTTTTCTCCTCCTAAGCTACTTAGAAAAACAAAGAGGCGCAGAGCTCTGGGTGACAGGCGTCTGCTCAGCCCTGGCAGAACAGGTACAGCCCCGGAGTCTGGCCAAAAATCCAGCTTCTCACCGCGGGGGGGGATTTGTTCTCCCCTCCCCGAGGGCCCAGGGGAGCTGCCGGGAACCCCGGGAGAGAAAAAGGGGGTGCTGAGTCCTGCCAACCCCATGGGACCCCCCCAAAGAGCCCACCACGCCAATTCCGCTTTAAAAAGAGCGTTTTGGAGGTAACAAAAGTGCTCATTTCCCCGGGGAAGGATGAGCTGGGGATTGCTCAAGGGGGTGAAAAGGGGGAGACCCCTCCCAGTAACACCGGGGACCCCCACCCTGAGCTGGGGGTGTCCTCTCTATACCCCCCCAGGACCCCCCCGCGGCCGCAGGAGGGCTCCAAAGGGGTTAACAGGAAACTTGGGATCGCGCTTGCAGCCGCCGAGCGCCCGGCCCCGCCGCCCCCCCGGCCCGGGGGTCCCCGCCTGGCACTGCCCGCCACCGGGGGGGGGGTCCCCCGCCTGTCCCCGTCCCCTCTCCCCGCCCCGTTCGCAGCCTCGCAGCTAATGACATTCACAGGGTTGATCCGAAATCTGATTAAAGTCTCTCACCATAACGTAATGGCGCTGCATTTCGGTCTTCTCGTTCGCCAGCTTGTCATATTCCACTTTGAGGCTGTGGAGAGGCGGGGAGAGCGCACGGTGAGACCCCGCCGGAGCCGGGGGAGCGGCCGGGGGGGTCCCTGCCGGGCTCACCTGTGGTACTGCGCCTGCAGGAACTGGAACTCGTCCTTGATCCGGTCGCAGGACTCGGCCACGGTGAATTTGAAGCCCGGTTGGCCCGGCTGGTGCGGAGCCTGCGGGAAGCGGCCGCGGGGGTTACCGGGGGGGCACCGGGGCCGGCGGGAGGGGAGGCACCGGGAGCCAGCGGAGGGAACGGAGCGCCTTCAGGGGGCTGGGGAAGGGGGTACCGGGACTCACCGGGTGCCGGCCCTGGGGGTACATGGCCGGGCTGGGGCGCGGTCACTGGAAGCAGCCGCGCCGAGCCTCGCTACGGCGATCGCGACGTGCGGAGCTGCCGCTGCTGCCCGCCGGCCTCGGAGCGCTCCCGGAGAGGCCGAGAACTGAACAAAGGGACGAGAGGAAAGTCCGTGCGGGGGGCGGAGGAAGGAGGGCCGAGGGGGTTGGGGGGTTGGCGGGGGAGCGGGCCCGGCCGGTTGTTTTCCCCCCCCCACCCCCGGCACATTCCCCCTCCTTTTCTCTTCTTCTTCTTCTCCTTCTTCTTCTTCTTCTCCCCCACCTCGGCCCCGCAACCGCCGGGGAGGCGCCCCGGAGCCGAGCCCAGCCCCGCAGCGCCGGGGCCAGGTGCCGACCCCCCCGGCCGCCGAGCTCGGCGGGCCTCCGCTTCCTCAGCACCCCCCCTTCTCCTCCTTCCGGCACTCGCTGGCGGAAAATAAAAAAAAAAAAATCACCACCAACCAACCCCCCCTCCACGAAAAAAATTAAAAAGCAAAAAAAAAAAAAAAATAGATCAAAAAGCCACAGCGACGGCGACAACAACAACAACAACGCGGCGGCGGGAGGAGGGTCCCGCGGTATTCCTGCGGCCGGGAGAAGGGGAAGCAAAGCCAGGAACTAACGCCGGAGCACGACGGCCATGGAGGAGAGGAGGAGGGGGAGGAAGGCCGTACACATCCGACTTCCCGGGCGCCGCGGACATGCGAGGTGCGGAGCGGGTCCCCCCGCCCGGGGGCGGCCGTTCAGCTGCGTCCAGCCGGGATCGCCGTAACTCCGGGAGCCATCGCGGAGCGGGCGCGGAGCGGGGCAGCGGCGCCCGAGCACGCGGTGCCGCCACAGCGCCCGGGCGGAGCGGGGCGGCGGGCGGGGGACAAAACCCGGGCGGCCTCTCCGCCGCCGCCCAATGGCAGCGCGCCGCGCCCACGTGGGGCCGCCGGCGGAGGGCGCCGATTGGAGCGCGCCGGCGGGACGTCACAATGGCAGCTTGTGTCTGATGGAGGGGCGGCCGCCGGCCACGCCCACCCCCCGGGGCCCCGCCCCGCCGAGGCTCCGCCCCGCCCCGCGCCCCCCGGCCCGGCCGTGACTCGGGCCCGGCGCTGCCGTAACCCCGTTCGGCGGCCCGGTTCGGGCTGTAAAACAAACACGGCCGCTTTGTCACCGTGACGCCTCGGCTGCGCTGGCCGCCGAGACCGAGAAAAGAGCTCGGTGCCAGCCGCCCGCACCGGCGGCAAGGCCGCCTCGCCTCCCCCGGCGGCCGCGCGGCCCCTTTGATGTGTGGTGAGGGCCGCGCTGCTCCCCCTCCCCGCCTCCCCTCACGCCTGAGGGGCTTTAACGAGGAACACGGGTAATGGCGTTAACGTCAGACCCTCCCGCCGCGCCCGGGGGACACCGGGCTGCGCTCCTCCCGCGGGGACACTCCGCGCCCGCCGCAGCGCAGCGGGAGCCGCCGCGGTCCCGGGGGCCGGAGGGAGCGGGCCCGGAGCAGCCGCGGCCCCACGGACGGGCCGGGCCCAGCGCAGCGCAGCGCACAAAATGGCCGCTGGCCCGCGCGTCAGACGGAGCCTCCGCCCCACGTGGGGCCGCGCGCCGCTCACCGCCTCTCCGCCAATCACTTCGCGGAGCGGGCCGCCGCTCCCATGCTATTGGCGGGGAGGAGCGGCGCTGTCAATCAAAGCCACGCGGGGCCGCCGGCGCGCAGCCCCCGCCCGCCCGCCATGGCGGCGTAATTAGCCCGGGCCGGCGCTTCCTCCAGCTCAAACAATCTGTCACCGCCGAGCCGGGCGGGCCGCGGCACCGCCGCGATCTCTGCGGCAACGCCGCGCCTCGCCGCTCGCTCGACAAGAATGAAGCGCCGCCGCTTAGATAATAAACGGTTGGGCAAAGCGCCCCGAACCGCCGCCCCGTTCTCCCGTTCCCCGGTGGTGGGGGTGCGGGCGCCCCGCTGAACCCACCCCGGGGTGCGGGATGGGGGTGCCCCGGTCTCCCCCCGCTCCCCCCCCCGCCCGCCGCTAATTGGGCGCGTTCCGGTTGTTGACGTGACGAGCGCTGTCAGCGCCCGGCGCTGCTCATTGGCTGCCGCCGCCCCGCCACGCCCCTGCCCCACGTGGGGCGCGGCCGGAGCGCCGCAAAACGCGGTGCGGATGTAACGCGGAGCGGAGTCACCGCGGGGCCGCTGCCCCCGCGCCCCGCCCGCCTCTTCCGCCATTCCCAGCTCTGCCAAATTCCCTCCTTCTGCCGCTTTTCGAGGGTTTTTTTGGCTTTTCCTCCATCGAGGCAGCAGCTGTTTGTGAATCCCCTGCACTGCACGGGGTACGGCAGGGTGAAGCTGGGGGATCCATTGGGGTATCCACAGGAGCACCCGTCGGAATGGACATTGGGTGGCCCATCGAGGTGTCCACTGGGGCATCCACACCTCGGGATATTCATTGGAGCAGCCGTTGGGATCCTGATGGACATTGGGTGTTCACTGGGGTGTCCATTACAATGGACATTGGGCTGTCCATTGGGGTGTCCGTCCTGATGGACATCGGGAGCCCACAGGTGGTGCCCATTGGTGTGTCCATCCCTTGGGGCATCCACAGGGTACACCTCAGGGTGGACATTGGGTGTCCAGTGGGTTGGCTGTTGAGATGGATGTTGGGCGCCCATTGGAGTGTCCATCAGGATGGACACCGGGTGCCCCATTGGGTGCCCATTGGGGTGTCCATTGGGATGGACATTGTGTGCCTACAGAGGTGCCCATTGGGTGTCCATTGGGGCATCCATCAGGATGGACATTGGGTGCCCATCGAGGTGTCCACTGGGGCATCCATACCTTGGGATATTCCTTGGAGCATCCATCATGATGGACACTGGGTGCCCCATTGGGTGCCCATTGGGGTGTCCATCGGGATGTCCCCTGGCGTTCCCCAGGGTGTCCATCGAGTGACCCCCATGGCGGTGCCCATGAGGGAGCGAGGCCCCCGGCAGGCAGACCCTGGGGGATGGGACAAGGTGGGAGCACAGCTCTCCCAAACACTCGGAGCAGGAGCAGCTCCCGGAGCCGCTGGTGCCGGAGAAACAACAGAAAATCAACGGCGAGGAAGGAGCCTGGAAATGTTCCTGGTGGAGCTGGTCCTTGTCCCTCCTGCGGGCTGTCCTCTGCTGTGAGGGAACGTGGGCAGAGCTCCCGGTGTCACTAAGTGCCACCGCTCCCAGGAGACCCTGGAGCAGGGGGAATCCGGGAATCCTCCTCCCGTGGGGAGGGAACGGGACACGCCGCCCTTCCCGGGCACTCTGCCCTCCTCCCCAGCTCATCCCGGCCTCATTCCCCGCAGGAAAGGGGGGATTGTCCCCCTCCGCCCCCCCGGTGAGACCCTCACTGGATCCCAGCATCAGAGGGACGTGGAGCTGCTGGAGCAGTTCCAGAGGAGGCCCCAGAGCTGCTCCCAGGGCTGGGATTCCTCTGGAGCCCCTCTGGGAGCGCTGGGAATGTTCACCTGGAGAGGAGGAGGATCCAGGGAACCCTCAGAGCTCCTTCCAGGGGCTCCAGGAGAGCTGCAGAGGGGCTGGGGACAAGGGACAGGACACGGAATGGCTGGGAAAGTGGAACTCGGTGGGATGTCGGGAAGGAATCCCTCCCTGTGAGGGTGCTGAGGGATCTTCCAGGGAAGCCGGGGCTGCCCCTGCAATGTCCGAGGCCACGCTGGAACCTGGGGCAGCGGGAGGTGACCCTGCCACGGAAGGGGTGACACCGGAGGAGCTCTGAGGTCCCTTCCCACCCCCGCCAGGGTTCAAGGGTCCTGTCCAGTCCTCGCCCCGCTCCCACTGAGCTGGAAAACGTGGAACAGGGGATGATTCCCGTGGTGGGGCCCCGCCAGAGTCTCCATCCCGGGGGCTTTCCAGGGCCCGGCTCAGGGGACGTGAGGCCAAACCGGAGAGGAACAGAAAGCGGCGATTTTACACTGAAAATTCACTTTATTGCTCAAAATAGAAGCCATTAGCCGGGCTGCGCCCCTCCCCCACTCCCGCGGTACTTATGGACAAATTCTGATTTTTACTTAATGGTTTCCCTGAAAAGGTTGTAATTTTCTTCCCATTGCCGCCGAGGCGCAGCTCCAGCGCCGTTGTGGGGAGCTCCAGCGGCCGAGGGTGCCTCTCCTTAATTGATATTCCTCACGCCGGGACTGCGCCGGGAGAGGAGATGTTTCACTTTAGCTTATTAAAACTCACCTGGTTTGGAGAAAAAAAAAAAAAAAAAAAAGAAGAAGAAAAAGGAATCAAAAGAACGATTAGGGGTGAAAGGAAACGTTCTGGTTCATATTGATTTAAGGTCCGCTTAAATTGATATTTGCACGTCCCAATTAGAAACCCGAGATCTTTTCCCAGAACTGATTTTTTTTATTTTTTTCTCCTTTTTTTCCGAGTTGGGTTTTCTTCTTCTGGAGGATCTTGGGGAAAAGCTCAGTGGGAGAAGCTGCTGTCCCCTCTGCCAGCTGGCCACCCGTGGGGACATCCGCGGGGACATCAGTGGGGACATCAATGGGGACATCATTGGGGACATCGGTGGGGACATCAGTGGGGACATCAGTGGGGACATCAGTGGGGACATCATTGGGGACATCACTGGGGACATCATTGGGGACATCAGTGAGGACATCATTGGGGACATCGGTGGGGACATCAGTGAAGACATCACTGGGGACATCAGTGGGGACATCTGTGAGGACACCGTGTCCATCCTCTCCACGAGGCTGGGGACACTTCCAGGTGAGGATGATGATGATGATGGCTTTGAGGACATCCAGTGACACTCCGTGTCACCGTTACAGCTCCCCCTGGGACCGTGGGAGGATTGAGATTTTTGGGGACGATGTGGTGACACCTCTCCCGGAATGTCACAGCTCCAAGGGTGGCTTTGCCCCGTTCCTGTGAGGTGGCACGGCCGGGAAATGAAGCTGGAGATGTCCCCTCCCCACATCCGGGAAAACCCTCGGGATTGCTCAGCCGCTGGGGTGTTGTGACACTCGGTGACACCGTCCTGTCCCCAGCGGCCTTTCGGGGAAACCGCCGGCGCTGCCCTTCCCCTTCCCCTTCCCCTTCCCTCTGTCCCCATCCTCCACGGCCCCTCCCTGTCACTGCCACCCCCCTGACCCCGGTGACACCTCGGGGGTGTCCAGAGCCCCCCCAAAGCCCCACGAGGGACACAAGAGAGGGACAATCCCTGAGGATGAGGACAGGGACTTCTGGAAGGGTCTGAGCATCCTCACGGCCTCCTGCGGGACAGGGCTGGGGACATCCCAGGAGGGTGACAGGAGCCCAGGAGGGTGACAGGACACCCCAGGAGTGTGACAGGACACCCCAGGAGGGTGACAGGACACCCCAGGAGGGTGAGAGGACACCCTAGGAGGGTGAGAGGACACCCTAGGAGGGTGACAGGACACCCCAGGATGGTGACAGGACACCCCAGGAGGGTGACAGGACACCCCAGGAGGGTGACAGGATACCCCAGGAGGGTGAGAGGACACCCCAGGAGAGTGACAGGACACCCCAGGAGGGTGACAGGGCACCCCAGGATGGTGACAGGACACCCCATGAGGATGAGAGGACACCCCAGGAAGGTGACGGGACACCCCAGGAGGGTGACGGGATACCCCAGGAGGGTGACAGGACACCCCAGGAGGGTGACAGGACACCACAGGAAGGTGACAGGACACCCCAGGATGGTGAGAGGACACCCCGGGAGGGTGACAGGATACCCCAGGAGGGTGACAGGACACCCCAGGAAGGTGACGGGATACCCCAGGAGGGTGACAGGACACCCCAGGAGGGTGACAGGGCACCCCAGGAGGGTGACAGGGCACCCCAGGAGAGTGACAGGACACCCCAGGAGGGTGACAGGGCACCCCAGGAGGGTGACAGGACACCCCAAATGTCCCCCCATCTCCAGGGGGGCTGCAGCTCCCTCGGGGAGAGGCGGATTTGCTGCCAGAGGGGCCAGGGGTGATTCCAGCTCCACACACACACACACACACACACGTGTGCTCACACAGCCCCACGTGTGTCCCTTGTGTCGCCTTCCCCGGGCCCGGCTCAGCGCGGCGTGACAGGAGCCGCCCCAGAGGTGACATTATCGCGGCCGAGGCGGTGCCAGCCGCGGTCAGCGGTGTGTGTTGACACTGCAGGTGACATTCTGTGCCCTCGGCCTGCCCCGTCCCCTGCAGCTTCCACCTTTGTGTAAACAAGGGTTTGGGGTTTTTGGGAGAGGCGGCACTGAGCGAGGGTTTTTGGGCTTTGTCTGCCCCGGGCTCAGAGGTTTTCCACCCCCCTGGGGAGAGAGGCTCCAACCCTGAGCCCCTTTGGGCGGGGGGCAGGAGCCTGAGCCCCGGGACCCCCCAAAGCCCCCCGAGCGCCCCGCGGGCTCCCGCCATCAAAACCAGCACTGGGGTGCCCTGTGTCCCTGGGCTGGGGATTGGGGGGTGAGGAGCTCCTGGGTGCTCCTGGGTGCTCCTGGGTGCTCCTGGGTGCTCCTGGGTGATCCTGGGTGATCCTGAGTGCTCCTGGGTGCTCCTGGGTGCTCGTGGGTGCTCGTGGGTGCTCCTGGGTGCTCCTGGGTGATCCTGGGTGCTCCTGGGTGCTCCTGGGTGCTCGTGGGTGCTCCTGGGTGCTCCTGGGTGCTCCTGGGTGCTCCTGGGTGATCCTGGGTGCTCCTGAGTGCTCCTGGGTGCTCCTGAGTGCTCCTGGGTGATCCTGAGTGCTCCTGGGTGCTCCTGAGTGATCCTGGGTGTTCCTGGGTGTTCCTGAGTGATCCTGGGTGATCCTGAGTGATCCTGGGTGCTCCTGGGTGCTCCTGGGTGGTCCTGGGTGCTCCTGGATGTTCTTAGGTTCTCCTGGATGCTCCTTGGGTGTTCCTGGATAGTTCTGGCTGCTCCCAGGTGCTCCTGGATGCTCCTGGATGCCCCAGGGTGTTTCTGGATGCTCCTGGATGCTCCTGGATGTTCCCAGGTGATCCTGGATGTTCCTGGGTGATCCTGGGTGTTCCTGGGTTCTCCAGGATTCTCTTGGGTGCTTCTGGAGGTTCCTGGGTGCTCCTGGGTGCTCCTTGTAGACTCCTGGATGCTCCTGAATCCTCCTGGGTGCTCCTGGATCCTCCTGGAGGCTCCTGAGTGCTCCTGAATCCTTCTGGGTGCTCCTGGATCTCCCTGGATCCCCCTGGGTGCTGTCCCGTGCCCCCCACCCCGGGATCCCGGCGCTGGACCCCTCGGGCTCCCCTCCCCCGCCGGGGCCACCAGCTCAGGCCCGCCTTTTGCCGAGCCCTGTCTAATTATAGATATTATATTGCAAATGGCTTTTGGGCCCGCTAATGGCATTACTGGTGTTGTTCTTCTGCTCGTTAATTACAACCAATTTGTTTGGGATGCCTTCCCAGTTTTGGGCTGTAATTGCTCTGCCCGTTCCCCCGGTGGCCGTGACTCAGCAGAAACTCCGCAGTTTCGCTCAGGGATGAGGTTTCTCTCTTTTGGCGTCTCCTGCCAAAGCAGGACTCTGCCCGAGCGGCGTGGCTGCTGCTCCCGGCCGGCCGGTGGCCACGGGCAGGGCTGGAGGGGCTGGGACATGGGCACAGCTCCGGGCCCCTCCCGGCCGCAGGTTTGGGGTGCTCCGGAGTGACCCGTGAAAAGGCATCCCGCGATCCCGCCGAGGATGAAATCCCAGCGAGCCCCGAAGGCTCGGCCCGGGGAGAAGGGCGAGGGAACGATATTCAAGGGATTGTTTTCTTTTTCTCCTTGCTGGATTCTGAAGGAGTTTGCTCTTCTCCTCCGGCCCGGCGTTAAACTGCAGATAAGAGATTTGGAAAGCGACTCCTCGGGCAGAGCGGCCGCTGGAGCAGCCCTAATACACACATTAGGGTCTATTTGCGCTTTGGAAGGAGCGGGAGGCGTTAGAGCAGCCCCCGGCCGGAGCGGCGCTGTGTAAACAGGAGCTGTGAACTCCCCTCCACAGCGCTGAGAGCCGGGGAGAGCCCGACAGCCCCCACGGCCCGGCCACGGGGGAAAACCCACCCCCGGGAGTGATGCCGCAGCCTCCCCCGGTCCCACGGCCGCAGGGACACGCGGGGGACACGCGGGGGACACCAGGAGGTGGGGACAGGGCGGGCGGTGCCCCGGGCCACGGCGAGGGTTTCATCCTGCGGGGAGCTGCGCTCGGAGGGGGAAACGCTGCCGCCGGGAGATTTCTGAGTCAGAGCGAGCAAAAAGAAAAGAGTTTTCAGCTGACTTGGCTCACCACTTCCTCTGCTGCCGGCCTCGGCCTCTGGCGGCAGCGCCGCTTCTCTGGGCCTGGAGCGGCGCCCACCGCCCCTGCGCTCCCCCCTCCCTCTCCGCCACTCGAGCGCTCTCAAGTTGTTCTCTGTGGCTGATCAAATGTCAAAACAAGCTGCCCCTGTGATGTGGAGAGCTTTTCACCAGGAAGACGTTCACCGTTCACCGCCGGGACGCGGCAGCGCCCGAGGCAGCGGGAGGGGCCCCGGCTCAGCGCCGCTCCCCGGAGCCCCCGGGGCCTTTGGGGTCTCTCGTGTGGGGGGTTGTGGCTCTGGGGCTGTTGGCGATGGTCCCACGGCTGGCCCAAAGGCAGCGCTGCTGGGGCTGGGGCTTCTATCAGTACATCCACCAGTATATCTGTTAATATTTCCGTCCGTATATCCATATATCCATATATCCATATATCCATATATCCATATATGCATTCTTCCCTCCATTCAACCATCCATCCATCCCTCCATCCATCCATCCATCCATCCATCCATCCATCCCTCCATCCATCCATCCATCCATCCATCCATCCATCCCTCCCTCCCTCCATCCATCCCCATCCTTGCCCCTGACCCCAAACCAGGCACTCTGTGTCCTCAGCTCTGCAGCACTTGGGGCTGGAGGGGACCAAACCTCAGCCTCCCGTCCCACCCCAAACCCCTCCCGAGCTCTTTGTTCCCTGCTTTTCCAGAGCTCCAGCTCCAACCTCCCCGCCGACCCCCCCGCGGCACCGCCAGCCCCCCGGTGCCATCTGTGGGGCTGGGAGGGGACAGTGAGCTGACAGGCAGCGCCTTTGTCCCCGCGCGGGGCCAGGACAGCCCGGGGGGGTTGTTGGGAGGGTTTGAATGGATCGCAGTGTTTGACCGAGCCCACGGGGAGCGCCGGGCCCGGGCCTTGGGCAGCACGGGCGGCACTTGGCAGCTCCGGATCCTGCGGGGGGGCAGCCCGCTGTGCCCTCTGTCCTCCTCTCTGTCCCCTGTCCTCCTCTCTGTCCCCCTCTCTGTCCCCTCTGTCCCCTCTGTCCCCGCTGTCCCCCGTCTGTCCTCCTCTCTGTCCCCTGTCCTCCCCTCTGTCCCCTCTGTCCTCCCCTCTGTCCCCTCTGTCCTCTCCTCTGTCCTCCCCTCTGTCCCCTCTGTCCTCCCCTCTGTCCCCTCTGTCCCCGCTGTCCTCCCCTCTGTCCCCTCTGTCCTCCCCTCTGTCCCCGCTGTCCTCCCCTCTGTCCCCTCTGTCCCCTCTGTCCCCTCTGTCCTCTCCTCTGTCCTCCCCTCTGTCCCCTCTATCCCCTCTGTCCTCTCCTCTGTCCCCTCTATCCCCTCTGTCCCCTCTGCCCCTCTGTCCCCTCTGTCCTCCTCTCTGTCCCCTCTGTCCTCTCCTCTGTCCCCTCTGTCCTCCCCTCTATCCCCTCTGTCCCCTCTGTCCCCTCTGTCCCCTCTGTCCCCGCTGTCCCCTCTGTCCCCGCTGTCCCCTCTCCCTGGAGCGCCGTGAGGTGCTCGGGGCTGCTCTGGAAAGATCCAGCAGATCCCGGGGAGCTTTGTCATCCAGCCGGGAAATTTGGGAAGGGCGTCACACTGCGGAGACAGGCGGGACAGGGCTGGGACACCCCTGAGGGACACAGGACAGGGCTGTGACACCCCTGAGGGACACAGGACAGGGCTGTGACACCCCTGAGGGACACAGGACAGGGCTGTGACATCCCTGAGGGACACAGGAATGGCTGGGACACCCCTGAGGGGCACAGGACAGGGCTGTGACACCCCTGAGGGACACAGGAATGGCTGTGACACCCCTGAGGGACACAGGACTGGCCGTGACACCCCTGAGGGGCACAGGACTGGCTGGGACACCCCTGAGGGACACAGGACAGGGCTGTGACACCCCTGAGGGACACAGGAATGATCATGACATCCCTGAGGGGCACAGGACTGGCTGGGACACCCCTGAGGGACACAGGACAGGGCTGTGACATCCCTGAGGAGCACAGGACAGGGCTGTGACATCCCTGAGGAGCCCGGGACTGGCCGTGACACCCCTGAGTGGCACAGGACAGGGCTGTGACACCCCTGAGGGACCCGGGACTGGCCGTGACACCCCTGAGGATCCTGGCCAGCCCCACGGGAGTTCTCCCCGGGGACTGTGGCACAGGCAGTTCCCCGCTCGGGTGCTCGGCGTGGGCCCGGAGCGGGAATTCCCAGGGGAAAAGCGGAGGGAATGAGAGCCCAGGGAAGGTGGGGAGGGCAGGGCCGGGGCTGCTCCCCGCGGCTCCGGGTGATGCTGCAGCAGGACCGACCCGGCTCCCGGGGACTCAGCCCGGCCACGGAGGCGGCGGGCAGCAGCCGCCTCCCCCCGGAGTGTCCGGGAGCGGGGCTGGAGCAGCCAGGGCTCTGCGGCCTGGAAAATCACAGGATCATGGAATTCCGGATGGTTTGGGCGCAAAGCTCATCCCATCCCATGTCCCAGGTGCTCCCAGCCCAGCGTCCAGCCCGGCCTCGGCACTGCCGGGGATCCAGGGGCGGCTGTGGCAGGGCCTGCGGTGGGAACCATCACCGTGCCCGGGAACAATTCCTGCCCCAAATCCCACCTCCTGCGCCTGGGCCGCGCTCCCTACAGCGCCCGCCCCTCAGCGCGGGGCTGCACGCCTGGGATGTGGCTTTGGGAGGCACGGCCCGGCACCCAAGGGTGGTTTGGTGCTCTGCTGGGCTCCGTGGGCACACCAAGGCTCCGGTGTGGGGGAGCTCAGCGAGGCACCGGGCAGCTCCCGGCGGTGATGGGGCTGTTGTCGGGCTCCTCCCCGGCGCTGCCCCGCTGGGACGGCCCCGGCCGGGCCCGGGTGGTGTAAGGAGCCCGGGGCTGAGCCCGGAGCCGAGCCCAGCCTCCTGACCCGGCCACAGCTCGCCCACGGCGGGCACAGGCTGCGACACGCCCCGGGAGCTGCCCTGCTCCGGGAGCCGGGAGTGCGCCCACGGGCTCCCTGGGCGTGGGACACCCACGATCCCGGCCCTGCGGAGAGCACCCATGGGCTCCCTGGGCGTGGGACACCCACGATCCCGGCCCTGCGGAGTGCACCCACGGGCTCCTGATCCCGGCCCTGCAGAGTGCACCCACGGGCTCCCTGGGCGTGGGACACCCACGATCCCGGCCCTGCGGAGTGCACCCACGGGCTCCTGATCCCGGCCCTGCAGAGTGCACCCACGGGCTCCTGATCCCGGCCCTGCAGAGTGCACCCACGGGCTCCCTGGGCGTAGGACATCCCTGATCCCGGCCCTGCGGAGTGCACCCACGGGCTCCCTGGGCGTGGGACACCCACGATCCCGGCCCTGCGGAGTGCACCCACGGGCTCCTGATCCCGGCCCTGCGGAGTGCACCCACGGGCTCCTGATCCCGGCCCTGCGGAGTGCACCCACGGGCTCCCTGGACGTGGGACATCCCTGATCCCGGCCCTGCGGTCCCCTGGCTGCACCCAGCTCGGTCCCGTGGGGTCCCAGCGTGGTTTGGAACACCGCAAACCTTAAAGCTGATCCCGTTCCACCCCTGCCATGAAACAGGGACACCTCCCAGCAGCACCCCAGGGTGCTCCAGGCCCCGTCCCACGCGGCCTGGGAGGTTTCCAGGGGTGGGCAGTCACGGCCTGGGCGGTGGGAGGGGTCCCTGGGGGGTCTGCAGGACCTTTGGAGGTCCCTTCCAACCCAAACCGTCCTGCGGTTCTGGGTTCCTGCTCCTCCCCGGTGCCGAGGTCACGCGTGGGTCACATCGCCCTGTGGCACCTCCAAGAGCTCTGTGTCCCCGATTGCAGCTCATGGGGGGCCTCTGCAGCCCCCAAACCCAAGGGAAAGGACGAGGCACCCCCGGATCCCGCGTGTGTGCCTCGGACCGGGAGCCGGTGCGGCTGGGGCCGTGTGCGCCGTGGGATTTAAGCTCCAGCTCCGGGCCCAAAGGTTCTCCAAGCGCCGAGGTTTTGGCACCGAGGGTTTGGTTTGGTCCCAGCTTTCATGGCAAATTGAATAATCACAGGAGGGGGAGGAACGGCGAGAGAGCACGAGAGGAAAAAAACCCAACAAAAACCAAAAACCAAAAAAAAAACACCCCAAGAACTGTCGCCAGTTCTTCCAGAAGTGGAAAGAACCAAAGCACATTTTGGCTCCCTCGGCCCCTGAGCCGCAGTTATTTCCCTCCAGATCTGCAGCGGCTTTTCCAACAAGCTTGTTTCAATTTAGCTTTTTTATTAAAGCCGAGCCGTGGCCTGGCAAAGCCGCGCCGAGCCGTGCCCGGCCCCGCAGCTCCTGCTCGTGCTGCTGGCACCAACACAGACAATTCCCGGCGCTGCCCCGAGCCCCCGAGCCCCGGGCACGGCTTTAACCCCCAGCGGTGCGCTGGGTTTCTGGCCTGGCTTTTCATTATTGCCGTGTTTAGGGTTTGCCGCGCCTTTGACAGGATTTTTCCCCTCCGATGCCTGTTTTCCTGACAATCAGCCCCGCTGGCTGCAAAAGGATCCGGGCTGCGACACGGAGCTGAGCATCCAAAACTCCAACTTTGGCTGCAGGGAGCCGCGGTTCAGCCCCGGGATCGGGATCGGGATCGGGATCGGCATCGGCATCGGGATCGGGATCGGGATCGGGATCGGGATCGGGATCGGCATCGGGATCGGGATCGGGATCGGGATCGGGAGCAGAATCGGGATCAGCTCTGGATCAGGAGCAGGATCAGCCCTGGATCAGGATCGGGAGCAGAATCAGCATTTGGGGGTGCCAGGAGGAATTTCGGGTGTCAGGAGGATTTTGGGGTGCCGGGAGGATTTTGGGGTCTCGGGGAGGATTTTGGGGTCCCAGGGAGGATTTTGGGGTCTCGGGGAGGATTTTGGGGGTGCCGGGAGGATTTGGGGGTGCCGGGAGGAATTTCGGGATCCAGGAGGATTTTGGGGTCTCGGGGAGGATTTTGGGGTGTCAGGAGGATTTTGGGGCCCCGGGGAGGATTTGAGGGTCCCGGGGAGGATTTGGGGTGCCGGGGGGGCCCAGCAGACCCCCTCTCCGGGCAGATTAAGGGGAGGGTCGCCGTTAATCACCACCAAGTGATTAGCCGCCGCCTCCCGCCGCTCTCCCCGGGAATCGGCCTCCATAAACTCAGTGAATCTCCGAGATTTACACGCCGCATCCTTCACGGGTTTTTCCCGCAGATTCCAGTGGTTAATAAACCCAGGCTCTGCTGTGTGCGAGAGGCGATGGATGAGCCCCGGGGAGCGCGGGGGTTTCGCTGGCGCTCCGTGCGCTCAGCCCGCACCTCACACCTTCACCCCGCCGCCGGGCGCGGATTAAAAGCAGATTTTATCACAGATGCGCCGCAGAGCTCGGCTCGGCCCCAGCCACCAGCCTCCTGCAGTTTAAAGGTCAGGCCTCAGTGGCTCCGAGGAAGTCGGGGGCTGCTGAGAGCTTTGGGAATTGGCGGTGCTGGCAGCCCCGGGCGGGCGGACGGCTTCTGGGGCTGCGGAGATCCCACTGCGCTGGGCACAGCCCCTGGAAGCACGCCCAGCCCAGGGGTTAACCCTCATGCAAATGAGCGCTAAATGGTTTGTCAGATGAAAGTTTGCTGCTCTGGAAGGTTTGGTGGCGGAGCAGCTTCTCACGGATGGGATGGGACGGGTGGGGTGGTGCTGGCCCGGCACAGGATCCTGCAATGGGGCAGTAAATGTTAGCCCAGGCCATGGGAAGGGCACCTCCCGCTGTCCCAGGCTGCTCCAGCCCGGCCTTGGGCATTCCAGGGATCCGGGGGAACCACAGCAGCTCTGGGCACCTGTGCCAGGGCCTGCCCACCCTCCCAGCCAGGAATTCCTGCCCAAAATCCATCTAGATCTCCCCTTTCCCACTCTGAAGCCATTCCCTGTGTCCTGTCCCTTGTCCCCAGTCCCTCTGCAGCTCTCCTGGAGCCCTTTAGGCCCTGGAAGGCCGGGGTGGGCAGACACCTGGATCAGGAGACACCTGGATCAGGAGACACCTGGATCAGGAGACACCTGGATGTGCAGAGGCCAGAATGAGGAGCAGACAACAGGATGAGGAGACATCAGGATGAGCAGACACCTGGATCAGGAGCAGACACCTGGATCAGGAGCAGACACCTGGCTGAAGACACACCTGGATGAGGACACACCAGCATAAGGACACACCTGGATGAGGAGACACCTGGATGAGGTGACAGACACCCGGATGAGGAGACACAAGGAAGAGGACACACCTGGATGAGCAGAGACCAGGATGAGGAGCAGACACCTGGATGAGGAGGCACCAGGATGAGCAGACACCTGGATGAGGAGCAGACACCTGCCTGAAGACACCCCAGGATAAGGACACACCTGGACGAGCAGACACCTGGATGAGCAGACACCTGGATGAGCAGACACCTGGATGAGGAGCAGACACCTGGCTGAAGACACCCCAGGATAAGGACACACCTGGATGAGGACACACCTGGATGAGGACACACCTGGATGAGGACACACCTGGATGAGCAGACACCTGGATGAACCGACACCTGGGTGATCTCCCAAGGCCCTCCCGCCCCGCACGCTCACTGGAGGTTCCCCGGCTCTCCAGGACCTGTCCGCGCTCCTCGGCGCTCACTCTGGGATCCGCAGCGGCTGTCCCGGGATCAGCCCCCGGAGCTCTCGGGCCGGGCCGGGCTCTGCCCGTGGCCGCACCGTCCCGGGGCAGCCGCCGGCCTTTGACCCTTCACACGAACCCCCATCGCCGTCCGGCGGGTTAAAAAGACGCTTTTCCTAAGGCGAGGGAATGAGGCGGGAGAGGTGACGTTCCCTCCCCGAAAGGCCTTTCAGGGCGGTGAGAAAAGCGCTTTAATCTGCCCTCAGAAGGCTCCGGGAGGGAGAGCGCAATAAATACAGCCAGTAATGAGAGGGAGGGGTTGGCATCTCCCCGCTTCTCCACAGCACCTCCTCCCTTGGGTTTTTTATTTCCCAGGCAGCTTTATTTTGTTTCCTGAGGCTCTGGAGGAGCCGAGGGTGAGGGATTGTGGCCGTCACTGAGGCTGTAAAACGTCAGGGCAGCAGCGCTGGGAACCCAGCGCTCCATTAGGTTTTTTCGCTGTGAAATTAAGCGCCTTTATTGCCTTAAATGAGAGTTACGGCCTAATGAGGGCCCCGTGCGAATCCCAGCGGCGTTCCCGAGCCCAGGAGCAGGGCAGGGAGCAGCTCCCGGCCGCAGGGAGTGCGGCGTCACAGGGCTGAGGGGGGCCGGGGATGCGGCAGGAGGAGAGTTCTGGGTGTCCCCAGAGCCACAGAGCAGGAGGGGACAAATCCTGCTCCTGGATGGATCTTCCCCCAGGGATGGTGGCCGCTGTGGGCACTGCCAGCAGGCTGTGGGGCCACGGAGGTGTCACCCCAAATGTCAGCATCACCCCGAATATCAGCATCACCCCAAATGTCAGCATCACTCCGAATATCAGCATCACCCCGAATATCAGCATCACCGCTGAATATCTGCATCATTCTCAAACATCTGCATCATTCCCAAACATCAGCATCATGCCAAAACATCAGCATCACTCCCAAACATCTGCATCACCCCCGAATATCAGCATCATCCCCAAATGTCCAGGGCCGCTGGGAGGCGGAATGGGGATTCCAGGTCCCAGGCAGGAGTCCCAGGTCCTGAATGGGGTTCCCAGTTTGGGGTCCCAGATCCTGGACTGGGGTCCCAGGTCCCAGATCAGATCAGATCTCCCTGTCCCACTTTGGGGTCCCAGACCGGATCTCCCTGTCCCAGTTTGGGATCCCAGACAGGATCTCCCTGTCCCAGTTTGGGGTCCCAGATCAGATCTCCGTGTCCCACTTTGGGGTCCCAGTTTGGGATCCCAGATCTCCCTGTCCCAGTTTGGGATCCCAGATCTCCCTGTCCCAGTTTGGGATCCCAGATCAGATCTCCCTGTCCCAGTTTGGGATCCCAGATGTCCCTGTCCCAGTTTGGGGTCCCACCGCGCCTCTCCCATCCCCCAGGAGCCCGTGGCCACCACAGCCCCAAGCCCTGACGGGGCCGAGCCCCGTTCTCTGGGTGTTCCCTGACCCCAGGGGGCCGTGAAAAGCCGGGAGCGGAAAGGGGCCGAGGCTGGAGGGGGTTTTCCCGGGAAGCGCCGGCGGGAAGCGCTCGGGGCCTCACCTACAGAGGCGCAGCTGACAACAAAGATGTTCCGCTAAACCTAACACGAGAGGCGAGCAGCTCCGGCGCGCGGCGAGTAATTAGACTCTAATTAATCTGCATTTCACAAGAGAGGCAGAGATGTCAGAGGGAAAAAAATATATATATATAATTAAATAAATAAAATTCCCCTCCTCCCCGAGATGAGAGGAGAGCGAGGGGGCGGCTGGGGAGGGATGAGCGGGATGAAAGGGGAGCAGGCGGGAGGATGAGAGCTCCAGCAGAGGTGTCGGGGGGCTGGAAACACCCCAACAGCTTCTCCCGGGCCTGGCGGGCTCCTTCCTGCCCAGGGGACAAAACCCCGCCGAGGGTGACACTGAGCCCGGGCCCCTTCCCGAGATGGGGTTTGGGGTGTGTCGGTGCCCGCGTTCCCCAGCCCCATTCCCGGCTGCTCCCGCGGGAGGAGGATCCCGGGACACGGAGGGAAGATTCGGGGCTCCTTCCCACAACGATGGCACCGGGCCGCAGATCGCACCGTGGGAGCTGCCACGGGAATCCCGCGGGGGAAAACCAGCCCTCGGCACGGCCCGGAGTGCTCCGTGATCGGCATCCCTGAATGCCTGCATCCCTGAATGCCTGGATCCGTGAATCCCTGCATCCCTGAATGCCTGCATCCCTGCATCCCTGAATTCCTGAATCCCTGAATCTTTGAATTCCTGCATCCCTGCATCCCTGAATGCCTGAATCCCTGAATCCTTGAATCCCTGAATGCCTGAATCCCTGAATCCTTGAATCCCTGAATGCCTGAATCCCTGAATCCCTGCATCCCTGAATTCCTGAATCCCTGCATCCCTGAATTCCTGAATCCCTGAATCTTTGAATTCCTGCATCCCTGCATCCCTGAATGCCTGAATCCCTGAATCTTTGAATTCCTGCATCCCTGAATGCCTGAATCCCTGAATGCCTGAATTCCTGAATTCCTGAATCCCTGAATCCCTGAATGCCTGAATTCCTGAATCCCTGAATCCTTGAATCCCTGAATTCCCCAATCCCTGCATCCCTGAATTCCTGAATGCCTGAATGCCTGAATCCCCCAATCCCTGAATCCCTGCATCCCCGAATCCCTGAATCCCTGAATCTCTGAATTCCTGAAACCCTGAATCCCTGAATGCCTGAATCCCCGAATCCCTGAATCCTTGAATTCCTGAAACCCTGAATCCCTGAATCCTTGTCCCATCTCTGCATCATCCCTGCCCCATCCCTGCATCCCTGAATCCCTGCCCCATTCCTACATCATCCCTTTATCCCTGCCCCATCCGTGAATCCCTGCCCCATCCCTGCCCCATCCCTGCCCCATCCCTTCATCCCTGCCCCATCCCTGCCCAGGGATCGAGCCAGGGTTGGGATTTCAGATGATCCTGGCCTGGTTGGGGTTGGAAGGGACCTCAGAGCTCCTCCCATCCCACCCGTGCCGTGGCAGGGACACTCGCGCCGTCCCACGCTGCTCCAGGCCCCGGTGTCCAGCTGCTCTGGGCACCTGTGCCAGGGTCTGCCCACCCTGCCAGCCAGGAATTCCCTCCCAACCTTCCCTGAGGCTCCGGGGCAGCCCCCCGAGCCCCGCCGGGCTTTCCTTCCCGGGGCTGGGCTCCCAGGGCCCGTCCTGCCCCATCGCTGCCCCCGGCGCCCACCCCGAGCTCCTTTTCCCTTTTCCCTTTTCCCTTTCCCTTTTCCCTTTTCCCTTTTCCCTTTTCCCTTTTCCCTTTTCCCTTTTCCCTTTTCCCCTCGCCCTCCAACGCGGCGCGTTCGCAGCACCCACTGCGCTCTGTAAACGCGCCGAGGGGGGATTTATTTGGTTGGTTCTGTTTTTTTTTCTTCTGAAAGCAAAATACCTCAACAGCACATCAGAGGGAAGGCGTTGAGCTCCTGCCTTTCGTCGCCGATCAAAGCGGTGACGGCTGGAGCAGCTTTCTCTCTCCCCCCCCGGCGCGGGGAAAGGCGCAGCCCCCTCGGCTCCGGGGACAGGGGACAGGGGACAAGGTCCCCGGCGTCCCCACACGGCACAGGGACCCCAGGCCGGCCGGAGCACATCCCGGCTCGGGAAAGGAAAGGAGGGATCGTCCCCACGGGGGTGTGGAGGGGTGTCTCCTCTCTTTGCCCCCCAGGTCCAACAAAGCAGCCCAGCCGAAGGCTCTGGGCACAAGCCGCGCTCCCTCTGGCCCATCCCCGGCCCGGAGCCCCCGGGATCCAGGCGGAATCGGGACGAGGTTCGGAGTCACGGAACCAGCGATAGGAGGGCCCGGGCTGGGACGGGAACACGCGGGGAGAACCGGGCCGAGGGGATCCAGCGGGGCAGAACCAGCCCAGCCCCAGCTTCTCCCTGCCCCGGGGCCGATTCCACCCCCTCGGCCACCGGCACATCCCACCCCTGCCGGAAAACCGGCCCGTGGAATCCTTAGAAGCGCCACATCCCCAAAATCCCCGCGGGGCTGCGACCCTTGGGGACACGGCCGAGGGCTGACGGCGGCAGTGCCGAGCTCCGTGACCCTCCCAGGGCTTCTCCAACCTTTTCACCTCCCCACCACCGCGGGGCTGCTGCCGCCTCGCTGCGCCGCTGCCTCCTGCCCCGGAAGGTGACACGGGGACAGGCGGGGGACTGTCACCTCCAGGACGTGCCACGCTCCGGAGCAGCTCGGCACAGAATTGTCCGAGGCGGCGGCAGCTGGAGAAACTCCGGAGACAGAAATGGCAGAGCTCGTGGCCCGAGTCCAGCGCCGTCCTTCGGGGCCCTTTGCGCCAGCCCCGGCCAGATGAAAGATTGATCCCCGCTCCTCCCCGGGGATTTGTGCCTCGGATAATTCACTCTTCCCACCTCGCTTGTCACCGCCGCGCTCGGGGGTGACAATTCCGGGAGGTTCCTCAGCTCTCCGCAGCGATTCGCCCGCGGCTTTGGCACTCGGCGGATTCCAGACCCAAATGACGCCGCCGAGGAGCCGCTGAGCTGCCGGCGGCTCGGGCCTTGGCGGTGACTGTGGGGATGGGGATGTGCAGATGGAGAGCTGGCAGCTGGAAGGGCTGTTCCTAGCGCAGGGGGAAGAAAATAAAACATTCTGTCTGCTCCAGGCGGAGAGGAGAGGGAACGGGGCAAGGGAAGAGCCGGGCCCGTGGGGTGGGAGGGTTTGGGGTGTCCTCAGGGTGCCCGAGGGACGGGCTGGGGTCTCACCCCGAGCTCAGCCTCGTCCTGCCCCAAATGCGGCCCCCGGGATGGGGAAAGGCCCGGGAGCTCCCGGGGAGGTGTCACCCCCAGCCCAGGGACAGCCCCTGCTCAGCCTGAGGGGGTTCAGCAGCCCTCGGGCTGCCCTGGAGCTCCCGGGAGGAGATCGGGATGGCCTCGAGGTCTGGGACACCCTAAATCCACATTTTGGAGGTCTTCAGACACCCTAAATCCACATTTTGGAGGTCCGGGACACCCCGAATCCACATTTTGGAGGTCTGGGACACCTCGAATCCACATTTTGGAGGTCTGGGACATCCTAAATCCACATTTTGGAGGTCTGGGACACCCCGAATCCACATCCTGGAGGTCTGGGACACTCCGAATCCACATCCTGGAGGTCTGGGACATCCTGAATCCGCGGCCCCTCAATCGCCCCCGGCCCCTCCGGACGCTGCTGGTGCCGGGCAAAGCCTCGATGCCCTGGGGGAGAGCAGAGGAGCCCCCCGGGGCTCAGCAGAGCCCCCCAACCCCAGCCCTGGCCCGGTGTCGCTGGGCTCCCGGCAGGTCGGGATTCAGCCCTGGAGCCTGATCCGGGCCGGATCCCAGGGACCCTCTGGCGGGGACACGGGGGGGTTATTCACCGCGGAGCCAAAACAAAAGGCCCGGAGCCCCCGAGGGAACCGGGAAATCACCTGGAGCATCCACAATCCGGGAATGGTGGGGCTGGAAAGGAGCTCCAAACCCAGCCCACCCCTGCCGCGGCTTTCCCCATCCCAGCTCCCCTCAAACCTCATCCAAACCGCTCCGGGGATGCTAATTCCATGGAAAACCTGTGCCAGGCTCTCCTCAGCTCCGCAGGGAGGAATTCCTGCCCCATTCCTCTCCCCATGGATCCCTCCCCTCCAGCACAGCCCTCGTCGGGATGGAAAATGGCCCGGAGCTCCCGGCGCAGCCCCGCCGCCAGCCGGCCCTTTGTGGCCTTCGATAAATATTATTAGAAAACGGCAAGATAATAATTATGTCAATTAGAGGATGGGTAATTGGGGCCTGCCGAAGAAAAGTGCTTTTCTCCCTAACTGCCGAGGCCGCGTGCCCGTGATTGCGCGTGCGCCATCCAAAAATAAAAGGGCAGCCCGAGAGGGGGAAAAGCGTTTCTGTTTGCCCAGGGAGCTCCGGGCTCGGGGAGAGAAATCATCCACTGGGACATCCACGGCCCGGGAGGGACCGGAGAGGGGACCCAGAACTGGGGGGGAAGGGACCCAAAACTGGGGGAGAAAGGAGCCAAAACTGGGGGAGAGGAACTCCTGAACTGGGGAGGAAAGGGACCCAAAACTGGGGGAGAAGGGACCCAAAATTGGGGGAGAAAGGGACTCAAAACTGGGGGAGAAAGGGACTCAAAACTGGGGGAGAAAGGGACTCAAAACTGGGGGAGAAAGGGACTCAAAACTGGGGGGGAAAGGATCCAGAACTGTGGGGAAACAGATCCAGAACTGGGGGAAAAAGGGACCCAGAACTGGGGGAGAGGAACTCCTGAATTGAGCGGGAAAAGGACTCAAAATTGGGTGAGAGGAACTTCAAAACTGAGGGGGAAAGGACCCAAAATTGGGGGAGAAGGGATCTAGAACTGAGGAGAGAAAGGAATCCAGGACTGGGAGAGAAGGGATCCAAAATTGGGGGAAAAGGAATCCAGAACTGTGGGAAATGGATCCACAACTGGGGAGAGAGGAACTTCTGAATTGAGGGAGAAAGGACCCAAAATTGGGGAAGAAGGGATCCAAAATTGGGGGGAAAGGGATCTGAACTGTGGGAAAAGGATCCAGAACTGGGGGAGAGGAGATCTAGACCTGGGGGAGAAGGGATCCAGAATTGAGGGAAAAGGGCTCCAGAACTGGGGGGTGAAAGGATCCAGACGTGGGGCAGAAGGGATCCAGAATTGAGGGAAAAGGGCTCCAGAACGGTGGGAAAGAGGCTCCCAGCACAGTTCTGGAATCCCGGGGCACAGGGAGCTCCATTCCCTCTCCGATCCCCGGGACCAGACCCTCCCTCAGCAAACACTCCCAGGGGGCAGGGCAGCCAGAATTCCCTCTGAATTCCTCCCTCCCGAGGCTCCAGCTGGAGCTGCGGCACAGATTTCCCCACCCAGGCACCAAACCCGTTTTCCTGCCGCTGCCAACCCTTTTCCCAACCAAACCGGCCCCCAAATCTGCATTGGGCTTTAGCATATTCCCACATCCTGGAAATCCACCGGGAGCACCAGGCCAGGCCCTGGAGGTTCGGAGGGCAGGAGGGGGAAGGGCTGTAAGCAAAGCAGGAGGGTTCATTTCAAACAGGAGCTTAAAAAAAATTAAATAAATAAAACATGAATTTTAATTTTCTTTTTGGCTGCCCGGGGTGCCGCTGGGACAGATGCACAGACCAGTTATGCAGAATTCCTGCATGGAAATGGGCTGGCCGGCTCCTCCGGGTTTATCGGCTCATCCAGGACGATGCGCCGGGCTCCTCCCTGCCCGCGGGGCTCTCCCGCTGTCACCGCGCCCTCCCGGCAGGCGACACTGCCAGGGACACAGAGCCCGCCCTGGTGGCCCAGGGGAAGCCCAGAGCTCCCTCCTGCTCCTCATCCCAGGCTCCTGACTGGGAATTCCCGACACTCATCCCCTGGCAGCAGGAGAATTCCAGGCCAGAGCTTGGAGTGACCTGGGCTGGTGGAAGATGTCCCTGCCCGTGACCTCTGAGTGTCCCTCCCGACCCAAATCCCTCCCGACCCAAATCCCTCCCGACCCGACCCATTCCGGACCTCTGGGATTCCCAGGGCCCCTCTGGGATGGCGGCTCCCACCCGGGAATTCCGGAGAGGTTTCCAGGCTGTGTCCAGGGGAATGGTCCTGGGAATGGTCCCACAGCCAGAGGGATCCCTGGGAATGGTCCCACAGCCAGGGAAATCCTGGGAATGGTCCTGGGAATGGCCCCACAGCCAGGGAAATCCTGGGAATAGTCCCCCATCCAGGGGGATCCCTGGGAATAGTCCCACATCCAGGGAAATCCTGGGAATGGTCCCACAGCCAGGATGAACCCTGGGAATGATCCCACATCCAGAGGGATGTCTGGGAATGGTCCCACAGCCAGGGAAATCCTGGGAATGGTCCTGGGAATGGTCCCACAGCCAGAGAAATCCTGGGAATGGTCCCACAGCCAGGATAATCCTGGGCCTGGCACAGATGGAAACCCCCCAGGCAGAAAATCCCGGGGGTTTTTCCCCACCGCTTCTGGTAAACATCCACAAAAAATCCAGCCCTGCCCAGCTCCAACCACAACCGCGGCAGGAAACCAGGGATAAATCCCAGCCCCGGCTGCTGCTGCAGCCTCCAAACCCACGGGCTGAGCCTCTTCCAGGAGCCCAAAATCCCTCCCAGCGTCCGGGACCCGACAGACGGGGATGGTTATCCCGGGATGGGTTATCCCAGGATGGGTTACCCCAGGATGGGTTATCCCGGGATGGGTTATCCCGGGATGGGTTATCTCAGGATGGGTTATCCCGGGATGGGTTATCCCAGGATGGGTTATCCCAGGATGGGTTATCCCGGGATGGGTTATCCCGGGAATGGGTTATCCCAGGATGGGTTATCCCAGGATGGGTTATCCCGGGAATGGGTTATCCCCAGATGGGTTATCCCCAGATGGGTTATCCCGGGATGGGTTATCCCGGGATGGGTTATCCCAGGATGGGTTATCCCGGGATGGGTTATCCCGGGATGGGTTATCTCAGGATGGGTTATCCCGGGATGGGTTATCCCGGGATGGGTTATCCCGGGATGGGTTATCCCGGGGGTGGGTTATCCCGGGGGTGGGTTATCCCGGGATGGGTTATCCCGGGATGGGTTATCCCAGGATGGGTTATCCCGGGGGTGGGTTATCCCGGGGGTGGGTTATCCCGGGATGGGTTATCCCGGGATGGGTTATCCCAGGATGGGTTATCCCGGGGGTGGGTTATCCCGGGATGGGTTATCACGGGGATGAGTTTTCCCGACCGCCGCTTTTCCTCGCACAATCCCCGTTATTTATGGCCATGAGCTCCTAATTGCGCCGGTTACCTGAGGGGGGTTTTTGGGCGGGGAGGGGATTTTGGGCGGTGCAGGGGGATTTTGGCAGGGGATTTTTGGCAGGGGATTTTTGGCAGGGAGGGGGATTTTTGGCAGGGAAGGGGAGTTTTGGCTAGAGCAGAGGGATTTTTGGCTAGGGCAGGGGGTTTTTGGGCGGGGCAGGGGAGTTTTGGTCAGGGCAGAGGGATTTTGGCAGGACAGGGCTGTGCCGGGCATCAGCTGCTGCTTTGGGAGAGTTTTCCCAGTGGGAAATGGGCACCGGGAACAGCCTCGGATCCGCCGCGATGGGAATTCCTGAGAGATGGCAAAGATGAACCTGATCCACATCCCGGCTTCTTCCATCATCCCCTCCCTGGGAGATTTCCGTGTGGGATTCAACACGCGTGGCAAAAATGCAGTGTTTAAAATCCCCCTCTGGGTTTCCTTCCCGCCCTCCAGTGCCGGGAGCATCCCGCACTCCTCCCAGGCCCCAGCTCGGGCCTTTCACACCACAAGGAAGAGGATTTAGGTGGGATTTGGGGGAAGAAAACGTGACGGAGCTGAGGTTTCCCAGATCTCTGCGTGCCCAAGGCCAGGCTGGACACTGGGGTTGGAGCATTCGGGGACACTGGGAGGTGTCCCTGCCCTGGGATGAACCATTCCAGGGTTCTCTGGTTCTGTTTGGAGGCCAAACTTCTCGTTTCCTGCTCCGATCCTGGGGGATGTGGGCAGGAAAAGCCTCGGGAACATCTGGGGACAGCGAGGTGACAGCAGCTCAGGGGACACCAGGACAGGGCTGCGGTGACCCCGCGGTGGGCAGAGAGCCCTCAGGTCCCCTGGGTGACCACGGCCACGCTCCGGCCAGGGTCACCGCCACCTCCACGCCCTCATAGTGCGGGATCCTGATCCTCCTCCCCCGGGGCTAAAATCGGGGATCAGCCGATTCCCAGGAGCCTCGTGAAACCGAGACAACATCACAACGGTCAGACGAGAACTGTGTCCCCCCGGGGGGTTACATCAGGGCTGCAGCTCGGAACTGGCAGCAGCTCCTGCATCATTTATCGATTACAAACTATTTAATTCATGCCGGGTAATCGGCTCTCGATGAGTTGAGCGCCACAGCGGGGTGAAGGCCGGGGAGGACTCGGAATAACCCAAAATTGGGATGTTCCCGAGGCTGGGAAGGGCACGGGGCTCTCTCGGGATGGTCCCAGCTCTGCAGGTGCTCAAAATATTTGGATGTTCCTGCTGGAGGTGGAGACACGGGTGGGCCATGAGGCCGGGAATGTCCAAAAGAGATCCAAGGCTCTTCCAGCAGCTCCCTGGAGCTGGGAATTCCCAGCGCTCCCGGCCCCGTCTCACTGTCCCAGCAAGGGAAACGCGGGGAGGTTCGGGGGAGGTGATTTCCAAGAACAAAAAATGCTAAAAATAAAAAATAAAAAAAAGGAAAAGCCTTTCTGCCCGCCGAGAGGAGACTTCCGAAGGTTGGGAAGCGTTTCCTCCTTTGTGGCCGTGCCCATCGCCCCCGGGCCGGGGACAACGGGAAGGGCGGCGGGAGAGGGCGGGAGGATGACACCGCTGGGAAGGGCCTTCCTCCCCCGGGAAAGGGCCTTCCTCCCCCGGGAAAGGCTCTTCCTCCTCTTCCTCCCCGGCCCCGGCCCCGGGATCGCCTCCCCGGCTCTCCCGCAGATATTAAAGGCGAGGAGTTAAGTGGTGCGTAATTACGGCATTGTAGTCGCTAATTACGATCCCACAATGAGATCAGGGCTGCGCAGGGAAGGAGCTGAGGGTTTGGAGCGGGCTCAGCTCTGAGCTCTGGGAATTCCTGCTGGGTTCAGGGAAAGGGAGAGGAGGATAAACCTCAACCCATCAACCTCCCCCCAAACCCCATCAACCTTCACCCAAAACCTCAACCCCATCAACCTCCACCAAACCCCATCAACCTCCCCTCAAACCCCATCAACCTCCCCCAAGCGCTAATCCATCAACCTCCTCCAAAACTCCAACCCATCAACCTCCCCTGAAAAACCCCAACACATCAACCTCCCCCAAACCCAACCCCATCAACCTGCCCCCAAACCCAACCCCATCAACCTCCCCCCAAAACAACCCCACCAACTTCCTCCCCAAAACCCCAACCCATCAACCTCCTCTAAAACCCCAGCCCATCCAATCCCATCCCAGCCCAATCCATGGCCCATCCCAGCCCAATCCATGGGTTATCCCAATCCATGGGTTATCCCAGCCCAATCCATGGGTTATCCCAGCCCAATCCATGGGTTATCCCAATCCATGGGTTATCCCAGCCCAATCCATGGGTTATCCCAGCCCAATCCATGGGTTATCCCAGCCCAATCCATGGCCTATCCCAGCCCAATCCATGGCCTATCCCAGCCCATCCAATCCCAGCCCAGCCCAATCCATGGCCCAGCCCAGCCCAATCCATGGGTTATCCCAGCCCATCCAATCCCATCCCAGCCCATCCAATCCCATCCCAGCCGCACAGCTCCGGGTACAGCCCAGCCCTGTCCAGCCTCCCCAGCCCTCCTCTATCTCCGTCTGTGCCATCCCTCCCCGGAGCAGCCTTCCAGCCCCGTCCCTTCCCGTGGCCGAGGTGATTTCTGGGGTGATGTGTCCCTCCCCGGCAGTGCCGGCCCCGTGGCAGCCGTGTGATGGGATGATGAAGCTCCAGCCGGGCAGGAGGAGCCTGGAAATGGGACCTGTCCAAACTGCGGGGCCCCCAAAATCCATCCATGGCACCTCCTGGGCTGGTTTGGGCTTTGCTGGGAAAGGAAAGATTAAATATATAGAGAGATATATCAAAAAGGCAGTGATTGGCTGCTGGGGGAGGTGCCGGGCCTGTGCCCAAATCCAGGTTCTACCCAGAGCTGTTGGCCCCTCCCTGATTTAGGGAATCCCGGGAAGAGCTGTGTGGAGGTGACAGCCACGTGCTGGCCCCAAATTCCGCACGGATTCCCCAAGGATGCTCCGCGCTCTTTTGGTTTTCTGAAATCCTTTCCCCAGAGAATGTTCTGTGAACAGGAGAAGTGTTTTACAGCTGTGCCGTGTTAAATCCCTTTCCCCAGGGGGGACTTCTCCCTGGTGTCCCTCTGCTCTGACCAATGGCAGTGGGGACATTTGTCCTTGTGTCACCAATCACATTGGGCTGTGTGGAACGGTATAAAAGGGAGACACAGCCCCAAAATAAAGGAGTCATTTTCAGCCTGCTGAAGTGGTTGTGGTGTCAAACAGCGCCAAGAGCTCCCCAGGCCCGGCTCCTCCCCAGCGCCAGCCCAGGCTGGAAACCACCGTGTGCTGCATTCCCTCTGGAATGCCCGTGTCCTCAGGGAATGAGCCAGTTCCAGGGGCTGCAGAGTGAGTCACCGATGTGGGGAGCAGAGCCAGGAGCCCCCGGGGGAGCGGGATCAGCCCTGGAACCCCCCAGCCCCTTCTCCTGCCCCCATTCTGGTGCTGCTGGGGGCTGGGACACCCGAGCTGAGGCAGAGGCAGGCAGGACCGGGCTGATCCCGGCCTGTCCCGGGATTGCAGCGGCCCGGGCGGGCACAGGGCAGCTCGGGGGCCGGGGCTGGGCTGTGCCGGGATCTCCCACACCCAGCCCGGGGCGGGCGGGGATCAGCCGGGCTGTGCCGCTGGGCGCCGGGCTCGCCCCTCGCTGCAGGGCCCGGGGGGGTTTGGGGAGGTTGGGATGGGCGATAGGGATCGGCCTCAGCCCCCGGTGGGGCACCGGGCACGCCCTGCCCCGGCACGGCCCCACAGCCGCCCGCAGCCCGGGATGGCTCCGGAGGCAGGGAGAACCCGGGATAAGCACAGGAGGGGATTCCAGGGAACCCCAGCGTGCTGCGGCTTGGAAGAGACCAAGAGCCCATCCCATGGGCAGGGACACCTCCCCCTGCCCCAGGGGCTCCAAGGCCCGTGTCCAGCCCGGCCTTGGGCACTGCCAGGGGTCCGGGCACCTGCCCACCCTGCCCGGGAACAATTCCTGCCCCAGATGCCACCCAGCCCTGCCCCTTCCCGTTTTGTGGCAGAATCTTCATTTATAGTTTCATCCCCAAAGCCTTTGTGCGTGCGCAGGGATGAGGAAATCAAAGCACGGATTGTGTCTGCAGCGATGCCGGGGTGAATCATGGAGTGGGTTCGGGGTGGGAAGGGCCTGAAAGCCCAGCCAGGGCCACCCCAGCCATGGAGGGACACCTCCCGCTGCCCCAGGGGCTCCAAGCCCAGTGTCCAGCCCGGCCTGGGACACTCCAGGGGCTTTTCTGGGCACCCTGTGCCAGCCCTGCCCACCGTGCCCGGGAACAATTCCTGCCCGACACTCCCTGGGTCACTGTGAGGCCATTCCCGTGTCCTGTCCCTTGTCCCCAGCCCCTCTGCACCTCTCGGGGCCCTGCAGCGGCCCGGGACGAGCTGGAAAAAAAAAAAAAGCCCTAATGAAGCCAAGGAGCGTTAATGAGCAGCTGGAAACCATCAACCCGAACCTGTTTTGGCTGCGGGTGCCGCCCCGACGTGCCAGACGAGCCGGGAGCTCCGGGGGGAGGAGGAGGAGGAGGCGGTGAAGGCTGAGGCTGCTGCCCTCGGGGCTGTGCGGAGATGAAACGGGGTTTGTAAATCCGCGTCTGCACCCAGGGCTGGGGAAGGAAGGCAGCGGCAGGGAGCACCCAGCGCCCTGAGTCACCCCCCGCTGCCCCCAAGGGCGCCCGAAACCCGCCCGCCCTTCCCTGACGCGGCTTCACCCACTGCAAAAACAGCCGCGGAGCTGAAGGGAAAGTTCAATCCCATTGCAGCGCTTTCTGCCTCTCTTTTTTTTATTTTTTTTCTTTTTTACTTTTTTTTTTCCCTCCCTCCTCTCCCATTTAATTCCTTGTTATTACTTTTATTAGCCTCGCTTCTTTGGCTGCGGGGCCTCGCTCGGAGAAAGGAGTGTGGCGTGGGTGTTCCCGGCTGCTGGCGCTCTCCCCGGCTTCAGAGAGAAATGCCAATTACTAATTTCATGGAGATAAGCCATCCTGAAGGAGGGGAGGCAGAGGAAAAAAAAAAAAAACACAACAAGGAAGGGAAGAAAAAAAAAAAAAAAAAAAAAAAAAAGAAGGGGAATGATGATCGCTTTGAAACGCGAAAGTCATTTCTTTATTCTTTTTTCATTTATTGATTTTTATTTGTCTCTTCGGAGGGGTGGGAGCACCCGAGGTGGGGTTGGGATATCCGTGGATGGATCCACGCACACACAGAGGTGATCCCACATCCTGCTGGATGTGATTCCCGAGCCTCCTGGAGCCTGGATCCCACCAGTATCCACCAGTATCCACCAGTATCCGCCAGTATCCACCAGTATCCCCCAGTATCCCCAGTCTCCGCCAGTCTCCTGCCCTCAGCACCTCCTCGCTCCCAGCACCCAGGGCAGGGGCCGCGCAGGGAGGATGATGACGGTGCCCGGAATGAATCTGGGTGTAGTTTGCATTTTTATTGCTCCAGCCTCAGATTCCAGCCCACAGCAAGGTTTCCAAAAAAAAAAAAAAAAAAAAAAAAAAGGATTAGATGCCATAAAACCTTTAATAATCCTCCCACATCTTAGGTTTAATTATTGTTTTTACACATGCGGAGCCAACACGCCTGGAGCGAGCAATCAAGGCTCGCACGCCACTCCTCCTCCTCCTCCTCCTCCCGCCGCTTCCCGGCTCTCCCAGAGCCTCCCCGGGATCGGCTCCCGGCTCTCCTCCTTCCCAAAAAACCATCGACAGCGCTCCTCCCCACAGCCGGCCCCACAAACACCGCCCGGCCCCATAAACACAGCGCGACCCCACAAACCCCGCTCCTCCCCACAGCCGGCCCCACAAACACCGCTCCTGCCCCACAAACACCGCCCGACCCCATAAACACAGCCCGACCACACAAACCCCGCTCCTGCCCCACAAACACCGCCCGGCCCCACAAACACCGCTCCTCCCCACAGCCGGCCCCACAAACACCGCTCCTGCCCCACAAACACCGCCCGGCCCCACAAACACCGCCCGACCCCATAAACACAGCCCGACCACACAAACCCCGCTCCTGCCCCACAAACACCGCCCGACCCCACAAACCCCGCTCCTCCCCACAGCCCGGCCCCATAAACACAGCCCGGCCCCACAAACACCGCTCCTGCCCCACAAACACCGCCCGATCCCACAAACACCGCCCGGCCCCATAAACACCGCCCGGCCCTACAAACACCGCCCGGCCCCACAAACCCGCCTCCTGCCCCACAAACCCCGCTCCTCCGCACACCCGGCCCCATAAACACCGCCCGGCCCCACAAACCCCGCTCCTGCCCCACAAACCCGCCTCCTGCCCCATAAACCCCGCTCCTCCGCTCACCCGGCCCCACAAACCCCGCTCCTCCCCACAGCCGGCCCCACAAAAGCTCATCCCGGAGGAGGGGATGCCCCGTGAGCTCCGTGGTGGGATCTGGGATGGGTGCTGAGGGACCCCGGGGTGCTGGGGACACCCGCGTCCCCACGGGAGCTGCTGGCGTCACCTCTGGCCGGGAATTCCAGGAAATCCTCATTTTCCAGGGAGGAAGATCCCAGCAGTAATTCGGCGCCGTGGAATCGTGGTTGTTTCTATTTTCGGGGGAGGGGAAATTAAAATAAAATAAAATAAAATAAAATAAAATAAAATAAAATAAAATAAAATAAAATAAATAAACCAGTCCGTCCTTGGCCTTGCTGGGCGGCTGGGGGCGGCAGGCACAGGGAGCCCCGGGAGGTGGCAATTGTGTCCCTGGGGAAGGGTTAAACCCCAATTATCCCTCAAAACTGTGTCCAGGCGCCTGCTCCGCGTCCTGAGCGCTGGCCGCGGGGGTGGCACGGGTGTGACATCTGCAGGGGTGGCACTGGTGTCACATCCACAGGGGTGGCACTGGTGTGACACCCACGGGGGTGGTGGCACTGGTGTCACTTCTATGAGGATGGCACTGGTGTGACACCTATGAGGATGGCACTGCTGTGACATCCACGGGGATGGCACGAGGATGGCACTGGTGTCACATTTACAGGGGTGGCACTGCTGTCACATTTACAGGGATGGCGCTGGTGCGACACCCACGGAGGTGGCACTGGTGTCACATTTACAGGAGTGGCACTGGTGTCACATCCACAAGGACCCAAGAACGGAAATGCTCAGGGCCACCAGAGCTCTGTGGGGACAGGCACGGGCTGGGGACAAATAATCCCATTTCCCTACTGCTGAGGATAACTAACTCCATTAGGCTGCCGGTGAACGGGTTCATTATTATTCATTATTATTCATTATTATTGCTATTATTATTATTATTAATTATTATCGCCCTCATTACCATTCTTGTTGTTCTCATTAGCGCTGGTTCCCCTGTCGCCTGCGGCGCGGGGGAAGGAACTTTCCCAGTTGTTCCTGGGCTGGGGGAACCAACCAGTTCCTCCACTGCCGTGTCTGCTGGAGCCCTCCAGCGAGTCCCGGCTTCTTTGGGAATTTTGCCCTTGGCTCAGCGGTGTTCTGGGACAGCCGGTGTGTCCCCAGGTGAGGCAGGACATGTCCCACCCCTGCGGTGTCCCTGGACAGCCCTTGGAGCACCCTGGGACAGCGGGAGGTGTCCCCACCCAGCCAAAGCCACTCTGCCTCCGAGTCATGGCTGGGGAGAGTTTCTACAGCGGCTCCCAGGTGGGACAGGCACCAGGGTCACCAGGGCCACCAGGGCCACCTGGGCCACCAGCGCCACCAGCGCCACCAGAGCCACCAGGGCCACCTGGGCCACCGGAGCCACCTGGGCCACCAGGGCCACCAGAGCCACCAGAGCCACCTGGGCCACCAGTGCCACCAGAGCAACCAGCGCCACCAGAGCCACCTGGGCCACCAGAGCCACCTGAGCCACCAGAGCCACCTGGGCCACCAGGGCCACCTGAGCCACCAGAGCCACCTGGGCCACCAGGGCCACCAGGGCCACCAGGGCCACCAGAGCCACCTGAGCCACCAGAGCCACCTGGGCCACCAGGGCCACCAGGGCCACCTGGGCCACTAGAGTCTCCAGGGCGACCAGGGCCACCAGAGCAACCTGGGCCACCAGGGCCACCAGAGCCACCAGAGCCAGCAGAGCCACCAGGGCCACCAGAGCCACCAGGGCCACCAGCGGCACCAGGGCCACCAGCGGCACCAGGGCCACCAGCGCCATCTCCCTGCGGGGACTCGTGTCCCGCCCAGGGTGTGTGGCCGCAGGGACAGGAGGGACAATGGCTCGTTTCTCCGCGGCCCAATGAAATGGCGGCCGGACAAAGGCGGCCTGTGCTGCCCAGATGTTTTATTCATGGCCGGCCCGGAGCACAGACAGGCCGGGATTGTTCCGCCGCCCTTTGTGCTCCGTGCCCGCGGCGCCGGGAACCGCACGGCGGGGCCGGGGCGTCCTGGTGACACCGCCCCGGGGCTGCTCCTCTCCCCGGGCTGGGGCAGCATTTGGGATCCTCTCCCCGGGCTGGGGCAGCATTTGGGATCCTCTCTCTGGGCTGGGGCAGGGTTTGGGATCCTCTCTCTGGGCTGGGGCAGGATTTGGGATCCCCTTCCTCTGGCTGGGGCAGCATTTGGGATCCCCTTCCCCGGGCTGGGGCAGGATTTGGGATCCCCTCCCCGGGCTGGGGCAGGATTTGGGATCCCCTTCCTCTGGCTGGGGCAGGATTTGGGATCCCTTCCCCGGGCTGGGGCAGGATTTGGGATCCCCTCCCCGGGCTGGGGCAGGATTTGGGATCCTCTCCCCGGGCTGGGGCAGGATTTGGGATCCCATTTCCCGGCTCCATCTGGGGCTCAGGAGCAGGTCTCCCCATCAGGCTCCTGGGGACACGGGGACACGGGGCACAGGGACAAGGGACACAGGGGACACATCCCGGCTCCTCTCCGGGCCACCAGCCCTTTGGAAATTTGGGAATTGCCCTTCTCGAGCCTTCTGCTGCAGCCCGGGAGGAGGCGAGTGACGAGCAGTTGCCTCACCGCTGTTTGTGCAACCTCGCCGCTGCAAATCCCTCATTATTCACGATGCTATCTCGCCGCTTGATATGCAGAATGGCTCAGAGGTACCGTTGACTACATTTTTCCAGCCCTTTGATGTGCCAGAGATAACTCGTCTCTGTTTCGAAGCCATTAAAGTTCGCTGGAAATCGTTACCGGGCGCGTTTAAACGCGGCGCTTGTTCTTTTTCATCAGCGCCCGTCGCCTTCCAGCCTCGGTGTCGCAACCTGTCAGGGGCGGAAAAGGCTCCTGTGAACGCGGGGGAAGCGAGACAGGCTCAGGGAGGGTTTGTGCCGGCTCAGGGACTCGGGGCTGAGCCCTCGGGGGGATTCTGGGCTTGGGGGGGCTGGGGAAGAACCCCCCGGTAGGGATCAGCTCCACACACTCCACACGCGGTGAGGGATAAAACCAGCCGGGTCAGGCCCCACAGCTCAGAAATCATCCAATCCTGGGGAGGTTCGGTCCCGAAAGGAGCTTCACGGCCCCAAAGCGGCTTCTCCAGGGGGCTGTGCCCACCCGGAGGGCGCAGGAGGAGGAGAGGGGCACGGAGAGGGTCCCACAGAGCTCCGGGAGGGAGCCGAGCTCTGAAATCCACCGGGGATTTCCCCCCGGAAAGGCTGATCGGGCACTGGAACAGGCCGGGGAGGTTCGGGGTCACATCCCTGGAGGTGTCCGGGAGGGAGGAGCACGAGTGGCCCCGGTGGTGGCCCCGGTGGTGACCCCGCTGGTGGCCCCGGCGGTGGCGGAGCTGTTCCCTGCCCGGGCCGGCCCCCAGCGCCTCCGGAGCCCTGCTCGCCTTGCAGATGTTTATCGCGGCCGGCAGATGTTTATCGCGGCCGGCAGATGTTTATCGCGGCCGGCAGATGTTTATCGCGGCCGACACAGCTGCGCTCTTTGCACAAGAGGAAGGCGAGGTCCCGCAGCGCTGAGCTGATCCCGGCCCCGCTGCGGCGGAACTTCGGAGGGTTTGGGGGTTCCCCCAGTGGCGGGGCTCCCTGCGGGACCCGCAGGCTGCAGGGGGGCGGCCGAGGCCCTGCCCAGTGTCCCCAGTGTCCCCAGTGTCCCCCCAGTGTCCCCAGCGTGCCCAGTGTCCCCAGTGTGCCCAGTGTCCCCAGTGTGACCAGCGTGCCCAGTGTCCCCAGTGTGCCCAGTGTGCCCAGTGTCCCCAGTGTGCCCAGTGTCCCCAGTGTGCCCAGTGTCCCCAGTGTCCCCAGTGTGCCCAGTGTCCCCAGTGTGCCCAATTTGCCCAGTGTCCCCAGTGTGCTCAGTGTGCCCAGTGTGCCCAGTGTGCCCAGTGTCCCCAGTGTCCCCAGTGTGCCCAGTGTCCCCAGTGTGCCCAGTGTCCCCAGTGTGCCCAGTGTGCCCAGTGTCCCCAGTGTGCCCAGTGTCCCCAGTGTCCCCAGTGTCCCCAGTGTGCCCAGTGTCCCCAGTGTGCCCAATTTGCCCAGTGTCCCCAGTGTGCTCAGTGTGCCCAGTGTCCCCAGTGTGCCCAGTGTGCCCAGTGTCCCCAGTGTCCCCAGTGTGCCCGGTGTGCCCAGTCAGCGCTGGGGGTGTCGCAGGGCGCGGTTTGGGGTGAGCAGGGCAGCAGCAGGGCCCTGATTCAGCCCCGCTCAGGAGGCACCTGAACGTGCGCTTAGAGATAAGGACACGCCGAAAGGTGTCTCCTGAATTTCAGGATTTCAGGATTTGCTGTGCGCTGTGTTGAACCGTGACTCAGCCGGGTCCTCCCTCAGCCCAAACCCATCAAACCCAACCTCCCTCCAAACCAAATCCCCTCCTCATCCCTGCGGCTGTGGTTTTCTGTGCTGGAGCTTCCCTCCTGGCTGCTGGGAGCTGCTGTGCCGGGCTGGGGCAGAGCCAGGCACGAACGGCGGGGTGGGAACGGAGGCACGGCTGCCCCAGCTCCTCCGCTCACAGTCACTTTTTCCACCGCATTTGCATCTCTCTGCTCTTTTTCTCGCTTTCCTCTCAGCAGTTTCTGCTCAGCCCCCGAGTGTGAACCCGGGGCTGCGGCTGCTGCTGGCTCTGTCGCTGTCACAGGGTCACGGCTGTGGCTGGGGACCCCCAGCACGACCCCAGCAGGACCCCAGCAGGACCCCAGCAGGGGCAGGTGGGAGCCCAGAGCAGTAAAATTTCCCCGGGGCTGGTGAAGGATGAGGGGCAGGTCTGACCCAGCTGCTCCCGGCCGCGGCTTCTGCTTTTGACATCATATCTTTAACAAATCAGGGCCAGGCCTCGCAGGAGGAAAGGGCTCCCCGGCAGGGGTTTGGTGCTCTGCTGCTGCAGCTCCCCAGGGAAACATTCCCGGGGCCAGAGGGGCCAGAGAGGCCAGAGAGCTGCCTGGAGCGCCGGCAGGAATTCCGTCCTTGGGAGAGGGTTTTCAGGAGAGTTTCTGGCACATGGCACATGCTGGGCCCGTCACCTCCACTGGGGCTCTTCCCGCTCTCCCCTTGGCCACTGATTTCCCTTTGGTCACTGATTTTCCCTTTGGCCACTGACATTTTCCCTTTGGCCACTGATTTTCCCCTTTGGCCACTGATTTCCCCTTGGCCGCTGCGTTTTCCCTTGGCCACTGATTTCCCTTTGGCCACTGATTTCCCTTTGGCCACTGATTTCCCTTTGGTCACCGATTTCCCCTTTGGCCACTGATTTCCCTTGGCCACTGCCTTTTCCTTTGGCCACTGATTTCCCTTTGGTCACTGATTTCCCTTTGGCCACTGATTTTCCCTTGGCCACTGATTTTCCCTTTGGCCACTGCCCTTTTCCCCTTGGCCACCCCCCGAGCAGTTTTTGGGGTGCTGCCAGCGCCAGGCGCCCTCCCAGCGCTGCCCGCCCGGAGCTTTAGCGGGGTGCAGCTCTCTCGGCATCCATCAGCAGCAAACAAACGGCATCAGGCGGCGGTGGCTGCGGGCTGGGTGATTAGTGCTGCGGGAACAGCTCCCCGGACAGCCCCGGACATTCATCCGCGTCTCATTAGCGCAGCCTTCCCTCCCTGATTGTTCTGCTCGAATTAACTCTGCTCCCTGGGGATGGAGAGGGAGGGATGCTGCTCCCTGCCCGGCACAGCTCGGCACAGCTCGGCACGGCCTGGCACGGCCCATGGCTGTCCCCAAACCCACGGTGGGTGTGAGGCACCGGCCCCAAACGCAGGGCTGTCCCCACCAGCCGCTCCCTTCTCCAGCCCATTCCATCGGAGCTGCGTCCCGAGTGGCAGAAATGCCCTGGAGTGAGGGGTGGGGGCTGCAGCCCCTCTCTGCCACCCTTCACCTCCTCCTCAAGCTCCCCCAGAATGTCGCCTGTCCCCTCCCGGTGAGGACATTTCCACCTTTGCAGCCCGCAGGGTTCATCCCCGGGGTGGCACCTGGCGGCTCCTGCTGCCCACACCTCACCTGGGCCGGGTCCCGCCTCGGGTGACCCCCGTGTCCCCTGGGGATGTGTCCCCGGGGCAGAGGTGACACTTTGGGCGGTGCAGGGCCGGGAGGAGGAGCTGGGCCGGGCCGGGGGGTCCCCCGAGCGCTGCGGTGACAGTCGGGGGATTTGGTGTTTGCTCACATGTCCCGAGCCCCGCGGGGCCGAGACCGCTCCTGTAAAATCACATCTGCTCCTCGTCGGGCTCGGCGCTTCCCTCCGGCTGCCAGAGCCGCGGGGATGTTGGTAACACACACCGGGCACGGCTCTCAGCCACCGGGAGAGGACAGGGACGGGATTTGGGCACTGCAGCACAGCCAGGGCTGGGGCCGGCGCCAAAGAGCCCAAAGCCTGACCCAAAGAACCCAAAGAACCCAAATCCTGACCCAAAAAAACCAAATCCCGACCCAAAGAACCCAAACCTCGACCCAAATCCACTGCTGGGGGCACGGGGTGAGGCCAGGGCAGCAAAGAACCCAAACCCGACCCAAAGAACCCAAACCCGACCCAAAGAACCCAAACCCTGACCCAAAGAACCCAAATCCTGACCCAAAGAACCCAGACCCTGACCCAAAGAACCCAAACCCCGACCCAAGGAATCCAAACCCCAACACAAAGAGCCCCAACCCCGACCCAAAGAGCCCAAAGCCTGACCCAAAAAACCCAAACCCCGACCCAAAGAACTCCAACCCCGACCCAAAGAACGCAAATCCTGACCCAAAAAACCCAAACCCTGACCCAAAGAACCCAGACCCTGACCCAAAGATTCCAAATCCTGACCCAAAGAACCCAAACCCCGACCCAAAGAACTCCAACCCCCACCCAAAGAACGCAAATCCTGACCCAAGTAACCCAAACCCTGACCCCAAGAACCCAAATCCTGACCCAAGTAACCCAAACCCCGACCCAAATTCTCACCCGGGGGACAGAAGGTGAGGTCCTGCCAAGGGCTGGAGGTGCTGTTGTAGGATTCCAGGATGATCCGGGCCCTCTGTGCCCAAGTGAGCTCCGTGGGAAGGACACAAATGGTCCCAACCCACAGGAAAATCCATCTCAGGTCACCCCTGGGCTGAGGCTGGAGCTCCGTGCCCAGCAGGTGCCCGCCCTGTGGGGTGGGATGGGATCCAGACCCTCCAGGGCTGCTCCTCTGAAGGGCAGGGGCCAGCAGGGATTTATTTTTCTCACAGAAAAATGGAACGGGTTGGGTTGGAAGGAACCCTAAAATTCACCCGTGGGCAGGGACACCTCCCTCTGCCCCTGCTCCAAGCCCCATGCAGCCCGGCCTGGGACATTCCAGGGCTCCAGGGGCAGCCCCAGGCCGGGCGGGGATGGCGTCACCGGGGGACAGATGCTGGAGTGTGGGAAAAGGGCCTCTGGTGGTCCCCAGTGAGACCCGGGGAGCTGAGACGGGCGGGGCTGAAAGCAAGGGGGGCTTGACAGGGGCTGGCACAGCATGGCAGGGGGTGGCACAGCATGGCAGGGGGTGGCAGGGATGGCACAGGGGATGGCACAGGGGATGGCACAGCATGGCAGGGGATGGCAGGGGGTGGCACAGAATGGCAGGAATGGCAGGGAATGGCAGGGGATGGCAGGGACATGGCAGGGACATGGCAGGGACGTGGCAGGGACATGGCAGGAATGGCACAAGGAATGGCAGGAATGGAAGGGGATGGCAGCGACATGGCAGGGGATGGCAGGGGGTGGCAGGAATGGCACAGAATGGCAGGGGATGGCAGTGCAGGGACATGGCAGGGGGTGGTACAGCATGGCACAGAATGGCAAGGACATGGCAGGGGATGACAGGGGGTGGCAGGAATGGCACAGAATGGCAGGGGATGGCAGTGCAGGGACATGGCAGGGGGTGGCAGGAGTAGTGGGAATGGCAGGGGATGGCACAGGGAATGGCAAGGGATGGCAGGGATGGCACAGGGGATGGCAGGGGATGGCACAGGGGATGGCAGAGACATGGCAGGAATGGCACAGGGGATGGCAGGGGATGGCACAGGGGATGGCAGGGACATGGCAGGAATGGCACAAGGAATGGCAGTTGTGGCACAGGGGATGGCAGGGGATGGCAGGGGATGGCAGGAATGGCAGGAATGGCAGGAGATGGCAGGGGATGGCAGGGACATGGCAGGGGATGGCAGGGGATGGCAGGGACATGGCAGGAATGGCACAAGGAATGGCAGGAATGGCACAGGGGATGGCAGGGGATGGCAGGAATGGCACAGCATGGCACAGAATGGCAGGGACATGGCAGGGGATGGCACCAGAACCAGAACCCTCCCTCCTAACAAGGGGCACACAAACCCCCCCCCAAACCCCAGGCTGAAACCTCCCCCCTGTGGCCCGTTTTGGGAGGCAGAGCCCCGGGGCCGGGCCGGGCATTTCCCCGCGCTCTTGGGCCCCGCTGGAGATGGGGGACGGAGGTGACACAGGGTTTATCGCAGCAGCAGCAGGCACGGAGCGCTCGGGAAGGCAGAGCTCAGCCCGCACCATTCCCATTCCTGTCACGTGCCTCCCAAAATTGCAAATGGAGATTTGTTACATTTCATTTGCTCCCGTCCCTGGGAAGCCGTTTGTGAGGAGCTCAGGGCTCCCTGGAGACTCCGCTCCAATCACAGGGAACAGAGGAGCGGAGGAGGGAAGGGAGGAGGGAGGGAGGGAGGGAAGGAGGGAAGGAGGGAAGGAGGGAAGGAGGGAGGGAGGGAGGGAGGGAGGGAGGAAGGAAGGAAGGAAGGAAGGAAGGAAGGAAGGAAGGAAGGAAGGAAGGAAGGAAGGAAGGAAGGAAGGAAGGAAGGGAAGCTATAGGAATAAAAACAGGCACTGCCACAGGCTGGGGGACACTGCTGCAGGCTTGGGGACACTGCCACAGCCTGGGGACACTGCCACAGGGCTGAGGACACTGCTCTGGGCTGGGGACACTGCTCTGGGATGGGGACACTGCCACAGGCTTGGGGACACTGCCACAGGGCTGAGGACACTGCTCTGGGCTGGGGACACTGCCACAGGGCTGGGGACACTGCCACAGGCTTGGGGACACTGCCACAGGGCTGGGGACACTGCTCTGGGCTGGGGACACTGCCACAGGCTGAGGGACACTGCCACAGGGCTGGGGACACTGCTCTGGGCTGGGGACACTGCCACAGGCTGGGGGACACTGCCACAGGGCTGGGGACACTGCTGCAGGCTGGGGACACTGCTGCAGGCTTGGGGACACTGCCACAGCCTGGGGACACTGCCACAGGGCTGGGGACACTGCTCTGGGCTGGGGACACTGCTCCAGGCTTGGGGACACTGCTCTGGGCTGGGGACACTGTCACAGGCTTGGGGACACTGCCACAGCCTGGGGACACTGCTCTGGGCTGGGGACACTGGGCACACAAAGGCAGGGTTTTGGTGGCTTCAGGCCAAGCAATTTTCCCTCCGCAGCCCCAGGCACGGAGAGCAGAGGGGGTTTGTTTTCCCTTTGCCTCCCCGTTTTTTCCAGCTCCAGTCTCGTTTCCAGCCCCGAGCGCTGTGCTGGCTGAGGGCTGTTATTGATGAGGGCTGTGCGGAGGAGCAGCAGCCGCCTGCCATCCTCCCTCCCGCCTGCTGCTAAATTGAAATCTCCTAATCTCCCCAATCCTTTTAAGCGGCGGCAAATGAAAAGGCAGCACGGGGAGGAAAATCTGGGCTCCGGGGGAGGCAGGGCAGGATCTGCCAGAGCCAGGAGGGTTCCCAGGGATCTGCTGCCAGGCCGGGGAGCAGGACAGGGCCACCACGGCCACCCCTGGGCACAGGGACAGCCTGGGCTCACCAGGGCCCTGTCTGCACCTCGCTGACAGCAGCCAAAGCCATCCCCGGCAGCACTTTGGGAATTTGGGATGGACATTCCCGGTCCCGCTGAGCCACGCCTGGGAGCACAGGTTGTTCCCAGCCCCGTGAGCAATCAGGGATGCCATAAAGCCAAAACAGAAATCCTGAATAATGTCCTCGGCCTGGGAGAGGAATCCCTGCTCTGGAGCCGGGCTGGGAGAGCTGGGAATGTTCACCTGGAGAGAAGGAGGATCCAGGGAACCCTCAGAGCCCCTGCCAGGGCCTGAAGGGGCTCCAGGAGAGCTGCAGAGGGGCTGGGGACAAGGGACAGGACACGGGGAATGGCTTTAGGTGAAGGAGGGATCAATGGGATATTGGGAAGGAATTGTTCCCTGGGAGGGTGGGGAGGGGCTGGGCTGGAATTCCCAGAGCAGCTGGGGCTGCCCCTGGATCCCTGGGAATGCTCCAGGGCCAGGCTGGATGGATGGCGGGATGGAGGGATGGATGGATGGAGGGATGGATGGATGGATGGAGGGAGGGATGGATGGATGGAGGGATGGATGGATGGATGGATGGAGGGAGGGATGGATGGATGGATGGATGGATGGATGGATGGATGGAGGGATGGATGGAGGGAGGGAGGGATGGATGGATGGATGGATGGATGGATGGATGGATGGATGGATGGATGGATGGATGGAGGGATGGATGGATGGAGGGAGGGATGGATGGATGGATGGAGGGAGGGATGGATGGATGGATGGAGGGATGGATGGAGGGATGGAGGGATGGAGGGATGGAGGGATGGTGCTCCATGATTTGGAGGGACTCCCTAAAAACGGATGGATGGTTGATGCTCACTCCAGGCCTCACCCCAAATCTCTCTGAACCAGGAGGATGGTGCCGGCCCTTCCTGTCCCCACGCCGGCCATGTGCCATTTCCAGCCCTGCAGCCACTCCTCTGGTTTTTTGGGATGCTGTTGGGAGCCTTTGATGCCCGGAGCTGGGCGCCGAGGCCCGAGAGCTGTCACGGGCTGGGCTGTTACTGCCCGCGCCTAATGAATATGAATGGGCTCCTCATAAACGCGGCTTTGTGTCATTAAATTCCTTCACACCTCAGCGCCCGCGGAAAGGTTACCCAGAATTAAATGTAAATCACAGATTTAGCGGGACGAAACCGCCCGGCCTGGCGGGGCTTTTCAAAAACACCTGATTTAATCACGGGGGGATCTTCCCCGATGGATCCCGGCCTCTCCCGCCCGCGGGAAGGCGATCCGGCCTCTCACCTCATGGGCCATTTTCTCTCTTTTTTCCCCCCAAACTGCAGCCTTTAGTTCCCGATGGTGCCGGCACCAGACGAGTTCTTTCCCCCCCTCGGTCACTCCGCGTAATTAAAAGATTAAGGAGCGGCTTCTGTCGGGTTGTCAGCGCAGTGGGGTGGGAGCGGCGGGGTTGGGAACACCGGTGTGATCCATCTGACCCCTCCCGGGGCCCTAATGGGATCACAGAATCCCAGACGGCCTCGGAAGCTTAAGGCTCATCCCATCCCAGCCCCCTGGTTATCCCGGGCGGGGACACCTCCCGCTCTCCCGGGGTGTCCCAAGGCTCGTCCCGCCCGGGGCCGGGTGGTTTTGGGGGTGTCGGGGTGCCCGACACGGGGGGCTCAGGGGGAGCACGGCACGTCCCAGCGGAGCCCCCGAGCAGAGATCTCCGAGCAGCCCGGGCCGCCTCGGCCTGCCGGGGACAGCTCATTACTCCTTAAATGGCTTTTAAAACTAAAACCATTAAGACTAATCCCATCAAAATTGGAGCTTCGTGCCGGCAACTCTTATTAATTATCGGCGCACCTTTTGCGCCTTCCAGAGGCGGGGCTGGAAGGAAACACGTGGAGGGGGTTTATTTTGGGCGGGGGGGTTTTGGCTGGGAATAAATACCTGGGGTTGGGGCAGTTCTCTCTGGGAGTGGGGAATTCTGGCTCCGAGGTGAGGGAACATCCCGGGTGCTGCTCCAGGTCCTCAGCCCCTGCCGGAATGTGGATTCCCAGCGCCGGGAATGTTCTGGGGGATGCTCTGGGCCGTCTGTCCTTCCTCCCCCGGGGATCCCCCCGGGGCTGCCGCTCGTGATTCCCCCCGAGCCTCGGGAATTCCGGCCTTAAGGCGACAAAAGCTCCTCTCTCGGCTTGTTTGTGTTTTCCCCCTCATCAATAGCGGGGCCAGGCAGGGCCACTGGCAGCCGCTCCCCGGGGCCTGCTCAGCTATTAAAGACAGAAATTACATCTTCATAACCCGCGATATTGCCGCTCGCTTATTTATGGCTCGCTCCATTGCGAGAATATTTATTCTAGACAGGGAGCCTGATAATTTTCATCCAATCTACTCCTCATAGCTCAGGGCGAAAGAATGGAACAGCTCAATTGAAGGAGCACTTTCCCGTTATTGCCAGGTAAGGGCAGAGCACGCCGAGCTCATTGCTGCCCTCGCCTCGCCACCGGGCTCCGGGGATTTTGTATTTTGTATTTTGTATTTTTTTTATCCTGCTTTTTCTCTTCTCTGGGAGGGTTTTTTTTGGTTTTGTTATTTTTTTTGTGGGTTTTTTTTCTTGATTTTTTTTTTTAATTCATCGAGGAATGGCAGCCCACACAACCACTTAGAGGAAGCACTGCATAAATCCCGGCGCAGTAATTACCCATTTGGAACATGAGGCTTTATAGCAGCGGCGGCACCGTGCCAGGACGCTCAGCACGCCGCTCCTGCTCCAGCTGAAATCCTCCCAGGGCTCGTGGGGAACGGCTCCGGCGGCTCCGGGAGCCCGAGCCCTTCCAGCTGGGACAGCGCCTGGGCCACCCCCGGGGACCGGGGGAAACAGCGGAGGGGTCGGGCCACGGGAACGCCGGGGGGAGCAGGGGATGGGGCAGGGGGGTGTGGGGAAGGGCAGGGACAGGGCCCGGGGGGACAGATCGGGGATAGATCCTGGGGACAGATCGGGGATAGATCCTGAGGGATAGATCCTGGGAACAGATCCTGGGAAGAGATCGGGGGATAGATCAGGGGATAGATCTAGGGACAGATCCGGGAGACAGATCCTGGGGGACAGATCTGGGGACAGATCGGGGGATAGATCAGGGGATAGATCTAGGGACAGATCATGGGGACAGATCTGGGGACAGATCCTGGGGACAGATCCTGGGGATAGATCCTGGGGACAGATCCTGAGGGACAGATCGGGGATAGATCCTGGGGACAGATCCTGGGGATAGATCCTGGGGACAGATCCTGGGAAGAGATCGGGGGACAGATCCTGGGGACAGATCATGTGGGACAGATCTAGGGACAGATCCTAGGGATAGATCTGGGGACAGATCCTGAGGGACAGATCCTGAGGGACAGAGCCTGAGGACAGATCATGGGGACAGATCATGGGGACAGATCGGGGGATAGATCTAGGGACAGATCCTGGGGGACAGATTCTGGGGGAGTGATGGCTCTGGGATGGGGGCGTGGAGGGATGGCCCATGGCTCGGAGTGATGGCCTAAAAATGGAGGGATGGATGGATGATGGATGGAGAGAGGGAGGGATGATGGAGGGATGGAGGGATGCCCCGTAAGTTGCAGTGATATCCCCCAAAAAGCACCAACACCCCTTACTGCAGGGCGACACCCCATGAGCTGGAGCCAGTTCCCCATGGGAACACTGCCCCATAAGACACTCAGAGCAAAGGCCCATCACCCAGAGTGAGGCCCCACAAGGTCGAGGGACACCCCATAAACCTGAGGGACACCCCAGGGCTGCCCCAAAAGGCGCCAGCACCCCCCTCCCGCAGCACCCAGCACCCATCCCCGTTTTCTGGGCAGGAAAACCCTTCCTGCCGCGGCTCTGCTGCCGCCCGCCTTAAATGTCAGAGGCAATGAAGTGTTGCAAAGGCTTTATTGCTTTCCATGGAGCCGATTAGGAATCTCTTCTGCTGGGTAAAGAGCAATATTGCAATATGAAGGATGGGGGGAGCGGGAGGCAGCCCTGTGTGAATTCCCCACAGGAAGCTCTGTTCTCGCAGCCAGAACAGTTATCAAAAAGACAATTTAGGCAGGATTGTGCTCTAACTGGCTGGAGGACAGGGGAGCCAGCCCTGGACAGGAATCTTTCAGCTCCCAGTAAATGAAACTGCGAAAAGAAATCAGCTCTCTTGCCTGGTCTGCAGGGGAGGAAGGTGCCAGAAGGAATTGGGTTTTTTATAACCATTAGCTCAGCCCCGGCGCTCTCTGCCAAGGCCGGGAGCTGCTGGGGGAGGGATGGAGCGGCTCAGCAGCCTCTGCTCCCGTGCAGAGCAGTTCCAGCCCCCAGAACACCCGGCTGGGCACGGGGAAACTCCCCCCGCTCGGGGCTTGAGCCCTGGTGACACTGAGAACCCGGCGGGGGGCAAAGCACGGCCTTTGTCACCCTCGGGGAGAGATCTCTGTCCCCGGGGTCACCCGATGGCCAGAGGCCTGGTTGGGACGGGGGTGTCTGTGCAAGAGAGGTTTTGGAGGGATGAAAAATCTCCATTTCTGGGGCAGAAAGGTTCTTGTTCCCGACCTGGCCGGCTCTGGGATCCCTCGGGTGCCTCGTGTCCCGTCCTGGAGCGGGCTGGAAAAGCAGGACTCTGCCAGACCCTGCTGCTAATGACAATTATTCCTGGGCTCGCCCCAGGCTCTGGAACAGCGGCACGAGGCCCCACGAGCCCCGGGGAGGGCTGTGGGGGCACAAATCCATTCGCACCGGCTCTGCCGGGAGCTGGCCCCGGCCCCGGGAGCCGACAGCCCACACTGCCAGCGGGGAAATGACAAATTCCCAGCCCCAAATCACATCCACACACCGGGGGGAGGGGAAAGAAAATCGCCTCTGTTTACTCCTTGGTCAGGCAGCACCGAGAGCAAAACTTCCGCGGGTGGGATCTGCCCCTGCCCAGGGAGGGAAATGACCGGGACATCGCCGGGACATCACCGGGACATCACCGGGACATCACCGGGAAATGAGCAGGCACGGTTCTGCCGGGGAACGGGGACATCTGTGGGCTCAGCTGGGCCTGGGCAGTGTGCTCCATCCCACTGCTGGCAGCCCTGGAGCAGCGGGAATGGAGCAGCCTGTCTGTGTGTCTGTGTCTGTGTGTCTGTGTGTGTGTCTGTCTGTCTGTGTGTGTGTGTCTGTCTGTGTGTCTGTCTGTGTCTGTCTGTCTGTGTGTGTGTGTGTGTCTGTCTGTGTGTATGTGTGTGTCTGTCTGTGTGTCTGTCTGTCTGTGTGTGTGTCTGTCTGTGTGTCTGTCTGTCTGTGTGTGTGTGTCTGTGTGTGTCTGTCTGTCTGTGTGTGTGTGTCTGTGTGTGTCTGTCTGTCTATCTGTGTGTGTCTGTCTGTGTGTGTGTCAGTGTGTCTGTCTCTGTGTCTGTCTCTGTGTGTCTGTCTGTCTGTCTGTGTGTCTGTGTGTCTGTCTGTGTGTCTGTCTGTCTCTGTGTGTGTCTGTGTGTGTGTGTGTCTCTCTGTCTGTGTGTCTGTCTGTGTGTGTGTCCATCCCAGGGCCACCGCCTGTGCAATCCGGAGATTTCTGAGAGGAATTACCCCAATCAATCAGGACGGAGGCTCCCGGCGCCCCTCGGGCTGCTCGCTGTCCCCAGCGCACCGGGATCCCCCCGGCCACTCGAGCCGCAGGGGTCACAGAGAGGAGCTGCCCCGTGCTGCCTGCGCGGCTCCTGCCCGGCTCCGCCCGGCTCCTTGGGCTGGACGCGGTTCCCAAGGATCGGCCTGAATCTGCAGGTTTTTTCCCTGGATATTTGCAGGTTCCCAGCGCCTCCCCAGGTTCGGCCACGTTGTTCCGCTGTGGGGAAAGGGATGGGCTGGGATCACTCCGGTGGGCGGTCAGGGGGTTCCCTGGAGAGCTGGATCCCACCGGGGGCAGCTGGATCCTGCTGGAGATCCCACCGGGTGGAGCTGGATCCCACCGCGTGGAGCTGGATCCCACCGGGGGCAGCTGGATCCTGCTGGAGATCCCGCCGAGTGGAGCTGGATCCCACCGGCTGAAGCTGGATCCCGCCGGGGGCAGCTGGATCCTGCTGGAGATCCCACCGGCTGAAGCTGGATCCCGCCGGGGGCAGCTGGATCCTGCTGGAGATCCCACCGGCTGAAGCTGGATCCCGCCGGGTGGAGCTGGATCCCGCCGAGTGGAGCTGGATCCCGCCGGGGATCCCGGAGCTTTCCCTCTCCTGGTCCCACGGCGCCGAGCAGAGCGATCCGGGCGGATCCCTCGAGGGGATTCACTCCCCGGCAGATCCCACCGCAAACCCTCAGCGCGGGGGTCGGACAATCTCCTCCGAGGAGAGGCCGAAGGGTTGGGCCCCGAAGGATCAATTCTGTGATCCTGACGGGAGGAACTCCGCTCTGTCGGATCTCTGCTCGGCTCAGCCCCGCAGCCCCGGAGCCTTGGGGGCGGACGGACGGACATCCCTCAGCCCGGCAATTCCTGAGGGATGCCCCCGAGCCTCCAGGGGATGATCCCAGCGATCGCCTCCGGCTCCAGCTCCCAGGGGAGCTCCAGGCCCTGCTCTATCCAACACCCTCGGATGGTCCTGCCCTCCCCAAACATCTCCTTTGGGTGCCCCCGGCGGTTTCCCCTGGGCCTGGGGAAGCTCTGGGAGCTCGGGCTGGAGGCTGCTGTGCTCCGCCCGTGCTCGGGGAAAGCCGGGGAAGCTTCTTGGGCTGGTTGTTTTCCCAGCCTTTGTCTCTGCTCCCGCAGCTTTTCCCAGGAAGCTGGAGGCGGGCCGGCAGCCTCGCCCGCACCTCCTTCCAAAGGGAAAGCTCATTAAACTGATGATCCAGGGATCCTTTATCCAGAATCTGCCGTCCTTATTAGAGGCATTAATTAAAACAATAGCAGATCAAAGCGTCGGCGAAGCATCTCATTTGGGACGGTGCCTCCCTTCCCCAGCGCATCTTTCTTTTCCCTCTCATCCCTTTGAGGTCAGCGGCTCCTTCTTGCAGCCGCAGCGTCCCCGGGGCCGGGCGGGACGAGCGGGGACACGGGCGGGGTCCCTCTGTCCCCGCGCTGCCCACGGAGCCCTTCCCAAGGCTGAGCTTTTCCCATCCCGAGCTCCGGGAAAAGCCTCTCCTTGCCCATCCCCGAGTCCCCGGCCCGGCCAAGGGCCTTTCCCCTTCGCGCTCGTCCTTGAGCAGCAATTAGCGAGCGCTGGGTGCGATGGGATCTCCTCGGAGCGTCTGCAGCCTCCTCCAGCTGCCGCTGATTAGCGCTGGGGGGAAAGCGGCAGCAGCCTGACCCGCCGAGAGCAGGCTTTTATTAGCGCTGCAGATAATTACGTTTAATAAGGACAGCAGCTTTTCCCACAGCAGAGAGCTGAACCATCAATCTCGCCTTTAATAATAAACCCTCTCCGAGTCATTTGCATTGCTCGTTCCTTTTCGCAGCGCGGCGTTTCGTGGCCGCGGTGGGGATCTGTGTGGCCAGAGCTGTCCCCGGGGGTCCTGTCCCCGTCCCTGTGCCCACGGGACTGGCCGGGGGCAGCCACAACCCCCCCGAGCACGGGAGCAGCGGGGAAACTCTCAATGAGCCGGTGGCTTTGTGAGCTCCGGGGCAATCCCTCACCTGGCAGGAACCTGCAGCGCCAGGATTGTGTCTGCAGCGATCCCGGGGTGAATCACGGGATGGTTTGGGGTGGGAAGGGCCTGAAATCCCAGCCAGGGCCACCCCAGCCATGGAGGGACACCTCCCACTGCCCCAGGGGCTCCAAGCCCAGTGTCCAGCCCGGCCTGGGACATTCCAGGGATCCAGGGGCTGATGCAGGATCACCCTGTGCCAGCCCTGCCCACCGTGCCCGGGAACAATTCCTGCCCGACACTCCCTGGGTCACTGTGAGGTCATTCCCGTGTCCTGTCCCTTGTCCCCAGTCCCTCTGCAGCTCTCCTGGAGCCCCTTCAGGCCCTGCCAGGGGCTCTGAGGATTCCCTGGAGCCTTCCCTTCCCCAGGTGAACATTCCCATCTCTCCCTGGATCCTTCTCCAGGGGAACATTCCCAGCTCTCCCTGGATCCCTCCCTTCCCCAGGGGAACATTCCCAGCTCTGCCTGGATCCTTCCCCTCTCCAGGGGAACATTCCCAGCTCTCCCTGGATCCTTCCCCAGGTGAACATTCCCATCTCTCCCTGGAGCCTTCTCCAGGTGAACATTCCCAGCTCTCCCTGCAGCATTCCCCTCTCCAGGTGAACATTCCCAGCTCTCCCACCTGCCTCCAGCCCCTGGAACACCTCCGTGGCCTCCTGTGGACTCTCTCCAGGAGCTGCAGGTCCCTCTGCAGTGGGAGGCGGGGGCTGGAGCAGCTCTGCAGGTGGGGTCTCACCTGAGCAGGGCAGAATGCCGTCCCTTGCCTGCTGCTGGCACGGCTCAGGGCACAAGGAATGTTCTGGAGCACGTTCCTCTGAGGCAGAGCTGGTGGGGTTTCAGGGAGAGGAGCAAAGGCAGGCTCTGCATGTTGGGAAGCTCAGAGTCCCTCAGGAGAGAGGAAAAATAATGGATAAATGAATAAGAGCGCAGCAAACATTCATCTTCACAGCTGAAATTGGAGAGGAAAGCTGAGGGTATTATAAATCCTATTTTGCTGCTGCTGCTGCTTCAGTGTCATTTGGTTTTGCTGGCTCAGGCCAGGACAGATTTTCCAGCCCACTTTTCCCTCCCTGGTGCTTTCCCACTGCCCGGGGTGGGGAGCTGGGGGCTCTGGGGTGTCTTCTCCTGCCCTGGGGTTCTGGAGGACGCCAACATCTGGGGCCAGGGGGGCAGCTGTGGGGCGTGGACACGAGGTTTTCTGAGCCCCAGGATTGCGAACTCTTCCCAGGTTGAAAATTTTCCCTTGGGGAGAGGTGGCAATCGTCAGGCTCAGAAAACACGCGGTGCCCAGCGGGGCTGGGGCTTCTGCCCCTTCCCCAGGGGGTGATGGAGAGGAGCTGGGGCTGGGTGGGGTTCGGACAGCCCGATAGAGTGGGAGGTGTCCCCTCCAATCCCACCCAATCCATGATTCCTGCCCGTGCCCCTGGAGCTGGGACACCGCCTCTGGGCTCCCGGTGCCGCTCCAGCCCCGCGGGAGTTGGCAGAGCCAGGATCCGCCTCGGGAGAGGGCTCAGGACCTGCAGCTTCCCCTGATCCCGTCTGGCCGTGCCCCTGTGCCCAGCCCTCCTCGCCCTGCCCCCGGGCCAGCAGCCGGAGCCACAGGCAGCGTGACAATGACAATGACATCATGCCCAGCAGGCCGGCGGGGACAGGCGGCCGCCTCACCCGCTCAGGGGCATTTTGGGGTGCCCCAGGGCGCCGCTCGGGGCGGTCTGCGGCAGCCGGAGAGGGCCCCCCAACCCCTGCCAACATTCCGGGGTGCGCGGGGAGCTCCGGGCACAGGGAGCCGGGACACCCCCGGGGCTCTGCCGGGAGGGGCTGGGCTCAGGCTGGGCTCAGGCTGGGCTCAGGGCTCACCACGGGCTCACCACGGGCTCAGGGCTCAGCCTGCCCGGGGCTCCTGCTCCCCAAAATCTCCTTGGATTGGCCTGGAGCAGCCCGTCCATCGGGGAGCAGCGTGGGAATGAGCAGGGATCTGAAAGCTGGGGTTAACTGGATCCAAACCCTGGGGTTAACTGGGATCCAAACCCTGGCTTTAACTGGGATACAAATACAGGGTTTAACTGGGATCCAAACCCCGGGTTTAACTGGGATCCAATCCCCGGGTTTAACTGGGATCCAAACCCCGGGTTTAACTGAGATCCAAACCCTGGCTTTAATTTGGATCCAAACCCCGGGTTTAACTGGGATCCAAACACAGGGTTTAATTTGGATCCAAACCCCGGGTTTAACTGGGATCCAAACCCGCCCTCCTGCAGGAGGAGGTTTCACACCTCCCGAGCTGCTGGGGCCGCCCTGTCCCCTCCCTGGTGTGAACGGAGGTGGTGACAAGGTGACAACGGTGTGAGAGCCCAGTGACAGGGGGTGACAGACGGGGAGGGTGCAGAGCAGGCGGGTGCTGGCCCGGGGGGAGCACAGACAGGTGCGGGAGCCAAAGGAGGGTGTGCATGGGTGCAGGATCCGGGCTCTGGGTGTGGATGGGTGCAGGATCCGGGCTCCGGGTGTGGATGGGTGCAGGATCCGGGCTCTGGGTGCAGGATCCGGGCTCTGGGTGTGGATGGGTGCAGGATCCGGGCTCTGGGTGTGCATGGGTGCAGGATCCGGGCTCCGGGTGTGGATGGGTGCAGGATCCGGGCTCTGGGTGCAGGATCCGGGCTCTGGGTGTGGATGGGTGCAGGATCCGGGCTCTAGGTGTGCATGGGTGCAGGATCCGGGCTCTGGGTGTGGATGGGTGCAGGATCCGGGCTCTGGGTGTGGATGGGTGCAGGATCCGGGCTCTGGGTGTGGATGGGTGCAGGATCCGGGCTCTGGGTGTGGATGGGTGCAGGATCCGGGCTCTGGGTGTGGAAGGGTGCAGGATCCGGGCTCTGGGTGTGGAAGGGTGCAGGATCCGGGCTCTGGGTGTGGATGGGTGCAGGATCCGGGCTCTGGGTGCAGGATGCGGGCTCTGGGTGCAGGATGCGGGCTCTGGGTGCAGGATCCAGGCTCCGGGTGCAGGATCCAGGCTCTGGGTGCAGGATGCGGGCTCTGGGTGCAGGATCCAGGCTCCGGGTGCAGGATCCAGGCTCCGGGTGCAGGATCCAGGCTCTGGGTGTAGGATCCGGGCTCTGGGCGCAGGATCCAGGCTCTGGGTGCAGCATCCGGGCTCTGGGCGCAGATAAATTCTCTTTTCCCGTTCGAAGCCCTCTGTCCCAGCCCTGGCCATCCCCGGGCTCTCCGGAGGCCCAGATCCCATCCCTGGGGGTGGCACTTCCAGCTGCAGGCTGTGTTTGCAGCCAGGTTTATCACAGCGGTGGTCACGGCTGTTTTTCCCGTCCCCTCCAGGCCATTCCCCAGCCCAGCGATGTCCCCACGCGTCCCACCAAACCCCGTATCCTCCAGGAGCCGCCGCTGGGTGGGAAAACCCCCCGCGCCCGTCCTGTGGGAAGAGCTCGGTGAAAACCCCCCATGAACCCACGGCCTGGGACTGATTGATTTATTCCCTTTCATCTCCGGCACGGAGCGAGCGGCGGGGCCCGGCAGGAGCCGTGTGTCATCCCGGGACTACCCCGAGCCCAGGATCCCGCGGCTTTGCTCCTGACACCCCTCGGGACACGGCTGGAGCCGCCCGTCCATCCCACCGGGGTTCGCTCTCTTTCCTTTCACCCTCCGGGCCCAGGAATATTTGTGTTGGAGCCTCTCTCCCCCAGCCGCACCGCGGCTCCCTCAGTGTCACAGGCCACTTCTCATTTTTTTCTTTTTTTTTTATCCCTCCAAACTTTTAAATTCCGTTCATTAATCATTTAGAGCAATGTGCAATTACTCGAGTCCAATTACAGCAAATGTGCAACTACTTGAGTCCCATTATGAGCCCCTAGAAAATGCCAAGAACTTGATTAGAGCAAAACCACCGCCAGTCCCACAGACTTTCAAAGCAAACACTGCGACTTCTCCTGGCAGGGGGAAGAGAAATCCCGATTTATTGACGCACAAATGTGTCCAAGGCTCGCTGACAATATGGGAAATCTTTCCTATGGGCTGGAAACGTGAGCTCGGCGTCCCCCCCGAAGGAAGAGATGTCTCGGCTTTAATTAAAGCAAGCCTTGAACTCGCCCTAACCTCGCGCTTTGGTGGCGGGGATCGGCTGGGTTTATCCAGAGGCTCTGTGATTCCCCCACGCCGGCTCTGGCAGGCTGCTCCTCTTTCCAGAGGGGTCTGGACGGGCGGCAGAGGGCCTCGGCTTCCCCCCAGAGCTCCCGTCATCTCCTCCCTGGCTGCCTTCCCTAATCCATACTCGGCCCCCGAGTGTCTCCCGCGCGGATGCGGAGCGGCTCCGTCCCTCCTTGTTCCCTTTATCGAGGTCAGCGGCGGCCGGCCGTGTCTGGGGGAGCCGCAGGAATTAGGCTTTATTAGGGATTAATGAGGGATTTCAGGGCCGTTCTTAGCGCGGGGCGGCGGGGCCCAGCTCGGCTCCCAAACTCGGAGATTTTTTTTTTTTTTTTTTTTTTCAGGAGAATCTCAAGCTAAGGGGATTTTAAAAAAAAAAGAGGGGATTAATTTCCTGGGACGCCGCGGCTCGACCGGAATTTAAAAAAAAAAACAAAACCAAAACCAACCATCTCTTATAAAAGTATAATTTTCTCCTTGTTCTTCGCGATTACAAAACAATAAGATTGTTTTTTAAAAAAATAAAATCCAATGGAGTGGATGTCAATATTGGCAGGCGATGCAATGGCGAAGCACGTGCCAGCCGTCCGTGGCTTTTCTTAATTTTAATTAGGAGAAAATTTACTAATCTTGCCGGGTTTTGCAGGCGGAGGTTTGCCAAGAAGCCATCAATTGATCCGGATGATATTGGCTCCCTCTGAAGAGCCCCTCGCTCGCTGCTGAGCGGAGCCCGGCCTTTCAGCTCCCTCCTCGGCTCCTCTCCGCAGCGCTTTTTGGCATGTCAAAAGGCCAGATGTTTTTTATTTGAGAGCAAATTGACACGTTAAATTACATTGTGCAAACAGCGAAGCCAGCCATGAGTAAACAGGCGACGAGGATTCATTGAATTTTATGGGTCGCAATAATGTTTATGTAATTTAACAAATTTATGCTTCGTGTCGGCTCCACCGCAAGAGTTATTCATTCCAAAAGGGGGAGGGGGAAACCCCCCCTGACAGCCCCCGGAGGTTGTGCCTCGGAGCCCGTCAGCAAACCACTTTGGGGACACAATGACAGGGGAACGTGGCACCCGCTTCGGGTGTTTTTTTGGGGGGTTTTCACTGCAATTGGGTGGTTTTTCTCCCCCCAGGCGGAGCGCAGCGGGGCTGCTGCAGCTCCAGGCTCTGCAGAAGGTGGTGCGGAGTTCCCTGGTGCGTTTTCCAGGCGGATTCGGCGGGAATGCCGCATGGATCAGGCTGTCCTCGCTCCCCACCAGGAGCGCTCGGGGTTCCCCCGGCCGGGAACCGGCTGTTAAAATAACCCTGAAGTCTCCTGGAGGCTGAAATCCAGAATTCCCGGAGAATTCCCGGAGAATTCCCCGCGGCTGAGGGCGGGCAGGGGGATCCCATCCCTCTCCTTCCACACCTCCCGAGCTCGGGGACACGAGGGACACCTCGGACAGAGCCCCCAGGCTCCAGTGGGACAGGGGCTCGCTGCTCCCAGCCCGGGTTTGGGTGGGAATGTTGGATTTTGGAGCTGCCAGGCTGCTCCCAGCCCGGGTTTGGGTGGGAATGTGGGATTTTGGAGGACTCAGGCGTGGGAATTTCTCAGGCCTGGAGAAGGGCATCAATAACCAGGAGCAGCACGAGGTGGAAAACCCAGAGAGCAAAGGAAAGGCTTCTCTGGCCTTTTTCCAGGGTCTGGAGGGGCAGGACCCAGGGAATGGCTCCCAGTGCCCAGGATGGAATTGTCCCAGGACCCAGGGAATGGCTCCCAGTGCCCAGGGCAGGGCTGGGTGGGATCTGGGCAGGAATTGTTCCTGGCAGGGTGGGCAGGGCTGGCACAGGGTGCCCAGAGCAGCTGGGGCTGCCCCTGGATCCCTGGGAATGCTCCAGCCCAGGCTGGACACTGGGGGTTGGAGCACCTGGGACAGTGGGAGGTGTCCCTGGGACAGTGGGAGGTGTCCCTGCCATGGCACGGGTGTCCCTGGGGGGGATTTCAGGCCCTTCCCACCCCGAACCATCCCATGACCCATGAGCTCCAGCTGCCCCTCCAGCCTTTGTTTCCCCCCACACCGAGGCGGGGCCCGAAACACCCCGGAGGGGCGGCAGGGGAAGCTCAGGTTGTGTCAGCTGCAGGAAAAGGTGCTGCTCGCACCCCACATTTCCCCTCTGGCCCCTCTCCCCGTCAGCAGCAGCTCTGCCCTGGTCAGCAGGGAGCTGATTCCCGTGTCTAAATGGAATTTAATGCAGGCCTCAAGGAGATCCGTGCCCGGGACACGGAGAGGGAACGATGGGTTATTGCTGTCAATATAATTAATTTCAAGCTAATTTGAGCATCTGATTAAGTTTAGCATTACCATAAAAACTAAACTGCCATTTAAACCAGAGAGAGGTTTATTAAATAAGTGCTGGAATGCAACAGAAAGCAAAATGAAGGCAATAAAGTCACTCGAAGTAATAAAATTAAGCGAATGCCGGAGATAATCCTTTGATGGATCTTCCCTTTACCCTTTTCCAGGACGGAGATCTCCCTTCCTCTGCCGCAATTTTCCATCCAGGCCTCTGGAATCCTCACGGCTCTGTCCAAATCCTCACGGAATGTGTGAGAAGAAACAGTGGACGGGAGGATTTTTCTCTGGAAAAGGAGGAGAGGGGGCAGTGAGCACGCTCCTGGCTGGAGCTCTTTGCTCCCCCAAGGTCAGGGCCAGCCTCCTCCAGCCGGGGATCGTGCCAGGAGCGGGGGGTGGGTGGGAAAAGACAAAGGGATTCCCCCGTGGGTGCTGTTTGGGGGCTCCCTTCACCTCTGCCCGCCCGGGATGTGACATTGGTGCAGGCAGACGGCGGGTGGTGACAGCCCCCGGGGCTCCTGCGGCAGCGCAGACGAGTCCCCTCCTCTCCAGGTTCCCGTGTCACCCCCGGAGGACGCTCATCGGCTCTGAAGGGCGCAGGAGCCCGGGAACGCGCGGCCGAGATAACGCTGATAGGATCACACAGACATCCAGATGCATTTGTGCCGCTGCCCTAAGCCGGAGAGACTGCGGAGAGAGCTCCGAGCCCTGGCTGCTCCCAGGGGCAGGGACTGGGGTCAGCCGGTGCCACCGGGATCCCAAATCATGGACTGGGGTCAGCCGGTGCCTCCGGGATCCCAAATCATGGACTGGGGTGAGCTGGTGCCACCGGGATCCCAAATCATGGATTGGGAACAGCCGGTGCCACCGGGATCCCAAATCATGGACTGGGGTGAATTGGTGCCACCGGGATCCCAAATCATGGACTGGGGTCAGCCGGTGCCACCGGGATCCCAAATCATGGATTGCGGTGAGCTGGTGCCACCAGGATCCCAAATCATGGGCTGGGGTCAGCCGGTGCCACCGGGATCCCAAATCATGGATTGCGGTGAGCTGGTGCCACCGGGATCCCAAACCATGGACTGGGGACAGCCGGTGCCACTGGGATGGGATTGGGGTGGGATTGGGGTGGGATTGGGGTGGCATTGGGATGGGGATGGAGCACGCGTGGTTCCCACGCCAAGCACAGTCCCTGTGCTCAGTCCTCGGCATCCTTCAGCTGCTCCTGGTCAGCACCAGCTCAGAGGTGCCACTCCAACCGGTGCCACCCGTGCCCTGGCAGGGACACCTCCCACTGTCCCAGGGACACCTCCCACTGTCCCAGGTGCTCCAACCCCAGTGTCCAGCCTGGCCTTGGGCACTGCCAGGGATCCAGGGGCAGCCGCAGCTGCTCTGGGCACCCTGTGCCAGCCCTGCCCACCCTGCCAGGGAACAATTCCTGCCCCGGATCCCACCCAGCCCTGCCCTGGGCACTGGGGGCCATTCCCTGGGCCTGGGACAATTCCTGCCCTGGGCACTGGGGGCCATTCCCTGTGGTCTGGGACAATTCCTGCCCTGGGCACTGGGGGCCATTCCCTGTGGCCTGGGACAATTCCTGCCCTGGGCACTGGGAGCCGTTCCCGCTGGTCTCACACTTCTCCCAAACCCTCTGAGCTCACTGAGGCTTTTCCTGAGGCTCTCCAGGGCCCCTCGGGACATGGCCCACACCTGGAGGAGCCCCGCACCGACATTCCTCTATTTTTAGGCCGCTCCAGCCCATATTTCCTTCCATCCCCAGCCCAAACTTCCCCTCCCGGGTTTCCCATCCGGCACCAGGGTTTGCAGGTAACCTCCACCGCGATGCCGAGCACAATTTAGATTATAAACTATACCCGCGGGCTCTTTCCTTAATTGATTTCTTTTGTTTCATTCTATTCCTCGAAGATTTGTCAACATTAATTTTTATATGCTTAACACTTTGCAAATACTGGCCAACTTTTTTTAAAATGAATGTGTTGAGCTGGAGACCGAACACCTTCCCTCCACGACACGTCAGCGGGGAAGGAGCAGGGACGGCAGCAAAACACGTCGGCAGCATTTAGTTGGGAAATTTGGGATATTCAAAGGGGGAGCCGCCAGCCCCCATTGGTGGATTTAACAGCTCCAGTTCCCGCTGCTGCTCCTTCACCCTGCACAACAAACACCCACATCCCCCACAACGGGGAGATTTCAGCCGGAGTCGGGAATTTCCTGGCTTTTCCCAAGGTTCAAGTCAACAAATCGGCCAGGAATGGGGTTCAGAGAGAATTCCCGGGAAGAGGAGCCAGTGTGAGCCCCTGGGGGCTGTGTCCTGTCAGCCCCTGACACAGCTCCGGGGACAAAAACCGGCAGAGCCAGTGCCAAATCCTGCCCGGAGCCGCTCCTGGGGATGATGGAGGGATGGAGGGATGGAGGGAGGGAGGGAGGGAGGGAGGGATGGATGGATGGATGGATGGAGGGATGGATGGAGGGATGGATGGAGGGATGGATGGATGGATGGAGGGATGGATGGAGGGATGGATGGATGGATGGATGGATGGAGGGATGGAGGGATGGATGGAGGGATGGATGGATGGAGGGAGGGATGGAGGGATGGATGGATGGATGGATGGATGGAGGGATGGATGGAGGGATGGATGGAGGGATGGATGGATGGATGGAGGGATGGATGGAGGGATGGATGGAGGGATGGAGGGATGGATGGATGGATGGATGGAGGGATGGATGGATGGATGGATGGATGGAGGGATGGATGGAGGGATGGATGGATGGAGGGATGGAGGGATGGATGGATGGAGGGATGGATGGAGGGATGGATGGAGGGATGGATGGATGGAGGGATGGATGGATGGATGGATGGAGGGATGGATGGATGGATGGAGGGATGGAGGGAGGGATGGATGGAGGGATGGAGGGATGGAGGGATGGAGGGATGAAGGGATGGATGATGGATGGATGGGTGGGTGTGGGGAGCCCCCGGTGTGATTCTGAGCCGCGCTCCCAAAACGCCTTTAGGCTCCCCTCAGACGCAATTACAGGTGCAGTCAGGAGCTGGCTCCGTGCCCGATCGAGGGCAACGCGCCGTGACGATCAGATAAGGGAGGGAAGAACCCGGGGACACGCACGGGGAGGGCAGCAGCGGCCGGGAGAGGAGCCGGGAGCGGAACCGGGACCCGCCCCCGACCCTGCGGAGCCCTGAAACCCGAGGCGAGGGCTGCGGGGCCGCATCCAGCTCGCATCTCCTCTCGCAGCAGCCGGGAGAGCGCGGCTGTCGCCAAGGAAACCGCAGATTGCCGCAGCGATTGCCAGCCCCGCTGCCGCTGCTGTGCGGGGCCGCGCTGAGCTGTGGAGAGCCTCTCCAGAGCCTCCTTGAGACGGGGACACGGCTCCAGCCGCGGGGGGACGGCGCTTTTCCGTCCCTCCTCGCCCCCAGCCCCGCAGGGACGCGGCCCCGGCGCTTCACCCCTTGGCCCCGAGCACGGGGCGAGGGCGCTGGAGGAGCTCCAGGGGCCACCCGGGCAGGGAATTGTGCCCGGGGATTGGCACTGCAAACGGGCAGGGGACGCCTCGGTGCCGCAGTGAGGGCGTGGGGTCGGGCACACCTGGAGTGCCGCGTCACAGGGGACTGGAAAAGGCGCAGGGACAGGTGACAATGGGATGTAGGAACAGGAAAAGGCGCAGGGACAGGTGACAATGGGACATGGCAGCTCTGTGTTCCCCCTGGTGCTGGGCCCCAGCTCTGCAGGTAGGGCCTCACCTGAGCGGGGAGGAGGGACAATCTCCTCCTGATGATGGACAATCCTCTCCTGGTGATGGACAGTCCTTCGCTGGTGGTGGACAATCCTCTCCTGGTGGTGGACAATCCTCCTCTGGTGATGGACAATCCCCTCCTGGTGATGGACAATCCCCTCCTGGTGATGGACAGTCCTTCGCTGGTGGTGGACAATCCTCTCCTGGTGGTGGACAATCCTCTCCTGGTGATGGACAATCCTCTGGTGAGGGACAATCCTCCCCTGGTGGTGGACAATCCTCTCCTGGTGATGGACAATCTCCTCCTGGTGATGGACAATCCTCCTCTGGTGATGGACAATCCTCTCCTGGTGATGGACAATCCCCTCCTGGTGATGGACAATCCTCCTCTGGTGATGGACAATCCTCTCCTGGGGGTGGACAATCCTCTCCTGGACAGACCCCAGCCAGGACACGGACCCTGAGCCCGGCCTCTGGCAGCTCCTGAGGCAGCTCTAGCCCCTGTGAGGAGCAGCAGGGCCGGCCGGGCTCAGGACAAATCCTGTCCCCAGGGTGCTGCAGCCCCGCTTCGTGCCTGAGGTAGTTTGGTTTCCTGAAACTTCTCCCAGAAAATTTTCCATAAACAAGAAAAACGATTTACTAACTATCCCCAGGAGGGACTTCTCCTTGGTGTCCCTGTGCTCTGAGCAATGGCAGTGAAGAGGTTTGTCTCTGTGTCACCAATCAGATTGCGCTGTGCGGAATGGTGTAAAAGGGAGACACAGCCCAGAAATAAAGGAGTCATTTTCAGCCTGCTGAACTCGGAGTCTGTGTCGTTGTGGGGTCACACGACATCACCTGGGGATGGGGGAAAGCTCCCGTCGGTCTGCTGCCGGAGGGGCTGGAAGAGCTGCCCCCCAGAGCAGGGGAACGCCCTCAGGGCAGCCCCAGGGGGGCGGGAGGTGCCGGGGATCCTGGGAGGGTTTCGGCTGGAGAATCCCTCTGGGGTGCTGGAGCCCGACCCTTCTCCCAGCACTGCCAAGGCCACCAGTGTCCCCAAGGGCCACCTCTGCTCGTCTCCCCAGTGGAGCTGGGGACAGGGGAGCCCAGCTGGGCTCTGCTCCTCCCTCCGGCGCCCCAACGCCACCCAAAGCCCGTCCTCGGGTCTGTTCTGGCTTTGGCTCCGCCGGGGAAGCGGCAGGAGCCGGATCCTGGAGCACGGCGAGTTCTCGGCGATATAATTCTCTTTAATCTTTTAAGCATTTGACAGTATTTGCTTGAAAGAAGAAGCAACAAGTACATAATTATTGCACTAATTAAGCTGCCAAAACACAAGCATGCTGCAAGAGCACCTTTGAAACAGTGAGCTCTCGATTCATTAGCATCTGCTGTAAGCTTATTAATCACCTAACAGGCAATTAGCAAGCTGTTACTGTTTGAGACTAGTATGTAAATAAATTCTTGGGTTAATTTCTTCCTCTGATAATAAAGAAAACATTATGAAAATTAGCTAAGCGACAATGTAAATGATCTTGACTGTTAATTACGTGCTGGTGTTCCACTCGCGGCCGCCGCACGGCAGAGGGAGGATGCACCTCTCCCGCTTCGGCGCAGCTTGAGAAGAAAAAAAAACCCAACAAAACAAGCCGAAATGTGTTGTTTCAGAGGGAGCGGGGAGGGTTTCCCGCAGCGCAGCCGCAGCTGTTTGCCCGCAGCTCCGCGGATCCGGCGCCCAGGGATCCCGGCGATGTGGGGCTGGAGCAGGAGCCCGCCTGGGGCTGGATCCCCACCCCACCCCGCACCCCCGAGCGTGGGGCCCATAAAACCCACCCGGGGGCCACGGCACTGCCAGGGCTGTGTTCAGCCCCTCTCCCTGCGCAGGGATTTTGGTTTAGGACCCCCCTAAAAAAAGAGGATTTGGCAGCGAGGGCGTTGATTGTCCCCCCGGATGCAGGCTGGCGACATCGGCGGGTTATTGGTGTCCCCTCAGGGGATAATTGTAGGGATGTCCCTCTCCTGTGGGATCACCCTTCACGCGAGGAGGGGACAGTGAGAGACCTGACCCAGCTCCTGCCGCGCTCCTGTGTCACCACCCCCGGCCCCAAGGAGGGGCTTTTGGCTGCCTGTCCCCTTCCAGCGCCGAGCCCTGCCGTGCCCCGAGCTCGCCCCTCCCGTCCCTGTCCCCCCAAATCCCTCCCAGCTCCTTTAACGCCGCTCCAGCGGAGCAGAAAACTCATTGCGGGGAGCGGCGCGGGGCCCGCTCGAGTGAGGAATTAGCAGCCAGCAGAGGTTACTTCATAATCTCATTAATTTAAACGATTTTATCACCGGCTCCCTGGCCCCGTAATCGCCGCGCAAAACGCACACGGTGCAGCTCGAGGGTGAGTGGGTCCTTCCACGCGGGAGCCGTGGGCAGCAGCGCGGCCCTTGGCCCAAGTCCCTCTCCCTCTCTCTCCATGAAGAGTTTTCCCAAAGGAAAACATTCGGCCCACAGCAAAGTCTGTAATTTAAATTCCAAAACCAGAAAATACCTCCAAAGTGGTCCCTTTTCGGGGTCCTGAGTTCTGCTCTCCCTGGCAGCGACTCTGGGCCAGAACGAAAACTCCAGCAGCTCCTGGGGGGAGAGCTCAGCCCCAGGTTTGCCCCGGGGGGTTTGAGTGTTCCCCTTCCGGCTGCCAGGGGTTGCTTCTGTTCTCCACATGAAAAATTCACTTTTGACCGGGCCGAGGCCGCGGCAGCGCCCGAGCTGGAGCCCAAATAACCTGTGAGCACAGGGCTCCGAAGGGAGCTCCAGCCGTGCCCCAGACTGCAGCGCAGCTTGGGGTCAAACCTCCTCGCAGCTCCTCGGGGCCACGCAGCCCTTGGGGAGCTCCAGCTCCTGCCCCAGGAAACGGAAAAGGACATTTTGGAACCACACCGCTCGTGGATTTTTTGTTTTCCAGTGGAAGCAAGCTCACACACCGATAAATTTGGATTTTTTAGGGTTTTTTTCTCCTCCAGGATCCAGCAGCAGAGCCCCACATCCCCTCCAGGCCACAGGGGCTCGGGCCGGGAGCTGAGGGGGTTTTGGGCAGAGCTGCAGCTCTGGCTGGGGTTGGAAGGACCCTCAAAGCTGCTCTCCTCCCACCAGAGCAGGCTGCTTTTCTTCTTTTATCCTGGAGCTGGTCTTGTCTAGGAAACCGCCTTGAGAAAAAAGGGTTTTATACAACCCACGAGGCCGCTGTGAGGGCACCGGAATCACCCAGCTCATCCCAAAACTGACAGTCCATCCCAAACCCAACAGCTCATCCCAAACCCGACAGTCCATCCCAAAACTGACAGTCCATCCCAAACCTGACAGTCCATCCCAAAACTGACAGCTCATCCCAAACCCGACAGCTCATCCCAAACCCGACAGTCCATCCCAAACCTGACAGTCCATCCCAAACCTGATAGCTCATCCCAAACCCATCAGCTCATCCCAAACCCAACAGTGTATCCTAAACCCAACAGTCCATCCCAAACCCATCAGCTCATCCCAAACCCATCAGTCCATCCCAAACCCGACAGTCCATCCCAAACCCATCAGTCCATCCCAAACCCGACAGTCCATCCCAAACCCATCAGTCCATCCCAAACCCATCAGCTCATCCCAAACCCAACAGCTCATCCCAAACCTGACAGCTCATCCCAAACCCATCAGTCCATCCCAAACCCATCAGTCCATCCCAAACCCGACAGTCCATCCCAAACCCGACAGTCCATCCCAAACCCGACAGTCCATCCCAAACCCGATGCCCCGGGACATCGATCCCTGGAATATTTCCCCGCTGGGTCAGGGCCGAGCAGCCGAGCCAAAGGGAAGGATCGCTCTGGGAAAGGACCAACAGGTGAGGAAAATTCCTGCGCTGGCGGCCGCCACCCACCGCGGGGACACAGGGGAGTGTCACCACGGGGACACAGGCGGATGTCACCTCGGGGACACAGAGGAGTGACACTGCAGGGACACAGGCAGGGTGTCACCGTGGGGACACAAGTGGGGTGTCACCACAGGGGCACAGGAGGGGTGTCACCCCGGGGACACAGGCAGGGTGTCGCCCCGGGGACACAGGCAGGGTGTCACCCTGGGGACACAGGCAGGGTGTCACCACAGGGGCACAGGAGGGGTGTCACCGCAGGGACACAGGCAGGGTGTCACCCCGGGGACACAGGCAGGGTGTCGCCCCGGGGACACAGGCAGGGTGTCCCCGCGGTCAGAGGTGACAGCAGGACCGCGCTGTGCCGGGCTGCGGTCCCGGGGAGGGGCAGCGCTGCCCTGCCGGGGCTGGCCTTGTCCCCAGGCTGTCCCGAGGGTCCAAAGGTCAGGGCAGAGCAAACAGCTCCCGAAGGACTGCAGATAGCCCGGGCTGCAAATACCCCGGGAGAGCAAACAAACCGCTCCGCTGGGCTGCGGGGAATCCTGGAATCCACCGCCCGGGGACACGGAGGGGACTGTCCCCTCGGCCACAGCCCCCTGCGCTGCTCCGGCTCCGGGGACAACGACAGCGGGACGGGGAGGCGCTGCCAGTGCCCAGGGCTGGCACAGCCCGGCCTGTGGAAGGGCTCCCTGCTGGAAGGAGATGACTTCGGGGGTCTCCTCCAGCCCAAACCATCCCGGGATTCCCTGGAACTGCAGCTGCCAAAGGTGAACTGGGGCAGGATCCACCCCCAGCCCCGGGGAGGGCTCTGGGAACAGCTCTGGTTGTCACAGCGGCCCCGAACCCCGGGCTGCTTTGGGCTGAAGGGGCCCTAAAGCCCAGCCAGAGCAGTAATTAATGTCCGTGAGCAGCTCAGGTTGTGCTGTGCTCTGCTTAAACGGGCTTTTCGTTGTTTTTATTAGAACTCTTCAGAATTTGTTACGGCCACTGAGACATTAATGGTGTTAAAATAGGAAAGAAGAGAGAAGAGCTTGAGAAACAGAATATTAAGATCGTGAGAACTAGATAAAGGAGGATTGTGAAGTATTAGATTGTAACTAATGGTATTTTTTAAAAATAGAAGATGCAGGAAGGTCCGGGATGGATCTTCACCCTTTAATTGGATGCAGGAGATGCAGGAAGGTCCGGGATGGATCTTCACCCTTTAATTGGATGCAGGAGATGGAGACGCAGGAAGGTCCAGGATGGATCTTCACCCTTTTCCTTTGGATGCAGGAAGGTCCAGGATGGATCTTCACCCTTTTCCTTTGGATGCAGGAAGGTCCGGGATGGATCTTCACCCTTTCCTCGAGTGCAGGAGACGCAGGAAGGCCCCGAGGGAAGGCTGGGAACGCTCAGATCTCACCCCGGAGCCCAGCAGGAGATGCCCAGAGCACCACAGAGCCCTTTCCCTGCAGGAAGAACAAATAAATCTAAAAGTAGGAGAGGAAAATCCCGCTCTGGCCTGGGAGATTTTCCCGTTCCAGGCCCGGGATGAATCGTTCCCGTTCCCGGGGCTGCCCGAGGATTTCCCTGGGATTGGCCCGGGCTGACACACTGGGATCGAAGCTAAGCTCTGATTAGCCACGCCGAGGAGATTTCATCTCGTTTAAAGCCTTACCTGAAATGCAGAGCTGGGTATTATCGCGTCTGTGAGCGGGGCTGCGGCTGTCAAGGTTTAGAATGAAACCCGCCCTGCGAGGAGGAGGAGGAGGAGGAGGAGGAGGAGGAGGAGGAGGAGGAGGAGGAGGAGGAGGAGGAGGAGGAGGAGGAGGAGGAGGAGGAGGAGGAGGAGGAGGAGGAGGAAGAGGAGGAGGAGGAGGAGGAGGAGGAGGAGGCAGGACGGAGCGTGGTGGCTCCAAACACTCCCAAACCACCGCTCACCTCTCATTCATTCACTCACGGAACTGTCACAAGGTTTTTAGAGTGCCGTTTATTTGCTCTGAATTCTCTTTATTCCAGAGGGCCGAGGTCACTGTTTTCAGTGTGAGGGGGTTGAGATCTGCCTCTCTCTGCGGAGGGAGATTTTCACCCGGGGACCCCTCCAGGGATGGAGATTCCAAACCTCCCGGGGCTTTCCCAAGGCCTGCCCATCCTTTCCAGGGGGGAATTCCTCCTGATTCCCGGCCTGAGCCCCCGGTGCTGCGGCTTGGGGCGATGTTCCCCCGGCTGCTCCCTGCCAGCACGGCCCGGCCTCCCCTCGGCGGCCATCCCTTCTCCCTGTGCTGGGAATTTCAGCCCCTTTGGGGCTTTTGGGGGCCAGCCCATCCCGGGCAGCCCGTGCCGGTGCTGGGAAAGCCGGGAGGGGTGAGCGCAGCCCTCCCCGAGCCTCCTTCCCTTGGGAAATCAGAGCTGGGGAGCAAAAAATAACCGTGAGCGAACTAATTCCTCTCAGGAGCTCGCTCCTCTCTCCCCTCATCTCCTGCGAGCGTTCTTGATTAGCTGATAAATGATTAATGGGGCCGAGAAACGCCGGCTCCTTCATCTCCCGCTTTCATCCCGCAGCCGCCTCCGGGGGGACTCGGAATGTCACGGGCAGATGAAAGGGACCCCCCGAGACCCCCCAAATCTCCCGGGAGGAGAGGCCGAGCCGCCCTGGCTGCGAGCCTTCCTCCCCGCCTCATCCTCGGCCCCGCGGCTGTGACAAGCGCTCGGATGCTCCGACAGCGATTTGCTCATTCCGATGTGGAGGCGCTTGTAGATTTCTGTGCCTTGGTCTTTTTTATTTTTTTTTTTCACTTTTTAATCTGCCATCCTTCTGTTGGCGGTGTCAAAGTGTCAGCGGGTAATGGTCTGCCTGGAAAAAGGAGTGTTTCGGCTCTTGTTCCGCCGCCCGAGCCGTGAATACATTAGAGAGGAGCTCAGTGATTGAAGAGGGATTTTTTATCTATTTTATTTTATTTTTTTCTCTCTCCCCCTCCGAGCAGGCAGGAAAGGCAAAGGTGGGAGCGCAGGATGGGCCCAGCCTCGCTGCTGCTCCCGGAGAAAAGGACGGGCAGAGGTTTGTGCTCCGGGCTGCTGGGGGTAAAATCAGCCCTTACCCAGGGTCTGGCATCTCCTCTCTCTCAATAGACCAGCCTCTGATCTGTGTCCCCACAAATGGGTGTCTGATATCCCAATAGATCGATATCTGACCTCTGTCCCCACAAATGGGTGTCTGATATACCAATAGATCGATATCTGACCTCTGTCCCCACAAATGGGTATGTGATATCCCAATAGATCGATATCTGATCTCTGTCCCCACAAATGGGTATGTGATATCCCAATAGATCAATACCTGATGTCTCTCCCAATATCTGATCTCTCCCCCAATATATCGATATCTGATATCTCCCCAATAGATCAATATCTGACCTCTGGTATCTGATATCCCAATAGATCAATATCTGGTCTCTGTCCCCATAATACCTCCCCCAATAGATCGATACCTCCTCCAATAGATCTCTCCCCAATATATCGATATCTGATCTCTCCCCAATATATCGATATCTGATCTCTCCTCAATATCTCCAAACCAGCTCAGCCCAAAACAAACCCAGAGCCAAACCCCAGCTCTGTCACCCAGGAGGGGATTGGTCATTCCAGAGCTTCTCCAGCTCCAACAGAAGAGAGGAGAAGGTTTGGAGGAACTCCTGGGCTCTGCTCCCGGCTCAGAGCAAACTCACAGAGAAATCCCGCCTCTGCTCACCCAGGGCCCGCAGGTGCCGCCTGGGCTGGGCTTGGGGAGGGGATCGAACATTCCAGGGCTTCTCCAGCTCCAACAGCAGAGAGGAGAAGGTTTGGTTGGGGTGGGAAAGGACCTCAACCATCACCCAGTGCCACCCAATTCCACCAGCACCCCTCTGACCTGCAGAGCTCCAAAACAAACCCAGAGCCAAACCCCAGCTCTGCTCACCCAGGGGATCGAACATTCCAGGGCTTCTCCAGCTCCAACAGCAGAGAGGAGAAGGTTTGGTTGGGGTGGGACGGGGTTTTACCCGTCACCCAGAGCCACCCAATTCCAGCGGCACCCCGCAGACCTGCAGCCCCGCAGAACAGGGGGCTCGGGGCCCGGGTGACCCCCGCAGAGCTCTGCCATCCCAGCCCTGCTTTTCCAGGGCCATTCCGTGGGTGTTCCTGCCCGGAGCAGCGGTGCCGGTGATGGATGGGGGCTCTGATGCCAGGGCCGGGCATTAATTATTAACTCCGGCCCGGAGTTGTGCCTCTCCCGCGGCACCAGGCGCTGCCACAGCTCCGCACATAAAAGAGCATTAAGTGAAAGCCGGGATAAAGCCCACGGCCGGCCCAAGTGACGTCCCGCCTTTCAAAGCCCTATTGCTCGGCAGGGAAAAAAAATTACAATCCTTTAATTCCATTTACAAGGCGGCCACACAAAAGGGAGCCGGGGAGAGGAGCGGGGGGCTGGAAGCCGGGAGGCTGAAGGGGAGGACTAAAGCAAACAGCCGTCCGAAGGAGCCGGGATCAGGCTCTTCTCCCTCTCCCCGCTCTGAAATTCAGCCTCTCATTGAATTCCAGCCGGGATTAGGAGCGGGAAGCGCCGGGCGAGGCTCCGGCTGCCGCTGCTCGATGTGTATTAAGTTATATGGGTTCCATCTTGTCCCTATTCACGCCGAGCCAGGTTGTCTATACCCCAGCAGCTCGGCGTAATTTGCTTATAAATAATTGACTTCTCGGCGATTAAAATCTCTGGAGGGGCTCCGGGTTTATTCACAACAAGCCGCCTCGGCCCTGCCGTGCAAATTAGGCCTTTCAAACCTGTCTCATCTCCAACAGAAATGTTATGAAGAGTGATTTTTTTTTTTATCCCCTGTAATAACCTTCAACTAACCTTTAAACTGAAGTGAATAATTTAAATCTTATTTTCATATCAATGGGGGAGTCAAGCCAAGCAATTATCTTTTATCTGTATACTCTGTCGTCAGAGCGAGGCATAATAAAGTTTTCCCAAGTGGGCAGAGCGAGGCAGGAGAGGAGGAGAGCGCCGGGATCCGGAGCCGCTCATGAGGCCATGAATTATTCAGTACCGAGGACAAGATCCGCGGGCGGGATCCGCCCGGGGCTCGGCACAAATCGCCGCCTTTGGGGCACCGCCAGAACCGAATTCAGAACCGAACCGGGCGGCTGGGTGGGCGGAACCCCCTGGCCCGGGAGCTGCGCCTTCCCCCCGCCGTGAGACACCCCAAACTCGGGGGGAAACCAAAAATAAAAAACCTGCCCCAAAATCCGCCCCGTGTAAAGCTCCGGGAGAGAGCGGGGCGGAAATTCTCCTCCCCGGGCTCGCTCCGTCCTGCCCGGCTCTTCTCTGCTCATTGATTCTGAAATCGTCGGCCCCGTGCTCCGGGCAGCCGCGGGGATATCGCGGGGGTATCGCGGGGGTATCGCGGGGGTATCGCGGGGATATCGCTGGGATATGGCTGGGATATCGCGGGGATATCGCGGGGGTATCGCGGGGGTATCGCGGGGGTATCGCGGGGATATCGCTGGGATATCGCTGGGGTATCGCTGGGATATCGCTGGCATATCTCAGGCATATCTCAGGGATATCGCTGGGATATCGCTGGCATATCGCTGGGATATCGCTGGCATATCGCTGGGATATCTCTGGCGTATCGCGGGGATATCGCGGGGATAACGCAGGGGTATCGCAGGCATATCGCTGGCATATCGCGCCTCCCAAGCCCAGGAAAGGCGGAGATCCCCTTTCCGGGCAGGGGGAAGCGCGGCTGGGCTCAGATCTCCGCCCCCGGGGCAGCGAGCAGCGGGAGCGGGTCTGGGATGGCGGAGCAGGGCTGGGAGCCGACAGAACCCAGGGAAAAGAATCCTTCTCCTGGAGCCCAGGGACACATCCATCCACCCCCGGGCTTTAAACCTCCAAATCCTCCTGGAATAAAAGAGATGCGGCACCTCACCCCGCTGCTCCCAGGGGATTAAAGCCCCGAATCCAGCGGGAGCGACGGGCACGGTGCCGGGACCTCCCCCGGCTCCATCACCGCATCCCCGGGCAGTGTTCTCAGGCAGCCCAGGCCAGCCCGGCCCTTTCCTCTGGGGGGTTTTTATTTCCTTGGCCCTGGGAAATGCTGGAGAAGCCGGGAAAATCCCGGCGGGGGGGAGGAATCCGGGAGCGATCCCGGCCGGGGATGTCAGGGCAGCGCTGGCACCGAGCGTTCCAACATCTTCGTGTAATCTTTCCACTTAAACCAATGATTAAACAGATTTAGCAGATGATTAAACAAATAAAGATTAATGAAACAAGCAAAGCAATCAAATCTTTATGGGGGAATAAACGCGCGATCCAAAACAATATTAGGACAAATTGTCTCCAGCTAATCGAGGCTGCGCTGCTTTTGTCTAAACAGCGTTTGTTATGTTCGCACTCGGGCGCGAATCAAAATATTTGCTCAAACCGGGACGGAGCCGAGAATCCCAAAGGCCAGGGGGATTAAAGGAGAACTCGGGGAGGTTTTGGAGCGTTCCCGGGGCTCCCGGGCCGGGCTGGCAGCGCCTGGAACACCGGGGGCCGGGGAGGGGGGTGGAGAGGGGGAGGGTGAGGATGAGGATGGAGAGGGGGAGGGTGAGGATGGGGATGGGGATGGAGGATGGAGAGGATGAGGATGAGGATGGGGATGAGGGTGAGGATGAGGATGAGGATGGAGAGGGTGAGGATTAGGATGGGGATGAGGGTGAGGATGAGGGTGAGGATGAGTATGAGGATGGAGAGGGTGAGGATGAGGATGGGGATGAGGGTGAGGATGAGGATGAGGATGGAGAGGGTGAGGATGAGGATGGGGATGAGGGTGAGAATGAGGATGGAGAGGGTGAGGGTGAGGATGAGAATGGTGATGAAGATGGAGGATGAGGATGAGGATGGAGAGGATGAGGATGAGGGTGAGGATGAGGATGGGGATGGAGAGGATGAGGATGAAGATGGGGATGAGGATGGAGGATGGCGATGAAGATGGAGGATGAGGATGGAGGATGAGGATGGAGAAGATGAGGATGAGGGTGAGGATGAGGAAGAGGATGAGGATGGAGAATGAGGGTGAGGATGAGGATGGCGATGAAGATGGAGGATGAGGATGAGGATGGAGGATGGAGGATGGAGGATGGAGGATGGAGGATGGAGGATGGAGGATGAGGATGGAGAGGGTGAGGATGAGGATGAGGGTGAGGATGGAGATGGAGGATAAGGATGAGGATGAGGATGGAGGATGAGGATGAGGATGAGGATGAGCGTGAGGATGAAGAAGACCCCAGAAATGGCGAGGGATGGGACCTTGGGGAGGCTCCACCCCACAGCCGCGGCTGCTGGTGCCTGTCTCGTTCACCGTGTGGGATCTGCAGGATGTCCCATCCCATAATGGCAGCAGCTCAAGGCTTTGCTGAGCAGCAGAGCCGGGCTTTAGAGCTGTAAAGTCTTTTTTCTGTCATCAATTTTGCATGGGGGAAGATCGTGTTTGCTCTAAATACTTTTGTTTTTAAAGCCTCCTAAATTTCTGAGACGGAAACAACAAAGGGGGAGAGGAGAGAAGAGGAAAAGGCTTTTTCCAGACGAGCTGTCGGGAGCTGCAGCCGCCAGCGGAGCACCAACAGAGCCGGCCTTCATCAGCAGGGAAGGGAGCGAGGTGCCGGCTCCAGGGATGGCCGGGCCTTTCCCGGTGTCCCCGGGTGTCCCTGCACCCCGGGGTGCCCCAGGGCTGTCCCTGTAGGGAATGGGGTGTCCCAGAGCTGTCCCCCTGTCCCCCTGTCCCCCTGTCCCCCTGTCCCTGTGTCCCCCTGTCCCTGTGTCCCCCTGGCTCTGTGTCCCTCTGTCCCCCTGTCCCTCTGTCCCCCTGTCCCTGTGTCCCTCTGTCCCCCTGTCCCTGTGTCCCCCTGTCCCTGTGTCCCCCTGTCCCTCTGTCCCCCTGTCCCCTGTCCCCCTGTCCCTGTGTCCCTCTGTCCCCCTGTCCCCGTGTCCCCCTGTCCCTGTGTCCCCCTGTCCCTCTGTCCCCCTGTCCCTCTGTCCCCTGTGTCCTCCTGTCCCCCTGTCCCTCTGTCCCCCCTGTCCCTGTGTCCCTCTGTCCCCTGTGTCCCCCTGTCCCCTGTCCCTGTGTCCCCCTGTCCCTGTGTTCCTCTGTCCCCCTGTCCCCCTGTCCCCCTGTCCCCCTGTCCCCCTGTCCCCTGTCCCTCTGTCCCCCTGTCCCTGTGTCCCCCTGTCCCCCTGTCTCCCTGTCCCCGTGTCCCTGTGTCCCTGTGTCCCTGTGTCCCTGTGTCCCTGTGTCCCCCTGTCCCCCTGTCCCCCTGTCCCCCTGTCCCTCTGTCCCCCTGTCCCTGTGTCCCCCTGTCCCCCTGTCCCTGTGTCCCTGTGTCCCTCTGTCCCCCTGTCCCCGTGTCCCCGTGTCCCCGTGTCCCCCTGTCCCTGTGTCCCCCTGTCCCTGTGTCCCCGTGTCCCCAGGGAATTCCAGCCCCATTCCCTGCGCAGGAGCAGGTGAATTCCCCCCGCGGGCTCGGGGCCATCTCCAGCACTTTTGTCCCCGTGTCACCCCCAGCGCAGCCCTGTCCCTGTCCCTGCTGTCCCTGGGGGGTCTCCAAGGGGACAGTCTTCCAAGGGGAAGAATTCCCGGGAATTCCGAGGCGGCGCTGCGCTGGGGCTCGGGGAGGAGATGCGCGTGGTGCAGCGGCAGCGGGAGAATCCAGCAAATCCAGGACGTGAATTCCGAGTCTCCGTCCCTGAAGGAAAGGCTGGAGCCAGCTCAGCATCCCTCCTCTCCTCTCCTCTCCTCTCTCCTCCTCGCTCCCCCTCCTTCTTTTCCTTCTTTTTTTTTTTTTTTTTTGGAGACTCATTACTATATTGTGGATATTCTCCACTAAAGGGCATCTCTTTGAATGCATTTGCTTTTTTATTAATGTGTGCTAAGACAAGTCAAGCCTGATTATCATGAAGACAATTGCTGAATTCCCTCCTGGAGAAATCTCATCTAGACTGTGTAGGCGTTTTAATTTCAGAGACCCATTAATTGGCACAATTGCTTAAGCAGCTGCTTTCCGTGTCATTTTAGGACCACTTTATGAAAAACAGAGCTTAAAAAAAAAAAAAAAGAAAAAAAAAAAAGAAAAAAAGAAAAGGGAAAAAAAAATATGACAGGCCGGAGCTTTCTACATGGCAACATAATTAATGCAAGGAGCCTCCTCGGAGCAGCAGAGCAACAGAAAGGCACCAAAATACGGCTGCCCTGAGCTGGCTGCGCGTGGGGAGGGGACACCCAGCCCCCAGCCCGCTCTGGGAATGAGATGGGAGAGGTGCTCAGCACCCTGGGGTGGCACAAAGGCCTCCTGTGCCCCGGGGGATAAACCCCGGGGCAGAGGGATCCTGCAGGAGCCAGCCCCACGCTCTCCAGGGTGGGCTCGGCCCCGGCCGGGGGCTCCGGGGGTCCCCGGGGGGATGGGGAGGCGCTGGCAGGGGGGTGGGGGGCAGCGGGGGCACAGGGCTCCAAAGGCCCCGGGCCGAGCCCAAAGGGGGGTGTTCCCAGTGCTGCTGCCGTGCTGGGGGGGCTGGGGAGTCCTGGCACATCCCGGTTCAGCACAGCTCAGCCCAGTTCAGCCCAGCACATCCCAGTATATCCCAGCACATCCCAGTTCATCCTAGTTCATCCTGGCACATCCCAGTTCATCCTGGCACATCCCAGTCCATCTCAGCCCATCCCAGCACATCTCATTCCATCCCAATACATCTCATTCCATCCCAATACATTCCAGTTCATCCCAGTTCATCCTGGCACATCCCAGTTCATCCCAGTCCATCCCAGCACATCCCAGTTCATCCCAGTACATCCCAGCCCATCCCAGTTCATCCCAGTACATCCCAGTTCATCCCAGCCCATCCCAGTACATCCCAGCCCATCCCAGTTCATCCCAGTACATCCCAGTCCATCCCAGCCCATCCCAGCCCCTCCCAGTTCCCAGGCCCCAGCCCCTGGCGGTGTCCCAGCCCCGGTGTCCCCGGTGTCCCCGGTGTCCCCTGTGTCCCCTGTGTCCCCTGTGTCCCCTGGTGTCCCCTGTGTCCCCTGCTGTCCCTGGATGCCATCTCCCAGCCCAGGCGCTGCCCGGGGCCCAGGACCGGGTGAATTAATTAGGGCATTAATGAAGCACCCGCCCCTCCCTCCGGAGCCACCCGCAGCTCAGCGCTGGGTTTTGCCACGGGCACAAACACGCACATCCTCCCTCCCCTTTATTAATTTATCACCAAATCAACCCCCATCAACGCCCCGCATCAGCAGCAGGAACACATTCGCCAACCCCAAAAAGCGGCGGGGCCAATCACTTATTAATAAAGCAATAGCTAAATCTAATTACATCCCCATCAGACGGCGGCGGTAATAAACCCCAGAGCCGGCTGGCGGAGCCCAGGGACCCGCCGACCCCAAATCAAAGTTGAAACCATCCATCAGCCGCCGAGACATTCCCGGCACATCCAGCAATTACCGGGGCCCGCGCCAGGTCCCGCGGCAGGGTCAGGGGTCAGCCCGTGTGCCGCGGGGCCCCGAGCAGCGCCAGAGCCTCCCAAATCTCATTATCCTCTTAACCATACATTTATCTGACAAGATAAAAGAGACTAGGTGACCAAGCTATCATTAAAGATTAATAGGAAGTATAAAAAATTCAGCCCGAGAACCAGCGTTCCTGTTTAGTGCCTGTGATAGGCCTGACAGGATTATTAATCAGGAGGCCAAAAAAAAAAAAAAAAAAAAGGAGAGATTTAGGGTTTTGCTGGCTGAGGGGGGGTTTTGGGGTTTTTTTTTCAGGTCTGTGGGGTTGTCCTCTCTCCCCAGCAGGCAGAGCCCGGGTCAGGGGGCCGCTGGTTAATTGGTGCCGGGGCTTTGGCAGAGGTGGCCGGGATCAATTATTGAATCCAGGGCTGAGCTGAGCCCCGGGATGTTTATGGCAGAGGCTCCTCTGCCGTGCCAGCCTATTAATAAATTGTACAGATCAATGCCAGGATTAATTTTAATCGAGGGCTACAAGGATCACGCAGCTCCCAGGGTGATTTTTTTTTTTCTTTCCCCCTCTCATTCTTAATTCCATTTAAGTTTTAACATGAAAGATTCCCAGGTAGCACCGACGCAGGAAGAAAACGAGATTTCCCTGGGTTTAAGTCTTAAGTATTCTTTTTATTCTGCTTTGCAGCTTTTTTTTTTTCTCCCCTCGTTTTGATCATAAATCAATGTCCGTCGCCGTTTCCCCGGGCTGCAGGCAGGGCTGCCCTGCATTTCCCCACCTGCCACCGAGGAAAACCAATAAGTTAGGGAAGGAGGTTCCTAAAACACTCCGTGGAGGGGGATTGGGGTGGTTTGGGGACCCCCAGCCCCACTGATCCCTCCCTTCCAGGGGTCCTGCCTGGATTTCCCTCCAAACATGCTCTGAAAAGAGGAAATATCACCGAAAGCTTGGCCCAGCCTCTGTGGGTCCATCCCAACACATCCCAGTTCATCCCAGCACATCCCAACACATCCCAACACATCCCAGCCCATCCCAGTTCATCCCAGCACATCCCAGTTCATCCCAGTATATCCCAGTTCAGCCCAGTATATCCCAGTATATCCCAGTATATCCCAGTTCATCCTGGCATATCCCAGTTCACCCCAGTCCATCTCAACACATCCCAGTTCATCCCAGCACATCCCAGTTCATCCCAGCACATCCCAGTATATCCCAGTTCATCCCAGTATATCCCAACACGTCCCAGGACATCCCAGCACATTCCAGTATATCCCAGCACATCCCAGTTCATCCCAGCACATCCCAGCACATCCCAACACATCCCAGCACATCCCAGTTCATCCCAGCTCATCCCAGTTCATCCCAGAACATCCCAGTATATCCCAGCACATTCCAGTTCATCCCAACATATCCCAGCACATCCCAGCACATCCCAGTTTATCCCAGCATATTCCAGCACATTCCAGTTCATCCCAGTATACCCCAGTATACCCCAGCATATCCCAGCCCATCCCAGTTCATCCCAGCACATCCCTCAGATCCGTCCCAGTTCCCAGGCCCCAGCCCCTGGCGGTGTCCCAGCCCCTGTGCCCCCTGGTGTCCCCTGGTGTCCCCTGTGTCCCCTGGTGTCCCCTGTGTCCCCTGTGTCCCCTGGTGTCCCCCAGTGTCCCCTGGTGTCCCCTGTGTCCCCTGCGGTCCCTGGATGCCAACAAGACAATCCTCACAGCCCCTCCCAAGCCAGACTTTTCTGGGATTCCCTGATTCCCACAAAACCCGACCGTGGTGTTTTCTCCCGGGAAAAGATCGCAGTGGGAGCTCGGAGAGGCTCAGGGGCCTTCCCCACAGAAATGGGGCCACACCTGTGAGCATCCCAGGGGGATAATTCACCTCGGAACAGCCCCCCAAAAATACCTGTTCCCTGAAAAAAGGAGTGCAAATGAACGTGGGGAAGCCCAGGAGAGGATCCAAACAAGAGGGAAACGGAGCGGGGAATGTGGGAACGGCACAGCCCAGAGCCTGGCTGGGAGATAAGGACGTGCTTTCCATCCTGGTATCCATGGAACCCTTCTCAGGGAGGTTCCTCTGCCGCAAAAATCACATTTCACAGCATTTCCCCCCTGAATTTCTGTGATTTCAATTTCCTCCTGTGTGAGGGATCCTGCTCCGGGCAGTCAGAGATCAAACAGAGCTGGAACCCTGCGCCTGGAGAGGGGCTCGTGGAGGTCTGGTGACATGGGCTGGGGGTGACACGGGCCGGGGGTGACATGGGCTGGGGGTGACACGGGCCGGGGGTGACATGGGCTGGGGGTGACACGGGCCGGGGGTGACACGGGCTGGGGGTGACACGGGCTGGGGGTGACACGGGCTGGGATGCACTGGAAGGGTCCATGTGCATCAGGACAAGACGTTCTGGAACAGTTCCTGCTTTTCCAGCAAGGCAGAAATCCTGCAAATCTCCACGGAATGGTTGGGCTTGGAAAGGAGCTTAAGGCCCATCTTGTTCCAGGCCCTGCCGTGGGCAGGGATGACTTTCACCATCCCAGGGATGCAGGAATATTCCACAGGGATGCTGGAACATCCCCAGGGATGCAGGAACATCTTATGGATGCAGGAACATCCCACAGGGATGCAGGAACATCTCCAGGGATGCAGGAACATCTCCAGGGATGCAGGAACATCTCCAGGGATGCAGGGACATCCCACAGGGATGCAGGAACATCTCCCAGGGATGCAGGAACATCTTATGGATGCAGGAACAGCCCACAGGGATGCAGGAACATCTCCAGGGATGCAGAAGCAGCCCCAGGGATGCAGGAGCAGGGATAAACCAATGGAACCAACAGAAGCTCCAGAGGCCGAGGGCAGGGGCTGGATAATCCCCAGCCTGGCCTGGGTGGGGGGGTCTTCACAGTGATCCTTTGAGTCTGTGACACCTCACTCCCAGAAAATCCACAGGATTCTTGCCTAAAATATCCCCCCAGCCCCCTTTCTGCCGGCCTGGAGCGCTGTGGCTGCAGGGACACATCCCTGCTCCCACAGGGTGCTCCAGCCCCTCCGGCTGACCCCAGGGTGACGCTGGAGGCTCCAAAAACTCCTCCTGTGGTGGGGCCTGGAAACATCTGGGAGGAGAATCCATCCCTTTTCCCGAGGAGGAAGCGTCCGGAGCCCACAGAAGATGAAGTCCAATGAATTATTTACTTCCAGGAGCTCATGGAATCCTCCCCCGGAGGCTGGCAGGACCAGCGGGCTCCCAGCTTTTATCTCTTCACTGGGACGAGATGGGAGAAGGGGAAGAGTTTCCATGGCGGCGTCTGTGGATCGTCAACGCCAGAAAAAAAAACCCCGAATCGCTTCCCTGAACCTGAGGAATATCAAACCGCATAAATAAACCCCTTTCAATTATTAATAGAGGAATTTACATGCCGAGCCTGAGCGTGAGAATTAATTTCATTTCTTATGCTAAAGTGGCCGCTACGGCTGAGGAGCTGAGAATTAAAAGGGGCAGAAAATGAAGGGAAAATGAAGGGAAAATGAAGGGAAAATGAAGAGGAAATGAAGGGGAAATGAAGGGAAAATGAAGGGAAAATGAAGGGAAAATGAAGAGGAAATGAAGGGAAAATGAAGGGGAAATGAAGGGAAAATGAAGGGAAAATGAAGGGGAAATGAAGGGAAAATGAAGGTAGGGGCAGGTTTGGAGGGGAAAAAAGAGGCCAAGTGGAAATTGCTGGGCCTGAACAAAACCATCTTCCAGCAGGTGGAAAGGAAACGGGAATCAAAAGGGAGTTTGGGGTGTGAAGGTGTTCCAGGAACCATGGCCCTGCTCCATCACCATCCTCAGTCCTGGCCGCCATCTCCCGTGGGGACAGCTCCATGCAGGACACGAGGACAGGACCTTTGTGCTGGCCCACGAGTGACAAATGCCAGGTCTGAGCGATCCCGGGACTGAAATCCTTCCCCAAACCCCCCCGTGCCCTGCCTGCCTCTGCCCTCGCTCCCAGGAGCCCTGGACAGATCATTTGGGGTCCGGGCTGACCTGTGCCGTGGGCAGGGCAAAACCCAGCCCGGGAGAAACGACCCCAAAACGGCAGCGACACGGCGGCTGCCACAGCCGGGGAGTTTGGGGCACAAATGTCGGAGTTTGGGCACTTCCCACCAGCCCAGGGGCTGGAATGAGGCAGATTCCCAAAGCCAGGTCTGGGTTTGGGCAGTTCCCAGGGGCTGGAACGAGGCAGATTCCCAAAGCCAGGTCTGGGTTTGGGCAGTTCCCAGGGGCTGGAACGAGGCAGATTCCCAAAGCCAGGGCCGAGTTTGGACATTTCCCATCACCCCAGGGGCTGGAATGGGGCAGATTCCCAAGGCCAGGGCTGGGTTTGGGCATTTCCCATCACCCCAGGGGCTGGAATGGGGCAGATTCCCAAGGCCAGGGCTGGGTTTGGGCATTTCCCAGGGGCTGGAATGAGACACATTCCCAAGGCCAGGGCTGGGTTTGGGCATTTCCCAGGGGCTGGAACGAGGCACATTCCCAAGGCCAGGGCTGGGTTTGGGCATTTCCCACCACCCCTGGGGCGGGAATGAGGCACATTCCCAAGGCCAGGGCTGGGTTTGGGCATTTCCCACCACCCCTGGGGCGGGAATGAGGCACATTCCCAAGGCCAGGGCTGGGTTTGGGCAGTTCCCAGGGGCTGGAATGGGGCACATTCCCAAGGCCAGGGCCGGGTTTGGCCACAGCAGCTCCCTGTCCCGGGGCACAGGAGCCACACCAGCCCCTTCCCCGTACACCAGCCCCCCACATCTCCCTCTCTCCTGCTGTTTCCCCACTCCCACAGTGAACAATCCCGTTTCTGTCCCTCTCCCCGCCCCGGTGGCGTTCCCCTGGAGCAGCTCCCTGGGCACAGGAGCTGAGGGGTGCCCAGAGCCCCTCTCCCAGAGCCCCGTGTCCCCAGGGAACAGGGGCGGCGTGGCCCCGCTCCCATCCCGAATCCCAGAGATCCCGACCCTTCTCACCCCTGTGCCGGGCTCCGACCTCCTCCCACAGCCACACAACAACGGCACCGAGATCTCGGCTTCAGAGGGCTGAAAACGACTCTTTGATTCTTAATAAAAAGAGTCTCTTTTACTTGAGCTCATTTTAAGATGCCATTTCACACGAACCGATTTGATTGGCGCCAAGAAGACAAACCTCTTCGACCACATTGCCCAGACCAGAGGCACACCGAGGAGAAGAAGAAGAAATTTCTCCTAAAAATATATATATATAATAATGCGAACAATTATTTTGCCGTTACAAAAACGTATCTCTTGTTTACAAAAAAGTAAAAATAAAAATAAAAATAAAGAAAAGAAAAGAAAAGAAAAGAAAAGAAAAGATAAAAATAAAATAAAAAATAAAATAAAATAAAATAAAATAAAATAATAAAATAAAATAAAATAAAATAATAAAATAAAATAAAATAAAATAAAATAAAATAAAATAAAATAAAATAAAATAAAATACAAATCCCGAAAGACGTCAAGCACGAACCAAAACTACAAAATACACCCTTCCTCCCTGAGCCGCCTCCTCCTCCTCCTCCTCCTGGGCTGCTGCATTGTTCCCCCCGTGCGCTGAGGCATTCCGCAGAGGCAGCTCGGATCCCAGCAGACATTTGGAGGGGTTTTTGTCTGGCTCCTCTGCAGCTCGCCGTGCCCCGACTCCTGCGAAAGGCACTTGTCGAGTTGATTTTTTGCTCGCGTTGCCTCCGGAGCCCGGCCCTGCCCCGGGGCCGCTGCTCTTTTCAGTCCGATCCTCGGGACGGGGAGAAAAAAAAAAACAAACTTGGCAAAGCAACAATAGGGGGAGAAAAAAAAAATAGAGAGAAAAAAAGGAATAATCTGGGCACAGAAGTTGCATTATGTGGTGTGGCTGGGAGAGGAGCACAGGGAACTGTGGGAGAAATGATAACGGGAGGGACGAGCTGCAGGGCTGGGACAGCTGGGAATGGTCACCCGGAGAGGGGAAGGCTCCAGGGAATCCTCAGAGCATCTTCCAGGGCCTAAAGGGGCTCCAGGAGAGCTGCAGAGGGACTGGGGACAAGGGACAGGACACAGGGAATGGCTTCAGAGTGGGAAAGCGGAGATTCGGATGGGATTTTGGGAAGGAATTCCTGCCTGGGAGGGTGATGAGGAGCTGGGCTGGAATTCCCAGAGAAGCCCCTGACCCCTGGAATGTCCCAGGCCAGGCTAGAGCAGCCTGGGACACTGGAAAGGGTGAGGGCTTTAAGGTCCCTTCCCATCCAAACCATTCTGGGATCTGTCCCCAGAAAGCCACAGGGTCCCGGTGCAGGGGACAGTGGTGACCCTGCGCCCACTGCTCTGCTCCCGGTGAGGACAGTGACACAGGGTCCTGGTGCAGGGGACATTGGTGGCCCTGAGCAGGGGACAGTGGTGGCCCTGTGCAGGGGACAGTGGTGGCCCTGAGCATTTTGTGCTCTGCTCTGAGTTCACACAGCCAGAGCCCGGTGAGAGGCAGCGAGAGGACCCAAACCCTTAATTTGGCCTGATTAAAGCTTAATGATTCCAGCTTGATGATTAAGGAGCTGCCCCAGTTCCCCGGTCCCGAGCAGCCCGGCCTGGCAGGAGCCCGGTGAGGGGACACGGGACACGGCCGGGGCTCAGCCCGGGGACACCGGGGACAAAGCGGCCACATCATCCCGGTGCCCACACCACCCCAGTGCCCACATCACCCACATCAATCACCCACATCACCCCACATCACCCACATCACCCACATCACCCCACTGCCCACATCACCCCACATCACCCCACATCACCCACATCACCCCAGTGCCCACATCACCCACATCACCCCAGTGCCCACATCACCCACATCACCCACATCACCCCACATCACCCACATCACCCCACATCACCCCAGTGCCCACATCACCCACATCACCCACATCACCCCACATCACCCACATCACCCCACATCACCCACATCACCCACATCACCCCACATCACCCCACATCACCCCAGTGCCCACATCACCCACATCACCCACATCACCCCACTGCCCACATCACCCCACATCACCCCACATCACCCACATCACCCACATCACCCCACATCACCCCACATCACCCACATCACCCACATCACCCCACATCACCCCACATCACCCACATCACCCCACATCACCCACATCACCCACATCACCCCACTGCCCACATCACCCCACATCACCCCACATCACCCACATCACCCACATCACCCCACATCACCCACATCACCCCACATCACCCCAGTGCCCACATCACCCCACATCACCCACATCACCCACATCGCCCCAGTGCCCACATCACCCCACATCACCCCACATCACCCACATCACCCACATCACCCACATCACCCCACATCACCCACATCACCCACATCGCCCCAGTGCCCACATCACCCACATCACCCACATCACCCACATCACCCACATCACCCACATCACCCCACTGCCCACATCACCCCACATCACCCCACATCACCCACATCACCCACATCACCCCACATCACCCCACATCACCCACATCACCCACATCACCCCACATCACCCCACATCACCCACATCACCCCACATCACCCACATCACCCACATCACCCACATCACCCCACATCACCCACTGCCCACATCACCCACATCACCCACATCACCCCAGTGCCCACATCACCCCACATCACCCCACATCACCCACATCACCCACTGCCCACATCACCCACATCACCCACATCACCCACATCACCCACATCACCCCACATCACCCCACATCACCCACATCACCCACATCACCCACATCACCCACATCACCCACATCACCCACATCACCCCACATCACCCACATCACCCACATCACCCCACATCACCCCACATCACCCACTGCCCACATCACCCACATCACCCACATCACCCACATCACCCCACATCACCCACTGCCCACCCCACATCACCCACATCACCCCACATCACCCACATCACCCACATCACCCACATCACCCCACATCACCCCACATCACCCACATCACCCACATCACCCCACATCACCCCACATCACCCCACATCACCCACATCACCCCACATCACCCACATCACCCACATCACCCCACATCACCCCACATCACCCCACATCACCCCACATCACCCACATCACCCCACATCACCCCACATCACCCACATCACCCCACATCACCCCACATCACCCCACATCACCCACATCACCCCACATCACCCACATCACCCACATCACCCACATCACCCCACATCACCCCACATCACCCACATCACCCACATCACCCCACATCACCCACATCACCCACATCACCCCACATCACCCCACATCACCCCACATCACCCCACATCACCCACATCACCCCACATCACCCCACATCACCCACATCACCCACATCACCCCACATCACCCACATCACCCACATCACCCCAGTGCCCACATCACCCCACATCACCCACATCACCCACATCACCCCACATCACCCACATCACCCACATCACCCACATCACCCCACATCACCCACATCACCCCACATCACCCCACATCACCCACATCACCCACATCACCCACATCGCCCCAGTGCCCACATCACCCCACATCACCCCACATCACCCACATCACCCACATCACCCACATCACCCACATCACCCCACATCACCCCACATCACCCACATCACCCACATCACCCCACATCACCCACATCACCCACTGCCCACATCACCCCACATCACCCACATCACCGACATCACCCACATCAATCAGCCACATCACCCACATCACCCCACATCACCCACATCACCCACATCACCCACATCACCCACATCACCCACATCACCCCACTGCCCACATCACCCACATCACCCACATCACCCACATCACCCCACTGCCCACATCACCCACATCACCCACATCACCCACATCACCCACATCACCCACATCACCCACATCACCCCAGCCCGGGCTGGGCCACCGCAGGGCTGGGCCAGGGAACGGCTCTGCTCCCTCCCAGCCCCTCGGGCAGTGTCCCCGGAGGAGCCCCGGCAGCAGAGGGAGCTCCCCGTGTGCCCACGGAGCCCGTTAGAGCGGAGCCGCAGTGCACACAAGGTGCTCTCCCCTCATGAAAGCGCCTTTTGATGATGTTATTGCAGCTATCAAAACAGTGCCGAGTTCAGAGCGCTCCTCCGGGACCCCCGAGCTCTTCAAAGGCCGCAGCGCCACGGCTGGGGAGGAAGGAGCTGTTAATTATGGTCGGATTCCACGCTCCTGCCGCCGTTCCCTCGCTGAAAGAGAAAAAAAAATTTAAAAAAATTTTAAAAAGGCCTTTAATGAGGAGAAAGTCATGTGGCTGCGTTGTTGAAATGGGGAAATAAAGCTGATTTTGGGGGCTTTCTCCAATGGATGTGTGAGCTCCCTCACTGCATTCTGAGGGGCTCTGGAGCGCAGGGACAGTGTTGTGGGAATCCCAGCCCGGCTGCAGAGCTGCTCCCAGCCCCATCCCAATCTTTATTCCCAGCCCCATCCCATCCCCATTCCATAAATCCCATCCCATCCCCATTCCATAAATCCCATCCCATCCCCATTCCATAAATCCCATCCCATCTCATCCCATAAATCCCATCCCATCCCATCCCATCCCATCCCATCCCATCCCATCCCATCCCATCCCATCCCCATCCCATCCCATCCCATCCCATCCCATCCCATCCCATCCCATCCCATCCCATCCCATCCTATCCCATCCCATCCCATCCCATCCCATCCCATCCCATCCCATCCCATCCCATCCCATCCTATCCCATCCCATCCCATCCCATCCCATCCCATCCCATCCCATTCTCCTGCCCCTCCCCACCCTCCAGCACCTTTTCCTCCCTCCCAGCCCCCGGAGCAGCAGCCCTGGGCGGTTGCAGGAGTTGCTCTCCACAAACCCGCTCGTTCTGCTCCGGTTCCGTTCGAGTTCCAATGTAAATCCTCCTTTTCACGTGAATACCAAAGCCGAGCCGTGTGTGGGGCACTTTAACGAATTCGCTGAGTATATTGTGCTAATAAATTCTCCCCTCTGGGGGGTGTAATTAAAGGCCAGCGCGCGCTGCAGGATCCCAGCGGTTCTGCAAAGCTTTTGGACGCTCGGAGTCCTAATAAAGAGAGTTTTGTTCCAGAAGTCGCGGGGAAGAAGCACAATGAATTGCCCAGGAGGGCGCGTATCTCGCTGGAGTGACTCAACACGACAAATGATGGAGCCGAGGGGTAAAAAAGCAGCAGAGGCGCGGGGGTTTCGAGCAGGGTGAGGGGCTGTGGGGCAGCAATTCCGGCCCTCCCCACATCCCGGGAATCGTGGGATGGTTTGGCTGGGAAGGTTCCTCCACGCTCCTCTCAGGGAACCTTCCACTGTCCCAGGCTGTTCCCAGCCCCGGGAGAAACAAACCCACAAACCCAAACAAGGCGAGGAAACCCAAGAAAAGTCACTCGATGTAAGTAAAAAGTTGGGTGGTGGTTTTTTTTTTTTTCTGGGAATGTTTCCTCCCATCCTTCCATCCCCTGGAGCAGAATTTGTTCCCTCTTTTCCCCGAGGATCCGTGGGCAGAGTTTGAGTCTCGCAGGGGGATCACGTTTCCGACCCAAACACAAACATTTGTACTTCAATAAAAGATTCGTTTCCCACCAAGGATTAAAACCCACCTGAAGCCCGAGACTTCCCCTATCCCACATCCCCAAAAACCCCCAATCCCCCCAATCCTCCGCTTCCCGGAATTACAAAGAGCAGCTCCTCGGGGGTTTTAGAGGCAGCGGTGGCATTTGAGCGATTTTTTAGCTGCCAATTTCTTTGCTTTCCATGTTTTACATGACAATTGAGGGAAATCTTCCCCAGACAGCAATTCCCCGTCCCGGTCAGCGGGACACCGGCACCACAATACACAAATTACAGCGCTGGCAGCCAGCAGCAGCCAGAGCTGGAGACGAGACGTTGATGCCAAAAAATTCCCATTTCAAGCCGCCACAAAGGCGGAATTTCGCTGTGTTTCCCATGCAAATCCTCGGGCGGGAGAGCGGCGGCACCTCTGGCTCCGGGAGCAGAGCGGGGCCCGGGCCAAGGGCAGCGCTGGAGAAGGTTAGGGGAAAGCTCGGAGAGTGTTTGGCATCGGGGGAATCCCATGGATCCGAGCCTCAAAATCCCATGGATCAGGGCGCCTCATGGATCTGAGCCTCAAAATCTCATGGATGAGAGCCCCTCATGGATCCGAGCCTCAAATTCCCATGGATCTGAGCCTCTTGTGGATCTGAGCCTCAAATTCCCATGGATCTGAGCCTCCCATGGATCTGAACCTCAAAATCCCATGGATCTGAGCCTCAAAATCCCATGGATCTGAGCCTCAAAATCCCATGGATCTGAGCCTCAAAATCCCATGGATCTGAGCCTTAAATTCCCATGGATCTGAGCCTCAAAATCCCATGGATCTGAGCCTCCCATGGATCTGAGCCTCAAATTCCCATGGATCTGAGCCTCAAAATCCCATGGATCAGGGCCCCCAGGGATCTGAGCCCCCCATAGATCCAAGCCCCCCATGGATGCAGGAACATCCCCCAGGGATGCAGAGCAATCCGCAGGGATCCAGTAACATCCCAGGGATCCAGGAACATCCCCCAGGGATCCAGGAACATCCCCCAGGGATGCAGGAACATCCCCCAGGGATCCAGAAACATCCCCCAGGGATCCAGGAACATCCCCCAGGGATGCAGGAACATCCCCCACGTGCGTTTCACAGGCCCCTGGTTTTTAGGAGGGATTTCCTCCCAACCTGCCCAAGCTCTGGGGTCCATCCCACAGAATTCCTGCCGCCTCCCTCTCCCAAATCCGCCCATCCGGGGGGTCCTGCTGGGGCTCCCCAGGCTCTGCCCTCCCGGGAGATGCTCCTGGCACACGCGGGGATGCAGGAGAGCATTCCCATGAGCATTCCCAAACTCCCAGCGCAGGAGTTCCTGCCCCTGCCTCCCCGAGCACTCGGTGCTGCAGCCACCAACACCCCGCCCTGATTTCATCAGGAAGGAATGCTGCGAGCTTCCAGGACGATTTGGGGTTTTTTCCCCCACAATTTCTTCTCCGGGTAGAAGCAGCTGGGTTTTCCAAGAGTGGGTTTTTTTTGGGTTTTTTTCCCAGGGGAAAGCGGGAAGTTAACCATTGGAGCGAAGGCACTGGGCTCCCCATCGCGGCCTTCCAGAAACCGGGATTGGAAATGGAAAGGGGCACCTTTAAAACTTTAATACCACTGAAATGTTGCAGTCTCCCTCCTGCACCAGATCGTTCCGTAAAGCAGCTAATTAAAAAATGGCTGCTGTGATGACAGACTCGATTAATAGCTTTTGAAGAGCAGCCAGTGCACCAACTGCTCCTGGAGCCATGATGAAAGCTAATAATGTAGAAAATTCTGCCAATTCTTCTAATTCATGAATATTTAAGCCTGTGAAAAATCTGTCAGATTATAGCACTTCTCTGGTGATTTTCTGCTTAAGTACAGGCGCGGGTCCGTGCCAGGGGCTCCCAAACTTCAGGGAAGTTTTATTGTCGGCGGCTCCTGAACCCCTGCCGGGAGAGAGGGGAAGGCTGGGCTGGGCTCAGGGGGACACCCGGGGGGACACGGGGACACACGGGGGGACACGGGGACACACGGGGGGCACAGGGACACTCAGATGGACACGAGGACACTCAGGGGAATACTGGGACACTCAGGGGGATACTGGGACACCCAGAGGGACATGGGGACACACAGGGGGGTACGGGGACACCCAGATGGACACAGGGACACCCAGATGGACATGGGGACACCCAGAGGGACACTGGGACACCCAGAGGGACACAGGGACACCCAGGGGGACACTGGGACACCCAGATGGACATGGGGACACCCAGAGGGACACTGGGACACCCAGAGGGACACAGGGACACTCAGATACACACAGGGACACCCAGGGGGACACTGGGACACCCAGATGGACATGGGGACACACAGGGGGACACAGGGACACCCAGAGGGACATGGGGACACACAGGGGGACACAGGGACACCCAAGGGGACACAGGGACACCCAAACAGACACTGGGACACCCAGAGGGACATGGGGACACACAGGGGGCACAGGGACACCCAGAGGGACGTGGGGACACCCAGGGGGGCACGGGGACACCCAGGGGGGCACAGGGACACCCAGACAGACACGGGGAGGGCGCAGCAGCAAGGGGTGAGGGGGCGCCCCGCTGTCCCTCAGCACAGGGAGGCCTCGGTTCCTCCGAATCACGGCGGGTCTTCCAAACAAACCCGAGGAAACAAAAATCAACATCCCCGAAGTGTCCCCTGTGGCTGACAGGGGAGGTGACAGCCTCCCCCCGGCCCGGCTGGCCGAGGGGACTCTGCCCTGGCACGGGGGGCTCGCCCTCCCAGCGCCGCCGAGCCCTCCGCGGACTGCGCTCTCGAATCAAGGGCTTACAGGATTTGCTGCTCCTGGGTTTGGCGGTGGGAAACAGCTCCGTTAAAGCTCCCAAGGGTTAGCGGGTCAGCCCCAAGCCCAAGGAGTTCTCCCCTCCAGGAGCACCCGGCCATTCTCCGGGAACACCCGGCCTGGGCACCTCTCTGTCCCCGGAGGTGAGGCTGCTCCCGGCTCCCTCCCGGTTCTCTGTGCCCCGGGAATGAGCTTTGCAGGCTCAGGGGGGGGATTTCTGCCCTTCACTGGGGCATTTCTGCCCATCCCATCCCCAGGGGAACAGCCCGAGCCCCCCTTCCCCTGCTCGTCACAGACCTTCAGCCACTTCCAATGTCACTTCAGCTGAGGAACAAGCAATTATGATTTAATTACTCCAACGCTCTTCAGCGGAATTTTCTGAATAATAATAATAATAATAGTCACTTTTATGGCACCTCATTTATTCTTTCTGCTCCTCACCTGGGTTTATCCCTCACTGCCGCCAGCCTCGGAGCCACCAGAGCCACCAGAGCCACCAGAGCCACCGGTCACCTTGTCTGGGCTGCCAGCAGCCTTCCCTTCCCTTTTCCCCTTTCCTTTTCCCCTTTCCCCTTTCCCTTTTCTCTTTCCCCTTTCCCCTTTCCCTTTCCCTTTCCCCTTTTCCCCTTTCCCTTTTCTCTTTCCCCTTTCCCCTTTCCCCTTTCCCTTTTCCCCTTTTCCCCTTTTCCCCTTTCCCCTTTCCCCTTTCCCCTTTCCCCTTCCCCTTTTCCCCTTTCCCTTTCCCTTTCCCCTTTCCCCTTCCCCTTTCCCTTTCCCCCCTCCCCAGTTTGGCACGGCGGGATGGCAGCCGCACTCCCTCCTCCCATCCTGGAGACTCTCAGCTCGCCGAGAACCCGACAAGTGCCGCTAATTCATAAATATTTAACACCCAAATCTGCTGCCTCCTGATAGCTTTTTCCAGAGTTTCTATTCTAATCCATATTCCACCCTCTTCCCCTCCCCACCACCGGCCCTCCTCGGCTGGGTTGGTTTTTTTTTTTGGTGTTTTTTTTTCCCTCCCTTCCTCTTCGCCGGGCACAAATCCAAGTGCTGAGATGACTGTTTCACTTCCCTGCTGTCATCAGTTGTTTTTATCTTATCTGGCCCGTGGATGCCAGTCAGCACCCGCTGCGGCCCCGGCTCAGCCCCACGGCGGCCTGCCAGCAGCAGATAGGGCCACTCAGCGTGTCCGTCAGCACTTCTGGCCCAGGGAGAGGGGGAAAGGAGACAATCCCGGCAGGAGCCGCAGCTGACAGCTCGGGGTGAGCGCCGCCGGCAGCCCCGGGGGAATTCCCTGCTGGATGTGGGGCTGCTGCTCCTTGCCCAAAGCCCCTCTCTTGGAGCCTTTGGCCTCTTGAGGAGCTCCAAGGTGTTTCCCCTTTCCCGAATCTCTTCCCACATCGCTCATCCCCTTCCTCCCGGCTCCGGCAGCCCCAGGTTTCCACAGTTAATTTATCAGTTTAATAATGGCGTGGTGGGGAAGGGCGAAGCGAGGCCAGCACCGAGCCGCCTCGCCTTTATATACATCTCACCCAGAGTAAAAATGTCATGTAAGATTTACTCAACATGCGTTTTATCAAAGTGCTCGAGCGCTGAAGTAAAAGGGCTTTTAGTTCCAGCAGATTGAAGGGGGCGGCATGTGGGGAAGGAGGAGAGAACGGATGGATTTGAGCTCTGCCAGAAGCTCTTGTTGCTTTTGCATCAACATCTTTATTTTCCAAGGGAGGATTTAAGGCCTTGTTGTGTATAAACAAGCGAGACTGGAGGAACTCGAACGGTGAGGGACTGTAAAAGGTTATAGTGAAAAATGCTCTTAGTCTGCATGAAATAAGATTCTTCCTGGAAACACGTCTCCGAACATCGCAGGGAGGGGGAGGAATAGCTGTAAAACCGCTCTGGAAAAGGGGTTACAAATTAAATATAATAAAAAGAATCCTTTCGAATGAGATCTTAATTTAACCTCAACATCATGACCATATATTTCAGGAAATTAATCCCTTGGCCTCCAATAAATCCAGAGTATAACACAAGCACTTACGGCTCAGCAACGAGCCATTAGCGCGGGCCCCAGCTCCCATTAACCCAGCGGGGCCATCAGGGAGGAATGAGCCGAATCCCCCGGGCCGTGGGGCCACCGGCCTCGGGGCTGCCCGGAGGACATCATCCCGAGGACCTCCTCATCCTCACAGCCAGCGCAGCGCACCCTGCCCGCCCCTCCCGAGCCCCGCATCACCTGGAGCGCAGGACACAAAACCCCCGGAGCTGCGCCTCGGCACCGGCCTCTTCCCGCACACGACACCGGGGCAAGGAGCTCCTGGTGGGGCGGGAGTGTCACCTTGCTCGGAGAGGGAACATGTGCCACCGCAGCTCCCCTGAGAGCGGCTCCCCAGCTCCCTTGGCAGCGGAACCTGCTGCAGGAGTCACCGAACCGCTGCAGGAGTCACGGAACCGCTGCAGGAGTCACCGAACCGCTGCAGGAGTCACAGAACCTGCTGCAGGAGTCACAGAACCGCTGCAGGAGTCACAGAACCGCTGCAGGAGTCACGGAACCGCTGCAGGAGTCACCGAACCGCTGCAGGAGTCACGGAACCTGCTGCAGCAGGGGTCAGGGCGTTCCTGCTGCAGAGACAGCCCTGCAAACTGCGGGGATGTTGGGGAGCACGAGGGGGTTCTGGTGGTGAAAGGGATGGTGAGGAGGAGATCCGGGGGTGGTGAAAGGGATGGTGAGGAGGAGGTGGGAGTTTGGGGGTGGTAAAAGGGATGTTAAGGAGCCGGTGAGGTAAAAGGGATGTCGAGGAGCAGGTGGGGGTTTGGATGGTAACAGGGAAGTTGAGGAGGAATTTGGGGTCTGGGGTGGTAAAAGGAATGCTGAGGAGGATTTGGGGGTCTGGGGGTGGTAAAACGGATGTTGGGGAGGAGGAGAGGGTCTGGTGGTAAAAGGGATATTGAGGACTTGGGGATCTGGGAGGTAAAAGGGATATCGAGGAGCAGAAAGGGTTTGGGGTGATGAAAGGGATATCGAGGAGCAGGAGAAGATCTGAGGGTGGTAAAAGGAACGGTGAGGAGGAGATGAGGGTTTGGGGGTGGTAAAAGCGCTGTCACAAGCAGCAGCCACCCCCGGTGACATCCCCCCGGGGACAGGGACACCGGGGCCCAGCACAGGCTGCGCTCAGGGCCAGCCCCCGTCCCCGGCTGTCCTGCCCAGGCAGGAGGAAGGAACAGGACGGGGAGAGCGTCTGTCCCCAGCGGACGGCCCTGAGCAGAGCTGGCTCAAGCTGCAAAATGACATTGTGACAGGCGGAACAAAAAGCAGCTCCGCAGCAGAAAGGGGTTTTGTCAACAGCTCAGGGCAAAACCCCGGCACTGAGTCCCCGAGAGACCCGGCCACCGGAAAAGAGGCAAAAAGCGAAACTTTTGGCGGTGGGGAGTCACAAATAGACGGGCAGGAGCCAGGAGCTGGCCTGGGGTGGGCATTGGGAAGAGGTTCTCCAGCCGGAGGGTGCTGGGCGCTGCCCAGGCTCCCCAGGGGTGGGCACGGCCCCGGAGCTCCAGGAGCGTTCGGGATCCTCTCCCAGGGCGGGATTGGGGGGCTCTGTGCAGGGCCAGGATCCGGACTGGACGCTCCTTGTGCTGCCTCCGAGCTCAGGGTACCCCACGGCCCCACAGGAGCGCCCACGGCACCTCACAGAATGCCCTCCCCACGGGCACCCCCGCCCCAAACACTTCCCAAATTCAGTCCCTGGCAGGGGTTCCCCGGCGGCGGCGGCGGAACGAGGGCAGCTCCGTTTTCCCACGGAGCCCCCGGTTCCCCAATCCCGTGCCCGGGGAGGATGCTGCGGGTTTGGGGCACGGCGGGGAGCGGCAGCTCCAGCCGAGCAGCTGGAACAGAGCTGGGCCCGCTGGGAGCCTCTCAATTGATGGGCTTACAAGAGATGAAATATTCAGGAGGATTAAGAATTTGGAGGAGGTGGAAATCAAAGCGAGGAAGAAAACAAGCAAAAAAAAAAAAAAAAAAAGGAAAAAAAAAACCAACCAACCACCAGCTTAATCTGGTCTCGGATCGCTAATTGTCACTGGGATTCGGGGCTAAAACAAACACGACGAGCTGCCAGTCGGAAAAGGGGAAGGAAGAGGGCGAGGAGGATTCCCATGGTGTGTTCGGTGCCCGCAGCCCCGTGCCCGCCCCTGCCCTGCCCGCGACCTTGCGGGGCGCTGCAGGTGCCCAGGGTGTGGGGACAGGGTGCGCACAGCTCGGGTTCCATCCTTTTCCAGCCTCAGTGAGTCCATGATCCACGCTCCTGCCCGTGCAGGGGGGTGTTCAGGCCACCAAAACCCCCCCAAAGCCCCGCAGAGCAGCCCCCCGTGCCCCCAGCCACCCGTGCCAACAGCCCCCCGTGTCCCCAGCCCCACAGACCCCCGTGTCCCCAGCCCCCCGTGCCCACAGACCCACAGCCCCCCGTGCCCACAGCCCCCCGTGCCCCGAGCCCCCCAGACCCACAGCCCCCCGTGCTCACAGACCCCCGTGCCCCCAGCCCCCCGTGCTCACAGCCCCCCAGACCCACAGCCCCCCGTGTCCCCAGACCCCCGTGTCCCCAGCCCCCCGTGCCCACAGCCCCCCGTGCCCCCAGACCCCCGTGTCCCCAGCCCCCCGTGCCCACAGCCCCCCGTGTCCCCAGCCCCACAGCCCCCCGTGCCCCCAGCCCCACAGCCCCACAGCCCCCCGTGCCCCCAGACCCCCGTGTCCCCAGCCCCCCGTGTCCCCAGCCCCACAGCCCCCCGTGTCCCCAGCCCCCCGTGTCCCCAGCCCCCCGTGCCCCCTCCCAGTGCCGGCAGAGCCCCGGGGCTGAGGCTCAGGGACAGATTCTCCCCAGCCCCAGCTCAGTTATCCAACACTGCAATTTAAGTTGACGATTACATGGTAACCGACTTGCACACAAAAAAGAGGCTCTGGAAGAATTCCCAGAATACAGAAGTCTGACAGTATCCACCCAATTTGTTGTAACAACAAAGAATACTGGAATATGTCCTTTCATTTGGCACAGGGCTCTGATTTTTTAAGGCTAGGTGGGGAAATTTAGCCTGCTATTTAGGGAGCGTGTTGTGCCTTGAGAGTGACAAGCCAAGAGCTTCACTCGAAAGCCAAACTCCAACACAAATTGCAGCCTGCCACCCAGGGAAACTGCACCGAGGAGAGGAATCAGTGGGATGCATCTGCTGTGGGGAGCTGCGCCTCGGGGAGGTGGGGGCCTCTCCGAGCTCCTTAATGTGTCCTCCCCCTCGGCAGGAGCTCCAGGAAAAGGAGCATCCCAGCTGTAAAGAAAAAAAAATCCAATTTTAATTTTAATTTTAATTTTTTATTTTAATTTTAATTTTTCTGTCCATGGCCAAGCTGCATGCTGAGGGCGGGCAGGGGCTGGCACAGGGTGCCCAGAGCAGCTGCGGCTGTCCCTGGGATGTCCAAGGCCAGGCTGGACACTGGGGCTGGTGGCAGGAGGAGGGATGGGGTGGGCTTTAATCCCTTCTGGGGTTCTGGGCTCCACGTGGGGCTGTGCTCTGGAGCAGGGCCTGCCCGGGGATGCCCAGCTCCTCTCTGCCAGCCCTGCTGCTGCCCCTCAGCCCCGCTCAGGAGGCTGCAGGAGGCTGGGAGGAAGTGGTTTGTGGCGTGGAGCCAGCGCTGAGCCGGCTCAGAGTGTGGCCTGAGGCTCCTGCCCTGCGAGGGCTGACCGATTGCCACCAGAAACAAGACCACAGCAATAAAAAGCCATCCCAAGGGGTGCCTGTTGTCACCAGCCCCTGACACGGAGCTGTGGGGACGCCGAGGGGCTCGGGGGTGCCCAGAGCTCAGTCCTGGGGCTGAGGGTCCCCCCTGCACAGCAGCACCAGCTCCGGGACCTGTGCCAGCCCTGCCCACCCTCCCGGGGAGAATTCCATCCCAAAATCCCACCAGCCCTGCCCTCGGGCACTGGGAGCCATTCCCTGGGTCCTGTCCCCTCCAGCCCTTGTCCCCAGCCCCGGCAGTGGCACAGGGATGTCACCTGTGCCAGCCCACAGCCCCAGATCCCCCAGTCACGGGCACTGCGCCCCTGGGCTGGGGCTGGGCCAGGGGAGGCTCCTGGGGCCTGGAGAAGCAGGAGCAAAGCTCCTGGAATGCTCCTGGGGTGCTCCTGGAGCTCCGGGGCTTTTCCCTGTGGGGACAGGGACACTCCACGTGGGTGGCTCTGGCCCCCAGACCCCCCTGCAGCCCCCCAGGTGCCGCTGGGGAGGAGGAATCCGGCAGAGCAGAAACCCAGAGGCGCTGGAAAAGGCAGAGACAACCCTGAGCAATCAGGGGGTGCAGCCACGGGGAGAGCTGGGAGCCTCGGGGTGACACTGGGGTGACACCAACACCCCAGCAAGCCGCCCCTGCTGGCCCACCCTTCCCTCCCCAGCAGGGCAGAGGCTCCCAGGCTGCTGCAGTGACCCCCAGGGCTGCTCCTGAGGGGACACAGAGCCACCAAACCCCCACGGCCACCCCCTGTCCCCACGGGAGCGTCCAGGGCTCTGTCCCCAGGGAGCTGGGGGGGCACCGGCAGGGCCTGGGCGGTTTGGGTTCAAGCCCCGGCACCACAAACCATCCCCAAATAAGCCCCGGGGGCCGTGGGGAGGGCTCAGGGACCACCCAGGCACGGCACAGCTCCACCAGCGCCGGGGTGGGCAGCCAGGTGCCCCCAGAGCCAGGGCATGGCACAGCTCCCCAAAACCAGCCCCCGGCCCCACACACACTGCGCCTCCTCCCCCGAGCCGGGGCTCTGCCCGGCAGCGCAATTAGGAGGAGAAAAGTAATTACGTGGTAAGGAAAACATGAGAGAGAGAGAGCAAAGCGTGTTCTGGGGGGAGATGTTATCTGCGGAGCAAAGCCGTGCTCTGGGGAGCGCCGGCAGCTTGGGAATGTTTCACTGGGGCACCACAGAACAGGAATAAAGGCTGCGTTTGGCAGGGAGAGCCACGTGCCTGCCACCAGAGAGGCTGGGGCTGCTGTGTCCCCGCCTGGGGGGGCACCCACAGCTCCGCTGGACACTCGGAGCTTAAATGGACACTCAGAGCTTAAATGGACACTCAGAGCTCCACTGGACACTCAGAGCTCAAATGGACACTCAGCTCAACTGGACACTCAGAGCTCAACTGGACACTCAGAGCTCCACTGGACACTCAGAGCTCAGCTGGACACTCAGAGCTTAAATGGACACTCAGAGCTCCGCTGGACACTCAGAGCTCCGCTGGACACTCAGAGCTCCGCTGGACACTCAGAGCTTAAATGGACACTCAGAGCTCAACTGGACACTCAGAGCTCAACTGGACACTCAGAGCTCCATGGACACTCAGCTCAACTGGACACTCAGAGCTCCGCTGGACACTCAGAGCTCAGCTGACACTCCCAGCCGGACACTCCCAGCCCTCAGACACAAATCCAGCCTTTTCCCCCCAGGCCCCGGGGGCAGCAGCAGGAGCACACCCGGGGCAGACCCGGAGCACACCCGGGGCACACCCGGAGCAGTCCCGGAGCGCCCCGGGCCAGGGTCACCTGCGGGCCGCTGCTGTCCCCTCAAGCGGCGCTGCCGGAGCAGCCCCATGCGGCTCTCCCCGCCGAGGTTTCTGCTCGGGCCCGGGTAGATGCCGCCTGTGCCCGAGCTGCCTGGGCAGGAGCGGCACCTCCCCTGTCCCCTGTCCCCTGTCCCCTGTCCCCTGTCCCCTGTTCCCTGTCCCATGTCCCCTGTCCCCTGTCCCCTGCCGCCTCCTTTCTCTTTCTTAACCTTTTTGGCTCCTTTATTAAAGCAACCCAACAGTTTAGAAGCCTTTTTTTTTCCCCCTCCTCCTGTGTGGCTCTGGGTGTAATCTGCCTTGAATATTTGATGTGGAATCTCTGGTGAGAACGAGCCGGGTTTTCTTTCTTTTTTTTTTTTTTTTCTTTTTTTTTTTTTTTATGGGCGCTGGAGGAAAACTCTTGCAAGGCAGAAGTGGTAATGAGCACCCCTGAGTACCCTCTCGCTTTCACAACCGCCTGTCTTTAAAACTGAGCAGGAATTGGGCAAGTGGCTCCCGCGTGGGAGCGGCTGAGGGCCGCTCTGCCTTCAGCAGCTCGCTCGGCCCAGCGCCACTTGTTTATTCCAATTGAAGCTGACACCAGCGGCGGGCCAGACCAACCAGCCGAGCTCGTGTGTGTCCTGCTTTATTTCCGAGCCGGGATTAACAGCGTCTCTTTAATTCCTAATGGCCCGTTGTGGGATTTGCAGGCGCTGTTCAAACAGCAGCCCGGCCTGTGTCGCTTGTGTCCCTCCTCCCGCGTGTCCCCGTCCGTGCCCAGCGCCGTCATTTCACACCCGGGGAGAGTTCCCAGCCCAATTACAGGGGATGAACTCCTGGGAAGCTTTTCATCACACCCACACGCCTTTTTTTTTTTTTTTTTTTTTTCCCCACATCCAGGTCTCTGAATTTAACACGGCAGACAGGATTCCTCTCCTTTTCAAAGGCAAAATATTCCCTTTCATTTCCAGCCCTGGGTACATCATAACCCTGAGCAAACTCGGCGGGAGCTGCCGGGCAAGGCCGTGCCTCCGGCGGGGGATAAAGGCCAGGAGGGGGCTGGGGCCCTGCTCAGCCCCACAGCACTTCCCCAGAGCACACACCTGTGGGGCGCCTGGCCACGCTGGCAGGGCTGGGCTCTGGCACCGCTGCCGGGGCCGAGCTTGGGGTGACGATCTGTGGGTGTCAGAGCTCCCTGTGCCTGCAGAGGGCCCCTGCACTGCCACGGGGCACCCACATGCCAGCAGAACCCCGAGAGGATCACCTGCACCCCACAGGGTCACCTGAACCCCGATAGGATCACCTGAACTCCGAGAGGATCACCTGCACCCCACTGGGTCACCTGCACCCCGAGAGGATCACCTGCACCCCACGGGGTCACCTGCACCCCACTGGGTCACCTGCACCCCCACAGGAGCACCTGAACCCCAATGGGATCACCTGCACCCCACAGGGTCACCTGAACCCCGATAGGGTCACCTGAGTCCCCACAGGGTCATCTGCACTCCGACAGGATCACCTGAACCCCACTGGGTCACCAGTGAGCACAGGATCTGGGATCCGTGCAGGGATTCCCGGTGTCCCCAGAGATTCCCGGTGCCCCCAGGTGATTCCCGGTGTCCCCAGGGCTGCCCGGTGTCCCCAGGGGTGCCCGGTGTCCCCAGGGGTGCCCGGTGTCCCCAGAGATTCCCGGTGTCCCCAGGGCTGCCCGGTGCCCCCCGGGGTGCCCGGTGTCCCCAGAGATTCCCGGTGTCCCCAGGTGATTCCCGGTGCCCCCAGGTGATGCCCGGTGTCCCCAGGTGATTCCCGGTGCCCCCAGGTGATGCCCGGTGTCCCCAGGGGTTCCCGGTGTCCCCAGGTGATGCCCGGTGCCCCCAGGTGATTCCCGGTGTCCCCAGAGATTCCCGGTGTCTCCAGAGATTCCCGGTGTCCCCAGGTGATTCCCGGTGCCCCCAGGTGACTCCCGGTGTCCCCAGGTGATTCCCGGCCCACGGCTGAGCCCCCGCAGAGCCCCGGGGTCACACTCGGTGCCGCAGCCCCTCGGCCACAGGGGAAGGGACATTTCCCAGCCCTGGTCCCCAGCGCCACCCCACCGGGATCTGCTGGAAGGGATCCGGGAGTTTCCTGGGATGTGCTGGGGAGAATTTCCCTCTCCGAGTGACAAGGCCGGGTTGGACAGGGCGTGGAGCAGCCTGCGGGAGGGGAAGGTGTCCCTGCCCAGGGCAGGGGTGCACAGGGTGGCATTTCAGCTCCTTTCCCTCCCGAACCATTCCAGGATCCTGTGCTCCGTGGTCCCGGCCCGGCTGCGCAGCGCAGGGAGCCCCAGGGCTCGGCCAGGCTGATCCAGCGCCGTGCACAAACGTGGGCAGGAGATTTGGCTCCCCCCGAGCTGCCTCCAGCCCCTCCCCTGCTGAGCTGCAGCAGGATCAGAGAACATGATTAAAAAAGTGTCATGTTACCTATCAATAATAAATGACCAGAATAAATTCACCGCTCTGTGCTTCATAACCCTGCTGGTTTTCCATACAAATACCTGCACAGGAGCCCTCACATGGACACCAGCGCCACGCCTCGGGCCAGCCCCGACGGCAAAAGGACTTTTCCCGTGAGGGAGGGGAATTGGGCAGTGATGCAATGGGCCCAGTCTCAGCCAGGGCTCACGTTTAGGCGCCCCACCCTGGCGGGGCCCTGCTGCTCCCCGTGGATTAGCTCAGGGGGCTCCTGGCATGGTGCTGGCTTCTTTTTTCCGCCAAGGTCGGGGCTGAACCACGGCAGTCACAGCTCCCTGTTCGGACTCCGTGGTTGTTGTGTCTTATCTACGGCACAGACTCAGCAGCCCTGAGCTCTGCCAAGCCAGAGAAATGAGGTACAATGGAGCCCCTCTGGCTCTTCCCAAGGTTATTTAAGTGCTAATTACCCAATAATGAGGTGACACCTCTATTATTTATATTTCTGACCCAATGATGACCACCCAAGGCCACAGTGTGAACCTTTCTCACCCAATTACAGAAACCACCCAAACCCATGGAGAAGAAGGAAGAAGAAGGAGAAGAAGGAAGAAGGTGAAGAAGGACCCAGCCAACGCCCAGAGTCCTCCATCTTGCCCCACATATTTAGTTACTATTTACTAAAATCTTAATTTGAAGGTTTTCACCCTGTCAGACCACACAGTATTATTCAAACCACACACCCACAACCCCAGTGGCATCACTCAGTTTTGGAAGCCTGTTCCACGGCCTCAAGTCAGATGTAGTTCCTGCCTGAGGCGCAGTGTCCTTTAGCACAGAAAGCCCGGGAATGTTCAGCCTCCGGAGTTCCAACGCGCTGTTCCGCAGCTGGGCCGTGGAGCCGGGTGGGAGGTGCCTCGAGAAATCCCCTTTTCCTCCTCTGCCAAGTGGGACACAGCTCCAAGAGCGCCCTGGCAGGGCCCAGCCACCCCCTGCCCCCGTCCTGTGTCCCCCGTGCGCCCTGCAGGGCCAGCACCCCGAGGTGCGCACCCCGCTGGGTGACCCTGAGCCCCCCGTGGGGCACACACACACCCGGGGGGCGATGCCACAGCTGGCTGGGAATGCCACAGCTGGGAATGTGGGAATGCCACAGCTGGGAATGCCACAGCTGGGAATCTGGAAATGCCACAGCTGGGAATCTGGGAATCTGGGAATGCCCCAGCTGGGAATGTGGGAATGCCCAGCTGGGAATCTGGGAATCTGGGAATGCCCCAGCTGGGAATCTGGGAATCTGGGAATGCCCCAGCTGGGAATGTGGGAATCTGGGAATCTGGGAATGCCACAGCTGGGAATGCCACAGCTGGGAATCTGGGAATGCCACAGCTGGGAATCTGGAAATGCCACAGCTGGGAATCTGGGAATCTGGGAATGCCACAGCTGGGAATGTGGGAATGCCCAGCTGGGAATCTGGGAATCTGGGAATCTGGGAATGCCCCAGCTGGGAATGTGGGAATCTGGGAATCTGGGAATGCCACAGCTGGGAATGTGGGAATCTGGGAGTCTGGGAATGCCCCAGCTGGGAATGTGGGAATCTGGGAATGCCCCAGCTGGGAATCTGGGAATCTGGGAGTCTGGGAATGCCACAGCTGGGAATCTGGGAATGCCCCAGCTGGGAATCTGGGAATGCCACAGCTGGGAATCTGGGAATCTGGGAATCTGGGAATGCCACAGCTGGGAATCTGGGAATCTGGGAATCTGGGAGTCTGGGAATGCCATAGCTGGGAATCTGGGAATGCCCAGCTGGGAATGTGGGAATCGGGGAATCTGGGAATGTGAGAATCTGGGAATGCCCAGCTGGGAATCTGCGCAGCCCCCAGGGCAGCAAACACGGGCCCGGGGGCTCAGGGTCCCAGCAAAGGCCGGCCGGGAGCTGTGTCCGTGCCGTGCCTCTCCATCCGTGCAGCCCAGCGCGCCGGGGGCTCTGCCTGCCTCCTCTCCGGCTTTTCCAAACATGTCAAAGCAGACTGCTTCCCTCCCAGCGCTCTCAGATGTGGTCGGGTTGTTTTCGCCAAAACTTCCCAAATACAAAGTTTCAACCTAAAGCAGACGCTGCCCGCAGAAAGCTTTTCCCCCCCGAGCTAGCTGCGGAGTTGTAAGCAAATAAAACTGGATTTAATAATGGGAAATATTCCTCATTCTTGTGCGTACGCCTCTGAAGTCGAGCCACCCTCGTCGAAGGCGTCCTTCTGCAGCAAAGGGGGTCTGAGCTGGATGCTCGGTGCTCTTTGGACCAAAGCACATGGAAAACTGGGCTGGTTCCCCTTCATGTGGGCACAACCTCCCGGCACTATTTAAATCTCCTCCTCGCACAGTCTCAGAATTACCGAGGAGCTGCTTTGTTACAGCTCACAGTTGTTGGGTTGTTGTTTTTTTTCCCCGAGAGCTCCCCGAGCCGGTCTGTCCCAGCAGCTTTCCCAGCACGGCCCGTGGGGCCGCCGGCGCCCCAAATCCCGGCAATCCTCGGCCGAAATCCGGAGGGGAGGCTGTGGGGGCACGGGGCAGCTGCTGCAGGAGGGGCTGGCGGGGGGGCACTGTGCAGAAGCCCACCGCAGCAGCCAAGGGGCACGTCCCAGCACACGGCAGCGAGGTTCCAACTCGCCGTGCTCCTCCAAGCGCTTCGTAATTCCAACCTACAGCCTAATTAAACCCCACCGAGGCTGGCTTTCACATCCCCTGCCTTTTGTTGTTTGGGTTGGGGTTTGCTGTTTTTTTTTTTTTTTTTTTCCACGCCGTCAATCAGCAGACAAACAGCCCCGGGTGCAGAAGCACGAGGGCAGAGCCTCGCCAAAGATCCACGGGCGGCTTCTCACGCCACGCAGCCGTCGGGCCGCCGCGCCCCGGAGCGCTGGGAGCGCACGGAGGGCGGATGGGCGGCGGGCAGAGGAGCCGCGCCCCGCGGGCAGGGCCGGGCAGCGGGAACGTGTGTCTCGATGTGTTCGGGGCCATTTGTCACCGGGCCCTTGCGCAAAGCGGCATCGCCGGCTGTGAGGCGGCTCCCGAGGGGTCCCCGCGCTGCGGGGCCGTGGGAGGGGTGGCCCCAGGTGTCCCCGGCACCCACGGAGGTGCTGCCAGGCTGTCCCCAGCCCCAGGCGTGACTGTGCCCCTGCAGTGCCACCCCACAGGCAGTGTCACCCCACAGGCGGTGTCACCCCACAGGCGGTGTCACCCCACAGGCGGTGTCACCCCAAAGGCAGTGTCACCCCACAGGCGGTGTCACCCCACAGGCGGTGTCACCCCACAGGCGGTGTCACCCCACAGGCAGTGTCACCCCACAGGCGGTGCCACCCCACAGGCAGTGTCACCCCACAGGCAACGTCACCTCACAGGCGGTGTCACCCCACAGGCAGTGTCACTCCAAAGGCAGTGTCACCTCACAGGCGGTGTCACCCCACACGCAGTGTCACCCCACAGGCAGTGCCACCCCAAAGGCAGTGTCACCCTACAGGCGGTGTCACCTCACAGGCAGTGACACCCCACAGACAGTGTCACCCCAAAGGCAGTGTCACCCCACAGGCGGTGTCACCCCACAGGCAGTGTCACCCCACAGGCGGTGTCACCCCACAGGAGGTGCCACCTCAAAGGCAGTGCCACCCCACAGGCAGTGTCACCCCAAAGGCAGTGCCACCCCAAAGGCAGTGTCACCCCACAGGCAGTGTCACCCCACAGGACACCCCAAAGGCAGTGTCACCCCACAGGCAGTGTCACCCCACAGGCAGTGTCACCCCACAGGCGGTGTCACCCCAAAGGCAGGGCCGCCCCACAGGCGGTGTCACCCCACAGGCAGTGTCACCCCAAAGGCAGTGTCACCCCACAGGCGGTGTCACCCCACAGGCGGTGTCACCCCACAGGACACCCCAAAGGCAGTGTCACCCCACAGGCGGTGTCACCCCACAGGCAGTGTCACCCCACAGGCGGTGTCACCCCAAAGGCAGGGCCGCCCCACAGGCGGTGTCACCCCACAGGCAGTGTCACCCCAAAGGCAGTGTCACCCCACAGGCGGTGTCACCCCACAGGCGGTGTCACCCCACAGGACACCCCAAAGGCAGTGTCACCCCACAGGCGGTGTCACCCCACAGGCAGTGTCACCCCACAGGCGGTGTCACCCCAAAGGCAGGGCCGCCCCACAGGCGGTGTCACCCCACAGGCAGTGTCACCCCAAAGGCAGTGCCACCCCACAGGCGGTGTCACCCCACAGGCAGTGTCACCCCAAAGGCAGTGTCACCCCACAGGCAGTGTCACCCCACAGGCGGTGTCACCCCACAGGACACCCCAAAGGCAGTGTCACCCCACAGGCGGTGTCACCCCACAGGCAGTGTCACCCCACAGGCAGTGTCACCCCACAGACAGTGTCACCTCACAGGCGGGGCCGCCTTTGGCTCCAGGTTTTCACCGAGGGGGCTGCAGACAGGGAAACGGGCGGGAAGATGAAAGTCCACTTCAATGGAGCGCGGCGTGCAGACAGATCTCTCCCAGGATGTGAGCAGGGAGGAAAAGCAGCAGTGCTCCGGGCTGGTTTCCTCCCGCAGGGATGTGCAGCCGTGGAGAGGACAGCACACACACACACACACACACCAGTGTGCTGGGAATTCGGGATGGGAACAGCACTTTGCCTCAGCCCAGAAAGCCTCCGGCCCCTCACCCTGCGCCCCTGGGCTCCGAGCTGAGCCTGACCTGCTGGAGGTGACACTGGTGCAGGTCCTCGTGCCCCCAGAGCCCGCGGAGGGGACACGGCGAGGCCCGAGGCTCAGTGTGCTGGCACATCCCTGCTGATTGTCCCCAACAGAGCCCTCAGAGACACCCAGGTCACCCCCTCAGGCTCCTTTCAGCCCAAAAATGACACCAGAGGTGAGAAGAGCTCACCTGACGGGGGGACAATGTCACACTCTGATCCAGGAGGTCACACGTGTCCAGCAGGACACACGTGCCGGCTGTGGCCAGGAGCAGCAGGAGGAGGAGTGTGGCTGAGGAAGGACACGGAACACTGAGTTCTGCCCCTCTGACACTCGTGGCCTCCTCCTTTCCCACTCCCACCCACCACGTGCTCTGCTCTGCCAGCGCACGGACAGGAGCCTGGGGGAAGGTCGCGCTCCGTGACCCCACATCAAGGCGCTTTATCACTCTCCCTGATAAGCTGTGATCCCTGAAATACACTTCCCTGGATCCTGCATCTTACCCGGCGCTCCCCCGCCAGCCGGGGAGGTGCTTTGAGCTGCAGCCTCGGGTTTAAATGGAGGATCAGAGGCGCAGGGGGGATGTGGCGGCGGGGAAGTGACAAATCTCTCATTTCCCCAGGAGCATCCGCAGAGCAGGAGCCTCCGAGCGAAGCTCCTCTGCCCCGAAAAGGAAGAGAAGGAAAAGAGCAAGGCTTCAAAAATCAGAGCTGCCTTTGCAGGGGGTTAAAAGGGAAAAGATGCCGTGAATTCTCCCCTGTGCGAGGCAGAGAGGAGAGCAGCACAGCCCGACAAGGGCAGCACAGCACAGCCCCTCCTCTGGAACAGCCTCTCCCTGGAGCTCCTTTCCTTTCCTTTCCTTTCCTTTCCTTTCCTTTCCTTTCCTTTCCTTTCCTTTCCTTTCCTTTCCTTTCCTTTCCTTTCCTTTCCTTTCCTTTCCTTTCCTTTCCTTTCCTTTCCTTTCCTTTCCTTTCCTTTCCTTTCCTTTCCTTTCCTTTCCTTTCCTTTCCTTTCCTTTCCTTTCCTTTCCTTTCCTTTCCTTTCCTTTCCTTTCCTTTCCTTTCCTTTCCTTTCCTTTCCTTTCCTTTTTCCTTCCCTTCCCTCCCCTTCCCTCTGGACACTGGGATTCTCTGGGAGCCTTGGGAGGGACGACAGCGGTTTAATGCGGAAAATCCTGGATCCCTTCGGAGCTGCAGGAATTGTCACCAGGGCCTCCCCTCAGCCCTGCCCGCGGCACCCAGGGGTGGGACAGGGCACCCAGGCCGTGAGGAAGAGGCGGGAGGATGAAGGGGCTGCGGGGATCGGGAGGAGCCGCTGGGATGGGCTGGAGCACAGCCAGCCCCCGGCCGAGCTCTGGCTGCCGTCACACCTGCGGTGGCACCTGAGGGTGACACCCAGGGGTGGGGACACAGGGAAGAGTCACCTGGACGCTGCAGAGAGGGGCTTGGGAGAGCGAGGAGCACTGAGGCCTCTGTGCCCCTCATCAGCTCTGCATCCTGAGGCAGCACCCCGAAACAAGCCCCAAGCCACGGTCCGGCAGGAAGGGGCTGTCCCTTCTCCCGGCCACTCCTCCGCAGGGCGGGAAAGGATTGACAGAAATCAAGGATTCAAGCCTGGGAACAATGTATCAATCAACAGCCTCTTCTTTTGGGCTCACCGAGTGCCATTCAAAGCGCTCAGGAGAAAAAACAACCAGTGATTCATCCGTGGTGTTATTGTTCAAAATCCACACCGAGGTGCTTTTAACAAGTGTCAAGTGCTCCGAGGAAGAGCACCAGGAATAAAGACCTTTAAAAAAAATCAGTGGTTTTTTCAAAGGACAGCTGATTTCTTACATTTGAATGCGAACAACCCAGAGAGAGCCCAGAGGAGGCGTGGGCAGGGCCTGGCACAGGGTGCCCACAGCTCTGCAATGTCCCACGCCGGCCTGGGACACGGGGGGGTGTCCTCAAATCCCATCCTGCCATGGCACGAGTGGCCCTGGGTGGGATTTAACGATTCCTGACTGTGGCACTGGGTGGGATATAAGGATCCCAGCCCATGGCAGGGGTGGAATGGGATGAGATTTAAGGATCCCAGCCCAAGGCCCTGGATGAGATTTAAGGATCCCTGCCATGGCTCTGGATGGGATTTAAGTATCCCAGCCCAAGGCTCTGGATGGGATTTAAGGATCCCTGCCCAAGGCTCTGGATGGGATTTAAGGATTCCTGACTGTGGCACTGGATGGGATTTAAGGATCCCTGCCCAAGGCTCTGGATGGAATGGGATGAGATTTAAGGATCCCAGCCCAAGGCCCTGGATGGAATGGGATGAGATTTAAGGCCCCCAGCCCAAGGCTCTGGATGGGATTTAAGGACCCCAGCCCACCCCAGGACCCCGAGCAGGGCAGGGGGCTGCTGTGAGCTCTTTCCAGCTCCCAGAGAGGGATGCAGGGATTGCTCCCGAGCCTCTGGAGCTCCCCACGTGCTGCCGAGCCCTCGGCACGGGCGGGAGCAGCCGGGATCCGGGCTCAGGCCCAGCAGCAGGAGCTGCACAAGCCTTTCATCAGCCCCGTCTGCGATCCCCGAGGGCGCTGCCAGCGCGGGAGGGGAAGCGAGGGCACAAGCCGGAGGGCTCCAGGATCCCTCCGCAGTGGCCTCCCCAGCACGGGCAGCCCCAAACGCTCACGCGGGTGCCAAACCCTTGTAAAACGCCTGCTGAATTCTGGGGAATTAGGAAATTTCCATTTCAATTCAAATACAAATTAAACTCCGAGTTGTCATCAAAGAAAAGAAGAAGATGAGGATCAAAGTGATGCAACACTCTGGGAAAGGAAAAGATTAAAGAAAGTAAATTGAACAAGATTTTAAAGAGATATTAAAAGGTGTTAATGCAAGCTAATGCGGCTAATGAAGAGAAAGGGAGGCTATTCAATTAACATTTGCAGCGAGGAGAGGAGAGCTTTCTACACCTCCGCTACAACATCAAAGGCTGGATGCTACCTCTTATTAAAAGGGAACATAGAATATTTAAAAGGCAGAATAGATTAAAATAGATTCCAGATAATTACGTCTACCTCCATAATGGCAACAGTTTATCATTATATTCCAAAAACAAATCTAATAATACGTGCCACATACTGCGGTTAGAAACCTTCTTTGAAGTGTTCCAGAAAAGCAGCAATTAAACGCGAGCACAGACGGGGCTGCGGTTTCTCGGGGCGATGGGGAGCTCGGGGTGTCCAGGCTGGAGCTGGGAATGGTGCCGGCCAGGGCCATCGAGGGCTGCAATTAGGGGTTATCCCCAAACGCCGAAATGAGTGTTAGCCCCAAAACCCCGAGTGCCCGCCTCTGAGCCGCACATCCCGCTGCAGCAGGGCGGGGGAAGGGGGAAACCCTCGGAGAACAGCCCGAGCCTGCCTCCCCAGGGCTGAGCACCCAAACCCTTGGGGATGGCCTCGGCGGGGTCCCGGTGCTGCGGGGACACCCCTGGGCAGCGCTGCCGGAGCCCGGAGAGGCCGGCTGGCTGCTTTCAGCAGTAATCACCCACAACTGGGGGTTTGCAGACACCTCCCACCCAAAGGGCACGGCCCTGGAGGGATGGGAGCTGCGGGCAGCTCCCGCAGAGCTCGGCATTCCCGCGGGGATCTCACGGCAGCGCCACGGGGAGAAAGGGCAGAGCTGGGAGCACCAAGGGGCAGAGCTGGGAACACCAACGGGCAGAGCTGGGAACACCAAAGGGCAGAGCTGGGAACACCAAAGGGCAGAGCTGGGAGCACCAAAGGACAGAGCTGGGAACACCAAAGGGCAGAGCTGGGAACACCAACGGGCAGAGCTGGGAACACCAAAGGGCAGAGCTGGGAACACCAAAGGGCAGAGCTGGGAGCACCAAAGGACAGAGCTGGGAACACCAAAGGGCAGAGCTGGGAGCATCAGAAGGCAGAGCTGAGAACACCAAAGGGCAGAGCTGGGAGCACCAAAGGGCAGAGCTGGGAGCATCAGAAGGCAGAGCTGAGAGCACCAGAGGACAGAGCTGGGAACACCAGAAGGCAGAGCTGGGAGCACCGAAGGGCAGAGCTGGGAGCACCAGAGGACAGAGCTGGGAACACCAAGGGGCAGAGCTGGGAACACCAAAGGGCAGAGCTGGGAACACCAAAGGGCAGAGCTGGGAGCACCGAAGGGCAGAGCTGGGAACACCAGAGGACAGAGCTGGGAACACCAAAGGGCAGAGCTGGGAACACCAAAGGGCAGAGCTGGGAACACCAAAGGGGAGAGCTGGGAACACCAAAGGACAGAGCTGGGAGCACCAAAGGACAGAGCTGGGAACACCAAAGGGCAGAGCTGGGAGCATCAGAAGGCAGAGCTGAGAACACCAGAGGACAGAGCTGCAGGGCTGGGGAGCACTGGGGGGATCTGCGGCTCTGGGCTGGGATCAGCTCCAAACCAGAACCTTTGGAGAGGCTGCAGGGGTGGGCTGTAGGTGTCCTGTCCTCTCCAGGTGCCCTGTCCTGCACAGGTGCCATGCCCTGCACAGGTGTCCTATCCTGTCCAGGTGCTGTGCATTGCACAGGTGCCTGTCCTGCACAGGTGTCCTGCACCAAAGCCGACCTGCACCCCGCGGGACCCGAGCGTTTCCCTGCGATGGAGTCAGTGACCCCCGGGCTGGAGGACAGGCAGGAGCTGCCCACCGCCGCCAGGACGTGTGACACCCTCAGCACAGCTGCCGATGTCCCGGGGCAGAGGGTTTGGGGCTGCAGCAGGAGCTCAGCACCGCCCTGTGATCAGCACCGCCCTGAGACCATCTCAGCTCATGGTCACATCCATGTGCCTCAGCGCACGGCAGCTGGAGCAGCTGGAACATCTGGAACATCTGGAACATCTGGAGCGGCTCTGGCCACCGAGACCCCCGAGATTCCCCCTCCCAACCGCACCGAGACCTGCGGAGGCCGTCCACAACACCCCGCTGGAGGCCCCTGTGACCCCTGCCCGGAGAAACCCCCCGTTTGGGGAATCGTTCACAGGCAAATGTCAGCTCTGCTCAAACATTGGAATTCTCCTATGGGAGACGTCGAAACAAAACATTAACATTTTGACTTAAAATGTCATTTCATTCTGGTTCTTCAATTAAAAACAAAATGACATTTCAAGTCAAAACGTTGATTCGAAACGGATTTTTTTTTTCTTGTTGTTTTACTTCAGAAACCAAAATTCTGTTTCAAGTAAGAGAGACAAGAAAGGCTCCTTCGGAGCTGGTTCCTCGCAGGTTTGCCCAACGAACGCCCCAGGAAACCCAAATTCTGGGAACAACCTATTTTAAGGGCTTCGTTGTGGTTTTTTTTCATTTAAAAAAGATGTGACAGGAAGATGCTGGTTCCTGGGCTAATTCATCGCACAGAGGAGGGAAGCTCAGCGAGGGGGGCTGGGATTGTCCCCACGTCCCCGGGGCTCTGCAGGGGTTGAGGCATCACCTGAGCTCCAGGGTGCCCTGCCTGGAGAACCCCTCACCCCCCGCCGTCCCCACTTGTCACTCGTGTCACCCACGGGCAGCCTTGCCTCGTGTCCTCGGCACTCAACATCACCACCACAGCAAGATTTCCCCCTCTGGTAAAATCCGAGTCCAGCAAAAAATTCCCTGAGCGATTTCCTGGAGGAATGTCACATCCTTTCCCTGCCTCGTTCTCGTCTCTCTGCACATGAAATATTCTTTTTCCGCGCTACAAAAATACTTGGAAACCACTTTATCCTTAAGTGCTACAAGGGCCTTTTCCTTCCAGCTGCGAAAAGCTCGTGGAGCAGGTTGGGCTGTCCCCAGGGGCCCTGGCTCTGCGCCGTGGCACGGTTGGAAAGCCAAGGGAAGGCTCCGGAGTGTCCCAGGGAGTGCCCGGCGCTGTGATTTAAACACGGAACGAGCAGTTCCCAGAAGAGCAGCTCTGTGCTCGAAGCTGGGGAATGAAATGGTCAAACCCCAAAGCTTCAAACCCCCCCCCCCCCGAGCGCTTTGGTTTTGGGGCTGGGGGCTGATCCCAGCTCAGGGTCTGCCCGGGGCCCATTTCAGAGGCAGCCCAGCCAGGGGCTTTTACTGCAGGGGGAATTCCACTGTGCAGAGTTTCCACCGGGAATTCAGCCACTGCAGCCACCTTTGGGTGGGGCTGTGGGGCGTTGGGAAGGGGCAGAGCCGGAGCTGTGACCCCAGTGCCACCTGTCCCCTGGCAGGGACACGGGGCCGGGCACGGCCGCGGGGAAGGAGAGGGGTGGAGGGTCCTGAGGGTCCTGAGTTCCATCCTCACGGGGCACATTTGTGACACACCTGGCTGCTTTTCCTCCTCCTTTTCCTAATCCCGGGATGGGGATTAACACACAGGAGTCGCTGTTCGTGTTTGGACTCGGATGATTATTAATTCTTATTAATTACAGACTCACCAGCCGTGAGCTCCAACTGGCGAGTCAGAGAAATGAGGTAAAATGGAGCACCTCTGACTCTTTCCAAGGTTCTTTAGGTGCTAATCACCACTAACGGGGTGACACCTGTATTATTTGTATTTCTGACCCAATAATGACCACCCAAGGCCCACAGTGTGAACCTTTTCCACCCCGTTACAGAAAACCACCCAAACCCAGGAAGAAGAAGAAGGTGAAGAAGGCCTCAGACAATGCCCAGAGTCCTCCATCTTAACTCCCATGTGTTGCTGTATACTAAACCCTTAAATCCAAGTTTCCAGAACTCCAGCAGAGGAGTTTGGGGGCACCTCTGGGTTCGGGTTTGGTGGCTGTGGAGTTTCAGGGTGAGAAGCCCATGGAGGGACGGTGCTGTATGAGCGCTGCAGTGAAAGCTCTGCAGGCAGGGCCTGAGGCACCTGGGGCACCAGTGACCCCTGGGGCTCCATCCCAGCTCAGGGTATCCCGGCTCCAGCTGCTCCAGGGCCGTGTCCCGTGCTCTTCCTCCTCCACCGCTCCTGGGGCTGCTCCAGAGGCTGCTCTGGCCCCCGTGGGTCTGGAGGTGGCAGCTGGGGGACACCCAGCCCAGGGTGCACCCCGGGGTGGGGGCAGAGCCCAGCGGCTGGACACGTGGAGGGTGAGATGCAGGACTTGCCTTCCCCATCTGGGTGCTCGCAGGAATAGCAGGGCCGCATTTAGAAGCCCCAGGTCGTTTTGGGATGGAGCCGACGTGGCTCCCAGCGGGATCCAGGCCTGTTATGGACACACAGACGTGGTTTTGCTCCAAGGAGGTCACTTATAAGGCAAGGCTGGCAGAGAGGAGGAAAAGCAGCCCAGGGCTGAGCAGAAATTTGCTCGAGGCCACCCCAAAGCAGTGCCAGGGCAGGGAGCAGCATCCAGGGCTCAGCTCCCAGCCCGGCCCTCGACACACAAACCACATCCAAGGCTCCCGGAGAGGAGCCAAAGCCAAGCACAGACCCAGGGCAACGCTCTCAGCTCCCTTTGTCTGCGGAAAACAAAGGCACGGGGAAAGGAAAACCCACCCTTTCCCTCTGATCCTTCCCAAAGCTTTCTCCCGGCAGGACGCTCCGGCGGAGCCGAGCCCCGAGCAAAGGCAGGCTGAGGGCTGCTGGATTCAGCGCCCCTGGCAGTGCCCAGGGCCAGGCTGGATGGGCTCGGAGCAGCCTGGGACAGCGGGAGGTGTCCCTGCCCACGGCAGGGGTGGCTCTGGGTGGGCTGCAGGGTCCCCTCCCACCCAAACCATTCCGTGACCCCTGGGCTCCAGCGCTGCCTCCAGGAGCTTTGGAGGCTGTTGGCACCGATCTCCTGCTTCCCACGGGACTTCCAGCGCTGAGCCGGCAGCCACAGCCCCGTCCCCACATTCCCTGTGCTCCCTGCAGCCCGAGTCCCTGCAGACGGGGACTGTCACCCGCTGTCACCCCTGTCACCCCCTGTCACCCCTGTGCCCTGCAGGTGGGCGCTGGCAGCCGGGAGCTCTGCAGTCACACCGTGTTCCTTCTCCGTGCAGGGGAGAAACTGTCACTTGGCTCTAATTAGCCAATTAGGTCCCTAATTAACTGATGTAATTACTCCGAGGAAGTGATTTCACGTATGAAAAACCTTATTCCCGAAAGCAGACGGAGCCAGCCCGGCACCAGCAGGGAGGGCCCGTGGTGGCTGTCACCGGGGTGGGGACAGGACAGGGATGGGGACAGGGATGGGGACAGGACAGGGATGGGGACAGGATGGTGGTGAGGGGGACAGGACAGGGATGGGGACAGACTGGTGTGGGGACAGGACCAGGACAGGGATGGGGATGGTGGACAAAGGGGACAGCGCAGTGTGGAGACAGGACAGGGATGGGGACAAGATGGAGATGTTGGTCAGGGGGACAGGACTGGGATGAGGACAGGACCGGGATGGGGATGGTGGACAAAGGGGACAGACAGTGTGGGGACAGCACGGCGTGGGGACAGGACAGTGTGGGGACAGCACAGTGTGGGGACAGCACGGTGTGGGGACAGCACAGCGTGGGGACAGCACGGCGTGGGGACAGCACGGCGTGGGGACAGCACGGCGTGGGGACAGGACAATGTGGGGACAGGGCCAGGCTGCCCCAGCGGCCCGAGGCCCGGCGGAAGAGGCTCAGTGTCACGGCCACCACCCCCCAGGCCGGGCGGAGTCAGAGCCCACAAAGGCTCCCCACCAACGATTTGTTCTCTCTCAGGAGATCAGATAAGCTAATCACAGCGGCTCCATCTGTCCAAAGGACGGGGGGAAGGGAATAATACTGCTTATTTACATTTTTTTCCTTTTCTTGATGTAACTCCTAGATCTAATCAGCACCAAGCTGCGCTTTAATTGGAATTACGGAGCTGACGTGCATTTCTCTACAGCTCGTTTGTCTCCTCAGCACAAAAATATTCCTCAGTCCAGTGCCAAAGGTGGCTGTGGGCATCCTCTGACCTGGCCTGGGGCAGGTGTGATGGGAGCTGAGGGCCAGGGAGGGAGGGAGGGAGGGATGGATGGAGGGAGGGATGGATGGAGGGAGGGATGGATGGATGGATGGAGGGATGGATGGAGGGATGGATGGAGGGATGGATGGAGAGAGGGAGGGATGGATGGAGGGATGGATGGAGGGATGGATGGATGGAGGGATGGATGGAGGGAGGGATGGAGGGAGGGATGGGTGAGGGATGGATCGATGGAGGGATGGAGGGATGGATGGATGGATGGAGGGATGGATGGATGGAGGGATGGATGGATGGATGGATGGATGGATGGATGATGGATGGAGGGATGGAGGGATGGATGGATGGAGGGAGGGATGGATGGAGGGATGGGTGGATGGATGATAGAGGGATGGGAGGAGCCAGAGGGGACTCGGTCACTCGGACAATCCCTCCCCGAGCAGGAGGAGCTCTTTCGCTGTGAGGCCGCCGACAGCTGGGCTCTGCTCTCCCCAATTAGAGCCGACAAGCACAGACTCTCCCGCAGCCCTGCAGCGGCCCGAGCCGCAAAAGTCGCTGCAGATATTGTGACCTTTGGAGAAGGCAGGGGTCGGGGAGGTTCGGATGGCGCTCGGCGGCGGCTCCCGGGCACCCGCACGGCTCCAACGCGGCAGTTTCCAGGTCAGCGGAGCTGCAGCAGCCCCGTGACCCCCCCCGGCTCCCCGGGCACGCCGTGCCGCAGGAGCCGCCCCCGGGAAGCCGCCCCTGGAACGGCCCCAGCCCGGGCTGTCACCGTCACTGCGATTCGGCACCTCCTGCTTCGCCGCCGACGGTGTTTGAGCTGCAAATGAGCAGTCGGGAAGTGTTCAGTGCCTCAATTGAAGCGGGTTAATCAGAAGGGGATGGGGACAGGGACGAGCCGCCCCGTCTGCTCCCCAAACGCCCCATGAAGGCCCAATGAAGGCGTGTGCGCCGCGCGGGTCATTGGAGGACGGGGATGTTTGCGCTCCTCCTTTCCCACAGCCCGGCTGTGGCTAAGCTGGAACAATCCCCGAGATGGGCAAATGCCAGCGCACTAAACTGCGCTTTGTGTCACCTGGAGCATCCCGCAAAGTCCCGGTGATCTGCGAATAACGACAGGAGAAAGCAACGCACGTGGCTGTGGCAAAGAGCGATCAGCCCGGGAGAAGCGGCGCTGGAATTCCGGGGAAGAACCAGAGCTCAGGGGGCACGGGCTGTGCTCCGCTCCGGCCGGGGCTCGGCCCCGGGGCTGCGGCACGCCGTGGTTCACAGGGCCCGGCCCGGGGAGCAGCCCGGCGGCTTGTCCCGGGATGGAGCCGGGATGGAGCCGGGATGGAGCCGGGATGGAGCCGGGATGGAGCCGGGATGGAGCCGGGATAGATCCGGGATGGAGCCGGGATGGAGCCGGGATGGAGCCGGGATGGAGCCGGGATGGAGCCGGGAGACTCACCCGGCCAGGCCGCCCTGACGTGTCCCCGCGTGGGGACAGAGCCCTGCGGAGGGCCCGGGGGCTTTCACCTGCTCCTTTTTACAACCATTTGGCTCGGAAACCTCTTCAAGATCAAATGCAGCTGTTCCCGCAGCACTGCCAAGGCCACCACTCCTCCGTGTCCCCAAGTGTCACATGCACAGGGCAGTAAAACCCCCAGGACAACGAGGAAGGATTTCCAGGAGAACAAGGAAGGATCTGCAGGAGAACCAGGAGGGATTTCCAGGAGAACTAGCAGGGATCTGTAGGAGAACAAGGAGGGATCTCCAGGAGAACAAGGAGGGATCTGCAGGAGAACAAGGAGGGATCTGCAGGAGAACCAGCAGGGATTTCCAGGAGAACAAGGAGGGATCTCCAGGAGAACAAGGAGGGATCTGCAGGAGAACAAGGAGGGATTTCCATCTGCGGCTGAAAGCTGTGGGAGCGGCGCAGGAATTCCGCGGGAGGCGATGAGCGATGAGCGATGAGCGGGGCCGGCCCGGGCAGAGAGGCCGGGCTGCAATTAGGCAGCCAATTTGGGTGATGTTTTGATTGGGAGGGGTTTACATGCCGGTGGTCTCCGGGGGCAGAGCTCCTGCCTGGGAGGGTTTTCCTCCCAGCCCATCCCTTTGTGCCCGGCTCAGCCTCAGCTGCAGCTGAAAGGATCGGCCCCGCTCATTATCAAAGCCACAAAAGCATCTGGTTCCACTTTGCCGGGGAAAGGCAACGGCTGGAAATCTGGTTTCACTTGGGTTTTCCTTGCCGGGGTTATGGTTTGCTCCGTGTTTAATGTTGTTACTGCAATTCGATAGTTGGGCAGTGGGTGGCCCGGTTCCCCCATTCGAAACTAATTTACAGCTTTGTCTGGCGGAATTGTTGCTTCCAATCAATTAGCGCTGACACCGAAATTAAACCGTCCCGGGGTCTCGACACACGAGGGAGCAGGTCCTCGTGTTTTTGGGAAGAATTTTGCTCTTCAGAGAGGAATCTGGCGGCTCAGCCTTCCCCCGTGCCGAGCTGGATTTTTCTTTTTGAAGATCCAGCCTGTGTTTCTTTCCAGGAGGTTCAATAGGGAAGGCTGAGATCCCTCAGTGGAGGCTATTTTTGTTTTACAGCCGTGACCTTGTTAAGGAGATGGACAAACAAGGCAGAAATGGAACATTAATAAATAAAGCCAGGAGCCATCAGAACATCCATCAGCCCTGCAGAAAGGCCGGGAGTGTTCCCCAGCACCTTCCCCTGCCTCCCTCAGCCGGGCTGGGCAGCTCCTGCCCCTCACAGCCCTGCGGGGGACTGTCCTGCCCTTGTCCCGAGGGTGGGGACACCGCGGAGCCACAGCCAAAGTCGCCCCAAGCCCCCCCCGGCCAGGCTCCGGGCCCTGCACAGGCAGCAGTCCCGCCTCGGGGACGTTTGGCTGTAAATTCTGGGCTTTCAGAGCCCCTGGGGGACAAACCCGGCACGGGGACAGGGCTGCAGGGGGGGCCTGGGGCTGCGGGCTTGGGGAGCTGGAGAGGGACAGGACCCCCTCTGTGGGGTGAGGGCACCCTGAGCGTCCCCTCCTGCAGCCAGAGATCCGGGGTTCCCTCCGGGTGGGGCCACACAGGGGTCCACAGGGGGCTGAGCCCAGGGCAGGACCCCAGACCCCAGGACAGGACCCCAGAGCCCAGGGCAGGACCCCAGACCCCCAGAGCAGGACCCCAGAGCCCAGGGCAGGACCCCAGACCCCCACACGGGGTCAGTTCTGGCTCCAGGAGCCAAACAAGAGCAGCACCAGCAGCAGACTGGGACAATCCGAGCTGTGCCCTCGGCTCGGGGCTCCAGGGTCACTCCAGGGTCACACCTGGGGCAGGGACAGGTGACTCTGGCTGGGCACAGCCCCTCTCTCATCCCTTGTGAGGGGCTGGGAGCTCCCAGCTGTGCCTGAGGGCTCCTTGGACAGTCCCGGGCCAGGGACACAGACAGGGACAGGGACACGGACAGGGACAGGGACAGGGACACGGACACGGACACGGACACGGACAGGGACAGGGACACGGACAGGGACAGGGACAGGGACAGGGACACGGACACGGACACGGACAGGGACAGGGACACGGACAGGGACAGGGACACGGACACGGACAGGGACAGGGCCAGGGACAGGGACACGGACAGGGACAGGGACAGGGACAGGGACACGGACAGGGACAGGGACAGGATGGTGCTGGGGATGCAGCTCTGCGAGAGGAACGGGCAGAACCTGCCGGGGCCAGGAGCCCAGGGCTGCTCCCTGCTGCCACAGGCCCCAACCCCCCTGTGCTGCAGCCCTGCCAGGGCAGAGCTGGGCTTTGCTGAGCCCCGGCCGTGCTTCGAGCCCTTTTCTCCGCAGCCCCGACCCTTCCCCACGGCACAGGCGCCTCCTGCCAGAGCGCAGCCCAAACCTGCCCTTCCCAAATCACCCCCCAGCAGCAGGACCCTCAGCAGAGCTGGGCTCTTTAGAACCAGCAAACACCACCGAAAAAAATAAAATAAAATAAAATAAATAAAATGGAAACCTCTCTCCCAACAGGAAGAAAAATATTTTTTAAAGCCTTGAAGTTTTTACAGCTGCTGAGAGGCAGCACCGGGAGGGCTGCGGGGCTGCCCTGGCCAGCGAATTCCAGCCAAAGCAGGAGCATGGGAGAGTACCAAAGCAGACAGGAAGAAAGAGATGAAGGAGAAGAAAGGAGATGAAGCAGCTGAGATAAAAACGAGATCGCTGACAGGCTGGTGCCCACGGAGCAGGGCACCAGAGCCTCGTGTCTGAAGATGCAGCAGCCAGAGCTGGGAAAATTCCCTGGCTTTGAAGCCCGGGCCTTCCTGGAGACAAACAGCTCTAATCCACACTCCTGAGTAATTCTCTCTTTGGCAGCACATCATACCAGCATCGATTTAAACCTCAGGGCAGCTGCACTGGCTTTAATCTGGGTTTTATTTTTGTAAACTCCAGTTTCAAGGAGCTGCTCGCGGAGCAGAGCGGGGCTGGGTGGCAGGAGCAGAGCCAGAATCACTCAGGGCTGCGCTGGAAACACTTGAGCTCCTTCAAGAACCGCCACCAAATGTGAAAAGCTTTGATCCTAAAAAGGTAACAGCTCTGTCGGGAGGGGGGAAAGGGTCAAGCTGCTCCACTTGTGCTGGGCCGGCTCCCTGTGCTGCCTTTGCCCCCGAGGAGGCCAGATGGGCTCCCAGCAGCGCCCCAGCCGCGTGCGCTCCTTATCTCCCCTGTAAAGTTCTCACCTCCCAGGAAACAGAACCCGAAGCTGGAAAGGCGAAACGCCATCCCCGGAGCTGCCCCACTGAGGAACCAGCTGGGTCTGCACGGGGAGTGAACAACTGACGTGGAATAAATATTCCACGGGGAATGGACCACATCCAGCTATTCCACGGGGGATAAACCATATCCAGCTATTCCACGGGGAATGGACCACATCCAGTTATCCCACGGGGAATGAACCACATCCAGTTATTCCACGGGGAATGAACCACATCCAGTTATTCCACGGGGGATAAATCACATCCAGTTATTCCACGGGGAATGAACCACATCCAGTTATTCCACGGGGGATAAACCATATCCAGCTATTCCATGGGGAATGGACCACATCCAGCTATTCCACGGGGAATGAACCACATCCAGTTATTCCACGGGGGATAAACCCCACCCAGTTATTCCAGGGGGATAAATCACATCCAGTTACCCCACGGGGAATAAACCATATCCAGTTATTCCACGGGGAATGAACCACATCCAGTTATTCCACGGGGAATAAACCATATCCAGTTATTCCATGGGGAGTAAACCCCACCCAGTTATTCCACGGGGAATGAACCCCACCCAGTTATCCCACGGGGATAAACCCCACGCACAGCCGCTGCAGAGCGGCGCCAGCCCCGCTCCGTGCCCCCCGCCCCGCAGGATCGCAGCCCCGGGGCTCTGGGCGCTCCCCAGCTCCCGTCCCCCCAGTGCCGGAGCAGGGCAGCTCCTGGGACGCCCCGGGAGGGATCCTGCCGCCGTGGGACACACCGAGAGCCTTCACCCCTGCGGGAAGAGCGGGGCACAGCGCAGCAATCCCAATTAAAGACCCCAATTAACACCTCCGGGCCCGCAGCAGGCTGCTGCTGGGGGCAGCAGGGGCGGGTTTTATCGGAACCGGGGGCTGAGCCCGGCTCTGAGCAGCGGCAGAACAAGAGGTGACACCTCTGGGAATGAGGAGATCAGCAGCTCAGCCCCGGCTGCCTGTGGAGCTGCTCCCCAGACAGCCCCCGAGCAGGAGAATCACCAGCCTGAGAATTTTCAGCCCTGGTGGAGCACCGAGACTGAGGGACTGCTGGAAGTGTCGCCAAGGATGCTCCCACCAGGGGAGATGCTCCTGGGACAGCCCAAATTGGGCATCGCTGAAGGGCTCAGGTGGGAAGGGGCCGCCCGTGGGTGCCCTGGTCCCACCGACAGACACGGGATGGGACAGGGGCCTGCCGTGAGCCCTCTGGGGACACATTTCCTCCCCGGCTTTACCCCCCGATTGCCCGGCAGCAGCGGCTCCGCCGAGCTTTGTCCCCGTCTCTGGCACCATCTGCAGGTGGCAGCGCGATTCCCTCCCGCAGGACGGAGCGTGGCAAGCGGCTGGATCACCCAGCCCGGAATTCCAGCTGGACAGAGCCCTCCCAGCCCAGCACTTCCCGGGAAGGGTCCCTGCGAACCCCCCGGGAACAGGGGAGCCAAAGCACATCCCTGCAAAGGGCGCTGGCTGTTTGGGGGGTCAGCACGGAGCTGTCCCTCAGCCCAAAAACCCACCAGAGCCCAGCTGATCCTCCTGGAGACCCCCATGGGGACAGGGACCCGGGGAGCTCCACCCGCAGGGCTCAGCCCGCCCCAGGAGAGGGGCTGAGTCTCCAGGGCTGGCTGGAGGGTGGGAAGCACCTTCCCCTCTCTGCCCCGGGCCCCTGTGACAGCGCCTCAGCAGCGCTCGGCTCTCAGGGCGCGGATTTCTCTCCCTGTGCAGGAGGAAGCAGCCGGGGGGGCTCTGGGGAAGGAGCTGTGCTGAAGGGAAGGGGAGGCACAGGGCAGAAGGGCCGGGGAGGCCGGCGGGGCTGCTCTGGGGCAGGGCACACGGCTCCCGGCGCCCCCGGCACGGGCACGGAGCAGCTCCCAGGCCTCTGGGGCACATTGCTCTGGGGCTGGCCGCTCTCCCAGCGCCGGCTCGGGCAGCCAGCACCTCCCGGAGGGAAGAACAAACCTCCGGGAGGCTGCTGAGGAGCTCCGGCTTTCCCCGGGAATGTGCTGGGGCTGGAAGGCTCCGCGGTCACTGTGCTGCCCCAACACCTGCAGGGGGTTCCTCAGGTACCCGGCGGGCAGAGCTGAGCTCCGAGGAGATTCCGTCCCCGCCCTGGGGCATCCCTCCCAGCCGGAGTGTGCAGCACACAGCCCCGAGTGCAGAAATGACCTTCAGCAGCACCGTGCCCAAGGTCAAACCTTGCCCTGGCTACCTCAGGCAGAACGGACAGAAGCCAAGCAAGGAAATGGAAAAAGCCTTCATTCCTGGATCACCAAAGGGATTCCAAGCGCAGCATTCCCAGATGAGAGATGCCGCGGGATTGGCACGTTTCCTTCCTGAAGAATTTGCAAAATATCCTCTTTATTTTTCTTTTTTTTTTTTCTTTCGTTTTTTTTTTTTTCCTTGCAGCAAAATCAAAGCCAGACTCAGCCTCAAATGATTAAAGGTTAGCGAAGACTTCAAACAATCTCACGCGATGGGTCGTTCTCCCAAGAATGACGGGACATAAACTGGGCTGGAGTTTAATGTCTGCCTTTAATTAGGGCCGTGTCAGAGGGCGATGAGCAGGAAAAGAGGCTCTGGCACAGATGGGAGATTCTGCTCGGGAAATTCTTCGGAAAGAAAAACATCGCTGCACCTGTTCGGGGCAAAATCCTGCCCGGGGGAAAGCGTCCCGAGCTTGGGGTGAGGTGGAATTGGAATTGTTTTAGAACAAGATTCCACTGAAATACGCTGCGGTTTTCTGTTCTCTGGAAAACAAGGTGAGCTGGCTGGGGATGTGAGGAGGCAAACACAGCCCAGGCTGGAGGCAGCCCCGGATTTGGTCCCGTTCCCGAGGATTTGGAACGTTCCCGAGGATTTGGAACGTTCCCGAGGCTGCCGGAGCTCCAGCAGCGTTTGGCCCACGCAGCACAGGGCGGGATTTTGGGGGGACTGTGCAGGGCCAGGCCTTGGATCGGTGAGCCCTGTGGGTCCCTTCCAGCTCAGGGTGTTCCGTGACCCCCACGGTCCATTCTCCTGGGGGAACTGGCCTCTGGAAAAGCCGGGGCAGCGCTCAGAGGGCCACAAACCGCACATGGGGGACCGGCAGCTGCTCCAGGCGCCTCCTCTCTCCCTCCTCCCCGGCCCTCGCTGCAGCCCAGCCCCAGCAGCGTTTTAATTAAAAGAGGTGGCTCCGTGCACCTTTTTCCTATTGATCTGCAGTCAACAAGAGCCCATAAACCCAGAAATTAAAGCCATAATTTACAGCCCTTGGCCGGGCTGCCTGCGAGCTCTGCTTGCCACATTGCACACGATGGTTTTCCTGCCTCTGCCAGGACCTCAGCTCCACACAACAGCTCCAAAAAGGGAAAAAAAACCACCAAAAACCCGCCCCTAACCCTCCCAGCCTTACAGGGCTTCCTCCAGGAGGCAGCCCCGAGGACGGCTCTGGGCCGGCGGTGTGCGGAGTGGGGCCGAGGCTGGGTCCGATCACAGCGGGACCCGCAGGTGAAGGGCAGCTCTGGGTGTCCCGGCCCGGCCCGGTGTGCCGCTGGTTCCGATCACAGCTGGGTGTCCTGGCCCGGCCCGGTGTGCCGCTGGTTCCGATCAGAGCTGGGTGTCCCGGCTCGGCCCGGTGTGCCGCTGGTTCCGATCACAGCTGGGTGTCCCGGCCCGGCCCGGTGTGCCGCTGGTTCCGATCAGCAGATGAAGGGCAGCTCTGGGTGCCCTGGCCCGGCTCGGCCCGGTTCGGCCCGGTGTGCCGCTGGTTCCGATCAGAGCAGGACCCGCAGATGGAAAGGCAGCTCTGGGTGTCCCGGCTCGGCCCGGCCCGGCCCGGTGTGCCGCTGGTTCCGATCAGAGCTGGGTGTCCCGGTTCGGCCCGGTGTGCCGCTGGTTCCGATCAGAGCAGGACCCGCAGATGGAAAGGCAGCTCTGGGTTCCCCCGGCTCGGCCCGGCCCGGCCCGGTGTGCCGCTGGTTCCGATCAGCAGATGAAGGGCAGCTCTGGGTGCCCTGGCCCGGCTCGGCCCGGCTCGGCCCGGTGTGCCGCTGGTTCCGATCAGAGCTGGGTGCCCTGGCCCGGCCCGGCCCGGTGTGCCGCTGGTTCCGATCAGAGCTGGGTGTCCCGGCCCGGTGTGCCGCTGGTTCCGATCAGAGCTGGGTGTCCCGGCTCGGCCCGGTGTGCCGCTGGTTCCGATCAGAGCAGGACCCGCAGATGGAAAGGCAGCTCTGGGTTCCCCCGGCTCGGCCGTTCCCTGTGTCCCGGCGCTCAGCGCTGCACACTTTGCCCCCGGAGGCATCCCGGTAAGGTTCCACCTTCCTGCAGCCCGAGGAGAACCCCTGAGCGGCGTTTGTGACCTCTCCTGGGCGTCTCGGCTCCACGGGGAACGCGAGGCTCCCGCACCCAGCAGATAAGCACATTCCTGGGGAGGGTTTCGGGGGCAGAGGCAGAGCCTGGCGCTCCCTGCCCTGCCCTGCTGCGGCTCCTGGCTCCGCGGAGACTCACGGGGAGCTGCAGGAGCCACAGGGCAGAGCCTGCAGGCAGGAGCTGGGGCTACATGACCATTAAATGTCTCCGAAAGCACCCGGGGAACGTGCAGCTTCCAGAGGTGGAGCCGACAGGAGCTGGGATGAGCTCCTTTTCCTCCCACTGCTGGAAGAGCAGCTTTGCCAGGCCCCGTCTGATTTTGAGCTTTCCTAGAAGACCACAGAGCCCTCCTGGCCCCAAAAAACGATCTGGAGACAATGGGGACAACCCAAAGCTGCACAGAAATGTCACCTCAGAGGGCTGAGAGCAGAAAGCAGAGCAGTCTGTGACACAACAGCCAGACAGGGATGAGCCTGGAGCCCCTTGTCAGTGTTTTCATCACCTCTCTGCTGCGAGGTGAATGATCCAGGATGGGAATGCTGGAAGTGGAGCCCAGAAGTGCTGATCAGCCAAACTCCCCGAGCCAGTTCAAACACATTCCCAAGGCTTGGCACATCAACTTTGCCCTGGCAGGCCCCGTGCCAGGGCAGGGACCTCTGTCCTCACCCCTGTCCTCACCCCTGTCCTCACCCCTGTCCCCACCCCACCCCAGCCAGGCAGGGACCTGCTGTGCCCCCACGGGCAGTGCCCCCGCCAGCTGCCCCAGAAATCCCCAGGAGAGAGGGATTTGAACCCAGGTGATCCCGAAATACCTGGAACACGGCCCCACACACACTGGGAACAGAGCCCCAAATGCCTCCAGGCCAAGGGCTGCAGGGACAGGACACAGGGAATGGCTCCCAGTGCCCAGGGCAGGGCCGGGTGGGATCTGGGGCAGGAATTGTTCCTGGCAGGGTGGGCAGGGCTGGCACAGGGTGCCCAGAGCAGCTGGGGCTGCCCCTGGATCCCTGGCAGTGCCCAAGGCCAGGCTGGGTGGGGACTGGAGCAGGGGACAAGTGCCCAAAGTGGCTCCAAAGTGACTTTTCTTCGCTTGCTCTGGGTCAGGGCCCTGCCCCAGCAGAGCTCAGATTTGGTGGCACCGGAGCCTTTTCCAAGGAGTATTTGGGATGTCCCCCCCATGCAGCTGCAGGGACTGAGCACAGGCTCCCCCCAGCAGCCCCCAGTGCTGGGTGAGGTTTGTTCAGCTGACCTTATAAAAAGAAAGGCAAGAACCCAATTAGAACGGATTAAAACACCCCTAAAGCTCCCCAGCAGTCAGTGAGTGTTTCCAAAGGCACAGGAGTGCTTCAGGAGCAGATTGGTTGATTTGTTCCACGTAATTTACTTCCCAATGTGTCCCTGGAGTCCCCATCCATTGCACTGGAGATACTGCAAAGGTGACCGAGGGAGGTTTTGTTCCTCCCCAAATCCCACCTAACCCTGCCCTCTGGCCCCATGCTGTGTCCTTGTCCCTCCTCTGGCTGTGGATTCACTCCAGGGAATCTCCAGAGCCCTCTCCCTGCATCCTCTTCCTCAGGCCTGTTTTATGTCCTCACTCAGAAGAGGAAAAAGCAAAAGGCAGACTGCCAGAATTCTTCAAAGCTGCCCAAATTACTGGGTTTTTGCACCCTCCCCTCTCTCCAGGTGGAGCTGAAGGCCCAGGAGAATCGTGCCAGCCTTTCCCCAGGTGCTGCTCTCCCTCCCCACACCCTCCTGGAAGGCTCTGCTGCTTGCCAAGGAGCTCCCTCTGATCCCAGCCAGGCCCTGCTCCAGTGCCCGCTGATTCCTCTCCTTTCTCACCTTGCGGCAGGAGTGGGATGTGAGGGATGTCAGAGACACAGGAGCAGGGGATTTCCGTGGATTTTGTGTCAGGAGCACACGGGAACAGCCCAGCTCCCAGTGCACCCTCCCACTCTGTGTCTGTGAGGAGGATTCAGCACCTCCAAAACCTCCCCCAGCTGCAGGGTGGCAGCCTGAGGAGCTGAGATCCACACACGGAGCTGCCTTTGATCCGCATCTTGGGGGATTTCACAGCCCCACGGAGCTGCAGCTCAGAGCAGCTGCTGACAGCCCAGGGGAGGAGATGGGGCCACTCCCTCCCAGGCAAGGAAAACACGGATAGCAGCCCTGGGAACTCCAGGAAAACACGGATAGCAGCCCTGGGGATGCCACAGGCCATGCTGGAACTCCTGGCTCTGGTAAAATCAGCTGCTGAAGGCCCTGCAGGATCTGCTGCACTTGAACTGTGCAGCCAAACCCTTCCCTGCAATGCCCCATTGAGACAAGGGCAAGCAGAGGTGTCTCTGAACTCACAGTGATCCTTACCCCAGTCCTGATCCTCCTCAGACAGATCCCACCTCCCTCTGAAATTCCTCATTACGTTATAAAACTGGAACTTGATGCCCTGCTGAGAATTTTTAAATCTTCTCCACTGTATTCTTGAAGTATATAAGCAAAACCTCCATCACTTAATGAAGTGTAAATCTAATTATTATGAAATAAAACTAGCTGTTCACCAAGTGGAAAACCAGCCCATTTCCATGTCCTATTTTCCTCTGCAGTGTATTCCCTCCCCTGCTCTGCAAATGTAAAAATAAATATCCCTGCCGGCGTCGTGCTGCCTCGGAGGCTGCAGCCCACCAATGGAAACCTGCACATTTTAATGGCCCTTAAACGCTCAACATCTTTTTCCCTTCCTGTAAAATCCATCTGACCTAATGGCTGTGACAATTACGTGTATGGCCTTCCTATTAAAAGGCAATTTTCTGAGTTGGCAGAGCAACGCAGGCACGAGATGACAAAAGAGTGAACTCCAGTTCCCAGCCAGCTCCTCCAGACAAAAAGGCAGAATTCCCTTCCCAGGGAGCTGCTCCTCGACAGAAGCCGGTGCCAAGAGCAGCTCCAGGCTCCATTACCTCGTTAATGTGGCACTGCTGCTGCTCCGGGGGACACTGGGGCCTCTCTGGTGGCTTCTGACATTCTGGTGACCTCCCATCTCCTCCCCTCGCCCCTGGCCGTGGATGGGGACCTTCCCCGGGGAGGGGACAGTGCTGTGGTTTGCCTCGTTCACTCCATGAGCCAGGATCCACACAACCCACACCTGCTAAAGCCCAACACCCCACCGGGAATTCTTTACCTTAAAAAAAAAAAGAATCGACCACCACCACCACAAAAAAAAGGGAAGAAACCGTTTTATTGGTGTTGTAATAGGGGAGAGATGTAGAAAATAAAAACATACCTAGAACTCCCAGGGTAAGGAAACACAGTATCAAAATAGGCCAGTTAGTACGACAAAACAAATCCTCTCCAGTAAGTTTCAAGTAATGCAAATCATAAAAGAATTTGGCTAAAAAGTAACTCTTTACTCTGAGATGTTTTCTGTAATAGTCCTCTAAGAAACTAAAGGAAAGCAGCAGCAGATCTGTTTTACTACAGACACTGATTTAGTAAATATATTAAGGGTATTTCTATATAAAAACCGCCCTGCACATCCATCACTGTCTGCAGCCTCCTCAGTCCTCCAAGGCTCTGCCCAAAAGGGGGATAAACACAACTCTGCTGTGAAAAAAGGAGCCCAAGGCCTGGAGGGGCAGCTGGAGGAGCCCAAACAACACCAAGCAGGGAACTCTGACTCCAGCCCTCATTTTTTAGGAATATGGAGAGGAAGTTTGGCTTTTCTGCATCAGGATGCCACATTCCCCCTCGGTGGTTATCAGCAAAGGCTTTTAAAATGTGGACTGAGGTCAGCACTCACTGGTGCTCAATTTAAACAGCCCCTGTCATTAACAGGCTCATTTTTCAAAGACTTCCCTTGAACAGTAACAAATTTCATGGGTTTGTTGGGTTTTTTTTTTTCATAAAACTTCTTTATGGAAACCATCCTTCAGTTAAAAAAAATGAAGCCCTGTTTCACGGGGAGACTGCAGCAATTAAAACGTCTCCTTTCATTAATCCTCACTAGTGACATCTTCCCCTATAAATGAGATTAAAGCACATCGTTTACAGCTCAGACTTTGAAAACCCAGCACCTGAACTGCCTCAAGGAGGTGCTCAGCCCCACCCTGAGGAGGAAGGAAACTCTGCAGCAGCAGGACCATGGCACTGGGATCCCCAAACCAGGCCACTCCAGCCCCCTCGTCCAGCCTGCAGGATCAGGATTGGAGCACTCAGGAGCAGTTTGGGGGGAGTGTTAGTGTTTGGATGGAAAAAAACCTGACTTTCTTCAGTCCTGTAGAAGCAAAGGCACTAAATCTTAAGCTTATATATTAAATAAAGGCTGTAACTTGGCCAGCCAAGTTACAAGAGACACTGAAACTCCTTCCTGTGTGTGTCACAGCACATCCTGCTCAGCCAGTGTGACAAATGAGCCACTTTCTCTTAATCATTAAGGGACATGCACAGCTACAACACTCAGCCACGCTCCTCTGCACAGTTGATTTTTAACCATCCCACGAGAGTTCAAGTTCAAGGATCAACTGGAGCTTCTGGGTACAGGTCCTGCTTTAATAAGTGGTCAATCAGACATCAAAATCATTTAACCTCCGTGTCATCATTTTGACAGTTTTAAAAGATGCCTCTACACCTTTTCCCTAACTCACGACAAAAGTGTCAGGCCTGAAAGGCCCCAGCCCTGGTTTAGTGTTTTATGAGAAGAAAACGTTTCAGCTCTGCGAGGTGTTTGGCACTGGGAGGCTGTGTGTGTGTGCCTGCAGCTTTGTCAGCATCACCCAGCTCGGTGTCCTGCAGGGTGTCAGCAGGGCACAGCAGCACCTCAGCACACCAAGCCCTGCCTCATCCTGATGATCTGCAGCAGGGCAGCCTGCACGTCCTCATCCATGTGGCCCTGGGGGAGCAAACACGGGTCACAAACACTGGCCACAGAGCCCGAGAACCCCCCCCTGAGCAGCAGCAGCCCCTCCCAGCCCCAGGGGACAGTCCCTGGGCCTCACCTGGACGGCGCTGAGCAGGTGAGTGCGGTACACCGAGACCACCTCCTGGTGCTGCCTTTTGGCATCCTGGGGGACACAACAGGGACACCAGCTGAACTCCTCACCTCTGTAACCCCTGCTCCTGTCCCTTCCAGCCCTCTGCACTCGGTTTGGGGCACTGCCACACCGACCAAAGCTGAATTCCCAGGTTAAAGTTTTTATCCCCTCCATTAAACGAGGAAAAATAGTCACTGCCAGAGCCAGCCAGGAGCTGAGATCACAGAAACTCCTGAGCTGGAAAGGACCAGCAAAGCCCAACTCCTGGCCCTACACACTTGTTCCATCACCAGCGTCAGCTATTTGGTTAAAACCACCCCATTTTGGAACACTTTGCCTTATAAGAACCAACCCTGCAAATACCCTGAAAAACGTATTTGTGAATCTGAGCAGGAGGAGAGAACTCACTTTGCTCAGACAGAGCTTCAACAATGAGCTTTACTAAAGCCACAGGGGCCACACGAGTGTGCACAAAATCCCAGCACTTGTCCCCTGCTCTGTCAGTGCTTCAGGACAAAACACACCCTCGGGGCTTGCAGGCAAAGGAACACAACTCCAGGCCACAAAGAAATTACCACCTCACCCTTTCCAGGTGAGGAAAAAAAAATACATGGCAGCAGGGAATGAGTGAGCCTGCATGCAGAAATGCTCTTGGCAGGATTACAGCAGAGTATCCCACAAGCACCAATTCCCCCACTCTGCTCATATCCTCTTTATCTGGAAAAGCTGCCAAGTGCTGCAACTCAAACTGAAGAGGAAAGCAGGAAAAAAAAATCTACAGAGAAGCAACAACTCAGGGAAGGAAAAGCCCAACAAAGCCCTGGATAGTGCCGTTGTGAAGTGTGAGGCTGCAGTCCCACCCCCTGCTCCAGCACTTCCACAGTTCCCTGTTTACACAAGGAATTAAGCAATGCTACTGCACGTCAGACAACACCTTGTGCGAGCACTTACAGCCAGCTGCTGCTGGAGTGTTTTCACTTGGCTCTGGAGCAGTTCCACCTGCTGGTTGTGCCTCTTGGAGGGGATCCCAGTGGTGTATGTCAGCTGGGACAAGCCGTTGAGAGCCTGCTTTAACCGCTCCACGTCATTCAGCAGCTCTGTTATCTTAAAAAAAAAAAAAAAATAAAACCCCACAGAAAACACCACTGAAGGATGTGTCACTGCAAACTGTTCTTTCACGTTCTGTCAAGCCTGAGGGAGCCCAGCAAGCACTGAAGGGTCTTTGTGCCAGCTTGCCAAGAGAGGACTTTACTACCCTGATGTGCTGGTTCCCGTTGTGCTCCCTGGCACTGGGGTGTGCCAGGACAGACCCTGCAGGTCAGCAGGGACATGAGGGGCTGAAAGAAGGGAGGAGCTAAGGATCTCCCAGGTCTAACTTCAAGGAAGAACAGTGAACCTTCAGAAGGCAAGTCAGAGACACCCAATAAGCACAGCCCCGGTGGAAGGAGGAGCTGGTATCCCCACAAGTCTGAAGCTTTAACTGAATTTAAATACTCCACAATGTGCAGAACATGTAAGGGACTAGAAAAAGCTTTGCATAATGTAAAATGAGGAGTTGAGCTGCTCTGGGCCAGCCCTGGGGATGTGATGCTCAGCACAAAGTGGTGCTGGAACACCTCAGGAGCAGCCCAGACCCTGAGTGCTGAGATGAGATCAACAGGAGCACAAACCCCAGATCTCACCTTGTTGTCCTTGGCTTCCACCTGCTTGGCAGACTCCTGGATCCTCTTCTGCAGCTCAAGAATGGTTGTCAGTGACTTGTCACACCTTTCCTTCTGGTCCTTGATCTCCTGCTCGATGCTGCAGCTCCGCAGCTGGAGCAGCTCCTTCTCGTCCTTGAGGGACAGCTCACTCCTCCTGGCCTGCACGGCCTCCTCGCAGGCCTGCTCGTACCTGTGGCTCATGCTGGCCAGGTGGCCGGCCATGCTGCTCACCTGGGCCTCCAGGGAGCTCTTCATGGAGCTGTACTCTGCCATGGCCACCACCTCCTGGCTCTGCAGCTCTGCCAAAGCCTGCTGGCTCAGCCGCAGCTCCTCCTGCAGCCTCAGCACCTCCTGGCTCTTGGCTTGGCTTTCTGCCTCCTTCTCCTTCAGGCTGGACTTGACGGCGCCGATTTCTCCTTCCAGCTCTTCCTTCAGCTGCCTGTACTCCACCAGAGGCACTGAGGACCCCCTGAGCTCCTCCAGCTCCTGCTGCAGCTCCCCGACCCGGAGCGTTTCCCGGCCGTAGCGTTCCTCCTTCCTGCTCAGGGCTTCCTGCAGCTCCTGCACGGTGCGCCCCAGAGCCTCCCTGAGGGCCTCCACCTGCTCTGCGGGCACCTGCTGGCCCAGGGGCTGCTCCTGCTGCCCCTCCTGCCCCGTGCACCTCCTGAGCAGAGCCCTCAGCTGCTGGTTGAGCTCCTCCATGCCGCCGGCGCACAGGCGCTCCAGCCGCCGCGACGTCTCGGCCAGCACGTAGTTCTGCTGCAGGTCCTTCTGGATGGACAGCAGCCCAGCCCTGAGCTTCTCGTTCTCCTCCCTGCACCTCTGAGCGTCCTCCTCGCTCTCCCGGCGCCTCTGCTGCTGCTCCTGCAGCTGTGACCTCAACTCCTTCACTGTGGCTTCGAAGCTCTGCTCCCTGTCCTCAAAGGAGGCCACCGGGGCGTATTTGGACTTGATGCACTCCTGAATTGTGTCCAGTTCCTTCTTCTGGGCTTCAATTTCCGCGTGCAACTGCGAGATTTCATCCTGCCCCCTCTTATGCTCAGCCCTAATGGCAGCGTTGTTCTCCTGCAGCTCTTGCACGTTTTTATTTAAAGTATTTACCGTGGTCTCGTGATCCTTTAAACTTATATACTCCGTTTTCAATTGGTTCTGCAAGAGTTTCACCTTGTTTTTCAAAGCTCCATTTTCTTCATTTACCCTCAGGAACTCCTGCTTTATCTCTCCAATTTTGCCCTTCAGCTCTGACAGCTCCCCGTTGGTCTTCTCCAGGGTGCTGTTGAGGACAGTTTTAACCTCCTCGTGCGTGGTGGCCAGCACGTACTGATCCCTCAGGCTGTCCCTCAAGCCCGTGTTCTCAGTCACCAGTTTGCCCACTTTTGCTTGCTCCTCCTCGTATTTCTTCTGCAGCTCAGCAAGCTGCTTTTCAAGCTCAATCCCATTAGATTTTAAAGCTTCCACCTCTTTCTTGTGCTGCTCTGGAGACAGGTACACGGCTTGGAAGTGGCTGATATTCTCACTTAAGTCATTCTTCTCTGCCAGCAACTTTTCAGCTTCTGCTTTGCTTTCATTGTACTTCTTTGTTATTTCAAAAAGCTTTTTTGTCAGGTCACCCACAGCCAGATCGTTTGTTTTCTTCAGCTCCTCATGAATTTTTAAAGGCACATTCTGGCTTTTAATTTCAGTTTTTAGCATTTGGACTTGCTGCTTCAGCACCTTGTTATCAGCCTGCAATCTTTCAAGCTCCTTCTGCAGCGTCTCATTCTTCTGTGATAGCTCAGAAATTGCCCTCCCCAGCTCCTCTTTCCTCTGCTCAAACCCACTCCTCATTTGCTCGAGCTCTTCTGGCCTCACAAGCTGTGCCAGCTGAGCTCTCTGGCGCTCAGACTCCCTCTGTAAAAGCACCAGCTCTGCCTGCAGCTTCTCCCTCTCCCCCTCCACCTCTGCTAACCTCCTCGCCTTCTCATTCAGCTCGTTTGACAGCGAGCTCTTGATGCCCTCAAACCTCTCTGCGCTCACAGACTGGGCCAGTTTGGCTGCTGTCTCCCTGAGCTGCCCTTCCAACTCTGCGACGTTCCTGCCCCTTTTCTCCCTCTCCGCCTCCGACTTCACCAGCTCCTTCTGCAACCTTTTGTTCTCCTCCACCAGCCTCCCCTCGTCGCTCCTGAACTCCGCCACCAGCAATTCGTTCTGCTTGATCTGGTTCCTCAGTTTCCCCACCTCGGCCGAGGCTCCCTCGTACTTGGTTTTCATCTCCCGGAGCTGCTCCTTGAGCTCCTCCGTGGCCTTGGCGCTCCCCGAGGCCACCTCGTTGGCCAGGTGGTCCTTCAGCGCCAGGAAGTGGCTCTGCATCTGCTTCACTTTGCCCTCGGAGTCAAACATCCTCTTCTGCACGTCCTTGAGGGCGTCCTCCAGCTGCCTGACCTGGCTGTCGGACTCAGCCTTGGTCCTCTGGCACTCGGAGGCCAGGGCTTTGCACTCGCTGGTCTTCAGGGACAGCTCCCTCTGCAGCTTGCTGATCTCCTCCTTGGCTGCACCAAAGCTGCCCCTCAGGCTCTCCAGCTCCTTCCTCAAAGTCTCCTTCTCTGAGCTGGGTGACTGGGTGGGCACGGAGAGCTCCAGGGGCCTCAGCATGGACCTGGACTGAAGGGAAGTTGGCACAAAAAAAATCAGAGTTCCCAGCTCTGACGGGTCACATGCACGTGTTTATAACTTGTTATTTAATATGGAACTGTCTGAAATCCAGTTGATCTGAGCATAACTTGTACCTTGTGCAAGAGATTATTATTTTTTTTTTTATTTCTCTAAGTTATTCTTGTCTCTATTAGAGAACAGGTATTTCAGCTTTTAACAGCAAAAATCGTGGATACAGCTCTACATTACTGCCTCCCAACCGTGGACTGGGTTGGGTGGAAGGGATCTTAAAGCCCATCCAGTGCCACCCCTGCCACGGCTGGGACACCTCCCACCATCCCAGGCTGCTCCAACCTGGCCTTGGACATTCCAGGGATCCAGGGGCAGCCACAGCTTCTCTGGGAATTCCATCCCAGCCCCTCCCCATCCTCCCAGGGAACAATTCCTTCCCAACATCCCATCAAAACCCAGAGGGTTTGCAGGTATAATGCATTAATTCCACTTCCCTTGCTCTGCATTCATATTGAATCACTAATCTGCTAGAACAAATTTAATTCATTAAGATATTGCTCCCATCCCTCAAGTGTGTGAAAATGATTTTATAAGCAATCAGAGCAGAGAATGCCACGGTTAACAAACCCTTCTTGCTGAGAAGACTGAGGAATGCAATAATTTGCAATTCTAGAAGGGTTTGGGTTGGAAGGGACCTCGAAGACCATCTCATTCCACCCCCAAGGCTCTGCTGGACCTTGTCTATTACACCCAAATTGTTGCTTTAAAAGTCTGATAGCCATCAAACAGAACTGCCAGGGAATTATATAGCAGGCAGGAAAATGAAATCTTCAAATATTAGCTGAATTTAAAGTAGAAAAATATGATGGAGACGAATCCCCAGTTTGCAGAGTGACTGTGTAAAACACATTCAGGAGAGCCCATGACAGACCCAGCATTTACAGCCCTGCCACAGACAGGACTCTAGAGGGCACCCCCAGTTAAAAATAAACATGGAAAAGCAAGAATTCCTCCAAACCGTGTGTTCAGAAGCAATGCTCAATGAACACTCATTTATAAGCACGTTTGGCTTTCCCAGCACGACTGTCTCAGAGTTCTTCCAGTGGTAAAATATTTATTACCTGGGATTCCACTGAAAATGCTTGGCCTTGTTTAAGTAATAAATCTTCTTTTCCTGGATTTACAAAGCAAACAGTGTTTAGGCTCTGGTTAAAAACAGTAACACAATCACAAGAACACTGATTTTCCTGCCCAGCTTTATTCTGGTCACTGGGGTCACACCAGGCTGAAGGCTGGCGTTTAAGTACTTGTCATTAAAACAACTTCTACTTAATTAATCCCCACAGGAAGCCTGGCCAAAGTCCTGCTAAGGAGGAGGAGAGAAGTGGTTTTGCAGGCTGGGTTCTGGTCCTGCAGAAGGCTCAGAGCTGGCAGCTGGCCCAGCTCTTGTCTGCACGTGACCAGAGCATGGAGAGCATCCCCTGCACTCCACACCCACAGCTCCTCCTGCCAGGCAGCCAGACACTCCAAATACCCTTGAATCTCTCAAGAGCCCTCGTGTCACACAAGCGCAAGGCAGAGCTGCAGCTGGGCTGGCTGCAGGAGGCTGCAGTTCCTGTGAGGGGTGTTCCTCACACAGGTGCCCAAGCTGCTGCCCCTCGGGAAGGATGCTCAGCTGGGAAGCATGGCAAGGGCAGCTCCACGGGGAGCACAGATCCTGCTCAGCCCATTCCTCATGTCACAGGACACGGCAGAGCCCCCAGGCACGATTCCCAAGGCCAGGCACTCCTGGGGGACTGAGCAGTGGCAGCTCCCACAAGCACAGCTCTGCTCAGGGCTGCATTTCAGACCAGCAATGGGAAGAGTTGGCCAAAACCCTCCTTTATCCCTGTGTTCTAACACTGCACCATGCACAGCAAGCTCGAACAATTAACTGTACTTACTGTTTCCAAAGTTCCCTCCAGACCCTGCAGAGTCACCCTAAAATCAGAGACAAAAGCAAAGGTGAAAATTCATTTCCAATTTCTGCTCCCTGTTAAAGTAGGGGGTGAAGGGGCAGGGAAAGATTTTGCAATGTGATAACCATTCAGCAGTTTCAGCAATTTAAAATGCTGAAGTATTTCCTACTGCAAATATCAGTTGCCATATCCCATTTCAAATTACTCAACATACTTCATAATACTTGAGTTTAGCTTTGAGAGCTTCAATAGTCCTTAAACTTTCTTCCTGCTGCTTTTCCTTGGTACTCAGGATTTTCTTCAACTCATCTTTCTGAAAGAGAAGGAGTGCCACATAGCCAAAGCCACAAGAATGGACAGGTTTGTAAAACCTCAAGTAACTTTTTAAGGAGTTTAGACAGAACTTCAACCAAGACCAGCACCAAAAGAATCCCTAATTTTTTTGCTTCTGGAGCTCTCCTTCAAGACTGCTCCTCTACAGGAGGAGTCTCGAAGAATGAGTCAAGAACAGGCACCAATATAAGCTGCTACTGTTTAATTAATTCATATTTGTTAGTCTTGTGTTGCTGAGAGTCACTACAGAGATCCTTAATATTATATTATCAGTGTGCTGAAAATCCTAAGTGTGCTTTGAAGGAGCCACGGGAATGGTAATTATTTGTGGTTACAGAAATTCTGTGGGGCTGCACAAACTGATCCAGAGCAGTTGATAAATCTGGCATTTTTAGCTTTTATGAATTTAAAAGTGCAGAGGAAATAAAAGAGAGAGCTGCTTCCCCTGCTCCCCAGTCCTGTGACACATCCTACCTCATTCTCAAGATCATCTGCCAACATTTGCTCCTGCAAAAATAACAAAAGAAAAAATCCCTCCCAAATCATTTTCTCAATGATGCTTTAAAGAAAACACTTAAAACAGGAGTTCAGACAAGCCAGTGACTGCACTAAGAAATATTCTTTCTATCCATGGGCTACATTTAGGAGAAGCTGCATAAATGTACCTCTACAAAAATGCAGCAAAGAAACAGCCACCACAAAGCAAAAAACCAACAAAAAAATCCTTTATATTTTCTTTCCACTGCTCATACTTAGACTTCCAAAAAGAGGGTTTTGGCTTTTTTTTAATCAACGTTTCAAATTTGGGTGAGCAACTTCTGTTGAAAACCTTTGGTTTTCTTGCCATTTGAAGATTTTTTTTTTCCCTCTATGTTTCCACTCCCAGTAACAGCTGGAAAATCAGCTGATGACAAAGCCCTGCCACACACCACCTCCATTGAATGGAGAGCTGAAGTTCAGCAAATTCCAAACTGCAGCACTCCAGAGCAGCCCATGGCTCAGCTGCACTGGGGGGACAGAGCCACAAATGCTCCTGCTCAGATTTCTGGGTGTCAGGGAAGGACTTTGCATCAGTCCCCTGCCAACTGCAGTGTAACTCCAAGAGCAGAAGGTGAGTGACACACACTGCAGTAATCCCCAGGAAAGCAGTGGACACCACATCCCAAGCCCAGGTGTTTTCCTGGCAGCACCAGGTGGTTGTCCCACATTTCCAGGTGTTCCAAGTGCTGCTTTACCTCACTCAGCTGCAGCTGTAAGCCACTGATGGTGTCCAGCAGCATCCTCTGCTCCTCCTGCACTTCTCTCACTCGATCCTTCAGATCCTGGTTTTCCAACTCCAGGTCCTTAGAAGTAAAAGATGAAATGTAAAAAAAAAATAAAACTAAATAAAGGCCTCCCCACACTGCACACACACTGGGAAGGGTAAAGACTCTGAGGCAACTGATTGAACAGCTCCTGAGGACTCTGAGCTCTGCCTTGCCCTTTGAAAACTGCAAGGACATGGGGAAATGAATGAAAATGAATGCTGGTTAGTAGAACAATTATGACACTGATTATTTTTAGTATGACACAAACATGCATCTCTGGAGAACGTTAAAAAAAGAAATCTTCCTCATTTGTGACTGATTTTACTGCAGAGGCAGAAGGTTAAGAGGTAGGAAAGGTTAAGACAGGGACACTTCCAATTATTTATCACTCAAAAAAGTGCAGTTTTGTTTTTTTTTTTACTGAAGAAGTTTACAGCTCATCTGCATAATTGCCACACTCCACGTCATGCAATTAGGCTTTTAAGTAAACAGCAACACAAGACCTGTGCTGATGGGCTCATTAGTGCTCAGTGCAGCAGCTCAGCTTGTCCTCAGTGCCCGCGGCTCATTATCCCAGGGGGAATCCTCAGGATCCTCCCCACCCACCTGAGTGCTGGGCTCCTTCTGGAACACTCGGAGCTCCTCCTGTGCTCCATAGCCCCGGGCCCACCTCTGGGACACGCTGGTGACCTGTGAGTGCAGCAGGAGGAGATTCCTGTAGCCCCTGTGCCCATCCCAGCCCTCCCCAGGGACACGGGGCACCCACACAAACCATCCCCCGGGGGGAAATGGATTTGTAGAGAGGTTTGGAAGTCTGACAGAGGGCTCACATAATGTGCATCTGCGTGCAAACTTTGAGATAAGAAATGCTGCCTTGGAAATGCCATGGAATAGGATGGACACTGTGGAGAGAGAAATGGAACTGGAGATGGAATAGGATGGACATTGTGGAGAGAGAAATGGAACTGGAACAGGATGGACATTGTGGAGAGAGAAATGGAACTGGAAATAGATGGACACTGTGGAGAGAGAAATGGAACTGGAAATGGAATAGGATGGACATTGTGGAGAGAGAAATGGAACTGGAAACAAGTTTTATGGGATGGTTTTGTAAATAAGGCTAGAAACTTTGGAGAGACAGAACTATGAAAGGTGTATTCTATTAGGACTTGGGAGGGGTGATTTTAGATAGTTGGCTTTAAAGCATTTACAGCATTCTGTGGCAGAAGCTGACAGGCCAAGAAACACTTATAATGGATTGTAATTAGGAAATAGTTTGGTTTCTGATTGTGATGGTGTGAATTGTTACATCTGTAGTGTCTCATCCTTCACATGAGACTGAAAACGGAACGAAAGCTTTTAACACACCTCAGTTAACCCATCTCTAGGTCAGAAAAAAGTACAATGTGACACCCCCTCTCAACACCCCAGTGACAAAGGGCCCCAGAAATTACCTTCTGCTCAGCCTGCCCTCTCTTCACGCTGTCTCTTCCTAAAAAAGCACCACAAAACCAGCAAGTCACAAAAGGCATTTCATTCAGATTCATGCAACACCACCACACATTCAGCTCATTCTGTCCCCTTCCCACCCTGGGAGGGCATTTCAGAAAACAGCTCACCACGCCCCCAATTAATCAAACATGGAAACATCCACGAGGTTTTCTATAAAATAAAATAAATTATAAATATAAAATAAATATTAATTTTTACAAAATAAAGGCTATTTCTATAAATAAGGGTAAATAACTCCCGTGATCAGTACTGTTAAACCCTCAAGGCACTAGAGCCTGCAACCCCAGAAACTCTTTTCCCTCCCAAACAGGCAGTTTGTGACCTCTGTGGTCACAGGAGCACAGCTGCCCTCCAAAAGAGCTCCTGGAGACCCAGGGCTAGGGACACACCTCCACCCCAAGGAAGGTGTTGTAGGTTCCTCCTACCTCTGCTGGAGTCGTCCACAGCCGTTTTTATTAAAGTCAAGATGTCAATATTGTCCCCAATCCTGGCGTAGTAAGCACAGTCGTGCCCAAGGCCATCGGTGAGGGCAGCATCAGCACCATTCCTGAGCAACACCTCCACGGCATCCCTGCAGCCATACTCACAGCCCAGCATCAGGGCAGTCCTGGGAGGGGAGAGAGGGATGGCGTGGGGAGAGAGGGATGGCGTGGGGAGAGAGGGATGGCGTGGGGAGAGAGGGATGGCGTGGGGACAGAGGGATGGCGTGGGGACAGAGGGATGGCGTGGGGAGAGAGGGATGGCCACGGGGACAGAGGGATGGCCATGGGGAGAGATGGGATCCCACAGAGCATCAGCCACAGAGCTCGTCACAGAAACTCCAGCCACAGAGCTCATCTCCATCCATGCCTAATCACAGAAACTCCAGCCAAACCACCTCCCCTCTGTCCACAGAGGAAACAGCTTTCAAAAGTCACTCAGGCAGTGTTTAAATATTTGTGGAAAAGCAAACAAAGCCACCGTAACAGCAGTATTTCCATGAAAGCAGCACAGACGTGCTGCCTTTGAAAGGCACCCAGTGTTTGGAGAACTCCCATGGCTTTGGTTTCCCCTACCAGATACACATCTCAACAGACACAACAAACACCAGGCAAGGAGTTTAGACAAGGTTTGCAGAGGGGGTGCCTGGGAGCCCTGGCAGTGCTTCCCCAAACCCTTCCCAGCTGCAGGACTGCAGGGTGAGTAGCCAGGCTTTGACCCACGGCAGCCTCATGTCAGGGAGGAATTCTCCAAGAAATAACTGGCAAAAGCAGCAGCTCCAAACAGAATTCTCCTCCCTAACCCCTGGAATAAACAGCTCAAGGTCCCCTGGGAGCCCCAATGGACTCAGGACTTCTTGCCAGAGCAGCACTTTTGCCATGGCCCATTGTGCACATTGATCCCAAAGGCTGCTTTGGACCTTCAACCAACCAGGTGCAGGTCCAAGAAGAAGCCTGGGGATATTCTGGATGCAAGCAGGAGAAGAGGCCAGCTTTATCTGCAGTGCTGAACTGGCAGATCCACTTCTGACCCAAAACCCAGGCCCTCTTCCCCCCACACTTGGCACATTTACCCTGCCAAGGGGCAGCTCTCCGTGCCAGGCCAGCAGGAACTCCAGCAAAGGCCTGCAGGAGCTCTGGGCACAGCAAATCCTCCCCCTCACCTGCTCTGCTTGTCCCTGGCGTTGACGTCGGCGCCCCGGTCGATGAGCAGCTGGCAGAGCGCGGGGCGGCACATCTGGGTGGCCAGCACCAGGGGGGTCCTGCCGTCCTGGGGACACAGGGGACAGCGTGAGGGAGCCCAGCAGGGGCTGTGCAGCAGCAGGAGGAGGAGGAGGGCAGCTCCTTACCCCGTCCTTGGAGTTGACGGCGGCGCCGTGGTCGCAGAGCAGCTGGATGCTGGCGGAGCAGTCGGACATGGCTGGGGGAGAGCAGGGAGGGGGCTGACACTGCCTGCGGGAGGGCAGCAGAGCAGCCTGGGGGCTCCTGGGGTCACAAACTGCCTCTGTCTGCCCCACCAAAGCTCCCACGGCTGAGTTAGATACATCTCCTGACCAGTTACACACCCTGACCAGGCTGCGGGGCTCAGCGCTCACACCACGCAAGGCACCCAAAGACACCAACCCCCTGTGCCAGAGCAGACACCAAACCCCCTGTGCCACACCAGACACCAAACCCCCTGTGCCACACCAGACACCAAACCCCCTGTGCCAGGCCAGACACCAAACCCCTGTGCCACACCAGACACCAAACCCCCTGTGCCACACCAGACACCAAACCCCCCGTGCCAGAGCAGACACCAAACCCCCTGTGCCACACCAGACACCAAACCCCCCGTGCCAGAGCAGACACCAAACCCCCTGTGCCACACCAGACACCAAACCCCCTGCGCCAGAGCAGAGACCAACCCCCTGTGCCAGAGCAGACACCAAACCCCCTGTGCCAGGCCAGACACCAAACCCCCTGTGCCACACCAGACACCAAACCCCCTGTGCCAGAAAACCCAGAGTAAAGGGGTCTTAAACCTACTCTCAGCACTCCCCTAAAACTCTGCTCCTGAAGATTTCACTCTATTTCCTCTCAGACCTCCAAGCTCCCTAAGACTGCTAAGTTAATTATCGACGACAAATGTTATCACAATAAAAACCCCTCTCTCTTACTACAGTCACCAAAATTAAAAGAGAAGAATTCACCCCATCTGTAAGTAAACTCGTGAATTAAATCCTCATTTCCATACAGTTCCCAGCAAAGCAAGCCCCTTCACCTGCATCATGAAGAGCAGTTCTTCCCTGGAGATCCACATTCTCTGTTGGACAGTTGTACTGTTAAAATAAATAATCCCAGTTATCAATCAGAATCCAGGCTTCACTTACAGCTTTAGGCGCTTGGAGGTTTGAATTAAAGCAATAAAATATTATTTAAGTAAAAAATATGCAAGTTTGGAGCTACAAATATGGTGACAGCTCTGGGTCTGTGCACTTCAGGGGTCTAAACATACACAGTGAAAAACAAATTACAGGCTGTGCACAGAAATGGCACAAATCACTAGACTTTTCACAGATAATAGGCCATTTATATCTGCATGGAGACATGCACCAAGTAAAAAAAAAATCCACCATTAAAAACAACAAAAAACCAAAAATTCAAATGAGCATACACTGACCAAGAATAAACGAAGAAAAGACAAACATCACACAAACTTAAGACAACCCTCCAACACTGTTTCATTAAGGAGAGTCTGTGGCTTTAAATGCCTTTTTGCCTTTGAAGCAAACACTGCTCTGGAGCAGCCAGTGTTACTGTTCCTAAACTGCACTCAGACAGGGGACAGCAGGCTTGAAAATACACTCAGCCCCATCTTCTTCAAGAAGCACCAACTACAATTTGATTTGATAGTCTATGAAAAGATTAAAAAAAATGTATTTTCTTTATTTTAGCTCTCTTTCAGTCCCTACCTGGTATTTAAAAAGTCTTTCCCCCCACAACTCTTATTTTTAAAAAAGAACCCGACTGGTTCAGAAAGAAATCACATATCCCAGGTTTGGGTATCAGTGCATTTAAAGCCACCTCTTCCCCCCTCAACACAAGAGCTGTAAGAGACAAGCTGTATTTTCATACCTGCAGGAGCTTCTGCAGGCACAGAGCGTGGCCATACTTGGCAGCCAAATGCAGGGCGTTCCTGCCTGGAAACAGAGAAGAGCAGCTCAGGGCTTGGCTTCACTGAATTCCTGGGGAATATTCCCATTTGAGGAACAACAGTCCCCTCCAGTCCCTGCAGGTCTCTCTGTGCTGTAAGTGACATCTCCTGTCTGCATCTCACTTTGTTACAGCCTTGTCCTGTTCTAGAGACTCTTCAGTCAAGGGTGAGAGGTCATTTCTGAAATTAGTCCCCAAATACTGCATCTGTAACTCCACACAAGGATTTAATAAATAAACTCTCCCATAAGAGGAGGAGGCCAAGTTATCTCTGTCAATTTTCTGGTTTTCAGCTTCATATTAAACCTATTAAATTCTCAGGTAACAACCTGAAAATCACCTGTTTTTAACTGTCTCTTCCACAAACTCTGCTGTCACACAAGGAAACCTGGAAGGTACAGATGAACCCTGGGCTCCTGAGGCTCAGCTGGGCACACAAACACCTCCCATCTGAAGCCTCACCTCGGGTTCATTTAAACCTCTTCTCACCCAGAAATGCTGATCTCTCCAGTGAGTCTGGAGCACGTTATAAACACAATTACAGCAGCACAAACCCACATCCCCCAAGTTCTGCTGCATTCATGAATTCCAGGACACAGCCAGTTTCCTCAAGACCAGCAATGAATCACACAAATAATTCACTTTTTGCCAGCTACAGGAAGAAGGAAGAGCTGTCCTGTGCTTCAGCTAAACTTTATTCCAGAATGAAAGCCAGCTGAGAGCGTTTTCAGGGCCTGTGAGGAAACCCACCTGCAGCATCAGTGGCTGTGATATCAACTCCGTGCACCAGGATGGTGTTCAAGCAGTCCAGGTTTCCCTTTGATGCCACCACATGGAATCTGAAAAAAGAGAGAGAAAAAGACCTTGCTTAGGCACAGCTGGTTTTTACAGAAAAATGGCAATATTGGCCAGGAAAGCCAAGAGCTGTGTAAGGGAAGTGTTACAGGGGCCAGCTCTGGACAGCATCCAAAGGTAAGGGTTCTGTAAATATTACTTCAAGGAACAAGGCTACTTTCTTGAGAAGCAATCATCATTTGCCTGGATCAGTGAACCAGGTGAAAATACCAGTGGGGTTTCAGTTTCTCTTTAATATTCAAACCTGGCAAGAGCAAATCTCCACGCCCTGACCTCCACTTTGGAAGTGAAGATGGATTGAGACTTTCCCACTCCAGCCAGCTGGATTCCAGCTTAGCAAAGCCAGATTCAGGTGAGGTATTACACAGCTTTCTGCACTCAAAAAGGCTTCTAGAGCAGCAGGAGAAAGACTTTCAGCAGCTTGCCACCACTGGAATTCCCAGAGCTCTGGCAGTCACTTACGCGGATCTGCCCTCCACATCCAGCTTGGTGGGACTGACCCCCTTCTTGGCCAGGATGGATGAAACCTTCTCCACATCGCCCCTCTCAGCTGCCTTCATCAACCTGTCATCGTACTTGTTCCAGTCTGGGTTCACCTGCGAGACAGGAGCAGAGGTGTGAGCTTATGGAGCACTGTGGGTCCCCCAAGGGCTGGGACACAGCAACATCCACCTCGGCCTACAAACAGCCTCACTGGTGGTGTTGAATGTGAGCAGAGCTCTGGGTCAGCCTGCTTCAGCCACTTCTGGTCCTAAAGGAGACCTTTAGGATCAAACTTTGGTTTTCCTCACTCTGTTTCAGTTTGTCTTTGTTCAGTTTTCATATTCCGACAACAAACGGGTGCTCTAAAAACAGGCCCCAGGACGTGGCTTTTCCTGGCTGTGCCCGACTGTTCAGTGGGTCATAAATTAACTGTGATACCCAAGGAAGAACATCCACCGAGCTGCAGAAGGAAAAATTCAAAGTTGATAGTTTTGAAATGCCTTTAATTCCCAGAGCACTGTGGAGGGCAGAGAAAGCCCAAGTCAGTTATAAATAGCCCACCCCTCATCCAGCCCCAGACAGTCATCACCCCCACTCCTCTCTTGTTTACTTCAAACTTAGGATTTCAGGCCCCAGGCCAAGCCTCCCATCCCAAAATGCAGAGTTTGTTCCCTTCCCTGCCACACCAGCCCTCTGAATGGCTCGGGGCTTTTCAGGAAACTGGTCTGGGACAGAAACCTCTCATCCAAGCTGGACACTGAGACTCGATACTTAAGGAGATTTTAACAGAAGAACAAGGCTTCCAAAGGAGTATTACACCCCAAAATAGGAGTATTACACCCCAAAATAGGAGTATTACACCCCAAAATAGGAGTATTACACCCCAAAATAGGAGTATTACACCCAAATCTAACTCTGCACAGCAAAAGAATTTGCTGGTGAGGGTGAGACACAAGCAGCCTGTGGGTGCATGAAGTTACTTTTCACTGTGGGTCAGAAATTCCTCACAAAATAAAGAACATTGAACCAGGTAACCCCAGCCCAGGGGCTGTTGAGGCAAAAGAGGGTACACAAAAAAAGCACAACCCCAAAAATCCACCACGTGCATCTGCAGTGATTTGTAAAAGGGAGCTGCACTCAGGATGAGAGGAGACAGAGGGGACCCCAGCAATCCATACAAATACCTCCAAGGCGTGTCAGAGGATGATCCCACATTGTTCAGTGGTACCCAGGACAAGAAGCAATGGCCAGAAACTAAAATACCAGAATTTCCACCCCGACATGAGGAGGAACTTCCCACAGAGGGGGCAGAGCCCAGGGAGGGCTGGATTGTCCCCCTCTGAGACGTCCCAAGCCACCTGGCCACTCTGTGTCACCTGCCCCAGGTGAGCCTCCCTGTGCAGGGGGCTGGCCTGGAGGATCTCCAGAGGGCTCTTCCAGCCCTAACACCCCCGGGGGGTTATCTTCACTCTGCTTTCCCACTATAAACAAGATTACAGTAATCATGAAGGCTTAGCAGCAGCTAACCCAAGCCAACCCTGCTACGAGTGACAGGAGTAACAAAAATAGAGCACTAATGAAATTAGCACCAGTGCTGCCGGGCTGAGGTGCAGCACTGACTCATCAATCAATTAACACATCCATTAGCCTGAAAGCCAAGGCAGCCTGGCCGGAGGAGTCACTGCACTGGTGACATCACCAGAGCCATGTCCCTGCTCAGCTTGGCCAGGCTGCCCTGCACAGCCACCTCCTCCTGCAAGGCTCAGCTTCTCATGTCAAACACCCTAGAGACTGTACGTGCATCCAGCTCCCGAAATTCTCCTGGCACATTCCCATCCCTGCAGGACAGAGAGCTCACCTTGGGTGCTCACACTGGGCTGGCATTGCTGGGTTGTACCTGTGCAGATGACACCTGCCAGCACAACTCACCCAAATGTACAGAAAATCCTCCCAAATCCTCCCCAGCCAGTCCTCACTCCCATTTCATCAAAGCTCAGATTAATAAAAGCATTACTTCAAAGAACCCAACACTTCAGTAATTTGTATCCACGGCCTGTGGGGCACTAAGTTTAAAAGGGGATGGAGGGACAGGGAATGGCTCCCAGTGCCCAGGGCAGGGCTGGATGGGATCTGGGCAGGAATTGTTCCCTGTGAGGGTGGGCAGGGCTGGCACAGGGTGCCCAGAGCAGCTGGGCTGCCCCTGGATCCCTGGGAATGCTCCAGCCCAGGCTGGACGCTGGGGTTGGAGCAGCCTGGGACACTGGGAGGTGTCCCTGCCATGGCAGGGGTGGAATGGGATGAGCTTTAAGAACCCTTCCAACCCAAACCCTCCCATGATCAAATAATTATATATTTAACAAACGCATTTCACACCGAGGGAAAACTCCTCGCAGGAGGAGCTGCTAAGGAGATACAACCAGCCAGAAGAGCTCTAACCAGACAGAAGCACTACAGCACACTGGCACAATCCAAGCTTTCACACCTCTGCTGTGAATCACTGCCAGGCTAAGAAACGTCAGCTAAAGCTGCAGAGCTGTGATACCTACTGTGTCTTTGGCAGCACAGGAGAACCAACAAATCATGCTGAACCCGAGCTGCCGGGAGCGCTGGGTGCCCGTCACGGCCGAGCTCACGGCGAGGGACGGCAGCTCTGCTCCTCCTGCTCCATCCTTCACTTAGCTCGGCTCCCCGAGGGTCTTGTCCCCATCTTCAGCATCATCCTCAGCCTTCATAACTCTGGGGATGGTGGCGGGCCAGGGGAGCCGGGGCCCGGAGGCCAGCCAAAGCCGCGGTCAGCGCTGGACAGACGGACTGCGCTCCGGGGAACAGCGCCCGGAGCCCCGGGCCCGTGTAAACAACCCGCAGGCACTCTCCGCAGCCCGATGTGTTTTCTGATAAGGCACGAGGCGATAGAAAGCGTGGCTATTAATACATTCCGGGCGTGCCCGCGCCCTGAGTCACGGTGCGCTGTGTGAACTCAGGGGACAGGCACGTCCCCAGCCCCGCAGACGGCCAGCGATGGCTCTGGAATAGCAGCCGTGCTCCTGGCCACGCACCTCAGCGCCGAGGTCACGGCTAAGAAAACCCCAGCACTGAAATACTCCCAGCAGTCATTTTTTCCCCCGTTTCCCCAGCGCCGTGGAAGCTGCAGCCAGACTCAGACTTCAGACGGTTACAAGTGCGGAGCAGATGGAATGCGTGATCCTATTTTGACAGGAACGTAACCCATTTGAAATTAGAAAACACACATGCCTCTGCTTTAAAAAAAAAAATAAAAAAAATTCTCCTTTTACAGCGCTGAAACCCTTTCTGAATAAAAGCTGGTTTCAGCTTACTGCTGCTGCCAGTCTGTCTCCCAACATGTGAAACGAGAGGAGTCAGGGAGGCTGTGAAAACATTAAATAGACAGCGCAATGATTAACAGGAGGGAGAGGGAGAATCCCCTTTCACAAGTTTTAAATTTAAATGGAGATCTCCCAAGTGCCATATTTAGAGGAGTAGGTCAACAAGACAAGCAAGGCTCTGTTTTGTCTGCAGGAGAGAAACCTGGTCCAGGGCCAGGAAAACCACTTACACACACCCTGGAGGACACAGAGCAGAGGCCACAAATAACCCAATAAATGGATCCTCTCAGCAGAGAATTTCAAAATCACTCGGATTTGGGCAAATTCTCTCTCTCCCAGTAAGTTCTGAACTCCCTGTGTGAGCACCAGCCTTTGCCCCACAGCACCAACATTCCCCAAAGAATGTTCCAAGACCTCTCTGCAATTAGCATCCATGTGACAAAGCCACTCCAAAAAAGTGCAGTGACTGTCTTGTCTTCTGACCACAACCGAGTCTGTCTCCTCAAGCTAAAAATGGCTATTTTTTGGAGGGGGAATAAATACACCTCCCAAGTGGCAGCAGCAGAAAAACTCCACCAAAATCAGTCTGGTGAAAAATGTAGGTAAGACCGTGGCTTCCAGGTGTACAGTCTTCTCCAGAGTATTCATCCCAAAGGTTCTCCCTGTCTCCTTCTGCCTGCAAACACTCCTCATGCCTCGTGAGCTGCACTCCTCCTGCAGCCCCTTTGTGCTGCAGATCCTCCTGGGACAGCCCTGGCCACAAGATTTGGGACTGCTGAACCACATTCCCCAGCTCCAGCCAGGCTCAGAGCAGCTTCAGGAGCCACGGCCCAGCTACAAACCCTATGGATTAAATCCTCTCCCAGGCAGCTGAATCCTGACAGCTCAAAGGCACCAATTAAAACATGCTCTTTAGAGTAACCAAAGTGTACAGCCTAATTCAGGCTTTAGTTCCAGAATTAAGACCAGGGACATCACCAGACCCCAGCAGTGCAGACCTCTGGAGGTGCTTCACCACCCTTCACACCACAGCTGGTGGCCAAGGCTGATCTTGCCCATTCTGTGTTGACACAGAGCACCTGTTTCCCTAAGCTCAGCCTGCTCAACCTGCGCTGAAAGAACTGATTTCCCCAGTTATTCCCCAAATCCAGGTGAGCTTTGAGCATCCTCAACACCCTCTGCTAAGAAACTGTACAAGTTCAGAGCAGGGGGTGACAGGGCAAGGGCCAATGGCCTCTCACAGAAAGAGAGGAGCTTTAGGTTGGTTCGGAGGAAATTCTTCTCTTTGAGGGTGCTGGGGCCCTGGCACAGGGTGCCCAGAGCAGCTGTGGCTGCCCCTGGATCCCTGGAATGTCCAAGGCCAGGCTGGACACTGGGGTTTGGAGCACCTGGGACAGTGGAAGGTGTCCCTGCCATGTCAGGGGTGGCACTGGATGAGCTGTAAGCTCACCTAACCCAGCTCAGAAATACCAGCTCTAACTCAAAGCAGCTCCTAAGCCCTTCACAGTGAGCTGGGCTAAAGCTGTGAAAGTGAGCCCAGCTCCTGTCCCCAGCAGGGACACTGCCCCTGTAATGCCATTAGCGGGTGACATAAGCACACAGGAGAGCAGAGAGCTCTGGTGACACTGCCAGCACCAACACAGCACAGCTCACACACTCTCAGCGGCCCTTCACAGAGCCCCAGGAGTGGTTGGAAGGGATTTAAAACCCATCCAGTGCCACCTCAGCCATGGCAGGGACACCTCCCACTGTCCCAGGCTGCCCCAAGCCCCAGTGTCCAACCTGGCCCTGGGCACTGCCAGGGATGGAGCAGCCACAGCAAATCTGGGAATTCCATCCCAGCCTCTCCCCACCCTCCCAGGGAGGAATTTCCTCCCAACATCCAAACCACCTCTCCCGGAGCCGGGCTCACACATCCACCAGGCCCCACGCTTTGAGTCCCTGCTCTTTCTCCAGAGGGCAGAGTACATTTGTCATCAAAACCAACGAGCAGACAGACACACCCTGCCCTTTCAATGGCACAAAGTGACAAATGCTTTGGAAGTACTTTGATTGCTTTTAAAACTGCACAGACAGAATGGAAGGGTGAGTTAGATTAGAAAATAATTACATTTTTTTAAAATGTTCCCTGGGTGCAGCTTCCCCTGCAGTGTAAGGGCACTTCACCAAACCCACGTCTCCTGCAGAATTTGGCTTACCTGTCTGAAAAAACACTGCACATACTGGGTTAAACCCCACCGGGGCAGGCAGAAATGGCATTTTCTATTTTACAGGCACATCTCACTTCCCAGGAAACGCCTGTCTCCACGTGCAAACGCTTTGGGGTGTCAGACTGCAGGAGTGAGACGCGGGGTTTAGTCTGTGCAAGGGAAAACCAGACACAGCCTGAACAGAGGCTTCTTGTTTCACCTCCCCACAGGCAGCACTTTGTGTTACCACCTCATTCACCAAAAATCCTCCGGAATAAAAAAGCCATTGAATGCCACCAAGTGGGCAAGGCTCAGTCCAAACCGGGATCAAACCCTGCAGCTCCCCCAGGGCTGCTCTGGTGTCTGCTGAGAACACTCCTGCCAACAGCTCACCTGGACAGCTGTGCTGTGCCTGGGGTTTAAATGTCACCTGTGCAGGTGACAGTGGCCTAAGGAACAGCTCAAAGCAAACAACTCAATCTCCTCACAAACATGCCTGATTTTACCCTATTCTGGAGGCATTTTCCTCCCACGTCAGCATATCGATCAACATCAATTTATTAACTATCAAGAAACAATTCAAATCGACTTCTAGCTGCGTTAGGTGTCAAAAAACCCTCGCAAAATCAACAGGTCCCTCGCAGCAGTAGGACTCTCTCTCTTTTCCAGGGGAAAATCCACCAGCACCAGCCACAAGAGCCCAGAGGCTGCACTGCAAGTGCCAAAGGATTCTGCCCACGAGCCCAGCAGGAGGCAAAGCCTGCTCCAAGGACTAGAAACAGTCCCAGTTTTGTTGTGAAACAACTTTCTCACGTCTCAGGGCCAAGACACAAGTGCAGAGCAGTTTATTGATCAAAGAGCCCGGGATGGGCAGCCTTGAGGCCCAGCCTGACCTGGACAGCAGCAGAAGGGATGACAGTGCTGGGGCACTCTGGGGACAAAACAGGGGCTCTGCAGCTGCCTCCCCAAACTCTGCTAAGGACACCTCGTGGTACCCGGGGCCAGAGCCGCACCTGCAAACAACATCACACCTCCCGGTGTGATGGGAAAGGGAGCTCCTGCTGCAGCCTGGCTTCACCCACAGGTGCCCAGGAGAAATATTTCCCCTTTAAACAGGGAGAAGCAGGAGCAGGGTCAGAGTCCAGCTGCCAGTGGGAGCAGCACAGCTCCTGCCTCCCCGGGACTTCAGGAACAGCAGGAGTTGGAATTTCTGAGCTCTCAGGCAAGGCTCCATCGATTTGTGTAATTCCATTTATTAAAGCATCAGGAAATGTCCGGGGTGATGAAAGCTGACGTGACTGCTGCATCCAGCACACGGGAAGGGAGCAACAAATCCCAGCCCTGGTCAGTCACCAGTAAGGGATGAAAACAGGAACCAGCCTCGGATGTTCAAGCACGTGCTTGCTAATATTAATATTTAAATACTGACAAAGTACTCCAGAAGTTGCTTTCACACAAAAGGTCGTGTGAACTCCAAACAGATACGCACAGAGCTTATCTGTGTAATTATATCTGCAAATCAGCTCAGGATATTGAACTCCCAGGCCCCTACTGAACCTCCACTCTTTCCAATATTTTTAATTGCTACGTTCCAAAGCGATAAAGCCTTAACACTCCTTTCTACGGAGCCTGAAAATTACAATGCACCTGTAAACGGGCTGCACCACAAATTGCCCGTTGTGTTCCTCCAGCTTCACCCCAAACACCACACAAGCAAGCTCTAATTCCAGTTAATTAAATGCAAATGAATCACAAAGAGGTTGTTTTTTTTTTTTTCTTTCCCCAAGAACAAACACACTAGCACGAGCCTGAATAAAGCTTCCTGGAACCAAACATGCTCCAAGGAACAGCCCCAGCCGGGCCAGGAATGCCACTGGAATATTACAGTGCTGTGGCTGCAGTGCCTGGGGATGCCACAGCAGAGTCACCTCAGGATGCCCCGGGAGGAGGGAAGGGACAGAACTGCTCCAGCCAAGAGCAGCAGCACTGGGAAAATCCCCCTGATGGGTCAGGGCACTGGGATCAGCCTGGCTGACAAACTGCTCTGTACCCTGGCACAGTCAGGACACAACAACATCCAGGTCTTGGCCGGGCACAAACTCTCGTGTGCCCCCAGCAGCAGCAGCTTCTTCCTCTGGAAATGATCTTCCATCTTTAGAGGGTTCAAATTAAGCTACCAAACACCTATTTTTCACTTCACCCTTTCAGCTAGTAATGTGCATTCCACGGCACGCTGGGGCTACAAATCACTGCTAACGTTTATGCTGCTGCACACCCAGCAAGAAGGTGCTGCTGACGAGTTAGAGCCAAGCAGCATCCTTCACTCCCATAGCAGAATGGGTCAGCCCAGGAGAGGAGGTGGTACCTGCTCTCTCTGCTGCTGACAGGGCAGGAGCAGATGTTTAAAGGTGCATTGGGTCACCCCACAAAGCTCCACTCCTTTCCCAGAGGAAAACTCATCCACTTACCAGAGCGGGGCAGCACCCACGGGGACAGAAGTGTTGACACGACCTTGAACAAGCTCAGCTGTCACTAACTCCAGAGCTTGTTCAGGTATTCATTTAATAACCACAGCTCATCATACCAGGGCGAGCGCTCAGGTGTCCCTTTGTTCCTTGCACAAGGCTTTCCGCTAATTATACGGCAGGGTTGGTTTCTCTTAATTAAACAAAAGCCAGCACCACTTTTCCCAGAGGAGAAAGGATTGGTAGGAGCCTTCACACGGTTTTGTATCTGCCCATTCCCAGCAGCGCTGGTGGTTCCTGATCCGTGGGGATCCCACAGCTCAGGATGCAGCTCCACTCTGCTCAAAGGAGCCCCAGGAACCCCACATTTCCCAGTAACTCCAGGTGCCCCTTCCCTAAATCCCAGGCCTCCTCACAAAGGGACAGCGAGGTTCAAGGCCTGCCTGAGGAGGTAACACACCTGAGGCTGAGCAGAGCCCCTCCCCAGCTGTTTCCCCAGAGTTACAGCAATATTCAGGTGCCTTTGCCCCTGCAGAGGCCACAGTCAGAACCCACCACGGACAGTCCATCTGCAGAACAACAAACCAACCCTGCCCCAGTCAGCTTCTCGAGAGAGACCAGCCCCTGAGGATCTCACTGCTGCAGACACAGGTCCTGACTCTGCTGGAAGAACACATTTCCTTACCCCAACCCAGGTCCCAAACACACATTTAGAGCGTCAGGGTGTACCCTGGAATCTCAGCAGCACGGCCAGTGGGATTGAGTACGTTAATTAAGATCTTTCTTGTCGCTGCTGGTGAATGAGGCACCTCCTCTGACCTTCGTGCCCCACAGGAGCCCACATCCAACTTTCCAGCCTGCCCTGCTGCCCACGACAGGCATTTGTCTCACTATGCAGAGCACTGGACAGGCTGCTCAGATGATTTTCCAAGCACCATCAGCCAGCTGGAGTTGACAAAACCAGGTAATTCCACTCTCAGGCACAGCATTCAGCATAATCGTGGGATTGGTAATAACTAACGCGGTTTTTACTTTCTGCTGCTGCTTTTCGTGGCTTCCCTCCATCACAAATCAGTAACAAAGCCATTCCCAACAGGTCCCCATCAGAAGGGACCTTCACCTGGAAGAAAACTTCCAAAAGCAGGCTGGATTATGTTTCTCTCCGCCCCTCAGGAAATAACCCTGGGTGTGGAGAGGAGAGAGGGATGAAGTTTCTCCAACAGAGGAACTCCTTTCAAGCAGGACCTCTAAAGCAGCCGCTGGCAGGGCTCCCACCCACTTCCCTCCTTCCCAGCAGGAGAACAGAGAGCCGGCTTCATCCCAGCAGCCCCCCTCAAACAGCCACCACCCAGGGGACGGAGCTGACCCCACAGAGAGCATGAAAAGTTCCTATTTGATGAGAGGGTGGAGTGATCGCGTAACCAAACTATGTAATAAACGGGGGAAGTAAGTTTACTACGGACAAAAATCCCTGTTTTTACAGGATCTTGCTGAAAGCAATTTCCCTTCACGTATTTTAGAGTAACTTCAGCTCTGGAAGGTATTAAGACCGCTCAAACCTTCCCGTGAAGAGAGAGAGAAGGTTTACTGGAAGCGAAAAACCTCCACGTCTATCCAAAACCAAACACAGGTGCCGTCAGTCCCTGTTTGAATTTAATTACCGGGGCTAATTTGAGCGTAACAAACAGCTCTAAAGTACAGGACAGCTAATGAAGAGCGAGCAGCGCCAGCCCACACACGAGCAAGGCTCATAGCAGCCTGGTGAATCAGCGCCGAGCCCGCGGCTCCCCGGCCACGGCAGCTGTCATCCGCCACGGAGCTCCGTGCCCGCTTCCCGCAGCCCCGGCTCCTGCCCAGGGCAGGGAAAACACCTCCAGAGCCCAGGCGAACGCGCAGGAGGATGTCACAGCTGGCCAGGGTCTCCGAGGACAGGATAAAAGGCAGCAGTCTGGCGTTATTGACCTCGCCATCCCGCGATGGCACGGGCAGGGAGCCCGGGATGCTGCCCGGGGAGACACTCACTGAGCAGGCACAGTTAAAGATCATTTAGCGCCAAGGGCAATTTCCAAATTGCTGTTTGAACTCCAGATTTCGCGGCTTTTCTCCAGTTACAAAGACCTCCTCCTCCCTCGATAAAAGTCATCCGCAGGGACGGATGAAGTAAAAAAACCAAAAACAACACCCAACACCACCAAAAGACCAAGAAAGCCAGTTAAAGCCAGCTAAAACCAGCCTAAATTTTGGAAGCCGGACAAGCGACACAGACAAGTGCACCATCACAAAGGTGCATTTGCGGAGGCCGTGCCTCCCCCAGCTCGGCGCTCCAGGCTGGACGATCAGCAATGCCAAGGAGAGCTCTCTGCCCGCTCCCCAGCGAATCCTCTCCTTCCCAAGGTCTGGCCACAGGAATTCCCAGCGCGGAGCCCGCTCCTGCCGTGCCCCGCACACGGACGGGCTCCCGAGGGAAAAAATGTCTTAATTCCTGGGGGCAGGAACCAGCCCATAGGCAGCGGTGAGCTGTCCGGAGCCCCGAGAGGCCGGGGGCGGCTGAGGGAGCGCTCAGCCCCGCTCCTCCAGCCCAGCCCAGCCCAGCGCCGCGAACAGCCGGAATCCTCCGTGCTCTGCCTCCCCAGGAGCCGGGATCCTCCGTGCTCTGCCTCCCCGGGAGCCGGGATCCTCCGTGCTCTGCCTCCCCGGGAGCCGGGAGCCGGAATCCTCCGTGCTCTGCCTCCCCGGGAGCCGGGAGCCGGAATCCTCCGTGCTCTGCCTCCCCGGGAGCCGGAATCCTCCGTGCTCTGCCTCCCCGGGAGCCGGAATCCTCCGTGCTCTGCCTCCCCGGGAGCCCCGGGAGCCGGGATCCTCCGTGCTCTGCCTCCCCGGGAGCCGGGATCCTCCGTGCTCTGCCTCCCCGGGAGCCCCGGGCTCTGCCCCAGGAACCGGGATTCCCCCGTGCTCTACCCCACCCCACCCCACGAACCGGGACCCTCGTGCAGTGCCCCGCTCCAGGAACCAGGATCCCCGTGCTCTGCCCCACTCCAGGAACCTGCGGGGCTCCGGCACCCACCGCGCTGCCCCCGATGATCGCTTCATGTTTCTTCAGCCGGGACTTGAGGCTCTTCATGGCGCGGCCGCGGGCGGGGGGCGCGCACCGGCCCCGGCCCCTTCGCGCTCCCGCCGCCGCCGCCACGGCCGGGACGCGCCGGCCCCGCCCCGCCCCGCCCCGCCCGCCCCGCCCGCAGCCAATCGCCGCCCGCCCTCGCGGGCGCTGCAGCCAATCAGCGAGGGGGGCGGAGGGGAGGGACTTCCTCGTGTTCCAGGGGTTGAGGCGGTGCGGAGCCGCCCGGCCGGCAGGGGGCGCGCGGCGGGCGGGGCAGGCGCGGGGAGGGCGGCGCGGCGCTCTGGCACGGGGCGGCCCCTCAGGGCACCATAGAGAGGGCGCTGAGGCGCCGGAGGGACCCGGGGAAGAACCGGGACAAGAACCGGGACAGGTGTACGTGGTGCCGGCGGGACCCCCCTCCGTCTCTCCAAGTACAGAGCTGCCGGTGGCTGAGAAGGAAGCTCAGAGCCCTCCCGCTCACCTGCCGCGGGCAGTACGGACCAATGGCCGCCGTGCAAACAATCCCTGTAATAAACGCGACATCTGTGCGCAAAGGGGTGACACAGCAGAGGCCCGAGCTGGCCATAGGCAGCGTTTTAAACAACACAATTAACTCCAGCCTCGGCGTGAGCAGCTCCGAGTTTGAGTTCAGTTCTGCTCATCCCAAGTCTTTAAATTTACTGTCCCTTCTCACCCCATTTCCCTCACAGCGCCGTCACACCGCACTGATGACAGAAGGCTTTAAAGCTTGTTTGAGACTTATTTAATTACAGCCCATGGGTTGGGTTTAAGACCTTGCTTATCAGAGCTGGAGCGGGGCTGTTTGATCAATGGATCTCTAATATAAGCAAGGCTGGAGGTAAATATCACTGCCTTTTAATCAATCTGGCCAAACCCTGTTCAAACACTTGGGTTACTCTATAGGTGGCCTGTTCAGAAGGAAAGAAAGCGGTGAAATATGAACTCATTTTGTGCACAGCAGGGCGGCCGGGGAGTCCAGTGGGCTCCCAAATGGAAACCTTCCCCTGGGCGCTCTGAGCCCTCACCCAGCACGGGTTAGTCCCAGATTTGGGCTCTCTGGAGACACGCTGCTCGTGCCCCAAATGCCATTTAAAGTTTGTGGTGTTTTTCTCCCTCAAGAGCCGTGTTTCGGGCAACATCTCTCCTTTTCATTCCCCCATGGCAGCCTCTGCGCTTCTGAGGCACCAACAGGACTCCAGCATGTCCTGGAGCAGGAGCCACAGCTCCAGACACCTCTCTCCAAAAGTTCACTAAAAGTTTCAGCTTTACACAAATACTGTCACATTGCCAGGACCAAGCTAACACCAGTAGCTTTCCCCTTTTCCCACCAAATCTGTGCTGTTTAAAGGAAGCTCCTTCTGAGTCATTCCAGTACGGGGGAAAGCAGAATCTTAAAAATAACTCCTTGCTCTGGAGTCAGTGCCGAGAAGCTGCACAGAGCGGTTCCAAGAGCTGGGCCAGTTCCAATTATCAATCACACACACCTCCAGGCGTTTGCCCCAGCCAGGGAAGGCTGTGCTCTGCCCAGAGGATGGTACCCAGCCTTGTGATCCAGCTGCATCCTGCCAGCCCATCCCGGGGGAAGCGTGGCCCAGGCACACCGCTGCTGTGGCTCTGTGCAGGGCAGAGCCGTCAGCCGGAGCAGCTGGAGAGGAGCCTGCCCGTTTTTCTCCTGCTGCCAAAGCAGGAAGTTCCCTATCTGAACACCATCTCCCAGGCCGATGTGTCAGCACCTGAACAAGACGTTTCATGTTGAATTACGGGAGCCTGACTGGTGGGTGTGAGTGGCAGCCCCGGGAGCCCAGCTGACCGACCTCACCTCACAGTCTCCAGGCCAAGCTGTTCCAGTGCAGTCTGGGCAGATTCCACGTTTGGCCCTTCCCTGACCACACTGCCAGGACTGTTCCCTCATTCTGGACACTTCTACAGGCTTTTTCTCCAGACTTCTCACTTTGCTCTTCAAATTAATTCAGGCTGCTGCTGTTAAGATTCTTGGCATGTAGTTCCCACTCCATCACCCCTCTGCACATCCCATCCCCTCCAGATGATTAGCTGGATGATATAGCATGGAATCATAAAATTCTGGAATGCTTTGGGTTGGAAGGGACCTTAAAGGCCATCCAGTTCCAGCCCCTGCCCTGGGCAGGGACAGCTTCCACAGACCAGCTTGCTCCAAGCCTCTTTTTGGTCCCTGATTGCTGGTCCCTGATTTTGTTTTGCTCTCGCCCTCACTCCGTTCCTGGTTCTTGGCTCCTGTCCCTCACTGTCTGGCCAGACGTTCTCCCTGCTCTCTGGGAAGTGAGACGAGCCGGGACAAGCCAGCCCGCTGTGGTTTGTGTTCCCAGTGCGTGGGCACCAAGAGCAGAGCACAACCTGAGGCTGCTGAGATAAGGTCACTCCACGCTTTCCAAACCTCTGGAGCTCCCGCCGGAGGTTTGCTCCCCGCTCTCCCCAGCCCCGTGATCTCTCTGCCTGTGCTTTCACCCTTCAGAGCGCAGGTTTCCTCGGAGCAGGGGCTGACACTGCACATCTCTGTGCACTGACTCAGGGGCCGCTGGATGCTGTGGCTCAGCAGTTCAGGGAGCAGCTCGGTGTCCGCGGGGAGCTCGGCTGCCTGCGCTGACACACACTTAGTGCCGTCCCAGTGACCAGGGCTGGCGGCTCAGCTCCCAAACCATCACCCTGTGTCTGCTCCAACGGCTCATTTTTGTGACAACCTTCGCTTACAGCAGCACAACAAAGGGGAGATTTAGCCCGACAATGTTTGCCTGATAAGTGCCGAGTTAATGGCACACGAAATGTGCTGGCTGGTCCTCTGCAGGCCTGGGATCTAATTAATCTCTGGCAAGTCCCCCTGAAATAGAAGCAGTGTTGGCCTGCACATGTAGCAGCCGAGACCAACTAATTGGAGCCAAACTGTACAGCGAGGCAGGAGGAAGGAATTGCTGCAGCACGGTGGGATTTCCAGAGTTACGGTGCCAGAGCCGGAGTTTCTGCTCCTTTGGAAGAGCATTTGTGCCACTCTCTTCCCCCAGTCAGAGCTCAGAGAGTTTTTGAATCAGTCACAAAAGCACAGAGGAAGGTGGCCACACACTCCACAAAACGAGGTGGTACTGATGTCTGAGGCCCATATCCAAAGGGATGCGACTCCAGGACCTCCAGCTGTGCTCCTGACACCTTCCTGCAGGCACAGACGGGCTGGGGAGCCCCTCTGCACAAACCGTGGCAACATCTGTCCCCAAGAAGAGGCTCAGCCAGCTCTGGATCTCAGCAGTTCCATACGACAGAGAAACAGATCAGTGTGAATGTATTCCACTTCTCCAGGGGGTTCATTTATCAATCCATTTGTAACAGAACATAAAAATCAAACCCCAGCACGACTGAAAGGGAAACATGCTCCTGGCTTTCTATTTCCACCTGGGTCATTAAATTACCCAGCCACCTTCTGCATCACTTGCTGCCTTAATCATCTGGATAAATTATTCCCCGTGCCAGGCACACACACGGAGGAAGATAAAATTTTATCTTCCTTTGCTCCTGAGCCCAGGAAGAGTCCCAGTCTCTGCTGCAAGGACGGGGCAGGGCCTCGCTGCCGTGGGGTGTCTCACTGGGTGCAGTGTCCCCAGCAGGACACAGGTCTGTGTGGTGTCCCTCAGTCCTGGGGGCACAGCAGCAATGACCAGGAGCAGCAATGACCACATGGGCAGGAGCACACACGGTCACTGCTGGGCCTGGAGCCCGGCTGACTCCCACCTTCCCCAGGGCAGCTCCTGAGGAAACACCAGCCAGGTGTGCACAAACCTGCACTGCTGGATGGGGAGGGGACACGGCCCCAGGGGTGTGCAGACAAGCACTGGGAAGGCTTCACAACACACAGCCAAAGCAAACCAGTGTCCAAGCTCTTGAGAATCATGGAACTATAGAATTGTTAAGGCTGGAAAAGACCTCTGAGTTCATCAAGTCCAGCTGTCAACCATAAAACACCACCATGCTCAGCACTAAACCTCGTCCTTGAATGCCACATCCACGTTTTTTTTTTGAACACTTCCAGGGATGATGACTTCACCACTCCCCTGGGCAGCCTCGTCCAAAGCTTGAGAACCCTTTCAGTGAAGAAATTTTTCTTAATATCCGACCTAAACCTCAGCTGGCACAACCTGAGGCCGTTTGCACTTATCCTGTGGGTTGTTCTCTGACACCACATCACTACCACCTCCTTTCTTCTTACCCCTTTCACCCCCACCGCGTCCCGGGTTCCCAGAAAGGGAGGAGGAAGGGGACATGTTTAGACGGCAACCTGCGCTCAGCAGTGTTTGCACACTGAGCTCCGAGCCCGCCTGGCCCACGGCCCAGCTCGGGGAAAACAAAGCGTGTGCCAACCTCCCGGTGCCAACTTGGCTGCTGTCCCTCGCTCCTCACGGCTACTCCGGAGCAGTGCCCGACAGGCACAGGCAGCGCTCACCCCGCTCAGAGCCAGACCAGGCCTGGCAGCAGCTCCTGCCCGTGCAGCCAGCAGGGCAGAGCCGGGGACGGGGACAGGTGGGAAACGGCTCTCCAGAGCTGTACGTCAGCTCAGAAGTGGGTGTAGAAACCAGGGCTGCTGCCTGCTGCCAGGAGAGCCAACAGAACAGACTGTCCTGTGGATTCGTGACGGATTAAAGCGCATCCCAAAAGAAGAAAACACCTCAAAGGGAGGGAATCTGTTTTGGCAGCAAAAGAGGGTAAAGTTCAGGTTGTGGATGAAGACTGAGAACAGCTCCCCACTCACACGTGGAGTGGTGAATTTAATTTTCTTGTCTGCAGTAAACTCCTGTTCCAGATGCCAAGAGAATGTTTTGGAATGTCACTGGGGCAGGTGTACAGTGAAGGCATCTTCCCTTGGGGCTCCGAGCCTTGCTGAGCACCTCAGCTGCTGAGAGAAAGCAAATTCCCCCTCAGAAGAGGGGAATCGTTGTGCTGAGGCACGACACAAGAGACAGCCAGCAACCCCGTGTTCACTGTGGTCGCAGAATCTGTGTGATAAATGGTGTTAATTAAGCAGCACATTCCAGCAAGTGTAAGGGAGCTGAGTTCCCAAGTGAACAGAAGGCAGCGTGTCTGAACCCTGTCACACGTGCTGTGGTCACGCCCGAGGATGGGAAGTAGAATTAGAAACAGAAGTGGGTGCGAGGGGCACTAAAAACTTCTCACGTTCCCATCAGGACATTGTTGCCAATAGCTTCTGGTTCGCCTCACCTCAAACAGAAGTGAGGTTTGCTGCTGCCTTGGTTTATCAGCAGGAGCAGGAAGGCTTTCAATGGGATTATGCAGCTCCTGCAGCACGGGCAAAAGGGACCTGGCTGCACCAGGGGACAGAGCAATGGCAGCAGAAACTCTGATCTCCCCTGGACTGGTTTGATCCTGGAGAAAAAGCCTCACCATGGGCAATGGTAAATGGGAGGACAGACAAGCAGCAGGGATAAGGGGAAGTGATAAGGAGCCAAAGGAATGTGAAGATCAAAAGGAACTTAACCAGAGCTGAATGCCTTCCTGCACAGAGCAGTCTGGCCAGGGAGTGACCGTGCTGCAGTTTAACTGTTTCATTTGCCGCCAAAGAGAGAGAGAAACGGGACTCTGTCTCAACAGAGTGTACGAATCCATCAGAGCACTGGAAAAGCTGCAGACAGGTCCTCAGGGAGACAATGCTCTATCTGTGGGGAGCCAGCTCAGCTCAGGGAAAAACATCTCAAATAGCTGCTGTCATCAACACATCTTCCTCCCTCCTCACGGATGGGCTGGCTGGCTGCACTGGAAACCAGAGCTCCCAGGCAACCACAGCGCACTTTGCAAAGCTTTAGAGTCAGTAGCAAAGGCAAAAAAGCTCTTCCTGAGCTTCTTATCCTTGTGTGTGATGTCTGGGGTTGGACCATCAACAGCTCGGAGCCTTGTTTAAGCTCGAATGGATCAACAGTGAAACCGGAGCCCCGTGACCTTCAGTAGCTCCCTCACCCTCTGTCTCTTCTTGGGAACTCCTGTCAGCACCGGAGAGATCCTGGATTCATTTTTAGGTTGACGAGGAGCAAAGCAAGCAGGGTCCCAGGTTAGCAGCCATCCAGGCATGCAGGATTTGCGGTGTAATAATAGCAACGCCAGCATCTCCCACAGTAATCCCAAGCAGCAGCGTCTCCTGAAGCCAGAGAAACCCCACACAGCTCCCCGAGCCTCGCAAATTAGCTCCATTATCTTGGCCGTGCCTTCCCTGCTCTCCATCTGCTCTGAGCAGTGGGAAACCAGCGGGGGTTGAACTCCTGCCTGCTCGGAGGGAGCAGTGAACCTGCAGCAGCCAAACCAGCCTGGGCTGACGGCACGGAGACAGGCTGGGCCATGAACAGCCCCCGGGCTGGCACAGGAGAACAGGGTCACCTGAGGCTGGCACACCACTGTCACTCGCACCAGTTACTGCACCCCCGAGGTCACGGCACTCCTGCGGAATAAATCCTGTGTGTGCTGGTGCTGCTGGCTCTTGGATGCTGGCCGATGGCAAACGGGGGCTGAATTTCCTGTGAATGGGCTTCGTTCTGGAAAGGAGCTTCGCCTCCTGCTGGGCAGCAATCTGTGCGCAAATCCGGGAGCTGATCTCGCTGTGGAGCAGAGGCCCCAGCCCTCGGAGCAGCCCTGGCAGAAAGGGCAGGCACAGTGTGTCCTAATTCCAGTGGCACCCCGCAGCTTGCTGGACAAAGCCGCCAGGCTGCCCGAAATACCTGCTGGATGGGCTCGGCAGCCGGGAAACCTGAGCCGGCTCCTGCGGATCTGCGCTATTCAAGGACGGCTTTTCTCAGTCTTGTCATTTCCAGAGAAGGGAAAAAATACCCGTGGGCAGAGCACCCGAACAGCCTGGGAACCTGTGCGGGAGTGCTGTGCCCTTTATGTGAGTGTGGTGAGTGCCCGGAGCACACAGCAGACACTGTCCCGACATCAGCCTCGGCATCGTGCCGGGGGCATCCCACCTGGGAATGCTTCCCTGGCTGTGTGGGCAGCTCCTGTCCTCACTTCACGCCGCCTTTTAGCTGGTGAGACTGAACAGTGTCAGTGCCCGTCGCCCTTGGGTTCTGTTTGAACACACTTGTCTGCTCAGTCTCTCAAGTACAGGGAGACATCTGCAAACTCCACAGAGAAAATACCTTCTGTCCTGCTACACGGCAGCTTCCGCACTCAAATGCCACCTCCCGTCCAGCCTGGGATGCATTCCAGCGTGGTCTCTGCCGCAAGAGCCTCTCAAACGATCAGCTGTACGCAGAGATCACAGCGTGTGTGTTTGCACAGCCTCGCTCCCTCTCCATCCCCTGCAGCCCTCCAGGAGCGTGCAAGTGGGGGAAGAGGCACAGCTAAATCCAAAGCAGTTCCAGTTCTGCTGGACTGGGGTGAACTCTGCCCTAGGGCTTTCCCCTGTGTCAGACTCCACAGCTCCACGTCCTCCTGCATTTCTCAAGTGAGAACGCAGGATCACAGAGTCCCAGACTGGTTTGGGTTGGAAGGGACCTTAAAGCTGTGTGAAGTCATTCCCCCTTGTCCTGTACACCCGGGCCCTTGTTCAAAGTCCCTCTCCATGTCTCTTGGAGCCCCTTTAGGCACTGAAAGGGGCTCTAAGATCTTCCTGGGGCCTTCTCCAGGCTGAATTCTCCCAGCCTGGCTCCTTAGGGGAAGAACCGGAGGAACCTGAGTTACTTCAGAAATATTAATTCTGAAAACTTGGTAAAAAAGAGCCAGGACAAAGCAAGCAGAGAAAAGTACTGAAACCAGGGAGTGAGCAGTCAAACACGAGGTGACATAAAGTGTTAAAAACCAAAAATCTCAGGAGATCATGTCCAGGCATGAAAAACTGAAACCCCAAGAAATGTCCTTTCAGAGTCCCCTCAGCTGCCCAGCCTGGCCGTGTCCCCTGCAGCCCCACTGTGTGACACGGGGCCCTGGAGTGCAATGCCAGCACAGCCTGGGCAGGGTGTTTGTGCTCACACTAATGAGCTGCTGCTCTGCTGTGTCCTCGGTTCCAGGCTGCTGCACACTCTGTGTGCTGGTTCCAGCTGCTCTGTGCTTGGACATTCTGGTGTTTGCACCGAGGAGGGAAAGAAAATTACTTGTACTTTAAATAACAGCTTAAATCCTGGAGCACGAGACCCAAACTTTAGGGAGGACAGCCTGTTGCCAAGCCACCCTAATCCCAGCCTTTTCCTTCTCTTTGTTTAACATTCCTCTAATGGAATTTGGGCTACAGCTAATGCTGATTAACATTTCCATGTTAGTTATTTCACATAATCTCCTCTGCAGCTGTGGCAGAGCCTAGAAACGCACCATTTATCCTTGTTCAGCCTCTGCTCCCCAGGCTCTTCCAGCCAAACCACGGGGACTGAAAGGCTGCTCTGTTTAGCTGCCCCTAACACGGGGCAGCTCCTAAATGCAGGAATGGTGTCCTTTCCCCCTGATGACCTGGATAAGAAGCCTGTGGTTGCAGGCCGACGCTGAGGTGGGAACAGGGCTGCTCGGGGCCAGCAGCACAGACTGAGCCGGACATTTCCGTGGTGGAGCACTGGTAACCGCCAGCCCAGAAATAATCCGGCTAATTTTACACCTGCACTCATTCTTCCCTGCGGGAATTCAGCGCCAGAGACCAATGCCTAAAATTAGGGCAGGCTACAGACGCGATCCTTGACGTTAAAAGAGGAAACATGCTGATGGATGCAGCGCCCTCATCCCAGCGCTCCAGCCGCTTCCCACTCGGCCCACGGGAACATTCCAGACGGCCTCGGCTTTGCTTACAGGGCTCTGCGGGGACAGCTCCCGGCTGCCACACACCAGGGCAGGAGGGGCGGGGGTGGCACAGGAAGGTGCCCGGGCCCTGCAGGTCAGCCAGGGAAACTTCAGTCCCCGGTGTCCCGGGCGGCAGTGGCGGGCGGACCGCGCTCTGCCCCAGCCCCGGCCGGCCCCGCACTCCTGCACTGCCCCGGGCTGGGGATGCAGCAGCTGAGTGAGGAGCAGGAGGAGGTGACAGAGGCCCCAAGACAACCACTGACAGATCGCCATCCTACTGCACCTTCTCCTTCCAGCCCCAGCCTGCCCCACCAACCCTCACCTCCGGCTGCTTTGGTTTTCCTTGCTCCTGCAGTAGTGATCTGGTCTCCTCAGAGGACTGGCTGAGGCACCGGTTTGGGATTATTCTGGCATAACTGGTTTTTAACTCATTAAAAAAATCCCTTTTGGTGACACACCAGTTGTTAATCAAAATTAATTGTTCTCTATCATCAATTCTCCAGGGGTAAAAAGAAATATAATAGATATGTGTGACCGCATCTGTTTGCAAGATGTAATCAGAGCCGACTGCGGTGTTGACTTTGTGGAGGGACCAGCGTTTTCTTTGCCCAGACCTGCGGGCAGGTGAGGCAGCAGCTGCCGCACAGGTTCAGCTCGGGCAGCGACACTTCAGAGCGAGTCACGGGGAGCAGCTTCAGCTGGGAAACTCCGAGAGACAAAGGATCACGAGCAGCTCCTCCCCGGCCGCTCCCAAGCGCTAATTGCTGAGCCGCTGGACCAAGAAGCACGCAAGGATGACCCGGGCCAGTAATTATCCCTCCTCCTCCTCCTCGGAGCGTCACCCTCACCTGCGGCCGGGTTCAAGCGCACACTTGTGGTGTCGGGGTCAGGGCTCCCCGCACAGGTCTGGGTGTGGTGGCGATACCTGCCCTGCCCTGGGCTGGGCTGGCAGCAGGACCGGGCTGTCGGGACTGCCAGCGGCAGGAGGAGCTCGGCCAGCCCTGCATTCCTCTCTCCCGGCATCATCACGTACTGATCAACGCACAGAGCGAACAGGGAAAACTGGGACCGCCCGGTCCCTGCCGTGCACTCTCCTGTTCTGTCCCCTGTCCCTGGGATGTCAGCGGGCACTGGAGCAGCAGTGCCAGAGCGCCAGGAACCCGCCCTGCAGCTGGACAGAGCCCGCAGGTCCTGGGGAGGGAAGGGCCAAGCCGTATCTCAAGCACGGAGCATCCTCTGAACCCGGGGAGGGCACAGGGATCCGGGAATCCTCAGTCCGGGATGAGCACAGGGATCGGGGAATCCCCTCAATCCGGGGAGGGCACAGGGATCGGGGAATCTCCTCAATCCGGGATGAGCACAGGGATCGGGCAATCCCCTCAATCCGGGGAGGCCACAGGGATCGGGGAATCCCCTCAATCCGGGGAGGGCACAGGGATCGGGGAATCCTCAATCCAGGGATGAGCACAGGGATCGGGGAATCCCCTCAATCCGGGGAGGGCACGGCTGTTTTGGTGACAGCTCGGAGCCCGGGCCCTGATAACGCCAGCACGGCCGTGGGACTCGCGGGGATGATGCTGATGCCGTTTCCATGGAGAGCTCGATAGGGATCCGAAGAGTGGGATCCGAAGGGTGGGAGCTCCATCAGTGCTATGGAGCAGAGCGCTGGGGCCCTGGCTAACGAGTCCCTGTTGTTTGATAGGAGAAGGGACGCCGGGTTTCCACTCCCCACCCAGGTCGGAAACAAAAGCAGCGATTGTGGCAGCGTCCGGCCGATAGCGCGGCCGCAGCTCGGCAGGGAGGGACCCTGAACCAGCTCACACCGCACGGCCTCTGCAGAAGCCACCTCGCTCGTTCCCCGGCTGTGCCCGCGGGCCGGGGCCGGGGCAGCTGCTCGGCGCTGTCTCTGCGGGACGTTCCCAGGGCCGGGGGTGCCCGTACCACACCGGGGACGCGCCGAGCCGCAGCGCCACGGTGGAACGTGCAGATTTTGTGTTTCCCAGCTCCATTCGCTGGCCTAACGAGGTAATGACACCCCTGCCCAGCCCCGGCCTTCCCCAGAGCACCGAGCTGCTCCTGAAAGGCTGTTGTAGAGAATAAACTAATTAGCCGGCAGCCTTCAGTGCTGCATTTAGCGACCCCTCGGTGCCAATTACAGGTGAGAGCAGCGGCCGAGCCGGAGCTGCTCCCTGGCCCTGCTGCCCTGGCTGCTGCTGCCGAGGGCAGGGACTGGATCCCGTGGGACTCCCACCCTTCACCCTTCACATTGCCAGTGCGTGCTGCCCAGCCACGGCCTTCCAGACGCTCCAGCAGCTGGTGAAGCCATGGGAACACCGTGGGAATGGAAATCTAACGGTGCCACCCAGCAGCAGCAGGGGCCTCGAGGGGACGCATAGCTCCTGGCAGCCCCTGCTCATGGCCCAGGGCAGCTGAAGGAAGCTGCTTTGCTCCAGAGAAGCCGATTACAGCTCCCTGGCACCCCGGAATGCCACACAGGCAGGAGAACCCAAGGTGGGGCTGGTGGTGAACCAGTGGGTCCTTGGGGTGATGGGCCAGGGGAGCATCCTCTGCCGTGCTCCCTGCATCTCTCCACCCTTCATCTCATTAATTCCAGTAATAATTAACAGGAGAGAGCAGGGCAAGGCTTGGCATAATCCCGGTGTGGCATTAGAGCATGTGGAAAGCCCGGTGAGCACGTGCCTGCTGCAGGTAACAGGGAACCCCGTGGAGCCTTAATGGGCTTTGGGACCCATCAGCTCCTTACCCCCTGCAGTAAGCTCCTTATCTCGGGGAGCTCCAGAGCCCCCAGCAGCTCGGAGAGCCGTGTCAGGGCCGAGCCCCCGAGCCCCGAGGCAGCCCCGGGGTCACACACAGGGATGTGTGCACGCCCAGCAGAGCACCGAGCCCCGGGCAGGGCCCCGAGCCCCGGGCAGGGCCCCGAGCCCCGGGCAGGGCACCGAGCCCCGGGCAGGGCACCGAGCCCCGGGCAGGGCACCGCTCCCAGCACATCCCGGGACACACGGACACGGCACACGCAGGACACACAGCCGGGAGGACACGGGGACGTGGGTTTGGGACACTCACCTGTGCAGATGGCATGGCTGAGCTCGGGCAGTGCCCCAGGGGCCGCTGTGCTCCCTCCCGTCCCGCGGAGCCAGGGCTGCGGCAGCGGGGCAGGGCCGGCCCCGGCATGGAGCGGCGCTGCGATCGCCTCTGGCACAGCGCTGCTGAGCCGGGCAGCCTCCAAAGGGCAGCAGGAAAACAGGGCGAGGATGGAGCCAGCCCTCCGCACCCCGCAGCACAGGAAACCAGCCTCACACTGCGGCAAAGGGAGGAAAAAGGCCACAGCACATGGGGCAGGATGCACGGCTGGAACATTGGGAATGGCACAGCTGGAACATTGGGAATGGCACAGCTGGAACATTGGGAATGGCACAGCCCCACCCTCCCGCTGGGGTCACCCCGACAGGGACAGTTCATCACTGCTCCCCACGACCTCCTCATCCATTCATTTTCCATGTGTAAAAGCACCTTTTTCCAGCAGGGAGCTCGGCCAGCTGAGCTCCCCCAGGCTCTGTCACATCGTGCTGTGCCAGGGACTCCATTTCCAAGAGTCTCCCTTCCTGGGCACGGGGCTTGGCCTCCAGCAGTCCCATCCTTGCAAAGAGTTCATTTCCTGCTCAACAAACTCCTCAGCTTGTCCCGAGGTACGGCCCTGTCTGAGGAACCACAACCACGAGCACACCCAGCCTCCATAGGGGCAAGGGTACCAAGGAAGCCAACAATTCCTGCCCCAGGCCAGCCTGGAAGAGTTCACCCTTTCCAGGAAGAGCTGGAAGGAGCAAAGACTCCCAGCTCAGAGGGGCAAGAAAGCACCAGGTGTCCTGTCCTTGGTGAACCTTGGTTTGCCAGCCAGAGCCCAGGGACCTTCCCACATAAAACAGAGTCACCAGAAGGTCCCAAGAGGCCCTGGTGCAAACCCTGTTCTCTGAACACCAGCACTGACAGCAAAAGGCAGTTTTCACTCTTGGAGTAGCTGGCAAAGGATAAATCCATTGTTCAGATCGGAACATGATCCTGGCTCCGGGTAACGGCCAGGATAAATAATGAGAAGTGGCTAATTAACAATGCTGAGGCGAGCAGGCAGTGATTGGAACAGCACCAGGAGCCAGAGGAGCACCCACCTTCCCGCAGGGCTCCAGCCCAGCCTGGATCTGGGCAGGGAACCCACAGTGCCCCTTCCCTGCTCCCTGCCTGCCCCGGACAGAATTCCGAGCAGGAACTCGCCTTGGAAGTGCCACAGCTGCTCCCAGCCCTGCCTCAGTTTCCATGGCAACTCCCTCTCTCCCCATTGCTCAATATTGTTCTTTTTCCATGTCACAGCAGATCCTGCTGCTTTTCCAAAGGGCTCCTTATCCAACCAGAGCATCCCAGCCCCAGCAGCGCCGGTGCTCAGCACAGGAGGGCACCAGGGCAGGGTGGATCCCTGTCCAGGGACTGTGCTCACACCTTCCCTCAGCCCATGCTGGGGACACGTGTGGGACCCTCCTGCCCCTCAGGAAAGGCTCAGTCCCAGCCCAGCTGCACCAGGGCGGCCCTGGGGCAGGATGGGTCCCACATCCCTGGCCACTGTGGCTTCCTGCACTAACATCTGTGATTAAAACCTGGTAGTTTGCCTGCCAAAGAGCAGCTGCTCAGAGCCAAGTCATGCAAGGCCTTGAAGAGATCCAAACCCCTCATTCCCTTGATCAGCCTGGCCAGAACACTCACACGGCAGCGACTCATGCAAACACAAACATCAGGAACCACATTTGAAATTAAAAAAAGTTTATTTGCAGATCTGTAAAAACAGCTCTGCGAAAGACCAGCATTTCCAAACACTACGAGATGAGAATGCATTTTCCTATCATTAGAATATAAAAAAAAAGTCACAGTCCTTCAACTACCCCATGAAAAGCAGACATTTATGAACCAAACATTGAACTTCCAACACCAAAAAGTCACTGGGGTGAGTGAGACAGTCAATAGCACCAACACAGGTGACACAGCCCTCGTGGGTCTGTCATTGCTATGGAATAAAGCGGGTTAGTGAGGCCAAGCCTCCGGGGAGAGCAGCCCTACGAGCACTGAGTTCAGACAATGACACACCAGAACACATCCCTCGACATCCCAGCGATGCAAACACGAGCCACAGACAGCCCAGAGCTCCCTGAGCTCCGAGCTTCCACTTCGGGACAAGAAATCCCACCGGGGAACAAGGAATCTTCCCGGCTTGGGTGGCACTTCATTTCACACACACAACTTGATTCACTTTCTGTTTACAGGAGCTGTGTGACGGGGAGGTGAAGGACAGGATGCACAAGTGGGCAGCGCTGCAGGGTCCCAGCCTTGCTCCAGGGGAAAGTGGGATTACACTGCTTTGCGGTGGTACTCCGGAGGGGCCACCTCATAGTCACTGGCACTGAACAACGCCGAGGAATTCTTGGCTAAGTATCTACAAAAACAACAGGAAACGTGACCTTGCTTCTTGCCCAAATCCTCTGTTGTCCAGTGAATCATGAGGGGTTTGCCCAAGCAGGGTTTGAGAAGCACCAGCCCCACATGTTCATGTCAGCTCTGCCAAACACTTACAGATCTGACAGCTCAGCCAAAAAAAATCCATCCCAAAGGAGCTGCTGAGCACCTCTGGCTCCAGGTGAGCTCCAGCAGCTCAGCACTAACAGGATGGAGCCCTTGATATCTGAGGTTCAGGCAGCTGCTGGACCAAGAATTGATTTGGTCCTGCTCTGCTCAGAGGAGCAGGGACAGAGCCCAGGACAGCAGGAAGCTCTGTCTGCACAAACAGGGACCCTCGAGGGCTGGCTGAAGGATGGCAGAACAAGGAATGGCCAAAGGTAAGGCTTGTGTGTGCCATTAGTTCTCATGGAATGGGATCAGGGCTTCTGGTCACTGGGTTCTCATTTCTACCTCACAGCCAGAGCTCTTCAGCACCTGCATTTACCTCAGACTGTCCCAAAAGACATGGGCTGTCCCAGGGCAGGTTTTCCCTGGCTACCAGGCTGATCCCTGTCAAGCTCTGCTGCAGAGGATATACTGAGGGTTTTCATTCAGCTTCCTGTAGATCCTAATCATAGAACCACGGAATGGTTTGGGTTGGAATGGACCTTAAAGCTCACCTCATTTCACACTGAAGTGTTTTATTATTATCAGGATGTTTTCCTCCTAAACATCCCATGGCTACAGGGTACCATAGCACACTAAAGCCCTGGTGACAGTCTGTCCCAGAAATAACATTCCTAAAGTTCATCAGTTTTTAAACATTTGCTCAATTGTTGTTGAGTAACTGTTGCATAATTTAATAGCTTGCTGGGATTATCATCTGCTTTTTTTAGCAGCTATAAATAAATGTTGAAGCACTTATTTTGCAACGAGGAGCAGATGGGACAGGGTAGGAGTGCAGACTAACAGAACCAGGGAAGTGGAGTCTGAGAGGCTTCACTGCAGCCCTGGGGAAGATCCCACACACAGGCCCCAGTCCCACAATTCACTGAGAAGGGGCAGCCTGACAGCAGCCTGACCTTTCTCTGTCTTGCTGGAAGACCTCCCAAGTACTCACTTTAAGAAGTCATGCAAGTAGTTCAAGAGCAAAGCCAGACTCTTCTCATCCAGGGGCGTGTAGGCCAGCATGGCTCCGATCCGCACTGCTCAGGGGAGGACACTTGTCACAAACACTGCTCTCAGTCATCGTGGGCCCCCAGCTTTACAGAACAACAGCCCAGGAGCCTACTCCAACATGTACAGTCTCACCCAAACCAACCAGACTTCAACAACTCATTTCCATCCCAAACCCCGCAGTGGTTCGGAGCCTTTTGGAGAAACGGCCAGGGAACGAACCCTCACTTGAGAGCTGCCTGTCACAGGCTGGAGAGAGGGGAACAAGCACTGGAATCCCTCCCAGTGCTGCTCATTCCCCCAGGTGGCACTCACCAAAGAGCCTCAGGAGGTGTGGGGCTCCATAGACCTGGGACATGGGGGCGTCGGGGTGATCCGCCAGGATCTCGGCGTACTGCGGCCTCTCGAACTTGTAGAGCAGCTGAGTGCCCAGCATGACATTGAAATACTCCTTGATGCCAGCCACCACCTCGTTGACAGCGTATTCCCTGGGGACAGAGAGCTCTGCAAGGCCTGCTGCAAGGACCCAGCACTGCCCCAGGGCGAGGCCTGGCTTGGGGAGACCCCCAAAATTGGGGGGGGTCTTTCAGATCTGGTGAGGAAATCTGTCTGGAGACCTTAAAATCTACAGCCACGGGGAGGGATGCAATTCCCTGGAAAACGGGCTGTTCTGAACTAAGCCAGGATTTAGGCAAACCAAGAGCAGCAGTTTCCAGCCATCCTCTCCCAGAGATGGACCTGGAGCAGCCCTTCTGAAGCCACAGGCAGCACTGGGGACATTCAGCAGCTTTCTGCTGTCACCCAAAGCTCCAAAGGACAACACTGAACAGGGGGACAGCCCTACGGTATCTCAGGCACCTGCTCCTCTCCTCCCAGGCCTCTCCTGCCAGATTCCTGCAGGCCCCCGGGCTCACCCTGCCTGGACAGGATCTGGCAGTGACAGAGGAGCACAACCCTCACCCCGCCCTGCCAACAAATTTAGAACAGGCACCAGGACAATTACATCAGAGGAGGTTAAAACACCCTGACAAGTCAATAATCTGCTTCCTCTTGAGTGGAAGAAAATTACTTCCCCTTTCTGTTGTCCCTTTCAAACAGGAAAGTTTCCTGCAGAGTAAACACACCTTGTTTTGCTCAGGGCTGATTGCTGGGGTAATTACAAACAATAATTGGCTTTGCCCATGTGAGTATTTACAAGTCCTCCTGCACCTCCCTGGCCCTGAGGGAGCCCAGGGGCACTGAGCTCACCCCACACAGCTTTTCTGGGAAGGTTCTATCAGCTTCCTTCAGGAAAAGGCTTAGGGCAAGTGGGGAAGGAGAAATCATATCCAGAAAGCAGAAGATGCAGTTTGGAACTACTCCCTCAGGATTTCTGAGCACCACCATCACCTTGGGCTTGGAACAGGGCACTGGACATGGGGCTGGGCCAGGTTCCACAGCATAATTCCATTTTCCATGGAATCCCAGTCCAACACCACCAGCCCAGGAGGTGTTTGGGGCTGCAGTGAGCACCACTCACTTGTTATCAGTATTTCCTCGGGATTTCTTGTAGTTTGCATAATCCTCTAAGATGGAGTCCACGTTCTTCTTGGCAGGGAGGTAGAAGAGCTACAAATGCAAAACAGAACAAACACCAGTTTGTCTCATTCTTGCAGACATTTATACCTGGAAGCTGAACTGAAACCCTTTCTCACCAGGGCTTTTTTAGGATGACATCAGCAGGTTAAGATGGTAGAGGTTAGGAAAGGAACCCCTCCAAGAGTTTAGCTGGGCATTAAAAAACCCCAGCCAAGCTGGGCAACCTGGGGGAGTGGCAGGTGTCCCCCAGGGCTGGCAGCACTTCCCCAGGTACCTGTTTCTGCCTGGTGATCAAGTCCCAGTCATCCACCAGCCACGGCTTCAGCTCCTCGGGGATCTTCACCTTCACTTCCACTCTGTTCATAAACGTTTCCTCCTGAGAAAAGCCAAGCAGGACTCGTTACTCTCAGGCACTAATTGGGAGCACAGCACCCTTCTGTTTTCCACCCAGAACCCCCTGGGAGGGAATGGAAAATACTCACACTTTCAACTGTTGGGTCCACCCGAGCCCTCTTCTTCCTGGGAGGCTGGGGAGTCTCACTGGTGCTGCTCCCCTCCCCGATGCCTGGAGCTGTGCACAGCACACACAGCAGCAGGGAAAAACAGCAGGCAACGTTTAGGAGGAGGATTTCAAGCTAAGGCTCAGATTTTGCACCTGTTGGGTTGTTTTTTTTGGCTGTTTTAAATATGACTTGTGTTCTGGGAGTGCCCTGATAGTGCCAGTTTAAACTGCTGCACTGGCACTTACCTGAGGGAGGTTTCTGCACTAGACCCACACCAGTCTGTCATTTTTTGAGGACAGCTTTTGGACCCAGCAGCTCAGCTTTGCAGCTGTGTCACGTCTCCACCTCAGTAAGAAAACCCTAAGCTTGGCTTAGGAAATTATTTCAGCAGATCAGCTTTGCTTTTCAATTGCAAGAGCTCAAAATCCTGGCAGGCTGAAACAAGCCGATTTTGTGCCAACCAGAGAAGTGTGAACCTTCCCCCTCCTGAGCAGGGAGAGCCCCAGAGGAGCCCAGAGGGACAGCACAAGGTGTCAGTGAATCACTGGGGCAGGCTGAAGGTCTTATTTCAGCTCCAAACCCTTCACTGGGGAGACCCGCTCAGATGGAAAATCAAACACACTTACTTTTCTGCTTGTTCTTTTTTGTTTTCCTGCAAGAAGAACACAAATTATTGCACATATCAAGAGAGTGGTACTTAAGGAAGAAAGGCAGAAAATGTTTCAAGCATTCAGCACAGGGAGCAGATCCTCAGGGGCCTGGGCAGTGTTCAGCTAAGGACACACAGAGGAAATTCAAGCTACAATTTGGCCTCAGAGCTGTGGGACCATGAGATTCTTCATGGAACAGGTTAGAATTCACCATTTTTTGGGCAAGTTTTGTCCTTCCCAAATGCTCTTGGAGAACTACATGAGGTTTGTAGCTGTGTCATTTCAGACAGAATATGGCACAAGGAAAACAGAAGTGCTGGGAATTCCCAGAAAAATCTCACTCACCTGAAATGACTTCCAGTCAAAGCCTGAAAAAACCTCCAGCTTTACCTCTGCAGCAGCAGAGGGAAGATTCAGGAGCACTTTGGCTATTGACTGGCCATTTTCAGGCAGTTTTTAGCTGGAGTACCACTACTCATCCTCAGTTTGCTGCCTGCCAACAGCAGCCTGGATCCAGTGCTCAAACCCTGGGCACTGGGTGGGTAAAACTCCACCAGTCCCACCCTGGGAAGTCCAGCACTGTCCCCAGGGACTCTTGTTCTCAGGCTCTGAACTGGGTTTATCAGGGCCAGGAAACAGGCAGAGCTCTGAGGAAGGGCTGGAGATAGGGGAGTAAAGGGTTTGTTCAAAGGCACAGCAGCTGGAAGGAGGCTGGAACTGTGGGCAGGATGAAGGTCGCCCCTCAGGGGGTGCAGTTCCCAAGGGAAGTCACGGACAGTGGGCTGGTGCACTGGAGAGAAAGGCTTTTCTTCAGAGCCCAAAGCCAACAGGGAGGAACAGGGAGTCCTTCCCAGCATTAATTCACAAGATAAAAATCATGGTAACAATGAGAACCAAAGCAGAGCTCTTTAAAACTGCATTTAGATCATTTAAAACCAGATGTTACTCCCTCATTTGCTCCTCAGAGCCATATCTTCCCTCCAGAACACTTGGTTACCCTTCCTATTTTTCAAGCACCCATTAGCTCCGACTGTTTCCTGATTTTTAGGCCCATGAAATGTAGAATAAACTCTCGGAGGCTGGAATTCAGCAGAGCTCCATTTAGCAGAGCCAGAAGGTGTTGCACTGGCAGCCACAAAACCTGCTTTAACTGCACATTTTTTTCCTGCTACAGCTTCCAGTTATCAGGAGATGAGTAACTATTTTAAAGCAAACCTTTGCATTTCATACATATTTCTGCTTGATCACAGATTGCTTCGAAGCTTTTGGAACCAGTGGCTGCAGTTTGCAGAGCAGCTACTGTGAACAGACTCAAACAAAAACACAGCACAGGGAGCAGGGCTGAGCTCTCCCTTCCAGCACTGCTCCAGAAAACTCCTTGGTGCTGCTTCCCACGAGCTCCAGGGCTGCAGCTTCTGGAAGGATCCAGCGCCAGGAGTCTGCAGTCAGCTGGGAGTGTCCTCCCATTGCACCCAGCCCAGGCAAAAAGGTGCAGGGCAGGAGCTGGAAAAGGGCCTTTAAATAACCCCAAACGAGGCCCTGCTGCCAAATCACCCCAGGACAGCTGGGATCTGCCCAGGGAGCAGGAAAAAAGGGGCACAGAGGCTGGGGGGACAAAAAAGGGGCACAGAGGCTGAGGGAAAAAAGGGGGCACAGAGGCTGGGGGGGGAAAAAAGGGGCACAGAGGCTGGGGGGGGAAAAAAAAGGGGCACAGAGGCTGGGGACAGGGAGGGTCCCCAAGGTGGCAGAGCCTGTGGCAGAGCCTGTGGCAGCCTCACTCACCGTGTGGAGATGGCAGGGGTCTCCAGGCAGCACACGGTGTGAGCTCCATCCCTCCGGAAAAACCTGGGCACACACAGAGCACACAGAGCTCAGCCTCACACACATCTGCCCTCATCATCATCACTGGACGTTCCTGGGGAATAAGCTGTGCACACATTAGTGCCACTGTTGCTCAGTTAGCTGAAAAAAATCAATTTTAGGCTGTAAATTACCTTTCCCTCAGATCCTCCAGGAGCTACAAAAGGTAAATTCTGAGGCCCACAGAGTTACCCTTCTAGGACAGTTGTGTGAACAGCTTCTCCCCCTGCCCACCACCATACTTTATGGATCTGCAATGAGCTCTGATGTACAAGGGAAGAACCCAGAGGATCGATTTGGGGAAGCATCATTCTGCAGTGCAGACACCACACACTCACAGCTGAGTCAAACTCACCCACCATCAGCTCCCTCCCACGGGAGACACTCAGGTGAAACAGCCCACAAGCTGCCAAATTAGTGATGGTCATCATTTAGGCTTGTTTTAATTAGGCTTTAATGAGGCTCGTTATCAGCTGCCTACGCAGAGTTGGGCTGGGCTTTGTCTGACCCCACATGAGGACAGGCAGTGACTGATCCTGAGCTGGCAGCACTCAGCACATCCAGGGGGGATCCAGCAGATCCAGGGGGATCCTCTGGCTCCCCTTTCCCCAGCCCAGGAGCCAGCTCCAGCCCTGGCCAAGCCCAAAGGGAACTGCTCCAGGATCCAGAGCAAAGCCCAGTTCCCTGTGCACTCCAAGCCGTGATTCACATCCCAAACCTGCCCCTGAATGAGACACTGAACCCCAGGCTGCTGCCAAATCCACTTCTGAAGGACTGCTGGCATTTCAGCAGCTTCCTTATGAAGGCCAGAATCACAAATGAAGTCAGGGATTCAAAACATCCCATTAGCAAAGGGCCACGCTCATCTTAAAGTGAAACTCTGCCCAAGCAGAAGGTGACAACTGAGCAGAGCAGGATTGTCTGAAAATCCACCATAAAATCTGCCCTGAAACACCAAAAGGGTGGAGTGAAGGAAGTCTGACAGTCACAGCTCAGATGCCTGAGCTTGCTTCTGGCCTCTTAGGATGCAAACCCATTTTAAACTGTGTATTTCTTGGTTTGGTTTTGTCAAAACCAGCCAAAGAAAGGCCCTTTAGAAGTTTTGACAAATGGCAGAAGGCAAGGCATTGTGAAGGTTTTATTCCAAAGCGCTGGGAAATTCTATAGAGAAGCTGATTTTACTGAGATACACCAGACTTGTGAGGAATCACCACCTTCTGAGTGTCAGGTCACCAACAATAGAGTGCAAAAAAATGCAGACTGTGTCTACTCAGCACCTCAATTCATCTCTGCACCACCTAAAAGGCATTTTCAGTGCAATGCTTGAACAAAGGCCTTTTTGGTGCCATTCAGCTGCTTTTGCACAGGCTGTGCCACAAGAAGTGGAGCTGGGCTGCAGGGCCATTAAAAGTCAAACTGACGAGCCAGAGTTTGGGAGGTGTTTTGGGCAGGGTTTGGGGGTGGGTTGTCTTCGTTTTTAAACAAAAAAAAAAGAATCTTACACTTCAACATTCTTCTGCTGCAGACCAGAAGTCTTCTTGCCTGGAGCAGCTCCTCTCATCTTCCCCTCTGCATATTGTTCCCTTTAAAGAGAGCACATCCAGAAATAAGGTTGTGGTGGGAAAAGAAGCCTCTCTGGTTTTGGTTTGAGACTCAGTGACTTGCCCTGATAACTCTGGTTGAAGCTCTGTCAAACAAACATTCCCTGAGAAGCCCTTCAGCCCCACTACTCACTGGTTGGCCTTCTGGAGTTCTTTTTGTTTCTGCAGGTTGGTATCCACGTATTTGAGCACTCTGCTTTCTGGAACCCATTCATCCCAGCTGGAAAAAAAAACCCCAGAGATGAATAAATCATCACTCAAAGCCATCCCATGATTGCCTCCTACACACAACAGTCAACTCAAAGCTTCACAGAACTTGGGACTAAACTCTGTGTCAAGTCATGGACTGGCACAGCTCAAGGTCAAAGTTACCAAACATTCCCACTGACTGGAGCTGGAATGATTTCTCCAGGGAATGTAACCCTCTGTCATTTCCAGCTTCCCAAACTTGAAGGATGGGCAATTTAGGAGGGGAGAACAGTCTTTAATTCCAAAAGAAGCATCACAGGAAAAAAAAACAACCTCTCTGCTTACAAAATTCAGGGATATCTGTAGCTAGAGTGTATCACTGAGAAAGTTTCCTTTATCTATCCCAACATTTTATAGGTTAACCCATTCAGCAATAGGATCTTACTGTAAGGAGAAGAGCTCTGGTTTGTCTGTGAAAGAAACCAAGATGACATGGATATTTGCAGAATCTGAAGTGAACTCTTTAAGGGAACAGGTGTTGGGGAAATTGCCATTACCAGCAGGAATTCCACTTCAGCACTCCAGAGTGGCTCAGCTGAGCAATCTGACAACTTATCTCAAATAAAACACATTAAAAGTGGCCAAGGTGGCCCGAAGCCCATCAGTTAAAGCTCCCTGTGAAGAGCCCTGTGCCGTTTTTCAGCAGCTGCCAGTCTTGGAGCATCACTGTGGCCAAAGCAAGATTGCTCCAGGAGTTCAGAGGGGGGAGAGAAGGCAAGGGCAGCATCTCCAAACTGCAGAGAAACACCTCCAGCTGTGCCCAGAGCCTGTGGGGTCTGGGCAGTGCTTTGCTCAGCTCTTTAAGCCACTCCTGCGTGTCCAGCTGCAAGGGACCTCCCAGCAGTGCTGTGTGACCAGGTGACACCTTTGTGCCCCACGGTGACAAAGCTTTGCTGCTATCCTGACTGTTGGTACTGCCAAAACAATCCCAAGCCAGGCCCTCAGAGCTGCAGAGGGCCAAATGCAGGCTGTGCTGCCCTGGCTCCTGCAGCAGTGCCACTTCTCATGTCCTGGACTGGAAGCTTGGGGGCAGAAATAACAACTCAAGCAGCACAAGGAAGAGAAGCAGGATCAGGATCCACTCCTGGCCTCTCCATGGCACAAACACGGGGAGGAAGGGTCAGACTGATGGTGCCTCAGTGAGAGGAGCCACCACAGCAGGTGATGGTGCCCTGTCAGTGCTGTGTTTACACCCCTGTCCCTCAGGGGCAGCGGATGCAATTAAAAGTCACATCCAAAACACAAGGTTCAGCTTTTAGTCACGTCACACAGATCAAGGCTGCTGTGACTAAGAGTCCTCAGCATTGAAATGAAACCAAACCAGACAGGAAACTGCTCTCTGAGACTTCTGGGTCTGAAGGGCTGAGGTTTTTAATCACTTAGAGAAAACCTCCACTTTTCCTAAATTCAAACCGAGGGGTAGAAAACAACTCAAAAAAAGGGAGAAAAGTACATCAATATAACAACCTCCTGGAAGCTTTCACCTTTAATGGGCTCAACATTTATCTCCCAGAGGTGCCTGTGACCCTGAGCCAGCTCCCACCTGGAACCCTGCCAGTTCTGCAGGAGGGAAAAGTGATTTTCCTTTAACCTGTGAGGCTGGGACTGGAGCACAGGCTACACCTGCTGCTAAGCCAGCCCTGGGCTCCAAAACCCCCTGCCAAACCCGGGGAGAGGCAGGGCCAGGGGATCCGAGTGCCTCTGCCCCAGCTCAGCAGGAGCTGCCTTTCCTCCCAAGGCAGAACAAGGAAGTTTTCACAGCAGATGTTTCTGCCAGGGAGGAATTCCAGCATTTCCCACCCTGAACAACCAGAACATTCCAGAGCATTCCCAGCAGCCTCCTGCCGGGCAGCTTGGCAATGGTCTCTGTGTTACATAAATCAGCAGCTCAGGTAGAAAATGGTTCTGGTTATCCCCAGAGGATGTGCCCAGCAGCAGGGACATGGCAGAGCTGCTGCACCCAGCCCACACTCAGACAAAGCATCTCCCTGGAAGGGAAACAGAAATCCTGCTTTTGGTTCCATGCAATACTCACTTTTTATTCCAACCGCTGTAATGGATAAAGTATTTCACTTGTTTGTCCTTTATGGCAACCTTCACACACTGGAACAGAGAAGAAAGGTCAGTCAGGCCCAGGGAAAACAAGGAGATCTCAGGGAATTTTCTCCTTTGGCTGGCAGAGTTTTCCCTGCCCCTGAACTTCTTGGCTGTACAAATGAAATCCACCAACTCAACACTTCCTCCAGGAAGTGCAGGTCCTGTTCTGGAGGTGCTGAGATTCAGCTGCCACTGCCCCCCTGCGCAGTGACAGAATGAGGCTGCTGTAAAACCTGCAGGGCTCCACATTTTCTTCTCTTTAAAAGGGGTTTTTCTTTTAAGTAAAAACGACTCACAGAAGTTATAACTAGTATTTTCTTGGCACACAGAGCCACCTCCAAGCATTTGGGAGGGCAGAACCTTTGGCTACACAACATTTCCTCAAGACCACTCTGTGCTGTACTCACTTCAAAATATTGCCAGAGAGGAACTTCCTATTTCTGGGAGCATCTGGAACTTAACACCACATATGGAACTTAACCCCAGGCTCAGGTGGACTTGCAGGCAGGACTGAGGTTCTCCTGCTGGAGCCTCTGCTGCAGCAGTGGCTGTTCTGAGAGCCTGGACACAGCCTGTGCCTGCCTCTGCTTGGTCTGGAGAATAAAGGGGCCGAGCACCAAGCAAAAGAGGACTCAAATACGCTTCTGGAGCAAAATATTTTCCCTGCTGGGGGTCAGAAGGGCCTGAAGTGACTCTCCCTTAGCTGTGCATGGCAGAGAGGCACAAACAGCTCCATTTGCTCACAATGCTGCCACACAAAGAGCTGCCCTGAGCACCTGGCTGTGGGACACCAGGGACGTGGTCAGGAACAAACAACTGCTGGACTGAGAACCACGGGAAAAAAGAGATCAAAGGAGCAGGAAGAAAGGCAAGGTTGTTATTCATTACTACTGGCAAAGCAGCTTTTAAATTTAAACCTCGTAAAATAAACAAGCCAAACCTTTTTAAAATTAAACTTCAAGTTCATTCTGCCAGTGCAGGAACTCAGAAGGGTCCACTCAGTCCAAAGAGGCAGCCAAAACCCATTTGTGAGCTGGGAAATCCCTCCCAGCACCCAGCTGGCACAGCCTGATCCTGCAGCACTCATCCCACTCTGGAAAGAGGAGGGACACAGCTCGGGGCTGTCTGAGTGGTTATTTCCTCAACACCCTCCTCTCTGCAGGCACTGGCACAACAACCCTGAGCACACATTCCCAACAAAAAGTGGGAATTTGTCCCACATTGCCAACAGCCTCATCCTCCTGCTCCAGAGGGGAAAGGGCAGAGCAGGAAGCCCAGGGTGGGAATGGTGTGGAGCAGCCCAAACCCTCCCAGTGCTCTGGGTGTGATTTCAGCATTACAACAACTCTTCCTCCTGAAGGGAGGAGCTGAGTGTTTCTCCTGCCTCGCTGTGCTGACACTCACTGACACCAAATCCCAAAGGATCCCTGTCTGAGGTGCCCCAGGAATTTCTGCAAGCCTTCCAACCCACACAGCTCCAAGAGCCCCTTCCTTCCCTTCCAGAGGAGCCCCCAAACCCAGAGCTGTGCCTGCACTAACACAGGCAGCAGGGGCACAAATCTGCAGTGCAGGCTTCTGTGGTTAGAAAGCCAGAACTGGGGAGCAGGGCTGGGCCTGCCCCTTCCTCTGTCACTGCAGTGCAGCTGCCCCTGGGCACTGCTGCTGAGCAGGACCACGGGCTCCAACTCCAGGGGCAGGTGACTGAGCAGCTCAGGCACCAAATCCTGCAGGCACAAAGTGTTCTGGGGTATTTCCAGGGCTCTGGGATGTTTTCAGTGCTCTGGGATGTTCTAACAGCCTCTGGGAGCTCCTCAGAATAGCTGCATGGTGCCACTGGACTTCCTAAAATTGTTTTAGAATAGAGCTCCAAGGCTTAAAATTGATTTCAGACAGGATTTTTTTGTTAATTTTAGTTCCAGCCCTCGGTCCCATCTAGAGGCACAGCAGACAAAAGCAGGTCCTTGTGTTCCTGGGGAGCAGCAGGAGCCAGCTGCAGCCACACACACCCACCTTGGCTTCATAAAGGAGAGGTCCATGGAAACAGAGCACCCGCTCACCTGCAAGGGAAGAGCAGAGAAACAGCTCAGAGCTCCATGTTCCCATCCCCTGTGCCACCAGGAACAGCCCAGGGAGCAGCTCCAAGGCAGGAACCCACTGCAGAAGCAGAGTCACTCTCCCAGGCAAGGGGATCAGAGCTGAGGTTGTCTGGACCCCGGAGCAGAGAGCCCTGAGGATGTCTGCAGCAGCAGCTGCACACAGACAGCAAATCCCACCTTCCTGCCCCTCCCTGAGCCCCCAGAGCCCCGGGGAGCTGCTCCCCAGCCTCGGGGCAGGCTGCAGCCCCACACGGGCAGGGAAAGCTGCCCCTCTGCCGGGTTACTGAGCCAGGGCACTCTCCTGAGACCCCACCGCTGCACCCGGAGCTCCTGTCACCTGAAAGCCACTGTCACCAGAGTCCTTTTCCTGCAGGAAGGGCAGCAGCTGGCACTGCCAGCTCGGGGCACCCAGGAGGAGAGACGCAGCCCTGGGGCAGGGCAGGGGCTGTGCAGCAGCAGAACCTCCTCAGCCCGCGGTTTGAAGGAGAAGAGGCTTGTCCTCCAGCCTGGCTTTATCTCCTCAGCGGCCAAGCCCCATTGTGTGTTCCCTGTGGAACTGCAGGGCACTTCACACGGGAGCTCTGAGGCCACACATCTCCTCCTGGAGGCTGCAGCGCCTCGCAGAGCTGCAGAACTGTGAAATGCTTCTGAGCATCAACAAAGGAAAAGGCTCAGAAGGGTTCTCCCCGAGGAGAATACATCACACAATCCGTACGTTTATTTCAAAATGTCCCCACAGCCAGGGCTGAGGAGCAGAGGTGACATTACCACGCTCATTGTCACAGCGCTGGCAGAAGACACACCTCCGCCTCAAAGCCGTGCAATGTTTTCCGGGAGAGATGCCACAGTTACTGAGGAATATCCATTTTTAAAACAAACACAACAGGGCTGGTTTGCAGAAAGGGTTCTTTGTCTCCGTGAGAGCCCGGCAGGGGACACAAGGGCTGTCCCTGGATCTCACACACTGTCCTCACACCAAAGCCCACCCCAGCCATGGCAGGGACACCAGGGGACACCGGGGACACCAGGGGACACCGGGGACACTGTCCCCTGCCCCAGGCTGTCCCCGGTGTGCACCTGGCCTCGGGCATTGCGGGGATCCAGGGCGTCCATCTTACACTGCACTGCTGCTTTCATTTATCAACTCCCAACCGCAACCATCCCCTGAAAATCAAAATCCCCCCGAAGGGAAAAATCCTCCTAAAAGGAAAAAATCCTCCTAAAACGCCCAGCTCATCTTCCTTCACCTAACCGCGGTGCTGTGCTACAGATGTGGATTCCAGCTGTGCCTCCATGAATCCTGCTGCACCGGGCTCCCTTCCGGGGCACAATGAACACCAGCCACCTTCCAAAGGCATGACAACAACACGGCGGGGCTCCAGCAGCTTTCCTGCCGACGCACGGCCGGGAACCCCGCGGATGTTGGCAATACCGGGCTGGGAAAGGCCCGCGCCTCGGGATCCCATCGCCTGGGATGTTGGGGGGAAAGAGGAGGGACAGGAAGGGACAAAGACTGCGGGAACTCCGCTTTCCCCACCTATTGGCACCGGGTGGGGGAGAGGAGGGAGCGAGGAGAGGCGAATCCCCCCGGAGCAGCGGCGGCGGCGGGGCCGGCGGCGAACGAACCCCGGGAGCCCCGGGCCCACCCTGCCCTCAGCCCACAGCCCTCAGCCCACAGCCCTGCCCACGGCCCTCAGCCCTCAGCCCTGCCCGCACTCACCCTCCTGGAACTTGGGCTTGGGGTCCTGCTTGGGCGCCATTTATAAGGGCCGGTGCCTCCTCCGGCCGCTCCCCGCGGGGCCCCGGCGCTGCCCGGGCCCGGCCCCGCCGCGCAGCCGCGGCCTGGGCATGCCGGGACATGGAGTCCGCGGGCTCCGCGCCGCGCCGCGCCGCCTCGGCGGCCGCCCGTGGGCTGCCCGCAGCGGCAGGAGACACGCTGAGGGGACAAAAAAACCAAAATTAGTAAAAACTGAGAAAAAAAAAAGGGGGAAAAAATAATGCGCCCAACGTGGGGCTCGAACCCACGACCCTGGGATTAAGAGTCCCATGCTCTACCGACTGAGCTAGCCGGGCGCCACACGCACCTGGTGGCCGCCTCGGGTGTCGGCAGCGCCCCCGCCGGCCCCGTGCAGTCCCCGCCCCGCCCGCCAGAGGGCGCGCCTCCCGGTCATTTGGATATTTACTGTTCTCGCCCTAATTAACGTTATCCCGAAGGCCGCGGGGCGCCGGGAGGAGCGGCTGGGCAAAGCTCCGGGGTGCCGGGGCCACCAGCAGCCCGCGAGGGGCTAATTAATAGCGCCCAGTCATCCCGGGTGTTTGCTCCCAGTGCGCTTTAACCTCAGAGAAAATTAAAAAAGGCAGCGACGGGCAACCCTGGCTGAGGAGAGGGGGACACGGCAGCATCAGCCAAGCGCCGTTTCTCATTTGTGACCGAAAATTCGCTGAATTTTTGTGGTTTTTTGTTTAATCAATCGCGATCCTCGCGGCGGGGCAGACGAAGCAAAGCGACAAAGGAACGCCAGGGGGCGCCATGGGCCACGCCGGCAGCGCCTGAGGAAAGCCCCGCCCCTGATGTGAATAACCCCGCCTTTAATATGCATAGCCCCGCCCCTGATGTGCATAACCCTGTTCTTACTGTGCATAGCCCCGCCTTTAATACATAACCCCGCCCTTAATGTGTATAGCCCCGCCTTTAATACATAACCCCGCCCTTAATGTGTATAGCCCCGCCTTTAATACCATAACCCTGCCCCAATGCTATAACCCTGCGCATCTGATATACATAACTCCGCCCTTATTATGGGTAACCCCGCCCATCTGGGTTACATAGCCCCGCCCATCTAATATACATAACCCCGCCCACTTACTGTGTATCACCCCCCCCCGATGCGCACTATCCCGCCCCTAATGTGCATGGCCACACCCCCTGCTGCACATGGCCCCGCCCCCTATTGTGCATAGCCCCGCCCATCTGGTGTACATAACCCCGCCCATCTGGTGTACATAAGCCCGCCCATCTGGTGTACATAACCCCGCCCATCTGATATGCATAACTCGCCCCGATGCGCCCTATCCCGCCCCTAATGTGCATGGCCACACCCCCTGCAGCACATGGCCCCGCCCCCTATTGTGCATAGCCCCGCCCCCCGTTGTGGCCGGCCCCGCCCCGGCGCGGAGCCCCCAGCCCGCCGCAGCCATGGCGGCCCCGGCCGCGCTGCGCCCGCTCCTGCCCCTCGTCCCTGTCGCCGCCGCGCTGGCGCTGGCCGCGGGCGGGGGCACCGCGGGGACAGGTCCGGGGGGACGGCGGGAGGGGCGTGCGGGGGTCCGCGGGGACGAGTGCGGGATGTCCGTGCGGCGCGGGGTGCCCGCGGCTGTCCGCGGGGCTGAGCGGGATGAGCGCCGGCTGTCCGCGGGATGAGCGCCGGCTGTCCGCGGGATGAGCGCCGGCTGTCCGCGGGATGCGGGCGGGATGCCCGCGGGAATGAGCGCCGGGTGTCCGCGGGATGGTCCGCGGGATGCGGGCGGGAATGAGCGCCGGGTGTCCGCAGGGTTCCCCGCGGAAATGTGCGCCGGTTGCCCACGGGATGGTCCGCGGGATGCTCTCGGGGCGCTCGGCGGGGCCGGCGCCGGACAGCCCGGTGTCCCCGCTCGCCCCCCGGGTTGGGCACGGTCGGAGCCGCAGCCCCGGTGCCCTCCCGTTCCCCGGCTGAGGAGGCTCCGGTGCGCTCCGTGCCCGGGGCTGCTTTGCCCCGAGACACGGCGTCCCAACACCGTCTCAAAGCGGGGATTTGATTTTTTGGGAGTTGTTTTCGTTGTTCGTTCGGTGTCTTTTACTGGCAGCCGGAGTTTAACAGCGGGAGCGTGTGGCCGGTAACCGAGGCAGAGCCGAGCTCCGGAGCTGCCCGGCTCCCCCTCGCTCCCCCTGACCCTAAGGCTGCCCGGCCAAGCGCAGCCTGGCCCCCGAGGGCAGCGGGGCAGGCGGAGTCCCGCTGGCCGGCCCTGCTCCGTGCCGTCCCCGCTGCTGGCCGGGTCCCTGGCGCCGCCGCCGGGGGATAGGGGCTGTGAGAGGAAAGGTGAAGACCCCCGCAGGTAACCACTGCACCCCCTGTCCCCAGAGCCGCGCTCCGGCAGCGACATCGTCCATCCCATCAAGGTCGACGAGAGCGGAGCCTTCCTGTCCTACGACTTGTCCCACCGGGTCCTTCACCGGAGGTCTCCCGCCTCCAGGAGCAAGCTGCCCGCCTTCTACGAGCTGCAGTACCGAGGGCAACCCCTGAAATTCAACCTGAGCCTCAACAGGCACCTCCTGGCTCCGGGCTTTGTCAGCGAGAGGCGTTTCGGGGGCATCGCCGGCGCCAAGATCCAGCCTCGCTCCTCCAACTCGTGCCATATGATCGGGGAGGTGCGGGGCCGGGCGCTGCAGGCGGGGCTGGCTGCCCTCAGCACCTGCGATGGCCTGGTGAGTACAGCCCCGCTCCTCGCGGAGCCTCCGTCCACACGGGAATAATAGCAGCAGCTGCGGGAAAACCTTTGTTTTGGTGGGTTTGTTTTTTTTTTTTTTTTCCTGCCAAAAGTGACACCAAAATTCCCAGCAGCAGCAGCAGCATCTCATCACGCAGGTGTGGTGCAGCCATGCATGAGCTGACTGTAAACTTCCCGTGGCTTGCAGTGGTTTGGGAGCTCTCCGGGGCTGGGTTTACTTGTTTGTGCCCAAATTCCCAAAAAGAGCAATTCTCTGCCTTTTGCTACGGAAATGGGACTGTGGGGGGCACATCTGGACACGAGGGGCTCACAGCTGGAGGGGTCACTGATAGCACAGCTCCCGGGTAGTGAAGCTACAAGACTCTCCTGCCTTGTTCCACTGTGGGCATTTCCTAAGGCAGCAGTGACCTGGAGCAGTGGCTTTGGGGGAAAGGGCTTAAAACTTCCTGTGCTTTGCAGAAATGGTCCCAAATAACTGGTGGGGCAGTGCTCATGCTCCTGTCTCTCATTTTGGAGGGAGGACAACTCCCCTGGATGCTCCATGGCTTCCCAGAGGGCAGGAGTAAATGGGATGTTGGGAAGAGTCTTTCCCTGTGAGGGTGCTGAGGGATGGAATTCCCAGATTTGCTGTGGCTGCCCCTGGATCCCTGGCAGTGCCCAAGGCCAGGTTGGACAGGGCTTGGAGCAGCCTGGGACAGGAGGAGCTGTCCCTGCCCATGACAGGGGTGGCACTGGATGGACTTTAAGGTCTCTCCCCACCCAAACCATTCCACGCTCCTGTGATCCCGTGGCCACTCCCCGTCCCGGCTTCCTCACGGTGCCCCTCTGTGTCTCCCTGGCAGCAAGGCGTGTTCCAGCTCATGAACGAGGACTATTTCATCGAGCCCGTGTCCGGCAGCCCCCGGGAGGAGGGAGCAGCACAGCCCCACAGGATCTACAAGCGCCAGGTGCCCAAGGACAGGGCAGAGCAGGGCAGGGGAGCCCCACGGGAGCCCTGCGGTGTCACAGGTACTGACCCTTCAGGTACTGACCCTTCCCTGGCCTTTGGGCACAGTCCGTGCCACCTGAGACCCAGGGAGTGCTGCACCTCCCATCTGCTGCTCCCAGCCCTGCTGCAGGCAGGGGGGTGATGTGGAGACGGAGCTTTTGCTTTCATTTGCATGAAAACTTTGCTTTTTTGACCTTTTTGACATTAAACTTTGGGAATTGGTGCTCCGGGAGTTCCCACTGTGGGCAGAGTGCATGTGGGTCCTTCCCTGTGCAGAGCAGATGGGCTGGATAAACTCCTAAATGCAGGATTTCGAGGGCTGAGGAATTCAGTGCATTCCCAGCAGCTCATGGGCACTTTACTCCCCGAGGAAGCTGCAGTGCTTTATGTGCTGCACATTTCCTGGAGCTCTCTGCCTTCACAAACTGGGGTTGGCTTCTATAGTAGGGTTATCTTCAGGCATTCTTCAGATAATCTCAATTAATTATTTAATCTGTGGTAATAATCTTAATGGGCTTCTTCTAGGCTTTGAAGTCTGTTCTTGACTCAAGTCCTTTCTGGACTTTGAAGTCTGTTCTTGAAAATGAATTTCTCTGGGTGTGCTGTGGCCTGTGTGTAGCTCATGTGCATCTCCTCTGTAATCAGGGCTAATGAGGTGGATGTGCTGTGCATGCCCCGCAGAGGAACCCCAAAGGAAGCCCAAAGGAACCCCAAAGGAAGCCCAAAGGAAGCCCAAAGGAAGCCCAAAGGCTGCAGGATTTTAGTGGCTGCCCTCCCCTCACTGAGCTCTGCTGTTGCTCTTTGCTCTGCCCCACAACAGGCAGATGCTGCTGGTGTTGTCGGGCTCCTGTCGATGCCCAGCGCTGCCCTGTGCTCAGCTGGGTGGGGTGGGACAGGGATCATCCCAAGGGGAAATCCTCCCAAGGGGAGAAGCCCCAGGAGCCCCCGGGCACCCCCAGCTCTGCAGCAGCCTCAGTCCAGCTGGGAGCTCAGCAGCCGAGGCCACAATGGGCAGGAGCTCCAAGGAAGCTGCTGCGATTAAACTGTCACAGTGGTATTAGCAATTCATCAAGAGCTCCAGATAGTTGGGATTTTTCAGGCTGGAGGATAAAACGCCCTTTCACAGCTAACGTTCAGCGCAGCCCAGGAGATGTAGGGGTCCATTGTTAGGGAAGTGAGGCTGAGCCCTCCCGAACCGGCCATGAAAGCGATTCCCACTGTGTGGGATGAGGTTTGTAAAGCCTTCACCCAGCTTGGGGCTGACCCTGACCTTGCTCTTGGAGCCGTGTCACAGGAAAAGTCCCCGCTGGAGAATTCCCAGAGGCGGCTGTGCGTGAGGAGCTGTCCTCCGCCCCCGGGAACATTCCCGTTCTTCCCCTGGGAAGGAGCAGAGCTGGGCTCCGTGTGCCCGAGGGAACCTCTGTGCTGGCCTGCAGTGTCCCAGGGCTCTGCTGCTGCTGGGCTTTGGCTCCACTCTGCCTCTGGGCACAGAGTTTGTCGTGATGGGAGCCCGCCCTGCCTGGAAAACACAGATTTGGGATCACCCGAAATGTTGAGTCAGCGGGGTTGTTTTTTTCTCAGGTTATTTCTCAAGCATCTCTGCAGTGTTGTCTGTAAATTCTGTACAAATGCTGAGGCTCTGCTTTGGGAGGCTCTCCCTGTTCCTTGTGGAATATTGCAAACCCTGTTCTGGTCAAAGAAATTCCTTCAAATGCTTTGTTAATTTTTTTTTTTGGTGTCCTGCTCATGTGCAGCAGGTTGAGCTCAGAGTCCACAGCAAAATGCACATGAGTTATTGAGTTATGGATCCAAGCGTGGAGCCTTCTCCACATCAAAGGCAATTCCTCGGAGTTCAAAAAGAAGACATTAAAGTTGCAGGTGTTTTATCAGGGGGAAAAAAAGTCCTTTTTTTTCCCTCTTGAATCCCTCAGAGTCCCAGGAGAGCCTGGAGCGGTCCGAGAGGCGCCGGGAGAGGTGGGAGCAGAGGCAGCCCAGGAGGAAGAGGAGGCTCAGGCAGCGCTCCATCAGCAGGGAGAAGTGGGTGGAGACGCTGGTGGTGGCAGACACCAAGATGGTGGAGTTCCACGGCAGCGACAACATCGAGAAGTACGTGCTGACCGTGATGAACATGGTGAGTGCTGGGCCCTGCTGGGATTCCTGCAGCCCTGGAGTGCTCTGGGGGGACACTCAGGCCTCAGCCAGCTCCCCCCTGACACCGGCAGGGTCACCTTCCAGGGTGGCCCCTGTCCTCTGCAGGGATGGGGGACGTGGAGGTGGCACAGGGGACAGCTGAGAGCCAGGTCGTGGTGGTCCCCACTGGGGGTCTGGAGGGTTTTGCTGGTGCCATGAAAGCAGCAGAGATAAGGAGGTGGCTCAGTGTGTCCCTCTGCTGCTGCTGGGGCCACGAGAGGGTGGGACGGGGCAGAGGAGCTCAGGTGACACCCCTGGATTTCTGGGGAGTGGTGGAGGCACCCAGAGAGCCCCGAATCCCTTTGGGGTGTTAAACACAGCCAGGAGAGGGTGGGATGGGCCAGAGGAGCTCAGGTAATGTCCCTGGATTTCTGGGGAGTGGTGGAGGCACCCAGAGAGCCCCGAATCCCTTTGGGGTGTTAAACACATCCAATAGGAGCAGAGCAGAGGGGCTCCCCGGCGTTTCTGGCTGAGTTCCAGAGTCTGCACAGATGACAGGGAGTGTGAACGGATTTCCAGGCCCCTGCCTGGTCTTGTGTCCCACGTGGGGAATTCCCGAGGAGTGGCAGCAGCAGTGTCCTGGCTGCTCTGTGTGCCCAGCTCTGTCCCCGTGGCTGTCCCCCTGCAGGTGGCCGGGCTGTTCCACCACGCCAGCATCGGGAACCCCATCAACATCGCCATCGTGCGCCTCATCCTGCTGGAGCACGAGGAGGTGAGGGGGCTGGGATGGGCTGGAAAACCCTCCTGGGCTGTCCTGGTGGCCTGGCTGGGCGTGTGGGGGACAATTCCACGTTGGTCTCCTTGTCTTGGCTGGTAGAGCCACGGGTGGTGTGGGCAGAGGGGCTGCAGAGGCTGGTTTGGGGTGGTTTATGGGAACACAGTGGCAGTGTGGTGGCAGAGGGGCTGCAGAGGCTGTTTTGGGGTGGTTTATGGGAACACAGTGGCAGTGTGGTGGCAGAGGGGCTGCAGATTTGGGTTTGGGGTCATTTATGGGAACACAGTGGCAGTGTGGTGGCAGAGGGGCTGCAGAGGCTGGTTTGGGGTCATTTATGGGAACACAGTGGCAGTGTGGTGGCAGAGGGGCTGCAGATTTGGGTTTGGGGTCATTTATGGGAACACAGTGGCACTGTGGTGGCAGAGGGGCTGCAGAGGCTGGTTTGGGGTGGTTTATGGGAACACAGTGGCAGTGTGGTGGCAGAGGGGCTGCAGATTTGGGTTTGGGGTGGTTTATGGGAGCACAGTGGCAGTGTGGTGGCAGAGGGGCTGCAGAGGCTGTTTTGGGGTGGTTTATGGGAACACAGTGGCAGTGTGGTGGCAGAGGGGCTGCAGAGGCTGGTTTGGGGTCATTTATGGGAACACAGTGGCAGTGTGGTGGCACAGGGGCTGCAGAGGCTGTTTTGGGGTGGTTTATGGGAACACAGTGGCAGTGTGGTGGCAGAGGGGCTGCAGATTTGGGTTTGGGGTGGTTTATGGGAACACAGTGGCAGTGTGGTGGCACAGGGGCTGCAGAGGCTGGTTTGGGGTGGTTTATGGGAACACAGTGGCAGTGTGGTGGCAGAGGGCTCTGGGTCACTGGGTGGCCGTGTCCAGGCTGCTGTGGTGGCTCTGGGAAGCCCCTGAGGTCCCCACAGCCATGTCCTTCACTCTCAGCCAGCGCAGGAGGTTTTCCTGCAGTGGTTCTTCACCCCTGTTACTGGATGATTTCATGTTTTGGTTGAATCCCAGATGAAAAGAAAGCAGGCAAAGGGCTGCCTTCCCACCCAGCCTACAAGTATAAACATGGAGCAATTCCATCTGGGTGGCAGTCACTCCCAATTCCACTCTGGTGTGTCTGGGGTCAGACCTCTCCCCTCCTCATCCCAAAATCCAACCAGCTCCAGCAGATCTCCCTTTACGTTGGCAGGAGGACCTGAAGATCTCCCACCACGCAGACAACACCTTGAAAAGCTTCTGCAAGTGGCAGAAGAGCATCAACGTGAAGGGAGACTCACACCCCCTGCACCACGATGTCGCCGTGCTGCTCACCAGGTGTGGGGCCCGGGGACAGCTTTGGGGCTGTGGCACCTAAAATCCCACCTGGCTGCAGGTGGGGGCAGGCAGGGAAACATCCCCCTGGGAGCTGTGGAAATGTCTCTGTCCCTGCCTGGGCGGGAGAGACGTGGAATGTGGGGATGTTTCCCCACGGCTGGAACTGCTGTGGAAGGTGTCCCTGCCCACGGCAGGGGGTTGGGATTAGGTGGTCTGTAGGATCCCTTCCAACCCAAACCGATCCAGGGGTCTGTGATTCTGTGGACTGGTCTCAAATCTCAGGTTTGAACCGGACACAGCTCCCAGCTGAGGTTTCCAAACCAGGTTTTCACCGTGGCCCTGCTGCCAAGCCCCGGAGCGGCTGGATCCTCCCAGCAGTTGTACTCGGGATTAACTCTCCTTTTTCCCTCAGAGGCTGGGCTTGGCAGAGGAGCCTCTGGGAAGCCCCTGACCTCCCAGGGAGCTGGCAGGAATTCCTGCCCCTGGCCAAGTTTGTGTACCTTGCAGTCAAAGCCTGGTTTGAGGCTTTCAGGCTGCTGTGAGCTGTTGTGGTGGTTTGGGTGATGATTCACAACCCACAGCAGCTTTGTCTTCTCTGGGGGGGTTGCTTTGTAGCAGAAATGAGGCACTTCAGTGGAGCTGTTCCTCCTGGGTGGCTGGAGCTGCCCTGGAAAACCCACAGCACCTCCGGGATGTGCTTCCCCGTAGCACTGCTTGATTATCCCCAGCAGCAGCTTTATTTATCCAGCGGAATAAACGCAGCCAGGCTGGCCAGCAGCTCCCATTCATCAGCCTTAATAATGGGCTGGGGATACTGGGAGAGGAAAGGGGAAAGGAAAGGTCACAAATGTTTCCCCTGTGGAAGGATGTTGCACGTCTCCACTCTCACTCCTGTTTGGCCGCTGTCCCTGTGCCGGGTCCTGCCGCCTTCCAACGCCCTCTCTGCTCTGTGTCTGTCTGTGTGTCCATGTGTCCCCGTGCCCTCGGCCAAGGAAGGACATCTGTGCTGCCATGAACAGGCCCTGCGAGACCTTGGGGCTGTCCCACGTGGCCGGGATGTGCCAACCCCACCGGAGCTGCAACATCAACGAGGACACGGGGCTGCCCCTCGCCTTCACCGTGGCCCACGAGCTCGGACACAGGTACCACCTTCCTCCTCCTCCTCCTCCTCCTGTTCCTCTGTGCGCCCTGGGGCTGGAGAAGGCACGGGGTGGGGGGAAGTTGGATTCCCAAGTGGCTCCTCACAGGTGCAAACACTCCCTTGCTCCTTGAGGATTTAATTCCAGGATGTTGGGTTGTCCCGGGTTTAATGAGAATCACACATAATGCAAGGGAGCCTGGAGAAATTGCACTTGTGCGTTGTCCTGGGGTGGTTTGGGAAGGTTGTGGAGCAGGGCTTGCCCACTGAGAAGTTTTAAAGTAGGTTCTGTCCCTAATATCAGCGACAGAATTTTGCTCGCCCCAGTCTCAGTTAAATTTCCACGAGGTCCCTTGAACACTGCAGTTCCCAACAGACATCCGTGTGGGGGTAAAAACACCCACCAGCACGATCTGGTTGGATACTCCCGAGTTTTCAGTGGGAAAGCTGAACTGAAAGCACAAGGGGACAAAGTTCAGGGCTGTCAGCAGCACGTCCCCCCGGGCAGGTCCCTGCTCTGGGGCCGGCAGCGGTGGCTGTGGTGGCTCTGGTGCTCGTGGCTCACCTCCCCTCCGTGGGCTGTGCTCTTACACAGTTTTGGGATTCAGCATGATGGAAGCAGCAATGACTGTGAGCCAGTTGGGAAAAGACCTTTCATCATGTCTCCACAGCTCCTGTATGACACGTCCCCACTCACCTGGTCCCGCTGCAGCCGCGAGTACATCACACGCTTCCTCGAGTGAGTGCTGCCTCCTCTTCTTCCTCTCTGGTGGGGCTGGGGGGTCGGGGCCCCGGCAGGGGGCTGCTCTTACCTCTGAGATCGTCCCTCTAAGGGTCTTGGGGCTCTTTGTGCAGAGGAGCTGTGGCTGCCCCATCCCTGGGAGTGCCCGAGGGGCTTGGGGCAGCCTGGGACAGTGGAAGGTGTCACTGTCCATGGCAGGGGGTGGGAGAGATGAGCTTTAGGATCCCTTCCCACCAAACCATTCCATGTTCCCATGGATCCTGCCTGGGTTGCCTCACTGTGCTGTGAAGGGGCATCAGGAGCGTTTGTGGGGAGCACAGGGGCTGTGTTTGCAGAGATAAAAGCAGAGTGTTTTCCCTCGATGCTCTCTGCATGTTCTGCAGAATCTCTTCGGCTCTCTCTGCCTGACATGGGCAAACCAGACCCAGCCAAATTCTTCCCTGCCTTTGTTTATTTTTAGCACCCGTGGCTGATGTTTCAGCCTGTCGTTAGGAAGTTCCAAGGAGTTTGGTTTGTCAGCCAGTGGCCTGCACTGGAGGAACATTTCCCCCCTTTGAAAGCAGTGAGGAGCAGTGAGGGGAGAGCTGGGCCAGGGGCCGGAGTTCTGTGGCTGGGAGGCTGCTGAGGCCAGGCTCCAGCTCCCAAATCCCAGCCTGGGACATGTGGGCTTGGCCCCGTGCAGGGGGAATTATTGCTGATTTATGGCTTTCAGAGGGACGGAGCTTTCCCGCATCCGCAGGCTCTTGGCCCTCTGCTCTTAACCTTCACTTGGCAACCAAGAATTTCCTGCTTGTGATGACCCTGGGCTGCTGCTGCGAGCTGTGCTGGGGGACACAGAGCAGCTGGAGGCTCCTCTGGCGGGGTTTGGGTCCCTTTGCTCCCCCAGAAGGAGCAGCTCTTCCCGGGGAGCAGCGCAGGGCTCAGCAGGCGTCTGCCACCGGCTGTGACACCCCGGGGCCAGCACGGACAGGAGCTGTTTGTTGGGATGCTGGCAGGAGAAGGGCAGGCAGGGAGCCAGCAAACAGGACCCTGCTGACCTGGGGTTGCTGGATGTGATTGGAACAGAGCTCACGTCGGGAAAAGCCACGCTCTCCGACGATGGTTGTTATTATTTTACACAAGATAATTATTATTTCACAAGTACCGCCCAATGTGGGAGGATCTGAAAGTGATTCCGGGCAGCAGCACGGCCCCAGCACTGCAGTGAGCACTGGGGCTTCACTCGGGGACATGGGGGGACTCTGGAGAGGTCCTGTCCTGTCCCTGCTGTGGCAGCAGTGTCCCCAAGGAAGGTGTCCCCTCGCTCAGGCCAGTGTAGGATGCTGGCACAGGGTGTTGTGATGCTCTGGCAGTGGAGGGACCCTTCAGTCTTTGCTCCACATCAGACAAACAGATTTTCAGCCTCTTCCCACAGGGCTGGAGCTCTTCTTCCATTGCCCTCCTCTTGCCAGGGCCTGGGGGCTGCTGCCCTTCCCCTGCCCCTCCTCTGCCAGCCCCACCAGCTCCGTGCCTCTGCAGCTGATTCCTCCCAAGCTCCAAGCTCTGCCTTTGTTGTTGTTCAGTTCTGTCCTGGCTTTTTTGGGCCCTTCCTCCAGTTCTCTGGGAGCTTTTGGAATTTTAATCCTGCTCTCAAATGTTTCTGCAGATCCTCTCAGGCTGCTCACAGATGGGGATTTAATCATTGTTCCATCCACTCCATCCTCCAGCTTGTTAAGGAGCGGGCTGGAACAGGCAGAGCAGTGCAGGCCCCTGCATCTTTCCCTGTGGACTGGGATTTACTGCAGATCCCTGGAAGCCAGAGGGAAACTCAGGCCAATTCTTCCCTGCTTGGAGATGTGTTTCGGCCAATTGAACAGACCAGGAGAATGATTATAAAACATTTAACAAAGAAATAGGTTCTGGAAAAGCTGGAAAGTTGAGGCAGATCCCAGTCACCCCCAGGCTGGACAGAGACCCCTCTGTGAGCTGCGGCAGGATGGGGCTGCCCCAAGCAGCTCAGAGGGACAGGAGGCTGGAGACAATGTCGGGGGTCCTGTGGACCCAGACAGGCAGAGGGTGAAGAGTCCAGAGCAGCACGAGTGTCACACCTGGGCTCATCCAGGGTGAAGTGCTTGAGCCTGGGCTTTTCCCAGTCGAGGACACCATTCCTTCCGTTTTTAGAGACAACACTCCAAGTGTACAGAATGGGAGGAGCTTTAAAGGCTCCTTCCAACCCGAACCATTCCAGGATTCTGTGGAAATACGTGTGGAGGTGCCCTGCAGTGTGTGCCTGCCCCAGGACCCTGTGTCCAGGTGCCCAATCCATGCCCCACATCCCCACAGCCACACTGCCCTTCCCACTGGGCTGGGAGCAGCAGGATGCTCCTGCAGCTGGGAATTTGGAAAAGGGGACTTTGGAGCCCCTGGGCTGCTGAAAGTCACCCATTTCCACAGGAAGCTGGAGGTATATTCCAGTAAGGATATACAGGGGAGTTGAAGGGGCTGTGCCCAGCCCAGGGAGCTGTTTGCAGTGTGGGAGCAGTGGGTGGGATGGGAGAGGGAGGAGGAGGCTCTGGTTCTGCCGGGCATCACCCCGGGGCACTGCCGGCACCCCAGAGCAGGAGCTCTGCTGCTTCCAGCCCTTGTTTCCCGCTGCTGGTCCGGGGTGGGGAGGAATCTCATTCCGAGTTAATTCAGAGCCGTTCCCAATCACAACAAGCGCCAGTAATCTGATCGCCACGACAGCCTTGCCAGCGGCTCGGCCTGGCTGGAAACGCGTTTGTTTGAATCAACACCGAGGGCTGAGCTGCTGACAGTTCCGTGTGTGTTTGGGAAGAGTCGGAGCAGAGGGAGCAGTGCCCTCCTTGGCCGCTCGGCTCCCACCTCTGCTCCAGGGAGCCCTGAGCAGCCTGCGGTGAGCGCTGCAGTGGGGCAGAGTGGGGGTCAGCACGTCTGGCTGCTGAAAATGTCCTTTATCCCTGTTAGCAGGGTCACTTCTGGAGCTTGTGAGTCCATCGGGACGTTTACGGTTGTTGCTCCTTCTTTGTCCCTTCACCTTCCCCGTGTCCTGCCGCCCCAGGGGTACCTGGGGGGTCACTCCGGGGGGCTCCCACCGCAGAAAGGTGCCCCGAGGTGCCCACGCACACCGGAGCACTCAGGGACTGCAGGGTGGTGTCACTGGGAATGCTGGATGCTCCTCACCCGGGGTCCCGGATCCCTGGGGACACTGCGGTGACCTCTCTCTTTCAGCCGGGGCTGGGGGCTGTGCCTGGATGACCCCCCGGCCAGAGAGGTGCTGGACTTCCCCCTGGTGCCCCCGGGGGTCCTGTACGACGTGGGCCACCAGTGCCGGCTGCAGTACGGCCCCTACTCCACCTTCTGCGACGACATGGACGTAAGGGGGGCCCCTGGGGGGCACTGGGGGGGCTGTGGGGGGCTGTGATCACCCTGCCCCAGGGATGGATCCATCCCTGCCTGAGGGATGGAGCTGATCTGTGCCCAGGGGTGGATCTGATCTGTGCCCAGGGATGGATCTGATCTGTGCCCAGGGATGGGTCTGATCTGTGCCCAGGGATGGAGCTGATCTGTGCCCAGGGATGGATCTGATCTGTGCCCAGGGATGGATCCATCTGTGCCCAGGGATGGGTCTGATCTGTGCCCAGGGATGGAGCTGATCTGTGCCCAGGGGTGGATTTGTGCCCAGGGATAGATCTGATCTCTGCTGCAGGGTCTGTGCTGGGCAGGAACCGTGTCCCTCTGTCTCCCACAGAGTGTCTGCAGCACGCTGTGGTGCACAGTGGGGAACACATGTCACTCCAAGCTGGACGCGGCCGTGGACGGCACGGCGTGTGGGGACAGCAAGGTAACAGGGGGGACACCTCTGCATGGCCCCAGGGACCCTGCTCCTGCACCCACAGGGGCTGTGCAGGGTCCAGTGCAGGGCTGGGCTCATCCCACTGCCTTGCTCTGCCCAAACAGCCCCAAACAGCCCCAGCAGGGACTGCCCTCAGGGAATGTGACTCACTTGGGATCTCTTGTATCACCTGGGAAGGTGAAACCCACAGTTCACGACCATGGAGAGCACAAGACTCGTGCATGCTCCTCCTGGGATCTTCCCCACTGCTGGGGAGGCCCCTCTGAGCCCCTCTGGGCTGACACTGGGCTGTGAATCCCCTTGCTGAGGGGTCTCCGTGGAGCTCTGGGTTTGTTGCCTCCCCCAAATCCTCTGAGTGTCCCACTGCTTGAGGAGCTCCAGGCTCTGGCAGAGCCCAGCCGAGCCCGGGCACCCCCACGCAAGCCGAGCAGGGATTTCCACGGGACAATCCGTGTGCTGTGCTGCCCATCCCTAACCCTGTGTCCCCTCTCCCTGCCTGTCCCCACAGTGGTGCTTCAACGGCGAGTGTGTCCCGGTGGGATTCCGGCCGCAGCCCATCGACGGCGGCTGGGGCTCCTGGAGCTCCTGGGCCTCCTGCTCCCGCAGCTGTGGGGCAGGAGTGCAGAGTGCTGAGAGGCACTGCAGCCACCCCACGTAAGGAGCCCTGCCCTGCCCAGGAACCAGGCACAGAGTGCTGGGGTGGTGTGGGTTGGAAGGGACCTTGTGCCCTGCGCTGCCCTGGCAGCATTGCAGTGTGACCCAGACAAAGGGCAGAGACTCCAGCTCGGAGATGTAAACCATATTCCACGTCCTTTAGTGACAGACAGGCAAACCAGGCATTCCTGGAGCCTGATTCAGAGTTGTTTTGAAAAATCCTGCTGTGGTTTATCGCCCTGCTGCATTCCGTGGGCCAGCGCTGCCTCCTGCCTGGAAATGTCCAGGCACTGCTGGAGGAGCTGCCATCTCCACCCTGGGCTTTCTGGGCTCACCCATCTGCTGCCCAGATGTCCCCTTGGTCTCCAAATCACTGTGGCACTGGATCCAGCCAAACCCCCCGGCTTGCCCTGGAGTCAGATCACCCTGGGATGGGGAGGAAAGGGTATTTTGTAGGGATGTTACAGGGTAGGCATGTTTTCCCTGGCATGGGGAGCTCTGGCAGCCCCAGGAGTGAGCTCCTGACCCTTCCACACATGTTCTGCCCATCCTCCTCCTCGGTGAGTTTGGTACATGCTGTTGGGCTCCTGAGGGAAGTGTTTTGTCATCTCAGTCCTGGATCAGGACCTGGGTTGCTCTGGTGGTTTATGGAGTGTTCCAAACACAGCTGTGGACAGGCAGGAGAGCAAACACTGGGAATTTCCCGGGCAGTTGTTTGCTTTGGCCACCAGAGGTAAATATTCAGCTTTGCCCTTGAGATGAAGTGAGAAAATGTGTGCTGGGCATCCCCCCCTCCCACAGCCATTCCTCAGGGCAGAGCATGTAAACACAGCCCTAAAATAATCACTGGCTTCATTCTCTTCAGCCAAGTGTGCCCAGGAGAAGGAATTTTCATGCGGTCACTGACAAATGGCCATGGACAGTGGTGTGACCAGAGGAAAAGGCAGTATGGTGGGAGATGGTGGCCGTGTTGTGAGGGTCTGCTGGCATCTGAGAAAAACGTTCTTGGTGCTTCTCAAGTCTCCCTGGCTTTAAAAAGTCCCGTGTCAGCCTTGCCATTCCCTGGGGCAGCAGAGTCAGGAGGACTCCCTGGGTGGGATGGAGAGCAGCTCCTCCAGGGCTGGACAGGGCTTGGAGCCACCTGGTCTTTGGAAGGTGTCCCTGTCCCCAGGGCAGGGGGTGGAACAGGGATGGACTTTAGTGTCCCTTCCACCCGAAAGCGTTGCAGAGCTCTGTGGCTGTGAGGTGCCAGCCCCTGTGACTGCTGTCCCCACAGGCCCAAGTACGGGGGCCGGTTCTGCCTGGGGGAGAGGAAGCGGTTCCGGATCTGCAACGTGCGGCGCTGTCCCCCGGACAGGCCCTCCTTCCGCCAGCTGCAGTGCAGCCTCTTCAACCCCATGCTCTACAAGGGCAAGCTCTACAAGTGGACACCAGTGCCCAACAACTGTGAGTGCAGGGCAGAGCCCCATCCCGGGCACGCTGGGGACACGGCCCCGCGGGCGGCTGGAGCTGGCAGCTGGTGTGCCAGCCTTGCCCCACAGCCCGTCCACGCTGGGTTTCACGGCCTGGCTGGGCTCGCAGGGCTGGTTTGTGTTCTGGGCAGTGGGGCTGAGGCTGTGCCTGTTCCCCAGTGAACCCCTGTGAGCTGCACTGCCGGCCCGAGCACGAGTACTTTGCGGAGAAGCTGCGGGACGCCGTGGTGGACGGGACGCCCTGCTACGACAGTGACAGCAGCCGTGACGTCTGCATCAACGGCATCTGCAAGGTGGGGACACCTGGGGGCAGGCCCCAGCCCTGGGGGCTCAGCGTCCCCTCCCTCTCACGCTGAGCTCTCTCCTTTTACCAGTCCCCTCTCAGAGGGCGTTCCTGGCTCCCGTGGGGTGAGTGGTGCAGGTGGGGTCAGCCTCTGTGCTGGCCTCGAGGAGCCAGAGCACTGCCCAGGCCAGGATGGACGGGGCTTGGAGCTACCTGGTCCCAGGGAAGGTGTCCCTGCCCATGGCGGGGGGCTGGAACTGGGTGGTCTTTAATGTCCCTTCCAACCTGAGCCATCCCGGGATCCTGTGAATCCCTTGGGGACGATGCAGTCTGTGCTGTGAGTTCCTTGGGGACAATGCAGTTGGTGCTGTGAGTGGCTGGAGAGATGCAGTCGGTGCTGTGAGTCCCTTGGGGACAATGCGGTCTGTGCTGTGAGTCCCTTGGGGACAATGCAGTCAGGGCTGTGAGTCCCTTGGGGACAATGCAGTCTGTGCTGTGAGTCCCTTGGGGACAATGCAGTCTGTGCTGTGAGTCCCTTGGGGACAATGCAGTCAGGGCTGTGAGTCCCATGGGGACAATGCAGTCTGTGCTGTGAGTCTCTTGGGGACAATGCAGTCGGTGCTGTGAGTCCCTTGGGGACAATGCAGTCGGTGCTGTGAGTGCCTGGGAGGTGCTGGTGTGGGGCTGACGGGGCTCCCTCGTTGCAGAACGTGGGCTGTGACTACGAGATCGACTCGCACGCGGTGGAGGATCGCTGTGGGGTTTGCCACGGGGACGGCTCCACCTGCCACACCGTGCACAAGACCTTCGAGGACAGCGAGGGGCTGGGTAAGGGCACCTCGTGCTGTCCCCAGAGCACCACTGGGCTGCTGCTGCTGCTCCTTTGGAGGGGGAGTTTAATGCCAGCTTGTCGATTCTTTGGGGCTCAGACGGCAGGGAACTCAGGTGGGCTCAGGGCAAGGTGGGTGTGGTGCCTTACAGAGGTGTAAGGATTGGCACAGTGCCGGCGCCCAGGGGACACAGCACCCACCCCAGGACAAAAACCCTCTCAGACACCTCTGCCCCCACCAAGACCAACGCTCAGTCCCATTCCCAGGTTATGTAGACATTGGGATTATCCCCGTGGGAGCCCGGGAGATCCGGATTGAAGAAGTGGCAGAGGCTGGGAATTTCCTGGCGCTGCGGAGCGAGGACCCGGAGAAGTATTTCCTGAATGGTGGCTGGACCATCCAGTGGAACGGGGACTACAGGGTGGCAGGGACCACCTTCACCTACAAGAGGACAGGGAACTGGGAGAACCTCACCTCCCCGGGGCCCACCGTGGAGCCCGTGTGGATCCAGGTAGGATGGGTCCTGCCTTCCCTGTGGGGCTGAGCTGCTGTGGTCCCTCCCGGCCCCTCCCTGCATCCAGGGCATGGGCTCTGCACCTCCTCGGGGTGTGTTCTTCTGGGAGTGTTTCCAGCCCACAGCACTTCCAGCTGAGCCTCATCCCCTTTGCAGCATTCCACAAAATATTTACACAGGAGAAGGAGCCTGAGGAGAAGGAGCCGTTTCCCGAGGCCTTTCCTGTATCTTATCATGGGCAGGGAAAGAGCCTGCAGTGCTTCTGGCTGGGCTGGACAGTCGGCACTGAGGGAGCTGCCAGTTCATGCAAAGCTCTTGGGAATCTTGTGGCCGTGAGGCCAAGCCTTCCTCTGGAGAAACCAGTGGGAATCATCCCACAGATGCTGGCACAGCTGGCAGCAGGCTGAGCTCGCTCCTGGTGCCAGGTGTGGTGCAGAGGTGCTGATGGCCACGGAGCTGCATCCCAGGGAGCCCCAGGACCCCTGCCCTGGCAGCCGTGGCCCAGCCCAAGGCACTCCCCGGAGCATCCCTGCCTTTGCACCGGCTCCCCCAGAGCTCAGCCACCCCGAGCAGCCAAAATCTGCTTCTGCCTTTCCCTGGGCAGCAGTTCGGGCTGGGATCCTGGGCCTGCTGCTGTTAATGGGAGTGCTGGCGTGCTCAGCACCCGCGGATCACTGCCTGGGATTCACAGCCTAATTAAAACCTTTGGACAAGAGCGTTTCGATGTTCATGGAGAGGTTTTGGAAAGGCGCCCCGGCCCCCGCCAAAGCTCCAAGAACAACAAAGCTTTGGCAACAATGGGAGTGCTTAGGCTAAGAAAAACAGGGATGAACTCGGGGCCCTGGTGAGCGCGGGTGCAGGAGGCGCTTTGAGCAGGGCTTGTGTCAGCCACAGGAGCAGCAGGAGCCCGTTTGGAGCTGGAGGCAGTTTAGGAAATTCCACCCGTGGGCAGGGACACCTTCCCCAATCCGGCTTACTCCAAGTCCCATCCAGCTCTGCTGTGGAGCTGGGCACAGGCTCACGTCCTTCTGCTGGGCAGCTCCTTCTCTCCTGAGAAGCCCCTGGGGCAATACCACTGCCCACTACCCTGCCCGGCCACCCCCTGCCTGTCCCCTGTGTCCCCATTCCTGTTCACCCCCTGCCTGTCCCCTGTGTCCCCATTCCTGTTCACCCCCTGCCTGTCCCCTGTGTCCCCATTCCTGTTCACCCCCTGCCTGTCCCCTGTGTCCCCTATTCCTGTTCACCCCCTGCCTGTCCCCTGTGTCCCCTATTCCTGTTCACCCCCTGCCTGTCCCCTGTGGCCCCCCATTCCTGTTCACCCCCTGCCTGTCCCCTGTGTCCCCCAGAGTTCCTGTTCACCCCCTGCCTGTCCCCTGTGTCCCCATTCCTGTTCACCCCCTGTCTGTCCCCAGTGTCCCCCAGAGTTCCTGTTCACCCCCTGCCTGTCCCCTGTGTCCCCTATTGCTGTTCACCCCCTGCCTGTCCCCTGTGTCCCCATTCCTGTTCACCCCCTGCCTGTCCCCTGTGTCCCCATTCCTGTTCACCCCTGCCTGTCCCCAGTGTCCCCAGTTCCTGTTCACCCCCTGCCTGTCCCCTGTGTCCCCTATTCCTGTTCACCCCCTGCCTGTCCCCTGTGTCCCCTATTCCTGTTCACCCCCTGCCTGTCCCCTGTGTCCCCAGTTCCTGTTCACCCCCTGCCTGTCCCCTGTGTCCCCTATTCCTGTTCACCCCCTGCCTGTCCCCTGTGTCCCCTATTCCTGTTCACCCCCTGCCTGTCCCCTGTGTCCCCAGTTCCTGTTCGCCCCCTGCCTGTCCCCTGTCCCCCAGAGTTCCTGTTCACCCCCTGCCTGTCCCCTGTGTCCCCATTCCTGTTCACCCCCTGCCTGTCCCCTGTGTCCCCATTCCTGTTCACCCCCTGCCTGTCCCCTGTGTCCCCAGTTCCTGTTCACCCCCTGCCTGTCCCCTGTGTCCCCATTCCTGTTCACCCCCATTCCTGTCCCCTGTGTCCCCATTCCTGTTCACCCCCTGCCTGTCCCCTGTGTCCCCATTCCTGTTCACCCCCTGCCTGTCCCCTGTGTCCCCATTCCTGTTCACCCCCTGCCTGTCCCCTGTGTCCCCAGTTCCTGTTCACCCCCTGCCTGTCCCCTGTGTCCCCATTCCTGTTCACCCCCATTCCTGTCCCCTGTGTCCCCATTCCTGTTCACCCCCTGCCTGTCCCCTGTGTCCCCATTCCTGTTCGCCCCCATTCCTGTCCCCAGTGTCCCCCATTCCTGTTCACCCCCTGCCTGTCCCCAGTGTCCCCATTCCTGTTCACCCCCTGCCTGTCCCTGTGTCTCCATTCCTGTTCACCCCCTGCCTGTCCCCTGTGTCCCCCATTCCTGTTCACCCCCATTCCTGTCCCCTGTGTCCCCAGCTGCTGTTCCAGGAGACCAACCCCGGGGTGAGGTACCAGTACACGATCCAGCGCCCGGCCGACAGCGAGAACGAGATCGAGCAGCCCGAGTTCCTGTGGCGCTTTGGCTCCTGGAGCAGCTGCACGGCCACCTGCGGGACAGGTGAGCGCACGGGCGGGACACCCGCTCCCAGCGCTGCCGCAGCCCCGGGGAGCCTCGGGAATTCCCGAGCCTTGCGTTTCCCGAGCTCTGAGCGGGAGAAGGAAGGGCCATCTGCAGAGGTCACGGCTCCGGTGTCCCCGCGGGCTTTATCAGCGCTTCATCCCGGCTCGGTGTCCTGTTACCCGGCACGGGATGGGGACAAAGGAGCTTTGGAGAAGTCGGGGAGTGTGGCAGGGCTGCTCTCCTGCCTGGCTGAGCCTCTCCACGGGGGGAGAACAGCCCGGGTTTTACAGACAGCACTGGGGGCCCAAGTGTGGACATTTGCTTCCCCCCATCCTGCCCCACTGCCCGGGCATCCCGGGGTCCCCGGGCAGCTCCTGGGGCTCCTGATGCAGAGGGACATTTCTGGAGCACTGCCAGGGGAGGCTGGGAGCAGCGAGCACTTCCTCGAGAGCAGCTGGCACTGGGAAAAAGGGGAATTCGAGGACACTCATGCTTTCTAGGTAGCACAGAGGGCCAGGACATGGGCTTTGTTTAAAACCAGCTTTTCCTGATGTGACTCGAGTGCTTGGCTTCCAGAACAGAAGGGAAATGGAGGAGTGAATGAGGCAGGAGTGGGGTGAGGGGGAGCAGCTGGAGGAGGGCTGAGCCCCTCTTCCTGCACGGGGTGATGATGTGAGATGAGATTTGCATTTGGGAGAGCTCACGCTGAGCCTCTGGTGAGTCCCAGGGCTCTGTGAGCTCCCGAGCGCTTGAGCCAGAGGCCAGCTCAGCAGCTTCAGCAGGGTTCTGTCAGTCTCAGCCGAGCCCGTGGTGACAGCTCTCCGTGTCACAGGTCAAGTACGTGCTGCACAAACGGGGACAGAAGCCGGAGCGAGGCAGTGTGCTGAGGTCACCATTGCACCCCTGTGAGCAGGCTGGGGACACGAGGCTCTGGGCAGTGTTTTGTCCCCGGGCTGGGGCAGGGCTGCCACAGGAGCTGCCCGCAGAGCTGCAGGGCACACGGGCTGCGGGGGCAGCATGCAGTGGTGCCGGGATGCTGCAGCAGCTGCAGCTGCCCTCCTGCCCCAGCTGCACGGCTGCTGTGGGGCTCCACGACAGCACTGCACCCTCAGCACAAAGGAGCTTGCAGCTTCAAGTGGTGCTTTCATTTCCTTCCTGCTGTTGTGGCGGCTCAGGCTCCCATCAGCGGGTGCGGGGTGGTTCAGGTTCCCAACACCTCGCTGGTGCCCGTGTGGTGTCAGTGTCGCCAGGGGTGGCTGTCAGTGTCCCCAGGGGGTGCCCTCAGTGTCCCTCCCGCCGCAGGGGTGCAGAGGCAGGTGGTGCACTGTGTGGAGAGGCTGGCGGGCCTGGTGGAGGAGCGGTTCTGCGACGCGCTCACCCGCCCCGACGACCAGCAGCGCACCTGCAGCGAGGAGCCCTGCCCCGCCAGGTGAGCCCCCGCCCCGCCAGGTGAGCCCCCGCCCCGCCAGGTGAGCCCCCGCCCCGCCAGGTGAGCCCCCGCCCCGCCAGGTGAGCCCCCGCCCCGCCAGGTGAGACCCTGTCCCGCCAGGTGAGACCCCTCCCTGCCAGGTGAGCCCCCGCCCCGCCAGGTGAGCCCCCGCCCCGCCAGGTGAGACCCCACACTGCCAGGTGAGACCCCACCAGGTGAGACCCCACACTGCCAGGTGAGCCCCCGCCCCGCCAGGTGAGACCCCACACCGCCAGGTGAGACCGTCCTGGAGGTGCCGTCCTGGCAGAGTGCTCCTCTCTGCCTCTGAGCACACAACCCTGGCACAGCTCGGGGCCTGTCCCGTCTCTGACCCTCTGTCTGAGCTCCCAGACCCTGGGCTGGCAAATCTGGGATCCTCCTTTCCCCCTGGCCCCACGTGGTGGGCAATGGGACAGATCCTGGGTCACGGCCGCTTGCTTTACTGACACCTTTCCCCTTTTCTCTTTTCCCTTCCCCTTTCCCCTTCCCCCTTTCCCTTTTTCTCTTCCCTCTTCCCCCTTCCCCTTCTCCCCTTCTCCCCTTTCCCATCTCCATGTTCCCCTCTCCCATTACCCTTTCCCTTTCCTTTCCCCATTCTTCATTCTCCATTCTCCATTCTCCATTCCCCATTCCCCTTTCCTTCTCTCCTCTCCCTCTCCCCTGTCCCTGTCCTTGTCCCTCTCCCCTGTCCCCTGTCCCTGTCCCCTGTCCCTCTCCCCTGTCCCTGTCCCTCTCCCCTGTCCCTGTCTCTGTCCCGGTCGCTGTCCCTGTCCCTCTCCCTGTCCCTGTCGCTGTCCCTGTCGCTGTCGCTGTCGCTGTCCCCGTGCAGGTGGTGGGTGGCCGAGTGGCAGCCGTGCTCAGCCTCGTGTGGCCGGGCGGGGCTGATGAAGAGGACGGTGCTGTGCATCCAGAGCGTGGGGCTGGACGAGCAGAGGGCCCTGCAGCCAGCACACTGCCAGCACCTGGCCAAGCCCGCCGCCACCGCGCCCTGTCACCCTGAGGTGCCCTGTCCCTCCCCGTGGGCTGTGGGGAACTGGTCTGAGGTGAGAGGGAGCACTGGGGATGTCATGGAAAGGGGTGGGAGCTGGGGACAGTGGCCCCAGACACCTGAGCCGAGAGCCCTGGGTGTGCTCCTGCCCACACAGAATCCAGGGATGTGTCCCTGTGGGCTCAGCAGCTCCCGTGGGTGGGAGTTCCACTGCCTGGGGAGGTCTCAGGGTGAGGAAGGAGCCTTGGGCAGTTTGAGCCTGCCCCATCTCTGAGCGTTGCAGCTCCCTCTCACAGGGGAGGGCTGCACTCCGTGCTTGGCACAGGGCGGGCAGAAATGAGGTTTTCAACTGGACATGGCTTGGAGCAGCCTGGTGGAGTGGAAGCTGTCCCTGCCCGTGGCAGGGCGTGGGACTGGATGATCTTCAAGGTCTCTTCCAACCCAAAACGATTCCATGGGGTGATTAATGGTGGCACTCTGAGTAGCCTTGATTTATTTTTGTGTTTGTGTGAATCAGCTTAACCACCACAGGCTGAGGGTTTCCACCAGAAAATGATAACTCCTAATTTAAGCAGCCGTTCCAAAAGTGTTCAGGGTGAAGACAAATATCAGGAGAGAAAGGAGATAGCCTGGGAACAGAGCTTGTTGCTAAGGAACAAATGGAATCAAATGTGAACAGAGAATTTGTGGGCTAGAGGAGAGCGAGTTGGAAATATTTTTCTAGGGGCCCACAAAAGCCACAATTAAGGGCTGAGAAAGATGGCTGCAGTGGTTTAACAGGAAAATTATGGCTTGTTGGTGGGTCAGTGCTGGGCAGGGCCAGCCCCAGCCCTCAGAGCTGTCCTTTGTGGTGTTGGCACCCATGGATTTGTGAGCCCAGGAGGAATGCGTTTGGGATTTTGAGGTTCTGCAATTTTTCTGTCCTTTCATTTAAAGGCAGAGCCCTCTTACTTTCCCATTTCCACCACCACCATAATTAGGGGAGTTGGAGGGGCTCGGAAGCTTCCCAGGATTTCCTTCTGTCAGCAGTGCCAGCAGGGTGGGGTGGCTGTGTCCATGCAGAGCCCAGGCAGGGGCACATGTGCCCACCTGGCACTGCCACGCCAGAGGGGCTCTCTGGGGTTTGGGTGGCCCACAACTGCTCCAGAAGGACCCCCAGGCGCTGTGCATCCAGCTGTAGGGACTTCCCAAAGAAGCTGGTGTGGGCAGAAGGCTGGTTTGTTGTTCTTTAGCTCCCAGATGGGGTGGCTGTGTCCTGGCAGGAGCACATCCCACCGTGCCAGCCAGCCCTGCTCAAGGCTGAGCCCTCCATCCAGCTCAGTGTGTTCCCACACGGGGCTCCTGGCAGCCCTCACTCCTTATCTGCATCCCCTGATAACCCAGCCCTGGTGAATAACCTCCCTCCTTCCCCCCTGCGAGCGCTGTGATGCCTGAGTTATCTCCTGGATGGAGCTGGAGGCTTGGCTGGGAGGTTTCGGCTTGCTGGGGGCTGACCTCTGTTTTCCCAGGTTTGGCAGTGCCACCCCAGGGGGAGGAGCAGCTCCTTGCAGCCCTCTCACAGGTGTTGGTGGGTGGTAGTGTTTGATTCCAGCTCCTGGAAATGCCTGCTGGGGTTACCAGAGAACCCTGGAAAGCTCTGGGGTGGAGGGGACCTCAAAGCTCATCTGGTTGCAGCCCCCTGCCATGGGCAGGGACACCTTTCACAAGTCCAGATTGCTCCGAGGCCCAAATGCAGCAGGAAATGCTGCTGTTCTCCTTTGCAGCTTCTCTGTTCCTGTTGTACTGCCGCATCTCAAAGAGCCCATTATGGGGGGGATGGTGTGTCCCCAGCAGAGCTCCTCCCTGACCTTTGCTTTTTCCCTACTCGGACAACACCCATGTTGTTACTCCCTGCTCTTCTGGAAGAAGAGATGCAATTCATGGCAAGAGGCCACAGGAAAGACCTATTAGATCATCTTACCCCTGCCCTTCCCAGAAACTGTGTCTGGCTGGAGTGCAGGTCAGGGATCACCCTGAGCAAAGTCCCCACGGCAGCAGCCCTGCTCTGGGATGGTCTCCAGCAGGGGCAGCCCCAGAGCGGGATTGGGGCAGTAAGTTCTGCCTGCCGGGGTGATGTGTACCCAAGCACGGCAGGGACTGGCACAGGAGCTGTGCAGGGGCCCAGCTGGGTGCTGGGAGCTGCAGAGTGACACAGAGCCAGAGCACTGACAGTGGAGCTCTGGTGGAGGGAGCGCCGCCGAGGGCACCACTGCCAGCCTTGTCCCCCTGACCTGTCCTCTCTCTTCCCTTCCCAGTGCTCTGTCACCTGTGGGAATGGGACCCAGAGGCGCCCTGTGCTCTGCAGCAACAGCACCGGGGCTGCCTGTGACCCTGCCCAGAGACCCAGCCCCGACAGGCTCTGCTCCCTGCCACAGTGCCACCAGGGATGGGACAGCGGCAACGGCGACTGGTCTGGCAGCGGCTCCTCCAGCAGGGAGATATTCAATGAAATCCATTACATCCCCAGCAACCACATGCCTAAATTTAACCCCCTGATCCCAAACCTCCCGGAGTCCAACGATGTCAATGTCATCACCGAGGAGGACTTCTCAGCCAGGAAAGGAAACGTCTTTGTGGATGATTTTTACTACGATTATAACTTTATCAACTTCCACGAGGATCTGTCTTACTACCCCTTCACGGAGAAGGAGAGCAAAGGCGAGGAGCCCAAGGCAGAGGTGGGCACTGATGGCACCGAGGGGCCCTGGGAGCTGCCCACTGAGGCCCTGCCCACCACCCAGCTGGGAGAGGAGAGCCAGGAGCACCCGGGCACCGAGGAGGAAAACACTTCTGCCCCTGTGCAGGAGCGAGGCACAGAGTCCGGGGATTTAGCCATGAACGACCTCCTGAGCGTGGTCCCCGAGGGTGTGGGATCTGCCACTCCCAGATACACCACCCCTGGCTTTTTGGGTGAGGAGGAGGATGCAGTGCTCCTGGGAGCAGATCCAGATCACCCCCTGCCTGCCCAGAACTCTGTGAGCCACGGCTCTGCAAACCACGGCCACCCGCCCTGGGGTGAACCCCACGGAGCTGTGCCCACCAGGAGCAGCCTTGGGCAGGATGGCCCCGCTCCCTGGGGTCCCCACCTGGCTGATGCCGTGCCCACGGCCTGGGGCAGGGCTGCTGGGGATGTGTCCCACGGGCCAGGAGCCCTGGGCCAGGTGAGCACAGAGGGACATGGCACGGCCAGCTCTGCGGGGACAGGCCACGAGGACCCCCGGGAAATGGCTCTGGCCACCAGCAGGGACACTAAGGGTGCAGAGCCCCCGGGGCAGCACGGCTGGGCAGGGGTGGCAGAGGGGCTGTTGGACACGCGGGCAGGTGGGCAATCCCATGGGATGGAGAGGGCAGGTCTTGCCTCGCCCACCCCACGGGCCCCGGGCTGGGGGCTGGCAGGGAGGGCTGGCAGCCCCCACCCTGCCCTGAGTCCCCCTCCTGATGGGGCTCCCATGGGACAGAGGGGACACCAGCCAGAGCTGCATAACCCCACAGCCCCCACCTCAATCCCCTCGGTGGCCACAACAGCCCCGCCAGTGTCCTTGTCCCCTGCCGTGCCTGGGCCAGCCACCCAGCTCAGCTCCAGCAGCCTCACCCAGCAGCATGCCCTGCGCCCAGGGGTGCCCACAGCCCCAGCCCACGGCCCTCCTGCCCACACAGCACGGCCACCCCTGGAATGGGGGACAGAGGGGGTGTCCCAGCACCCGGATCCAGCATCGCCCCACGCCCAGCTGAGCTCTCACGGGACCCTGCCCAGCATCACTGCACCGAGGGAGCCCTCACCGTGGAGACCCCCAGAGACACCATGGACACCCCCAGGGACACAACCCAGGGAGCCCTCACCATGGACACCTCCAGGGACACCACAGACACCCTCAGGGACACCACTGAGGGAGCCTTCACCATGGACACCTCCAGAGACACCATGGACACCCCCAGAGACATCACTGAGGGAGCCCTCACCATGGACACCTCCAGGGACACCACAGACACCCTCAGGGACATCACTGAGGGAGCCCTCACTGTGGACACCCCCAGGGACACAACCCAGAGAGCCCTCACCATGGACATCCCCAGAGACACCATGGACACCTCCAGAGACACCACTGAGAGAGCCCTCACCATGGACACCTCCAGGAACACCATGGACACCTCCAGAGACACCATGGACACCCCCAGGGACACCACCAAGGGAGCCCTCACCATGGATAGCCCCAGGGACATCTGCCTCCAGTGCTGGGGGGCACGAGTTCTCCCAGCCCACCCCATTTGCCCCCCTGCTCTGGGAGAAGAGGCTGGAGGAGGAGGAGGAGGAGGAGGCTCTGCTTCCACCATCGAGCAGCTCAGCAGCCACTGCCAAGCCCAGCTGGGAGGTCGGGAACTGGAGTGAGGTACGTGGTGAGTCCCATTAAAAGAGTGACATGGCCAGTGTGGATGTGAGACCTGTCCCTGTCCTGGCTGGCTCTGGGACGTTGCTCTTGGCAGCAGTCAGTGACTGGGGTCATTTGTGCTAATTAAGAAAGAAATGGTTACCAAAAGCTAAAGGTGCCCCCAGCCCCAAGGTGCTGCCCCTTTTTCTCCTATGGATGGGGATGGTCCTATGAGAATCCTCCTGGGAGCAGACACTGAGCAGGGAGAGGGTGACCTGAAACAGAGCTAGAGAGTAAAGTAGATATTTATTGAAAGGCCTTTAGGATACACCTTGGGCAGGACAGGGCTACATCTAAGGTGGACTAACAATGGTCACAAAATTGACAAATGGTCACAAGATCTTCCATTTTTATAAGTTTTGGTCCATTTGCATATTGGGATTTGATTGTCCAGTTACAGCTTCAGGGCTGTATGGCCACAGGGCTGTATGTCTGTATGGCCACAGGGCTGTATTGCTGTATGGCCCAGGGCTGTATGGCTCAGGGCTGTATGGCCACAGGGCTATATGGCCCATTCCTGTACGGCCCAGGGCTGTGTGGCTGTATGTCTGTATGTCTGTATGTCTGTATGTCTGTATTTCTGTATGTCTGTATGTCTGTGTGGCCATATGGCCCAGGGCTGCAGCGTGTCCGTGTGTTGCAGTGCTCGGCCACGTGCGGCGTGGGCGCGGTGTGGCGGCCGGTGCGCTGCAGCAGCGGCAGTGACGGCGGCTGTGCCGCGGCAGACAGGCCTGTCCCGGCACGGAGGTGCTCCCTCAGACCCTGCTCGGCCTGGCGCGTGGGCAGCTGGAGCAAGGTAAGGGCTCTGCGGGGACAGTGACACCCCAGAACCCGCGGGACAAGGCGGGCAGGGGGTCCCAGGGAGGGGTCATGGCCCGTGTCTTGCGCAGGTAAAGGTTCACACTCACCACAGGGTTTAAACTACTCATCCCGTGGTGTTTGCGTTTCTCCCGCTCTTGGGCTGGTAAAAAAGGTCAGGCATTTGGAAAAGCTAAACAGAAGGATTTGATGAAATGCCAGATTGCGTGGGGCCAGCCTGGTGGGTGTCATCCCATGGCAGGGGCTGGGAACGAGGGGGTCTTTATGGCCCATCCCAAACCATTCTGTGGTTCTACGGTGTGTCAGCCTCTGGATAACGTTCTGGCCACTCGGCACTGCCAGGGGATGTTTGCAGTTGGGTTGGGAGAACTCGGGAGGTTTGGTGCTGAGAAACAGCCCTCATTGCCCTGGGTGGTCGCTGTTCCTTGGGATGAACAGTTCTTTAAGGCATAAAGGCTGTTCTTGTTACAGCTGGAAACCAGCTGGTTCCGGAGGGTGGTAGTGACAGATGAGCTGCACAGGCGAGCTCACCTTGCTCATCCTGTTCATGTGCTCCAGCTTGGCCTGGAGCAAGAGGGGGAAGGAGGTGGAGTGTCTACCCCAAGGCAGAGCACGTCCCTGGGGTCACCAGCTGTCCCCACAGGGGTTCCCTGTGCTCTGGCCGTGCTGCCCTTCCCACTGTGGGCTGTGTCCCTTCCCAGTGCTCCAGGAGCTGCGGCGGGGGCACCAAGGTTCGGGACGTTCACTGCGTTGACACCAGAGACCAGCGGCTGCTGCGGCCCTTCCACTGCCAGGCGGGGCTGGGGCAGCCCCCGGCACAGCTGCCCTGCCACACCGCGCCCTGCCTGGCCTGGTACACGTCCTCCTGGAGAGAGGTACGGGCCGCCCCCACCCCTGCCTGTGCCTTGGGAAGGCTGGCCTGAAAACAGCTAGAGAATGAAGTAGGTGTTTACTGAAAGGCCTCCAGGATCCGCCTTGGGCAGGACAGGGCTTGAGTGGACTGAGCCCAAGGTGGAACTACACCCGAGGTGGACTCACAAAATGTCCCATTGGTCACGAGGTCTTCCATTTTTATAAGTTTTGGTCTATTTTCGTATTGGGGTTTAATTGTCCAGTTACAGCTTCAGGTTGTGAGGTCCCGTCCTTCTTGTTCCTCCCTTCAGCCCAGCATTGTTTATGCTGGTGGCTGAAAGTTGTCCCTGGTCCTCAGCAGGAGGAGTATTTTGTCTCCTTACTCCGTGAAGAGAGATGACTGACACTTACTGTGAGGCTCAGAACTGCACCCCTGGGCAGCACAGAACCTGAAAGGCATGAAGGCTAAAACTTAAGGCACCACCACAGGCAGGGACACCTTCCACTGTCCCGGGTGGCTCCAAGCCTGGCCCGGGACACTTCAGGGATGGGGCAGGCACGGCTGCTCCGGGAATTCCATCCCGGCTGCTCACCACGCTCCCAGGGAACAGTCTTTTCCCAGTATCACATCCATCACATCCATCCCCCTCCAGCAGCGGGAAGCCATCCCTTGTCCCCAGCCCCTCTGCAGCTCTCCTGGAGCCGCTTTAGACACCGCCAGGGGCTCGGAGCTCTCCCCGGAGCCCTCTCCTCTCCGGATGAGGAGCATTCCCGGCTGTGTGCGGGGCCGAGGCCCGCGGCGCTGACGGCGCTGCCCGCTGTGCCCGCAGTGCTCGGAGCCGTGCGGCGGCGGGGAGCAGGCGCGCCTGGTGACCTGCCCGGAGCCGGGCCGCTGCGAGGAGACAGCGAGACCCAACAGCAGCCGGCCCTGCAACACGCAGCCCTGCACCACCTGGGTGGTGGGCTCCTGGGGCCAGGTGAGCGGGAACCCTGCCCGGACCGCGGGGACCTGCGGGTGACACTGGGGCTGTCCCCACAGCACGGGGACCTGCGGGAACGGGGGTGACACTGGGGCTGTCCCCACAGCACGGGGACCTGCGGGTGACACTGGGGCTGTCCCCAGCCCTACAGCACGGGGACCTGCGGGAACCTGCGGGTGACACTGGGGCTGTCCCCACAGCACGGGGACATGCAGGGGATGGGGTGACACTGGGGCTGTCCCCATAGCACGGGGACATGCAGGGGATGGGGTGACACTGGGGCTGTCCCCACAGCACGGGGACCTGCGGGAACGAGGGTGACACTGGGGCTGTCCCCATAGCACGGGGACCTGCGGGAACGGGGGTGACACTGGGGCTGTCCCCACAGCACGGGGACCTGCGGGAACGGGGGTGACACTGGGGCTGTCCCCACAGCACGGGGACATGCTGGGGACGGGGGTGACACTGGGGCTGTCCCCACAGCACGGGGACCTGCGGGTGACACTGGAGCTGTCCCCACAGCACGGGGACCTGCGGGAACGGGGGTGACACTGGGGCTGTCCCCACAGCACGGGGACATGCAGGGGCTGGGGTGGCACGGGGACTGTCCCCACAGCACGGGGACATGCAGGGGACGGGGTGGCACGGGGGCTGTCCCCACAGCACGGGGACATGCAGGGGACGGGGTGGCACGGGGACATGCAGGGGACGGGGTGGCACGGGGGCTGTCCCCAGGCTGACCCCGGGCCCGCAGTGCTCGGCTCCCTGCGGAGGGGGCATCCAGCGGCGCCAGGTGAAGTGCATGGACACCAGGACCGGGCTGGCAGAGGAGGACAGCAGCCTGTGCGACCACGAGCCCTGGCCTGACAGCACCCAGAAGTGCAACCCGCAGGACTGTGACAGCCCCGAGCCGGGTGAGCGGCCCCAGGCCGGGAAATGGTGCGGGGGGTCTGCGGGGAGGTGGGGCCGGCGCTTTGAACGTGGCTCGTATGAGGCTGACTTGGCTAATTGATAATTAAGTGGGAATGTGGTGAGTGTCTGTAAATGTCCGCAGCATCCGTCCCTCGAGGGGCCGGGCAGGGTTTTGCTGGCAGGGATGTGAGCTGGATGTGCTGGTTGGGGTCAGCAGTGTCACCCGGCACTGGGACACCCGAGGGACCCTGTGGGGCGCAGGGAGCCTGTGCAGAGGCAGCAGGGCTTTCAGGAGAAGGAGGGCACAGGGGATGACCCAGTGAGGGAGCTCTCAGGAAGCTGTTTAGTGGTGAAGTCCCAGAACACAGGATTTGTGGAACAAGCTGGGCCCAGCATCAGAAAATGGAGTAAAGGAGCAGTTCTCCAGCATCCTCAGGTGTGTGTGAGCAGGTGCTCCAGGGAGCAGCCCCATTTTAACCTGTTTGTCATTGACCTGCCCTGGCTGCGGCCACGGTGCTTGGACACACCACGGGCACTCCCTTGGCTTCTCCCTCCTCTGCTCACAGAGATTCATCCCAAGCACCAGGCAGGTCCCTGGGAGGCAGGAATCTGGAGCTGCGAGGGTTAACAGCACTTACAGAGAAGCACTATAATGGGGGATTAGATGTCACTGATAGCAGCGTGTCAGTCACTTATCAGCTTTATCTTTTTAATGTGTCTGTGCCAAAGAAAAGCTCTTTGGCTGCCCAGGAAGTATCGTCGGACCTCCAGGAGGTTTGCTGGACAAAGGCAGGGCTGAGACATGGGGCAGGGGCCAGCAGCAGCCGGTGCCTGGGCTGGAGGAGCCGGATCCATGTGCTCCACACATCCCTGAGGTGCCCTCTGCAGCCTGGGACACCCACTCCAGCCCTGCAGCTCTTTGTGCTTGTCCTGTGCCCGGCGTGTTCCTCTACTCCAGAGCAGGCAGGAGCGCTGCCTTTGCTTGACTGGGATTTGGGCACTGAAACTGTTGGCCATGAGGATGTTTTCAGCCAGGAATCTGCTCCCTTTTGGAGCGTTTGCAGGGCCATGGGGCACTCCAGCGTTTAGGAAATGATGAGTCAGCCCTGCTCAAGGAACGATGTGCGGTTCAGTTGTTTTGGTCAGGGGAAAATTTCCGTGCCAGGCTTGGTGATGAGAGCTGTGGAGCCAAGGCTGGACCAGAATAATTACTGAGATGTGTAGGAAGCACACAAATAAATGGTCAAGTCCTGGATCAGAAATGACATAAACGCTCTGGCTGCAGCCCAGGGCAGGAAACGCCTCTTGGAAATACAAACGTTTCCAGCCAGAGCATGAAGGGGAACAAAACTTTCACATGGCAGGAAATCCCAGATGTGTAAATGCACAGGCAAAGGCTCCCAGAAAGACACAAATGTAATTCCAGCCCTTTCCTGTGCTTTAAGGGATCTTTAGTGCACAAGATGGATTCAGCAATCCATGTTTTTGTGAGGAGCCTCTTCCCCCCGTGGCACGAGGTACCAGCAGAACCAGGGCTGGGTCTGGGAGGAGTCATGTCCTCACTGGACACAAAACTTCAATCCTTTAAACAGGGTTTAAATGTTCAAAGCATTATCAGATGGATTTTGAGCACGGAACAGATGAAGCACAAACAAACATCTCACAGCCATCGGCTCCTCAATTAAAGGAGGTCGGGATTAATTAGAACCAGAGTCCTGAGCTGTTGCCAGGTTATAAATTAATTGACGATTCCTCCGAGGTTATTTTTGAACGTGGCTGTTGTCTGACAGCTGCAGCCAGCTGGGAGTGTGTCCTTGGATGGCTCCTGGGCGCCCTGGGCACCCCAGGGCCTCCCTGTGATGCTGCAGAGGCTGGGGACAGTTATCTGGGAATTGTTTAGGTGTCCTGGGAAGGAGCTGAGCCCCAGGTCTGCAGGAGGGCCTGCAGCAGTTTGTCCAGCAGGTCAGACAGGTGGAAAGCAGAGCGGTGGGAATTGCTGTGTGCTGGAGGAGGGAGCAGGGGCTGGTCACTCCGCTGGTCACTGCAGGGTGGTGGCTGTGCTGGCCACGGCTGTGGGCACATCCTGGGGGTGCTGACACATCCCTGACAGGACAGGGCAGGGCAGCCCCGGGTGCTCCTCACGCCATGGAATAAATCCCTTCCCTGGTGCCCATTTCTCCAGATCCCACACCCCGGAGGTCTGAGCTCCCCAGAGCTGCCCCAGGCAGGTGCTGGGGCTCCAGCAGCAAACACAGCTGTTCCACAGGTGTCTGAGCTGGGAATTCCAAAGGGGTGAGGCAAAGACTCGCCTGGCTCCAGGACACACGAGGGTGTATGAAGTGGTGCAGCTCCCCTGGGACACAGCAGTGGGATGGAGCCCAGCCCCGTGCTGGGAGCAGCCAGCCCAGGGCATCCTGCTGGGGATCTCTGGGATCTGTGGGAGCACCGGGGGGCCGAGGAATGGAGGCTCTGCTCGCTCTGGGTCAGTCCCAGACACCCCTCACTGCTCCCGGCTCGTTATCCAGGGCTGGCTGTATTTCGAGTTGCCACAAGATTAATTGGCAATTAAACCTGCTGCTCCTGCTTGCTCTGAGCAAGGAAATGAAATTGTTCATGGTTCTGCAAGTCTCACAGTTCGTCCACAAGGGATCCACGTGGGAAATAATTGCAGCAAATCCCAATTTTCTCCGTCATTTGAGCGTGTAAGGCCCTATCCAAGTGGTGAGGCCAGGAGTGAGGCATGGAGAGCAATTAATTAAGTGCTAATTAACGACAGGAGTCAGTGGGAAAGGGATGCTCCGGAAAGGACTCCTGTTTTGATAGGCTGTAGGAGAAAGATGGTGCCTGCCGCGGGGCTGACACCTGAGAACTGTGGGGTTTGTGGGTTTCTCCCACTTTTCCCAGCTGTGGCCGTGTCAGTGCCAGGCTCTGGATGCATCTCTGTGCAGCTGGGGGTGCATCCCACACATCCCATATATCCCACAGATCCCACACATCCCACACATCCATCCCACACATCCCATATATCCCACACATCCCACACATCCCACACATCCCATCCCACACATCCCACACATCCCATCCCACACATCCCACAGATCCCACACATCCCACACATCCCATATATCCCATATATCCCACAGATCCCACCCATCCCACACCTCCCATATATCCCACCCATCCCACCCATCCCACACATCCCATCTATCCCACACATCCCATCCCACACATCCCACAGATCCCACAGATCCCATCCCACACATCCCAGAGATCCCACACATCCCATCCCACACATCCCATTAGGCTGACCAGAGACCACAGAGAGACGCCTCAGCCCCAGAGCAGGGCCCTGGGATAATTTACTTGTTAAATTTACTTGTTATCCTCCGAGAGCATCCCCAGGGCCAGGGGTCAGCAGCCTAATTCCCTGGATTTGCCAGCTCAGCTCCGAGCTCAACCTTTCCTTGTTTTTACAAAACGTGTTCCAGGAAGTTTATTTTTCCCAGGAATAAAAGTAAAAGCTTAGGTCTGGCTGGCAGAAGCTTAAATGAAATTTAAAGCGACTTCCACACCAGCCTAAAAAAACAGCCCAAAAAAAAGTGGGGGTTTTCAGTCTCCAATGTGCTGACTTTGCCTGGATTTTTAAAACCCTGCTCTAAGCTATTTCTTTAGCCTAAAATTTGGCACGGACTTCTGGAACATGTGTCCAAATGAAGTGCGAGGATTACATAAAAAATTGTTAATAGAAAGAAATAGCAGTAAAAGGATTAGATGAAAATTGGGTGGGTTCGGTGGGTCCCTCTCTGAAGAGCTGACAAATTAAGTGCTCGTTACAGCTTCCTTTGCCCAAGACCAAATTCCGGGGAGGAATCACAAGCTCAGCCAAGATTTCAGACCTGAGCCTGACCCCGCACAGCTCCACCCTGAGACTGCAGCAGGATCTGGGAAAGTGATGGGAACTCAACCCCTCCACGGCTCCCATTGACTTCCCTGGCTTCAGGGAGTGCTGGGAGATGGCTCCCAGGGGTGGGCTGGGATGCTGGGGGTGTCCTGGGCAGGGCCAGGACCCGGGCTGGATGATCCCTGTGGGTCCCTTCCGATTTGGACATGATCTGTGAGGTCATTTGGCTTTGGAGCCCTGGGGTCCTGCTGGGGTCTCCTGCAAGGTCAGCAGAGCCTCCAGCCAAGGGCACGGCTCTTCTGGCCATCCCCGGGCCCATCCCTGCTGCTTTCCTCAGTGACCCCACCCTTTGGGGGTGTTAGTAACCCTGGCAGGGTGGGCTCACTGCTGCCCGGCTGCTGACCCGCTGGGAGGGGGTCAGGAAAGAGCTCAAGCGTCCCTCCAAGCCTGGAAAGCAGCCTCCCAGTGTGAGCCTTCTCAGCTCTCTCCAAGGAAGGCAGGAGGCAGCTTGGTTGTGATCCACAAATAACTTTCTAGGAAACTGTGAGTGCTAAAAAAAACACCCACTGAGGGGCTGGGCAGGGTCTGCGCAGGCAGAGCAGTGCCCAGGACATTCCCAGCCATCCACGGGCATCCAGGCTCATTCCCACTCTCGTGGGACACCCCTGAGGAGTTTCAGGAGCCCTGCTGAGCCGTCCCTGTCCTGCAGCAGATGGGAATACCTGTGTTCCTGTGCTCCAGTGTTCCTGGGGTTCAGGGGGTGCCTTGTGGAGCCACAGGGATGCTCCCAGTGAGGATTATCGTGGCAGCCCCGTGGAGCAGAGCACCAACAAACATTTCCCTTTTCCCGGTGGCTCCGGTGCTCTCACAGCGGGTCTGGGATGTGCTGCACCCCTGGCCCGGCCCTGGCTGGGCTCTGCAGAGATTTCTCTTCTGCTCTGCTCCCCCAGCAGGGAAAACCCCCGGTGTCCGCAGCCTGGAGGTGTGCTGTGAGGCCGGGATCCCCTGGATCCCGCTCTGGCAGCGCTGTGGCATCCAGCAGTGCAGTGATAAATCGCTTTTTGGGGGCACAGGGACGCTGTGGCCGGGCACAAAGAGCTGCAGCTCGGGAAGGCAGGGAGGAAATACCTCAGCTGAAACAGAAAACAAAATTTTGGAGCAGTGTAGTGACCTCCTCACTGCTGGGCTGGGGGAGGGGGCTGTGACTGAAATCCCAACCCGGGGGAAAAGTCTCTGCTCCGCATCTGCCGCATCCTTTGCTGCGGCTCATCCCGTGGGAATGGGGGCAGCAGCCGTTCCCTCGGCACAGCCTTTGTTCCCAGAGGGGACAGGGCCGGGGGCAGTGGTCAGCCAGAGCTCCGGGGCTCGGCCACCGTGTTTCCCCTGCAGAGAAGTGTCCTGAGAAAGAGAAAAGCCCGTTTGCCTGCCCCATTCCTGTCCCCGCTCTGCGTGGTGCTGGGTGCCCAGGGAGAAAAGCAGTGGGGGGCTTGGCCCCAGAGTGCATCAACTCTGCCCTTTTCCAGAGAAAAGCTGTCGTTTGTTTTAATTCCTGGGGCAGGAGGTAAAATGGGAATCACAGATTTGAAGCTTAGGCTGGTTTTTGAGTTGATGTAATTTAAGCGAGTCTTTACACCGCTGGGTGAGGAGCTGCAGGCTCCTGCCTTGCTCTGAGATAAAGTGGAGAAGGAGGAAATCAAAAATCCAACCAAACCAAGTCTGTATTCCTGTAAACTGTGTGTGTTTGGTGATGGGTCTGTGCTGCTGGACTGAGCCCAGGTGGGGCCTGGGCTGCCCCTGGAGCAGCCGTCCCCAAAACAAAGCCCAGAGTTGTTTTGAGGGCTGCGGGACACCTGCAGGAAGCGACCCAGAGGATGCAGGTTCTCAAAATAACAATTCAAAGAGAAAGGAATTGTGGCCTTGGCGCTGCCCAGCTGGCACTGGGGGGGCTGGGACTGGCAGGAGGTGTCAGCACAGGCGGGTTGTCCCCTGCAGCTCTTGTCCTCTGTGCCCTGGCAGTGTCACTGCCCTGGGGGGATGCTCGGGCAGGAGGTGTCAGCACAGGGGGGTTGTCCCCTGCTCCCCTCTCTGTGCCCTGGCAGTGTCACTGCCCTGGGGGATGCTCGGGCTGCTGGCAGCAGCACAGGTGTGCCGTGAGCGGGGTGGGACGTGGCACAGGTGCCCAGGGGCAGGGGGGCTCTGTGCTGGGGGGGCTCTGTGCTGGGGGGTCTCTGGCCGCGTCTCTCCAGCCCGTGCCGGAGCCCTGGGGTGGTTGGGGTTGGAAGGGCCCTTAGGGATCAGCTCGTTCCACCCCTGCCACGCGCCGGGGCGTTTTCCCACCGGGCACCTGATGACGCTGTCGCCCTGCTCTGTCCTCCTGCCGCCCCTCCAGGTGTCCCCTGCGAGCGCGACCGCCTGACCTTCGCCTTCTGCCAGACGCTGCGGCTGCTGGGCAGGTGCCAGCTGCCCACCGTGCGCCTGCAGTGCTGCCGCAGCTGCGGCCACCAGCGCGGCCACCAGCGCCTCTCCCGGAGGTGACACCACTGTCCCCAAGCGCCGGGACCCGTGTGGCTGCTGGGTCACGGCCACGATGGTGGTTCTGCCACAGCCCGGGGGTGGCCGGGCTCTCCAGTTCTCTCACCATGGTGCTCAAACCGTCGGGGTGCAGATCCCGCTGGCCCCAGCCACATCCCGGGACCTGCCGAGGGGGAAGGGGAGCTGAACGCAGCAATAATTCGGGGAAGAGCTCTCAGAAATGCTTATGGTGCTATCATTTGACGTTTGCAGCCTCTCCCAGGTGTTGGCTGGCCAGCACAAACCTTGACTTTTATTATTATTTTTATATCTCCGAGGTGAGCGTCCAGCATTCCACCGGCTCTGCCGACCCTTTGGGCCAGGGATTTGGGTTTTTTTTATTCCTTTAAGGGACTTGAAGCTGGCAACCCGTTCCTGTAATTTTCATTAAAATGTTTACCCGCTGAAGCTAAATAGGTTTAATTTAAGAAGTGGAGACAGGGCAGAGGAATAAAGTTGCAGCTTCAGTTGGCCCCATGCCCCATCTCCCCACTGCTGGCTTTCTCTGCCGAGGCCATTGCTGTGTCCCTCTGGAGCAGAGGCCATCAGCAGGGACCCCGAGGTCTGGAGCCCCCCAGCTCACTCCCTTGCATGCGTTTGGGCAGGAGAGGGAGGCTGCCCTGGCAGTAGCACATCCCCTCCCTCGTGGGCAGCCAGGTGCTCACTCCCTGGAGCTCTGTATGTGTAGCAGTGTAATGCTTGCTTAAGGCGTTTTTCTGTGGCCCTCTTTTTTCCCCCTGCTTTATCTAGATTCTCCTCTGTTAAGGTTAGCTGATTTTTAACTAGAGTATCCAATTTACTCCGAGGCACGGCCCTTTGGCCTGCCCCTGGAGCAGTGAGGGAACAGATCCCCCCTGTCCTGGCAGGTCGGTCTCTGGAGGAGGGCAGGAGCGTTTAGGTAGGAATTCCTTTCCCTGTTACTCTTCAGGCTGTGGGGAATGCCCCAAAACTGGGGAACCGTGAAGGGCAATCCTCCCTGCACTGGGCAGCCAGGCTGGAGCCCACCCCGGGCTGCAGAGCTCCAGGTGCTGCACTCAGTCCAAGAGGGGAAATTCCTGCGTGTCATTTGTATGTAAAACACAAGCCGTGACTTCACCCTTGGTGCTTTATTCCCTTCCAAGGTGGTGTAAAGTTTTTATGGTCCGAGAGCCTGTGTCCAGTCCTGGTTTCCTTGTCCCCAGCACCATCTGTCCCACACCCTGTCACCCTCCCAGGAGTGCAAAGGGACAACCCTTGTGTTGGGGTCCGGTGGCCACAGCTCACCAGTGTGTTAAATTAAACAGTTACCGAAGGAAACAGGTGGGTTTCACATTCCCTAGGGGAATTCCCAAGGTTTTCAGTTCATTGGAGGTGGTTCAGGCACTGGCAGCAGTTTGGAACGATCAGTTTCCATATGAAAATCATTCCCAGCTGCTGTTTGCGATGGGGATTTGTTGATTAAAACATGAGCCGGGTTGATGGGGTGACTCAGTCCTGCAAATGAATTTATTTGGGGACAGGATGTGGTGACCCCTCCTGCAGTGCCTTTCCACGGGTAGGGTCCCATCTGTGCCTGGCTGAGGGCACAGGACAATCCTTCCTGGGGGACACAGGCCATTCTTAGCTACATGACAAGCCAGGCCTCCACCAGCACAGAAACGGCATTATCAGTGACAATAAACCACATCTGGCTTAAATATCTGCCATATTTTCTTTCAGTGGGACACCTCCAGTGAGTGTCTCTGGAAAGAGGCTCTTCACAAGGGCCTGGCGTGACAGGAGAAGGGGGAATGCTTCCCACTGACAGAGGGCAGGGTTGCATGGATAGAGAAATGCCTTTTTTCTTCTTCTAAAGATGCATTTATTGTCTCAACACAAGCAGGATGTTATTCAGACAGAGCTGCTGCAGTGGGGCGAAAGGAGGAAAGGGCTCATGGATCAAAAGATGTTTGAAATCGGATCATGGAATGGTTTGAGTGGGAAGGGACTTTAAATTAAAGCCCATCCAGTTTCTCCCCATGGCAGGGGGTGGGATCGGGCTTTAAGGTCCCTTCCCACCCAAACCATTCCATGATTCCATGATCTGGAAGACTCTCAGAGAGTCTTTTGGCTTCAGATCAGAAGTGAGACCTTTGTGCCTCCCTCGGTCACCTCCAGACGTTTCCAGGCTGGGGACAGGAAGGAAGAGGAGCTCGTTAGCTGGAAGCAGCAGCTGCTGCTGGAGGAGCGTGTTTGTGTCTCAGATCCCCGGGGAGGCTCCAGGAGCTCCCAGCGCCGGGCTCTGCTGGCACAGCACCTGTGTTCCCAGCTCCCGCTCCTCACCTGGGGCTCTGCCCGGCCCCACGGCCTCAGCTGGAGGGTTTGAATTCCCAAAGAGCCACGGGGCTCATCAGTCCATCATCATCAGCTGCAAGGAGCGTGGGGCAGCGAACCCAGCGGGACCGGGACCGGCCCAGCTCCCTCCTGCCCTTGGCAGAGAATAAAGGACCGGGATTATTTCCTCTTGCTCCCCAAACCTCCCTGTGCCACACAGAAAGGGTTCACAGGCGCCGCCAGGGCAGCAAGGGAAGGGTGTGAAGAATGTCCCCGGTTTATCGTTTTGTTTGGGTGTCAGTTGGTAGCAGGTCGCTGCTCCGGCAGGGAACAGCCTTCAGCGGGCAGCCCGGGGTGCTGCGGCCGGCCTCGGCCCCGGCTGATCCCACTGCCGGGGACACTCCCGGAGGGAAGTCACACCCCGAAACGAAGGGAGCGAGGGAAGGAGCTGCCCTCTCCTCAGCTGCTCCCGAGGCAAGGGGTTTGTTCCCCCAGGGCAGCCGCTGCAATGGGAAATCCATAAAGCTGTTCCCGTGGGCTGTGCCAGGGAACAAATCCCTGAGGGCTGCCACAACCCCCCGACCCCTGAGCCCCGCCGGGGGATGCCTCGGCCCGCTGTCAGCATCGGGAAATATCCACTGCTGAAGTTACCTCTGTGTCTGCGGTGAGTAGAGTTACACCTCGAGTAAAGGGTGTGCGGACACTGCGCTGGGGCAGGGAACAGCCCCGAGCCTCCTCCTCCGCCCTCAGTGCCCTCTGCAGCCTGGACACCGGCCACGGAAAGGCCATTTCAGCCCTGCAAAAGGCAGCTGCAAATCCCTCGGCTGCTGCAAATCCCTCGGCGTGCCGGCCCGGAGGCAAAGGGGCGGGAGGGTGATGCCGGGGACGGCTCTGTGCCATGCTGAGGTGTGAGGAGCTAGAGCCGGCCTCGGGGCGCTCCCTCCCGCCTGCAGGGCCGGCTGATGGCACGGGAGGTGCCCGCCAGCAGCTGCCCCGCATCCCCCAGCTCCGCTTGTGCGGTTTGCTCTGTGCTCCTGCCGGCTGCTCCGAGCCCCTGCAGGGCTCCAACCCCGGAGCCACACGGGGACAGACCCCAGCCCCTGCCAGCGCCGAGTGTTCAGTGACCGAGCCCGGAAAACACCTCCACAGCCCAGCTCAAACCTCGCCTCCATTCCCGGCCCGGCCACAGGCAGCCCCAGCAGCCCCGGGCTGGGCACGGACACCGGGGAGCCCGGCGGGGCTGGAGGCTGCTCCGGCACAGCGCTGCCGCGGGTGGCTGCTGCCCTCTGCAGTTGTCCCTCCTCGCTGTAAATGCAGACGATTCACTAATCCGAAAGAACAGTTTTGGTACTTTTTGGTCCAGGTGAGGGCCGTGGCCCGTGTGAGTCGGGTTTGGAGGAACATCCTGCGCTCCTCCGGGACCTCCAGCCCTGCCCGATGGGATCCCCTGGAGCTGTCCCCAGCCCCTGGTGGCTGCTGCTCCCTGGCTGCTCCTCTGTCACCCCCAGTGTCCCCAGAGCCCCATGGCAGCAAAGCCTCTGCCCAGCCCGGTCTGTGGGGCAGCAGTGACAGATCCCGAGCCCGGTTCAAATAGAAACGCTGGGAAGTGCAGCAGCTCCTGGGGAGTCACCTCCCAGTGCCCCAGCAATGACCCACTGCCCCAGGGATTGGGAATATTCCTGGTCTCAGGGGCCCTGCAATGACCCACTGCCCCAGGGACTGGGAATATTCCTGTTCTCAGTGCCCTTGCAATGACCCACTGTGTCAGGGATTGGGAATATTCCTGGTTTCAGGGGCTCTGCAATGACCCACTGCCCCAGGGATTGGGAATATTCCTGGTTTCAGAGGCCCTACAATGATCCACTGCCCCAGGGATTGGGAATATTCCTGGTCTCAGGGGCCCTGCAATGACCCACTGCCCCAGGGACTGGGAATATTCCTGTTCTCAGAGGCCCTACAATGACCCACTGCCCCAGGGATTGGGAATATTCCTGGTCTCAGGGGCCCTGCAATGACCCACTGCCCCAGGGATTGGGAATATTCCTGGTTTCAGTGCCCCAGCAATGACCCACTGCCCCAGGGATTGGGAATATTCCTGGTTTCAGAGGTCTGGGTTTGGGATCTGGCCCATTTTCCCGAATTGTTGCTCTGGAGAAGAACTTTTAACCTCTGCCCGAGCACAAGGCCCTCAGGGCTAAGGACCCCAGGGCACTGCAGGAACAAGGAGAGTCACCAGAACATCCTATTCCCTGTCCTCCAGGCCCTTCCCGGAGCAGGGAATGCAGTTCTGGTGGTGCCACCCGCCTGTGCAGGGCCAGCAGGCACAGAGAGCCCCCAGGAGCCCATCCCAGGACAGGAGCTGCTATCTGGTGGCCCCAGGAGCCACAGAACCTCCTTGCTGGCAGAGATATCTGCATTCTGAAAAGAAAATGCCAACCCCCCTGCTGGAGGACAAACCAAAACAAAAGCAAATTCCAGGAAAGAAGCCAACAGATAATGGCAGCTCAGGCTCCCTGGAGCATTGGCTCCATCCCTGCAGGAGTTACCTGCCTGGGCCCCTTCCCAGCAGTGGCCTGGGACACAGGACGTGTCCCCTGTGCTGGCACATGGGGCACAGTTGTCCAGGGGGGCACAAAGGAGTTGGAAATTTAACTGAAATTTAGTTGAAGCTGAGTAACTGAAGTTGGGAAGTATTTATTCACACCTGCATGAACCTGTGGAAAAATGAGGATTATTTCCCTTCCCTGCCTCCTTTAATTAATTTTTTTCAGCTAATTTGGCACTCGAGGGGAGGGGCCTTGGTGTGCCATGGGGCAGTTCACTGGTTTACCAAGGGGAACATTCCCCCGTTTACAGTGCTGAGTCCATTCCATCATTCCATGCCCTCAGGGAAGCTTTATGGGGATCATTAGAACGGCCACAAATCCCTGAAATCCCAAGAGATGTTTGCACTGCTCTCCAAGGATCCCTCAGCCACAAAGCACTGGGACACTGCAGCGAGGAGCAGCTCCCCAGATCCCTCAGGAGCCAGCAGAGCAGATCCTGAACAGCTGCCCTGGGAGGAGGAGCTGCGAGGGAACTGCCTCATTCCCAGGGACAGGTAAACCCAGGCTCAGATCCAGAGCTGCCCTGGGAAGGAGCGCTGGGGAAGGTCTCCAGTGAGAAAGGAGGACAGCTGGAACTCTTATGGATGCTCCAGGTAAGATGAAGAGGGAGCAGTGACAAGGACGGGACAAGGGGAGGCAGCAGGAGGAGGGGCTGTGGGATGCCATCAGCTCCCACACTGCAGGACAGTTGGAAGGAAAAGCAGGATCAGGTTCTTGTCCAAGGGGAAACTTCACCCTCAGGGTGGTTATAAAGCAAAGCTTCCAGAGTCAGAAATGTGTTAACAGGGAAAAGAGCACAAGTATTTAGCAGGAATTGTGTCCCAGTAAAAACCTCCTTGTTCTAGTCCAGTCCCTCAGCTCCAAATTCTTTTTCTGAATTAATTTCAGCTTTAATGTTTATCAATACCGAGGAAGCTGAATGAAATTAATTTCTCTAACAGAATTCTAAACTTAATCCTTAAGAAAAAACCAAAACAAATTCAGGACTCAGAAAGCAGCATTTCAGTACAAGAATCTGGTTTATTTTTACAGTGCAGTGATTGAAACAATGTAGAAATTTGACTCGAAAAACTGAATTTATATCACAACATCTCTCAGGAGGCAACGCAGACGCGTTGCTTCAATCACAAAATATTCCTCTGCACACCAAGAATTACAGACTTCCAGCACTACACACTGGGCTCTCTTCAGAGACCGATTCCTCATCATTGAAATCTATCTTATCAACAATTTCTCTTTAGAAAAAACACCCCAACAAAAACGCACGGAGATAAAAAAGAACTCAAGTATTCAACTCAAGGCGTTGATCGCTATTGCGGTGTCAGGCTGCAGCAGGGCCGTGCCCAGGGGCAGTCCCTAGTCGGGCTCAGTCACACACTGCTCCACGATCTCCCGCAGGTTCGGGTTCTCCATGGCCGCCGCCACCCGCTCCTTGTCATTGATCTGTTTATTGACTGCAAAACACCCGCGGCGGGGGTCAGAGCCCCGGGGACACCCCGGGGACACCCCGGGGCAGGGGTCAGAGCCCCCCAGGGACACCCCAGAGCAGGGGGCAGAGCCCCCAGGGACAGCCCGGGGACACCCCAGGGCAGGGGTCAGAGCCCCCCAGGGACACCCCGGGGACACACCAGGGACACCCCAGGGCAGGGGTCAGAGCCCCCCCAGGGACACCCCAGCCCGGGGGACACCCAGGGGAGAAGGATTTCACCAGGAGGGTTACTGGGAAACAGGGAAGGGGGCAAATGGAAGCTCAGCCAAAGCACAGCAGCCATGGGAAATCATGGGGTTTGTCACTTTGCTGGTTCAGGAAAAGGATTTAAGGTGTTTTGGTGATACGTCCCGAAATGAGGAGTGAAGTTAGGGATGAATTAGTGGCCCAGGTTCAGTTTGTAGCTCTGTAACCAAACGATCCCATTTTTGGCAGAGGCTGAAGGCTCGAGCCCAGGGCACTCCACGGCTGCTGAGGGCAGGGCCCAGCTCTGGCACAACATCCCCATCCTGCAAACTTTACTGCTGGAACCCTGGGCTCTGAGAATGTTGGACTTTCTGTGCTGCCAGAGCCTGTAAAAACTGACTGAGAAACGTCCAGTTTTGGTGTGAGGATTTCAGCACAGTGGGATCAACTGAGGCAGCTCCTCATGGCAAATCTCCTCCTTTTTTACAAACAGCACCTGCCAGAACTGAGGGGCTTTTGTTATAAAACCCAACCAGCAAGAAGCAGAGGATCAGTCAGAGTCACCACGGCCTTGGGAACACCTGGGTGCCACTTGGTCCCCAGGCTTTCACAGGGGATTAATTTGTGGGCAGGCAGGGGAGGACAGAGCACAGAGAGGCTGAAGCAGCAGCATGCACAGGCTCTACTCACTGTCCTCCTCCGTGGAATGTGTGCCCTCAGAAATGTAGATTTCCAGCTGCAGGAGAGATCAGCAGTGTTAGGAGCACCACAGCACTGGAACACTTTCCTTCCTGGAGGGAAAACTGCATCCCACACACACACACACACACACAGGGCCTGTCACCCCTGCTGCCACACGAGGGGACTGGGGGACAAGAGCTCCCTTTGCAGTGCTCAGCTGGGGGCTAGAAAAACAAAACTACCACCCAAAATTAAACTGCAGGAATCCTCAGGCAATTCATGTATTCTTTGAATTATTTTGGTCGAGTCTCTAAAGGTCTGTGAACTACTGTTTAATTCAGGAGGGTTGCCATTCATTCATGGAGTTTAAAACAAGCTTCAAAGCAGGCACTTTACCTTGTGTCTAAAAGGCAAACATCTCTGAAGTTTTATTCTTAAACAAAGGCCTGTTAAAACAAAAGAGATATTCCTGTAAAACTCAAGGTCTGAGGTGCATTTTCAGAGAATCCATGTTTAACAATCAGTGTAACTGGCAATGTCCTTTTGTATTCTGAGCAGCACAAGCCACAGAGGGAAAAGGGACAAGCAGAAAGTTGTAATTTTTTTATACTTAAGAGCTGGCAAATTGTCAATTAATAACATTAATGAAGTAACTTGGAGAATACAAAAAAGGAATTCTGTACCACTTCCAACAGACTTTTGAGAGGATCTCTTTGAAGAGATTCTCTAACATGACACAAACAGACGGGTGTCCCCATTTCTCTGGATCTGGGGTTTTATTTTTTGCTTGGTTTGATTTTTGGTTTGGCTGAATTGGTGTTTGGGCTCTCAAGCTGCAATTCCTGGTCAAACCAACACAGCCAGGCAAGACTGAATCTGAACTGGGACTGATGGCACCCAGACAATCTCAAATCAACCTCGTGCTCTTTGTTTCTGATTTAATCAGGGGGCTCTCACCGATGAGAGTGGCCAAGGAGCAATGAGGTACTGTTGGTGTAAACCTGATGATGACCAGATATTCATCCTCCCCTATCTCCTGCACTTCCACGCCGTTCTCTGTCACCACTTCCAGTTCTTCCAAAGTGTTGGGCTTCTCCGGGTCCCGGATGGTCCGGATTATATCTGAGGCACGAGATAAGCGAGCAGCGATAAGGAATCTTCTCCGGATTTCATGAAAGGTATTTTGGTGAGCAGCCCCCTTCCCAGCACTGTTAATGTTGCTGCTCTTTGGAAGCCCCAAGAAACGATCCCAATAAGCCACACGCGGCCCCTCCTCCCTGCCCCAGCCCCTCGGGGCCCCTCACCGCGCTGAGCCCCTCAGGACCCGCCGTGGTTCCCCCCCTCAGCCCCCCAAGGGCGAACCGGGAGCACCCCCCAGGCCCCCCGCGGCCCCGGCAGTCACCGTAGACCTCCATGGCCCTGTCGTGCTCCATGGCGCGGCTCGGGGGCGCATGGCGGGCGCTACTGCCGGGGCTCCGCCACACGCGGGCCAGCGCCTGCGACAGCAGCGCCAGCACCAGCGCCATGGCCGCGCTCCGCCATCGGCCCGCGCGCCGCGGCACTTCCGCGTGCGGCGGGGCGGGGCCAGGGAGCACCAATGGGAGGGGACACACCGGGAACCACGCCCAGGTGTGGGCGGGGCGTGACCGCGCCTGCTCCTCCTCGGTGTCCCCGCGCCGAGCCGCGTGCGGGTTGGGGACACGGAGTGACCCAGAGTGGGGACACAGAGTGACCTAGAGTGGGGACACGGAGGGACACCGAAACAGATCCAGGACACAGAGTGGGGACACGGAGGGACCCAGAGTGGGGACACGGAGGGACGCAGAGTGGGGACACGGAGGGACACCGAAACAGATCCAGGACACAGAGTGGGGACACAGAGGGACCCCCGGGGCGGCCGCGGGGTGGGGACATAGAGAAGACCCCGGGACAGCCCGGGGACACAGAGGGACCTCGGGACACAGAGCGGATCCCAGGAGAACCTCGGCCCTAGAGTGCGGACACAGAAATTCCGTGGGGATCCATCTGCAACAGAGATCAGAGTAAAGGACAAGGACAGAGTAAAAATAAAGATAATCCGACTTAACGATAAAGACAATTTTATTTAAAGACAGGAGCGGCCGCCGCGGGGACTACAGCTCCCAGCGGCCATCGCCCGCCGCGGTGCCTGCTGGGGGTTGTAGTCCCGGCTCAGCCCCAGTGACCGGAACGAGGGGCGGCCCCGCCGAGATGGCGGCGGCTCGGGGCGGGCGGCGCTGAGAACCGGGAGGAGGATGGCGGCGGGGGCCCGGGCCGAGCTGCGTGTGCTCCTGCTGCCCCGCTCGGGGGAGCCGCGGGGATGGGCGCGGGTGCGGCTGAGCAGAGCCCGGGACGCTCTGGGCGCCCTGCTGCTCCCCGCCGGCATCTACCTGGAGGCGCTGGGGTCCGGCGGGGCCGGGCGGGCCCGGGGCAGCGTCCTGCCCGGAGCCTGGGCTGAGTGAGTGCGGGTCGGGCGGGGCCGGGAGCCAGGGACAAGGGGACGGGGAGCCGGGGACGGGGACACGGGGAGCCGGGGACAAGGGGACGGGGGAGCCGGGGACGGGGACACGGGGAGCCGGGGACGGGGGAGCCGGGGGAGCCGGGGACGGGGAGCCGGGGACGGGGGAGCCGGGGACAAGGGGCCGGGGGAGCCGGGGACGGGGACAAGGGGACGGGGAGCCGGGGACAAGGGGACGGGGAGCCGGGGACAAGGGGCCGGGGGAGCCGGGGACGGGGACAAGGGGACGGGGAGCCGGGGACAAGGGGACGGGGAGCCGGGGACAAGGGGACGGGGAGCCGGGGACGGGGAGCCGGGGACAAGGGGACGGGGGAGCCGGGGACGGGGGAGCCGGGGACAAGGGGCCGAGGACGGGGAGCCGGGGACGGGGAGCCGAGGACAAGGGGACGGGGGAGCCGGGGACAGGGAGCCTCCCCAAGCCCCGGTGCCGCCCGGTGCCGGGTCGTGTCCGCCCCTGCGGCTGGGTGTGCTCGCAGCAGGCGATGCGAAAGGCAGCGCAAACAGGGAGGGTTTTGTCCGGCGGGCTGTTGGCTTCACAGCCCAGTGCCCCGGGTCCCCCGCTGCCCGCGGTGACACTCGCTCACACGGTGGCTTTAACCCCTGCTTTGGCGGTTTCCGTGCAGTGCCCAAGCCGCCGTCACGCTTTGGTCTCGGCATCGGCGGGGGCCGGGCACAGCAGCGCCGCTCCGAGACTCTGAACCCCGAACTGCTTCGGCTTTGGGGAACCTGAGAGCCCGGCCCGGCCCTCCTTTGCCGGGGCAGGGACACCTCCCCTGTCCCCGAGCCCTGGCAGGGACACCTCGGCTGCCCCGAGCCCTGGCAGGGACACCTCGGCTGCCCCGAGCCCTGGCAGGGACACCTCCCCTGTCCCCGAGCCCTGGCAGGGACACCTCCCCTGTCCCCGAGCCCTGGCAGGGACACCTCCCCTGTCCCGAGCCCTGGCAGGGACACCTCCCCTGTCCCCGAGCCCTGGCAGGGACACCTCCCCTGTCCCCGAGCCCTGGCAGGGACACCTCGGCTGCCCCGAGCCCTGGCAGGGACACCTCGGCTGCCCCGAGCCCTGGCAGGGACACCTCCCCTGTCCCCGAGCCCTGGCAGGGACACCTCCCCTGTCCCCAAGCCCTGGCCGGGGACGCCCCAGCGCTGGGGAGGCTCCAGGCTCTGCCCGTGCTGGGCTGGTCGCTGTGCGCCCCGGAGCACGGCTGACACACCCGGTGGGATTCTCGGCCCAAAAAACCGGGGAACATCTGCACGTGGACAGTGGGTTCTGCTGTCCCTTGCTGGCAGAGCTGCTGTTGTCCCTCCTGGGAATCCCGGAGCGGAGCGTCCCTCGTGTCCTGGGTGACTGAAGTGAGAAAGGCGGGAGGAGAGAATAAACTCTGTATTTCAAGGAGACGCCTTTTTCCTGGAGAGGAGGAGGAGCTGGGATTCCTCAGGCTCTGTCCTGCCGAGGATGGAGCAGTTCCAGTGCTGGGAGGGATGGGATGGCAGCAGAGCCTTCAGTGCTGAAGTGAAGGTGTTGTCCATCATCAGTGCACATCCAGAGCTGTTCAGCCTGGGAAATGGGACAGGGAATGAAGGCAATAACCTTCCTGAATGTTTTATCTCCAGCTTCATGTGGGACAGAATGGAAGATGATGGTTTGCAATCCAACAAGACAAAACTCCTGGCTCTTGGCCAAAGCCATGACCTGTCTGTGTATGAATTCAGTGTAGAAGATGGAAAACACAACCCGAATTCCCTGCACAGTTGTAAGGAAGAGACACTTAAAAAGCTCCTCGAGGCTAAAAACATTAGTGAGTAAATTTCAATGTGTTGCACGTGTGAGATATTGCAGGTCTGGTTCTGCTGGGGGGGATCAGGCAGGGGGGTTGAGCACTAGGGAATTTCAGGTGCCTCCACACTGATCCAGTGTGATCAGCAGGATTCATGGGCTTGAAAAATAACGGGGGCATTTCTGCATTCAGAGGTGACATTGTTAGAAATAAACTCTTGTAGGGTCACGTTCGAATGATGTGAAATTAAAAATAATTTTTAATAAAATATATGCAACCCTGCTCTCTCAAATTTTAACTTTAATTTTCAGGCTGATGGGAAGGAGAGACAGGCTCATCAATAACCTTGCAAAGACTAATTAAACATTTGACCTTGTATTTTATGATTAGCAAACATAGTGTGCAGTTAGAATGAGCCTCTGATGTTTGATGTTTTCTTAAACAGTCTCCCTTCCTAAAATATTTTATTTCCAAAGTTTGTAGCTTTTCTTCTTTGTGCTGACAGAAATCCTATTTCGTGCTGATTTTTTATGTTCTTCATAGTATTGTCCACTGAAAAAGCCATATAAAAAATTTTGGGGAATTGTTGTAGAATTAGTGCCCCAGGTGTAGAAAGTGACATTTAAAACCAACCACCCCAACTCCTGTTAGGATGGTGACTGGGACAATGAATTTGAGCTGTCATTTTCTTGGGATTTCTTTACGAATCAAAAGTCCCAACTGGCTGTAATCTGAAATTTAAACATCTTTCAATTTACAGGTCTGCCTTCAGTTTCCTCTGTGAAGATTCTGTCTTTTGCAAACAACAAGTGCAAACTTCTGCTCAACCAGTTTATCCTTGTGCACCTGACCTTCCCTGGGGAAGATTCACCCCCAGAGACCTGTGACTGCTTCCCCCTGGCTCTGCCCCCAGAAGCTGTGGGGAGAATTACAGACTCCCAGTTCTGCAGGGGGATCCTGTTCCTGCTGGACAGTGCTGGCTGGATTTGTATCCTTTGCAGGAGAGGTCGGGGAAAATCCTCTGGGAGAACAAAGCTGCTTTTCTTTGCTCTCAGGGCTGAGCAGAAATGTCTTTAAAGACATTTAAGTGATGGCTGCAAAGAAGGCTGTGTAGCCAGATCCTGGTGATTTTGTGAAGTGCCATAGTTGTGTATCCAGGGTTTCCCAGCACCCCACTGGAGATGTGTCCCACTGGATTCTTGGGTTTCATTAGAGGTTTGGTTCCTGGGTCTGTGTGTAACAGGCTGACTGTTACTGTCACCTCACTGCTTGAACAGAAATGCTCTGCAGGCACACAGGGCATCAGAGGTCTGTGTGTTGGGGAGCAGGGCTCAGAGCTGTCAGCCCCACCAGCTGCTGCATTTAACCTGGTCCTGCTCATCCTCTCTGGCACATTAAAGCACGATAAAGTCAGGTTGCCTTTCCCTGCTCCTGGAGCCAGAATTCAGCAGCTTCCCCTCATGTGGGACTCCTCTGCTGGGCACTGCAGGGCCTGGGCTTTTCCTTGACGCCGTTTGCAGACATATTTGACTGCTGTGATGGGGCCAGCCTAGGGAAGGTCAGGGTGGGAGCTGGCCCAGCCCCTGTGTCCCCCCTGGCTGCCCTGGCAGTGTCCCCTGACCTCAGCACGGCCGTGGTGACCAACAGCTGCCACTGTGCCCTGGCTGTGCAGCTCAACACCTACTTCAGGTACAGCTCCCGGGGGAGGCCTTGGGGCTGAACTGACCCTCACAGGTCACCAGGCTTGGGCCTGGACCCAGCGAGGTGCTGGCAGCTTTTCCTTTGGAGTTCTGTGCCAGAGCGAAGATTTCCTCTTGGTTTAAAGATTGTCCTTTCCTTGTTTCCTCTAATTCCTTCTCTTGTCGCTTTCACAGAAGAAACTGCATCACATCTCTTTGTTTTGATCTGTCTGTTAACAAGTAGATAAACTTTGTCTTGCCCTTTATTTTTTTTTTCCAGGAAGATTAGGTGCTCTCAGTGCCAGGGGTGGGTGGCAGCACCTTCTAGAAATACTGTAGGGTATGGAATTATCCAACTCTACAGCTACAGCTGTGCTGATTTAGCTTGATAAATTAGGGCCAGGTGGTAATTAAGAGGTGGTGTCCACCTCAAAGGAAAGAGCATCAGGTTTTGATGTTTTCCTGAGAGAAAACTGCACGGAGAGCTCCTGGAGAAGTTAAAAGTGAAAAAAAATCATCTTAAACCATCTGGGCAAGGTGAAATTTCATATTTATTTCTTTACAGACAGTTCCCTGAACATTTGCTCTGTAAGAGAGATCCTGAAAAGGTCCCAGTGAAGGCTCCAGAGGGGCTGGATGAGGATGACCTGGCCAGTTCTGAGCACAGCATGGAGCTGCTGTCGTCACCTTTCCGCACAGACAGGTACAGAGGGGAGGAACCTCCTGACACGGGCTGGGCTTTGCCTCCTTTGGGTTATTGGTAATAAACTGCTGATTTGTTTTTTCACTTGTAGCTGTGACAGGTAAAATCAGCCCATTCTGCTGTAAATCTCTGGAATTTAGGGTGGACCAAGACAGCTTTACCTGCGGCACTGAACAGCTTCCAAACAGGAATTGCTGCTTTGGGGTTACCTTTAAGTCTTGGAGTGCTGAAACTAGTAAAACGTATCAATTGTAACTTGATGTATAGATGAGAAAGATTCAGTTCTGGCATTAATTCTGTTCTACTGTTCTTTAATTGATGAGGCATTTTCTATGAGGAAAAGAAAACTTTTTACCGAAAATGCTGAACATGGACGTTGTCAGCTGATGCAGCTGTGGCCACTCAGCTTGGCTGCAGGGAGTATTCAATGCAAATAAAGAGGCCATGGTGAGGTTAAAATGCAGGATGCTGGGTGGATTTTATAAGCTCAAAGTGCATTTTATTTGACTGAGGAAGCTTTACCTGCCTTGCTGTTGGAGCAATACCTGGTGTTCCAGGTGACTGTCCCCTCCACAGGTCCTGGAAGGCACACTTATCCTCACTGTGGGACAGAGTAAGGAGAAGAAAAGCACCAGCTTCTCCAGATTTGGTGGACAACTCCAATTTGCCTTGGTATCAGTTTTTTACTCATCTTGAAGATCATGATCCTGAACTCTGTGAGGATCCAGAGAGGATGGTGGCCTTTGTTCCCCGGGCTGTCACATGGGTGGCTTCCCAAGCGCTCCAAGGCCAGGGTGCAGCCCGTGGGGATGCAGGACAGCAGTGGGCACAAATCCCTGTGGGAGCAGCCCAGGGAATGGTGCAGCTGGAGTGTAAACTGGTGACTGGAGCTAAAGCTGTGTTCGTGGTGCTGGCACAGGACACGGGGCTGTCTCTGGTGCTCTGGGATTTTGAGTCCCAGGAGGTGACGTGTTCCCACTTCGGCAGAAGCAGTGTCTTCGTGGAGTGCAGTGCTGAGGTGCCACTGTGTCTGCTGCTGACAGGTGAGGGGGCAGAAACTGCCCTGATGTAGCTGCCTTAGGGCTTTTTAGTGTTTTACCTTGCTGCTGTTGGGTGACTTCCATTGCATTCCTGCTCGGGTGAAATCCACGCGGAGCCGCTGCAGCTTTGCCTCACTCTCTTGGAAGCAGCAGTGGGTAGAAATGCTGCTGCCCAAGGAGTGGCTGCTCTGTGATTAATTGTGGCTCGGCTCTGTCATTCAGAGCGTGGCCTGTGCCTGGTGCTGTTTGGATTAACCCAGGAGGAGTTTCTGAGCAGGCTGATGATGTTCGGCAGCGCCGGCGTCGTGGATTCCGTGTGTCGCCTCAATGGGTGGGAGAGGTGCTCCATCCCCATCCATGCCCTCCAGGTAAGGAGAGAACAAACTCTCAAGTTTTGAATGCAGTTTAGCAATGTCAGTGCAGGTTTAGACACAATTAAAAGTGTGTCTCAAACCTAGGGGCAATAGGAAGTGGTTTAGTTTTAAATAAACAGTAAAACCCCAAGCAGAGTAACCCAGAGGAAGAAATCCAGCAGCAAATGTGAATGCACATTTATAAAATAAAAGAGAATAAAGCAGTGCTCAAAAATTCCCTCTTAACTGGACCCAAAAGCAAAGCAACTTTGCCAGTTTCTGCAGCAGTTTTTGTCCTCTTGCAAAATGTTAAGTATGAGAAGAAATCCTTGGAACTAGATTTCTGGGTTTATTGTGCTGTTCTTATAAAATTGCTGTAAGCTGATTCAGAGTCCTGATTCTCACAGTATTTACTTCATGGTGCTGCAATAACCTTTTGTGTGTGAAGATACAGGCTTTGAGCAGAGCCTGGCAGGTACTGTGCAGGTCACCTCGTTATTTCAGGCTGCTGCAGGTGCTGCACCCAGAGTTTAAATCCCTTCTGCTTCCTCACTGAGGGTGGAGTAAGAATCCCACCAGCAAGTGCACAATGTGTGGGTTTAGAATCCATGCTTAATTCTTCTGTTTCATGTTTGTCTAGGCAGGTTTGGAAAATCGCCAGCTGGACACAGTGGACTTGTTTTTGAAAAGCAAAGAAAGTGTTTTCAGTCTGTCTGCACCCTGCCCTGGGCCTGGGCACCCTGGGGATGGGGCCTCCCAGTCTTACCTGAGAAGTAAGTGCAGAACCTGCAGCTGCACAGGGTTTATCCTTGTGGATAAACCTTATTCCCTTATCCCATTCCCTTTCTCCCTGTGGCTGTGTGGAGGATGCAGATGTGTGAACTCTTTTTGGAACCGTTGCAGATCTGGAGGAGCTCAGGCCAGCTCTAAACTTGCTCTGCTCAGCAATCCAGGACAATGACATGGAGCCTCACAGCAAACACTTCTCTGAGCAGCTCCTGAACCTCACCCTGACTTTCCTTACCAAGCAGCTGGAGGAAATCTTTGTGCACACAGAGGGTAAGATCACTCTGCTGGGTCACATCTAGTAATGTGTCATCATTTAAATGAGTAAGAACATCTAGTTCTTTTTAATTAAAAGCTTAAATTTGCCTAGAATTAAAATAACAGTACTAGAATTAAGTGAGTGAAAGATGTTCAACCCTGTGCTTTAGATTGGACTTCCCTGGCTAATAACTGGTTGGATGAGTACAAAATTTCAGTTCTCCTTCACTGGTCCCTGGGCAGGAAAACCCCTCAGGGAGGGCAGGGAGCTCTGTGGGGTGGTGGCTGTGTCCCCACAGGGTGCTGGCAGTGCTGGGCTGTCACTGCCTGGACAGGGGACAGAGCTGGTGTGCTCTTCCCTCTGAGGGGTTTCTGTTTATTAATCAGCACATTTATTAATTCACCATTGCTAAACATTAAAATCTCGTCATTCCCATTTAACTAATGTCTTGGGTGCTTTTGGCAGAACCTGATGAATTCCTGCAGAAGGCTGCAGATATTTTGACTGATTACATCATCAAACTGAGAAGATTCCTGAGGAAATACCCTCGACCCCCGCTGGCTCCAGGGCACACAGGAGCTGACCTGGATGAAGACCTCCCTGAGATAGAAGAGAGCCAAGAGTGGGAAAAGCTGACGCCAGAGGTGAGAATCAGCAACCCAGATTTTACTGCTGTGGTGAAGTTTTATATAAGGAGATCATTTATGTGGCAATATCTTCAAGTAGTGGGGAAGAGCATCAGCCTGGGGATGATGTGGATGAGTTTGCTCCATGTTTTTCCCTTTAGGAAGTCATTGCTGAGGCCATCCTGAGCAACAAAATCCCAGAGGCCCAGATCTTCTTCCGAAGGCAGCAGCATCCTGCTGAGAGCCTGCAGGAGTTCATGCAGACAGGTCTGAGCCTGGTGCATGCCTGTCTGCTCAAGGGCAGCACCAGGGAGGCCTCGGAGCTGCTGAGGAACATGGTGAGAGGTGTTCAGGGGGCTTCCCACTGCTCTGGGCTTAGTGAGGGCGTGGGGAGCCCCTCGGGGTGCTGTGGATGGGCTGATTGCACCAGAGCAGGTGGAATGGCAGTGAGAGGAGAGTTGGCTGGTTTGCAGAGCTGCAGGGCTGTGTGTGTGCAGGTTTGCAGAGCTGCAGGGCTGTGTGTGTGCTGGTTTGCAGGGCTGTGTGCTGGTTTGCAGAGCTGCAGGGCTGGCTGTGTGTGCTGGCTGAGCAGCAGGGTGAGGTGCCTCTGCCTGGGGAGGTGTCCCAGCCTTGGTTCCAGCAGGGACATCCCAGCAGGAGCTGTGCAGGGACTGTCACAGCCCTCTCTGTCAGGGCTTTGGAGGGAGAGCAGCTGTGTTTACCCTGTGTTTGAGCTCTTCAGTGCATTCTGTGGGCACATTTTACAGCCAGTGTCTGCTTTGTGCCAGGGCTTTGACGTGAAGCAGGAGTTTCACAAGATCTGCTTTCACACCGAGGACAGACACGTCAGGGAGCTCCTGGTGAGTGCACCAAAGGCTGCTTCAGCCCAGGCTGAGCCCTCAGGGTGTTTGTGCTCAGGGAAAGCCCTGCACCAAGCTGCCCTTCAGAGCAGGGACAGCCAGGGCTTGTGCCTGCACCCTCCTGGGGTAGTTCTGCAGCATCCCTGTCCCTCTGCCTTTGCAGTTAAAGAGCTGTTGAAATGTCATTTACTTGTCCTGGCTCTGATCTGGTTCTCTCACACAGCCTGGAGTCCTCTTGTCATTTCAGTCTATGGCCCTCTCCTTCCAGCATTTTTTCCCTGCAGTTGGTTAATTGTTTGCACTTGCAGGATCATTTACAACTTGGATATGTTAAAGATGGATGAAAATTTGGGTAATACTTTAATAGTTGGAGGTAACACTTTAATTTGCATTATAGGTGAAAGTCTTACAAGAAGAAAATTATTTTTCTGAGAAAGAGAAGAAAATTATAGACTTTGTGCATCAGGTTGAAAACTTCTACTCAGAATCCTTCCAGGGAAATGAAGAGCCCCAGTCTCTTTCCAGGTAATGTGGGTTATTACTTTGAATTATTAATTAATAGCATTAGTAGGATTTTAAATGTGCTGGATTCTGCATTCTGTGAGATTAACTGCACTAATAAATACGGCCATTAATTTTATTAATTTCACACTGGTCTTCGTTTGCAGGAATCAGAGTCAGTGTGGGGACTGAGTAATTTTCTCATTTATGTAGCAGTTACTGTCATGTTCTCTCGTGACAAACTGTTGTGTGAGTCATGACAAACTATTGTGAAGGTGACAGAGCTCTGCTGCTTCAAATGAGGCTGTTTAAATAATAATATTAGAATTACTACTCAATTATCCGTGTTCAGATGTTTGCTCTGTTTTTGACCTACGATGTCTGTAACACAGCAAACTAAATAACCCAGAAAAATCATTTTACAGTTAAATAATGCTACAACTGTTATGATACTCATCATTTGCTGTGTCAGCTTTGGGAAAACGAGGCAGTTCTTTAGCTCTGACCCTGGAGCTGAAGTCACTCCAGGCTGGGAGCTCTGCAGAGCCTTGCTCAGGTGCACTTTGTCGGGCTGGGGGCAGTTCAGGCCAGGCTGACCCCAGCCCGTTGCAGTTGCAGCAGCTGGAGGAGGCAGCAGGAGCTGTGCAGGCAGCAGGAGCTGTGCAGGCAGCAGGCACTGCTGGGCTCCCAGCTGGGCTGGGGCAGCCCCGGGAGCTGCAGGCTCAGAGTGATGTTTAACTGGGCTCTCTGGTGGGATGAGCTGCTGCAGGAGATGATTCTGCTCCCCAGGAAACCACCCCAAGGCAAGTATCGTGGCACTGAGGGCCTGGGCTGGGAGTTCAGGTCTCTTTGGCACAGCACACAGCCCCTGTGTGGGGGTGGCACGGGCACAGTCACAGATTGTTCTGTGTCACTCTGGGTGGGCTTCATCCTGTGCCACCCGGGGGCTGGGCTGGGCTGGTAGAGAAGGGTCTGAAGGAGCTGGAAGGGACTTGCCTGAGGCATGGTCACGGGTGAGTGCCACCCCCTGTCACCTCCTGCCACCTCCTGTCACCCTCTGCCACCTCCTGCCATCCCCTGCCACCTCCTGCCCCTCTCCCTGCCCTGGGGAATCCCTTCCAGCTCTGCCAACATGAGGCTCCAAAAGCTGGAACAAATCCTTGATCCCAGTATCACATTGACAACTGTTCATTGAAAATGGGGACCCGGAGGGACAGGACCCAGGGAATGGCTTCCCACTGCCAGAGGGGAGGGATGGATGGGAGATTGGGCAGGAATTCCTGGCTGGGATGGAATTCCCAGAGCAGCTGTGGCTGCCCCTGGGTCCCTGGAATGTCCAAGGTCAGGCTGGACAGGGCTTGGAGCAGCCTGGGGCAGTGGAAGATGTCCCTGCCCAAGGAACTGGATGCTCTTTAAGGTCCCAGCCCAAACCATTCCCTGATTCTGTGTCAGAAAATATGAATATTTCCCTCAGGGGTGTCTGTGTGTGTGCTGGTTTCATCCATCTGCCTTTCTGAAACACAGAACTCAGGAGCTGCAGTGCTGAGGTGCTGTGGATGCACCTGACAGCCCAGCACGACTGGCCCAGGCTCTGCTCCTGGATTGAGGAGCCAGAGCCCAGCCAGGCTCCATGTGGCCAGGCCTGGCCCCCCCTGAGCCCTGACATCGTGGACAGGAGCACTCTGTGCAGCTCCTTCATGAGACAGGACATCCTGAACAAGCTGGCCAGGTGAGCCTCCATACTGTCTCTCCTTCCTGTGTGAAGCCAAAACCAGAAATAAAACCCCTTGATACATATTGATTTTTGTACTGCTCCTTTTGGAAACAGCACAAACCCAGTAATAAATGTGATTTTAGTCCTCTGCTTTCAGTTGTCTGAAAAGAGTAAGAGCTGTGAGAGCAAGAGCACTTCTCCCTCAGCCCTTGGAAGTTTCCCAGGGGTTATATTCCTGATTCCAGCTTTGATGCAAGGGAGGGAATTGTTAGTGTTTCAGTGTTCACAGCTCACTCTGTGCAGTGACCTGCAGTGACCACAGTGGAGTTGGGGCACAGGCAGATGGATTTTGGCACATTGTGTTTGCCTCAGTGGGGAATCGTTTCCTGAGAGGGAAAGGTCTGCTCTAGCTCTGAGCTAAAAACACCCATCAGAACTTACCAAAGAGAACTGTGTGCTCAGTGCCTGTGCTTTTTTTTTTTCTGACAGAAAAGGAATCTTTGTCCCTTCTGAGCTGGAAGATTTTGAGCTCCTGCTCCAGAGGTTGTCGTGCCTCGGGGGAGTCCTGCAGAATCCTCACCCTGTTCCAAAGTACAGCAGTGCCAGTGGCCTGGATTTCCATGCTCAGTTTGTCCTCTACTGCCTGGAGCACAGCCTGCAGTACCTGCTGTACACTTACCTGGACTATTACAGGTGGGAGTGCTTCCATCCCTCTCGTCCCAGAGGGATCCCAGGCTCCAGCAAGGAAACACAATTTGAGCAGCTGGTGGGGGGACAGTTTTCCTCAGCCCTGGCAGTGTCATTTAACAGAAACTCTGGGGCAGTGTGTAAGATGTTAAGCTATATTCAGAATTTCTTGAATTTGTATTTTGAAGCTTTATTCAGATTGTCTTGATATTAATTTGTGTGTCAGTCATGAAAGGAAGCAATTACATCTGTAATTAGTATCATGCCATAAGCAATGCAATCCTAAATGAGCCAAGACAAGCTGCTCTTCAGAAACTCAGAATATACAGAATTCAGGAACCTAAGCTCAGGTGTGAGTTGGCTCCTGATGTAGTCACAGGTAAGGAAACTGCTGGTGTCCACCTGAGCTAGGGTTGGTTGGGATGTGAAGGTGGTGCCAGTATTGGAGCTAGAGGAATACTGCCCACTTAAGGGATACTTGGCAATTAAAATTTCTGAGCTCTGCTCCAGTCTAACACTGGAATGATCAGGAATATGGACCAGAAAAAAAGACAGGACATCATTTTCTGGTGGTTTGTCTAACCACTTGTATTTGGCATAACACTTGTGAGGTGCTCCAGGCCTTTAATGCTGTGTTACACCAGTGGGCTCCAATCCTGTGTTTTCACTCTGCTGCTCGTTTATTTCCAGTTTAACCCCTTCAAACTGCCCTATCCTGGGTAAGAAGGAGCTGCATGAAGCACATCCCTGGTTTGAGTTCCTGGTGCAGTGCCGAGGGGTCGCCAGCAATCCCCGAGGTAGGAATCTCAGAGAGATGCTTCTGCCCTGGCCCAGGGTTTGCCACAGCTGGATTAAAGCCCTGCTCTGCTGCAAACCCTCTGGCCATGGCCAGTCACCTCCCTGTGCATCACTTCTTCACCTCTGAAATCTGGGTTGTAACTCCTGCTTGAACTGCACTTAGAGATCTGGAGGCTGCACAGAAGTGAGACTCATTCTGTGTGTAATCATCGTTCCCTCCAGTTCAGTGACATTCCCAGCAGGTGGAAGAGAAGGAGAATTCATAACAAAATACACATCCCATTAAAATTAAATCCTCCTCTGGTCCCCGTGGTTTGTTTTGATTTCTCTGCCCTTGGAGTTTGTGTTTGCTTTCCTGAAAACCATTGGAGTTTGTGCCCCCAATTCACTGCAGTTTTTAAACATTTCATCTTCTGCAGAGTCACACATTAACAAAGGACAAAAATCATCTCGAGTGAAGCTTTTTTTAGAAAGCATGATCAGTGTAGGATAAAGAATTGAAGCACTCCAGTGCTAAACTGTGGGCTCAACCCCAGGCAGTCTGTGTAGGCAGAGCTGGAGTTTGAAACTGGGGAAGGCGTGGTCAACTTAGCTCATCTTACCTGTGCTCATAGGCAACGTGAGGAAAACCAGTATGGACAACAAAAAGTAGAAAATCCAGCATTTTTCACAGTCAGAGGACAGCTGCAGTGTGTGATTGATGATTTAACACTGGTTTTGCATGGCATTAAATGTCACTTTTTTTTTCCCCCCGTCAAGATCCCAAGATGATTTTCCAGGCGAGTCTGGCCAACGCTCAGATGCTGATCCCCAGCAGCCAGGGGGGTGTTAGCAGCATCCTGCTGGAGGGCAGGACCCTGCTGGCCCTGGCCACCACGGTGTATGGCCCTGGGGGCATTGACCAGGTACTGCCTGGGCCCCCTGGTCCCTCCCTGGTCCCTCCCTGGTCCCCCCCTGGTCCCTTCCTGGTCCCCCCCTGGTCCCTTCCTGGTCCCTCCCTGGTCCCTCCGTGGTCCCTCCCTGAGTTCCCTGGTCCCTCCCTGGGCCCCTGTCCTGCTGCTCCCCTGTCCTGCTGCTCCCCTGTCCTGCTCTCCTGGCTCTGGCAGGAAAATGCCCCCTGAGCCACGTTCTGGAATGTAGCTGCCACATCTGTGCTGGGGAAGATGGGTCTGAGACAACTTAAAAGCGTTTTGCAGCAAAATAAGAGATGCTACTTTCTGTGTTGTCTCTGCGTGTCAGATTCCTGTGGTGTGGATTGCTCCCAGAATTGTTCTGTTGTTATTGGATGCAGTTTCCTCCTAATTAATTTTGCTTGCTTGCAATGTAGGTCCTTCAGAACGAAGACACAGAAAAACCTCTGAAGAAAGTTGATCCACAGCTCTTGAAGATGGCCTTGACCCCTTACCCCAAGCTCAAGGCTGCTCTCTTTCCCCCCTGCACTGCTCATGGGGTTTTGCCTCCTGACATCTCACTCTACCACCTTCTGCAGGTACACAGAGGGGTTTTGGCAGGACACAAGGAAAGAGAAGTTTGTTTGTAGCTAAAGCCTGGGGGTGGGGGTCAGTTCTTTGGGATCCCTGATGTGGAGCTGAAGTTCACAGCTTCACCCTGAGCTGCTTTTTCAAGTGGTCTCTACCCCTGGAGTGTCAGAGAGGGATATTCTTGCAGTGTTCGGTGGGCAAGGTGTTTAATATTGCAGAAATGACAATACTTAAAATTTAAAAATGTTTGTAATGGTCAGACAATTAGGAATTGAGGGCTATAGGACCGTGATGTGAAATTCTTAAGCTGCCTCAATATATTTTGTTTCTGATCTTTCAGTCATTAATGCCCTTTGACCCCAGGAAATTATTTGGCTGGCAGTCAACCAACACTCTTGCTGTGTCAGGTATGTCTCTTGCCAAGGTTACACACTTTCCTAGCCTGAGCACCTAAAATAAAATACATAAAATAAAACCCTAAAATAAAATACATTCCAGGGGAATTATTTGGCAGATCAATTTACTCAAAAGGCTGTTTCTTTCACAAGAAAACCAGTGTAATTTACTAAAATTGGGTTTTAAACTAAAATTCTAAATTTTTGCATTAAGCTTTTCGCAGGCAGAGTTTTTCTAACTAGAAGATAGAAAAGCCAATGTTTTCTTTCAAAAGCAAGCTGAGGTGATGCAGAGCTCTGCTGTTCCAGTGAGGAGTGGGGATTTCAGTGTGCTTTGGCTATGCCAGGGTCTGAATTAGAGCTGGAGGAGCCGTGTTTGATTCTCCCCTCACTGTGCTGGGTCCAGCTGTGTCTGTGCTGGGTCCAGCTGTGTCTGTGCTGGGTCCAGCTGTGGCTGTGCTGGGTCCAGCTGTGTCTCAGTGTCTGTGCTGGGTTCAGGTGTGTCTCTCAGTGTCCGTGCTGGGTCCAGCTGTGTCCAGCTGTGTCTCACAGTGTCTGTTGGGTCCAGCTGTGTCTGTGCTGGGCTCAGCTGTGTCTGTGTTGGGTCCAGCTGTGTCTGTGCTGTGTCTCTCAGTGTCTGTGCTGGGTCCAGCTGTGTCTCACGATGTCTGTGCTGGGTCCAGCTGTGTCTCAGTATCTGTGCTGTGTCTCAGTGTCTGTGCTGTGTCCAGCTGTGTCTCAGTGTCTGTGCTGGGTTCAGGTGTGTCTCTCAGTGTCTGTGCTGTGTCTCAGTGTCTGTGCTGGGTCCAGCTGTGTCTCAGTGTCTGTGCTGTGTCTCAGTGTCTGTGCTGGGTCCAGCTGTGTCTCACGATGTCTGTGCTGGGTCCAGCTGTGTCTGTGCTAGGTCCAGCTGTGTCTCTCAGTGTCTGTGCTGTGTCTCAGTATCTGTGCTGTGTCTCAGTGTCTGTGCTGGGTCCAGCTGTGTCTCAGTGTCTGTGCTGGCTCCAGCTGTGTCTCACGGTGCTGCTCTGTCCTTGCAGATGCCTGGAGTGAGCTGCCCCACTTCTGCAGCCCCGGGCTGGTGAGCAGGCACGCCGTGCTGGAGAGGCTGGATTTCCTCTTCTACCTGCTCCACGGGCGCCCCGCCTTCGCCTTCGGCACCTTCCTGGGGCAGCAGCTGGCCAGGAGCAAAACCCCCCGGCAGCTGTGAGTGTCCTCAGTGGGGACAGGAGCCAGCACAGGGAGGGGATCCTTCTCCCCAGCAGTGCTGGGCAGTGCAGCTGGGGGTGTACTAAAGCTTAGGAGTGAAATGTCACCTGGAAGGAGGTGAGCTTCGTTTGGAACTACCTCAGTAAAATCTGCACGGGGAAGCCAGGGAGATATTCCAGTCACATCAAAGGTGGGTGGGCTCTTCTTTAAGGAACCTGAGCCCCTAGGTGACTTCACAGGAAAACGGTGCCCCTTCTCTGTGCCATTTCCCTAATGGTGACACTTCATTAGTTTAATTGGTAAGGCAAAAAAATGCACTGGAGGTTGATGGAATTAAATGTTCTGGCTGAAGTTTCAAAATCAGGTGTTCAGAAGGGTTCAGTCAAATGGCACATCCTGCCTGAATACATGGAATTTGCTGTTCAGTGTGGGAATTAGAACAAATCACTTGGTTGCTGGAATGGCTGGTTTGTCTGTTAGTCACTGTTTGTTTCTCTCCATCGTTGCCACACAGATCTGTTTGTCTTGTGTGAACAGGTAAAAGTGGGGTAAAAAGGGAAACATCCATGGATGCAGAGTGAAGTCCTGGTTTAACAGACAGTCAGGGACACAGGACCATTTCAGTGGCTGCTGTGGAAAACCCTTTGGGTTCATTTTTCTCTTAGCACCATCTGCAGGTCAGGCTCAGGTTCCTGGTGCTGCAGTGGGTTGTAAACTCTGCAGAGCCTCTTTCTGCCCTCACCTGCTTGGGGGAGGGTGTTTTATTAGTTACAACACCACTTCTACTAGCTTTAGCTTTTGATAAATACATTAAATTGCAAACTCTGCTTACCACGTGTGAGCCTTCATTCTCACACCCACACCTTTTATAAACAGGAAACTTTTGGGTCATGTTATCACTGAAGCTGCTGAGTTCAGTGCCTGGTGGGCTCTGCTGTGCCCGGGACAAACCCCTGGCTGTGTTGCTCTTTGCAGGGTGCAGCAGGCAGCACGGGAGGCCCAGGTGCTGGCCCTGTCCTCCCTCAGTGTCCCCTCGGTGGCTGCAGCCTGTGTGTGCTTCCTGGAGCTGCTGGGGCAGGACAGCCTCCGCCTGCGCGTGCAGCTCAGAGCTGCCAAGGTCATCCTCAGCCACAGCACCAGCCCTGGGGCCCCTCCTCATCCTCACAGCCACGCCAGGGACTCCTTGGGTAAGGGGGCCTTGCTCTGCTTTGGAAGGGTGCTGTGGATTTCTTGGGAAGGGAAGCCCAGAGGAGTTCAGGGATGCTGCCCTGGGGCTCAGCAGGGCAGGAAAAGCACCTGAGAGCTTTGTTGTTCTTTTGTCCCTGTTTTTGTAGTAATTTTGAAGGTGCCTTTTTTATCCTGTCGTGTCAAATAAGGCAGGAGGAGTGATGCAGCCTGTATCAGGATCTAGCAGACACCAGCAGCTGCCTGGGGCTGATATCAGTGAGCTTCAGCCTGATGTTGTAATAATATCACAGAGAGCTAAACAAAGTCTATTGCCAGATCTCCTTTCTTCTTCTTCCTGTTTGAAAACTCACACCTGCAGGGAGATCAGGTGTTCAGAGCTGCAGGGAAATTAGATTTATCCCAGAAATAACTTCAGAAAGTTGCATTTGTAACTCTAGGGCCACAGGTGTCTGCTTTCCCAACTAGGAAACTCTTGGAAACTCTTTTCCCAACTGGTACTCTTGGAAATGCTGCCCTGGCTCTGGTCCCAGACAGCACCTCAGGAATGTGTTCTGTCCAACAGTTGAGAAGTTAATAAAGTTGGCTGATGGTGAAAAAGCAGCAGCAGCAGCAGTTCTGACCTTGTTGGAAGAGGCCTTCTGGGCTGCCATTGAGCACCAGGGAATAAAGAGGTGAGAACTGAGGGGCTCCCTGGGAGCTGGAGGCTGAGAGCACTGACTTCTGTTACCTGTGTGTCAGAAAACACCAAAGAGGGCAGGACAGGACAGTGCCTGCCCTGGTGGCAGCTCCAGGGGCTGTGGCCTCTCTGCAGGGACCCTGTTGCTGTTTGCACACAGTGGCTCTGGGTCACAGGGTCACTTCACACCTGAGCATCTGTGCAGATATTGCCCTTCAGTGCCTCTGGAGCTGTCTGAATTCCCTGCAGGACATCCAGTGACTCCAGGAGGCAGTGGTCCTTGGTCATGCAGTTCTGCAAACTCCACAACCTGGAGCTGAGCACGTCCTTCCTGAGGGAATGTGCCAAATCCAACGAGTGGCTGCAGTTCCTCCTCCAGAGCCAGCTCTGTGGCCACCAGCCAGCCCAGGTGAGCTGTGTGTGCATTAAACTGAGTCTTGGGGCAAGAGAATGTCCCAGGATGGAGACAGCAGGGTTTGCTTCTCTTGGGATGTCAGTACCCTTGGGCTGTGGTAGCCCTTCCCTTGCAGCTACACCTGTCAATTTAATTTAAACTCTGGTAGTTACTGCTTTTTTTTTTAATTGAAGAGTTGCCAGATGTTCAGTGTAAGTTATAATGAAGCCACTCATCTTTCCTTTCAAAACTCGAGTTGATTTTTTTGGTAAAGATACTTAAACTTTGGAGAATCCAAATTTTCCACCTTTGGTTTTGAGTGTGGCTTAAAAATGAATAAAATAGTTCCAATAAAAGCATTTGGGAAAAGTCATGTGAGGAATGTAACTGGTAACTGCAGGTAAGATGATGTTTAGCAGGCCAAGGACTTTAACTTGCATCTCCTTTTTGCTCTGAAGAATCTATAACTCCACACAAGCACCCGAGCAGACCCTTTCCATGCTCTGTTGCTGCACTACAGGAGAGAACAGAACTGAGGCTCTCTGGGAGACAGAGGAGGATGAGCTTCAGTCTTTCATTAGAATAATGGAATAATAGAATAATCCAGCTGTTCTAAGAACTGCATTTGAAGCGTGTTTTGTGTATTCAGTGCCTCCCTCCTCCTGCCCTCTCCTGCCTGGGCCTCACCAGGTTTTGGTGCTGTTTTCCCAACAGGTCATTCCCCTGCTGCAGGATTTCCCTCCCGTGGTCCGGGATCACCTGGTGCTGGCCCTGGGGAAGCTGCTGGGTGCTGAGGCTGCTGCTGCTGGCAGGGAGGCTGCAGGGAGCCTGTTCCAGGTGCTGCTGCAGTGCCAGGGGCAGCCCAGCCCCTCCTGGTACCTGCTGGCCGAGGGGCTCCGGGCACAGGCCCCCGTCCTCAGCGTGCTGGCAGCCTGCTGCCCCGTGAGTCTGCAGCTCTGGGGGTGAGGGGGCATGGTGCCAGCTGCTGGCTCTGCCCGGCTGTGTCACACAGGGGATCCACTCTGGTCTGTGTCACACAGGGGATCCAGTCTGGTCTGTGTCACACAGGGGATCCAGTCTGGTCTGTGTCACACAGGGGATCCACTCTGGTCTGTGTCACACAGGGGATCCAATCTGGTCTGTGTCACACAGGGGATCCAGTCTGGTCTGTGTCACACAGGGGATCCAATCTGTCCTTGTGTCACACAGGGGATCCAATCTGTCCTTGTGTCTTGTGTCACACAGGGGATCTGTGTTAAATCTGTCCTTGTGTCACAGGGTGACACAGCTGTGTCACACAGGGGATCTGTGTTAAATCTGTCCTTGTGTCACACAGGGGATCCAATCTGGTCTGTGTCACACAGGGGATCCAGTCTGGTCTGTGTCACACAGGGGATCCAATCTGGTCTGTGTCACACAGGGGATCCAGTCTGGTCTGTGTCACACAGGGGATCTGTGTTAAATCTGTCCTTGTGTCACACAGGGGATCCAATCTGGTCTTGTGTCACAGGGTGACACAGCTGTGTCACACAGGGGATCTGTGTTAAGTCTGTCCTTGTGTCTTGTGTCACACAGGGGATCTGTGTTAAGTCTGTCCTTGTGTTTCTGGGGTCCCTTTCCCCAGCGAGGGCAGGTGCAAACCCATCCTTTTGGCATGTGCAGGATGCAAACCTCATCTCCTGCCTCTGTGTGTGGATCATCACTTCTGTGGATGATGCCACCAGGGCTGAGGCAACAGCCCACACCCAGGCAGGGAGTCCCCAGTGGGACCTGCAGGACCTTGCTGTCATCTGGAAAGTCTTCCTGAGGAAGCAGAAGAGTAAAACACTTCTGAATGGCTTCCAGCTGTTTTTAAAGGTGAGGAAATGTGGTTTCATGGGTATATTTGTTGTGTCTCACCTTCTGGGCCTGTAAATCCCCCTCCAGCCTGCTTTGTGCCAAGGATAACCTGGCCATCCACTGAAATTCCCAGTCAAATTGGAAGTTCTTCCAATTATCACAGATTTGCAGATCCTACATCAACCTCGCATGCTATTTTAATTGATTAAAACTTCATTGTTCTGCTGCTGAGGAAGACAAATTCTACATTTATTGAGTGACATAACAGATGATTTTTTGAAGATATGATTTATTTATTGAGGTAGTTTTGGGAATTTATTGTCATCTGTTTTTTCTGTCTTAAAGGATTCCCCTTTGCTGCACATCCTGGAGATGTATGAACTGTGCATGAACTGTAAAAAGTACAACGAGGCTAAAACCAAACTGGACCAGTTTCAGGAAAGCCTCACAAAAGTAAGGAAATCCATTTTCTCTCAGTGTCATTGCTGGGATTTGGCAGCTGGGCCTTCCACACGCTGCTCCTTGTCTCTCAGTGCAGATGTTTTAACAATTCTTTCCTCCCAGGTTTCTGGTTCCCTGAGCACGCTGCTGACTGACATTCCCTGTCATTAGTGGTTTTCCTTCCTGGGCTTCAGGCTCAGGCAGCTCAGCTCCCTTTCCCTTCAGCAGCAGATGTGCTTGGGAGGGATCCAGCACTGGCAGGGCTGTTTGTCCACCCGTTAATCCTCTCTGGCCATTCCTGACCCTGCTGACCCCTCTCCTGTCCCCTGGCTGTCCCTGCTGCTCGTCCTGCTCTGCAAGGTTCACTCTCAGCTCCAGCAGCCCTCAGTGCCCCCTCAGCAGGGCCAGGGCCAGGTCCTTCTTCCTGCATTCCCATTCCCCCCCAGGAGCAGAAAAGGGACACCCTGTGCAGGGTTGTTACCTGCCTTTCTTCCTGGGAGGGCAGGGGTTAATACACAGGAGTCAGTTTTGTGTTCAGACTCGGTGTTTATTGATTGTTATCTATAGTACAGCCTCATGAGTGGTGAGCTCTAACTAGCAAGGTAGAAAATGGAGTATCTCTAACTCTTTCCAAGGTCTTTTAAGTGCTAATTAGCCAATAATGAGATGACACCTCTATTGTTTATACTTTTAACCCAATAATTAGCCAGCCAAAGCCCACAATGCAGACCCTTTCACCCAGTTAGAAAATCCTGCCTGAAACCAAGAAGAAGGTGAAGGAGAAGGACTTAGACAACACCTCAAATCCTCCCTCTTGCCCCGTGTGTATTACTATATACTAAAACCTTAAATCTAAGTTTTCCCCCCTGTGGGATCACACAGTACCACTCAAACCACACACCCACAACCCCAGTGCCTTCGCTCAGTTTGGGAAGCCTCTTCCACAGCCATGTCCAACGCAGTGTTTGCTCGAGGGTCAGTGCCTTTAGGGACAGAAAGCCTGGAATTGTGAGCCTGCAGGGTGGCAGCAGCATTAACCCTTCCTTCCCCAGCTGGCAGCAGGAGCCGAGGTGCCGGTGCCGTGGCTGGAGGCGCAGGCGTTGTTCCTGCTGGAGCTGATGCTGCAGCAGTGCCACACTCAGTACGAGCTGGGAAAGCTCCTGCAGCTCCTGGCTGCTGCCCAGAACCCGCTGCTGGATGGTGAGGACAGCATGGACAACCCCAGGCCCCGTGGCAGGGCTGAATCCTGGGGGAGGCTCAGCCTTCCCTGGGTTCAGCCCCGGCTTTCCTGAGCTGTTTGTTCTCCTGAAGCCAGGCCCCCACGTGAAGAGGCTGTGTGCCCTCAGTGAGGCCCTGAGGGACTCCTCCATCTCCATCAGCAGCTCCATCCTGGCCCCCTGCAGCCTGGAGGCCTTCCAGGAGGAGTGCAGATCCATCCTGGGGCAGCTGCAGGAGGAGGGAATGTTCAGCCTGGCTCGGGAGGTGGCAGCCCTGGCTGAGCTGCCCGTGGATGGCATTGTCACACACGAGGTACGGTGCTGTGGGTGACAGTCACCTCTCCTTCCTGCTGCTGCCAGGTTGGGGATGCAGCTTCTCAGCCTTCCTGGAACGTTAGTTTTTTAGTTAAGTCATTTTTTCATTTTAAATGCGAGTGCACCAAACCATGAACGCTCAGCTGCAGAGTGCAGGACAACTGTCCTAATTCTCTTACTGGTTTTGTTTGTATGCCATCAGTTTTATTTAGGGAGAAAAATCGATGGGTTTGTCCACTGAGGGTGGGATGAGATGATCTTTAAGGTCCCTTCCAGCCCAAACCAATTCTGTGCCTTGTTGATATTGGGGCACTTACCTAAGCCAGTGTTTCAGTGCTGGCCATCCTGCGCCAGTTGGAGTTTTCTTTCTTGGCAAGATAATTGTGATAAACCTCTGTGGATTTTACAGGTTCTGAGAGATCTAAATCATTTAAGAGACACTGGACAGTGGCATCAAACCCAGACAAGAGCCGAGTTCTGGAAAAAATGCAACGAGACCTTCACCCAACATTCCATGTGCAGCCGGGCCGCAGCGGGGTTCTTCCTGCAGCAGGCCAACGACGTGTGGGAACCCTCGGGGCAGGAGAAGACAACCAGCCTCATGGAGAGGCAGCTGCTGCTCACCTTGGCTGGGCACTGGCTGGCCAAGGAGCCCGAGGTGGCCGTGCAGGAGCTGGAGGAGGTGGAGAAGCAGATCTGGCAGTGCCGGGTGGCCCAGCGAGCGCTGGAGGCTGGTGGCTCTGGGCAGTGCCCGTGTCCCGGCCCCGCTGGGCTGCCCAGCGCCCTGTCCTTTGGCAGCCTGGCGCAGCAGTTCTCCTTTGGCAGGCTGCTGGCCCCGAGCAGGGGCAGGCAGGGCCGGCTGGGGGCCCTGGGGGCCGGGGAGCCCCAGCTGGGGCCGGCGGAGCGCGCGGCGCTGGCAGAGCTGCTGGGCGCCCTGCTGGACGAGGGCGGCGTGCTGGAGGCCACCCGGGTGTGCCACTACTTCCAGCTGTGGCCCAGGGACGTGTCCCTGGTGCTGCAGTGCAGAGCCCTGGCCTCGGGGGAGGCCGGGCTGGAGCAGCTGCAGCCCGAGGTGCGGGCACTGCTGGCGGCCAGAGCGCGCACGGCGAGCGGTGAGTGAGCCCTCAGTTCACCTGGCTGCCTCTCCTCTCCTCTCCTCCCCTCCCTCTGCACCTCCCCTAAACCCCCCAGCAGTAAAACTCTTCTGCTTTCCCTCCCTGGCTCAGTAATGCTCGTGTGAAAGGAATCTGGAGCCTTGCACGTGTCCCCTGTGTGCTCCAGGGGAACGTTTCGTGTGTTACAGCTCAATTCTGGCCCAGGAAAGCAGCACTGGGCTTTAATGCCTGTTCCTGCTTCTGGAAAACACTCTACTAATCTATTTTTTCTGTAGCTGAAGCGAGGAGATGCTTTAATGAATGTATTTTTCTGACTCCTTTGTACATTATGAAGGGTTTAGTTTTTCTTGTTTAATAGCAAGGCCAAGGCTGAGAACGTTTCTCTGTAAAGTTCTCTGCATGTCTGTGCCGTCTGGGTGAGTGACTTTCAGCTGGCACATCCCTTTCTAGGAGTGATGTGTAAAACTGAATAGGCACAGAAGAGCATAAATGAATCCTAACCATCAGGAAGGCTGCAGAGCCCTTCCTCAATCCTATGCTTCGAAATTTTATATCTGAGATATTCCTGAGGATATTTGTGTTCTGTTACATTGTTTGTACCCTGAAACAAATGTAAAATTTAAAAAGTCAGAGGTGTCAAGAGCTCAGTTGTCAAAGACTGAGAAAGTTTATGGAATTGCTGTAGATTTTGAGAGCCTTGCCCAGGTACAGGGGAGCTGTCTGCCTGGATGAGCCAGGAGTTGATGGTTTATGGAATTGCTGTAGATTTTGAGAGCCTTGCCCGGGTACAAGGGAGCTGTCTGCCTGGATGAGCCAGGAGTTGATGGTGTTTTTGTCCCCAGCATCCAGCCTGGAGGACTGGAGCCCTCTGGGGGCCCCGTGTGGGGACGACGCCGTGGTGGCAGCACTGAAGGCGCTGGCAGAGGAGTGTGTCCATGGCAGGGGCTACTGCAGGCAGGTGCTGTGCCTCTACGAGCTCTCCAAGGTCAGCCCGGGGCTCTGCTGGGGCTGGGGAGGGCAGGGCAGGGGGGAAGGTCCTGGCCAGGGGCCCCCCGGGAGCTGCAGAGGGGGAAATTCCAGCCCTGTGTGTGGGAAAAGGCCAGAGGCTTCCTGGGCATGAGGTGGTGAGATGAGCTCCACTGCCAGGGTGGCCAGGGGCAGGGGTGGGCCAGGGCTGCTCTGGCTGGGCTTTTGGTGCCCTTTGGGGACCTTCTGTGGGTCAGGGGTGCCCTGACCTGAATTTTGGGTGCCATTTGGGGACATCCCATGGGTCAGGGCTGCTCTGGCTGGGGTTTTGGGTGCCCTGTGGGGATATTATATGGGTCAGGGGTGTCCTGACTCGGGTTTTGGGTGTCCTCTGGGGATGTTCTGTGGGTGAGGGGTGCCCTGACTGGGATTTTGGGTACCCTTACTGGGATTCTGGGTGCCCTTTGGGGATATTCTATGGGTCAGGGGTGCCCTGACAGGATTTTGGGTGCCCTTTGGGGACATTCTGTGGGCCAGGGGTGCCCTGTCTGGGATTTTGAGTGCCCTTTGAGGACGTCCCGTGGGTCGGGGCTGTCTGACAGGGTTTTGGTGCCCCCACAGGAGCTGAGCTGCCCCTTTGGGGAGGTGTGGGCACGGGAGCCCCGGGAGGTGCTGGGGGCCATCCTGGCCCGGCCGGGGCCGGAGCGCGGCCGCAGGGCCCAGGCCTTCATCTCCTGCCAGGGGCTGGCCCCTGCCACCGTGGCCACGCTGCTGGCACAGCAGATCACCCTCGAGCTGCTGGCCTCGGCGCAGGGAAAAGGTGGGGACACACCTGGGGTTGGTCTCTGCACAGGGAAAAGGTGGGGACACACCTGGGCTGTGCTGGGGGTTGGGTTCTGCACAGGGAAAAGGTTTGGTGCCTGGGTGGGAAAAGGTGGGGACACACCTGGTTTTGGTCCCTGCACAGGTAAGGGTGGGGACACACCTGGGTTTGGGCTCTGGGTGGGATCTGTGTGTCCCAAAGCAGAGCAAAAAGGTGGGGACACACCTGGGTTTGGTCCCTGCACAGGTAAAGGGTGGCGACACACCTGGGTTTGGTCCCTGGGTGGGATCTGTGTGTCCCAAAGCAGCCCCTGCACTCTCAGTCCCTGAGGGCTGAGCACAGCCAGGGCTGTCTGAGCAGCTCTGCTCTGTGAGCATTGTCAGCCTGCTGTAAAGGTCTGTACAAATGTTCATCTGTAGTTATCCCTCTCTCCAGTGTGCCGTTGCAGTAGTTAAGGTTGTATTTTTATGGGTGTAAATTTAACTTTTTTTTAAAAAAAAAGGATTTTTGACCGTGGTCTTTGCTGCCCCACATAATCTGACTTGGGAATATCATGTGCATTTCCCTGTGTAAAGCATGACAAAAGGTTTTCCCCTTTTCCTTTTTCCTTTGGGAAATGAGGGGCAGCTGTCTGGTCGTCCAGCAGGGCTTTGGTGGGTTGAACTGCCAAAAAAGCATTTTCTGATTGTTGTATTTAAGCAAGAGCACCCGAAGTGTTTTCAGGATTGCAGTCCCAAGTCCTCAGTCTGGATGATGTCAGATTGGTTGGTGTGGGGTTAATTAATGATAAAAAATGACAGTTCTCTCCTGCACAGCTAGCAGTGGTGATGTGATTCTCTCTGGCCACAGGGCAGAAGCAGTGGAACCCTGCAGTGGAGAGCCAGGCACTGCTGCAGCTTGCCAAGCTGTGCCAGGATCACACCTTGGTTGGGATGAAGTTACTGGATAAAATCTCCTCTGTCCCCCGTGGGGAGCTGTCGTGCAGTGAGTAAATGGCAAACCCTGCCTGGTGTAACCTGTGTGTAACTAACGTGGCATTAAACTCACACTTTGAAGGGGAGGCTCTGCTGCCGACCTCAAATTTGATATTCAGTTAGTTGGGCTGAGGGTATGCAGAGCAGATAAGGGTGTTGCGTAAGGGTTTATTTCCCAAACAAAAATCAGATTTTTGTGCTGAGCAGGAGGTGGGAAATGCAGAGCTGAGCTGTCGTGGTGGTTTGTTACAGGAGGGGCATCATGGCTTTGGTCGTGTTCATCACAGGTATAAACTGAATTTTTCAAAGCCAAATGCAGAGCTGGTGCCCTTCCTTTTCCAAGTGCAGAGGTGGCAGGCAGTGCAGTGATGGTGTTACTCATTGGTCAGCTTTGGCTGGAGGGGGCTGGAAATTCTGTGGTTTGTGTGCGTTTTGTGTTTTCTCTTCTGGAGAGAGGCAATAATTCACTTCCTCAGGCCTTTAACTGAACTACCAGACTCCTCCTGCTCCTCAGTTACAGAGCTGCTGATCCTGGCCCACAGCTGCTTCAGCCTGACATGTCACATGGAGGGCATCACACGGGTGCTGCAGGCAGCTCGGCTGCTCACCGAGGAGCACCTGGCCCCCAAGGAGGAGTATGGGCTGGTGGTGAGTGTCTGTGGGGCTGGGAGGGCTGGTGGTGAGTGTCTGTGCCCTCCAGGGCTGCCTGTGCCCGTCCCAGGGCTGGCTCTACCCCTCCAGGGCTGCCTCTGGCCTGTCCAGTGGTGATCCAGCTGCTGGGAAATGTGCTGCTCCGTGTCCTTGGGCTGTTGGGCATCTTCAGTTTGTGCCTTGAAGGAACTCCTGGAGCCTGGGTCGTGCCCAGTGGGCTGGTGTCAGTTCACTGCCTATTTCAGTGTGATAAAGGGGTCACATCCCTCCCTTTCACTGTGGAAAAGATGGATTTGGTTTAGGAGAACGCCCATGGCTCCCAGGGAGCGTGGGCAGCCCGGTGAGCTGGGCACAGCCCTGGCAGGGGACTGTCCCCGTCCCTGGCAGGGGACTGTGCCCAGCCCTGGAGCTCCTGACGGGCGCTGCCTGTGCCCAGGTGCGCCTGCTGACGGGCATTGGCAGGTACAATGACATGACCTACATCTTCGAGCTGCTGCACCAGAAGCATTACTTCGAGGTGCTCATGAGGAAGAATCTGGACCCGGTACGTGGGGGACAAGTGTGCAGGGAATTCGTTGTGTGGCTGCACCAGAGGCTGCTCTTTACACAGGGTGAATTTGGCTGGGCATTTTACTTCCTGAGTGCAGGAACCGAGAGGTTTCATAGAAATAAATTATTGCTGGGGCTTATTCTCATTTTAGTTGAACCGTTTTTTCCTAATTAGTTCAGGGCTACAACGAGAGCGGCGTTGAAATTTAAACTTGGCGTTGTCAGAGTTTTCACGCTCTGCTTTGCTCTTATTTGCAGCTAACGTTTCATGGGGGTTTTAAAAGCCATAAATATTCATAGCTTTGTTTAAGCAAGCCATAAAAAAGTCCCATTTTGACATTTGCACGTAAAGAGACGCAGAGCTGCTGGATTCTCGTTCCCAGCTGGGCGCGGCTGTGAGGCTGCTGCTGGGTTTGGGGAGCGGTGGTCACTTTTTGGGAAGGGCTGGGGTGGCCGGTGGGGACAGGAGCCGTGCTCAGCTGTGCTCCCTGTGCCCAGAGCGGGACGCTGAAGGCGGCGCTGCTGGACTACACCAAGCGCTGCCGGCCCGGCGACAGCGAGAAGCACAACATGATCGCGCTGTGCTTCAGCATGTGCAGGGAGATCGGGCAGAACCACGAGGCTGCCGCCTGCACTCAGCTCAAACTCATCGAGAGCCGGCCCTGGGGTGAGCGGGGAGGGTCTGAATCGCCCCTGGGCTGCCCCTGCCTGCGGGAGGCTCCTGCCCTGGGCAGTGCCCCAGGGGGGACATTCAGGGCTCTTGGTGCTGGAGCATTGCCCTGGTGCCTCCGGGTTTCCCTCAGCCCACGGGGGTTTGCAGGGCTCCCTGGGGTGCTGGGGGTTGTGTCTGTGACACCCACGGGGGGAGCTCTGCTGCCACAGCAGCGACACCAGGAGCTGTGCCGAGGGATTTTGGAGTGCAGCTGGCAGTGCTCAGTGCTGGGATCTGCCACAGATCCGTTTTTGGGCTTTCTTTCCAGTCCCCAGTCACTCGGCCAGGCTCCAGCAAAGCTTTCAGCCATTAACTGAACGGGCCCTGTGCTCTTCCTCCTCTTTTAATACATAAATTTTAGTTTGTTGGTGCTTTGGGAGACAGCACCAGGGACAGACTTGGCACTGGGAGGGAGTTTTGTAACTTACTTTGTCACCTTTAAAAATAATTGGGTATTCCTTCTTTTTTTTCCCGTCCCAGAGGAGTCTCTTCAGGATGTCGCAAATTTAAAGAAGCTGCTGCTGAAAGCTGTGACTCTCTTCATTGATGCAGCAGAAAGTTACTCCAAGGTAAAGTGAGGTGGAGTGGCGTGAGTCCTGGGCAGCACTGGGAGCGCATGAGGGGTGGGCTGGGCTGGGAGAACACAGGGAGCTGCCCCGGGGAGGCTGTGCAGGCTCCTGGCCCAGGGCAGGAGGGCTCTGTCTGGGTGTGCCAGGCTGGCCCCTGCTCAGGCCTTAACCCCTGGGGTTCCAGGTGCCTCCCCACTGTCAGAGCACGGACCGTGAGCTTAATTAGCAAGGATAGAGCAGATAAAGTATTTAAACCCAGGCATAATGATGATGGAAGTATTGGTGTGAATGAAGCCTTGTTTATCTGCTGGAATGGGATGCCTGTGAGGCTGCAGTGCTGTTTGCAGTTCCCCTGGGAGCTCTCAGGCTGCTCTGCTGTTGCAGGACTCGTGTGTGCGGCAGGCGCTGCGCTGCCGCCGCCTGACGCGGCTCATCACGCTGCAGCTGCACTTCCTGGGCTCGGGGCTGAGCACCAGGATCATCAACCTGGGCAGGCAGGAGCTGCCAGGGGCCATCCTGGCCTTGCCCAGGTTCTACCAGGTGAGCGGGGCTCCCTTTGGTCACTGCAGGGCCTGTGCTCTGCTCCTCCTCCTGCCCTCGGAGCCCTGTGACTGTCACCCCGACCTCACACCCCTGGGATGGAGGGACAGGACACAGGGAATGGCTCCCAGTGCCCAGGGCAGGGCTGGGTGGGACCCTGGGCAGGAATTGTTCCCTGGCAGGGTGGGCAGGGCTGGCACAGGGTGCCCAGAGCAGCTGTGGGTGCCCCTGGATCCCTGGCAGTGCCCAAGGCCAGGCTGGACACTGGGGTTGGAGCAGCCTGGGGCAGTGGGAGGTGGCCCTGTTTAAGGGCCGAGGAAGGTTGCTCAGGGCTTTGTTACCCTGAATTTCACAGCTGCTCTCGAGAACAGCAGCAAGGGGCAGGTGGAGCAGAAGACCCCAGCCCTGAGTGTGGAATGCTGTGTCAATCTCCCTGTAGGCAGCCATCGTGGCCGAGGCCTACGAGTTCCTGCCCGACTGGGCCGAGGTTCTGTTCCAGCAGGTGGTCACCAGGGGGGACTTTGTGTACCTGGACGAGTTCAAGCAGCAGCGGCCGCTGCGGCCCGGCCTCTTCGAGGAGGTGGCCAAGAAGTGAGTGAGGGTCTGGGGACAAACCCTGAACCTGCACAGGGCCTGAGAGGGGCAGGAGGAAAGGGTTAAACTGTTCAGCTGTCATGGGGTAAGGGTCATACAAGGGACCTGAGATGGAATTCCAGAATGGTTTGGATGGGAAGGGACCTTAAATCCCATCCAGTGCCACCCCAGCCATGGCAGGGACACCTCCCACTGTCCCAGGTGCTCCCAGCCCTGTCCAGCCTGGCCTTGGGCACTGCCAGGGCTCCAGGGGCAGCCACAGCTGCTCTGGGCACCCTGTGCCAGCCCTGCCCACGCTGCCAGGGAAGGGTTTGGTTCCTGAGCACAGTGTGGAAGTCTCTCTGATCCAGCCTTGTCCTTGAGCTGGACAAGGAGGGAGCTCAGGGCTGGGCAAATCTTTAAAATCAATCGGAGCAAGTAAACAACCAGGAGCTTCAAATGCAGGTGTTGAGTACAACCTCTTGTTGAAAATGTCATTTTTGTAGGCCCAGAGCAGGAGTCTCAGGGCCTGGGAAGCTTCTGTGTGTCAGTTCCTTTGCAATTGTTGCAGGGTGAAACAGCAGCCCCCTGCTGACGCTGCCCTGAGGAACCTGAAGCGGTTCCTGAGCCACTGTGAGGACATCTACACCTACTACAGGCTGGCCTACGACCACAAGTTCTATGACGTGGTGAACTCCCTGCTGAAGGACCCTCAGACTGGCTGCTGCCTCAACGACCTCTTATCCAGCTGAATTCCAGCCCAGAGCACAGAGTGCAGGGTCAGTGCTGAGTAACACAGATTTTATCAATGACCTGCTCCCAGGGCTCTGCTGCTCTGCAAAAATTACTCCAGAAAACTGGACAGGGTTTGTAAGTATTTCAATGCTGACAGTGTTAACCTAAAATTATGTGTTGTAAAATAAATCTGTAAATCTTACTGTTTATAAATTACTTGAGTCACCAGCACACTCTGATTGGCCCAGGTTGGGGGGTGAAGCAGAGATTAGGGAATTAGCCCAGGAATTGTATCCAAAGAGGCTGAAACAGGTGTGCAGTGTCCAGGCCAAGGGGCTGGAATAAGCAGAATCAGTGCAGGTATCAGGTACACAGGAGAATAATGTGTTCTTTGAGCCCAGTCTGATTTCTAAAGTCTTACACAGCTTTGAACAGCACATTCCTTATTCTGCTGTCTTGAAGTAAAAGAAATAATCAAGTCAAATGTATTCTTACAGTTATTAAATACACATTCCTTTCCTGGCCCCAGCCATGGGCACACCCCCAGCACAGCTCAGCTCAGCAACTCTCCCTCTTCAGGTATTTTTCCTGTCAGGCCCAGAAGAACTGCTCCAAGGCCAGCCTGGTGAAGTCCTCAATAGTGATTTTATTAAATTAGTTGCTTTATAAAACATTGCAGATGTTGTAATTGTTAACATAACAATTTGCCCAACTGTAGGAACTGCTGCAGTTTGCTAAGCAAGTTTGGTTTTTAATGAAAGAAAACGGCCGAGTTGTGAGAGACCCACCACAACCCAGGAGAGCCCCAAGGAAGTCGTGTGGTTTGGTTTTTTTCTTTTACACTTAACCCCTTAATTAACTGTTAAAGAACACCCAACCCAGACAGCTGCATTAGTAGAAATTTAAATGAATGGAACTAAACTTCATCCTCGGGCACTAGTGGGTTTTGCCTTGCTCTGCCCCAGCAGGCACTGGTCAGGTGCCAGCCTCTGGAGCAGTGGCTGTCCCAGGGGCCACGCTCCCAGGTGCAGTATTCCACACTGAAGTTAGCAGTTCCCTTCCCAAAATACTGAAATCCTCAAGCTCTAACTCAAGACAAAGCGACTGGAACTCTACGTGCACACCTTGCTGCAAACTGCTCGTGCTCAGCCCTGGCCCTGGAGCAGGGACAGTTAAGGCCATGTCATGGAGCTGTGCTGGTTATAATCCTTCACCTTGTTCCAATTCCTTCCCAATTTAGTGGCTGTTGCTATAAACAGCAGTGCCCATTATCAGGATTTTGGGTGTTTAACTGCAATTTCCAGACCTTGTCCGTTCCACCCCCGCCCGGAGCTTCCGCCCGGACCCGGCACCTCCAGCCCCCAGCACACAGATACTGCAATTCTGATTGTAGCATTTGGCAGAATTTAGAGGAAGAAAGGTTGTGCTACATGTTTAAGGGATTATGGGCAACAGAAAGACATCAGAAGGGAGATAAATGTCACATGAAGTCTTCAAAGTCTTGTACGTACTCGCCGTCGTAGCCGCCGTAGTCGGCCAGGTCGTCTTTCATCGTCGCCTTCAGCCCCCCGCCAGGCACAACACCTTTTTTCTTCTTTTTGGCTTTGTTCTGTGTGCCAAGAGGATGAGGATGGGTATTTGGACTGGCCCAGAGCTCTGTCGTTTCCCCAGCTGGGGTCAGCCCAGAGGCACTGAGCAGTCACAGCCCCTGCACTGCCAGTGGTTTCCACCCCACACGTTTTCTCTTCCTAGGAAAGCTGTGACAGTTCCAGGTGTCCCCAACTCTCTGCCACCCTTCTGCCTTTCCTCCTGTTTCCCCTGGACTATCAACAAGTAACTAATAAAAGCAGGGGCTGTGATCCCTGAGGAACAGCCCAACTCTTACCTTCTCTTGTTTTTGTTTTTCACTGCATAATACTGTCAGAGTGTTTGTGATCTTTTTCAAATCATCCACTTCCACTGCATCAGGGGGGAAAAAAAAGATAAAAAAATAAAAAGATTCCTGATCAATGTTGTTCTTATAAGGCAGTTAAATAACATCCAGTCCCTAAAACTAGAAATAAGCATTAGGGTAACTATGGGCAATTACTTGATTTAAATGAGCAGAACACAGAGTGGGTGGTTCTGGTCCTTATAATCCCAACAAGGATTCCAGCTGGTCCCTTGGAAGCCTGAGCATTGCAGAAGGTAAAACTTGCACGTAAAGTTACTGAACACAAGATTCTAATTGAGACATTTGAACAGTAAAATATGGACACAGTAAAATACAGTAAAGTGTCTCAAAAGGAGCACTGGATTAACAATAAATTATGATGTTTATCAATAAATGGTGCAAGAGGCTCCTCCTGTTAGGAGCTCTGGAATCCCTCTGAGATGGAAGCTGCCTGCTGTGATGATGGATGGGCCCAGCTCCAGCTGAGATTGAGTTACCCCTCACTGAAGGACAACTGGGTACAGGGCAGGGAACCATCCCAGCCACTGCTCCAGCCACCAGGGCACTGGGAAAAGGAGCTTCAGTTACTTCATCTCTGTATAGTTACATGCTGAATTCCAGAACAGTTAATCAGCAGCTCCAGAATTACATGAACTCAATTTTGTAATAGTTCCCCTCCAAATGAGGTACTTGAATTATCCACCCCAGAAAATTTACCCTTATTGTTTTAGAACTGGCTTCAAGAAAAGCATGCAGGGTTTAGATCAGCATAAAAATTCACACTTTTTAGATGACTGTCTCTGACCAACGTGCAGAAAGAGCAACTCTTGCACGAGGAGAGGATCCTTAGTGGAGGCTGTGGGAATGGAGTCAGGTCAGTGTTCTAAAACAAGCTAACACAGTGATCCCCTCTGAACACTGTCACAGCACGTGCTCCACTGCAGCTGCAGCACAGCTGGGGCTCCCTGGCAGCACAGCTGGGGCTCCCTGGCAGCACAGCTGGGGCTCCCTGGCAGCACTTACAGGAAATACAGACGTCCCGGAGCAAGGCTTCCAAGAAGCCGGCGTAGTGTAACGACTTCTCGTACTGTGTGATCTTCTCCTTGAGCAGTTTCCCAAATTCCGTGAAGTCATCTTTCGAAGAGGGGTTCATGGCATCTATTCCACAAGTGCTATTTACACCTGCAGGGACAGGCAGGGGTGTCACAGAGAACATGAGCTGTGAGCCCTAAAAGGGGACCTGGCTCCCACCTCCCCGAGCTCTGCTGCCCCCACAGCCAGGGCCCATCCCCGGCCTTGCAGGAAGGAAGGAAGTTTGCTGCAAAACTCAGTAATTTCTCAGAATCCCTGAGTGGTCTGGGTTGGAAGGGACCTTAAAGCCCCTCCAGTGCCACCCTGTCAGGGCAGGGACACCTCCCACTGTCCCAGGCTGCTCCAGTGTCCAGCCTGGCCTTGGGCACTGCCAGGGATGGACACAGCCACAGCTGCTCTGGGCACCCTGTGCCAGCCCTGCCCACCCTGCCAGGAACAATTCCTGCCCAAAATCCCACCTAACACTGCCCTTTGCCAGTGGAAAGCCATTCCCTGTGTTCTGACTCTCCACACCCGTGTCCAAAGTCTCTGTCCAACAATTTCTGAAGCTGAGTCAAACTCAGTAATTTGACCCAGCTATTCCTGTTCTCTGCACAACCTGCACCAGGAAGCCCCTTTTTCCCCCCCAAATGAACAACCCCTGCCTCAACCTCCCGAGTGCAGAACTCAGCTGGTTCTTTGCAGCTGCATCCAGTGCACACTCCCCAAGCACTGTGCTCTGTGACAACTCACTGAGCACAACCTCCCCTGAGCAATGAGCTGAATCACTCCCCACCATCAAGGAAACCCTTCCACGTTTGAGGAATGCTGCTGTGCATCAGCATCTTTGCCACCTCTTTGTTCTCAGTGCCACAGGCCAAGCCCTGCTGAGGCTCTGCAGAGCCCCACGTGGCTCAGGGGTTTATTTCCTGCTTTAACTCACCGAAGGTCTCCTTTGCCAACTCCAGGTCTGACTCCTCTTGTAACTTCTTTAGCCGTAGTTTGTCTGCCAACTGTTCTTCTGGTGTGAGCTCCTTCTGTTCCTCTGGTGCCTCTAACTGCAGGGAGAGCACACAGGGAGAAGGTGGCACCTCAAACACACGGTGTCTTCTCCAGAGCCACTGAATCGCCCCTTCTGCCTCGACTCGGGGAACCCATTCCCTGGAGCCTCAGCAAATTGTTCATTTCACAAGGAAAGGGAAGAAACACCAAAATCCCACTCCTCCTGCCTGTTCCAGCACACAGAGCAACAGGGATAACACTGATCCAATCACTGGGTAAATCATACAGGAATTAAAGCTCCCAGCCCCAGAGAGGATCACATCCAAGACCTAAGTTTGGTTTAGCAGACGAATCAAGACCTTTCCAGATCTTGCTCAACCTCCAAAAAAACCAAATCACATCTGCCCTCTGAATTTTATGTGACCCAGAAAAAATCAGCAGTTACCCTTTTTTTAAGCTCCTCTTGCTTTTTCTTCTGTAGCTTTTCTTTTTCTTTGATTTTTTCTGCTATTTTCTTTTTTTCCGAAACTTTCGGTTCTGTAGAAGGTGAACAACAAACACAGCTCTCACAAGTCTGATGATTACTTTTCCCCCCACAACCACAGAAACACTGGAAGCCACAGAGCTGAGCTCCTGGGACTGAGCACAGGGCTGAGGAGGTTCCTGTTAGACCCAGCCCTGCTCAGGTTTGATCCTCACACACCCCCAGTGTCTGTTCCCATGCTGATACAGAGCCAGGGGTTATCTTAAAACCTCACCTTGTTTTACCTCTGTCTCCTTCACCTCCTCCTCTTCCTCCTCATCGTCCCAGTTATCCTGCAAAACATTAAAGATTCTTTTACAGATACCTGTAACCTCTTCCAGAACCCACAAACCCTGGTGGTGTCAGAGTGAGGGAGCCATGGCAGCTGATCCTCAGGGGGCTTTGGAGCTGTCCACGCTGGTTGGGGCCAGTTGTTACCATGAAAAAGGCAGGTTTTGGTCAAACTATCAGCTTGTGTCAATAATTACAACAGCCAGGTCACAAACAGTCCGAACACCACCCACATAAACAGGACTTTATTCTCATTTCTGGTACAATGAGACACTGGTGCCCACTGAGGGATGGGCAGAGCAGAGCCCAGCTGAAACCACGTCAGAGCAGCCCAGGGACCCTCTGCTGTGCTGGGAAAAGCACTCCTGTGCCTGCAGGGGTTTTCTGGGAGCCCACAGCAGAGGCAGGGGTGCAGAGCCCCACGTTCCAGCAGGATGTGCTGATCCAAGCAAGGAGACACCCGAGTCCTCCACCAGCTCACCCCGGATAATTGGCACTTGCAGGGGACTCGGCTTCCCTGCCACATTCCACACAGCTGACTTGAATTTGGAGCAGCATTATTTTAGCTCAGGTCTAATTAAGTTTGTTACACCCACTGCTTAAACAGCTCCCCTCAGCACTGAGGAGCTGCCTCCAGCCCCTGGCCTGGGTGTCAGGTGCAAACTGCAGAGGAAGGGCAGCCTGGCATGAGGGATCCATCCATGGCACTGGGCTGTCTGGGACACTCCACAGAGGGCACGTGGGCAAGGGCTCCACACCAGGAGATGTGCCCTGACCCCATCCTGCCAGCCAGGCCTGGTTTACAAACCCAGGGAATACCAAATCCTGCAGCCAGGCCTGCTTTATAAACCCAGGGAATACCAAATCCTGCAGCCAGGCCTGCTTTATAAACCCAGGGAATACCAAATCCTGCAGCCAGGCCTGCTTTATAAACCCAGGGAATACCAAATCCTGCCAGCCAGGCCTGGTTTACAAACCCAGGGAATACCAAATCCTGCCAGCCAGGCCTGGTTTATAAACTCCACGGAATTCCAAATGCTGCAGCCAGGCCGGGTTTATAAACCCAGGGAATACCAAATCCTGCAGCCAGGCCAGGTTTATAAACTCCACGGAATTCCAAATCCTGCAGCCAGGCCGGGTTTACAAACCCAGGGAGCTCTTGGAGGACCTGCCTTAGCGCTGTGTCCTTGCAGTGATACAGTAATTCCCAGAGAACAGCTTTATTCCCCAGCACTCCAACACTGTTTCTGTGTCCTGACCTCGCCCTGGGCCAGGCGGGGAGGTGACAGGGACTGACTGGGATGGAGCAGGCCCTGCCCCGCTCTGCCTGAGCCAGCACTGAGTCAAGAGATGAAAATCCCTTGGCAGGAGGCCCAACTTGTGGGAAACGTGTGCTGGGGAACACTGAGAGGAGTTCTGTTACCAAAGGTGCTAATTTTAAACCCGGGAAGTTGACATTTCCCAAATTAACAGTTACTGCAAGTTCATTACTAAAAAACCCCCCAAAACACAGATCTGCAGCCACAAAGCACATTCCAAACTGTGAGGTACCCTCAGAAAGCCACGGCCAGAACACACTTTGTGCTGCTACCTCAGACCACATCATTTCCCTCACGTGGGGAGCTCCCCATGCTGGGCCCTCACACTGAGGGATCCACAGCCTGAGCAGGGGCCTTTGGGAATCCAGCAGGAAGGGCAAATCAAAGCAAAATACACCAAAATAAACCACCTTTCCTTGCTGGATCCTCTCTAGATGCAGCTCTGGCACTAAGTCCACAATCCCTTGGAAATAGTTAAGCAGCTGCATCCTTGCTACGTGTAAGATGCAAAATGTCTTCCCACTGCCAGAGCACAGGGACGGATGGGATTTTGGGAGGGAATTGTTCCCTGGGAGGGTGGGGAGGGGCTGGGAGGGAATTCCCAGAACAGCTGGATCCCTGGCAGTGCCCAAGGCCAGGCTGGATGGGGCTGGGAGCAGTGGAAGGTGTCCCTGCCATGGTGGGATGGCACTGGAGGGGCTTTAAGGTCCCTCCAACCCCAACCATTCTGGGATTCCATGTGGTTCCTTTGTTAAACAGAGAACCCTCAGGTGTCTCCAAGAGAACCACTGGCCCAGTTCCCCTGGACACAATCTATCCAGCAGGAAAGCTGCCCGCTTTCTAAGGCAGGAGGCAAAGCAAATGTCACAGACAGTCTGAGCTGGAGGTGTCTGCACAGAGCTGTCAGGCACATCTGTGTCAGTCACACACACCTGTGTCCCTTCCACGCTGCCCACACTCATTCCTGTCCTTCCCCTGCTGCCCATATGTGACACCTGGGACGCTGGGCTCTGGCCACAACTTCATTTAAGAAAGGAAATAACACACAGAATCACAGAAATTTGGTCACTTCGGGGTTTTTAAGAGAAGATCAACTACTTTTTCCATACTGGTAATGAGAAGAACTCCACCTGAGCCCCAAGAAAAACTCCTGGCGCTCCGCAAAGATTCTGGCAACACTGTCCTCAAAACCAGCCCTGAGTCCTCAGCCAGTGTTACAATGTCCCAGGACTGGAGGAAACAACGTCTTTTTAGTTGCCTTATTCTACTGACAGAATCCTGGGACGGTTTGGGCCAGAAGGGTCCTCAGAGACCACCCAGTTCCCCCCCGGGCAGGGCAGGGCCACCTTCCACTAGACCAGGTTGCTTCAAGCCCCATCCAGCCTGGCCTTGAAACCCGTCTGGTGTTTTCCTTGTGCATTCCCTGGCATTCCTTTGCATCGTCCACATGAATAAGAAGCAAATGGAGCTTTCTGTGGCACCAGCACCCTGCCAAGGGCAGCTGGAGCCGGGCAGGAGCAAACAGCCTTTGAGGGAGCTCTGCCTTCGGCAGCACCAGGAATGATCATCCACACGTTTTATTCCCACTCCAGTGCAGACAGCACGCTGACACACGGTAAATCCCGCCTGGTGCTGTGTGGAGGAGCAGGAAGATCGGGTGGAAAAGACGCGATGGCAGAGCACAGAAGTGTCTGGTCAGCAGCAGAAGCACCGACACAGCGCTGCGGGCATTAAACCCGAACTGACACCTCCCCAGCGCACCCCACTCACAGCTCAGGGCCCGAGAGGCCGCAGAACGCCAGGGGAAAGCGCCCTAGAGCCTGGGAAGCAGCTGGAAAGCAGCAGGCGGATTCCCCAGACATCAGGAGGTGCCACTTTAAGAGCGTCTGTCTGACCCTTCCTGCCCTGCAAGTCCCTGGGCAGCGACAGCGGCTCCGGGCAGGGACGGCTCGGGTTCTCTTGGCATTTGGACTTGTCACCGTGACCGACCCGGGAGTCGCTGCCGCGGGCGGAGCCGCCGGGACCCGCCGGGGCCCGGAGCCGGGGGCGCCCCGGGGTGTCCGGCCCGGCCCCGCCGCCTGCCGAGGCCCGAGGCCGGCCCGGAGCCGCGTTACCCCGCCCGGCCCGGCGGGGCCCCGAGCCCCCGCCCCAGCCCGGCCCCGTCTGGCCCCGCACTCGGGCGCCATATGGCAGCGGCCCGCCCGTCCCCGCCGCCCCCACACCGGGCCCCGGAGCCGCCGCACCGCGAGGCCCCGGCGGGGCCCGCCCGGCCGCACCTTCACGTCGTCCTCCTCATCCTCGCCGGCCCAGCGGTCCCCGGCCACCCCCGGCACCAGCCGCTTCGCCACCGGCTCCACCACCTCGAAGCTGTCGGCGTCTGTGGGGAGAGGAGCGCGGGTGAGGGGCGGGGAGCGGCGCGGGGGGGCCCCCGCTGGCCCCGGGCCCCGCGGCCCCGCCGCACCCACCCCACGAGTCCGCCGCCTCCGCCGCCATCTTGCCCCGACCGCGGCCGCCGGGCAGCGCCGCGCGGGGCACGCCGGGACGGCGGCGGACTGACCCCGCCCCGCCCCCGGACACGCCCCCGAGAGGCGGGGCCTGAGCGCCGCGCGGGAATGGGGCGGGAACGGGCGGGAGAGGAGGCGGGAACGGGATTGGGACCGGGAATGGGAACGGGAACGGGACCGGGAATGGGATTGGGAACGGGATCGGCGTTGGGAACGGGAACGGGATTGGGACCGGGAATGGGATTGGGAACGGGATCGGCGTTGGGAACGGGAACGGGGACGGGATCGGGATTTGGAACAGGATCGGGATTGGGAAGAGGACCGGGACCGGGAATGGGACAGGCATTGGGACCGGGACCCGGACCCTGACCCGGAGCCGGGTGGGAGCGGCCCGGGGCCGGCACTCCGCAGTCCCGGGGCTGTCCCGGGGCAGAGCCCGCCCGGCGCTGTCGCGGCCCCACGCCCAGCCCGGAGCGGAGCGCAGCGCCCGGCCCGGTTCGGTTCTGCGGCTCGGCTCCACACGCAGGGTACCGGGACAGCCGAAGCTGCCGGCACCGGGGCCCGGCCCGGTTCGGTTCTGCGGCTCGGCTCCACACGCGGGGTACCGGGACAGCCGAAGCTGCCGGCACCGGGGCCCGGCTGTGCTGCTCGGTTTATCCACATCAGGGCGCCACGTTCTCTTCCCCCTCTGTCCTGTACCATGGAACAGAGCAAAGCTGGAACTGTTCACTCCTTCACTGCCAGCTGCCAGCTTCTGTGAGAATCCCAGTGAGTGGAAAAGGAGGACAGCTTTTGTCTGAAGGTAATAAATTTAGAGCGTGTCTTTCATGTAACAAATAAAACATCTCTGTATACACCTGTATAAATCACACACGTGTGTCTAGGACAAACACAAAGAAAAAATAGAGACTTCCAAATTTATCATCCTTTTCCTGTTCTCCTCCATTTACCAGACAATATAAATAATAACAGAGTTATACTTACGGATCAAACAATGTCACAAGTTATACCTTCGCCAAGTCTACAGTTTCACAGGCTCAGGGTGCTGCCAGGATAATCACAAAATTGCCAGGAATTGTGCAGTAATTTGGAATATGTTAATATTGGAATATGTAATTTGGAATTCTAAGGAGTCATGCAGAACATTTAAATTTTTCCTTGACAGCAAAACATAGACATGATTTCTTTTCTTCCATTTCAAGGCTGAAAACTGACAGGAGCAATGTCTTGACTTACAGAAAACAGTCTCAGTGAAAGATGATATCAGCTAAAAATCATCAAAACCAGAATCCAGAGCATAAGTATTTAATGAAATCTTTGTGCTGGCGTAGACTAGAAACGATGGCAGAAGAAACAGAAACCCACAGCACCCAGGACTTCTCTTCCCATCGTATGTTACAGGATTCAGCCCCAGCAGTACAATGACATTTCTGCAAGTACCAAGAACAAAACCTCCTCCTGTGCTGCTGGTCCCTCCTGGCCGGGGGCTCGGTGCTGTCCCCGGAGCTCGGCTGTTGGCAGGGCAGTGCTGGGGCAGGGGGTGACGCTGGCCAGGGTTTTGTCACCCATTCCAGGGCTCTTCCCAAACGCCATCGGCTCCTCGCCTCCAGCTGGCTCCTCTCTGGGCTGGGACATCTCCAATCCAGCCCGGGGACATCCAGGCCTCCTGCGACATCCACAACCAACGGGGAGTGTCAGGTGGGGTGAATCCAGTGACACCAAGGCGAGGACCCTTCCAGGGAAAGCAAGGGACTGAACAGGCACTGCCACCGAAGGTCTGCGAGGTGTCACTGTGCTGCCAGAACCACGGTGCTCCAACAGGGGACAGGATCCGCGGGGACACGGAGAACAGGTCACCAGAGCCCAGCAGACCACAGAGGCGATCATTCCCAGCTCTGGCCGTGGGGTGTGGTGCTTTCCATAAGGACACAGCACGGGAATCAGTGATCCAGCTGCACTGCCATGCCCTGCTCAGGGACACAACCACACTGACACCTGGCTGAGCCTCCCCCGGGCACGGGGGTGCCTTTGGGGACACAGGACACAGCCTCGGCACAGGAACGGGGAATTCCCCCTCGAGATGAGCACGACAGAATAAAACCTGTGGATGAAAACTCTCTGCTTCACAGCAGAAAGGTTTGCAGGAGGCAGAACCACTCTGCAGAGTTCAGTGATAAACACCAAGCTTGCAGCACAGGAAAACATGAATATTTAATATGTTTACTAAGCAATCTCTGTCAGTCCCACTGTGCATCCATGCAGAACTACGTCCCCTCGTTCACTTTCGGGGTTCCCTCGTGGATCTGATGGGCACAACACAGACACAGCTGGAAAGTGCAAGGTGCCTTTGGTCTCCTCAGCTCTGGAAGCACTTTTGGCGTGGCTGCAGCCACAGAGGACCTGGGGAAAAGGATGTTCCAGGAACAGGTGAACATCCCGTGGAAAAGGCCCTGGGCTAAAGCTGGGCTCACTGTGGCAGATTTGACAGGTCTGTGACGTGGAGGAAGTGGGAGGAATCCCTCGTTAGGCAAAGCTTCAGCGGGGAACTGAAACCCCTCAGAGTGAGATTTACCTTGTGAGGACCAAAGGAGAAAGGGCTGCAAACCAAAGGGCAGCTCCACACCAGCTGCCCCTGGCAGAGTCCATCATCCATCGGCTGCCCAGGGGACACGGCTGCACCAAGCAGATGTAAAGGTAATGTTCTGTACATTTTATTTCAATAAAGACATAAGACAAACAGCGTAAAGATGCCCAGATGCCCTAAAGATAAATACATTTAAAAGATTCTCATTAAAATGAATCTGTAGTATTTCTTTCCTGCAAGCAAAATACCTTTCTTTAAATACAAAAAAAATCAGTATTCTGAATTGCAAATGTTTTCACTTTTTTTGCAGAAAATCTGCCGTGATGATTTTGTTTTTAATGAATAAGGATTTTCCACAAAACAGGCTTGCTCTACATGCTAAGTTTTAACAGTTCAGTGACACCATGTGCTAGCTACATACACAACAGATAATATAGTAAGAAAACACTCAACCTGATGAAAAGTTAAAATCTTCATTAATACACTGGAAAAAGTTGACATAACTCATGCCTTTTAAAATCAAAAATACAAAAATTAAATGTTTTGCTAAAAAGATTTTCCTTATTTTAAGGACTCATTTGAAAATGAAGCTGCATGTAATTTGTACAATAAAATTGTACAAGTAAACAGGTAATATACATAAAAAATTAATCGACGTACTTCTCAATTATCAGCTGTCCACCTTTAATTTCCAATACTGTACTTTCTTATCAAGCATACAAAATAGCAAACTTCTCTTTAGAAAAAGTGCCGTTCTGTGACATCTTTTACACAAAACCAGTCCGAGCTGTGGCGTGGCAATGCAGTCGAGAGGCAAAAGCTTCCTAAACTCGGACAAATCCTCCCTTTCCAGAAAAAGCCTCCGGGGCCCCACGGCTACAAAAGCCACCCCTCCACTCCAGGGGCCGCTGCACTGGGAGCCAGGGCCGGGGCTGTTCCCGGGGGATGGCAGAGCCCTGCCCAGGGCAGCCTCTCCACACCTGCCCAGGTGAGCTGCTCCTGGCCCGGGGCACGGCGCAGGGTGAGGTATTCCTTGTCCGTCGTGGTGCCAGGCGTGTGCTCTGTCCTGGGTTAGGACATTCCGAATATTGGGAATTCTGATCTTCCTCTTTAGCTAGCCAGTCTCTTGATTTTTATTTTTGTTTTTTTTTGTTTTTTTTTTTTGAAAAGGTTTTTTTTTCGACTACAGTAGAATATTACAGAAAGAAAAATATAAATGCAGGGTTGGGGTTGGGGTGTTTTTTTTGTTGTTTTTTTTGTTTTTTCTTTCTAAATGAAACTTACGTGGGCTAAAACTAGAGAATATTTTTAAACAAATATACAGGATGCAGGCAGACAAAGCAGGGAAACGGCCAGCCAACTGTTTAATAAAAAACTAACAAAATTTGGCTATTTCCAGAAAAACTATGAAGCGCCTCAACTAAAAGGAATGCATAATGAAATTCTAATCTAATACAGGTCAAAAATGTAAAAAGGTTATAAACCTTAACAGGAAAAATAAAACAACTTTTACTGGCCATTCCTGTTGAAATGAGAATCTTAAAAGTAACAGAAAAGTGGCTACAAACCCACTTAGAGCACCGAACAGAGAGAAAATCCGAGTCCGTTTTCAATCTCTGTTGTATCATAAAATCCTGTGTTTCTACAGGTCAAACTGCTGGTGGCAGAAACAGAATTTTCTTTATAAACTGCAGATGTCCTGTACATAAAAAAATTTCCTTGGAGTTGCACTAGTTCTAAAGACTTTTCTGTTCTAGCCTCCCTACTGCGGGTACTGGATTGTACTGACGGCGGCAACCTCAGGTGTTGAAAGTCTCTTTCTGTAACCCTTGATCATTGTTGGGCACCAAAGATAAGAAAAGCAAGACGGGGTACAAAAATGCAAAATTTCAACAGTAATGGCAATGTTTTGTATTAGTCCAACAGGGTCCTGCATTTCCTCCCCTCGGCAGTGAGAGCAAAGGCTTTAGTCGGGCGGTAGCAAATCATGCAAGCGAAATCTGTCTCTGATGTGAGGTCGGACGTCTTCGTTCTGTGGGGGAGAGGGCAGCTTTAGGAGAACAGGCACAGCAGAGCCCCACTGCAGCAGGGCTCCTTCCCCAGCACCCCTCCTCGAAGCTGACAAAGAGAAACCACGAGTTTCGCCATCCCAGAGACTTACAGAAGTAACTCCACGGCATCCACAAGGGCTCAGGGATTTATTGGCCTTTTAGGGATAAAGACACACGGCACAGGCAGCACCAGAATGGCACCAAAATGCTCAGAGACTCCCAAACTCCTTAGGACTGATGCCATAGTCCCACAGCCCTGCATTTCCAGCACGGTCAGCAATGACAAGTGCCCTTCTGCTCTGTGAGCACACCCCTGAGTCCTCACCACCTCAACCCAGAGACTCAGAAACCCTCACCAACAGGGGAGAATATCAAAGGAACTCACTGGCAGTTTTGGGAAAAGCCAAGAAAGCAAACACTTACCAGCTCTACGAGTTTCTCCAGAAATGGAATCAACTTTAGGAGTTCATTATCATTTTTATCCATGAACCAGCTTTCTATAGGAATTCCATTGGAAAGCTGAAGTTAAAATACAAAAAAAGTCATCAACACACGATTTATATTTAATTTATCTACCAATAGGACTTGTGGAACAGCATTTTGGGAGGAAATGTTTCCAAGTTACAGATCCCTGAGCATTTTTCCCACAGTTTGGTTTGCCAACTTCAACACAAAGCCCCAGACCCACAGCAGGAGTGAAATCCAAGTGAGGGTTTCCCTGTCCCCTCAGGAAGCTCTGCCCTCACCTGGTAAGCAAAGGCTTGTGGTGAATTGTCAATGATGATGGTTTTGGAGAGGTCTCTGCCCAGGATGTTCAAATCCTTGATGTAATTCCCTTGTACACACACACAATGCTCACGGAAGAGTCGATGCCTGTCATTAGAGGAGAACACTCATTAATGAGCCCAAAGGTCCACACTGCACCAGTGACAAGGGGCTCTGCCAAGCATTATCCAGTTTTTTCTCTTCTGATCTCCTGTTCAGAGAATCGAGCCCTTTTTCTGTTCCCTGTACAGCCCAGCTCAGGTGATTTTGCACTAACCCAGGTCTGGGGTAGGTGTTTGTATTTATTTATCCAGGCTCTTCGTTCTGAGCCCTTCCACAGACAGGCCAAGGAAGGGACCCAGAACACCCCAGGATCTGCCAAGTGCTGCACAGAGCCAGTTTCCTGGGGTTTATTTATTATCCCTTTATCCTCTCCCAGCCCTCACAGAAGGGGCCTCCCTGTGCCACCTCATGCCAGAACACAAAGTGTCACAAGGAATGTTTCCTTTCCTGTTACACCTCTGCTGGCAATTAACCCATTTCAGTTATTACATCTCAAAAAAAAAAAAAAAAAAAAGTCTCAGGGCCAAAACATCCCATCACCTCCTTCCCTGCCCATTAGCCTGCTCCTGTGTAATCTGTGACAGGAGAAATGGATGGATTGACTAAGAGGACTCTGACTGAAAAACCAGCAGGAACAGAACTCCCATTTCATGGTGTAGCCACAGAACCCTAACTGTGAAGCTGGCAGGTTTGGGGCTGCCCAGCCCCACTGCAGGCTGCCTGTGGGTTTAAAAGGAGTGCTCAGAAGCTGTGCACAGTGTGCCTAATTCCATGCAGGAGCTGAGCTCCCAACGTTGCCATGGAGGGAAATGAGCTGCCACGTTTATATTTAGAGTGTGAGTCACACGTGTGGGGCCTGACAGGCACCTGGGGCTGGTGGAGAGCCACAGCAGCCCCAGACAGAGCCAGCAGCACAGGGACATCTCTGCAGCCTCCCAGAGCCTGTCTGCCTGCTCGTGCCGCTGCCCAGCACAGGAGCAGTCTCAGCACAGGAGCAGCTGTGTGCAGGAAGGTGTGACACAGGGACACTGCCCCAGGCTCTGCTCTGCAGTGCCACCACCCTCCTGGGCACCATCCCCGGGGTGTCACACAGCTCTGGCACCCCCAGGGAGCGGTTCCCTGGCTGGGACACCCCACACAGGGCAGACCCCTGAGCAGGAATCAGTCTGGGAGCAGCACTGACAGGTACAGAACCGCTGCCAGGTGACAGGGACAGAACCTCACCCCTGGGATTTCCCTCTGCCTCGAGGAACTGGGAGAGCCAAGCACTTCCCAACACAGCTCAGTGCTGAGAAATGAAAATCCAAACCAGCTCTAACACAAAACCAACAGACAAATGGTTTTGTGACTGAGGGAGAATGAAAAGCGTGCTGATTGTAAAAGCTACACAAATCGCAATTTATAATAAATTTCTAAATTTCTAATTTATAATTTGTAATAAATATTTATATTTTATAATTTATAACATTTATAATAAATAACTCGAGTTTGAATAGTTTAAAAATATCCAGGTGCTCATTTAATTTCCTTTATTTGCAGTGTGCATTCCAAAGCACACTTTGGATCCCCAGGAGGTCATTTCCCACGAGCCAACCCAACAGAGACTGAACAGGGACAGGTTTTTATTTTATCACAAGGCACCAATTCCATCACTTCATCACTTCAGTCCCTTTTTCTCCCTCCCTTGGCCCAGGCAGAGCCCCAAGGAATCAGCCACTGCAGCAGGGACAGTCCCACCCCACTGCTCAGGCACAGGACTGAGTTCCTCAGGACACTGTTCTGGTTTTACCTGACCAGCTGCTTTTTGGGGTCCAGGATGTTCAGTAACTTGTCTGCATACACCTTCTTAGAAGCAGTAAACAGAATGATCTGGGGATTGGAGGGGACAAAGTCACCACGGGAGGTACAAACAAGTGGACACAACCGAAGACATGAAATTCAGAGGTGTCTGCCAGGTTACCTCATAGATCTGAGACATCCTTTCCAGGAACTCTCGGAAGAACGGCCTTAGCCGGACGTACACCTGCAGCAGAGACAGACAGAGGGGCTTCAGCAAACCTGCCAGCCCCCAGCCCACAGCCTCGTCCCCAAATCAGCAAAAATCAGCATCAGAAACAAGCTGCAGGCAGCAACTCCCTGTGTGACAGCTCCCAGTGCCAGCAGGACCCCAGCAGCTGCCAGCCTGGGCAGCCCAGAGGGGAGGAGGAACACACTGACACCATCCACTGACACCAGCCTCAACACATCTGGAAAACTGGATGGAATTAGAAAAAAAATCTAATGAAATGCAGAAGTTGGAAAATCTCTAAATGAAAATGAGACTGGCTGCTTTGGCTAAACACCCTGAATCTGCTCTCACCAGCAGAGCAGCACCACTTCAAGCCCTGGACACAAGAACTAAATCCTCTTCTTGATAACCACCAACAGTTACCTGAGCCTGGGGGTGTCAGAAGGGATTTAATAAAAGGCTTCAGGTGTTTCTACACTTCCATAAACTCAACCACCACCAGCACAGAGCTGCACACAGAGAAACCATTCCCTGGAAGGAATTGTGGAGACACCAGAGGCCCAGCCAGCAGGTTTCTGCCTCTCTGAGCCCAGGTCAGGATTTGGGCTCACGGGGAGCAGCTGCAAAGGGGAACACTTTCAGTGAAGACAAAATTCCCTGCCAGACCTGACACCTGCACTTTGTATCACCAGACAGGTGTAAAATGCCAGGCTGCTGCTTCTCTCCCCTCAAACGAGCTGAGAACAACTACACACAGCAAGGACTCCCACAAAACAGAACCAGAAAGTTCGTGGTTTTCTATTTACCTGGTAAATGACATCTTGAAAAAGAACTGGAAAAGTGAGTGCAGCATCTTCTAATTCATTTAGACTACAGTGCACTAATGTTTCATCCTAGAGAAAAAGTTATATAAAAGAAAGAAAAGATGTGAAAAAAACAATGTTGAAAATGGAAGGAGTTTTCTGCATTTTCTGTTAATTTTAAAGCAGGTTTATTTAGAATGGAAAATGTACTTTTGTGCAAGTGCTGTCAAGACTGAAGAAGATTCTCAGGATGAATTAAACATTGCATTATTCTTGTAATTTTTTTAAATTGTCACTAAAACTGTGCACTGGGGGTGTAGTTCTAAGGAGGTATTTTATTTTGTAGGCTCTTCTCTCATTCAGTTCCAGCCTGTATCTTTCAGTGATGCCCAAGTGATGCTGCTCAAGAAGTCACACCACCATTAACAGGGTCTGAAACAACTTTCAAACCAGAGACACTGAAACAATTCATCATAAAGATAAATATATTTTATAACAGTACATCAAAAGGTGGATTTGTGCCCTTTAAGAATGTTCTAACAAGTAAAAGTTGAATTTTTCATCAATCTTGATGGAACACACTTGTAACTGCATTTTCCTGTTTATTCCACCTCATTTTTCCCACACTGGATTTAGGGAAGTTTTATGGGGACAGATAACTGCTTGAGATGTTAAAACTGCAAGGTTGTGGGGTTTTTTTAAAGCAAGATATAAGTACTTGACAAATCCAGCTCATCTTCTATTCCTATCATAATTAATTCTTTTTCGACTATTTTTAACTAAAATTATGCAACATTCAAAAGTCTTAGTTTAAAGCCTTGATTTAAGCTTTGATTTCCAAACAAACAAAATAAGGGAAATGCTCCACCCCCCCGCTTTGGTTTGTGTCTGTATCTTTATTTAAAGACATAAAGTTTAAGTGTATAAAGTTTGTGTAAATATCTTTATTTACCAAGTCTAGAACTAATGAGAACTCTGGTGTGCTTCTGGTTTTCAGTGGGAGAGCTGGCTTCCTGTTCAGCTGCTCTTCTGTTAGTGGGGGGACATGTTTGATGAAATAGTATCTGAAAAGAACACAGATTTTGCTGTAAAAATGGACATTACTGAACTGCAGTGTTGTACCCCAAATTAACAGTTGAAATATTTAAGGCACAAGAAGTATTTTAAATTGAAATAAACCCCACATGAGCATACACTTGTTTCTTTAACTAAGAGCTTTTGGAATTTATTACTGTAACATGAAAATGATTCAGTTTAAATAGAAGCATTTTAATTCACTACCCCAAATGATTAATTTACTATTTCCAGGAGAAAGAGCAGCACTTACGGATCAAAGACTTCCCAGTCCTCTTCATAGGTGGCTTCTGCATGAGCTGATGAGTAGCCACTGTCTGGAGATACTGGTGCTGAAATTCAACCAAAATGACCAAACCAAAAAATAAAACAAAAAACCACAAGAGCTGGTTTTATTAGTGCACTTCTGGTAAGTGACAGTCTGCACGTGAGGCAGAGGGAGGACAGCAGTGCCAAACTGTCCCTCCCCTGCCAGGGCTGGCCAGAGCAGCCCCTCTGCTCAGAGGTCACATCTACCCCCTGCCAAAAAGCTGCTCATCCACCAGAGCTTCGAGGGGCTGGGGAAGTTTTGGTTAAGGGTTTGGTGCTGCCCAACACAGGAGCTGAGTTTTATGGCTACAGTTTTTGTCAAAAAAAAAAAAAAAAAAAAAAAAAAAAAAAGATGATGTCTTCTGAAGAAAATATGGAAAAGGAATGGAGTGTGTTTCTGTGTGTTTCTCATTTACCATGTGGTTCTAACACAAGACATCAAAATGTCACCAATTTCTCTCTGGAGATCAGCAAGTCCAGAGTGTGCAAGTTCAGTGTCACTAATAATTCCTTTCCCCTGGAATCTCTGTTCCCATGGGAAGAAGTGTTGAGGCCACCTGAGTTGCACCAGGAATAGATAAATCCTGCCAAAACTGTGTCTTTGGTACACAAACCAGATTTGTCTACCAGCCATAAAAACCAATGTTAACACTGTTTGCATGCCCCAAGGGAAAGGGAGAATCCCTGGCAAGGTGCTGGACTTCCCAGGACCATCCCTTCCCTGTCCCCTGTGGCACGGGCCTGTCCCTGTCCCTTACCCAAGGACAGGAGTCCCTGCTAAGGTGCAGCATCTCCCTGTCCCCTGTGGCACAGGCCTGTCCCTGTCCCCTGCCCTTTACCTAAGGGAAGGTGGGACAGGAGTCTCCCCAGGAGCACTCTCCTGTCCCCTGTCCCTTTCCCAAGCACTGGAGTCCCTGCCAACGTGGGGCACCCCCAGGAGCCCTCCTCTGTCCCTGTCCCTTTCTGAAGCACAGGGATGTCCCCAGCAGCCCTCCCCTGTCCCTGTCCCTGTCCCCTGTCCCCATCCCTGTCCCGTACCGGTGAGCGGCGGCAGGTCGCGGCCCCCCGGCTCCTGGCTGTCCCCTGTCCCCAGCACAGGGATGTCCCTGTCCCTGTCCCCCTGTCCCCTGTCCCCATCCCTGTCCCGTACCGGTGAGCGGCGGCAGGTCGCGGTCCCCCGGCTCCTGGCTGTCCCCTGTCCCTGCCCCCAGCACAGGGATGTCCCTGTCCCCTGTCCCTAGCACAGGGATGTCCCCAGAGCCCTCCCCTGTCCCTGTCCCCATCCCTGTCCCCTGTCCCGTACCGGTGAGTGGCGGCAGGTCACGGTCCCCTGGCTCCTGGCTGTCCCCTGTCCCCAGCACAGGGATGTCCCCAGAGCCCTCCCCTGTCCCTGTCCCTGTCCCTGTCCCCATCCCTGTCCCGTACCAGTGAGCGGTGGCAGGTCGCGGTCCCCCGGCTCCTGGCTGTCCCCTGTCCCTGTCCCCTGTCCCCACCCCTGTCCCGTACCGGTGAGCGGCGGCAGGTCGCGGTCCCCCGGCTCCTGGCTGTCCCCTGTCCCTTTCCCCAGCACAGGGATGTCCCTGTCCCTGTCCCCTGTCCCCATCCCTGTCCCCTGTCCCCAGCACAGGGATGTCCCCTGTCCCCAGCACAGGGATGTCCCCTGTCCCCAGCACAGGGATGTCCCCTGTCCCCATCCCTGTCCCCATCCCGTACCGGTGAGCGGCGGCAGGTCGCGGTCCCCCGGCTCCTGGCTGTCCCCTGTCCCTTTCCCCAGCACAGGGATGTCCCCTGTCCCTGTCCCCATCCCTGTCCCCATCCCGTACCGGTGAGCGGCGGCAGGTCGCGGTCCCCCGGCTCCTGGCTGTCCCCTGTCCCTGTCCCCTGTCCCTGACCCCATCCCTGTCCCCTGTCCCGTACCGGTGAGCGGCGGCAGGTCGCGGTCCCCCGGCTCCTGGCTGTCCCCTGTCCCTGTCCCCAGCACAGAGATGTCCCCTGTCCCTGTCCCCTGTCCCCTGTCCCTGACCCCATCCCTGTCCCCATCCCGTACCGGTGAGCGGCGGCAGGTCGCGGTCCCCCGGCTCCTGGCTGTCCCCCAGGCCGTTGTTGACAGCCCGCAGTGGCCCTGGCTGCCCGGGGAAGGCGGCGCCGTTGGTGGACGTGGCCGTGCTCGTGGTGATCTCGTCCACCTGCTCCATGTCCAGCTGCTTCACGATCTCCTCGGCCTCCACGGCCTGCCCCGGGGAGTCGGAGCCCGACGTTCCTGGGGACATCCCCAAACACTCCTTTACCCCGAGCCCCGGGTCCCCACCGCAGGGCTCACTCTCCTTATGAACCACACACGTGGTGCACACAACAGTTAAATATTACAGAATAACCAAACATATAGAATAATTACATATCACAGAATAATTACGAATTTTAAAAATTTTGGAATTTAAATTTGTGGCACTGATTCATGCCACAAAAATAAGAACCAAACCGAAGACCACGACAATGATTTTAAACCACATTTGGGACAAGGAATGGAATCTCTGGTTTTTTTCCTTCTCCTTATATTTTTTTTTTACTGAAAGGTGCACCACTAAATGCACCTATGAAAGAAATGTTCTAATGCTTGTAAGCTTCTCTCCTCAACCACCAACCCATCCAGGAATTAAGGAGCTTTTTGCCTGGCAGCAGTAACTCTTGGTTTGCAAACCAGAATGAAAAGTGTACTGTCACTCAAAGCAGCAATTTCATACAAAAAACTGTCACTCTCAGCTTTAAGACTATTGGCTTTTTAAATAATACTCACCATTTTTATTTGCTGGTGAAAAAAAATTGAAAACAGGAGAAAATATGGTTCCCAGTAACGTTGTCCGTGGAGGACTGCCTGTGGTAGGGTTATCTTCCAATTTCCCATTTTGCTTTACATGTTGGTTCGTCATCTCATAACTTCCAGCTTCTGGAAAAGAAAAGACACAAGCTGAAACACAACTCAGCTGGGCTTCAGCTGCCTCTGCTCCTTTCTGGCCAGCATTTGCACTCTAGGGCTGTACTCTTCTTCATGGGTCCAGGAGAGTCAGCAACTTTCTCCCAGCACAAACCCAAAATGTCCATTCTCAACAGCTCTGGAGCTTCTCTCCAGATGCAGCTGCACCCAGGTGAAGCGGCTCACACAAAGAGCAGAGGTGTAAATGCTGGCAGGGGCTGGAGGGAGGCAAAGTGAGCTGCCAGCGCCAGACTCCACTAGAGGGAGGCACGAGAAAGGGTCACAATTCCCTGGCCGAGGCTGCAGCTGCTGCAGGGCCATCGTTTGTTCCTGTGCACACACACACAGACACCAACACAGCCCGGGAGGGACACAGCTGTCACCTGTGAGCACAGACCACGAAGGACAGCGTTAAAGGATCTGCACGGTGCTGATCTGACACGGAACAAGGGTGACCTCTGGATGGTGGGACAGGTCTGTCCATCCCACAGCTCAAATCCCCATCTCACAGCTCTGACAGAAACCTGTCTGCGTGTTTGACAAGTGCCTCCAGCATCTAAGGACACCTGCTTACTTCCAAAACGTCAGCAGCTGGGAGGTCATGCTTCCCCTTATTTGTGAGGAAATGGGGGAAGAGCTAAATCAAATTATTGTGAGACTTTCAGAATAATAATTAAAAACAAAAAAAAGCTGATTTAGTTCCTGAGTAGCTGCTGCTGATCCAAACTGTCCTCACAGAGATAAAGAGGATGTGTCTGGGGCGTGCTGAAGTGCTGCTCACACCTCTGGAAATCCTGTTCTGCTGTCCCCAGCTCAGCCCTGCCCTCCCTGGAGTCAGCCAGAGCCCCCAGGAGAGGCCCGGGTCAGAGCCCAGCTGGGAGATGAGGGAATCCCCCTGCACTGCAGGGCCCCGGGGAGCATTTACCCACCTCCATTCATCTGACTTTTCCTCCGCACCCTGGAGAGCTGTTTGTTGGGCTTCTCCCCGGTCTGGGGCGTGGAGGTGATCAAGTTGTTATCAATATCCCGCTCAATCCGACTCCTCTTGGTGGGATTTTCTCTTTCTTCCTTAAAATAGAAAAGAGGGGGGAAAGAAACACACTGAGCAGTGCCTCCTCTTCCATGGAACAGGGCAGAGAATGTTGTCTCCTGGAGAAAGTTCACCAAGGATCCCTCCACTGCTCCACTTCCAGATGCAGAAGGTGCAACAAGTGTCTGGCCAGCTGGGATTTTACATGAGCTGAAACTAAGTCAAAGTATGGGCAATGAAAACTGTACGTGGAGAAAAATTGTCTTTACAGCCAATCTATAAACACCCCAGTGCTGCAGAGGTTGGCAAATGCAGAGACAAAGCAACTAAAATGACCTGAAACTTGATTTCTCTGCCTGTTAAATACACAGGAGGTGAACTGCCCAGCAATATCCAGTGTGACAATCCACAGCAGTACAGGGCAAAACCGAGCTGTGAAAAACTCAAGGATTCTCCTTACCTGGAAATAAGTGACTGCAGCACTCATGGGAACGAGACAGAACCAAACAGTTTTGCACATCTTTTGTGCATGGCCCTTTGTGCAGGCACACCTTCATGACAGGTTTCTTACCCTTTTCCCCCAAAACACCTAGGGCAAGCTGAGGAAATGTTGAAATTTTACCAGATTTTTATTTATCATGTAGCTGATCTGGGATACACTGCAAATTAGTTATGATTTCTTGGGCACTCTTCTTTCAAATCTGCAGTTACATAATGGCAGTATCTGAACCTCTGGGATGGATGATGTGGGGTTTTTAACTGGCCTCCATCTAGAGAAAAAAAGCCAGTTCTTAAAGTAATTGCAAGGTTACATTGAGCCTACCAAAGTTTATATATCTATATATGTGTGTGTGTGTGTGTGTATTTTTCACCCTCAAATGTCCATGCAGCACACGCAACAGGTGTTCACACGTAAAGCTCAGCTTTCCAGCTGCAGCAGGATGGGAGATTTGGTGGTTTTCCCCGACAAGATCTGGATGTGATGCTCCAAGCAGGGCAGTGCTCACTGCAGGAATCCCTGAGCAGCTCCATGGCACCTGGATTTGTGAGGTTTGACCTTCATTGATTAAATGACTCCTAAACTATTTTGAATAAAACTGCCAGAAATAGTCATGAAATTATTGCTTACAGACTGGTTTTTCTAAGTTGTTAGTACTGGCAATCCTTAAAACAGAAATTGAAAATGTCCTGAATTTATCTGACATTTTCACAAAGAAACACCAGGTAATAAAACCTGTGATTTAGTGGACTGTTAAATACACCTACAATTGACTCCTGAAGCTTTCAAAGCCTGCTTTACCTGACACAACTCCCAGGCACTTGCTGCTCTCCAATTCTTTACGTTTTGCTTCCACCACACGATTAATTCTCACCAGACCCGGTTTCCCATCAAACTGAAGTGATTACGACCCCCTGGGAAGCTCAGCAGGGCCCCGCAGCCGGCATACCTTGGGTGTGCTTCCTTTAATGAACTTTTTGATCGAAGACAAGAGGCCTGTCTCATTTTTGGGTGGCTTTCCCCCGCCGCCAGGTAAAGGCTCCTCCACCTCCGAGTGTTTCCTCTTGGCCCGCAGCGCCCGCTGCGTGTGGAGCTGGTTGGACTGCTGGGAGGCCTTCCGTGTCCTCAGCCTCATCTTCATGGGTACCACATGGAAAGCTGTGGGGGGAAAAACCAGCAACCCCTCGGTGAGGAAAGGTACGGTGAAGCTGCAGGTGCTGCAGGTGCTGCAGGTGAGGAATTCCACCAGGCTGGTGCTGCCCCCGGCTCAGCCCTCCCGTGGGGCAGGGAGGAGGAAACACCCACCTGCCCAGCATGACAGAGCTGTCTGGGGTGGAAAGCACCTCTCAGGTCACCGAGTCCAACCTGGGAACAATCACACCTTGTCAAGCAGGAGGGTGTCAACTCCCCTGCTGAAAGGATTGATTGTAGGGTGCCTGTTGCCTCCAGCCCCAAACGACTGGACCCGGTGACCCAGGAAGTTCTTTCCTCTCTCTGTTCCTCAAAATCCTTCACTGCGAGTCTCCACTTTAAACTTGAGGCATACATCTAAATTCCTGCCGAGTGCTCACAGAAGGAGCCATGGGCCTGTGCACTCAGAGTGGGTGAAGACAGAGCAGCCCTGCAAAGGAACCCAAATTCAGCTTCAATACAGCTGAGTTAGTATTTATTAAAGCAGAGTAAAAGGGAATGCATCCCGTTTACCTCCAGCCTCCAAGTGGGCTGCTGGTATCGTCACACCTGAGCCTCAGTGTCACTGCTTTCTGGGCTGGTTTGAAGGGGACTCCTGATGTTTAAAATCATTCTTATGATGGATCAGGAGCAGAAAAATGAAGTAGCAAGAAATCCATCTGAGGTGTAATGCACAGAAATACTGGAAGGAAAGTAATTTGCCTTTCCCACCTGAAATCATGACAAGACCCAGGTTTTTAAAGAAAATTGTATGCTTATCACGACAGGAATCAGTGCCTGCCTTTCTGGAGTCCATTTAGTGTAGATCTGATTGCTGCACAGACAGAATAAACACAGCATTTAACACGTAAGTTACCTTTCTGGAGTCCATTTAGTGTGGATCTGATTGCTGCAGAGACAGAATAAACAATCTGCAACATTTACCATATAAGTAATGTCACAACAGGTCTGTTGTTTAGGAAAAGGCAACGGTGGCATTGGGATGAGTCACAGACAGGGATAGACTGATAATATTTTTGAAAACCAGTCCAAAACCTGTTACACAGCTGTGTTTGCTCCCAGGTAAATCTCAGTCTCACACCAAGGTGTTGCAGCTAATGAGGAATGACCCAAGTTCTGACACTGCTGTCACTTAGCAAGGAAAGTACCCCACGGGTATTGCCAGGGGTGAAACACGATGTCACACAGAATTCCTACACGGAATATTCCCTGTACCCACCAGCAAACACGAGGTCACTTCCCACAGCTCAGCATCTCCCTCACTGGTCAGTACAGCACAGGAGGCAGAGCAGTGCCCAGCACTGCCAGGCCACCACTCACCCACGTCCCCAGGGGCCACATCCCCAGGGCTGTTCAATCCCTCCAGCAGCAGGGTCTGCACAGCCCTTTCCATGATGAAATTTTCCCCAAATCCACCCTGAGCCTCCCCTGGCCCAGCCCGAGGCCATTCCCTCTCCTCCTGTCCCTGTGCCCTGGAGCAGAGCCCGACCTGGGGCTGTCCCCTCCTGGCAGGGACTGTGCAGAGCCACCAGGTCCCCCCTGAGCTCCTCTTCTCCAGGCTCAGCCCCTTCCCAGCTCCCTCAGACCTCCTCACTGGATTTATGGCTCAGATCCTTCCCCAGCTCCGTGACCCTTGCCTGGACACACTCCAGCACCTCTGTCCTTGCTCCTGCTCCCTCCTCGTTCCTTCCCCACACTCACTCCAGATCTTGTCTCCTCCTCAGAGACCTGAGCAGCTCACTGAGATAACAGGGACAATCCTCTCGTTTTTATAACACATCAGTCTGTAAGGGGAACCAGCGGGCATCTGAGCAATGCAGCAGTGTCACGGAGTGATAGAGCTGGACAGCCCCTGGACAGGGTGGGGTCTGGACAGCAGGACAGGACACGGCCCCAGGAGGGACAGAACACAGTCCAGGAGGGACAGGACACAGTCCCAGGATGGACAGGACAGGACAGAGCCCCAGGAGGGACAGGACAGGACACGGTCCCAGGAGGGACAGGACACAGCCCCAGGAGGGACAGGACACGGTCCCAGGAGGGACAGGACCCATGTCCCCAGGAGGGACAGGACACGGCCCCAGGAGGGACAGGACATGGCCCCAGGAGGGACAGGACAGGACAGAGCCCCAGGAGGGACAGGACATGTCCCCAGGAGGGACAGGACATGTCCCCAGGAGGGACAGGACACGGCCCCAGGATGGACAGGACCCATGTCCCCAGGAGGGACAGGACAGGACACGGTCCCAGGAGGGACAGGAGGCAGCAGCAGTCCCGGGAGGCTCAGGCCAGGGCACTCACCGTGAGGAGCTCAGGGCTGAGGAGGAATCCCAGCCCCTGCACTGAGGCAGGCAGTGTGGGGCCAGGCCCTGGCCATGGCACACGGAACTGGCACTGCCAGCTGAGCTCTGTGACCTCTGCCAGCCCCCAGTGATGTCATGGAACACCGAGCTTGGACAAGACCACTGGGAGCACCCAGCCCACCCACCCCCAGCACGGCAGGGCCACCACAGCCCGTGTCCCCAGGAGCCACTTCCCCAGGGCTGTCAAATCCTCCAGGGATGGGGACTCCACCACGGCCTTGGGCAGCTGGGCCAGCGCTGGAGAACTCCCAGGGAAGAAATTTTCCTTCATGGCCAACCTGAGCCACCCCTGGCCCATTCCCTCCCCTCCTGCCCCTGTTCCACGGGAGCAGAGCCTGACCCCTGACACTGCTGAAATTCCAATGCAGGGATGAAAATAGGACTTCAAATTTGCTATAGTGTAAGAAGTTGCCTGATTTTTCTAGAACCGAAACAAACCTCAGTCAGGCAAAAGATGAACCAATTGAGTATTTGTCAATGGTGAGTACATATTTATCCAGCAGGGAAATGCTCAGCTCCTCTGTGCAGCCGTGCCAGGGGCTGCTCTGGCTCAGTGCACATCCTGAGTATCAAGCCTGGGGTTATAAATATCTCTAATGGACTTAGCAACAGGTACCTACAATCCTCTCAGAGACAGGAGTTTGCTCTCCCAGCACTGGATCCAGTTGGCAGGGGAGGTTTTATTGAATTACGAGGTTCTTTCCCGAACCAGGCTACAAAAGTTAACACAATCAAAATAATCAAGTCTGAGCATGCAGGAGAATTTCCCTCCTCAGACCCGCAGGATCTGGATTTCCCCAGCAGTGCCATCCCTGAAGGACCCGAGCCCAGGCTGGCACTGCCACCTCCACTGTGCCAGCCTGTCAGGGAAACCAGCCCCAAACCCCTTCCCTCTTCAACCACTTCTACACACATGATAAACACAGAAAGTGGGGGGAAAAAGGGAAAACCTTGTTCTTCAAGAGAGAACACAGCAAAGAACGACTGAAAGGAATATCCACTCAATAATTTGTAGGACAGGAAAATGAAATGTAGGAGCTCTCAAAAAGCAGCAGCTGAAGGAGCTCTGGCTGCAATAAATTCCATTTTGTGCACACACACCAAGTGTCAGCTCCCTACCCTGAGAGTCCTGTTGTTATTCCATGGCACAGGTACACTGCACTTACAGGGAAGAAATTCCTGTGAATGACTCATCTCTCAAACGGAGAGCACACCTCCACGGGATCTGCACTCAGGGATGGTTTATTTCCCACCACACATGACACTGCTGTTTTCTCTACTTTCCCTCAACTATTAAAAGGAAAATTAGGTGAGGCACATCTAATTACAGGGTTTTAGGGCTTTCTGATACAGGAAAAGGTTGAAGCTGGTAAAAGAACAATGGTGAAGAACAATGGGAAGAGATAAATGACAGGAAAATTCAAAACTACAGTGTAGAATAATTTCTCCATTCAGTTTGGCACTCAGGAATAACACTGAGCTGCCACCACAGAAATCAATCTACCCCAAGCCTCCACACCACAGGAGCTCCAGAGGATTCAGACAACGTGAACATGTCCAGAGTGTGACTTTGGTGACAGCAACACAGGAGGTGAGCAACTTCTATTTATTTATTTATCTGGGGCTTTTCTTGAAACGTTTTTTACGCAAAGCCAAGAAAGTAAATTATTTCTGAACATTTGACACAATTTTGAGCACCAGGGTGTAAACAGAGACGTGACCAGCTGCACAGAGCTGCGACCTGTCCCCAGATGGGACAGCTGTGACAACCGAGGGGTTTGAGGAGCAGGGAGTGGCAGGTTGGGTGTCCCATCCCCAGCAGACACACACACACACACACACCTCCCTGCTGAGATGTGTGTGCTGCTTTCAGCCACTGCTGGGCCAGACCCACACACAGAACCAAGGGCACCTCTTCTGCTCCGTTCCCTTTCAAACAGGTCTCAGCAGAGGAGTTTGGTCAGCACATCCCAGGGCTGTGATGTGACCCAGATTTCGGGGTGAGGAAGCATCCCGAGGAGGAGATTGCCCCCAGGGATGGCTGCCTGGGATCCATCCACACGCTGCTGGGGATGCTTGCAGCAAGGACACAGAGCCCTGAGCCTCACGGGGAAGGGACAGGCTGGCAGGGCTGTGGGCACACAGCACAAATCCTGCTTACCCACCAGAGGCAGGGCAAGCACTGGCAGGGCAAGCCTTTACCCACACAGCCCCCAGAGCACGTCACACACCTCAAGGAAATACTCTTTGGTGGTTCAAGGTGTCGAGACTCTTCCCCTTCAACGACTCTTGGCCTTTTTCAAACCAACTTATTCTCCTTCCCCAGAAAATTACAGCCATTTCATGCCACTCCAGCAGATGTATTTCATATTTTCCAATGTACCGCACTACTTGTCACTCTCCTCCAATCTTTAGGTGTGTTTTTCTGCCACTGCAGGACTGAGAGAGCTATAAACCAGGAAACCCTGACTCAAAGCACTCTGGAAGTGATGCTAGTCTGGGGCAGGTGAAGGCAAAATAAAAAGGCACTGATTTATTAAAATAGCAAATCACCCAATATGTAGTATTCAAATCTCGGTGCTGGGTTATGAAAACTGGATAAATATATAAAGCAACAAAAAGTTCCATCAAAACAACAGTAAGGAATTACAACTGTCAACGGCACCTCTAAATTCTCCCTCTTTCACTGAAAGCCCATTTTCTGCTCCTCCCCACCTTCCAGGGCATTACTACATCACTTCCATCTGAAACAAAATCCTGCTTGAAATCCCTGATCTTCAGTTGCCCCGTTCAAACCCTGATCTCTCAGGATATCTACCTTGTGCTCTCTTCTACTCTCCCAAAGCTGGAGTATCTCCCCCAAAACAAACACATCCTTAGAAGGATTTTGCCAGAGAAGGATGGCAGCTTTTTACAACTGGCCTCAACAGAAAATAGATCTTTTGTTCTTTTTCTGCTCTAGCCATCATATTTCTGTTTTGCCATCGATTTGCTAGGGAGGCTTTGTTTTGATTACACCAAACGCATTTGGAACTCAAAGTTTATTCCCTCCCAGCCAAGGTATTTTTTCTCTTTGCACTGAGGGTACACACTGGTAATTAATTCAGGCTTCCCAGTTTGTGCCACACTAAGCAAGGAGGAAACTTGGGGAACTGGGACAGAACCCCCAAAGCTGCAGCAGAAAGGAGCCCCTATTTACAACCTCTGGGGCTGCCAGGATGACAACTTCACAGGAGCCACCTGCAGGGCTTGGGAAAGGAAAGTCTGCAGCGCGGGAGTTGTGGACGAGCAGGAACAGATTCCAGGGGAGCAGCACTGCTCCTGTGGGGCTCCTGGGAGGGCCCAGCTGTCCTCAGGCTCTCTGGACATTTAATCCACTGCAGGCACACAGGAGCCTATTTATGGCAGTGCATCCCTCTGTCACGGGCCTGGCACAGACAGGGTGCAAACGCTTCCTGAACAGACCTTCCGGGATGTTGTCTGACTACAGAACAATCCCGAGGGCTTGCTTCTTCCAGTTGTTCAGCTCACCCATGTTAGTGATCTTTTTAATTAAAAAAACAAAAAAAACCAAACAGAAACAAGCAGATGAATAAGGCCAAACAGGTCTGTGTTGGACTATGGAAGGCACGGAGTAACTCCTGTGTTGCTGAGGAGGATTTAGGAATTTCTGCAAGGTCTGCACAGCAACAGAGCTGCCTTTTGCTCAGCTTCACCAGAACCCCAACCCTGCTGCATTTCACCTGAATCCTCCCGGGGGATCACAGGCATGAACCCTACAGCACCCTGTCAGGTTGCTATCTTTTAAAGGGAGAGATAAGGGCTCTGGCTGCTCATTTGGCCTTAAAAATAGCAGACTATTTTTATTGCAGGATAAAGACTCTTTAGATGATGATATGATTCTCACTGCCCTGGCAAACACTTTCCTTGGTACACCGTATCCCTTCAGAGCCTTTCACAAGAGCTTAAACTCTGCTCTCATGCTCTCCTCTCTCTCATGCACCTGGCTTCCCTCATTTAAAATAAAAAATCAACCAACTGTGTTGTTAAAAATCGGGGAAAATTCCAGCACGGTCAGGATTTGTATTACTCAGTGTCCAGACAAAGTTTAAACGAATCATTTTCCCTTATGAACACGTGCTGAATTAATCCTGACTCTTTCACAGCCCATCCTGGCTTCCTCCCTGCATGGAAAACTTCATCCTTACAAAACTGCAATTCTGAGATTCATTTGTGCGTGTACCTGAGTCAAAACTGACATGAAAATAAGTTCTAAAGGTTTAACCGCTGTACTCATTTGTGAGTGATACTATGTTTTTACACTTAAAACATAATATTGAGACATGATGAACTTGAAACTTCCCCAGTCTCAAAAACTTGCCTGAAATGAATTTCAGGGACTTGTCTGATTCCATCACAATGAAGTTATTTATACATTTTATTTCATTCTCTTTTTTCCCCTCGTTTTATTTTGGATGAAAAACTCACAAGCTTTATTGCCTAGTCAATGGAAAGTTATAGGAAGTTTCTGCTCAATATTCCAATACTACAAAGTATAAGAAGACCAAGCTCTACCAAGGAGAGCAGAAGTTTTGTGGGGTGACACGCACACTGCAATGTTTCCAGCCAATTTCACCCAGATATTTCACTTCTTTCTTTCCCAGGATAATCACCTCAGGCTGCTGTAACCCATCCCTGTCACTCCTGAACGCACAACATGCAGTGAAAGAACAACTTTCTGCCTGTGAAGGGAAGAATTGGCTCTGCAAGCAGCCAAGGATTGCTCTGCTGAGTGAGGAGAGGAGTTTGGCTCGTGCCTTCCTGGGAAGTTTCTGTCTGAGGGGTTTTAGAGCTGGGGAAAAGCAGGTTGGGCACCTGTATCATGGATTCGTGCGCTGCAGCAGGAAATCTGCATGGGTGAGTGCCTGATCCCCACACACCAGTTAAAATCCCCACTGAGGGATCCTAAAGCAGAGGAATGGGCAAGAACAAGGAGTGCTGCTATCACCTGGGAGCTCACAGGGCTGCTGGACTCGTTTCCAGTCAGTGCCCAGTATCAGGGTGAGCCTGGCCTCCCCATCAGGAACATCAGGACAGTGGAGAAAGCACCAAGCCACATTCCAAAGCAACACAAGTCTGGTTAATTTACCACGTTACAACGCAGCTACATGAGAATTTGGGAAAATTTTCCAGATACTGAGGAGACCTGAGTTAACTCCAATAACAAATTCAACGCTTAAACACCAAAGAAACACTTGAAGAACGTTAGCTGTCACCTGTGTGCCATGTGGTGTGTGACAGAGCACATCCCTGCCCAGCAGCAGCGCCGAAGGAACAACTCAGCAAAATCGTGGGAGAGCAGGAATGTTTTAATGGAGGGGGAAGGAATGCTTTCTGATTCCCATTCCTCCTTTCCCCACAACGTCTGCAGCTCCTGTGGCACTCTGCTGAGCCTCCAGGGAGCCGTGTCCTCGGCTGGGCTGTCTCCACACAGGACCAAGGGGTGGAACAGAAGCAGATCTCCTGGCAGGGAAAGCACAGTTACAGCAGGGCTTCCCTCTGCTCACTGCACTCTTTGATGGCCTCTGGCCTGCAGCACACATGGCTCAGCTTTTCCTAGAGAAAACTGTGTCTGTGTGTCTGTCAGTCCTCGCTGGGAAATGCTGAACCCAGCATCAACACAGTGTCACAGTGATTTTAAATACACTCAGACCTGTGGAGGTAAGCAGAAGGTGGCCATGGCTCAGTCCTTACCCCTTGCCCAGTCTGGCTGCACAAAGGGACACTCCACTTTGTTCCCTTCCCAGCCCACCTCAGGGATATTTAAAAACCAGCACGTTAAAGGAGGAAAACATTCCTTGCTTCATCCTTTCGGTATCATGATGTTACAAAGCAGAATTTCGTGGGGTTTTAATTCTCTTTGAACACAGAGGACAAGCAAAGCCCAGCCAGGTGGGCGTACCAAGGCTCCCCTGCAGAGCCCAGTGCAGGAGCAGGGGAAGGAGCAGAGCTGAGCAACATCAGGACAGGGCCACTGTGACAGGCAGAGAACTGCACAGGTCCTCAGGGCTCTGCCTCCATGCCCTGGGTGCTGACTGGGGCTTGGAGCCCTCCTTTACAGCCCTGTCACCTCGGTTTGTCCCTTCCCTGGCTCCTCCCTGCCTCCCCGAGGGCTGCACAGAGCATTTATCAGCACAGTCACTCCAGTGGCAGCCAAACCCAAACCATCAGACAAACCAAGGAGCCTTTACCCCTGTCGTTCCAACAGAGGCTCTGGAAGCCCCAGCAAAGGGCACAGGAGCAGCTCCACACACTGCTCACACCTAGAGCAGGAACAGCAATCCAGCGAGTGCAGAAAGAGCAGAGAAACCCTCTCAAAAGGACTTTTTCCTTTGGAAAGCACATACCACCAATGACAAATGTTTATTTTCCAATCTTAAGCTACTTTATGGTTTGGAACACTGTTATGTTAATTGACTTAGGACATTTCTATATTAACTATTAATCTTTGAGATGGAACATTATCAAACCTTTTCAGGTATATAATAAACCAATCTACTATCAAAAGAGAATTATCTTCAAATAAGTCCAACAGAGTAATTACACCTAACAATTAAGTCTTCACCTGAACCTGGATCTCTGCAGCCCATTGTTCCAACTGAGCTCCCAAAGATCTTTCTCTTAAAAGTACCAATGAGCTTTCTGGTCCCTAAGCAACACAAAAGCAAAGGACTCTAAACCCAGTAATTACAGTTGTTCAGGAATATTATTTTAGCTACAATGAAGCCCTCAAAAGTTTCTTCCAAATCCTTCTTTTTAAGAACATAAAAGCATCAAGACTACACTAACTTTATTTTCTCCTGTAATCTTCATAACTTCTGGCCTGATAAGCAAAATAAACAAGCTTTTCCAATTGTATTTAAATTGATTCAACTACAACTGCCTGGTTTTGACACGAGCTCAAGGTGTCAGACAAACTGAGGTAGGTAATTCAAACAAATACACTGTAGCTAAATCCACATTCACAACGTCTGCGAGTACTTTTAACATTCTTGTAAATATTCCTGCTATTTATTAAACACTTCCTTTGCTTTTTGTATACCGTTTCCCCTCTCTGAAAACAAACCTTCAAGCTTCAGTTCACACTCTGCCTGGTTTTGGCAAGCCCCAGCACAGAACTGCTGCCTGCAGAGGCACTGAGAAGCTGTTTCTTGGTCTGTGTTGTCCTCCCTGAGCTCCTGAGCATCATTCCCCAGCTGCTCGCAGAGCTCAGGGCTGGGGCACGGCGGCCAGGACAGGGAGCTCAGGCTCACTGCAGGATCCCTGCCAGGGGCTGCAGTGGAACTGGGGCCAGGCGTCCCCCAGCCCAGAGCACTGCTGCACAGACCAGCACACCTCCTGGTCCTCAGTGAGCTCCCCGCCATGGGAAACCGAGACAAGCTCCCAGGATGGGGAGAAGGAGAGCTCAGGTGGGCTCCATCCTCTGGAAGGGGCACTGGGGGATCAGCAGGGACAAAGGACGGGTGTCACCTGGGGCCAGGGGAGCCAGGAACAGTGCACACTCCCAGCACAGCAGTGACGGGGTGTAAAGCCTGGAGGGAAACCCAGCAGGGGAAGGGAGAGCCCAGCACGGGCTAAGAAGCACACACCCCTGTGTCAGCCCCTCCGTGCTGAGCAGAGCACAGACAGCACCCAAAACTCTGCCTAGACTAAGGAAACTGTGCCAGGCTGGGTCTAACCCAGCAGCAGGGACAGGGAAGGGGATTGTGCTTTCCCCAGAGGGCACAGGCAGCCAAGGAACCCCTGTGTGGGGCTCCCCAATAACCAGGCTGCTGCCGTGGGGCCAGGGAAGCCCTTGTGGTACAGCCTCAGCCTTCGATTGAGTCACTTCCCTTCCTCTAATTAGCACCTCCTAAAGTAGAGGGTAAATCAAAGCAATCACGGGTTACCACGGCCCAGGGTGAACTGAGCTCTGGTTTAGACTGAACTGGTGCAGCACAGGCCAAACTGCTCCCAACAACTGCTCCGATTTGGTCACAGCTCCTGTTACTTTAGGAACTTCAATTAGCTATTCCCAAACACAGCCTAAACAAGGACAGGATCCCTCCCTTCCCTGTGAGGCTCTGAGGATGCTAATGCACCCTGCAGCATCACCTTCCCGGCCCCATTCTGCTGCTAACAACACTCCTGTTTATACGTGCAAGGTAATTAATTTACACGTAAGTTCTAATCCAAATGCTTTAGAGTCCTAGATTCTTTTCTCCTACTTACACTTGGAATATTGGCAATGACTGGTAGGATGTGTTTTTTGTAGTTGTGCTCCTTTAAGGAAGTATCCATACCTTATTTTCCAGATGCTGTGGAATTAACAGCCCCTTTTAGTTAAACTTATTTTCATGACAGTATTATACTTAAAATTATACTGCTACACTAAATACTGTGAACACAGAGCTAGAGGTGCTTCATGCATCCCAACTAGACTCCTCACCCAGCAAAAAGGAATTCTGAGTTCAGGCAGGTTAGGGCTGAGGGATAACTTCTGTTTCCATCATCTGCTCTGTGTAACTCCAGCAGAAACCTCACTTGGTGAGCAGTGGATCCTCGCTGGACCTAATGCAGCACAGGCACTTCCTAAGTGCTGGCTTCAGGGTTATTTTTAGCAGGATGCACAGAAATCTGACTGATGGTGCTGGACTCTGAAACGTCCCCCTTGGGGAGGTGTATTTTGAATGTCCCACTGGAGCACAGACTGGTGTGCTGTGAGTTAATCCTGTCCAGACTGATGTGCTGTGAGTTAAACCAGCAGCTGCACAACTCCTTCCCCAGGCTTCCCTTCACAGGCCCCGGGGTGACCACAAGCACTGGGCCATCAGATTGGGAAACTGAGGCAGCAGAGGCTGTGTGTCCTCAGATCCCACACGGGACAGCGCTGCCAGAGGTGGAAGTGCACTGCAGGATGATGCTCAACTCCCTCTCTCCTTACAGCAGATTGTCCTGACAAGGGGTTTCCTTGGATCACAGGATGTGATGAGAGAACTTCTCATTTAAGAAGTTAAGAGCACCTTAATCAAAGTAATTACTGAAACTGATCTGATTGGGAAGTAATCTATTTAGGAAAAGTTAGGGCTGCCAACTGGGAAGCTCTGACCCAACCCCTGAGCTGATTGCTTTAGATGTGGATGATTTCCCACTTAATTTTTCAAGTGCTATTGAAAATGTCTTCATCTGTGAATGTCAAATATTTATTTTTCTCAAACACTAAATAATGGCCATCCAGGCATCTCAACATGTAAACAACATGTCAGACAGGCTCTCAAGCACCTGGGTGAACGTGGCTTTCCCTGAAGCCATGGGAAGAGCTGCACCTCACTGCAGCCCCTGGCACCCCAGGGAATTCCCCTGGGACAGAGCTCTCAGTGGGGCTGCCACTGGGAGAGCTCCTCTTGAACTGACAGCTTGTTCTTCCCTCCCAGGATCCCAGCAATGACTCCATCTGAACACTCTGCCCCCTGAAAATCACAACCCATCAGGAATCTGATTAATCAACTCCGCACTTGTGGTGCGTATTTGCATTTTCTGAGGATTTAGCTGGGATGTACAAACATCAAATCACAGAATCCCAGAATGGTTTGGGTTGGGAGGGACCTTAAAGCTGATCCTGTTCCATCCCCTGCCATGGCAGGGACACCTCCCACTGTCCCAGGTGCTCCAACCCCAATGTCCAGCCTGGCCTTGGGCACTGCCAGGGACCCAGGGGATTTTCTGGGCACCCTGTGCCAGGGCCCCAGCACCCTCACAGCCAGGAATTCCTGCCCAATATCCCATCTAACCCTGCCCTCTGGCAGTGGAAAGCCACTCCCTGTGTCCTGTCCCTCCAGACCCTTGTAAAGGGTCTCTCTCCATCCTTCTTGTCAGCTCCTTCAGGTCCTGGAAGGGCACAGTTAGATCACCCTGAAGCTTCTCTTCTCCAGGCTGAACAACCCCAATGCTGCCAGTCTTTGCCCCACAGCAGAGCTGCTCCATCCCCTGATCAGCCTGGAGGCCTCCTCTGGACTCAGGGCAGCAGGTCCACGCCCCTCAGGAACTTGTCACATGCAACAGACAAAACCCAATCTCCTGTTTAAAACACAAGAGATGGAGACAGCGATTTGGGGGCCAGCAAACAAAGGGATTTCACCCCGACTCGGCCCTTTACTCTGGGCTCAGAGGAGCAGAAATCACCACACCTGATCTACTCTCAGTGCTGAATGAGAAAGGCACGTGTGGGGAGCAATACTCCCGAGGAATGACAAAATTAGGATGCAGTGACAGAGGGAGTATGTGCGAGGGGGCAGCCTTTCAACCTGGGGTCATCTTAGTGGTCCTGCAGTGACACTGCCAAAGCCCCAAACCCACCACCCGAGGAAATTGGCCTCCCCAGGGAGAGCAGGCTGAAAGCACAGGGATGGGCACAACCTGGGCAGGGTTTGGCAGGGCACAGCTGCACACCCGTGACCTGGACAAGGCAGTTTTAGGGGTACAGGAACACACATTCACCTCTCACCCTGAAATGATCACAGTGATGCTCTGGAACCCCAAGGTACTGTCCCAAAAGGGCAAGAAGACTCAAACTCCTCTCAGAGCACACGTATGTCTAGAAACACACAGGAATTTTACATTTCTGTCACATTCCAGTCCTACTTCATGCATCCTGCTTTTACAGACTCCCAGAATGGCTGAGGTAGCAAAGGAACTCTGGAGTTTCTCTTGTGCAATCCCCCTGCTCAAGCTTTTCTTGCAAGTTCTTGCCAAAATAGTTCAGCCTGACTTTCGGAATGGTTTCTACAAAAATGTGCAAGCGCTCCATGTTATTCTTCCACTTACACCTGTGGAAAAGTTTCTTCCACAGGAATGAAATATGTGCACAGAAATCTGTCAAAAGAGCATATGTGACTCCTAAAGTCTCCTGCGAACACGATTTCTGCTGGTGACAACCTCACAGCATTACAAGAGATCAAAGAAAAGCCAGTGCAGTACGGAAAGACTTGGGAAGGTGAAGACTCAGTTTCCTTTTGAATTCAGACACCTTCTTCTGGTTTTTTAACTGTTCAATGCTACTGAGCCTGTGACAGTGTCACATCCTTGTGCTGGGGAATCACCCCCCTGGAAGGGAGTTACCAACCCTCCTGCTGCAAGGCTGGGGAGGGAAAATCACCTTCCAGTTATGAAATGCACGGAGGGCCCCAGCATACGTGGAATGTTTACATCCCCAGGAAAATGATCCAAGTGTCCCACTCAATCTCCAGGGCAGACTGACAGGGGAATTTTTCTTTAATAAAGAACTTTGATGGAACAGGAATGTCAGCTTTAGTGCACACTGCACCGACTGGAACAGGATCAAAACTAAGTTCCACACGATGTTTTCAGGGGAAAAGAGGAGAATGTTTCACGGAATTTAAGTCGGGATTTGGCTTGCATCCTAGAACATATATCTTGTTATGAAAACTGCTGAAACACTTTTAAGTGGGCAAGCCATAAGTGTCCTTGGAGCTACCCAGTCAACTGGAAGTCACACAGGCAGAGCCTCCTAAAGTAGAAAAGCCTGAAATTGGGAGGAGGGGGGTGAGGGAGGGGCAAGCAATCTTGGAATCCTATCTGTTATCCGGATCGGCTCCCTTGTGCCTACAGCATGAAGCAGTTACAACTTGTTTTCTGCTATTGTCACAGATCCAGGACGTTACTTTGGCTCAATCATAATCTCTTCCTGCCTCAGTTCATCCATGTGCAAACCTGGCTCCCTAACTCTTACCTTAATGTGTCATGGGGCTTAATTAATAACACTTAGGTCTTTTAAGTCCTCTACAAACATTAACTACTTCTTGTAACAACTCTCCAAGGTATTATTATCCCCATTTTACTCATGGAGAAACGGCAAAAGAGGTTGTCACTTGCCCAAGGCAACAGAGTAATAGTTATACTTAGAGATCCTCTTCACGGGCTACTCTAACAGTGGAAACATATCAAGAAAGGCAGAGGCAATAACGACAAACTCGAAATTACTTTTAAAAGTGCACCATAAGCACCTGGAAGACGATGGAAAATCCCTCCCAGAAACAACAGGCTTGGGACCAGAAAAAGCATCACAGCTGTCACCAGCGAGCACGAAGCACCGCGGCCAGCCCAGGGCTTGAGCTCACCCAAACCGCCCCACGGGAGCAGCCAGACCCGTCCTCTCCAGCGCTCTTAAGTACCATAAAATTGAGCAACAGGCTCGTACGGCGCTCTCCAGTACCGCGGAGCGGGCAGATAATCGATGCGGTATGCAGCCCGCTAATTCCTGCCGCCGCCTCCCCGGCAGGGTCCGGGCACGCCGAGAGCGGCCGCGGCCGGCGGGGTCCCGCTCCGTGCCGGCGCCGCCGGGGATGACAGCCCCCGAGCCGGCGTCCCCCGCGCCCCGCCATCGCCGCCGGGAGCCGGTGACAGGCGCGTCCGGCGCTGCCGCCCCGGCGGCCACAACAACAGCGGCAGCAACAGGCGCGTCCTGCGCGGGACCGGGGCGGGCACGGCCCGCCGTGCGCCCGCAGCGCTGCGCCTCCGGCCGGGCCCCGGGGCGCTGGGACGGGCCGGGCGGGCGGCCCCGCCGCAGGCCTGGGCCTGGAGGGGCGGCCGGGGGGTGCCGGGCGGGGTGACACCGCTCCGCCGCTCCCCGCTCCCCGCGGCAGGGCCGGCCCGCCAGGGCTGCGGCCGGGGCTCGCCCGGGGCTCCGCGGCGGCCGCGGGGGGCCGGCGGGGGAAGGACGCGGCGCCTCCGGGGGCGGCGGGCCCGCCGCGGGCGAGGCCCCGAGGGGACATCCCGCCGGTCACTCGCAGCGACCACCCCGCGCCCCCACCTGATCCCGGGCTGGGACCCGCGCGGCTCCGCCGCGTCACTCACCTGCGGGAGCGGGGGCCGGGGAGCGGCGGCGCGGGGCCGCGCTGCGGGCTGCGGGCGGGCGGGCGGACGGGGCTGGCGGCGGCGGCGGCTCCGCGCTCCGGGCGCTCGGCGCTCAGCGCTCAGTCGCCATTTCCCGCCTACCGACCCGCTGCACCGCACCGAGGGACCCGGATGGCAGCGGGGCCGCCGCGCAGGCGCGCCCGGCCGGGGGAGGGGGCCGGGCCGGGGCAGGCCGGGAAGGAGGGAGCGGGCCGGGAAAGGAGGGAGCGGGCCGGGGAAGGAAAGCGGGCCGGGAAGGTGGGAGCGGGGCCGGGAAGGAGGGAACGGGCCGGGAAAGGAGGGAGCGGGGCCGGGAAAGGAAAGGAGGGAGCGGGCCGGGAAAGGAGGGAACGGGCCGGGAAAGGAGGGAGCGGGGCCGGGGAAGGAGGGAGCGGGGCCGGGGAAGGAGGGAGCGGGGCCGGGGAAGGAGGGAACGGGACCGGGAAAGGAGGGAGCGGGGCCGGGGAAGGAGGGAACGGGGCCGGGGAAGGAGGGAACGGGACCGGGGAAGGAGGGAACGGGCCTGGCGGGGCCGGGGCCGCGGGAGCCGGGACGGAGGCCCAGGTGTCTCAGCGGAGGAGGCGCGGCCGCCGCGGTGTCCTGGCGCCGGGCCGGGAGGTGAGGGCAGCGCTGAGGGCAGCGGGGCCGCGAGCGGGGCGCGGGGCAGGGGCCGGCGGGCGGCGGGAGCGGGAGCGGCCCTTTCCTGACCGGGGCTCCGTGCCCGGCCCTCCCCGGGAGCAGCGGCAGCGCCGGGCAGGACTCGCCGCGGGCGGAGGACGGACGGACAGACAGATGGACAGACACAGAGACAGAGGACGGACAGACACACGGACAGATGGACAGACACACAGACAGAGGATGGACAGACACACGGACAGATGGACAGACACACAGACAGAGGATGGACAGACACACGGACAGATGGACAGACACACAGACAGAGGACGGACAGATGGACAGACACACAGGCAGAGGATGGACAGACAGACAGACACAAGGACGGACAGACGGACGGGCAGCGCAGCCCCACGGCTCCCGCCGCCCCGTCCCCGCTCTCCGGTGCACTGCGGGCGCTGCCCGGCCGCGGCTCCGGCCCTGCTGCCCGCCCTCCGGCCCATTCCCCAGCGCAGCGCAGTGCTGCCTTGCGGTTTCGGTTGCTGTTGTAAGTCGCCAGCGGAGTCTGGTGTGAAGTTTTATTTTCGCTTTCTGGTTTTTTTTTTCTTTCTAGGCGGCCTCTTTGTGTGTGACATGCTGAGGATGCTGCATGCTTTGCTATTTGAAGGGCTCAATGAAGCAGCTTGGCCATCTCTCGCAGTATAGGAGGATGTAGTGAGGTCACATTTCTCGTTTCAATGCTACTGAACTTGGATGTCATAATTTTTCTCTTGATGATCGCTTTTACTTACCAGTCTTTTAACAAAAATCAGTTCTCAGGTTCACCAGGGTCATGACAGGATAACATCTCAAGGTACTGCCCAGAATGGAAGGTTTTCACAGGAGTATCTGGCATCCTCTAATTTAGCAGTAAAGAAACCTACACGGGCGTTGTGTTTCCTGGTACCTGGTGACTCCCTGCTTAGCTTTTGAACGTGGATCAGATTATAGAAGTCCCAGCTCTCTAGTCACCTAAAATATTTATTGGCTTGTTAAAGAAAAGCACATCTGCTGCTGTGAAGCCGCGATTTGTTTTAGAATCCTGTCACAGGACTCTACTAGTTTGGCTTTAACAGAAGACACTGTAAAGCTAATTTTACCATAGAAAAGAGGTCAAAGGAAGGCAGTGGAAACTCATTCAGAACAGGGAACCATATTCCTTTAGAGCGTTCAAGTATTTCTTGTGAATATTTTGTGAATGATCAGCTGTGAAAAAGGTTAGTTTGGGCATGTTAGAGCCTCATTAAGATGGTTTGGCAGTCCCTGGGGAGGAACTTGTATTGCAGGATAACTGTGTGATGTCTCACATTGTTGTTCCAAAAGGACATTCACTGATACTTAGAAAGTGGGAGTTTTGGGAAATGGTGGGTGGAAATACTCTCTCAAGCCATGTAATTAAATGAAAGGAGCTGCCAGAGGAGATGATCCGGCACGATTCAAAGCAAGCAGGTATTTGTGTGAGCACAGCACGGCCAAAAACACTCTGAGAGGAGATTAGTCGTGTGACTCAGGGTTCAAACTGATCTTTATGGCAATGAGAACTGCCCTTTTCTGTGTCATAGGATGTCAAAGTTTGTTTTTCACAGAGCCTTGTGCTCTCCTCGAGTTCCCTGGTGCTGAGTTAGGGAGAAGGGGCTGGACTGGCAGGAAAGGGAATGTGGAAAATCATCTTGCTGATGGTGTTGCTGTGCAGGGAGAAGTTCAAAGGTCCCCTGCTGTACCCTGCTCCCCACGGAGCACAGCCCTGTACCCCAGCACAGCTTCAGCTCTGTGGGAGAGGTGTAAAAACCCTGTGCTGGCACACGGAGCTTTCAGAGCCCAGAATGTGTTTGGGCCGCGGAAAAGGCTGAGCTGGCAGTAGTGGGCTTCCCCTTGTCAGAGGATCGGGGCTCCTGAGACATTCCAGGAGCACGTTTGCTTCACTTCACAGAGAAGCTGAAGGGGAAACGTGCAGTTGTCAGAGCATTGCCCATTCCTGCAGTGGGGTCCTGACTACTGCTTGAGCTGCTCCTCCTCATGGTTTAGGATTTCCACTCAGCTCTTTCCCCTGAGCCTTGCAGAGCCCTTAGCTCTGCGTTTATACTTCACATAAACCAGCCAGAGCTCCCTGATGTGGGGCAGGTTCAGTGTCTTGGGCACCTCTTTGCAGCATCTGCGGCTCAGGGCTGGGTGGGGTTTATTCCAGCTCCAGTTTAATTTCAGCATCTGGCACTTCTCAGCAAATTCAGGATTCTTTGGGTTTATGTCTTGCTACTGCCCATTTCCAGTGTTTGCTGTTTCTCTGGCCTTTCTGAAGGGAATCAATTCCCTTGGCTAGGTGACCAGAGTTGGAGAGAAGCAGCTCCAGGCTGTGCTGCTTCTCCATCCCCAGCGTCTGGGAGCCAATCTGGCTGTCCAGGAGCAGCTCCAGACTCGCTGCTCTCACTGCAGACACTCCAGCTGACAGCACCAGGGATTCATCTGCTCCCAATCCCCACAGAAACACAGGCAGTGAACCTTGTGTTCCATCTGGCACAGTGCAGCGCCGGAGAGTGGCATGAGACATTCCTCCAGGGATGGAAATGCACAGCCACCAGCAGTCACACCCGGCTTTGGGAAGTTGAACTGCAGATTATCCATCCCAGTGATCCCAGTGTGGCCACACAGGGTTTCATATAGGTTGAGGAATTGGAGTATTATGGTTTCGGTATTGGCATAAAGAAGTTCAGGCATAAATATCATTACTGTGTTTCTGGCTGGCTTGAAAATTCCACTGCAGTCTCATAAATAGGGAGAGATGGCCCCGGTTGGTTTTGTGGGTTTGTTTTCCTGTTTTATTTAAGTACAGAAATCTGGTCTCCTCAGTTCTGGAGCCAGCTGGAACAGCAGGACACTGCTCCTCCTTATAAAGTGCCTCATCTCACATTTTCTAGTTCATCACAGCAAGACTTTTGATCCTACCAAGTATTTTGGTCAATCTCCTCCAGCAAAGGTCCCAGGTTACTTCAGCTGGAAGTTCCCCACTTGGGTGCCAGGTCACTGAGAGCTCTGTTTACCTCCTGGAGCAGGGATTGCAGCTGACAGATTCATGGCATGTGGAAATTTTCCTTAATAGGGATAAAGGAGAAAGTTTTCAGATAGAGAATTCCTTCAGAGATGTGTGTGTACAGGGAAATGGGTCCTGCTGAGAGCTCAGGACCTCCAAAACCACCACACGAACCAGCATTGTTCAGTCCAGTGTGCAAACTGTAAACAGGGGCAGTAAATAGATTTATAGAGAAAACCTTCTGTACTTTCTGTATGTACTACTGCAGAACACTCACTCACAAGCTTTTCTGTCCTGCAGGCTTTGCCTTTCCCACTGTTGCTGGGTTTGCATATATAAAACTGTAAAATGGTAACATTTAATAAAATCCACAAACCATTATCTCATGTCTCTTGGTTTCTTGTCACTTCAAAGTACCTTTAGCTCTTCGTGGCTATTAAAGTCCTGAAAATTGTGGGGGTCTGTTTCATCCAGAACTGGGTTTGACGTTTTGGCAAGATCCTGCCCATCAGTTTGGTTTTCCTCATTTTGAAATTAAAATGGGTTCACCAGTGATTGTTTTTGTGGGATCCATGTGACTTCGGGAAAGCTTTGGCAGAGTCTGTGTTGAAAACTCCCAAACTGGGCAGCTAGGACTGGCTGGAGTAACTGGAGTTGTTTCTCTGGCTGCTGGGTGGAGGTGCCTGCATTTCTGACACTGCCTGAACTCATCCCTCAGCCTTGGCAGTGGAGTCTCAGCTGCCTGCTCCTCGTTTGAAAGGCATCACCACGCGGCTCCGAAGGGGTTTAGAGCTGCGGGTGCTGCTGGAGCTGTGCACGGTGGTAAACACGGGCTGCGCCGAGGTGGAGGGGGCTGTGTGGGATTCCTCCCGCGCTCCCGGAGTGCCAGAGGCAGTGGGACTCGCCGGGCGCGGGGGGAAGCAGCTGCTCGAGTTCTGTCAGCGTTGTCTGCGCTGCCTTTGCCATGGCAACGGGATTCGGCTCACACAGACGGCACAGGGATGTCGGCACGGCCTTTCCAAACCAAACCCCAGCCCGTCTGTCCGTGCCGCTGCCCGGAGCCCGAGGGGCGCTGCACGGCCCGGGGCAGCGGCAGCTCTGAGCCCACCAAGCCACAGCTCCAGCCCCGCACCAGCAGCCCTTTGTCCCGCCCGAGCTGGGGAGCCCAGGACTAAACACAACACTCCAGACGTGGCTGCACACAGGGTGAGGCACAGTCATCACGGATGGGAAGAGGGAAAAAAGAGAAAACAGGGAATGCAAAGAAAAAGAAGAGATAGAGAAGGAGGAACAGGGAGCAACCCACCTTCAGCACAGGAGCACAAGAGGGATGGGCCTGCTGATAGGGAAGGGAAAAACAGCTGAAGCTGTGAGTACAGAATGATTTCATCTCAAAATTTCAGAAGTAGCTCTTTATTTCAGGGTCTCCTCAAGCTGTGCTGCACTACTTTGGAGGATGTGAGGTTCAGCTGGAATGGGGACACAGCACTCAGCTGGAGTTCCACCTGTTAAATGCAGAAACTGGGGGGAAATTTTTTTGCCATCAACAATAAAAGTAGTCATAAACTGTCTTAAAAACCCATAACATAATTGTACGAGCATTGAACTTTATTTAAGAGGTTCACTGAGCTGGCAAGGAGCAAACCTGACCCATTACTTCAGCCCAGCACCAGAGCACAGGGATGAGTTCAATCACCCTCATCAGGGCCTAAAGCCTGTGTCCACAGGAGCCCCTGGGGGAGCAGGGGGGACAATCCCCTTCGTCCCACCACTGCAGAGCAATGGGATCATCTCCATCAGTTCTGGAAGTGCCTGAGCACAGAATATAGAAAAGGGTGTGACCCACAGATGTGATGGAGAAAACCAAACCATGGGATGTGGTGGGTGTTCAGGATCAAGGCATCCAACTGGAAATGAACTGGAGAGGCTGGAGCTGGGATGGACACTGGGACAGCACACCAGCACCACAGTGTTTACCTGCTGGTCCTTCCATCGAGGGGCTGGCACAGCTGCTGGGGATGTGTCTCACTGGTGCACTCACCCTCTTTAACACAAAGATTTCCTACAAGCTGCAAATTGTTTATATCATCCTTTAAATCGAGCTATTAGTTGCACAACCTTTTTTGGATGTATCAAATTATTCAAGTCCTACCACAGATCTCCAGTTCTAGCTACGAGATGTGGTCCCTGTAGAGGAGCTCAGTGGGATGTGGTGCTGGGCTGCAGTGAGGAAGGAGCAGTTATTGAACCATTCAGTCCCAGTCCCTCTGACATTCCATTCTCACTGCTGTACAAACCCCAGCACCAGGAGCAGCAGTTCTGCCACACAGGTGGGACTGTAGAAAAGGAGTTCTTGGCTGTACATGGCTTCCACAGTGGCTTTGTTACATCAGGTACAAACTGTACAAGTTCTCCAGGTTCCAAGTGTTCTAAGCGGCAGAAACAGTTCAGCCTGTGTTTATAGACTTGGGTTTAAGTGTAGAGATTATGACAGGTAAGGACCAGGCTGAGTAACCAGCTGCATATAACAGCAAAGATGTGGGTTTAATACAACCTGCAACAGTACCAATATGTACATATGTACAGAGTGGGTCCTCTCCTGCTGCTGAGCACGCTCGGCCCTGGATCCTCAGCTTCCCTGGAAGCAGAACCCCTGGAGCAAAGCAGGTCCAGTCGTGCAGCACCTCAGGCTCCTGGGCTGGGCTCTCTGTGGTGGCCCTACAGGACCCCCTCGCTGAGGCGGGACTTGCCGTAGTCCCCCAAGTCGTTCTGCAGGTCTCGCTCCTCATCATCTGCAATTACAGATTGTAATTAGAGTACAATTAACACGCTCTGATCAGCTCTGATGTGGTATCACCGAAAAAATATCCAAGCACAGTTCCCAGGACATGGTGCTGGAGGGCACAGGTTGTGCCAGGATGGAGTCAGCAGGGACAGGATGTGTCCAGCCCTGCTGTCAGTGCTCCAGGGGCACCTCACACACTGCCTGACCTCAGACACTGCAGCACTGTCCCACCAGCTGCTGGGCTTTCACACTGCCCATCAGGCTTTCAAACTCCCCCCCTAAAACCCAGCTCCTGCTCAAAGTCCCATGCCCAGAGCTGACACTGTAAGGCTTCACAGAGGGTGGGAACTGCAGGGACTAGCACAGGGAAGTCACTGGGACCCCTCCATAGCAAGGGCCTCCTTCCCTCAAAAAGTGAAAACCCTAAAACTTACATTTGTTCCAACTAATGAGCTTTTCCTGCACCTCAGAGCTGTTCTTTCAGATCAGGAAAGACTCTTGTTCACAGCAAAGGAAACCCAAGCTGAGCTCCCCCATCTTCCACTGGCTGCTGAGCTGCCTGGAGCTCTGCACACCTTCCCACCCCGGGAGCCAGGCAGGGGCCTGAGGGGCTGCTCCAGCAGCAAAAGGCTGGAGCTCACCTGCATCACACAGGTGTGCTCCGTAAGAAAGTGCCACCACAGCACCTGGACATCCTGGAGTCACTGCCCAGCCACCATCCAGCCACCACTAACACATTTTAGAAGCTGCCACCTTCAAATACCCCCTTGCCCTTCAGCAGGGGCCTGAGGGAAGGAACCAGGCTGGGTGCTGCCCTGCCCCAGGGAATATCCCTCAAACTGGGTATTTCCCCTGGATCATTTCAGTCAAAGCCCACACATTCCTAGAGAAAAGAGAAACCCTGTGGAATCCAGTGGCTTTGTAGCACATGCCACAGGCTTTGTTCAGGCTGATGCAGACCCGGTGATGTTTTCCTGACAGTTTCTAGACAGAAATTCTCAGTTTTTTTCCTCTCCCTAAACAATTATAACCACCCTCCCTTCAACCCCCCTGTTCTGCCCTCTCCTGCCCTGCAGAAAAATCAGTGTAAAGCCTGAAGCAGTCACTTTTTTTGGAATACTGAAAGCTCCACTGGCCACACTCAAATCACAGCTCAAGCCAACACAACAAGTCATTAAGGAGCAACAGAACAAAGCTGGGGAGATGTGGTTTGAGGTAGAAACACACTCTGCTCAGACCATCTCTTAGGAAGAAGCTTCCAGAAGTTACCCTTTAACCTTAACTACCAGCTCTTAATCCAGTCTGTCTATACAGAGGCAAAGGGGCTCATCAGGAAAAGGATCTTCCCCAAGTGGCACCATCTTCTCCAAGCCACCAGAGCAGGGACCTTGCAGGGACCCCACCTGGAAGGGAAATGGTTTTATGGGGTCACTGTCAGTCAGAGCTCTGCCTTCACAAACACCACTCACATTGCAAGTTACACAAGCCCAGTGTCTGGGGTTTAACATTTGCCCATCACTTGGAGCTGTACCATGGCCACCCTCCCCCAAGTGGCACTGGGGAATGAATGGCCAGGGGAATGCAGCCCTGCTCCCTGAGCCATCAGCTCCCCTGTGGAGGCCCCACAGCCAGGTACTCACACAGTGGAGCAGCACAGAGCTCTGAGGGGCAACAAGAGCTCTGTGGGATGGGGACAGGACAGGGTGCTGCATCCCTGCACCGAGTGGCAGCCACCTATGGTCTGGGTCTGCTGCCAGGGAACAAGGGACAGGACAAGAGGAAACGGCCTCCAGCTGTGACAGGGGAGGGTCAGGTTGGACATTGGGAGCATTTCTTCACAGCAAGGGCTGTCCAGAGCACACAGGCTGAGCAAGGGAGATGGCACCAGCCAGCACAGTCAGCCACAGCCACAACTTCCAGAGCTGCATCCTGAAGCCCAGGTAAGGAACTGCTGCAGTGAGGAGCTGGGCAGGACCCACTGCTGACTCAGGGGAACAGGACTGAACCACGAAACACCCACCCACAGGACTGCCAGCACTTGCAGGGCCCAGGGACACACAGGACACCCTGCACTCCCTGCCCACAAGAGCCCAGCACCAGCAGGGCCACGGCTCCCCAGCGTGGACAGCAAAGTGCCATGGGAAGGGACACTCGCTGCTGGGCCACTGCTCTGCATCCCCCTGTGCCTTTGTGCAGCTGCCAGCCTGGATGAGCCCCGCCAGCCCAGGGACACACACAAACCCCCTGGAGTTCTGAGCACAAGGGCCACACAGCAGGCTGCAGCTGGAGCAGCAGGCACTGCAGTTCATTAGTAAGTTAGTTAATCACCACAGGTTCTGGTCCATGCTATTCTTTCACTTGTGCACAAGTTCTAAACTGCCAGCCCAGCCCAGCCTGCTGACACTGCACCTAGCTGCATGTTCACACAGTCAGCTGCTTTTTTACTGGCTTTGCCCATTCATTTGGCTTAGATGCCAATTAAACACAGTGCTTGAAAAACCTCCAGCTAAAAACTTACATAACTTATATTATGAGGGTCAAAATCAGGGGGCCTGTAAGATTTTTGTCTCATTTCCTATTTTTTCCCCTCTTCATTTCACACTTGCATTTAACTGGGAATACTCTCTACAGCTACCCAACATTCTCTCCCTACAGACATGCAGGCCTGTGACAGACCTCCCCCAAGAGCTGGATGGAGAAGGCAGACAAAGCAGGCAGAGCAAGCGAGGGAGGCGAGGCAGGAGGCACATGCAGGACAGGGAATGGCCATGCACACACAGGTGTTAGGCAGCACTGGATCAGCAGCTCCAAGGTGGGTTAGCACAACACCACAAGCCTGTTGAATCTGTGTATGATGCACAAAAGAGACACCTGGAATCAGCACCTGAGGCCTCCCTGCACACCAGCTCCAGGCAGGTGTGACAAGAGCAGGAGTGGAAGCACTTCATTCCTCTATTTGACAATTTAGGAATGTCGAGGCCTAAAGCCCTCCCAGCCAGGGGCCAGAGCTGGGGGTTTGGGTAAAACCATGTCTGGAATTTAGAATCTTGCTTCTCCTAGCAGAACTATAGCAGCAAGGTGCCAAAACCCTCTCACTCAAGACTGCTGCATTGCTGCTGTCCCACAGAGAGTGAGACCAAATTTCAAGCTTGTTTGTTCTATCTGAGATCAATTTGTGATCATCTAAACCAGAGAGGGTTTACACAAATTCAACAAGTAACTCAGCATGGATTTATCACAATGGGATGGAGGTAAGGCCCAAGCTCACCTTGGACGTCTTCTTCTCCACCATCACCATCCTCTTCCTCATTGTAAGCCAGCTCAGCCTGTTTGTCTGCCTCATACTCACCCACGTTCCCATCATCCCCATTATAATCTGCCAGTTTAGAACCCTGCTGCGGGTCCACAGGGGATTCATTCTCATCAAAGAACCGGCCTGTGGAGTAGGAAAGGAGTGAGTCAGCAGCAGAGAGGAAAGAAACAGGGGGATCCTACACGAGAGCAGATCACAAGTGGAGGCAGTCGGGTCTGGGGTAGATCCAGCTGGAGAGAAAGGGGGGAGAAGGGAGAGGGCTGGGGTTGAACAAGGCTCGTGGAACACCTCTGTGCAGGTGACACCTCCATGTCACCCTAGTGACACCTGACTGACTGTCCCACACTCCTCTCTCCACGGGCAAGGGCTGGAGTGAGCACCCAAACAGCTCCACCTTGCACTGCCCACAGGCACCAACACAAGATTTCTCAAAAAGCACAAGAGGAAGGCTCAGTATCCATTTTCCCAGAGGCCTGGCTTCCTGCACAGCCCGGAGCCCAGGGCAGTGCCTGCAGGGGGTGCCCTCACCTTGGCTTGGAAACTGGCCCAGCTGCCTTCACACTCGCCTTTCCTAGTAAGCTTTAACACTGGCCAACCTCCCAAATCCACTATTTTTGTCTCCCAACAAAAAAATTAGGAATGGTTTCAGATCCTGAAATGACGCCCAAGAAAAACGGGATCAGTCTGGAAATATGGAATGAGCAGACAATCACCCAGGCACACGGTGAGAGATTACTGGTGTGATGTCAGCTCAGAGCTGGTGTTTAATGGGATACAGGGAGATCCCTTCCAGCCCAGGGCATGAGGGAAGCAGCTCCGAGTCTGCAGAGGTCACTGGCCTGGAAGATTGTATATAAATGGAAAAAAAAATGTGATTAAAGTGTGATACAACTCTTACACACTGGGCACCAAGGCTGCCAGGGCAGGTGATGAGTCTCAGTGCAAGCAACTAATGGAAACGTAAAAGTGGAGAATGATTTCAACACCAGGATTAAAAATGGACAGACGTAAAAGTGAAATTATTCCCTAAAACAATGTGTATATATAAACCAGGACAGAAGCAGTACTGCTTCTCTGTATAGGGGAAAAGCAGCAGAATCACACCTAGCACAGCTCAAACATACAGGAGCACCAGTTTCATGTACTTTCATTAAAAAGGCAAGAAAACAACCCATGATCTGTTTAGAAATCCAAAGTTCCATACATTATTCATTGCCTGTTCATGTCTAATTGAGTGTCAGTATTTTTGACCCTACATTATATACAAAGCCCAGGTAGGACAGTGGGATCTGCACCTGTTAAACCCAAACTGAGCCATGGAAGACAAGGGCAGGTACCCAACTCCCAGCAAAACCAGCCCGTGGACAGCCAGAGATACTGTGACAAACAAGCACTGAATGAATTGAAGCTGACAGAAGGAAAGGTTTTAAAGCTGATGAAGAGATCCCAGGAAATGCAGCAGGCCCACAAAGGCTACAGACTGAGCTCAGGGAGCACAGTCAGTCTGGTGAGCCCACTCAGTGCCACCCCTGCCATGGCAGGGACACCTCCCACTGTCCCAGGTGCTCCAAGCCCCAATGTCCAGCCTGGTCTTGGGCACTGCCAGGGATCCAGGGGCAGCCACAGCTGCTCTGGGCACCCTGTGCCAGGGCCCTACCACCCTCACAGGGAACAATTCCTGTCCCAGATCCCATCCAGCCCTGCCCTGGGCACTGGGAGCCATTCCCTGTGTTCTGCCCCCCCAGCCCTTGTCCCAAGTCCCTCTGCAGCTCTCCAGGAGCCCCTTTAGGCACTCTAAAGCCTCCCCAGACTCTTCTCTCCTCCTGTCTGAACAGTCCCACTCTGCACCCTTCTGCCTCAAAGCTCTCAGTCACCAACACCCAGCCAGGCACCTGCCCACAGTGGGAACTGCAGAGCTGTGCCAGAGCCGTGCCAGAGCTGTGCCAGAGCCGGGCCAGAGCTGGGCCAGAGCCGGGCCAGAGCTGGGCCAGAGCCGGGCCAGAGCTGGGCCAGAGCTGTGCCAGAGCCGGGCCAGAGCTGTCCCAGAGCTGTCCCAGAGCTGGGCCAGAGCTGTCCCAGAGCTGTCCCAGAGCTGTGCCAGAGCTGGGCCAGAGCTGTCCCAGAGCTGTCCCAGAGCTGTGCCAGAGCTGGGCCAGAGCTGTCCCAGAGCTGTCCCAGAGCTGGGCCAGAGCCGGGCCAGAGCTGTCCCAGAGCTGTCCCAGAGCTGTCCCAGAGCTGTCCCAGAGCTGTGCCAGAGCTGGGCCAGAGCTGTCCCAGAGCTGTCCCAGAGCTGTGCCAGAGCTGGGCCAGAGCCGGGCCAGAGCTGGGCCAGAGCCGGGCCAGAGCCGGGCCAGAGCCGGGCCACTCCACACCAGGGGGCAGTTTGCCACCAATGGACCTTCTGAACAGCCACTGACCATCAGGACAGAACCTTACACAGACCTGGATTAGATAACTGCTTTTGTGATAAAGTCTCTCCCTCACTGCACCATTACAACCCACAATCAGAGTTATTCCCCACGTGATGGAGCAAAGAGAAGAGACTGACTGGGGACAATTCCTCACTCTCAGGTGCCCCCTTGGAGCCGACAATGGAGACAATTCCTTCCCAGCTCCTGCCTACACAACTACCCCCACCATTTAATCTGTGACCAGGGAAGAGAGACAATCCATTAGCCAACCCAACAACTGAAACAGGCTTTCTGTTCCAGAAGCTGCTTTGATAAAATAACGAGCCTTGCACACCTCAGAACACACAGAATGGAAGCCAGGCCTGCCCAGGTTCTGTGATCATTTGTAAGACACTCATCTCTGCTCCATCACAAAGTTCAACAAGTGATATTAAAACAACCAGAGTTTTCTCAGTTCTGGCTGAATTCTTACAGTATTGTCCAAAAAGTGTATTGAAGTCAAGTAATAAAATCAGAAACTCAACATCCTGCACGTATCAAAGCTCTGACTTAACCAATTTAACTGCAGTAATTTCCAAAAACATCTTAAATTCTGACAAGGAAATCATTTTTAAAATAACTGAATGTGAAAAATAACACATTAAAGCCTATCTTTTACCCAGGAACACATTATATTCTTTCTCAGGCTCCCTCTCCAAAGCTGCCCACTGCAGTGGTACCTATTTTGCAGACAGACACTCACACAGATAAAAAAATGAAGGGATTTTTTTAATATATTGAAGTGTGTGATATTGGCCAACTTACTTTGCTTAATCTTCTGCAAGTCGCTAACTCGGCTCTTTGGGATTTTTATCTGCTCTGGCTCAATTCTTTGGTCTTTCTGGGATTCCACGTTTCCTTCAAAGTTCAAGTGCTGGAGAGGATTTGGAGGGATCTGCTTGGCAATGTCAGCGTTTCCATCACTGTCACTGGGCAAACCTACAAGGTCAAAATGGGAAGTTGCACTCAGAATTTTAGCAGGACAGAACTGGAACAAGTCACCTGCAGTGCAGGCATAACCTGATATTCTCTGGCCTTAAAGTGACTCCAGCTGCAAGCACAGAGTTTATTTTATTTGGCTTTGCCTCTCTTCTAACTGCAGGGAAATTTAATTTCTCATGTTCTAAACCTTCCCCATGGCCCCCTCAAGTGAGCTGTTCCCAGGGAAAGGAGGACACTGAGCAGGGACAGGAACGTTGGTTCGTCTGACTGTGGCTACCAAGAGATCAACAACCAACCCCCGAGGGGGTGGTGCAGCCCTAATTAGTACCCTAAGGAGGAACACTCCTTTCAATTACTCTGTCCACTGGAGGAATGTTGAGGCACTTATCTTTGAAATTTCTAACTCAAATTTAGCTGTGATTGGTCCAAAGGCTCAGAAATTATTGGTGTGGATGGTACAAGAAGGGATCATACAATAGCAGCCCAAGTGCCTCAGCCAGGTAAAAACACAGCCTTGTATCCTGCAGGAATTTATCCTTGGTTTTCTTCTTGTAACCAAAATATTGCCTCATCACCTCTAGCAGGAATTTTACCTGGTGCCAGGTTGGGAGCATGGGGCTGTTCAGTTGGAAGATGACCTTCACTTTTAGGAGCTGAAATATGTGGCTTCTTTAAAGCTAAAACAGAACACAGGGACAAAAGCATTAACATGAAACAAACACATTGTTGACCTGGTCTTGCTCTAACAATCCTGTAAACTGCTGTGTTTTTATAATTTCCTTAATGAAATTATAAAAGGTAAGATTTCAGGAGGGGCATTATCCAAAACACTCCATTTTGAGAATTCAAACCTCTAAGGCACAGTAGAAACGATCTGATTTTACACCCCACTAGAATTTTATTACCACAGAGAGATTTTAAAAGTCTGCACTCACTGTGAACCACATGGTGTTCACACACAACATCTACATCACCAAGACCCAAATGTGAAAGAATGAAGAGTATTTCTCCTAACCAGTGGGAGTATCTTCAGCTTTAGCAGGGTCATTATCTTCTATTTCAGGCATGCCTGCATCTCCTCCTGGTTTGATTTTCTCTGCAAGACAAGAAAAGGATATTCTGCCTTACTAACCCTTCAGTCTGAACTGTGCGTTTCCCTCTTGTGGAAGGCTCTAACTTAGAACCATCACTGCAGCTGCTCAGTGTATCTGAGCAAAACAACTCTTTCTTCTACCTCAGAGAAAGGCACAGTCTGGAGGCTGCCAAAGGATGCAACACAACCAGCCCATTCTCTACCACAAATGCTCAAGAAAGGAAATACCTTTGCCATTTGCAGCGTGTTCTGAAGGCTCCTCATTCTTCACTATGTCTTTATCTTGCACCTCTGCAACAGTCTCAGCTGCTGCCTGGTCCCCATTGCTGGGGCTCACTGCAGTGTCTTTACTGGACTGAAGTTTTTGTGCAGCCTGCTAAAATAAACAAGGAGACAACATGAAACACTTCCCTGGAAAATACAAAATAAACACCCTCAAATTCAAGGGTTACCTCGGATCAGCAAAACTGCACTTATGAATTCAGTGATCACCAAAGCAAAGAGCACAGCCCTCTGCACAGAGCTGGGCTGGAAACACAACTGGACAGAAAATGTTCAACACAGCTCAGCTGCAGGACATTTCTACCACCATACACAGGTGTTAAGCACAACAAAAACAGGTTAAGGTAACATCAGTCTTAAGCCTCAGGTCAGAGCCTTGAAACAATTCTAGACTGTAAGAGAAGATGTGACAAACTTGCTCTCAGTCTGCCCTATTATCTGAGATGTTTATAGAAGAAGTAAGGAAACAGAATTTTAAGCATCTGTTTGTAGGAAAGAGGCCCAAATTCTACTGGCATCCTGTTTGATGTCATCACACCCTTGATACCATTCCAGCACCATCACAATTTGCATCACATTAGCACCTGGAGGCCTGGGCAGAGCTCAGCTCCCTCTGCAATAACCTGGGTAAGGCTTGAGGACACAGATCCCACCCTGGAGAGCTGAACAGTGATATCCACACTACGGGCAACAGCTGAAATCCTCAGCAATGACACCATGGAGGGAGGCTGGAGCAGAGCAGAGAATGTGGCCTCAGGCTGGAGCTCAGTGCACTGGGTGAGACAGCAGCAGATTTCATACACTAACACCCACTTAGGGCTGCTCAGGGGGATACTGAACACAGGGAAGAAGTGTCCCAGGCCTCCACACCTCTGAGGCAAACAGCAGGCTTTGGACTCTTCCCATTCAACACAAACTTTCTTGGCATTACCTTTTGTTCCCGTGCCATTTGGTCCATTAATTTCTTGATGTTCTCTTCATGCTGCAGTCTCATTTCCTTGATCTGCTGCCCACACTGCAGGCTTGAGGAGAAACACACCATTAGTTACACTCCATTTGTTGGATCTGCTCTCCCACAAGTAAAATAAGGGAAAAATATAAAGTGGGACAAAAAGCCAGACCCGAGATACAACTAGAATAGTCTGTCCAAGAAGCCTGGTGTATGGAGTGGGAATGGACTGGACACAGTAAGAAAGCAGGCTGGAAAAAAATAGGCACAGAGCCGAAAAACCAGTAAAATAAAGAGAATGCCCTTGAATACACTTCCTCCAGAAGCTGGAATGCAACCAAAAGGTAAAGCTCCACAGTTAATCTGTCCACAAATATTAATTCCACTGGGAAAGCAACGTGTCTCTCCTGGCTGTCAACAGAGAAGGTGCAGCAGTGCCACTATCAGTTACTGCTCCCAACTCAAATAACACGACCTGAATACACAGCCAGGAGCCCCAACTGCCCCAGCAAGGCATGACATCAGCACAACCACCAAAACTCCCAAGTCCCACAGATGCTCAGCATAGCACAGGAACACTTAATGTGTGTAAAAGCTTCAAACAGTTTCTCAAGAGCTGTCTTCCTCTCTTCTCAAAGCCATAGGAATATTTGTCCTCTCTATTGCTCTATCATCAACTTAAAGGGCTGAAGTCAACTTAAAATTTCAATCTACACAAGATGCTTTCAGCTTCAACTGAAACAAATGAAAGTACACTGCTAGAAAGGCAGCAGTTAACAATGCTGCTGACAAAGTGCTGTGTCCTTTAGACTCCTTCATGTGTTAGTGAACTAAATCTCCATGTTATAAAAAATACATTGACTTAAAAATGCAGAACAATTCCACTAAGTCAAGATTCTCCTTAGCTCCTATCTCACATTGGGGGGAGAACTACAACACCACAAAGAACCTGACCTGAGTCAGCTCAGGTGCATTGCCAAGTGAGCACACTCACCTTTGAGGATTAGCAGACACGAGATTAATTAGCACTTTTAGTACACCCAGGTCCCCCTCACACACACCAACACTCCTGGGGACATACCTGTCATACTCCAGCCTCCTTGTGAGGTACGTGTTGTTCTTCTTGTACTCGTGCAGCTGATCCTCCTGGCGGATGAACTCCTGCCGTAACTCCGCCAGTTGCTCTGGGGCAAAAAGCAACACCAACATGAACACAGAAGGATAAGAAAAAATGCCCCGTGGCAGATACAATTCCCAATATTGCTAAGTAAGAAAGAAATTGCTCAAGCTTCATGTCTAGACACACTTTAAAGATTCTTAAAGCAGTTTGAAGAAGATGCCACTTTACTCATGTATGCCAGATGGCAGCATGAATTAGAGACAAATTTTTCTGATACTATGCCAATCTCCCTAAATGTTTCTGCACCTCTGCATTCAGGAGCCTTGCACAATGCTATTTCACTTATCTGCTGGAAATCTCCACAATTTCCTGAACGGTTCTGTCACTGTGAGTAACGTGGAAGTGCTGCCAGGTTACCCCAGGCAGGATGCTCAAACACTGTCTGTCTGCAGTGAGTGTACAAAAGGAGGCACCTTCCCACTCTCCACAAAGCCAACATGGATTTCCTGCCTTCACAGCTGCTCTAGAGGTTCTCCCTGCTCCTCAGGCTACAAAAAACAAAGCTCCTACTATTTCAAGTTGCAGCTACACGGACACAGGCAGAACCCACGTGTGTTGTGTGCAGGCATGTTCACATCTGATCACGTTCTGGCTCACTCTGAAGTACTCTGGACACAGCAACACCACAGGCATTATAATCATGTCTGCACAGAGCTCCAGAGATGTGTCCTGGACCTTTTCTAACCCAGCAAAACCATCACAGTGTTTCTGACCAAACTGCACATTTGGCCATGAAAATGACTCTACTGCCTTGTAGCAGTGCCAGAACACACATCCTTTCTGCAGCTAAGTGAGAGCCAGCTCTGCACTTAGCCACACCAGCTAACAAACACAATGAGATTTCACATCATGAGATGTTCCAGCATCTTAATTTAAACTACATTCTGCAGCACCTGAGCAGTTAACATGCACAGCTTCAGCCTGCCAAATGAGTTTGGCCACAAATCCCTCACCCTTTAGCCGATGTATGTCTGCCATCTGATACGAGATGTTGTTCTGCAGCTTCATCTGGAAGGAAGAAAAGGTTGGATAAATACAGGTGACCAGCAGGTTGGGGAGGGTTTGGCTGTGAAGACTCAGGTGTGTCTGTTTGCTTGGTAAAGCCAACGTATGGACAGGAGTGACGTGCACAAATTTCCTGTAAATCTAAGAAATGTGTATTTAGTGATAGTAAGTGACATCACCAAACCAAACACTGTGTTCAGGCTTTGCTAACAAAGGCTTAAATTTTAATGCCAGAACATATTTATATCAAAAAAAGCAGACTGGGCTAAAATAAACATGCTGCATCCTGATACTGCAAGAGGGACAGTAAAAAGCCAATGTCAAAGCACAGGTGGATAAAAACAAACACAGTATCAACAGCAAAACAAATTGTTACCTAAGGTATATGATATAATGGAACTGTTATCTTTAAATAGATCTTTTATGTGTTGCTATCTAACAAGCTAACACACATTTTATTTTGAGATGGAATCTCACACCAATAAACAACAGCTTTTAATTTAGCATTTATAGTAAGGAAAAAATAGTTACAATAAGTAAGAAATGCACATACACAAAGTCCTGAAGTAAAGATGCTTTGTTTTGTCACTACATAAAGACAAAAAGCAGCAGGAACAAAGAGAAAGGTTCATGTGTGGAATATTCTGAGAAGGGGTAGAAATCCCTGCCTGCCCTCAGGCACCTTGGGTGCTGTGGTTGTTTTTGCTGCAGTTTCACAGTGGTATAGAGGCAACTGCAGGCAGGTGCTGAGCAGGGCTGTCAGGCGTGTGACAAGGTCAGCATCACCTCTGGGAGCAGCACACTGCAGAGCCAGCACAGCCACTGGCCAAGACACGCAGGGACACACACGGGGACACACCTGGACACAGGGGCTGTTTCAGTTCCCCCACAGGCCCCGAGTGTCTGTGTCTGTCACCTCCATTTCCTGTCAAAACCCCCAGAACACATCTGTCCTGCCTTTAGGGCTTCCTCCCTGCACCTGTGCCCTCCCTTCCACCAAACCATTCACTCTGTAAATGCGTTTCCCATTGTGGTTTTGCTGTTACAGGAGGCACTCTGCTCCACCTGTCCCGTGTGGGTAGGATCAGGGTTCCTGCCTGGGGACTCCAGCCATGCAGCAACTGCAGAGACGGTGCATTTCTGCAGCACACATGCATCTGGCAGCTCTGGGCACACAGCAGAGCTGCCTTGGGCAGCAGAGTTTCTGTGCCAGCCTGCAGGATCCTGGCTGTCCCTGCCAGCAGGGCACCTGAGTGCAGGCAAATCCCGACCCATGCCCAGAACAAAAGCCAAGAGGGCTCTAGGGCTGGAGAGGCATCACCACAGCTCCATCTGTGACAGGACACCGTGCTGCTTCACAAGGCTCTTCCCAAAAAAAGAAATCAAGCAGAACTGGAAAATTAGGGACAGAGCAGAAAAAACAGTAAAATAAACAAAATGGCCTTGAACATATTTCCTCCAAACCCTGGAACATAAAACTGAAAAGTCCAGCTCCACAGTAATCTGTCAGCATTCATTAATTCCACCAGGAACGTGATCTTCAGGGAACCCGACCCCTCTGAGCACAGTGCCCTGAGAGAGGGACAGAACTCCTCCCCACAGGGACACTCAGGGAGCCTCCTGGCACGTCAGAGCCACGTCTGCCCCGTGCTCTGCCCACCGAGGCAGTCGAGGCCCCCTCACAGGATGCACAAAGCAAGAGCCCATCAGTGCTGGCCTGGGTGGGACCTGCAGAGCTTCACTCCAAAGGCACAGCTGGCCCTGCAGTGGGGACACACAGGGAAGGGGACACACAGGGAAGCAGAAGACACAAATCACCATCCACTGGGCACTCACCGTGCCAGCTCCCCGTCCAACGACCCGGGAGAGGGCAGCACGTACACCCAGTGATTTGTTGTGGCAATGAACAAGTATCTCCCCCTCTTCTGCCAAACTACAGGCAATAATCACATTTCCCTGCCTCCCACACTAATGCAGTTGTTTCCCAGAACCCAATAAATCTATGAACAAAGGAGATCCTGGGAAGCAGTGGGGTTTGTTTTCAAACCCTCGTCTATGAGAATTCCTCACACACAGCCCCTTCCCACTGGCTCCTGCTCATCCCATAACCCTGTGCCTGGCTGGGGGAGGGCTGCTCTCGGAGAGCTGCATGGGAATGTGCAGCACTTTTATCCCACAGTCTTTCCTTTGGGTGATTATGAGTTTCAGAGAGAAGTGACAGAATTTATATCCAAACCAGCTCAGCTGACAGCAAATGTCCCTCATCTGAAGGACAGAAAAGGAGGAAGCTTTTTTATGATTCATGGGATCTGTTCCACCTACATATGCAAAACCCACAATCCATGAGCCATGGCACAGGTCCAGCTCCTCCTGGGCCCCATCCTCCTTCAGTCTAGAGCTGTTTGTATTGCTGAGCTCTCAGGGGCTCCTCAGCACCTTTCCAGGCACCTGCGACGGAGAAAACAAACCCTCTGTAGCCCAGTGAGCCCTGCACAGGAAAAAACCCACCAGAAATCCTATGCATGGTCATGTGGCAACCCTCCAGCGCTGTCTGAGTTGTGAATCCTGCCATGTAACAACTCCACGCTGCTGCTGTCACACTACAGCTTTGCAAACCGGGGAACTACCAAGTTTTGGCAACAAAGAACAGAGGCAGCTGCTGCTGCTGGGGATGTTTGACTACCCAGCTTCATCCCCAGCCTTTCTGGGCAGCAGGTAAGGGCAGGGCAGCATTGCACACCTGCCATGGGCAGCAGCAGGTATGGCAGGAGGTGCTCCCTGCACACTGGGCTCCTGCCAGGGACACATTTCCCTGTGCTCATGGCAAACGGAGCTGCAGGGCCGTGGAAAAACCCCCAAAGCCAACATCATGCCACAAAAACCCCACGGAATACTCAGGAAGCTGATGCTGTGTGTGCACACAGCACCTGCCCCAATCCCAGGGCAGGCATCAGCCCTGCTTGCCTCTTGCAGGGAGCTCCAGAAGAGAATTCCTTGTTTGTTCCAAGGTCCCACAGACCCTCTGGAGCTCACCACAGGAGAGGAGAATTCCCGAGAATTCGTGCTTTTTCTGCTTCTTTTTAGACACAAGACACTGGGTCACACTGCCAAGAGCAAACAACAGCCTGGTGCAGGCTCATTCCACAAGCAGGGGACAGAGGGCAGAGCCAAGGGTTTGGCCTTGACCCCAGAAATCCCCGAGCCAAGAGGAAGCTGCTGTAGAAACCGGAGTTGCCTCAGCACCGGGAAAGGCACTTGATTTATGTGACCACAAGGCAAAGAACCTCAGCTGAGGACAAAGGAGCACAAAGCAGAACTGACACTGAGAATCTTCAAATGAGTTTTCCTTAAAATGAGCCTAAATTTGTTGTGATCACTTGATACCAATGTTGGGGTTTTATTTCTGCTCCTGCATCTCACAAATTGACTAAGATCACAAGTAATTAGCAGTTTGGTCAGACAGACTTGGCAGGTTCTATTCTGAGAGGAAAAATATTATCATTCAACCCTTTTTTTGGTCAGATACTTTATATCTACTACTGTTTCCTTGTGACAGACTTTCATTCTCTAAAACAAAGCTTTATTCTCTACTCTCAGAGAAGTAATAATCCTTCATTAAAGTCACTAAAAGGGTTCTAGAAAAAAATAAACTGTTGCCACTGAGAAAAGACAGTGGCTTACAGGGGAGGAAAAAAGGCCAGCAACTGGTTTTTGATAAAATCCTGCTCTTCGGGGCTCTTAGGGCACTCTGAACACTTTGAACACAGAAGAGAGGACGTTCAAAAGCCACAAGCTCACCCGGCCTTAACTGGCAGCTCCTGGAACAAAGAAGGAAGACACACGGCACACACCGCAGGCAACTAACACTGAATTTAATTTGGGAGGTTCACTGGGCAGGTTTCTCTCGCTGCCCTCGGGCTCTGCCCTGTGCAGGGTCGCCCTGAGAGCGTCCAAAGGCCAGGCAGATCTCAGGGACAGCAGCAGGGTGGGCAGGCAGGGCACTGTTCTGTGCCCCGTGCACCCGAGGGGCACAGCACCCAGCGCTGCACCGCCCAGCTCCCACTACATCTCCTCCCCAGTGTCCTACAGGAACACACATTCCCAAAAAATACAAACCCCTTGCCTGGCACCAGTAACTGATGCCAGAAGCCCTGAGGCTGGAAAAGCCCTCCCAGACCAACTTGTGACCAGCCTGTCCTGAGCCCTGCGTGCCACATCCACCCTGGGCACCCCCAGGGACGGGGACTCCACCACTGCCCTGGGCAGTGCCAGTGCCTGAGCATCCCCTCCAGGAAGCAATCCTCCCTGGGCTGTGCCTGACAGCTCCCCTGGATCCTGACAGCTCCCCTGGATCCTGACAGCTCCCCTGGATCCTGACAGCCGAGTTTTACACCCACAGGCAGCGACACCAACACACCAACCAAGCTGACTGCCCTTTTGCAGACAGAAGGGGAAGGATCTTGGCTAAACCCCAGCTGCTTTAGAATCACTGAGGCTGGAAAACACCTTCAAGATCATGGAGCCCATATCACATCCAACTGGAATTTTTATTGCAATCTAAGGAAAGATAAATATTAAAAATCTGTTTGCTGAACACAAAGGGCTCAATTTTAATGGTTCAGTAGGAAAGATTAATACAAACTTAATCAGCTTGAGGGAGTCTTACTCTGGAATGTAAAATGTACATATTGGGCGTTTTCTGAGACAACTCAATGCATTTTCTAAGGCTGCTCATCCACTGTGCAATAAGAAAGGGCCAGAAAAACAAAGGTAGCCAGCAACAACCCTGGAGAGCGTGACATTTCCATAAATGCCACAGTGAGAACAGTGCTCAGTGAGCAGAGTGATGACCTGCATGCAAATACACCCCACACGTGCCCTGAGCAGGACCTGTGTGCTGAGCCCCGTGAACTTCCCAGTGCAGGACGGTTATGAAAGCAGAACAGTGAAAGTTGAGGCATTCACTCATCTTGCACCACAAAAGAAATCCCCAGGCCACCCCCACTGAAAGGGCCAGCTGAATTTTCGATGAGCTTGGCTTCTCCAAGCCAAGGAAAATGACACGTTAGTCAGCACCAGGGTTGTTTGGGGTTTTTTTTCCCTCAAGTACACGCTGGCAGCATAAAAATCAGAGTGTGCTGTACCAGGCTTTCCAAGAGGCAAGCTCAGGGTGCTGCTGAACACCACACTGGTTTCACTTCCCTTGAAACTGTTGTTTTACGGCTGAGTCTGGTTTCTTGAACAATCACAAAAGATCAAATATTCTGAGCAGAGACCAAAAGCTAAAAAACAATAAGTAAATTTGAAACAGCCGACTGGAAACGAGCGATCTCTGGGGATTTTCATTGTTCACACACACACACACTGGACATCTTCAGCTCTTTTTGGGGACGTGTTCAGAAAAAGGGAGAGCGCTGCAGTTGTCCCAGCAGCGCCAAACGTGAGCCTCGGGGCCTCGATTCGCTGCCAGAGGCTGCGGGGACTGACAGCGCCCCGGGCTGAGCCGGCACCCGCCGCCGCTCCCTGCCCTTCCTTACCTTGCCGTCCTCGCACCTCTTCACCTGGCCGTCCCTGGCCTGCAGCTGGCTGCTCAGGTGGCTGTAGTCCGCCTCCTTCTGCTCCAGCTGCTTCCTGTGCGAGTCCACCTTGCCCAGCAGGTCCGAGTTCCGCCGCTCCAGGCGGCCCCGCGCCACCTCGGTGCGCTGGGCCTGGCTCTGCAGCTCGGCCAGCTCCTCCCGCAGCAGCGCCTGCCGGGACGCCGCGTTCCAGCAGTGGAAGGCGAGCACGGCGATCACGGCCAGCAGCGCCACGAGCACCAGCGAGGGCAGGCGGCCGCCGCGCCGGTTCGCCCCGAACCCCACCATGGGGCAGGCCGAGGGCGGGCGCTTCAGGCGGAGCGGGGAAGGCGATCAGCGAGAACCTGAGGGTGCGGAGGGCTGTGAGGGGAAAGGGGGTATCCTGTGGGGAGCAAAAGGGAATGACCCGGGGGGAACTGGGAAGTCTGTGGGGAGGAGGGGAGGGTGAGGTGGGGGTGCTGAGAGAAGGGAAGAGAAGAGATCCAGAGGGCAGCGGGCTAAGGGAGCAGGGAGAGAACGGCAAGAGGGAAGAGCCCGAGGGAAGCGGGTGGTGGCGGGCAGGGCTGTGCCGGTGCCGGTGCCGGTGCCAGCCGAGCCGCCGCCGCCGGGCCCTGAGGGACCGACCGGCCGAGCCGCCACCGCGGCGCCCCGCCCGCCGCCCGCCCCCGGCGCCTCTCGCGAGAGGAGCGGGCGCAGCGCTCGCGAGAGGAGCCGGGTGCCGCCGGCGCTGAGGGGCGGGGGCGGCGCCGGAGTGAGGGGAGCGCCGCTGAGCCGCGCTGGGGGACGTTGAAAACCTGCCACTGTCACACCGAGGGGAAACGCTTCACAATCACAGCCCCAATGTCCAGCCGGGCCTTGGACACTGTCAGAGATCCAGGGGCAGCCACAGCTGCTCTGCGCACCTTGTGCCAACGTCTCTCCGCCCTCCCAGGGAACAATTCCTCCCCAATATCCCACCTAACACTGCCCTCCGCCAGCGGGAAGCCTTTCTGTCTTGTCCCTCTAGGGCCTTGTCCCGAGTCCGTTTGCAGCTCTCTTGGAGCCTCTTTGGGCACGGGAAGGGGCTCCGAGGTCTCCGGAGCCGCCTCCAGGTGCATGTGCCCAGCCTGGGGCAGGAACTCCGCGGGCCCCCAGCCCCGCAGCGGAGAGGTGTTCTCTGAGGGGACCGCGCGGCCTCCCAGGGAAGTGACGGGCTGAATCAATTGTTTTATAAGGAACGCTCAAACAACGCATTTATTCCTGGGCAGATTCCCTCCACCCCGTTAATGTCGCTGTGCCGCTGGTTCTCGCAGGGGAAAATGGGACACAGAGCCGGGCTGGAACATGGAAGGAGCTCTGGCTGTGGCTGCAGCCGCTCCCTCGGTGTGAGGGGAGAGATCCCAGCAAAGTCAGCGTTCGGTGTGAGGGGAGAGAAATCCCAGCAAAGTCAGGGCTCGGTGTGAGGGGAGAGATCCCAGCAAAGTCACGGTTCGGTGTGAGGGGACAGATCCCAGCAAAGTCAGGGTTTGGTGTCAGGAGAGAAATCCCAGCCAAGTCGGGGTTCGGTGTGAGGGGACAGAGATCCCAGCAAAGTCAGGGTTCGGTGTGAGGGGACAGATCCCAGCAAAGTCAGGGTTCGGTGTGAGGAGAGAGATCCCACTAAAGTCAGGTGTACAGGTGTTCACGCACACAGACCTCGGGTTTGGCTTTACCCCTGTGATGGGATTGAGCAGTTCTGCTGCCCTGCTGTGACCAAGCCCTCGGGCAGCGGAGGCTCACAGGGAGCTGCTGGGCACAATCCCAGGACCTGCAGCTGCAAATGGTGCGGGAGGATGTGGGACAAACAGAAGGGGATCCGTTTTCCTCCTAAAAGACGCAAAAATAACAATATTTAAGAAATAAAGTATAGAAAGCCTTCCTGAGACACTGCCTACATTGTGCAGAATTGCCAGGTGTGACGATGGCATCACAGCTTTGTCCTTCCCGCCTGATTCCACACTTTACATGCCAATATTTGCACTTTGGCAATTTAATTGCTGCTACACTGATGGCCCATTAATCTGCCAGCCTACTCTCTGCAGATGGCAGTGCAGATTCACATTCCAAATCCAGCGTTGCAGATTTTTCCTCCTTGTGAAGCTGGGTAGTTCCAGGGTTTAAGTCTGCCCTGTTCAGCTTATTCCTTCTGGCTGCACTTACTCTGCGTCAACTGGACTGCTGCAAACCAGGAAATGTTTGTCTAAATAATGGAGATACATATAAATGTGACAGATTTGAGCTCAGAACTATACCTGGGTTTATTTTATTTAATCTATACCTGGGTTTCACACACATTAGTTTACTAACCTGTAACAGTCAGCTCAAAAATCTCTCCATGTAGTGCTCAGTGGTGCTTGCCCCACTCCTATTTCAGTAATTCCTGTTGGAATTTGTTTGATTTCCCAGCTCCTCAGAGTTCAGGGTCAGAACTGGCCCCTGCACTTTTTTTTTTTTTTTTGTGTGCGTGTTTTCCTTTGCATATCTGGGAACTGAGGCTATACCAGGAAGTTTTCTTTTTCCAATTTAATTCCATCTGTGTTCCACACCCTGTGATCCTGTCCTAGTCTGTTCTTTTCCTGTTTGGAAAGGTGTTGCTGCTGCCTCTCCCTGGCTGTAATCTTACCCTGTGTGTTGGAATAATGTATCCCGTGGCATGTTCCGCTCAGCCCCTGACAAGATCTTGGCTGATCCTTGGCTTCTCTGCCCACGATCTGGTGCAAATGGGGAGGTCACTCCCTGGAGCATCCTGAAACAGGGCAAGCGCAAGAACTAAACCTTAATCCCTCTACTTACCATGGAGAAAGTGAAGGATCCAAAGAGGAAAGTTTATTTGGTGTTGTATCAAAACTTTCCAGATCTTTCCATGCATCTTTTCCATTTATCTGCCACTAACCAGATTAATATACACGAAGGTTATTTAACAAAATAGTAATAAAGCAGATAACTCTTATAGCCACTAATATAATCAAGAAGAAGTAACACAGCCAGCATTAATGGACTTTTTTTCCTATGCCACAGAGAAGAAAAACTGACGTAATTGAATAACTTTTTTGTTAGCGTTACCAGGATGTCCTAAAAATGTGCAGAAGTTTGATAATATAAAATGACGGTGGTTCTGGAAGGTGTTAACATTTTCTGAGGAAGAATGCTCAGGACTGTGGTGCTGCAGAGGCGTGTAAGCAGCAGCGTGAGTGCCCTTATCAGCAAAGAAAACACACAAAAGAACCTCAAAAACTGCTGCTTCAACCCTTGTGCTCTTACAGCCTGGGGCAGGGCATCCTCCTGCCTTGGTTGTGCTGATGAAATCCATCGTATACATTTGATTTTCTTCTTCCCTTCAGACATTGCACTTTGCAAAGGAATTGCTGATTATTTGCTTCTGGTTTTTTCCCCCGCTGTGAGGTTGGAAAGTTTAGGAGCCCCACATGTGGTATTTTTAGAACCAGTGTTGTATTGTTACTGCCGTGACACTTCTGTCAGTTAAAGCAATAAAAAATCTGAGGTGTTGTTCCACCCAAGGAGTTTGATCCCTTCAGAATCCACAGCAGGTTTTTAAATGCAAGATAAATTTAGCCATATTTGTTTTTTGTGCATAATTTAACTCAAAGATAAGAAGACAGTCTGATTTAATAATCTATTCAGCATTACAGAAAATTGGTGATTTTAAAAGCCTCTGATTAAAGATTTTAGGATCCCATTTCCTTCTACTGTAGCAGAATCAACCTTTTTTTTTAAAATCTTTTACAAGTTTGTGGTTTTTTACAGACATTCTGAACACAGAACTCAAATTATCCCAGACTTTTAGTATATCCTCAAAAACTGATTAACATACTCCATCTGTTGGTATGCCAAGCAACTGTCCAAATGAGCAGCATTTCCATGGAGATTTGTAAAACTCCAGCCAAAGTAGGAAAACAGCTCTAGCAGGGGGATGGCATTGGAGGGGTGTTTTATTGCAACGTGATTGCTGCACTGGAGGGTGAGGTGGGTGCTTAAAGCACTGTTGTCCTGCAAAGTGTCCAGGACCTCCTCATCCACACAGAGCTGTGGCTGTGAACACTCTGGGGCTCACTTGCAGGAACAACAGTAGAAAGAATTCATTTCCATTTCAGCACATTCAGTGGGTACCCACGAGTGGCCCTCGGAGCTCTGAGGGCGTCTCTTTCCTGTCTCTAATAAAGTGTAACTTGGGCTGCAGACGCCAGGTAAAGCCCATTGCCTTCTAAGGAAAACGTTTGCTGTTTCTCTGAAGGGTGAAGATGGCCCTTGAGCAGCTGGAGAAGGACTTGAATGGAATCAGAACTGGGCTTTAGAGCTGAAATGGGGTTGTGTTTGTTTACAGGCACCTGAGGTTTGGAAGTCTTTGTGAGAATAAGTGCTTTGGAGTGAGGTATCAGAATCAATCTCCCAGAACATGTTGCTTTATGAAAACAAACCCAGGAACATCTGGGACTGGCTCACCAAATGGCAGCCCGAAGAGCAGACCTATATCCAGGGAATTGTGATTGGCTAGAAGCTGCATCCCAGGCCAGGAGGAGGGAGCACATCTGTTCCTGGGAAGCACCTGGGGAGGCTCAGTGCAGTCTGGCATTTTGGAAAAAGGTGCTTTCTCTCAATAGTATTCCATGGAAGAAGGTTTGTTTTCATTTTTAGTGGCAGCTCCGAGGGGCTGGTGGAATTCCTGTAAGAGCAAATGACATTTCCAGCAAGGATAAAGCCACAGCTGCTGGCAGGAGCTCCCACAGGTTATTGTGGATAATCACTGAAAAGGAAAAGCATTGATTTTGGAGTGATTCTTGCAGGGAAGCATCTGTGAGGGAATGAAGAGTGAATGGTGCACTGGGAATGGCTTTGTCTGAGATTCAGAGAGGAGCTGAGGGCTCAGGGCTCACAGAGCTCCTGGAGATGCAAACCAGGCTGGGGACGCCCAGAGTGGGTGTGGGGGGAGCAAAATTCCCCTTTTCCCTGGAGCAGGAGTGGCTGCAGGAAGGGGAAGGCGTTGCTGTGGATTTCCCTGGGAAGAGTTGAGCTGCACAGGAGCAGAGCTGCAGCCGGGTCCTCAGAGCTGCTGCTGAAGAAGGTGGCCTGGGGAACAAGAAGTGGGGCAAAAAGAAAATTATCCCTGGAGTTGAGGTGGCCGTGGCCCTGGAGTGGGTGCAGGAATTCCCTGCTCCCAGAAGGAAAGGTTCTGTGTGCTGGGAAGGAGCTCAGCCAGAGTGCAGACAAGGGTTTTAACACAGGGAGCTGAGGTTCTGTTGTCTCATGTTGTGGTTTCACAAAACAGCCACCTCAATTACTGTTTCTTTGTTGCTGGGGAGCACAAGCAGAGGAGGAAAATAATAATTTAAATTTAACTCTGCTAAATATACATGAGATTTCCTGGGACAAAGAAAAGACTTCTGTAGCTTGAGGGGGTGTTGCTGTGCCAGATTTCAGAGGCTTTACTACAGCCAATAACATTCTTGGAACGGCTTAGTTGGAAGCATTTTTATAACATTTTTTTAGGCAACACAAATACAGCCATAGCCTCCAGGAGTGTATGGGATTGCTCTGGAAGTCACACCAAGTATATCTGTGTGGTGCTGATTGTTACTGGATTTATTTTGGGCAACTAGAGAGAGTCCAGGGTGATACAATTTGCAGATCATGCCCTTGCAATTTAAAGAAAATGTTTAAAAATGTATGTCTGGCCTCACTTTCCTCGGATGGTTATGGTCACATTATACACATTCAGATATTCCAAGGGCAGGGGCTCTGTGTTTTCACCCTCCCCAGGACAATGAAGCCCTTCCTCAACTCTTATTGCTGAAACTGCCTTGTGATAGACTCCAGCTGCCACATGATGCCAGTTCCGGTAGATCTAAGTTAACTGCATTTCATGGGTCAGACAGGTAGTAGACAATTCTCCAATAAACATGCCTTATTTAAAAAAAAAATCTTCTGTCTGGTGCATGGTATTATTCTGAGGCACTTTCTGATAAATGGGAATTGGTTGGACAAAACATCTTTTTAAAAACCTTAATTTGATAATGTGAGTGCTGCTAAAATAATTGATTTCTGAACTGGTGGGGATGGTGGCAGTTTTATGTTGCTGCCTATTCTAAATTTGATAACAGCTTGAGGCTAAGATTTTAAGGCGTTTAAACATCCCCAGCTCTGTGAAGGAATTTTCTGCTCCATCCACCAAAACCCCCAACAGTTTTACCATAATGTATAAAGGTTCATGTGCAGTGTCACAGGACAGAATCTCACCTTGTCCTGATTGTGCTCTGGATTCACAGCTGGGAACTGATGTTCTTGTTTTAATAATTAAATATCCCCAAACTCACATTAAAGTAACAAGTCCAGCTCATGCTGAGGGCCGCTGCTCGGGGGTGAAATGTTTCCGCCAGGAGGCAGTGAATATTTTGGGGGTCAGAGCTCAGGCCAGTGGGACAGGCTGGGAAATGCACTTCACCCAGTCAGCCGTTCCCCTTTAGGAGAGGTGTTCTGCTGCCGAGTCCTCCGGAAGCCTGCAGGAGACAAGAATATTCCGAATTTTACCGCCTACAGCCCCTGTCAAGGTGTGTCCCCAGCTCCTGTGTCCGGGGGCTCCGAGCTGTGCCCGGGGCACTTGGAGCAGGAGCGGGCAGAGGGATTTTCACTCTGATTGCTGAGCTCTGAGCCGCAGCGGCTCCTTCCCGCAGAGACCATTGAGGAGTTGGGTCCTTGGGGTCCCTTCCCGTCAGGAAATGCCGTGATCCCCTATCTGAGGGCAGGGTGCCCAGCCGTGCCCCAGCCGGGCAGCCCGGCGCTCGATGGTGCCAGGCACCGCCGTGCCGTGGGCAGAAACGGCAGATCCAACTGCACTGGAGCGAGGCAGAGCCATAAAACTCCGCTGCAAACAATGTTCATCAATTACGCCGTAAGTACTGGGCTACGATAAAATCAGCAATTAAGGCCAAATGCTTATTAAGGATTGAGAGATTCAATGAGAGCTCACTGGGCCGTGAGGAGCGGTGCTGGAGCCCAGCTGATTCTTCTGCTTTTCCCGGCTTCCACACAAATGGCTGCTGCTGTTTACCGCTTGCTCCGGGAGACAATTGGCAATGGCAATTCTGCGGGAATTGCTCTAAAAGCTCTAAAAGGCCGAGTAATTTGTTGCAAGCAGGTGGTGATGGTTTCTGTACGTGAATCCAGGAATCCATTGTCTCAATAGCCCAATTCCTTGTGCTGTTCGTGCTGCTGGTTGGGTCACAGGTATGATTCCTGCCTAGGTGCGTTTTGGTTTTGTTTTTTTTTTTTTTTTTTTTTTTTTTTTTTTTTTTTTTTTTTTTCTTGTAGACTAAGAAAGCCATAAATTGAGCATCAGAGATAGTTGGTGTGCGTCAAACCCTGACATGGGCTGGGAGCATGCTTTTGTATTCCCAAGTATATTTTAAGGGCTCCTGTCCTTTGTCCTGAAGAAAACAAATTATCATTGCAACACCTGGATTGAAAAGCACTTTTTATCATACTTGGGAATCGCCTGTGGTTTTTTCTTCCTTTAGAGTAGAACCCCAGGACTTGATTGGTAAATTCCTGGTCACAATTTGGGCAGATTTCCTTTATTGCTCTAGAGGAATTGGCCTTTCAGTGTAGGAAAAGCAGCAGATTGAGCTGAGGACGGGGGAGAGCTCTCTGTGTGCATTGTGCATTAGCATAGTTTCAATTATATATAAAGTGTGCATTTCTAATTCAATTTAGGTGTCAGTGAAACAGCAGTCACTGAACAGCGGATATTTACGGGCTCTCCAGCAAGGAGCTGAACCCAACCCCACTCCCATTATGCTCATCACATCAACAGGAATCATCTTCTCTGGGAACCTTCCAGAGAATGCTGAGAGCTCAGACAGCCTGTGCAGGGCACAGGAGAGACAAAAGGAGACGTGCTGGGCATTCTCCCAGTCCAGTGCTGGGTGTGGATCAGGGGACACAGTTTAAAGAGGTCAGGACTCCTGGATGTGCCCGGTCCTTCCTCAGCTGTGTGCTTTGGTGTGGACTGGGTGAGTTTCCAAGCCCATTCCAGGTCTGAGGCACTGCAGTGAAATCCTGGGCTCCAACCTTAAAGGAAGTGGAAGCAGACGTTATGTAGATGCTCCCGCAAAGGCAAAAGGAATATTGAGCCAGCTTAAGGAAAAGCTGACACAGGGCAGAAATGGGATACATTTTCAAGAGCAAATGGTTCCGTTAAGTCCAGGGAAGTGCTTGTGTCCTTGGAAGTCACAGCTGCCGTGTGTGTCCATCCAGGGCACTCAAACACTGAACAGGCCTTGATGTGCTAAATTAGGTTACAAATCATTTAAACAATGCTTCCTGAGAAAATTTGTATCTCCTTGTCCCTCTGACCGTGGTCCTTCCCTTCCGTGGTCCTTCCCTTTCTTGCCCTTGCTCCTTGTCTTCTGCCACACACCCGCTACAGAATTGTTGTTGTTCTCCAAGTGCCAAATTGCTTCCCTCCTGTCACTGGATTTTTTCTAATGTTCAGTGTAATTAAGGCCTTGGAGCCAAGACGTGCAGAACAAGGGGGTGAATTGTGCTCCCACTTCCATGGTGGAGCCCGGAGTAACTCTGCGGAATGCTGCAGTAAATTTCCATGAGCCTCGGCAGGGCTGCTCGGCCGGGCAGCACAGGGGGAGCTGACTCAAAGCTCCCAGAGCGCCAGGAGGGCACCAAAGACAATCCATTAGCACGGGGAGCTGCTACACTGCATGGGAATGAGAAGGGAGATAGCTGGGAGGCAGCCAGGCTGCCTCAGCCCGGGGTGTCCTTGGGAGTGCTGCTGCCGTGTGGGGCTCTGGCAGAGGGAAAGCAGGATGGGTGGGCACAGGGAACAGCCTCAGTGCCCATGGCGGCTTTCCCTCTCGGTGTCACAGCATCCCAGGATCTCCGGGCTTGGAAAAGACCTCCAGGGCCACTGAGTCCACCCTGTGACCAATCCCAGCCTTGTCAAGCAGACCACGGTGATGGAGCTTTTCACAGCAGTTGGTTTCCTTTTCTGCCTTCTAGGTGCTTTTTCCACAGGATAGCAGATGGCATCAAGAGCATTCCTGTGGGAACAGAGAGATCAGGAAGGGGAGTGATTGTTGGGGCTGCTTCGGTGGTGGGTCTAATTGAATGGGATGGCTGTGACCCAGGCTGGAGGATGAGTAGGGAAGTGATGCAAGTCAGAGGAGAGAAGAGAGGTCACATAAATAACATCATGCAGCGTGTTTGCTGTGAGCAAGCAGAATGTGAGTCGGGCCGAAATCTGTCTCTGTCAGGGACTCCTGCCGATCCATTTCTCCATGGATCAGCTGCACGTAAAGTTAATCTGCTTATGCAGCAGCTGAGAGACTGAGATGCCCTCAATGCCCTCATCTCATCCCTGCATCCAGTCAGAGTCTTCAAATCCCAGGGGAGCAAAAATTCCATCTGCATTTGGCGTGACCACCCCTCATGCCTCTCCTTTCCTCTCCCCCTCTGCCAGGCATTGGGTGGCACAGGATTGAGCAGGAGTGAAATCACCTCTTAAGACACATCTCATGGAACGTGTCACTGTCCATGGCAGGGGGTGGAATGAGATGAGCTTTAAGGTCCCTTCCCACCCAAACCATTCCATGATTCCACGATTCTGTGGGCTGGGGTGGAAGCCTGTGGGTTTAGAGCCCCAGATTGTCCATATCTCTGTCATGGGTGTTCGAGGGAATCACATGTGTGTGTGTCCTCCAAAAGCTTGGCCTGGCCTCCATCGATGGCTCCTTGTCCTCACAGCAGTGTCAGCCAGGCTGCTCCAGGCCATCTGCTCTGACCAGTGGCATTGTGCAGCCACAGGAGCTCAAATGCCACGAGAAGGAAAAGAAGAAAACCTTTATTTTGTCCTAATTTAAAATCAGCCAAAGTGTGTAGGTTGGAAGATTCAGTTTGTGTTTGCAAACATTAGTGGCAAATGTGTGACTTAATCTGCATTTTATTTTATTTATTTTATTTATTTTATTTAGAGTATCGTTCATGATACCTCATCCTGTATTTTACAGTAACATTTATAGTCACATTGCAAGGGCTGACCAGAACTAATCCGTGATGCTTCCCTCTGATTCATTTCTAGATAGAAACCCTGGAAGATAATTTACATTCAATACAGATGTTCTTTACCAGCCGTGGTCCTTATCAGCTGGCCTGGTGGGTCAGCACAGTCCCTTCCCTTTGGTATGCAGTGCTGCCTCCAGCCCCCCTGGCCCAGGATCCAAGGGCTGCTGGACTGCAGGGAGCTCACCCGTGTCTGCACTCCTGTAGTCTCCTGTAACAAGCAGTGCAGGCTCAGTGCTGTGGGGCTGGTTGACGCTGGGCTCCTGGGGATGCTGCTCCCTGCTCCTGCAGAGCTCTGCAGCACCGAGCTGCACATTGGGCACGTTCCAGTTCCACTTTGGAACACCTGTGTGGGCAGCACAGCCCGTGGTCAGGACACTCCTTTTGTGCTGCATCACTGCAAAGCAGGAAAGCTCCGAGGGAATGCTGTGTTTCCATGGGGAAGAGTTTGGGGTGGGGAATGGCTGGGCCTGCCTGAAGACATGAATGTGCATCCTTGGCTTCCCTGTTTTAGCCAGATTTCTGAGGTCCCAGTCACATGCACCCCTTTATTCAGCTTATTTAGCCTTTCTCTCTGGAGGAGACCACGGCCAGTGCACACTGAAAGTGCTTCTTCCTGATTGCTTTCCCTTTGAGCTGCCTGTTAGCAGGACAGCAGGTCAGCCAGCCAGACCTCCTGCACTTTGAGATGTGTCCTAAGAAGATCACTTTTCCAAGCCCCCTCATCCTCACTGAGATTTCTCTCCCTGCTTAGCATCGCACATTAGCAACAATCCCATTCTCATCACCTGAGCGCCTTCAACAGATTCTCAGTCTCAACAAGTTAATTAGATTAAAGTGTTTAAAAAAATCACTTTCACACTGAGACATGAGCAGAAAGCAAGATGCTTCTCCTCAACTAAGAGAGCAAGAGCCATGTATTATATCAGTTAATTGGTTCAGCTGAAACTTGGATAATTCAGTTACTGCAGTGAGTGATTTAATAACAAACCCTTCAGTACTCAGGGTGTGTGAAGATGTGCAGCAGGGCTGTGTGCAGGCAGGGCTGTGTGCAGGCACGGCTGTGTACAGGGTCCTGTGAGGAGCTCCAGGTGTCTTCAGCCAGTGCAGCCACCAAGGGCATGAATCTGCCTGGATGAAGGGAGGAGCAAGCAGCAGGCGCCCAGAGAGGAGTAATTATTCCTGGGGACCTCTTCACAAAGGTCATCCTCAGATAGTTTTAGTGCAGCTTCTTAAGCCTGCACCTCAAGACTGTCTCTGTCACAGTGATCTACATTTTTAGCCCAGTTTTCCCCAGAATGAAGCGTTGCAGTCCCACCATCTGGCTGCCTGCACGTTCCCTCCCAGAGCCTTTGCCATGTGCTTTGGCGTGTACTATTTGGTAGGTTTTACCAAACTGCTTTTGCTATACTTCTGTAATTTTCAAAACATTAACACCACTAAACTTTGCTTTCAAAAATATTTACCCCAAAGACAGTGGGGAAAAGGCTCCCAAGTGGTATTGAACATATGAGATTATGCAGGAAAATGTGATTTCTCAGTGGGGAATTTTACATCCGCTTAGTTGCAGTCACAATACAGTTGTGTTCATCCCACAGGTGAATCCACTCCTTCAGTACCTACCCACAGGACAGCTAAAGCTCAATAATTGCCACAAACATTAGTGAGGATTGAAATTAGATGATCCCTTCTGACTCGAACCATTCCAGGTTCATCCTGCACCTGAGCATGACCCGCAGGGATCAGTGGAATTGGGGTTTTTTGGCTTCTTGGCCGCCTTGTCCTGGTTCAGAGTGAGGTGAGGGGGGCCCCTGGGGAGGGCTCTGTCCGTGGCCCCCGTTGCCCCTGGAGAGTGTTGTGCAGGGCAGCTGAACATCTCCCTTGCCTGGGGCTGGGCTGTGTGCCTGCACTGCCGGGCAGCAGAACATCAGCGCTGTCTGAGCCGTGGCTCCCAGCCATGGCCCTGCTTCCTTCCAGCACTATTGAAGTGCTTCCCTCTGTCTAGACTGCTTCATGTCCTTCTCAGTGCCTTTTTCATGCCCAGAGTTTCATGGCAGCAGCCTGGGAGCACAATTCCCTTGCCCTGGAGAAACAGCCGTCAAGACAAGGGAAGTGTTGGGGTTGTTTGTGCTCCCGTGCAGCGCTGTGCCCACACAGAGCACCTCCTGCCTTTCTCATGGCATCTGCTCTCAGGCACAGCTGATGTAAATATCCTCAAAGCCATTTTATATCCAGCTGCTAGTGAATCTACTGGAAGTACTTCCTCACATTCTCCTCCTGCAGCTCGTGGAACATGGAGTCAGAGGTGTTAAGTTCTTTGTTTTGTAGAGGACATGCTAGAAATTGCTGGTTCAAAAAGATTAGGCACAGTAATTAAAGTATAATTGCTATTAATAGTTGTCTTCCTAATCAGACTAATCTCTCTGTTGCTCCTTACCTCAGAGGATTTTTTCCTTCTTTGTGTTTTTTTCTGGGAGTGCATTTGTTATGGAGGAGACAAAGCAAACCATGGCCATAAACCTGTGGGTAAGTGTGTGTAATTCAGTGAGCCTGGCACATACCGGTGGGTCTCTGGTGGGGTGGATCTCTTTTCCTCACCTGCCTTCCCGTGGGCAGCAGGTCCCAGCACTCTTTGACTCACTCCAGCCTGTTTTGAGCAGAGCAGTGGGGCTCTGTGCTCGGCTGGGGCTCTGTGCTGTCCCTGGGTGCTGGCAGGAGGTGCCCCAGCAAGGGCTGGCCGTGCCCGATGGCTCTTGTTCCTTCCACGAGCAGGCTCCTGGGGACTACAGCTGGGGATGTGCACGGCCAGCCCTTGGCACGGCCTTTGTGGAGACTTCAGAGTCCAGCCCAGCCCATCTGGTGCCAGCTGCGTTCCTCTGAAGGTCTGTGTTGGCACAGCGACCGGGCAGGGAGTGCTCCCTCAATCCTTTCTCTGCTCCACTTCATGCAAAGACAACACATTTTCCTCCTGTCTTGGTTTTATCTTTCCTGCACGCTGTCTCTGTCCCACTCCTCTGTGCTTCCTTGTTTTCTGCCATTCCCATTTCTACTTGCTTCTTCCCTTCCCTTTTTTTTTTCTTTTCCAGTGTTCCTGTTGCCCCCGAGTGCAGCCATGCAGCTACAGGAGAAATCCCCAAACAATCTGCCAGCCCTTTGAAGAAGGCTTGTGTTCTTCAATGTCAGCTTAATGACTGTGTCCTGCTGAGGATGCCAAGGCCCTCTGGGAGGGGAGAGCAGAGGCAGCTCTGAGCGCTGCATTCAGGCTGGGACTGTGCCCGGGGCACTGCAGGGCTCCCGTGGGACACTGCCTGTCACCTGCCCTCTTGTCACCCTGTCTGTGCCTCCAGCATCTTATTGTGTTGTATTTATTACGGGTTGGTTCTTGCAGACCTGTCCCTCAAGTGCTGAGCTCCTCACCTGTGATCTGGAAAAGTGCTGAGCAGAGTTCTCAGAAATAAGCACTTTATTTAGTCACTGAGCTGGGTCAGAGCTGCCTGTGCCTGGTGGGAACAGGCCTGAGCTGCACCACACAGAGGGTAAATCAAATGACAGAGTCCCTGGGGACAAGTCCTGCTGACTGCCCTCCCTGCTGGCTTCTCTCCCTGAACCTGTAGATTCTGCTTTTCCCACAGCCCAGATCCTGCCCCTGCCTCTCTTACCTGGTCACCGCCAATATTGACAAACTGAACTGCCCAGAGCATGAGCTTTGCAAGAAAATCCATATTTTTCATGGCTGAACACCTTTCCAGCCCAAACACTGTGATTTCCTGGAAACAGCACAAAGCTGTTGTTAATGGGCCTGATCCCGTGAGCTCCCTTCATTCTCACTGACTTCCTTGGCAAGTGAATATATTCATTTATATTCATATAAAATACACTAAATACAAAATAGCATGCAAAATGAAATATCCATTTCTATGAATTATTATATAAATATTCATGTATTCCTTTCACAGTCTGCTGGTACGTGTCTGCCTTTCTTATGATGATCTGCTTTAGCCAGAGAGAGAGGCCGTGGAAGGAATGTACAGGACCTGAGCCAGGCTTATCTTGTTCCCCATCCCAACCAGGCTAAGCCAGAGCATCACCAGTGGAAGCAGAGCCCTTCTGGAGCCCCGTGAGGAGCCCTGCAGCTCTGGTGGCACTGAGCTGGAGCCTCAGTTGGTTTTTAAGGACAGTGTTTTGGGGTGGCCTGTGGATGCTGTGTGCATCAGCCCAGCGTGTTTCTGGAGCAGACAGGGTCACATCAGCGCCGTGCTTTTTACAGAAATAGCTCCCAGATGTAACCATTGTGTCACAGCACATTTATGAAATTTGGCAGAATTGCAGGATGTGCGGGGTTTGTGTGCGTGAGGGTAAATCTGTGCTCCAGCCTCCTCTCTGACCTCCTCTCTGAGGTTTGTCCCAGCCTCTTGGGCTCTGTGTCCTTGCCTAGTTTGGGACCACAATAAACAGCCCTGGATGGTGATTAGACAATGCCAGGGTTTGAACTCCAGGCTGGTTTTCCTCTGCTGGCTGAGGTGGACATGGAAACAGAGTCAAGGCATTTCCAATCTCCAGTGAAAAATGAGAACAGAATTATTTCCCTTCTTGTATCTACTTGACTTTTTTCATGGCTTTTTAATGCTCTTAAATGGTGTCAGAAAAATCCAAGTGTTACTGAAGGCAAGACTGGTAAATGCTTTCATTCCTTCAGCTGATGGGCCCCAAACATCTCCCACTGCCTGTTTCTGCTATACTGTAATTAGTGGTTTGATGCCTCTGTGAAAGTGGGGGGAAATAATCCTAACGCTGTGAGAAGAGCTTTCTCTGCAAAACAAAAGGCCACAGAAGAAAGAAGCATCTGGGGTTTGCTCCTGGCCATGCATGTTTGCAGCCATCGAATCATGTGGAGAGTGATGAGCAGTGACACTTGGGAGCCCAGGTCCATCTCGTGTCAGAGGAGGCAGCCTTTGAGGGGGTTTCACTCACAGAACTGGGATAAGAAAGGTTTTCCTCCTGGTGGGAGTAAATAAACCATCTCACAGAGTCTGGGGAAGCAGTTCCAGGGGGGTCCCTGGAGCCCTCTCATGGGGTTCCCACCTCAGCAGCTCTCAGCCCGGTGTGCACGGCACAGGCAAAGGCCAGAGCTGTGGGCACAGTGTGCCAGGAGCTGTGGGCAGCCAGGGTCACCTGTCAGGGCAGGGCCCCGGGGCTCTGGCTGCTCACGCTGTGCCTCACAGCTTGTGCTGGGCAGCAGGGGCTGTGCTGCTCCAAACCCAGGAGATGCTGGTCTCCATGTCTGGCCCTGCTTTGGGAGGAACAGATGTAACCTATTTGTGGATGTCTGAAGGGCATTAGGAAAAGGTCAGTGGTTAGAATATGGATGATGTGCTTCAAAAGTGCATTAAAATAGCACAGTTCATTAAACTCTGAGGAGCAGAATGCTCCCAGTTAAGGGGGGAATTGCCTTTATAACCCCCTTTGTGGCCGGTTTTCTGTGGAGGAATTCCATATAGTTTAATATAGTTTTGCATAGGGGTGTTTTTGGCCCTGTTATGGAATATTCATACAGCAGTTAGGAGAACTGGATCAGGACTTGCAGTCTGCTCCTGTGACTGACATGCATCCCCGTGCCCTGCCTATATTCCCCTTTTCTCCAGTTCACACGCAGTGGTGGAGCAAACACCGTCAGTGACAAGCACGTTCCCTGCCGGTGGGAAGCCATCCTTGGTAAGAACAGATTGCCTTCAACAATTTGTCTTCAACAGATTGTCCTCAGCCTCCTGAAGGAGGAGTGGATTTGCTTCTCCAACTCCAGATTGGAAACTCTGCCCCTGAGCCATGAAAGCAATGGCAGAAAACAGCTCCCTGTGTTCTTCTGGAAATAGAAGAGCATTAAAGACTAAGCAAATCAAACAAAGGAGGCAGAGGTTTAATGAGTGGCCCAGGGAAGCAGCCAAGGGACTGTCCCTCAGGAAAGCTGTTTGCTGGGCACCCATCCCCTCCTGCCCCTGGGCGGGCAGGAGCCCCTCTCAGGAGCCCCTTTGGGTGTGGGCACCCAGAGAATGGAGACAAAAGAGCTCAGTCTTCTCCAGCACCACCAACATGGCCAACAAATCCACGGCAAACCATTTCCTTTGGCTCTGGTGCTCCAGGCAGCCAGCCCCGAGCGGCCCCAGGGCAGGCACTGCAGGAGCGCTCATCCTCCTGTCCCTGGAACGCGGGGATGGGACAGGGAACTCCCTCAGCCGCCAGGGGCTGGGCTCAGGGCTGGCATGATTCTTCCACGGACGGCTTTGCTGTGCGAGGGGCTGCCCGCGGTCACGGGGAGGCTCCGGGAGGCAGGAGGCTGCTCGGTGCCTCTGCTGTACCCACGGGTCACTCTGGAGCCTCCTGCCTGGGCAATGTCACCCCAGGACGGACAGGGCAGCTCCGGAGCTCCTTGCTCCGAGCTCCATCTGAGCGCCACCAGCAATGGGCTGGAAATGGGCCCGAAGGGCCTCACGCTCACCCTTTATACCGCTGACCCGCTGGAATACCGGGGTGCAGCCCCCTGCCCTGTTTGCTGCCTTCCCCAGGACAGCCAGCTCGGCCCTCGGTGCCCGGGGCTGCGGGGTGAGTCCGTGTCCCGCCGGCAGGGCACTGCCCCGGCTCCCCGTGCACACCGTGCACACCGCTAACCGTGCACACCTCTCCCCGTGCACACCATGCACACCGTGCACACCTCTCCCCGTGCACACCGTGCACACCGATAACCGTGCACACCGTGCACACCTCTCCCCGTGCACACCATGCACACCGCTAACCGTGCACACCTCTCCCCGTGCACACCATGCACACCTCTCCCCGTGCACACCTCTCCCCGTGCACACCTCTCCCCGTGCACACCGTGCACACCTCTCCCCGTGCACACCTCTCCCCGTGCACACCTCTCCCCGTGCACACCGCTCCCCGTGCACGCCGTGTCCCTCCTGCCCGGGCCGTGCCTCTCCTGCCCGGGCCGTGTCCCTCCTGCCCGGGCCGTGTCCCTCCTGCCCGGGCCGGGGATGCTCCGGCCCTGTTGCCTGTCTTAGGCGGAGCTTTGCTGAACCCGCGGCTCTCACGGAGCACTCACGGACGGAGCCGGCCGGGAGGGCAGCGAGCCGGCCATGAGCTGCTTTAGCAAACAGGCAAAGGAAAGGTCTCTGCAGCAGCCGGAGCGGGGCTCAGGAGCGCTCGGGTATCCGCTGCTCCGAGCAGAGGCTCTTGGAGCCTGTGTGACACACAAAACGTGTGTGACAGCAGCAGTCTCCGGTGGCACCCGCAGGCTGCCGAGCCTTTCGCACTGCACAGTGGAGGAGTCATTTACCCTCCGACCCTTCCCCGGCCGCCCAGCCCGTGCCCAGAGCCCCTGCTCTCACCGGGACACGGCTGTTTGGGAAACACCTCCCTTCTCCTCTGCCTCTCCCACTGGGTGCTTGTGCCTCCCGAAGGCAGTGTCGCAGCCCCGGAGACAGCACAGGTACAGGAGAAAGCCCAGGGCAAGGGTGCAAATATCCCTGAATGATTTGTGAGAACAAGTACCTAAAAATATTTGTGTTTTCCCGTGCAACATCCAGGGACGCAGACTTGTAATGGCATGGGGCTGTGCTCCGGGCTTCAGTCTGCCCCAGGCCAGAGCCTGCTGGCCTCTGAAGATGAAATTCTGATCCCACAGCATTCAGGGTCTGAGCTTGAACTGTGCTGGGAGTCCTCAAGGAAAAAATCGGACATTTCAGTCAATTTTTCTTTGCCATTTCCTGGGAGATCCCCTCTGGTCGGCAGGGCATTCGGTGTGGTATTTTCAGCGTTCAGATTTTCCAATGGGGTGTGTGGTGGTTCATCGTGGGAGCCTTTGGGCCCTGCAGGTCACTCTCCAGCTGGCAGCACAACCTTCCCTTTGAAATCGCTCCCTGATCACAAGAACTGGCACTTTTTGATGTTCCTAAACGATGACATTAATCATTTGCTATTTTGGTTCCCTGTGTCAGAAACATTTGGTAAAGCCTTTCTGTTTCCCCTGCCTTCCCCGGGCTGTTTGCAGGCACTCACAGCCCCCTGCCCTGGGCTGGGAGCCTCCTGTGCCCCCCAGCTCTGTGCCGTGGGATGGATGGGAGCGGGCAGAGTGAACAACCAGCATCCTCAGCAGCCTCTCCGCTTCCTTGTGCAAAAAGCAGCTTTTAAATGGCAAGGCTGTGCCTCAGAGAAGAGCTGGGGGGGCAGCACCTCTGCCAGGCTCTCAGGGCCCAGCTGCATCCGGGCCAGAGCCGGGGAAACGCGCGTCCAACGCCAGCGTCCCCATCCACTGCGAACGTCACTTCGATCTGACACCGAGAGAAACATCTCTCTGAGCTAAAGATCTGCCCACCCCAATCTCCAGGACACTTAATTACCATGCAGTACATTTCATGGTGCCATTACAAATAATTTAGCTACAACGATATGGCAGTTTAATTTGCCTTATTTATCTCAATCATTTTGCATGAGGGAGATAAACGCCTCAGCAGGATTTCACGTGGACGCTCCGTCTCCTTTAATGTGGGCTCAGGTAAAGGCTGCACGATACAGCCCTGCACAAAAATTAATCTTGCAGGCAATTGGCCTGAACTGAAACTCCCAGGGCAGGGAAACAGAACTTTGCCTCGTGGCTGCAGCCGGGCCAGGGCCGTGCCTGAGCTGCTTTAGGAGCCCCTTACCTTGGAGGCCAGGAGAGGGGACGGGCAGCACAGATCCCCCCTGAGCCATGTCCACGGCGTCCCGCTGAGCACGTACTTTGCTGCTTCTTTCTTTTTTTAGTTTGGAAATGTCAGCACTTTCCGTTCCCATGGGAACCCTGCCTTTTCCCTTGGCACGTCGCTGCGCCGAGCGCTGCCGGGACTGGCGGGGCTCTGCTGCCTCTGGCAGGGGCTGCCGGCCCTTGCTGGCCCCCGGGCAGCACGGAGGGATGTTCCCCAGCCCTGTCCGGAGCCCCCCAGCCCTGCTTGGAGTCCTCCAGCCCTGCCCGGAGGGAGGTTCCCCAGCCCTGTCCGGAGGATGCTCCCCAGCCCTGCCCGGAGCCCCCCAGCCCTGCCCGGAGGGATGTTCCCCAGCCCTGCCCAGTGCCCCCCAGCCCTGCCCGGAGGATATTCCCCAGCCCTGCCCGGAGGATGCTCCCCAGCCCTGCCCCGAGCCCCCCAGCCCTGCCCGGAGGATATTCCCCAGCCCTGCCCAGTGCCCCCCAGCCCTGCCCGGAGCCCCCCAGCCCTGCCCGGAGTGATGCCCCCCAGCCCTGCCCGGAGGATGCCCCCCAGCCCTGCCCCGAGCCCCCCAGCTCTGCCCGGAGCTCCCCAGCCCTGCCCGGAGGGATGCCCCCCAGCCCTGCCCGGAGCCCCCCAGCTCTGCCCGGAGGATATTCCCCAGCCCTGCCCGGAGCCCCCCAGCCCTGCCCGGAGGGATGCTCCCCAGCCCTGCCCGGAGCCCCCCAACCCTACCCGGAGGATGCTCCCCAGCCCTGCCCGGAGGATGTTCCCCAGCCCTGCCCGGGGCTCCTGCCCCTCCACAGCCCCAGCGGGGCCGGAGGCAGCAGCTCGGGGCTGCCAGGGACAGCCTCAGCCGTAACTGCGACACGGGGTCAGATGCTGCTGGTAAAAACTCTTATGGGCCTGATCGTAATCTTTTATTACAATTGTTCTAATAATATTATAGATCTAATATTTATATTAGATAGCAATATAATATATTATAATATAAAATGTATAAATTATTTATAGTAATTATTTATGATTTATAATTTATGCTTTATATATTAAATAAAATATATAATGTATAATATAATTATATTCTGTATTATATAATTATGTAATATAATTATTCTAATTATTCTGGTTCTCTATAGCCACGTGGGGTCAGGCTCTGCTCCCAGAGAACAAGGGACAGGAGGAAACGGCCCAGGCTGTGACAGAGAAGAGTCAGGTTGGACATCAGGAGGAATTTTTTCACAGAAAGGGTGGTCAGGCCTTGGCAGGGGCTGCCCGGGGAGGTTTGGAGGCGCCCAGGGAGGGGCTGGGTGTGGCACTCAGTGCTCTGGGCTGGGGACAAGGTGGGGATGGATGGGCTGGGAGGGATTGTCCAGCCTCAGTGAGTCTGGGATTCTGTGATTTCACACAGCCCCCAGGGACCTCACGGGGGAGTGGGGGATCTCCCCAGGGTGCAGGGAGCCTGGCAGATACACGAGCACTGTGCTGAGGGTGAAACTCACATTCTTGGAGTAAAAACCTGATTTTGCCACTGTTACAAACCTCCAGGTGAGAGGGGCCATTTGCTCGTGAGCTCCTTTGGATGTGATGGAGCAGCGGCGGGTGTGGTCTGGGGCTCCCGAGGGGACACTCTGGGCTTTGTTGAGTTAATGCAGTCCCCAAACCAGGAGTTCACTGGGTTGAGGGCTGCCAGCACCGTCACCTTCACTGCTCAGTTTTCAAACGCTGCTGCTCAAAACAGCTCCTCGCAGAGCAGTGGGACGTGTGAAACAATGCGGAGCTGCTGACAGGTACCATGGCAATGGCTGTGCCAGGAGCCGCTCTGCTCTTGCCTCAGCTCATTTCCACTCCATATTTATGAGTATTCCCACTCCCGAAGGAGGCTGGCAGCCCTTCCCCGGAGTGCTGATGTCTCGGGCCGGGGGCTGTGCCCTGTTTGTGCTGGGCAGGGGGAGCGTGGCCACAGCTGTGCCCGTGCCTGGCAGGCGGCTCAGGGAGCTGAGAAGAGACCCGACAACCCGACAGGGATCCCACCTGGGCTGTTCTGAGGCTGCACTTCCACCCTGCTGTTCCCAACTGTCCTCATGTCCCAGCCAGACCTGAGCTCTGTCCCCCATCCCATCCCAGCCGGGCTGTGCCATCCCTGGTGTCCATCCATCCCCATCCCAGCAGGGCTGTGCCATCCCTGGTGCCCTCCATCCCCATCCCAGCAGGGCTGTGCCATCCCTGGTGTCCATCCATCCCCATCCCAGCCGGGCTGTGCCATCCCTGGTGTCCATCCATCCCCATCCCAGCAGGGCTGTGCCATCCCTGGTGTCTCTCTATCCCAATCCCAGCAGGGCTGTGCCTCAGCAGGGGCTGCTCCCCTCCCAGTGCAATATTCCAAGCTCTGAGAAGCCAGGATTTCAGAGCAGGAAGGTTAATTGCTATTTGCTTTCCAAGCCTTTATCTCGTTTTTAACTCCTCTCCCTTTCATCCTCCCTCCCTGCTTTTTGAAGAACCACTTTTAGAGCTCTGTTTCCAGGCTCCAAACCAGCTGCAGGTTCAGGGCCAGGGAGAATTAGCAGAGGAGGCTCATCTGCAGGCTGTGGTGCTCCGTGGGCAGGATCCTGTGCTCCTGACAGACACATTTTGTAGGAACAGGATTTGGGAGTGTGGGGAGTGTCCAATCCCAGCTCCCAAGGGCCCTGTGAGCCCCGAGTGGTGCCTCTCTCAGCTTCTGTGTTCCACCGTCTCTGCCCCTCTGTGTGAAATAACAGCACCTTTAACCATCAGGTGCTTTCCTACCATAAAGATATTTACACACTTCCATAAAGGCAGCTCTCAGCATTCCATGTAAGTTAAGCAGATGGAGCTCGTGGGGTGTTTTTGCAGCCTCTCAGGGATTTTACTCATTCTCTCTGCACTTGCTGCACATCTCTGTTAAGCACTCAGACACCAAACCTGAATGCAGATCTCCGGGGTAAGTCTAAACACTGAGTAATTGAATTTTCCATGGGCAAATTCACTGCCCTGCTCTTCTGGCTGTGGCTTTGTTTGCCAGGGAGCACCCTGGATGCTCCCAGGGCGTTGTTTTTTCCCCCAGGAGCAATCTCCAGCATCCTCATCGTGGCCCAGTGCCTGGGCATGGCCAGGGCCCTGCACTCCCATCTCCAGGTCTATTCCCAGCTCCATTAAGGCCTCTCTGTTTGGATGAGTGCAGTGTTTGGGAGCCCTGTGTGCCTCAGCTGCTCTTCCTTGTTAGTGACTCTCCTGCCAGGCTCTTAATCACCCATATGTTTTATCAGCAGTGATCTTGCATTTGCTAACAATCTGCAGATTAGAAAAAAATTATCCCCAGTCCCTGGCGAGCCCCTGCCCGGCCCGGGAGCGCTGCTGGTGCAGAGCTGCTGGTGCAGAGCTGCTGGTGCAGAGCCACAGGCACAGCACTGCACTGCCAGCTGCCAGGGCCACCCCGCCTCAGCTGGGGCTGATCCCGTCCTGCCACTGGGGCACAGCTGCAGCCACAGTGCCCAGGGCAGGGCTGGATGGGATGTGGGGACGAGATTCCTCCCTGTGAGGGTGGGCAGGGCTGGCACAGGGTGCCCAGAGCAGCTGGGGCTGCCCCTGGATCCCTGGGAATGCTCCAGCCCAGGCTGGACACTGGGGTTTGGAGCAGCCTGGGGCAGTGGGAGGTGTCCCTGCCCATGGCAGGGGGCTCTGGATGAGCTTTAAGGTCCCTTCCAGCCCAGACTATTCTGAGTGTCCATAATTCTGTGAGTTTCACTGACCTGTGATCTTATCAAAGAGTGGAGGCACATTTATTTGACAGGATCTACTGTCTACAAAACTGTATTAGCAACAACTATATTTTTGTCCCTTAACTCTGTCTCAGTTTTTCCATTACTTTTCCTGTCTGGAAATCTTCCAGGTTGCTTGATTTTCACCACAGCATCAGCACTTTGTGATTTTCCCCCGCATTCAAAGGTGTATTCAAAATCAACAGCACTGGGTCAGCTCCCTCCTTTCAGATTCTGGTGCTCCTGATTGTGGCTATTTAACATCAGTGGCTTTTTTTCATCAGTTTTCTTCTCTCCTTGTTTTCTCCCCAATTTCTTTGTTCCTGAATCAGCTCCTTCCACACAAGAAGTGTATAAAAATCTGACCTCTGTTAACGAACCTGCCCATTTAATACCTGGCTTTAAAGGGGCTGCTTTCCTCCAGCTAATACAAATGCCATTTGCTTTCCTAAATGTGCTTCCACCAGGGTGTTGTCAGTCACAGGAACTCTCACAGTTCTTATGCACATCCCCACTTTTTAATTTCGTGTCTGCAGCTCGGCACAGGCTCCAGCTCCCAGACAGCTCTCAGGAATCCACAGGGATGAGAGGATTTCATATTGACTCTAAATAAAGGGTAGCGTTACACAGAGGAAAAACACATCTCCAAACAAAGCAGAAGCCCAATTCCCAGGGTTTCCTACGAGGAGGGGAAGGTTTCATTTGTTACCCCACGCCTGAGGTCAGCCCTGCTGCAGCACCACAGCTTTCATTCCTCCTCCACCCCCACAAGGAGAACCCTTTGGAATACATCTTTCCCCTTCCAATTCCTTATCCTGTACCAAAGCAGCTGTTTGGAGCAGAAGAAGCCGTTTCTGGGGTGACGAGTTGCCGTCATCTCTCTGGTGGCTTCCAGGGTCTTGTCCACAGAGACACTCTGGGGTGACTGGGGCAGACTGGGAGCTGTGGGCTGGATGTGCCTGGCTGTGGGTCCGTGCCTGGCTGTGGGTCCGTGCCTGGCTGTGGGTCCGTGCCTGGCTGTGGGTCAGTGCCTGGCTGTGGGTCCGTGCCTGGCTGTGGGTCAGTGCCTGGCTGTGGGTCCGTGCCTGGCTGTGGGTCAGTGCCTGGCTGTGGGTCCGTGCCTGGCTGTGGGTCCGTGCCTGGCTGTGGGTCAGTGCCTGGCTGTGGGTCTGTGCCTGGCTGTGGGTCAATGCCTGGCTGTGGGTCAGTGCCTGGCTGTGGGTCCGTGCCTGGATGGCCTCGCTGGGCTCGGAGGAAGGTGCCTCCATGGTCCCTTGTCCCCAAAAGGGCAGAAGGACGAGGAGCTTTGGGTGACATCCACGCTGAGTGTCCCAGTGCAGCCCTGCCCTGCCCTGCACAGCCCCCACTCAGCCCCTTCCACCCAAAACATGCAGGGAATGCTCATCCCTCTGAAATGCCAGGGATTATCCTCTCCCTGCTGGCAGCCTCGTGACGTGTCTGCAAACGCCCAAATGATTGTCTTTGCTGTTCTCTCGTGGCTACGATTGCCCAAAGTCTGGATGGAGAGTGAAGATAATAGAGCAGTAAATATCCAACCCAGGCACTGGAAGTTGTAGCTGTAGCAGCATCCCGGGAGTCCTTTTGCTTCAGACAACAGGGTTCTGTGAGAAATATTTTGAAGAAAGTAATTTTAAACATATTTAAGAGAAAAAAAAAAAAAAAAGGCAAGGTAAGGAAAGCAATGCCCATTGCCTGGAACACTTCCCAGGCAAATGCATCTGTGCTGCCCCAGCTCTGGGCTTTAGGATGTCCGAGGGTTTTGACATCCCTCGGGTCTGAACAATGAGGCTTTCCTGTGGTGAAATGTGTGTGCAGTGCTCAGGCAGGTCGGTGGGGCACTGCTGTCCCTGTGCTGTCCCTGTGCTGTCCCCGTGCTGTCCCTGTGCTGTCCCCGTGCTGTCCCTGTGCTGTCCCCGTGCTGTCCCTGTGCTGTCCCTGTGCTGTCCTCATCCTTTCCCTGTGCTGTCCCTGTGCTGTCCCTGGGCTGTCCCCATCCTGTCCCCATCCTGTCCCTGTGCTGTCCCCGTGCTGTCCCCGTGCTGTCCCCGTGCTGTCTCATCACCCTCCCACTCGTTGTGGCCCGTTTGGACTCAGGCTTTGCCTGGCAGGGCTTTTCTGCTGCCTTCTGGTGTCCACTGATGCCCAGGGAGCCGAGCCCAGGAGGTGGCAGGGCAGGAGCCCTGCACACACGAGGGTTCCCTCGGGATTTAAAGGATGAACAGACCTGGGGGCCCGGATCTTGTGGGATTCAGTGCCCAAGTCCTTCAAGTGTCCTTCAAGCATCAGTGTAAATGAAGTCTTTACTTACAGCTGGAGTTTTGCTCACACATCAGGGACAGCATTAGCAAATCCGAGCCCTCATGCTGAAAGTCAGGAGCCAGGGGTGGAAAGCCTGGGATGGAGAGTGAAAACCCCAGGGCTGCTTCTCCTGCTGTCTTCTCTGTGGCTCCTGCTGAGCACCCTCTGGGCCATCTGCCTCTCTCATTTCCCAGCTTTCTTTGACAATCAGCAGAGACATTTTTTTCCCATCTTTTACAGAGTCTGTGATTACTTTTCATGAAGAGCAGGAAGTGGGACTTTCAGGAAAATACCACTAAATATCAGCAGAACCATGAAGGAAACACGAGTGCTGGCTGTGGTGCCCAGTCGTGGGTCATGGCAGAGCTTCTCTGGCTGTGCTGGGGGACACACGACCCCAGGAATGTGTTTTTATGACCCCCCAGTTCACAGCAGAGTCCCCAGAGGCAGAGACACACAGAGATACCCTCCTCTCTGCCTGCTACAACATTTACAGAAACAGTCTGTAAATAGAATTATGGGAGTGTTTTAAATGGATTTCTGAGCTGGATTCAGAACTATTCCCTCGTTGCATTCCCTAAATATAAACCAGAGCTTATCTTGCTGGCACAAAACTGCTGAGAGCGTCTTTCAGCGTTACCTCCACGAGCACCCGAGGAGGCTGGAAGTTGGATTTGCACTTTTTAGGGACTGCTGAGGTACAACTGCAGCTCAGGGGGGACTCAGGGGGAGGAGGAGACCCTGTGCCCCAGAGACAGAGCCTCCAAAGGGGAGACTCTGCCATGAGCACATGGAGCAAAGCTTGTGCTGCCACACCTGACCTGCTCTGCCAGCAGGGAAAGGGGCTGGGGCAAAGGTTTGCTGGGAATTCCTGAGCTGGACAATCAGGCCTAAGTGTCTCTGCTGTATTTCAGAGTAAAACCAGACAATTATGAGTCTGTCTGGAGTTATCTGGTGCAGTAATGGAATGACAGAATCCTGGAATGGGTTGGGTTGGAAGGGACCTTAAATCCCACCCAGTGCCACCCCAGCCATGGCAGGGACACCTCCCACTGTCCCAGGTGCTCCAAGTCCCAGTGTCCAGCCTGGCCTTGGGCACAGCCAGGGATCCAGGGGCTTTTCTGGGCACCCTGTGCCAGCCCTGCCCACCCTGCCAGGGAACAATTCCTGCCCAACATCCCATTTATCCCTGTCCTCTGGTGGTGGGAGCCATTCCCTGGGTCCTGTCCCTCCAGGCCCTGAACTTTGCCCCTGCTCCTTGCTGGGCTCTCCCCAGCCCCTTTCCCACCCCGAGAGCCCCTCTGGTGCCTGCAGCTCCAGGGGAGTGCAGAGGTGGATGTGGCAGCTCCTCTGACCTGCCCAGCAGCACAGGCTCTGTAATTACTCCCTGGAATATCTGCCTCAAGCCAGAAGTTGTGTGCTGGAACTGAAAGAGCCTCTGTCTAATGAGGCTGTCCCTGGATGTCAGCAGTAATTAATGTGCATCACCCTGCAGGTTCCCACCTCCTCTTAATAGGCTGAAATTTTATCCTCTGGTTATAATTGCAAATTATGGTTAAAATTTTACATGCCTGGAAGTCGGGAAGCTGGATGCTCCAGCTTATTCCCCTGTGGGTACACGTGGGGATGTTGCTGAGATGGTTCCAGCCCCTCCTTTCACTCCTGGCCCTCTTACACTCAACTTCCATCCTCATCACCCTCTTCTCCTCCCTCGTCTCCTTCTCTTCTTCTCTCTCACTTTGGCTCCTCCTTTCCTCACCTTTCTTTACCTCCTTTTCCGTGTCTGAGGGGCAGGATCCGAGCCTAAATGACTGCAGCTTATTGACCTCATTTGGCTGGAGGAGAGCTCAGCTGCTGGCCCCAACATCCCCCGTGGCCATCGGTGCCCAGCTGAGGGTGAAGGATGCACAAACCCTCTCTGAAGGGCTCCCACACGCCCCAAACATGAACTGATGATGGCAGGAGGCTCCTGCTGCTGCACCCCCTGCAAAGATCTGCCGTCTGGAGCCAGCCTGCAGTGCTAAAACTGGCCTGGGGCCAGTGGTGAGTCCCTGGACCGTTGCCATAGTGTTATAACTATTCATTATTGTAGGGAAATATTGCACAAAGAGGTGACAGAGATTTATTCCTGATCCAGGGCAGGTAGGTGGGGAGGAGCTCAGTGCCTGGCTGCAATAGCCAAGTGAGCCTCTCTCAAGAAGAGGACCAGTCTTCTTTTCCAAACCTTTTCAGTAAAAAAAGAAGTGATTAAGGAATAAGAGAGACTTTGGGCTTTGTTCCTGTCGATCCTCCGTGCAGAGGAAGCGGAGAGCAGAGCTGAGGTGGTGAATGATGGCTCAGGCAGCCTGGAGAGCTGCCCAGGGATGAGTCCAGCTGCCCTGGCAGGCTGATGGCAGTGCTGACAGCGCTGTTGACCACTTGAATTACGGGCAAGTCCTGAGAGCTGGGCCCCACTCTGACATCTCCTCTGGCCAGCGCTGGCTGGTGTCAGAGCTCAGAGCCGAGAACAGTGGCTTTATGTAATTTCAGATGCAGGTAGCTGCTGAAAGGCAGAGCAGAGCTGACAGCCCCGCTCCCGGCTCCGGGAAATGCCAAATGCATCCAAACCGAGCAGGCTGCACTCAAACAGGGAGTGCCCCCGAGAGCAGAGGGCTGAGCTTTGGTCATTTCAGCACAAGAAGTAGTCATTGCTCACAATATTTGCATCATTTAAAGATGAACAGCTGTCCTTTACCCCTGGCCGGGGTGTCCAGCCAGGCCCCTGAGCCAGGCACTCGGCACCCAGCCCTGCTCCAGCCTCACCTGGGCACCTCCCACGCGTTGTTCTCCACACCTCAGAGGCACCTGCTTGGCTCTCAGAGCTCCAGCTGCCCGTGGGTGACACGTTGTAGTGGATGATGAACACATGGGTTATGCACAGCATAGATAACTGAAAGCATAGGGTCACAGAATCCTGGAATGGTTTGGGTGGGGAGGGACCTTAAATCTTATCTCATGTCCCCTGGGCAGGAGCACCTCCCGCTGTCCCAGGGCGCTGCAAGCCCTGTCCAGGAGCTGGAACATTTCAAGGGATCTGACAGCCACAACTTCTCTGGGCAGCCTGTGCTGGAATTTAACCTGCTGGAAAACAAACACAGCTAAAGAATTCACTTTACGTTTGGAAAGCTGCATTTTGAATTTTTTAGCTCAAAACTGCAAGTGACAGGGAATCCAAATCGGGGGAATTTGTAGGATTTACAGTATAAATTATTAAAAGGGGAAGAAAAAGACATTACTCATGAAAAGCGCGTTCTTGTCGATCAAAGCTGCAAACAGAGAGTACTTTTATAAAGGCATCTGCCAGCCTTTGATACGCTCTGTGGAAACCTTGTCAGGTATTTTGGGAGTGGAACGTGGAGCTGTCGGGCTCCAGCGCTGTTCCCAGTTTCGAGGACAAGGCAGAGGCAGCCGAGGGGCTGAGCTCAGCCAAGGGGCTCCTGTGCTGCCTCAGCCAGCGGCTTCAGGGCAGAAAAATGCAGGAAACCGGGACCTCAACAAAAGCCTTCCCCGGGGGAGGAACAAAGTTGCAGCGGCTGCGGGCCCGGGCAAGGCTGGGCCGCCGTGAATGCGCTGCTCATTGAAGAGCTCAGCTGCTGAGAGCAGCACCTGCCAGCGCCCGCATCCCATTCTTCAGCAGCAGCTCAGCTGCTTCGGGAGGGGAGCTTGGAGGCAGATGAACAATTTATGCAGAGTGGGATCCATGACAAAGTAGCAGCCACTTTGGTGAATACAAGCATCTTTGTACAAGTGCCCAGATGGTTCAGGAGCGGGGCCGGGGCTGTGAAAAGCGCCGTTGTTGTTGCGGGCTCGGCGTCACGGCCCTGACAACGTGCCCGTGGCCCGGGAGCTGCAGGATCCAGCCTCCCCACAGATCCCACACAGGCCAAGTGCCTGGCTCTGCTGACATTTCTTCTGCAGGATAATGCCCTTCCCAGGGTGTTCCCAGTGCTGCAGCACTGCTGCCTGCCACGCCCTGTCCCCACTCTGTCCTGGCCTCGGCCGGACACTGGGGCTAACAGTGTCCTGTCGGACCCTGGGAGGGCCAAGCCTTGTCCTCAGTGTCCCTCCATGGGCACACGGGGGTCACAGAGGGCTGTCCAGCCTGACGGGCAGCCCTGGCACAGCCAGCCTGGCTGGGGATGGGGCAGCAGGCTGCGAGAGGCTCACCTCTCTTCACCCATCACGAGGTAACCCTTGAACTGTAGGGCCCTGAGGGATCCCAGCCCCACACACTGGAGTGTCAGCTCCCCACAGCAGGAACGGTGGGGCAGGGACAGGAGAGCCTGAGAGCAGCTGTCCCTGCGGTGGGAATGACGTGCAGGGACAGCCACTGCCCTGCAGCCAGGGGTCACCTGGAAGGGCCAGGGGGAAGGTGAGGAACAGGGCTCTGTAAAGCACCTTTCTGGCTGGGGAGGCAGGGAATGGGCAGAGCTGGAGCAGAGAGAACTGGGGAGAGGCTGGACAGCTGTGGGCCATGGAGGCTGCTCCTGGGGGGAGGATGGAGCTGCAGGGAATGCAGCCGGGGGGACACAGGTGAGGCTCCAGGCAAAGAGGGGCTGGGGCAGGAAGGTGCAGTGAGAACAGGGCCTGTGGGGCAGTGAGGTGGGCTGGGGACAGCCTGACACTGTGGCCTGTTTGGTTTGGGCATTTGTCAGTGTGTGTGGAGCCGGGGAGGTGCGGGGGGCCCTGCTGAACCTCTGGGGGGGGCCTTGGGGATGGCTGTGGGGAGTGTGACACCCAGGCAGGGGAATGGCCGGGGCTGGGCTGGCTGCATTCCCATCCTCCCTGGGCACTGCTGATGCTGCCAGCAGGCATTTCACTGCCCCAGAGCAGCATCCCATCAGCGTGGATGGCTCTTGGAGTCCATTTTGTCCAAACGCCAGGGATTTAAGGATTCCACCACAAATGAACACTAAGGGACAAGCTCACGTCCTGGGGGCCACGTTGGCACTTTGGCCGGCTCTGCTGGAAGGGCCACGGCAGCTGCCAACCCTCCGTGGGGATCCCAGCCTAGTAATGGAATTGGGCTCTGACGAGAGAGCTGGGCACAGGCTGGTACTTGGGCAGGGCTGCGGGCCAGCTGGGGCACGCCAGTCACCGGCTGTCCTTGGGGACACAGTCAGCTGGGGCAGCCGCCGCCCCTCTCATCGGGGGCTCTGGGGACCCCCTGCCACGTGTCGGCCACGCTCGGTGTCCGCGCCGTGCCCTGCCCCGCCGTGCCCGCGGACAGACGCGGCGGAGCCCCGCAGCTCGGGGTGCCCGGTGCCCGCGGTGCCTCTCCCGCTCCGCTCCGCTCCCCTCCCGCGCGGGGCTCCCGGCGGAGGCGGCGGGGCCGTGCCGCCCGTGCCGCATTGGTTTGCGGCGGAGCCCGTCACCGCCGAGCGCCGAGATTGGCCCCCGCAGCCGGCGCCGGGCGACCCCCGGGCCCGGCCTCCTCCTCCCCGCCCGCCGAGCACGGCCCCGGCCCGGGCACGGCCACCGAGCCCCGCTCCGCTCCGCTCCGCGCCGCCCGCAGCGGGGACAGGCCGGGCCGGGCCGAGCCGAGCCGAGCCGAGCCGGCCCGAGCCGAGCCGAGCCGAGCCGGGCCGAGCCGAGCCGAGCCGAGCCGAGCCGAGCCGAGCCGAGCCGAGCCGAGCCGGGCCGAGCCGAGCCGAGCCGAGCCGAGCCGAGCCGAGCCGAGCCGAGCCGAGCCGAGCCGAGCCGGGCGGGGGGCGCGCCCGGAGCCCCGCACTGCCCGGCACTACCCCGCACGGCTCCGCACGGTCCCGCCCCGCACGGCTCCGCCCCGAGCCCCGCACCTCTCCGCCCCGCACGGCTCCGCCCCGAGCCCAGCCCCGCACCGCCCCGCACCGCTCCGCCCCGCCGGCAGCGGGATGTGAGCCGAGGCTCCGCCGGCAGCGCCCGCCGCCCCGCGCCCCGGGAAGATGCTGAGCAGGTGGATGAGTGGCAGCAGCAGGAACCTGGACCGCGAGTACAACTGCACCGTGCGGCTGCTGGACGACAGCGAGTACACCTGCACCATCCAGGTCAGCCCCCGTGCCGCCGGCCCCGCGCTGCCCCCGCAGCCGCCGCGCTGCCGCCCGGCCCCGGCAGACAAAAGGAGCGGAGCGCCGGGGGCGGCCCGGTGCTGCCCCGCGCCGCCAACAAAGGCGGCCCCCCCGCTCCCGCCGCCCGCCTGCCCCCGGCTCTCGGGCGGCCACCGGAGCCGCGGCCGCCGGCGGCGGGGAGAGCCCCGGGGCTGAGCCCCCCGCCCGCGTCCCCCCCTCCAGCCGCGGAGGGGTGCGGGGATGGCGCGGAGAGCCGCCCGCCTGCCCCCGGCGCGGCGATGCCCGCAGCAGCCGAGGCCGGAGCGGGGCCGGGCCAGCCCGGCGTGCTTGCCCCGGGCCCGGGGGAGGCGCGGCCGTGCCCCGCGGAGCCGCTGGGTGCGAACCCTCCGCTGGCGGGCGCGGGGGCAGCGCGCAGCGCGGGCAGGACGTGGGTGCCCAGCGCAGTCCGGGGGATGCGGCGGGGCAGCGGGGCGCGGGGACCCGCGGGCAGGGATGCTGCAGGGCAAGGGATGCCGCTGGCGGGGACCGACCCTCCGCCGCAGCCGGGTGCCCGCTCTGCCTCCCCCGGCAGCGCCCGGCTCGCCGTGACGAGCGCTCGGGTTTTGTAATCGTCCGGAGCGGCGGGGACGGGTCCGCATCCGCCGCCCCCCGCGCCGGGAAGGACCGGCACCGGCGCCGGGACCCGTGGTGGGGGCCGCCGGCCCTCAGCCGTGTCCCTGCGCTGCCGGGGCTGCGAGGGGCATCGCACAGCGCGCAGATGTCGTGGGATGTGTCGTATTGCTGAAAACTAGGGAAACGCACTCCCGGGCTCCTCTGGAGCGGGTCCGGGACCGGGACCGTGTGACCGGGGGCCGAGAGAAGCGTCCCTGGCTCCGGCTGCCCCTGCGCTTCGTTTCTGCCGTCAGCATCATTCCTTGCAAGGGAGCTCACGAAAACCTGTGCGGAGCCGCACGCGCGGGGATTGCTGCTGGAGGCGGCTGGCCCCAGCCCAGCCCGTGGGCGATGGAAAATTCGGGGCAGAGTTTTGAGTAAAGGTGACTCAACACGTCAGTAGCAACATCTCCCCCCGCCCGGCTCCGGGGGCCGCCGGCTCCCCCTGCCCTGTGATGCCAAGGAGGGGTGAGCATCCTTCCATTTCCAGGCACAAACCTGCTTTTGGTGATGATGCCCAAGGACGGTTACCAAGGGTGCTGCAGGCTATGGGAGGCACCGTCATTTCGGCTTAAACAGTCTAAAATCGATAAATGGGGTGATTTGTGCAAATCGCGCTGAAGAATGGTGGTAACGCTGCCGGTGCCCGCTCACCTCCCCCACCGGGGTTGTAAAGTGTGACCCAGTAAACAGCTCCAACAGCAGCCCAGTTTATTTTGCATAAGCCAAACTAATTCGTCTCTCGGAGGCTGGTTTTTAATACTAATTAAATGGGAAACCGTAGTTTGGGAGAGAAAGTGTGGGCAGAGCAGTTCAGAAAAATCTGGATTTTCTGCCCTTAAGACAATTTGACGAGGTGTCGTCATCTTGCATGTCAGTTTTTTTAAAGAGAAAATACTACTTGGTCCCGTGTTCCGGCTGATATTTTCTGTGCAGCATAGTAAACAGGGATCCCTGGCATTTAGCATGCACGACCTGAGGGATGGCGAATTTGCCTCTGCTACCCTGACAGGCAAGGTTACCCCACTTAAACGTTTGCTGTCGCTTGCTTTCGTGCTGCCTTATGAGGCAAGTATTTATAGTCCATGCGAAATTAGGGAGAACATAGCAGGAATGTGTAATGTCTCGCAAGTGAGGAGCCGTCACCGCGCAGGCTGCGAGCGCTGAATGAGTTTTGAAGGTCATTCCCTCACGGGCGCGGAGATCTCACATCCTGCCGAGATCCACGGTGTCTCCTCACCCAGGATCAGGCTCCTGCGCCTGTTGGATGCCGTTGTGTCTGTCTGGTTTTGCTGGAACGCCGCGGGCCCGGCCGGAGCAGCAGCCGCGGCTCTCAGGGCAGAGCTGTGGGGCAGCAGTGCCCGGAACTTTGTGCCCGTGGCTGTGCTGCTGTGGCCCTGCGTCCTCCCTGGCAGCAGCCACGGGGATGGGCCCCGTGCCCTCCCTGGAGCCCGGCCTGTCTGGCGGGGCATCTGCCCTCACTGCTGGGGAGGAGGAGGAGGCAGCGCTGGAGGCAGAGCTGAGTTTTGAGAAGGTTTATTTACATTTCACGTAATGGCATTGGTTACATCTGTCGTGATTAACCTCTGGCTGTGCTCGATGAAGGTGTGTGAGTAGGGGTTTGGTGCTGCCAGATAATACCTGAGCATTCTGCTTCTAAATAAAGCCCTTTTTTATTTGATTTTCCAAGGTTTGCTTTGTTCGTATTCCCATGTAGAACGAGGAGTTCATTGTCTGAGCTGGGATGAATCCTTCCTCTTTTTCTCCTGCATTTTCACTCCTGAACATCCCCTCTAAGCAGGCAGAGGAGCCCCGAGGACTCATCCCTGGGGCCCCCGGTGCTGCTGTGGGGACAGGAGTGTCCCCATGGGCACAGGGACTGGGGTGCAGTGGGTCTGGGCAGAGGGGTTGGCACCTCCATGAACCTTTTGTTGTGAGGCCCTTTGGTGAATTCCGGTATTTGCTGGTTTGGGAAGGCGCTGTCCCAGCGTCTGTCGGGGTGGCTCCGTGTGTGCTGCTGAGCAGCGCCAGGCCCTCAGCCCCGCCAGGGCCCGGGGACTCGCAGCAGCTCCCTGAACGCCAGGACGCTGGGCTTTTGGCTGGGAAAAGCTCACGTTGAGCAGTGTCACAGGCCACAGAGGCACCTCTTGAGGCAGTAACGGTGCCGGTTTGTCGTGGGGTCCCCCAGGTGTGAGAAGGCAGCAGAGCCATCCCTGCCCCGTCCCTTTGCCCGTGCTGGCTGCCACCTGTGGGCGTGGGGCCCCTGCTCATGGGTGTCACTGTCCCGAGACGTGTCCCCGGCCAGAGGGGGCTCACAGAGAGGGGCAGCCATTCCTGAAGGCGTTTTGCTCATCTCCGTGGTGAGGGGCTGGCCAGTAATTTAATGGATTTAATGAGGTTTCACCCCCGGTGCTCCTGTCTCCAGCAGGGACGTGGCGCAGGCTGCTGGCAGCGCCGTCGGGATGAAAAGAGCTCTGAAACACCCAGCAACGCTGTGGTTTGCTCTGAGTGAGTTGCTTGTCTGAGGAAATGTTTTAAATTCTTCACTGTGGTGTCAGTGGTGGCATAAAAAGGCTCGAAATAATTAATGATTTGCCGTTGCTCGATGCATCAAGCATTTTCCTGAAAAGACAGTGGTGTTTTGTTTCAAACCCCAGTAGAAGGACAGGAACGTGGAGAAGTGAGAAAATAAATATATGGTTTCTTAGATGCAGAATGTAAGAACTTTCTTGCCTAAGCTTGGGAAGAAATGAAAGCGAGCTCCTGGCTGCACTCTGGGAGAAACCCCCTGCTTCCCACTTGGAGCACGAAGCTCTTTAGGAGCCCTGACAGGATCATTAATATCAGGCAGCAGCACAAAGGGGAGCTGGGGGTTTGTGGCAGTGAAGGTTATTTGTTCATTATCTTTTTATCTTCGGAGAGTTTCCAATTGCTTTTCCCGGGAAGTAGGTTAGGAGACCGCGGCTTCCGCAGGGGCGGCTCCGCTCTGAGCCCCGAGTGCGGGCAACAACCAGGGGCTCTGTGCCGGGCCGGTGCTGGCTGTGTGTGTGTCTGTGTGTGTGTCTGTGTGTCTGTCTGTCTGTGTGTCTGTGTGTCTGTCCCGGAGCCCTCCCACCTCTGCACAGCTGGGGACGGGCACCGGGGCCAAAGCCATTGGCAGAAATGGGGCATGTGGCAGGATGGGGGTCCCAGATTGTGGATCCTGGGCTGAGGGTCCTTGGCTGAGGGTTTGGGGCTGAGGGTCCCCAGCTGAGGGTCCCAGATTGTGGATCCCGAGCTAAGGGTCCTTGGGCTGGGGGTCCCTGGCTGAAGATCCTGGGATGAGGGTCCTCAGGGTGAGGGTCCCGGGCTGAGGGTCCCAATCTGGGGGTCCCCGGCCGGGGGGCAGCCCCGGGGGTCAGCCCAGTCTGAGCATCCCCCTCTCTCCTGGTCCTGCAGAGCCCCCGGGCAGCCCCAGCACGGACCCGGGCAGCCCCAGCACGGACCCGGGCAGCCCCAGCACGGACCCGGGCAGCCCCAGCACGGACCCGGGCAGCCCCAGCACGGACCCGGGCAGCCCCAGCACGGAGCGGCCGCGGGCAGCCCCAGAGTCCCAGGGAGGCTGAAAGCGTCACCACGGCTTTGCTGTTGGCTGTTCAAAGTCATGTTTTTATTCATAGCCTTGGAAATGTGTTTGCAGCAGAAAGCCACGGCTGTGGCTCAGCTGTGTCTCTGTGAGTTGTGCTGGCGGGGCAGCTCCTTCGCCCCTGGCTCCAGCATTTGCATACACTTGGTTTTGTAGGCTCGGGAGGAAACTGCCTGACATGCACAATGAGTTTGAAGGGAAAACAGCAGTCGAAGCAGCGTTTCATCTCCTTTTCCCCTTAAATTTGTGTCCAAAAGATGCAGAAGGCAGCTGAGGAAAACATCCATTAAATGCCCACTGAAAATGAGGGTCAGTATTGACTCACGTTTCAGTGGGAGCAAAACCCCAATTTGTTTCACAAACCCGTGGAAAACATTTCTATTGCTGTTCTTTCTCCACCAGCCGAAATGTCTGTTTTCTGCTCACTTTTCATACCTGTTTTACAACGTTACCTGCTGTGAACCCGCCGGCTATTCCCCTCTCAGGAGCCAATTTCCTGACAGAACTACTTTGCTTATCACTTTCCCGGGGAAGATGCTGAAGGCAAATATAGACACAGAGGCAGATATAGATGTAGGTGTCCACACGCTCGTGCACACACACAGGAGATGCCATTGGAGGGAGATGTCACCGCAGCGCCGGGAAAAAGGGATTGATTTGCTCCTTCTCTGTCATGTCAGAATTAGGGAACGTGCAGCAGGAGCCTTTCTCTGAGGCGTCTGGGGAATACTGCAAGTGCCGTGAGCAGCCCACTTATTTTTAATTTTTGAGTCACTCTCCGGGAGCCCAGAGGGATCGTGGACACGGGAATGACGTCGATGGCCACGCGCTGGCAGTGCCAGGACTCACACCCTGCCCCGGTCTGCCCCAAACAGGAGCAGGGGTGCTGAAAGCTCCTGAGGTCCCTCTCTGACCTGGCACATCAGTTTGGTCACTGAAGGCTCCCAGCTGGCTCCTCCTGGAAGCCGTGTAGGGAGGGGACAGGGACGGTGTGGGGAGCAGGACCCTCTCTGAGATGCCACCAGTGATGATGGGCAGGAGATGCTCTCAGTCTGTGAAATTCCTCCCCGGCCCCTGCAGGGGTGGGATCCTCTCCAGGGGCTGTGGCTCACGGAATCCTGGAGTGGTCTGGGTTGGGAGGGACCTTAAATCCCGTCCAGTGTCACCCCTGCCATGGCAGGGACACCTCCCACTGCCCCAGGCTGCTCCAAGCCCCAGTGTCCAGCCTGGCCTTGGACATTCCAGGGATCCAGGGGCAGCCACAGCGCCCCTGTGCCAGAATTTTGCCAATTGGCCTGGAGGGTGGCTCCTTGCTGGGCCCTTCACAATCCAGGATGGCTTGTGCTTATTTTTGCCTCATGTTGTGTCACTGAGAAGGCTGGGAACCCGCCAGGCAAGGGTTTGCTGTGAGCGAAGTGCCGGGGTTTCTTTGCCATCAGTTTTGTGGAGAACAGACAATCCCTCGTTAGCCTGGGGTCAGGCTGGGACTGGCAGAGCCCTGAATGCTGCCACTACATCAGCCGCTTGTTTGTGGGCAGAAAACCCAATTATTGTTTGGTTACAGCAAGCTCTGGAGTTGTTTCTGCAAATAAGAAGGTTTCAGGTCAAATTCTTTTCTTTGAAATGTTTCCAGGGTAAATTATTCCAGCAGTAGGGGAGCAATTTCCCATTGATGATCTGGAATTGTGAGGCCAATGCATGCACAGTGTCTGCAGGGGCTGTGGCTCTTGCAGGGCACAGGAGATGGCAGCAGGTCCTGGTGGATACTGTGCTTACCTTGGGCCAGGGTTTGGCATGCCAGGGCTGGGGGATGACTGGAAGGGATCAGTGAATCACAGAATCATTGAATGGTTTGGGTTGGGAGGGACCTGAAGGTTCATCTTGTTCTGATCCCTTGCCGTGGACTGGGACACCTCCCACCAGACCAGGCTGCTCCAGGGCTGGGATAAATGCCTTCGTCTGACAGGATTGTAGTTACTTACTTTTGGTTGTTCCTACCAGCCTGTTGGAAATTTCAGAACTCAGGGAAACATATCCTGTCCTGATTTGTGGATTCTCCCCCTGTATTCCCCTCACTGTTACATCCACTGTGGCGCTTGGTTAACTCTCCAAAATCTAATTTATGTGGCACCTTTGTCACCCCAAGAGACATTTTCCTCGTGCTCTGCCAGCTGCTGCCCAGGCCCAGGAGAGAGGCAAACCCACCGTCCTTGGTCACCAGGGGCAGGAAGCCACACTTGGAGCCTTTCTGGGGCTGTCACTGAGGCCCCAGAGCACCTTGGAGCAGGGCAGGCTCCGTGCCCGGGGCGGGAGCAGCACGGCCCTGCAGGAGCCCTGTGGCTGCCACAGCTCCTCTGCTCAGTGAGGAAGAGGAGCGTGAAGGGCAGCGGGGTGGGAGCATCAGCCCTGTGTGGGAACACGTTCTCTGGGACTCACAGGCACGGAATCTTTTTGTCCTTGTGAGGGTTGGAGCTGCAGAGGGAACGGCGGCGCCTCACCGTGCCCCGGCAGCCTGGGGGACACTGGCACTCCTGGAAAAGAAAAATAAAAAATTAAAAAGGAAATGAAACCTTATCAAATGTGCCACCCAGCAGCGTGTGTGGCCACAGGGTTTGTGTCAGGGTGCTGGGGCAGAAGCCAGGTGAGCAGCTCTGGCAGGAGCTGTGCCAGCTCTTCTGCCCAGATCCTGGAGATCAGCTCCTCCCTGTTCAGAAAAGAAATAATTTGGAAATGTGCTTCCTTCCAGAGGGCAGGGCTGGATGGGATCCTGGGCGGAATTGTTCCTGGCAGGGTGGGCAGGGCTGGCACAGGGTGCTCAGAGCAGCTGAGGCTGCCCCTGGATCCCTGGCAGTGCTCAAGACCAGGCTGGACACTGGGGTTGGAGCACCTGGGCCAGTGGGAGGTGTCCCTGCCCATGGCAGGGGGTAGAACTAGGTGCCACACGCCCCTTCCAACCCCAACACTCTGGGATCTGATAATTCCATTTGCAAACCGTGTCTGGTCCTGAGAGTTTGATGTTTTCCCTGGAAGGGCCGGGGCAGCTGCGGGAATGGGCTTCAAGTGCTGGTGGAGAAAAGCTCTTTTATCTTCTGAGCAAAACCAGGATTTCTGTAACTGTGGAGGAATGATCCGATGGGATTCCGGGCACCAGCTGGGCTTTTTGTCCCTCCTGCATTGTTCTTTTAAAGCTGCAGGCCCTGCTCTGCCCTTAATTGCACTTGGGCACTAATTACCCTCCAAGCACATCGCCCTCACCGGTGCCGTTGTCTTTGTCGACAGGAGCGACTTGGCAGCTGAAATTTCATGAGGAACTTGGTTAATTGTGCACACACAGAATACAAGATGCCAGTGTGCTTCCTCCAGCTTGTTATCTGGGAGGGACTCGGGGGTAAAATCCAGGGAAATCTGATTTTCCTCAGCAAAGCCAGCGGCTGTCGCGGCCGATCCCCATCAGAGCAGCAGGGCCGGGTTTATGTAAGCCCTTGGTGGGGCAGGGCTGTGCTCCAAAGCACAGCATCAGCTCTGTGTGTCCATTCCTGCGTGATCCCAGGCCTCCTCGTGGAAACCGGGGCGGGTTTGTTCCCCCAAATCGTCCAGTCTTTGGTCCTGGCCAGGAAAGTAGATGCAAATGGAAACAGCTCCTCTGCAGATGAAGGAACAGACTGAAAACCTCCCTGGCTCTTTATGATGTACTTGGTGTTGGGAAAATGGAAAGGTTGGGAAATTCCCCCTGGAGAGGTGCAAGGCTCAGAGCCATGAGCTGGCTCTACCCTGATGATTTTATCAGGATAATTTTGCCATAACAATTTTACCATCCTTGCTTTGGCTGTCTGGAGCTGGGAGCCTCCCTCCACTCCCTGCTGGCCCCAATCCCACTGGAGCCAGGGGAAGGCTCAGTCCCATTTTCCTGTCCTGGGAGTGCCAGCTCTGCCCTGGGCAGCTCTCTGGGAATTCAAGGTTCACGTGGATTTTAACCTTTCCTGTCTGGCAGTAAAGGACACGAGCCCCGGGCTCCTGAGCAGGGACAAAGCCCAGGGCTGGGTCAGGAGGAGGATCCAGGTGCTGGTGCCTCACCAGACAATCAAGGTGGTTTTTCTCCCTGATAATTAACAGAGTTTGCACATCCAGCAAGGCCTCAGCTCGTTAATGTGTGATGTCAGGATCTGATCAATGCTGCAGCCCGAAATAGAATATTTTGGCTGCATAATGTCTGTTGCCAAAGACTTTAATTATAGTGGCATATCTGTCACGTCGATGAGGGGCTTGTGTTTTTCAGAGGGTTTATAGTGGCTGCTCCGTGTTGGCTCTCACGCTGGAACACAGCCTGGCATCCCAAAGGAAATATCCATCCAGCTGCCCACTGGGGGCTTTTCTTTAATAAAAAATGACAAAAATTGAGTCAGCCATGCTGGAGCTGGGAAGAGGCTTTAAGAATATATGGATCAGGCAGCAATTGCAGCTATCCCTCATACACTTAACTCAGGGAGTGGGCAGTGTATTGGGACTGGGGGGGGAAGCCAGAATCCAATAGACTCATGTTTGAAAAATAATAAATTTGCTGAGCAGGTACTTTTCATGAATCGATCTAGTTCTCATTAGCCTTGCACTGTATAGTTTGCTGACTAATATATCTGGCTTCCAAGTAAAAATGGCTTTCCAAAGGAAATATGGAACGAGAACAGAGTGTTTTTGGGACCTGAAAACCTGGAGCTCCTGGGGCCATTGGAAAAGAAGAGATGTGAGGGCAGCAGAAATGCAGGAACAGGGGAGGGCTGGGGCTGGAGTGGCAGAGGAGCAGGAGCAGGGCACTGGAGGTGTGATGGGAACTGGGAATATTCCTGCTGTGCCAGCCCAGCCTCCTCCATCTGTGCAGGGACACTCGTGGCCCCCTGGCATCGTGGAACTGAGCCCTGGCTCCAGCCCCTGCCCTGTGTCTCCCCAGGTGCTCCCTTGGACCAAGTCCCTGCCGAAATCTTGGTGCTCCTGGGCTCTTCCTCAATGCTGAGGTTCTTCTCCTGAGCCCAAAGGGACTTTGCTGCCGCTGGCCTCGTCACTGCTGTCCCGCCTTTCTCCCCAGCCTTTTTTCCCGGTGTGATCACAGGTTGCCTTTGTTCCCACGTGCAGGTTGATGTGACCTGTGACCCCCCGAATGGGCAGGGAGTGATTCCCCAGCCTGTCACCACTTCTGGGGACCGGCCCCTGGAGCACATGACAGGGCGTTTTCTGCCCGTGACTTCTGCTTTGGGGACAGATTCCTGCTGGGGTTCGGATGGAGCCGAGGGTGCCTGGGGCTGGCCAGGGAGCCCAGAGGGCTGTGCCTGTCACACTGCAGGCAGGAGTATTCCCTGCACATCCTCACACCTGGGCGGTGCTCCGGGCGTGGACCAGGAGCCGATAGGGACCGAACCGAGCGGAGCGAGCTGTAAATGGCCCTGCCGGGGACTCCTGCGGGGACACTGCCGGGGACACTGCTCGGGACTCCTCCGGGGACACTGCCAGGGCTCCTCCGGGGACACTGCCCACTGCCGGGGCTCCTCCGGGGACACTGCCGGGGACACTGCCCACTGCGGGGGCTCCTCTGGGGACACTGCCGGGGCTCCTCCGGGGACACTGCCGGGACTCCTCTGGGGACACTGCCGGGACTCCTCCGGGGACACTGCCGGGGACACTGCCCACTGCCGGGGACACTGCCGGGGCTCCTCCGGGGACGCTGCCCGCTGCCAGCAGCACGCACGGCCCCGGGCCATGTCCCCTGGAGCTGAAGGAACCCACAGCCACCAGGGGAGGCTGTTCTCGGAGCCGGGGAGAGGAGAGCGCTCCTGTTTCCAGAGGGCTTTGTAATTAACGCGGGGATTTTGTTCCGGGATGTCGCTGGGTGTAATGGGGAGCGATGGCTCTCCGGGCTGATTCCGTCTGCAGCTTCTGTGGGCGGTGTGTAATTCCCAGCCCCGCTGGGCTCTGCCCGACACGTGTTTTTGGGACACAGTTAATGCGTGCAGGAGCTGATGGGTCCTGCTCAGGGCCTGGGGGAGCAGAGGGAGCACTGAGGAGCTGCTGATCCCTCACTTGGAACCGCTGCTGAGACACGAGGCTGTCCCTGCCCTTCTCTGTGTGCCTGCTCCTCCTCAGCCCTGGGCAGAGGTGTCACCTGCAGCAGGGACAGCCCCGAGGTCTCCGGGTGTCACCTCCAGCAGGGACAGCCTCGGGGCTCCGGGTGCCACCTCCAGCAGGGACAGCCTCGGGTGCTCCGGGTGCCACCTCCAGCAGGGACAGCCTCGGGTGCCGTGGCTCGGTGGCCGTGGTGCCTGTGGGCCACACGGGAGCTCAGGAGGGGGTTCAGCTGGGCTGGGGTTCAGCTGAGCTGCGGTTTTCCACCCCGTGCTGTCTCCATGAGATGTGGATGAAGGACAAAGCCGCCCAGGGAGGTTCCAGCCTCGGCTCCTGTGCAGGGCTGGGGCAGCACCCCTGAGCCTGGAGCAGTGGGTGACCCCACACACACTCCTGGCTCCATTCCTCTGCCTTGTTCCCTGGGTTTCTGTGGAGAGAGGGGAGAAGTCAAGGCTGAGCACAGCCGGAAGGGACGGGGATTGCCGTGGGGACAGAGGAGACGGGCTGGTGGCAGGCAGGCGACAGTGCCACCCCCTCGAGGTGCCCTCGTTCCCCCATCATGGGCGGCAGCTCCCTGGGTGCACGCGGTGCTGGGCGCTGCTGTGTCCCTGCTCCCACAGGAGCTGTGCCATTGCCATTGCCATTGCCATTGCCATTGCCATTCCCATTCCCATTCCCATTCCCATTCCCGCTGATTTCTCAGTGTCCAGGCACAGGAATTACGGGGCTGGTTGGTGCTGCACTTTTCCAAGTGAGCAGCCTGGCGTGGGAGAAGCCTTGCAGGGCAAGGGTGGATCCTTATGGCTTCCTTCAGGTGTGCATGGGAGACAAACCCTCTGCTGAGGCGCAGAGGCCGGAGAGATCCTCCTGGAGGTGCTGCAATTCCCCTGGGCTGTGCCCGGACCGTGAGGCACAGGGCTGGTGTCCTGGCCAGGGGAGGGCTGAGGGGCACTGGAGCTTACACAGCGCCAGAGCAGATTCACTCAGCCCTTCAAATATTTATGGCCTTGCAATCCAGACACACTTGGAGCCTATTTGGCCTCCTCCTGCTCTGCTCACTTGTGGAGACTCTGGAGAGCTCCAGCCGGGCTCTGGGGGGCTGCAGGGGCCGTGGGGGGTTTATGGGGGGGATTTGGGGAGGATCCAGGGAGCCTGTTCCTAGAGAGCCCCTGGCTGCCAGGAGGGCTCTGCACAGCGCTCCCGGTGCCGCTGGAGCCCGGCCCAGGGGTCGGGGTGCAGGACACCCCTGGGTGCTGGCCGGGCCCCGGGTCACCCTGTCCTTGTCCCCGCAGCCAGAATTGTGACAGGGCGCCCCAGAGGCAGCGCTGGCCCTGCCGGGGGTGTCCCACCTGCCCGGGAGGGGCAGGAAATGGGTTTTTAGCCAAGAGAAATTCAGCTGTAAGGGGCCAGTTGCCTTCCTGCCGGAGGGACAATTCCTGTCAGTTTTACTCCAACGGGATAAAAATAGAGCACGATTTCCAGGCAGCAGCCGCACATCCTGTGGCCGTAATGAGCTCTTAAGGTAATTACCTTTGGTGGGGAAGAGCTGGAGAGGGCTCGGCTGGCAAAGGGAGCGTCTGCAAGAGATGGGTCTGTGCCCCCGAGAAAGGGCACCACGGGCTGGGGACACCCGGGGGAGCCGGAGAGGGCTTTGGGACAAGGGCTGGACACAGGGAATGGCTCCCCACTGCCGCAGGGAGGATGGGACATTGCGGAGGAATTGTTCCCTGGGAGGGTGAGGAGCCCTTTGCCCTGGGCCAGGGCCTGGCTGTGCTCACGGGGAAGAGTTTACAGTAAGAGAATATTTTAATCTATTTAATTTCTCCAAAGCCTTATTTTTAAAGGGCTGTTCCACAGCTGGGGGTTATCTCAACAGGACTCGTGGTCTGGCTGAGGAAGGGCCACTGCCAAGGTGTGCTCACCAGAGGAGGTGTTTGGGGGCCCTCCCCTGCCCAGCCCTCGGTGCTGGGGCAGCCTGCGCCCTCCTTTGCCCCCTGAGGCTTTGCCCTCTCTGGGTCAATAAATCCTCCCCGGAGCACTGCGTTGTCTCCCAGCTCTGTAAATCAATTTGCCGTGTTGTGGAATACCTAGTGTTCGTATGAAATAGGTGAATTACATCTCCCGCTGTTCCACCTTCGTGACCAGCCCGATACCATCTTGAGAACATAACCGAGAGCTCTTTTGTCTGACTCAATTTGCCTTTGTGAGCCGAGGGGCCGGGAGGAGCAGCGCCTTTCCCCAGCCCGATCCCGAGGCTTTTCCCTACGGCAGCCTGAGCTGTGACTCCCCGTTAGAGCAGAGATTGTGTGCTGCAGCTCCCTCCCCGTGCCCATCCCGGGTGATCCCGAGGCTTTTCCCTACGGCAGCCTGAGGTGTGACTCCTCATTAGAGCCGGGGCTGTGTGCTGCAGCTCCCTCCCGTGTGCTGTGCCGGGCCTCACAGAGAGGAGCTGCCCCAGGTCAGCTCCTGCGGGGCACAGGGAACATCCCCTCCCCTGCGGGGTGTGTGCCAGGGCTCCCACAGACCCACGCACACCCTGCCCCGCTGGTGTCTGTGCCTGCCGGGTGCCCATTGGGACACTGGGACAATTGGACAGTCCCACAGGGACTCACAGCAGAAGAGGAGATGTCACCTGGCCGGGGGTGGCACTGCACAGAGTCGGCACCAGAGGAGGTGTGGGAGCCCTGGGATGGACACACTGACACCCTGAGGGACAGGCCATGGGAGCACTGGGATGGACACACTGACACCCTGAGGGACAGGCCATGGGAGCCCTGGGATGGACACACTGACACCCTGAGGGACAGGCCATGGGAGCCCTGGGATGGACACACTGACACCCTGAGGGACAGGCCATGGGAGCCCTGGGATGGACACACTGACACCCTGAGGGACAGGCCATGGGAGCTCTGGGATGGACACACTGACACCCTGAGGGACAGGCCATGGGAGCCCTGGGATGGACACACTGACACCCTGAGGGACAGGCCATGGGAGCCCTGGGATGGACACACTGACACCCTGGGGGACAGGCCATGGGAGCACTGGGATGGACACACTGACACCCTGAGGGACAGGCCATGGGAGCCCTGGGATGGACACACTGACACCCTGAGGGACTGGCCATGGGAGCACTGGGATGGACACACTGACACCCTGAGGGACAGGCCATGGGAGCCCTGGGATGGACACACTGACACCCTGAGGGACAGGCCATGGGAGCCCTGGGATGGACACACTGACACCCTGAGGGACAGGCCATGGGAGCACTGGGATGGACACACTGACACCCTGAGGGACAGGCCATGGGAGCACTGGGATGGACACACTGACACCCTGAGGGACAGGCCATGGGAGCCCTGGGATGGACACACTGACACCCTGGGGGACAGGCCCATGGTGACAGGCAGTGTTTGGTGTGGTCCAGGGGCAGGGTGTCCCCAGCCCCACGGGAGGAGGAGGAGGAGCTGTCCTGAGGCTGCTGCAGGCACCCAGCAGGGTGGCAGTCCCTGGTGGGGAGCCAAGCAGTGCCCTGATGCAATTGCAGGTGCTCCTGTGCAGTGTGAACATCCTCGCTGCAATAAAGGCCAGGCTCTGGTGCTGGCAGGGAGCGACTGCAGCAGGCTGTCAGCAGGAGCACTGAGGGATGCTCGTGCTCCTCACTCCTCAGGGGACGTGGTGGTGCCTGTGCACGTTCCAGAGTGTGGGGTCACAGGGCAGGACATCAGATCTTTGTCTTTGTGTTGGTTAACGCCCTGCTCCATCCCCCTGGCTGGTGTGGGATTTTCACTGTAATTAATACTAATGAACATGTCCGTTGGAGAGGGCACTGCAAAGCTTTTCATAGGGTGCTGCTTTCTCCCTGAACTGTCATTTTGGTTTACCCCAGACCCCAAAGACAGCAGCTGCCCACAGCTGTGGTGTGCACTGCACCGGGCCGTGGGTGCTGGTGACCCCCAGAGCTCGGTGTCCCTGGGTGGGGCTGGTTTTGGGGGGCTGTGGGGGAATGTTCTCCCTGCAGCAGCCTCTCTCCTTGGCAGAGCTGGGCCCCCAGCCCCCAGCGATGCCGGGAGGATCCCAAATCTCCCAGCTGCCCGGCAGAGCTGTTTCCCCTCTCCATCCCCTCCGCATATTGCAGACACAGGATCTGCGCTGCCCCTGCAGCCACCTGAGCTCCTCGGCGGCTCGGAGTGACAGGGCCAGCCTCCTCTGCCATTTACCCACCAATTTGTGCCCTGCAGGAGCCTAATGGAGCCGGGGGGTGCCGGGGAGAGCCGGGCGCTGCGATGGAGAGTGGCACCTGCAGCCAGCACCGCCCTCTGCAGCCCAGCGAGGTGTGATGGCCTCGGCTGAGAGGGGCTGACACCGTCTGGGCTCTCCGGGGGCTTAAAGGTCTGGGCTGTGTGGTCAGGGGGTGCCTTGGTCTCTGCCATTCCTGTGTCCCCAGGAAAAGCCCCAGCTGGGAATGGACCTGTCCCCAGCGTGGGACTGAGGGGCAGAATCTGCCTCCCACCAGGGCACGGTGGGGGCTGCAGGGATGGGAACAGAGGGTGCCTCTCTGCCCTGCCTCCTCCGAGAGGGATCATCCCTGCAGAGCCGGGAACTGCCCACAGCTCTGGGGCCTCACCCTCCCCTGGAGCTGCTGGAGCCAGTCTGGAGGAGGCCCCGGAGCTGCTGCAGGGCTGGAGCCCCTCTGGAGCCAGGCTGGGACCTGGGGGGGCTCACCTGGAGAGGAGAAGCTCCAGGGAGAGCTCCGAGCCCCTGGCAGGGCCTGAAGGGGACCTTTGGGCTCTTTGGACCCTACTCGTGCAGAGCTGCAGAGGGTAGAAGAGCATCCACGCTGCAGTGCCTCTCCTCCAGGGGATCACACAGAGCAGCCCGGGGTTGCAGGTTTTTCCTGCTCTGTCAGCAGTAGTGTCTCCTTGTGCAGAGCTGCAGCTCCCAGCCATTTTCTGGGAGCATCAAAGGCTCTTTTCCAAGCACTGCCACAGGACTGGGGCGGCCCATGGTGTGTGAGCAGATCCATCACCCCTCTCTGAGGGCAGGGCTGAGGAACCTCCTTCCCTTGATTTCCCTGTCCCATCTGTGTGTGCACGTAAATCACACTGGCCTGAGCCCTTTCATGGCTCTGGTAGGACAAATAATACATCACAGAGACAGGATGCAATCCGAGTGTTTGTTTGGGGTTAAAATCATCAGAGAATCGTGGAATGGTTTGGGTTGGGAGGGTCCTTGAAGCTGTCCCACCCCTGCCATGGCAGGGACACCTTCCACCATCCCAGGCCGCCCCAAGCCCTGCCCAGCCTGGCCTGGGACACTCCGGGGCTGGAACTGGGCAGCCACAAACCACTGCAGCAAGGCAGCGTGCACACAAACCTGTGCAGCCTGCGCTGATCTCCCCGAGCCCACGAGGGTCCCCCAGGTCTAATTCATTTGTGTTCCCGGAGCTTCCCTCGCCTGTGGCAGGGATGTGCTAATCCCATGTGCAGCCCGCTCGCATGTGAGTAAGTGGAACAGACAGGGAGAACCTTCTCTACACTCAACAGGGAGCGTGGAGCCTTGTGCACACACACAGCGTGATCCCAGACATGATCCCTGGGATCTCTGTGCACACACAGCGTGATCCCAGACATGATCCCCGGGATCTCTGTGCACACACACAGTGTGATCCCAGACATGATCCCTGGGATCTCTGTGCACACACACAGTGTGATCCCAGACATGATCCCTGGGATCTCTGTGCACACACAGTGTGATCCCAGACATGATCCCTGGGATCTCTGTGCACTCAGGATCCACAGAACCCTGTGCGCACACACACACACACACACACACACACACACACACAGTGTGATCTCAGCGATCTCCCCGGGATCTCTGCACACTCAGGGATCCAGGGAAAAACCCCAGCCTTTTGTCTCCTTTGGGTGCCTGATGCACTCCGAGCTCTCGGCCGTGCTGCAGCTCAGCCAGGGGCGGTTCTGGAGGGGGAATTTGAACAGCTCCTGTTAAAGCCGGGAGCTGCCCTGTGGCAGTGCTGGGGCTCCTGGGGAGGTCCCGAGGGGCTGCAGCTTGGCTGGGGTCACCCCGGTCTGCTGGGAAGGTGACCAGGACCCCCAAGCAGAGTCCCCAGCGCTGCTGAGCCCAGGGGAAAGCACACGGGACAGGGAGCAGGGATGCCTTGGTGGATGCCCACAGCAGCAGTAATTTGGGTGTTTGCTGGTGTTTTCTGTGGCCCCAGTGGGGCTGGGCTGGGCTGGCTGCAGGTCCCAGTGATGCCTGTTCCTGCAGGCTCGGTGGAACAGCCAAGCTTTGAGAACTCTGGGCACTTTCAGGAGCTCCTGGAGGGTAAAAGGCTGTCAGCCCAGATAAATATTAGAGCAGCAAAGAGAGGAAGGAGAAAGCAGAGTGAGCAGGAAGAGCAGGTGACATGAGGAGATTGCTCCAATTTGTGGGCCCTTGGGACAGTGCTGAGAGCCATGATCACACCCCACTGAGCTCACAAACACTGCTCCCTTCTCCCTGGCATCCCAGCACCGGGAGATGTTGCAGTGACATGTGGTCCTGGGGTGGTTCTGCCTCCCACTGCCACGGGGCCACTGGTGCCACTGGGGAGGTGCTGGGCTGCTGTGCGAGGCTCCAGGGGAGGCATTTTCCTGGGATGCTTCCAGGGGCAGGGTCCCCCCCTGCCCCCAGCAGTAACCTGTGCTCCTGGCAGGGAGCTGGAACCCTGCTGGAAGGGTGGGCATCGTCCTGTGCCCCTGGCAGGGCCAGCAGGGTCCCCTGGCGTGGGGCCTCACTGCCCCAGACGTGTTTGGAGCCCTCTCTGGGCTCCTGCACCCCACTGGAGCAGGGAATTCTCCCTCTCTGCCTTCCTTCAGAGGGCCAGCATGAAACGAGGAGTTAACACAGCAACAAGCTTCTCCATCACCAGCAGCAGCTTGAATCATTAAGGCTGAAATAATTTTAATTGGATCCAGGACTCACAAGAGATTTTTTGTGCCGTGGAGGAGCTGGAACAGCTTCTCGTCTTCCACCAGCCATTGGAGCAGGAGAGAGGGGAGAGGCTCTGCTGGGCTTCAGGTGCCTCTGCATTGTGAGCTGTTGGGTCTGTCTCAGCACCAAACTGGGTTTTAAGACAGAGAGAGAAATATTTTCTGTGCCTCGGAGTGGATTTACCTTCCTTGGAAGGCCCTGAGTGGCTGAATTCAGTCCTTGCCAGGAATTCTCCAGTTTGTTGCAGTGACAAGCTCCTGACACCTGCTCCCATGGGCAGAGGTGGGGATCCGGGGAGGGAGATCCCCAGCCCTGTGGGAGGGTTTGGGGTTAATAATTCTGTGTGTGCCAACCAAAAACGAGGCATTTGTCTGTGCAAATGGGTGGTGGGTCTGTGGCCCTCACCCACCCAGCCTTTCCAGGGAATGTGTCTTCACAGCTCATGGAGTCTTTCAAACGAGCCAGGAATTAATCAAACGGAGGTGATCCAGCGCAGTCACTGCGCAGAGAGGGGAGGTAAAATGTTTATGTTAAAAATTCAATTTAAAAATTAGAAATTCAATTTAAATAGAGCGGCCTGGTGGCATCTGCATCCAGGTGTGTGGCAGCTCCTGATCCCACGTCCCCTGGCTGAGGATGGTCTGCATCCCCTCTGCAGGAGGATGCTGCAGAGTTAGTGGGGTTTACAGGAGGACAGGGAATTCCTCTGGAATTCCTCTGACTGGGCTGGGGATGGTTTGCTTCCAGCACAGGAGTAACCAGGGGGTGTTTTAAAATGTAGACAGAAAAGTCCCAGAGGGCATCAGAGATTTAAGAGTGTTTGCAGAGGATTCAGGTGCACAAACAGCACTTGGTATTTGCTCCGTGGTCTTACTCCTTGTTGAGATTGGATGGAGGTTTTAGAACGCTGGGATTGCAGAATCCTCGAATGGTTTGGGTTGGAAGGGATGCAAAGCCCATCTTGTTCCAGCCTGTGCCATGGCAGGGACACCTTCCACTGTGCCAGGTGCTCCACGCCCCAGTGTCCAACCTGGCCTTGGACATTCCAGGGATCCAGGTGCTGCTCTGGGCACCTGAGCCAGGGAAGGGTTCATGTCCTGGCACAGGGAGAGGTATGGCAGTGTCCTGGAAGGTCAAAACCCGAGGTGCTCTGGTCCAGGTGAGGTTTTGGGGCTGTGCAGGGTGGGAGCAGGGTGTGATTCCCGGAGTGGGACACGGCAGGGGCCGGAGGGGAGCTCAGGAAGGGCAGGGAGAGCGGGCTGAGGAGCAGGAATGCCGTCCCGGGCTGGGTGTGGTGCCAGCCCTGCCCTGCCCTGGCTCCGGGCCCTCTCCGTGGGGCTTTGGAGGAACCGCCGCCACCCGCGCGGTGCCACCTGCCCGTCCTGCCCACGCCCAGGGACAAGGGACGTGGGGGACAAGGGCCGAAGGCACGGGGGGAGACGAGTGTCGTTTGTGGCCAGGAGCCCCAGAGCCCCCCGGCCGGGGTCGCTGGCCCAGAGCCGGGCTGCCCCGGGCCCAGGAAGGACACAGAATGTCCCCAGGAGGGGACAGAGAACGGCCCCGGGAGGGGACACAGAACAGCCCCGGGAGGGGACACAGGACAGGCCCGGGAGGGGACAGAGAACAGCCCCGGGAGGGGACAGAGAGCAGTCCCAGGAGGGGACACAGAAGAGTCCCAGGAGGGGGCACAGAACGGCCTCAGGAGGAGACACAAAACGGCCCCGGGAGGGGACACAGGACGGCCCCGGGAGGGGACACAGAACAGTCCCAGGAGGGGACACAGAACGGTCCCGGGGGCACAGCAGGGACAGGAGACGCTGCAGATTTCAGAGAAGAGAAGCAAAAGGGGCTTTACAAACCGGAGCAGCAAAGGGAAATAACATGGGGGAGGGAAACTGGGGGTCCGGGTTTGCTCCTGGAATGGGGAGGGGGAGAAGAAAAGGGCTGGGAGTGCGGGGTCCCGTTCCTGGGGATGAAGGTGGTGAGTGTGTGGAGAGGAAGGAGGAGGAAGCATTCCCTGGGTTTGCATCCTGGCTCCCTCCCAGCGCCCCCGGGGTGTGGATGTGAGCAGGCTGGGCTCAGACAGCAGTGCCCGGGCCAGGCTGCCGTCAACCCAAACCAGACCAGGAATTCTCTTCAGCTGCTTTCTTTCCCTAGGATTAGTAATCACAATCTTCATTATGAAATACTAACACTTACAAAAAAATTAATAATTCCCAAGGCTGGGCTCCTCCATTGCCAATTCCATCAGTGCCAGTGCTCCCGGCTGGCAGCTCCTGCAGCGCTGTTATCTCCAGGAGAAATCGTTACACAATCCTCATTCTCATGCTGCAAACGGCTTCCTTGTGGAACCCGGACTTCAAAGCAGACCCAGAAACGACCAAGTTTCCATTCGGGATCCAGGATGTTCGGGGAGGATCAGCATTTAGGCTCTGCAAACTGTTCCGGAGAGCAGCTCCAGTGCGGAAAGTAGCATCCTGAGGGTGGAAAGTGGCTCCTGTGTTTGTGAGGGGAGAGAAATGTGAAAATCCTTTCCTGACGCAGTAGGTGCAGGGGATTAACTGGGAGTGAATGTGAATCATGTGTGGAACAAGTGAACAAATGATCTCTGGATCAAATGCTGCCTGGACTGTGGGGAGGAACTGGTCTGGCAGAGCAGGATGGAGTGGGACACTGGAGTGGGACACTGGAGTGGGACACTGGAGTGGGACACTGGAGGGGACACTGGAGTGGGGACACTGGAGTGGGACACTGGAGTGGGACACTGGAGTGGGACACTGGAGTGGGGACACTGGAGTGGGACACTGGAGTGGGGCACTGGAGTGGGGCACTGGAGTGGGGCACTGGAGTGGGAGGAGTGCTGCTCCCAGCCTGTCTCTGCTGCCTGCATTCTTCCCGGCAGCTGAGCAGAGGCTCCTCGCAGGGCCAGAGACTCCCACGGTTCTGATCGCGGGAGGCTGCGAGCGCCGGTGCCGGTGTCAGCGCCCGGGGGAGGCTTTGGCAGGCTGCCCCAGAGCTGCCCACCGTGCCCCGGGAGGTGTCTCGGTGCCCCGGGAGGTGTCTCGGTGCCCCGGGAGGTGTCTCCGTGCCCCGGGAGGTGTCTCGGTGCCCCGGGAGGTCTCTCCGTGCCCCGGGAGGTGTCTCGGAGCCCCAGAAGGTGTCTCGGTGTCCCAGGAGGTGTCTCGGTGTCCCGGGAGGTGTCTCAGAGCCCCGGGAGGTCTCTCCGTGCCCCGGGAGGTGTCTCAGAGCCCCGGGAGGTGTCTCCGTGCCCCGGGAGGTGTCTCGGTGTCCCGGGAGGTGTCTCGGTGTCCCGGGAGGTGTCTCCGTGCCCCGGGAGGTGTCTCCGTGCCCCAGGAGGTCTCTCCGTGCCCCGGGAGGTGTCTCGGTGCCCCGGGAGGTGTCTCCCTGCCCCAGAAGGTCTCTCCCTGCCCCGGGAGGTGTCTCCCTGCCCCAGAAGGTCTCTCCCTGCCCCGGGAGGTGTCTCCGTGCCCCAGGAGGTCTCTCCGTGCCCCGGGCCCTGGCGATGCAGCGGATGCCCGGCGCTCATCCCGCGTTAATGAACTGCTCCCGCAGTCCATGCCCAGAGTAATTTGGCTCCCGTGTCCCGGGAACGGAGCCGCGGCTCGTGACCCCGCTGCCTCTGGAGCTGCCGGGAAGCGGCCGAGGCTCGGCCGAGGTAACCGCGTTATCCCTGTGTGCCCATTAGCCCTGATGGGGAGGAATGGCTCTGGAGCTTCCCATTACGGCTAATGGGCATCAGCGGAGCTGCCTGCCCGGCACAGGGGAGCCGTGCCCAGGGCAGAGGAGCCGTGCCCAGGACAGAGGAGCAGTGCCCGGCACAGAGGAACACAGGGGAGCCGTGCCATGCCGTGCCATGCCATGGGGAGCAGGAGCAGGGACAGCACTGCGAGGCCCTGCCGAGGCCAGGCAGGGGTCGATCCCCACTGAGGGGGATGAAGGAAGGACACAGCCTCCCTGAGATGCAGCCCCAAGGCTCCTGGAGATGCTGCAGAGATGGGTCAGAGCCATCAGATCCCACAATGGGATCCGGGGCTAAGGCACGACAATTCTGAAGTTTTCAAAGCAGCTTTTCCTTTTGGGGATCCAGGAAAGAAGAGCCAAGCCCACAGATGCAGCCAGGCCTGTAATCTTCCCAACAGCACCAGCACCTCAGCTGCTGGGTCAGCCTTTGTTCCCTGGTTTGCCCACAGCAGCCAGTTCGCTCCCTGCAGCAGGCAGAGATGCAGTGCGAGCACAAAATCCAACCACCTGCTCTCTTCTCCTCCAAAATTCAGCATTTCTGATGAAGCAGGAGCCCAATCAAGGTCAACTTTGACTGGTTTTAGCAAAACCATTTCCTTCAGATTTGGATGAGGCTGAGACTTCTGGAATTACACGGAGGACCCACCATCAGTGCTAACGATTCGATGTGTGTTCCCTGGCAGAGGGTGGCCTTAGATGGGATCCTGGGCAGGAATTGTTCCTGGCAGGGTGGGCAGGGCTGGCACAGGGTGCCCAGAGCAGCTGTGGGTGTCCCTGATCCCTGGCAGTGCCCAAGGCCAGGCTGGACACTGGGGCTGGGAGCACCTGGGACACTGGGAGGTGTCCCTGGGACAGTGGGAGATGTCCCTGCCATGGCTGGGGTGGAACGAGAGTTGAGGCCCCTTCCAGCCCCAGCCCTTCCAGGATTGTGTGATCGCTAAGTCTCCATCATTTCTGCTGTTCCTGGGTGGAGCTGGTGAGGAGAGCTGAGGGAGGGGCCGGGGCTGCTGCAGGAGGAGCCGATGCCCGAGCGGGGGCAGCTCCCAGGGCCGGCTGCGCTGACCTGGCACGGGGACAATGCCCGCCGTGTGTACGCCACAAAGGGGCTCTTCTTCCCCAAACCCGTGCCTGGCCACTTGTTTCAGCGGCTGCTTCCCCCGGGCAGCGGCAGGGAAATCCTCCTTTGCGCTGGAATTGCCCCGGGCTGCTCCCGTTGTCTCTGGGGCTGAGCTCAGACCCGGGGGGTTCAAAGCCTTTAAAGCCCCCGCTGGGTGCTGGCGACTTCCCACACGTCTCTCGGGTGTCCGGACCGTGCCATTGCACGTGTAATGATGGTAATGAACAAAATCACCTTTGAGGCCGTGGCTGTGATCCTGCCGAGCCCCTGGCTGGATCACCCTGCCCCCAGCACGGGGAGCTGGGCTGGTGTCCCCCAGCTGCTGCTCCTGCTTGGTCATTCCGCTCAGGAGCTCGGCTACTGCAGCCTTTGACAGTCTCCATCTTTATAGCTTATTTCATGTTTTGAAAGATTTATTTGAATAAATTGCCAGATGAAATACTGCTTTCAACTGGCTGACCTGCTGGGCTGTTGTAGCCTTCCAGCGGTGCCATCAGGGAAAATTCCAGCCTCAGAAGTTCTCCCGGTATAAACGAATTGCCTCGGAGGTGTTTTGATGCGGAGCTGCATTAAGCAGAAAGGGAGTTTGGTGACGGTGGTTGTTGGTTAAAGAAGAAAAGGGAAGTTCTGTGTGTGTTTGAAGGGCTGGGTTGTTTGCCGCGGCTGGCGTGGGCTGCTCGGGGAGCGGGAGCCGGGAATGCTGAGGAGGAATAACACTCCCGCCAGAAGCTGAATGGGCACCAGGGCTGCTGCTTGGCTCCTGTGCCCGGGACAGTCACCCTGGAATGTGGGGATGGCCGGGATGGCGAGCTGCTGGGAACACGGCGGCATTTGACAGGCCAGGAGGACACAGCCTGTGCCAGGGGAGATCCAGGCTGGGCATCGGGAGGAATTTCTTCCTGGAGAGGGCAGCTCTGCCCTGGCAGAGGTGGCAAATCCCGGGATTTGGGAGCAGCTGGGCTGCACAGAGATAGAGCGGCTGCAGAGCTGGGCTTGGCAGCGCTGCGTGCTGCAGTTTGGTTTGCTGATCCCTCATCCCCAGGGCTGCAGCGGCCGCTGGGATTTAACCTGACAGCACGGAGCGGCCACAGCTCGGCCAGGACTGGGTGGGAGGCGGTGAGAGCAGCCCCAGCTCAGCAGCAGCACAGTCCTGAGCGGAGCTGGCCGTGCCCTCAGCCCGTTTCCCTGCCAGCCCCGCTCCGGGACCGGGAATCTGCCAGCCCCTCCCAGGACCAGCTTCCCTCCTCTGAGCGCGGCTGGGCACTGCGGGGAGACGTCTGTGCCCCTGCCCAGGGACTAAAGAGATGGTGTTCATCCAGCAGGATCAGTTCTGGGAACAGCACGGGGCCACAGCAAACACCATCCGAGGGCAGTGTGAGCGCTGCTTTGGTGCTCAGGGGTTCAGAGCTGCCAGAGCTCTGCTCAGCCCCTGCCTTTGCCTGCCGGCGGCTGCTCTGGGCTCGCAGGACGGGTCACGTTGGAGATCCCTGGTTTCAGGGCGGGTTTCAGCAGCTGTACGGGATGCTGAAGGGACAAGGGGCCGGGTTAGCTGGAGCCCCTTGCTGGGGCCAGCCAAGGTTTCCTTCTGTGCTGGAAATGATCTGACAGCACAGTAATAATATCGGTGTATTTAACAGAGCCATGGAATCATTTCTGTGGGAAAAGACCTCCGAGATCATTGAGTCCAACCATCTGCAAGCAGGACAGTAATTCCAGGCTTTGCTCACGTGGACATCCTTGTGGAGCACTGGGCGGGTCTGTGTGCACACACAGCCGTGCCCTGTCATTCATCATCATCATCATCGCCATCACCATCCACCTCAGCTGATCCTCACCCGGAGTGTGCAGCTCCGGGGCAGTGCAAGGACAAAGGGGCACAAAGGGATGGGAGTGACATCGTGTGTCCCCCCCATGGCAGGCTGAGGAGCGTCCCCACCGCCACCCGAGAGCTCGGGGGGCCTCGGGAACAAGTGGCACTAAGTGGGGCCGAAGGGGCGGTTTGTCAGTGGCCCGCTGTTAATAGTTAATCAGCCTGCTCTGGATTTCAAAGCGTGTGGGCATGGGAGGGAATTGCCAGCGAAGCAAACCACTTAACTCGGAGTCGCGGTTCTGGCGCGGAGCCTCCGAGGAAACGCTCTCCAGGAAAACCTGGAGAGCTCATTACGGAGACAATGAAGGCCCGGGATAAATAGGATGCAACTGTTATTAACACACAGCCCCTAGGAACCGGGCTAAAAACTCCTCGGCGCTTGGCCGCTGGGCCCCGGGGCTGGGGCCGTGTCCCCGGTCCGTGTCCCTGTGTCCCTGGTCCGTGTCCTTGTGTCCCCAGTCCGTGTCCCTGTGTCCTCGGTCCGTGTCCCCGGTCCGTGTCCCCGGTCCGTGTCCCTGTGTCCCTGGTCCGTGTCCCTGGTCCGTGTCCCTGTGTCCCCGGTCCGTGTCCCTGGTCCGTGTCCCTGTGTCCGTGGTCCGTGTCCCTGGTCCGTGTCCCTGTGTCCCCGATCCGTGTCCCTGGTCCGTGTCCCCGGTCCGTGTCCCTGTGTCCCTGGTCCGTGTCCCTGTGTCCCCGGTCCGTGTCCCCGGTCCGTGTGGCAGCACGGTGCTCCCGTTGCCGTGGTGACAGCATCCTCCAGCGATGCTCCCGGCGCCTCCTCACCTGAACGCTCCCTGGGGCCGAGCATTCGCGTGTGGGACCAGCAGCAGCGCCTTCCCCAGCTGCCAGATCCCATCCTCCTGCCGGAGTCCCGTTTATTGTCGCCTCCTTCCCCACACAGCCCCGGGGCAAACCCGCGCTGCCACTGCCACCGTCCTGCTGGGCACCGAGAGCTGCCTCCGGAGGGAACATTTACTGCAAATCCGACCCTTTGGCTTTGCTTACAAATCGGTGTCTGTGGAAATGGGTGCTGGAGAGGGCTGGGGACCACGGGCCGTCTCCTCACCTCCCCAGCTTTTCAGCTCTTTGCACAGGATCCAGGTGTGCCACCACCTGTGCCGGGGCTGGCCATGGGATCCGGGAACGGTTCGGGCTGGAAAGGACCTTAAAGCTCCTCCACTTCCCTGAGGGAACCGCGTGGTGCCAGGGACACCTTCCACTGCCCCGGGTGCTCCAAGCCCCGTCCAGCCTGGCCTGGGCTGGGCCCGTGGGGCACAGGGGGGCCCATTCAGAGTCACATCGGGGCCGGGGCTGGGCTGCAGGGAGCTGTCCTGGGACCTGTGCCCGGACCAGCCTGGGGAGTTAATCCTCGCAGTTAATCCTCGCAGCCCCACGGGCTCCAGGGGGAGGATGCAGGGCTGTGGCTGCAGCCCGTGTGGAGCAGACCTCCTCTCGATGGCACCGTGAGCTGTGGGATCCACCGCCCCCAGGGCAGTTTATTCCGCTACTTAATTGCTCTTATTTTTAAAAACTCCATCTTGTTCCTAATCCAAGTGCGTCTGCTCCGGCCCCGGGGGCTGGGCCTGTGCTGCCGCTCTTCACTTGATTGAAGAGCCCTTTAGCAGCTGATATTTTGTGTCTGTGAAGGCGTTCAGAGACGATGGCCGTGTCGCCTCTCACTCTGCTCTCTGACGAGGACAGGCTGAGCTCCTCTCTCTCCCTGCCGGGCAGCTGCTCCCAGACCCTTCCCATCCCTTTGTGCCACATCCCGGGATTTTCTGCTCCCTGGCTCCGGGCTGAGGAAGGTGCACAGGGCAAACTCCTCTGCCCTGAGCGCCCCTGTCCTGGGCTGAGCCCCAGGGAGGGCAGCAGGGATGGGGGACCCAGAGCCCAGCTGCAGGGCTGCCTCCAGCCCTGGGCAAACAGCAGCAGGGTGTGGGGCTGCTGGAGGGAGCCCAGAGGAGCTGCTCCAGGCCTGGAGGTCTCTGCACATCCCACGGGCAGGGTTTGACCGGGGGCTCCTTCTGGAGGGTGTTTCTCCAGTCGCCGATTCTGACAGCACCTGCCTGTGCTGCCATGTGCCATTAATGCCATCTGTAGGAATTCCTGACTGTCTGAGTCCTCTGGTGCCTGAGGGAGCTGCCCTGGAGCCTGCCTTGAGCCTCAAATCAATCCACTTTATTACCTGAGTGGCAGAGCTCGGTGTAAAACAGAACCCGTGGTAATATTTTCTCTGTGTTGGAGACCAGGGAGGAGCTCACAGAACCAGCTCCTTCAGCACAGCCCACCAAAGGTTTACTTCCAAACCGTGCAGAGAAAAGAATAGACGTGGCGAATGGAATAGATGAGCAGTGAAAAAGGGCAGAGGGCGTCGTTGCTGTGGGTGTTTCCATCTTTTTCCATCTCCTGCCAGGGCAGGTGGCTCCAAGCCCTGTCCAGCCTGGCCTGGAGCAGTTCCCTGGTGCAGGAAGGAGATGTGCTGGGGGGTTCCAGCAGTTGGGGAGCTGATCCCAGAGCAGCTCTGCTGGGCCCTGCTGCCTCCAGCCGTGCCCCTGTGCCCGTGCAGGATTCCTCAGCTCCCTGCTCATCCAGTGCCTTTTGGCTTGGGAAATCAGTGGAGGTGAAAATTTAAATGGAAACACAACGGGAGTCTTTGGAGTGAACAAATTGGAAACCCAAGTCAGTGGAGGAAGGGGAAGAGGCCGTGACATGAAAGAGATTTTGTGGTCAGAAACAAAAAAGAGATTTTGTGCTCAGCCAAAAATGAGCTCGTTGTGGTTGTTTTGCCCCAGGACAATTAATGGATGGTTAATTCCTCAGTTTTTGAGGGATTTCTGGGTTATTCTGCCCATGCTCTCGCTCTGAATCTGGTTTTGAGGTTTGGATTTTAGCAGGGCGCTGCCGTGGCAGATGTGGGCTGCTGGAGGGAGCCGATGGTGCAGATTTATCGCAAACAAACCAACAGCACCCTCTGCAGAGCTCGGACACCCTCCAGGAAGGACGGGGGCAGAGGTTTTTGGGCAGCCTGTGCCTCTCCCGGGGCCGTTCGTGTCCCCGGGCAGGAGCAGACGCCGTCCCTGGAGCGGGGTGGGACGTGCCCGGCCGGTGACACGCAGCAGTGTGACACGGCAGTGACACGCAGCAGTGTGACAGCGCCGTGCCTGGGGTCACCCTGCTGTGCTGCACAGCCGTGGCTGCCCAGCCCGGCCCCGCAGAGCGGCTCTGGGGCAGCCACAGCGCTGCATTTCCACATTCCTGTGTGCCCTGGGTGGCTGTGTCCGGCCCCGGGCCCAGCACAGGCTCCGGGCACACAGGGTCTGGCCGTGGTTGGTCACCCCTGGGCAGGGACAGCCCTTGGCTGTGCCAGGACAGGCTCTGATGGCCCGGGGAGGAGCAGGATTGAGCCTGACAGTGACCTTGGACAAGGGATGGAGTGACAGCACCGGGGGCAGTGGCTTCAGACTGACCAAGGGCAGGGCTGGATGGGATTTTGGGCAGGAATTGTTCCTGGCAGGGTGGGCAGGGCTGGCACAGGGTGTCCAGAGCAGCTGGGGCTGCCCCTGGATCCCTGGCAGTGCTCAAGGCCAGGCTGGACTTTGGGGCTTGGAGCACCTGGGACACTGGGAGGTGTCCCTGCCATGGCACTGGTGGCACTGGGTGAACTTTAATGTCCCTTCCCACCCAACCCAAACCACGCTGAGGTTCTGACTCGAACAGCAGAAGCCCTGGGGTCAAAGCCTCCTGCTCCCCAGCCTCTCCTGCAGTACCAGCTGCCTCCCACCTCATCCCCCTGTGTCTGGCACATTTTGGGCTGGGTGCAGTAAATAATGTCCTCGGTGGGCGCTGCAAGGGTTGAGTTAATCCTCGCAGGCACCGCTGGAGTCTGAAGGGGCACCATTTCCTCTCAGACGTGTCTCTGTTTCACTCTTGCATTGGCTGAATAATTCTCTGTGACAGCTTCTGGCTTTTTATAGCAGTAATTAGTCAAAAAGCATCGGCGTGACGAGCAGTGCCCCGGCCTCCTGCTCTGTGCTCCCGGCTCAGGGAGGGCACTGCTGCACATTTGGGGGTGGTGCCAGGGCCAGGGGCGAGCAGGGGGCTGGGCTCTGATGCTAAAACGGGCAAAGCCTTGGCCTTTTTTCTTACCTCGATTTGCACATTTGTTTTAAGGCACCTGGAGGGATCTGGGGCGGCTGCTGGAGCCGGGCTGTTCATCCAGCCTGGAGCAGCCGCTGCACAAAACAACAAAAAGTAAAAAACCAGAAGGCTGGAAACTGTGATTTTACAGGTTCAGCTGAGGTGGAAGGAGGTAGAGGGATTTGGGGGAGAAACCAGGTGTTAAATGTGGGTTTAATCCTAGTTAGTCCCCAAAACACACCCAGATCTGGTCACGGGGGGGACGTTGGTGTAACGTTGGCAGGGTTGAGTGTCACTTTAACAGAAAGTGTTAAAGGTGTGGGAAGGATTTACTGAGGGAAGAGATGGGGGTTTGTCGCTCCTTGTCTAATTCAAGCTCCCCCAAAGCCACGGGCCTGCTTTGGCACACGCTGCTGGAGATGCACTCCTGTCATTTGGGGGGGCTTTGGGGCTCCCTTTATCCAAAAGGTAAAATTAGAAGTCAGAGTTATCTGGTGGCTTCAAAATAGCTGAGTCTGGGTGGGACTGGAGTTGTCTGTGGCTCTTTGCAGAAAGCCAGGCTGGAATTAATCAGCTCGCTGCAGTCAGTTTAATGCTGTTTGTACATGGGGAGCCACGACAACATTTCCATACAATATCCCAGGGAAGTGAGGAGTATTTCCATACAACATTCCCAGGGAAGTGAAGGGTATTTCCATACAATATTCCAGGGAAGTGAGGAGTATTTCCATACAATATTCCAGGGAAGGGAAGAGGATTTCCATGTAATACTCCCAGAGAAGTGAAGAATATTTCCATACAATATTCCCAGGGAAGGGAAGAGTATTTCTGTACAACATTCTCAGGGAAGGGAAGAATATTTCCATACAATATTCCAGAGAAGTAAAGGGTATTTCCATACAATATTCCAGAGAAGTGAAGAATATTTCCATACAATATTCCAGGGAAGGGAAGAATATTTCCATACAATATCCCAGGGAAGGGAAGAATATTTCCATGTAATATTCCCAGGGAAGTGAGGAGTATTTCCATACAATATTCCAGGGAAAGGAAGAGTATTTCCATACAATATTCCAGGGAAGTGAAGAGTATTTCCATACAATATTCCCAGAGAAGGGAAGGCAGGAGCAGATCAGGTCCGTGGCTGTCCTCACAAAGCTGCAGCTGTGACGTGGAGGGGTTTGGAGCTGTGTGACACCTGGGGACAGGCCCTGGGGGTGGCCTTGGCAGGGCTGGGGGAGCACTTGGATCTCCAAGGACCTTTCCAACAGAAAGGGTTCTGTGATCCCAGGGCTCTGTGGGGCAGCATTTGCAGTGGCTAGGATGGGACCTCTGTGCCACCCTGAGGTCACAGGAGGGGATGGAGGCACAGGACCCAAATCTGCTCTCAGGGAGCCCACGGTGCTGGAGAAGCCAGGCTTTGCCTTTCCTTGTCACGGGTACCAAGGGCACAGGGAGGTGGCTTTGCCCCTTGGCTCCTGCCAGGGGGGTCAGTGGTCCCACTGGCTGGGCTCTGCCCCACCCCAGTGAGGTGGGGCCACGTGGGGTTTATGGGCAGCAGCTGAGGACTGGGGGCTCTGGGGGAGTTGTGGTGTGTGGTCACTCCCGTGGTCACTCCCTGGCTGTGGTGCCCCAGGACACTGCTGAGGTGAGTCCACTCCTGCTGTGCCCCTTCCCTGAGCTCGGGGGCTGGGAGCCTTTGGTCTCTGCAGGACCCTGTAGGGTATTTTTGCCCCCTCAGCCCTTCCCTGGTTTGGGGGCTCAGTGCTGGGACCTGCTCTGGGAAATGTCCCTGGGCTCTGCGTGGTGCTGAGGTGAAGATTTTGCACTAGAGAGGAGTTTCCAGGGGCTCAAGTGAGAGGGGAAAGAAGGAATGTTGGTTTCTGTGGCTGTGGGTGTTTGTTTGGGGTCCCTTATCCCCCTTAGCTGGAGGTCAAGTCCTTTGTCTCCGTGCCAGGGATGAGTCTGGAGAAGCCCGTGGGGCTGCAGGTGCCAGCTGATGCCTTTCTGAGAGGTGGCAGTGATGCTCTCTCCCAGGAAAGCCGGAGCAGCCCTGGATGGAAACTGGGAGCAGGGCCTGGAGAGGCTCTAGTGAATCCCTCTTAGCTGAGACAAACTGATACATTTCAGTTCTGTTGTTTGATTTTAGCACAAATGTAAACACCCCGCGAGTCCAAAGCTGTTGGTGACTCCCCGGGGAGTGTCAGAACTGCGATGTGGATTTAAAAACATTTAAGCCCTGATGTTGATGTACACAGGAAATTCAGCCTGTGAAGGCAGCTCGGAGCTTTCCCTGCCCTGTCCCTGAGCAGTGGGCTCAGCCTGTGGGGAGCAGGGACAGCTCCCTGCAGCACCCCATGGCTCCTGCTGCCACCTCCCTGCTGCCACCTCCCTGCTGCCACCACCCTGCTGCCCCCCATGGCCCCTGCTGTCACCTCCCTGCTGCCACCTCCCTGCTGTCACCACCTTGCAGCACCCCATGGCCCCTGCTGCCCCCACCCTGCTGTCACCACCCTGCAGCACCCCATGGCCCCTGCTGTCACCACCCTGCTGTCACCCCTGCTGCTGGGGACTCCGTGGTCTCAGGAGGAGCTGGGACGTGTCACCTCCTGGAGCTGTCACCCTGCCTTGAATCCCCACCGCCTGTAGAGCATCCCCCTCCTGAGGCCGGCTGGGTTTAATCTGGGGCAGGATTTGCTGTCCTGGAGGAAACACTGGATCAACATCCCTCCCTTCCCCGGGTGGGTGCATTGTGCCTGGCAGAGAGACAATCACAGGCCCCAGGGTGGTTTGGGTTGGAAAGGACCTGAAAGTCTCCCGTGGGCAGGGACACCTTCCACTGCCCTGGGTGCTCCAAGCCCCGTCCAGCCCAGCCTGGAACATTCCAGGGATCCTGGGGCAGCCACGGCTGATCTTTAACCTGCATTTAATGCCCAGCTCCAGTTGCTCTGTACCAGTGACCTGGCACCTCCCTGCTCCTGCTCTCTGCCAAGTGCACAGCACGGCTTTGGCTTCTTGTGGCTTTCTGCTTCAAGTCTTGGGAGCTGGACCCGTGTTCCCCAGGATCCCTGTTAAGCCACCCAGCAGCTGCAGCATCCTAATTGTGTTGCAGCCAGCTTTTAATCCTGTTAGTGCGTGTCATGTTGCTCTTGTATCATTCTAATTTTTAATCAAAATGTCATGCGATACCAGGTTAAGTGTCTGCCAGAGTCTAAATCTATTAAATTGGCACTGTTGCCTTTATTAACTGATTTTTAAACTCATCAAAAGCTCAAACAGATTTGACAGGGTTCATTTTTCACCAATTTTGGTGCCTGTCCTCTGCCCTCAGCAGATCCTTCATTGGCTCGGGGTCAGAGGATGGGGTTTGCCCAGGGGGACACTCCTCCTTCTTATTTATTGCCCATTTTCCACCAGGCTTTTTTACACTTCCTGTGGAGGTGTAAAACAAGATGAGTTTCTGCATAACCCTGAAGTGCCCGAAGAAATCCCAATTTAAATGCTTAAACCTGGGCTTTGCCAAGAGTTTTGTCTTCCTGAATACAAGTATTTGAATCCTGCCATTGGGTGCTGACTGGGGGCTGGGTCCTTGCTCCACAAGGCAGGGGAAACTAATTAAGTACTGACTAATTATTTCGGGTTTGGCCACCTTGAAATCCCGGACAGAGAGCGGGACTGGGGGGCAGGAAAGGGCTGATGGTCATTTATGGTGCTGGGAGGCAGCTCCAGTGTGGGTTCTCCTGTCAGATGGAGCAGACCCGAGGCAGGCACGTGGCTTCTCCTCCAAAATCTGTGGGAAGGCTCTTCCCCCACCTGGGGGCTTCCAGCCGAGCCTAATTTGTGGTAATTATTTTTAATATTGCCTTTATGTGGCGATATATTGTTCGAATTCCATAACAATGCAGCGGCAGATATGAAATGTTTCCAGGCTGGCTCTGGGCTCCCTGAGGCAGCATTTATTAAAATCTCCTTTTGTCCGTATTTCATGTTTATTGCTGCCATCTTTAATTAAGGGAGGTAAATATTGCCGAGGGGGCCGAGGGGCCGTTTTAACGTGAATAATCCGAAATGCAGCCGGTGCTGTGGGTTGTTGTGGGAGGGGGAAGGAGCTCCGGGGTGCTCCTGCTGCCTCCTCCTGCTCTGGCATGGGGCAGTGGGCAGGGAGAGGCTCTCTGCACACAGGGACTGGGGAATGTTTATAATTAACAAGGAGTTGAGCTTAGTTGGAATTGGATTTTTTACACATTTCCCGCAGGCTGGTTTGGGTGGGAAGGGCCCTGAAATCCCATCCTCTCCCGGGCAGGGACATCTCCCACTGTCCCGGGCTGCTCCAAGCCCCAGTGTCCAGCCTGGGCTGGAACATTTCCAGGGGCAGCCCCAGCTGCTCTGGGCACCCTGTGCCAGCCCTGCCCACCCTGCTAGGGACAATTCCTGCCCCAGATCCCACCCAGCCCTGCCCTGGGCACTGGGAGCCATTCCCTGTCCCTGCAGCCCTGTCCCCAGTCCCTCTCCCGCTTTCTAAGGTCTCCCCAGAGAGAGAGTCTCCCTTCCCCACACTGAGTCCAGGTGTTCTCCCCTGGGTGAGGACTCACAAGCAGCTGCTGCTCTGAGCTGTGCAGATCCCAGCCGGGAGAGGCTTTAATTCAGGGAAACATGCTCAGTTCTGAAGACACTCAGGACCGATGCTGGGAAGCTGGAGATGCCCTTGCTCACCTGTGCCTGAAGGAGAGGGATTTTCCTTTGTGTTTCCCCTCGTTTCGGGCTCCTGTTCCCCCACATCGCTGAGCCGTGGATGTGGAGCTCTGTCAGAGCTGAGGCACTGCTCTGTCATTCCTCTCCAGCCCAGCCCGGGGCTCTCCAGGGCTCTCCAGGGCTCCCTGTGCTGCCTCAGGGCTGGGGCAGGAGCAGTTTTCCCCCCTGGCAGCTCAGCCATGCCGAGGTGCTGCTGTCCCCCTTTTCCCTGGCCCTGGGTGGAGCAGGGACACCCCTGCCTTGGGCCAGAGCAGCTGGGCTGGTGCTGCCACAGCTCACCCGGGGCTGGGGGGACCCTGCAGCCAGCACGGCCCCTTGGGGGAGCAGCCAGAGGCTCCTGGGGCTGGGTGACAGCTGGGTGACAGCTGGGAGAGCTGGCAGCAGGGGGCTGGACAGAGGACAGTTCTGCAGCTGGGAGAAGGGGGCTGCCCCTCGGGGGGCACAGCGAGGGAGAGGGGCCTCCAGGGAGCAAAGGAACGTTTCTGATGGGACTCCCATGGTGACAGCGAGCCCAGCAGTGCTTGGGATGTGCTGGGGGTGACGAGGGGCTGTGCTGACCCTCAGGAGGGGCTGTGCTGACCCTCAGGAGGGGCTGTGCTGACCCTGGCAGTGCCCAGGCTGTCCTGGCAGTGAGGAGGGGCTGTGCTGACCCCTGGCAGTGAGGAGGGGCTGTGCTGACCCCTGGCAGTGAGGAGAGGCTGTGCTGACCCTGGCAGTGCCCAGGCTGTCCTGGCAGTGAGGAGGGGCTGTGCTGACCCCTGGCAGTGAGGAGAGGCTGTGCTGACCCCTGGCAGTGATGGCAGGCTGTGCTGACCCTGCTGCTGTCCTGGCAGCTCTCCTGACTCGCTGAGCAAAGGGAGCCTTTTCCTCGGGGACTCATCTTCTGTCAGCCCTGAGATAATCCGATGTGATAGTGCAGGCACAATGACTTCATTACTGTAATTATTTTTATTGCCTCTGCAGGCCCCTGTTTTAAAATAAACTCAGCAGCCAGGGCATTCAATTCCATCCCAGTACTGGGGGAAGGGTTGGACTCGATGCTCTTGGAGGGCTTTTCCAACAGAAATGTTTGCCTGATTCCACACCCTTCATCTCCTTGATTTCATTGCCCTTAAAGGCTGAATGCCCGGGGCCAGAGTCACCCGGCTGGGCTCGCCCTGTCCCCTCCCCGGGTTACTGGGTGTCCCACACAGGTCACACCTGGGGTTTGTTTTACCCTTGGGCTTTAGGGACGAGAGAAGTTCCCTCAGCAGCTGGGAGCCACAGTGGCATTGGCAGGGTGGGCAGTGCTCACAGAGGGCTCACTTCAGGCTTGTGAGCCAGCCCCGCTTTCTCCTGCCAAGGTCAAGGCTGCTGGCTGCTCCCAGCCCACCTCCAGCTGCCTGTCCTGGTTCTCCAGGGCTCGTCCACTGCTGGGCTCCCACCTCACTGCAAAGGATTCCTGTGGGGAGCACTGAGCTCACAGACCCCTGGCTGGCTGCTCAGGGTGTGCTCAGGGTGTGCTCAGGGTGTGCTCAGGGCTGCTCAGGGTGTGCTCAGGGCTGCTCAGGGTGTGCTCTGGGTGTGCTCAGGGTGTGCTCAGGGCTGCTCTGGGGCTGCTCTGTGCTCTGAGCTCTGGCCCTGCCGGGTCTCAGCGTTCCCTGGGGATGCTCAGCCCGGCCCAGCTCCAGCCACAGGGACAGCCTCTTGCACTAAGCCGTGCCGTGCCCGGGGCTGATCCAGCCTCCGGGGGAGCTTAGAGGCCATCTGGGCTGGGGAAAGGCTTTCCCCATCAGCACGAGTAATCCTGTGCCGGGCTCGTGTAATCCAGGTTTGCTGTGAGCACACACCGGGCGGGGGGCTGTGTCCCCAGAGTGCTCCTGCTGGGATGGACACCCTTGGGACAGGGGCTGTGTCTCCAGAGTGCTCCTGCTGGGATGCACAGCCCTGGGCCAGGGCTGAGGTGGGCAGTCAGAGCCCCTGCCCTGCTCTGGGGTCCCAGGGGATGCCCAGGTCCCATGGGATGGGGGCTCTGGTGGCTGTCCCTGTCCTAGGGAGGGGCAGCAGGGCCAGGAGCTGCTGCTGTCAGTGGAGATCTGTCCTGAAATTCAGGTTGTGAACAAGCTCAGCTGCTTCTGGGCCCCTGGGAGAGCCCTGGGCCACGTTTCTGTGGATTATTTTTGTCTCTAAATATGAAATTCTCTCTGAGCAGCATTTAAAGCAGTGTCACTGCCCTGGCTGGGGTGGCTGTCTGGGACACTGACACAGACGTGGAATTCAGACAGTTTCTTTCCATGTCTCTGATTTTTAGCATTGCAGGAGTTGATTTTTAATAGTGATAAAGGAATTTGAACTTGCTGGGGTCTGTTTAAAGAGCTGGCTGGGCTTGGCAGGGCTGGTGGCCCTCTGTCCATCTGCAATTCCCACATTCTTTCCATGAGCAGAAATACTCCAGCTGCTGGGTGGGGGCTGCATTTTGGACCTCCCTGAGCACCCCCAGGGATTGCCCTGTCATTCACTGAGGATTTTGAGAGGGAATGGTTTGGATTTCAGCTGAAAATGAAAGTCCAGGGAGAGCTGAGACCCTTCTGCTTTCCCTGGGCTGTCCATGGCCCTCCTGCCCGCAGCAGGGACAGATTTTGGGGTGAGCCACACCCGGCTCGGGGTGCTGAGCCCTGGGAGGTGCCCAGCCAGGCTGGGGGGGCAGAGAGGGCACCTTTAATTTGAGTTAAATGGACAGGCAGCTGCTCAGGGAACAGCTGCTGCTGGAGCCTCCTGCTCTGCAGGCAGGGAATGGGCACGGGGCCCGAGTGCTGGGCCCTCCTCAGCCCCCTCACCGTGCAGGGAGGGCTCACAGTGGGCTTGGTGATCCTCCAGGGCACCTGGACCTGGTGCCTTGGTCCTCTGCAGGCCGCTGGAGGCTTACCCAGCAGTGTGGCATCGCCCTTGGTCCCTGCTTGGCGTCGGTGTCTGTGGCAGGGGCGGGTTTGTGGGGCTCTGGTGGGTGCCCCTCCCTTGGGGACGCTCCTGGATCCTCCCCGAGGTGTCTGTGGAGCTGCAGCTGCTCTCCAGCCCTGCTGCTTTGTGCAGCACGCTGCTGTGGAGTGGAGCTGGCATCCTTCCTCCTGCGGGTTTGATGTGGAGAGCAAACCCCTTACCTCAAGGCAGCTCTCGGCGGCCGCTGGGCTTTGGTGGGGGCTCGGCGCTGGGGCTGCAGCTCCCGGGGATTGGGATTGGGATTGGGATTGCTCGGGTGGGGAGAGCTCTGCCCGCGGGGCTGGGTCTCGTACTCACCCAGCACAACGGGGGAAGGGCTTGGCTGACAGAAAGGGTTTGTGGGCTGCTCCTCCAAGTCGGGAGCAGGGAGGGGAGCAGGGGCTGCCAGGAGCCTCTTGTTCCTTTACCTGGCTCCTCCGTGGCTCCACCCTGGCTTTCCCAGGAATGAGGAGGTGAGGGGGAGCCCTGGTGCCCCTGTGGGCTGGGGAGCAGCCACTGCTCTCATCCCCCGGGATGAGCTGGAGCTTCCACAGCCCTCGGGCCTTGAAACAGCACCTTCGCACAGAGCACGGCTGTGCTGTGCCTGGCAGCAGGGGACAGTCCCAGCCCTGCGGTGTCCCCTGCCAGGGACTGGGGTGTGCCAGCTCTCAGGACAGAACACAGAAATAGGGTCACTCTTTTCTGGGGGAAAAAACCAACAGAACAAGCGATCCTGCGGCTGGCTTTCTGTGGGCAGCGGGACCCTGCTGGGCGCTTTGGGAAAGGGATGGAAGAGCAGATCTCCTTCCACGGCCGCAAGGCTCTGGCTGGGGGATGGCACACCCTGGCTGCAGGCAGCGCTGCAGAGCCTGCCCGAACCCAGAGCTTTGCTGCCGAAGGCCCGGTGTGCTCCCGGCTGCTGGGAGGGGATGAGCCCGGCTCAGCAGTGGCCCTGTGCTGTCCCGGCCCCTCTGGCTGGCCAGGCCAGGTGGGGACACCCTGGGGACACCATGTCCTGCCCGGGGCCAAGGGGCCCGAGTTCTGTGCCGTGTTTGCCCCCTCGGGAGGCAGAGCTGTCCCGTGGGTGTGCGGGGAGGTGTCAGCCCCCAGCAGCACCCCGAGCACCCGGAGAAGGCTCTGTGCGCTGCCGGCTCCGTCTGCAAAGCTGGCGTGTGACAGCGGCGTGTGACAGCGGCGTGTGACAGCGGCGTGTCACTGGAAGGGCAGAGCCCTATGGGGGCTGCTCTTTAAAGGCAGAGCAGCTGGGCCAAGGCCCGTCTCTGCAGCTGGAGTGGTCCTGTCCCCAGCTCACTGCTGTCCCTGCGGCCACCCCGAGCCTGTTCCTGCAGGGGGCAAGGGCGCTGCTTCCTGCCCGGGGCTCTGACTGCACCGAGGGATGGAGGGATGGAGAGGTCAGCGTTCACTCCCAGCGCTTCTGTGGGCTCCCAGGTGAAAGCAGCCGTTTGCATTTAAATGAATATGTATTTTGAGCCGTTATACCCGGCGGCAAAACAAGGGCCTTGCTGAGATGACAAATGCGTCGCTCCTTGCGCCTGTTCCCGGTGTCTCCGCAGCAGCCTTTAGAAATGAACCCACGTCAGCCAAAGCCGTTTCTCTTCCCTTCCTTTTCCCAAAAGCGCAGCCTGCTGTAAGAACCCAGTGTGGACCTGAGCGGCTGAAACCTTAAATGAGAAAAGAGCCGCTGGATCTGCAGGTCTGTGACGTGCGGGAGAACCATCTCAGCACCTTCCGCAGGTCCAGGTCAGCTTCTCTTTGAGCCGAAACCCTCATTAGCAGAGAAAAATCTGCCTGTAAAGCGGGGGAAACGAGCTGGCTCTGAGTCATCCGGGAAGTAAAGCGGGGATTTTTGGCTGAAGTTTTGGAAGGTTTTTTAGGCTGGCTGAGGGGTGAGCCAGGGCTGCTGTGGCCCCTCGATGGAGCGAGTGGCACACTGGGTATGGCCGGGGGCACTGTCCCCGCGGCGGTGGCACTGGGCACGGCAGCCCTGGGGCCGTGGTGCCACCAGCTGTGGGCAGCAGGAGCCCTGCTCGGCATCTTCTGGGCTGAGCTGGAGCCGGGCTGGTGTCAGGGACACGGGAGGTGACAGAGCACAGCTCCAGGGTGGCACAGCTCCAGGGTGGCACAGCTCCAGGCTGTGGCACAGGTGACAGAGGACAGCTCCAGGGTGGCACAGCTCCAGGGGGTCACATCTCCAGGGTGTCACAGCTTCAGGCTGTGGCCCAGGTGACAGAGGACAGCTCCAGGGGGTCACAGCTCCAGGATGTCACAGCTCCAGGGTGGCACAGGTGACACAGGACAGCTCCAGGCTGTGGCACAGCTCGGGGCTGGGCACAGGAGGCAGTCCCTGCCCTCCCGGGGCCGTGGCCTCCCGAGAAAAGGGTGGGGAGCACGGGAAAAGGCTCCGTGCCCTCGGAGGGCTCTGACTGTGCTGCCCTCGGGGGATCCTGGCTGCAGGTCCCCTCGAGAGGTCTCTGCACGTCCCTTTGCAGTCCCGGCGCTGTGCAGCAGTGCCTTTGGCCAGGATGCCATGGGGCCGGGGGCAGTTTCCCTGTGCCCATCCCAATCCCCTGCTCCGAGCTGGGGCGAAGGGGAGCAGGGAGCAGCACCTCCGGCTCCCAGAGCATCCCCACCCTGCCGGGGGCTGCCCGAGCACCCCGGGGCCGGCACAGCCTCCCCAGCCCCTCTGGACACAGTGCAGCAGCATTTTCTGCCGTGGGGCTTCTCCAGCCCTGTGAGGCCGCTGTGCCCAGGCTGGGCTCTCCCCTCTCGCTGTGCAGTGCCCGGGCTGGTATCCGGGGAACCCCCGGGGTTACTGATAAAAGAACCTTGTTGTGGCGCAGGTTTCCATCCCCACCCTCTCTGGGTCTCATGTGCCGCTCCAGTGCTGTCACATTTATTGGGAAGCTTCTGCTCTGTGCCCCTCTGTTAGTGCGGGTCATTTACACCTTCAAACCGCTGGCCCCTGTCCCTGGAAATCCCCTCCCGTGAGCTGAGCCCTCGTAGCCCGGCGCTGTCTCTGGCTAGAAAAAGCCGAATTCCCGTTGTTAATATTCAGGGAGCGGCGCCACTTCTCCCAGGACAAAGATCTCGCCGTGGCTGGGCAAATCCGAGTTCATTATCATGTTAATCTGACTGATTGCGGCCTCCCAGAAGGATTCCACATATGGTCATTCTTGTAGCACAAAGAAAAGCTGTTTTGCCTCACTCACGAGGCTCAGGCTCCTCTCTTGGTGCATGATGATCTTTATTCTTGAGGTGCAGCTCTGGGAGATGGAAATATTAATTCTTTTTGAACCCGTTCTTGTTTTTTAGTCTGAATTGAGGTTTTGAGCGTCTGCCTTGTGTCTGCAGTCAGGATTTCCCCTTATTTTTGTTGTCTTAGTTTGGCTCTGGTGTTAAATGGGGAAGGATGAGCTGAGCACCCCCACACTGCCCCACTCCCTGGGGAGCCTGCAGGGACCCACGTCTTTCCTGGGAGAGCATTTGGGGGAAGCTGCAGCCCTTGGACAGGCTCAGGTGGAGGCAGGGGCTGCAGGACCTCCCTCACGTGGGATTTGGGATTTGGCTGCTCGCTCAGGGGCTGACTGACACTGCTGGCCCAGGGCTTCAGTCCAACAGCTCATCCCGCGTTATTCCACTGGGTTTGTAACACACAGACGTCTGGGGACCCTTGTGGAGCACAAGCAAATTAAAGGGCTCACTGCACCCCTCTGGCAGCCTGGGGCTCTCAGCATCCCCTCCAGCCCACCCCCGGGGGGTGGCCCAGGGTGACCTCGGGGACCCTGGGGCTGGTGTGGGGACAGTTTGTGGGACCAGCTCTGTCCCACCCACTGCCAGGACTAGGCAGGGCTAAGGCAGAGCTGGGCTGGCTCTGCTGGGCCCCAACCAGTGCATCCCTCACCCCTGAGCTTCCTCCAGCACCACGCTTGGCTCTCACAAAAAGTGAATTTTTTATGAAGCATTTATAGTTTCTTTCTTGCCTCCCCTGAGCCCGCTGCAGTCGGCTGCTGGAGGGAAGGAGTGGGAGCTCTGCCAGGAGAGGCAGGGCTGCCTGCTCTCTGGCTGCCGGGGGCACACACAGCCCGAGCTGGCTGTGAGCTCTTGGTGTCCCCGGCTCTGAGCCCCTTCCCGCAGCACCGCTCCCCCAGGATGCTCCTGCAGAGCTCCTGCTCCTCCTGGAGCTGTCCAGGGCTGGAAACAGGAGGTGTGAGCCCTCCCTGGCACACTCCCCGTGCTCGTCCCGTCCTCTCTGGCAGTTTGTGGGTTTGAGAAGGTCTCAGGCTGGAGTGAAGGTGCTGAGCCAGGCCCGTGTAGGAGACCAGGACTTTTGGATGTACAATCAGTAAGATCGAGTAGAAGCTGTTTATTGCTTATATGAAGTTACTTTAACACATTTTAAGACTGCTGTTTTCATGTTTATGCATTATCTGCTTGGTCTCTCTGTCTTGTCCACACATCCAGCATGCACCTTTCAGGAAATATGACAGGTTACAGGTCATCTCTTCATGGCCCCCTTTATCTAATCCTTGCATTCTTGGTATTCTGCTTCTCGGGCTCGTCTTTCTTAATTTAACACTGTTTCTGTTTCAGTAGCCGTGACAAATTCCTGGGAGTTCTGATAAGGATAACTAAAGATGGTTGGGCTGGTGCTGCTTAAATAACATTGCTACAGGCCCTGGAGCTCCTGGGCAGCAGCAGATCCCTGGGGGCAAAGGCTCAGGAATTGTTAAGGTTGGAAAATAACTCTGAGATCGTCAAGGACACACCGACCCATGTCCCCAAGTGCCACATTCATTGTCCTTTAAATTGCCCTGGGGATGGGGACTGCAGCCCTGCCCCGGGCAGCTGGGCCACGGCTGCACAGCCATTTCCAGCAGGGAACTCCCAAAAATCCACCCTGAGCCTCCCCTGGCCCAGCCCGAGGCCGTTCCCTCTCCTCCTGTCCCTGTGCCCTGGGGCTGTCCCCTCCTGGCAGGGACTGTGCAGAGCCACCAGGTCCCCCCTGAGCTCCTCTTCTCCAGGCTGAGCCCCTTCCCAGCTCCCTCAGGGATTCTCCAGCCCCTTTCCCAGCTCCCTCAGGGATTCTCCAGCCCCTTTTCCAGCTCCCTCAGGAATTCTCCAGCCCCTTTCCAGCTCCCTCGGGGATTCTCCAGCCCCTTTCCCAGCTCCCTCAGGGATTCTCCAACCCTTTTCCAGCTCCCTCAGGGATTCTCCAGCCCCTTCCCAGCTCCCCTGGCAGTGTTCCTGGCTCCCACAGGCTCAGCCAGCCCAGGCTGCAGGGCAGGACCCCTCTCCCCGCAGCAGGTAGGGCTGAGCTCCCACCGGGCAGCATTCGCTGCGCTGCTCCTCTGAACAGAGGCCGATTTTGGCCTCTAAACAATCCACACCCGAGCTGCTTGTGCCGGGAGCCTTTTGCATGCTAATGGCAGGGGAGTGCCAAATTCAACAAGAGCCACGTGGAGCCACTCCAGGCTGCGTGAATGAAAAAAGGGAGTTTGAGTTATTGGAAAAACCAGTCCGGCTTTATGGAGAGAGATTTTTCAGAGCCTCTCAATTACAGACTTATAAATCCTCACTGTGTAATTCATAACAGCAGAGGGAAGGTGACGTGCCATCAGTCACTGGCAGGGAAGGTCTGGGCTGCTGGGGAGCTCCCAGGGCTGGAGAACATCCCCTGCATCCTCTGGGAGCCTCAGAGCAGGATCCAGCTCGCTGCCGGCCGGGAGCTCGTCCAGGGCACTGGGAGCTGGGGATGTCCTGCCCTGCACTGGGGGATGCAGGGCTGAGGAGCTGCTGTCCTGGGACAGCTGGGCCACAGCAAAACGGGGGTCTTCACCCCGCCAGGGTCTGTGCCAGCCCCGGGACTGGCGCTGGGCAGGACAGGGAACAGTTGTGCCACCAGTGCCACCACCTCTGAGACACGGCAGGGACAAACCCTGGGCTGGGGGAGGACAGAGGGGCTCTGCTCTGCACCCAGCCGGCTCCTGCTCCTTGCTGGCAGATGCCAGAGCTGCGGTGGTGCCTGGAGAGCTGCAGTGCTGGGCGGCCTGAGCTCAGGGGAAAGCACGGAGGAAGTTTTCCAAAGCCCTTGGAAGCTGTCAGGAGAAGTCATAAAGGAGGAGATAAAACCTCCCCAGATGCTGCTGGGAGCCTGGTGAGTGCTCCTGGCACAAGTTCCTGACTATTAATGGATTTAAAAATGCGCTCAGCTGCTGTCCCACTGCAGAGTTTCCTAAATGAGGACATCAGTGGCTGAAATTCCGTGATGGAGAGCCGTGGAGAACCTTCTGCACACGCCAGCATGTGAAAGGTTTGAAAACCCGCGGAGGATTAAGAGGAGAATTGATAATCTGGAGTTTAAGGCTCCATGGGTCCCTTCATTAGGAACTTTCCTCCTCGAGAGCTTTATAAACTTCTGGATCAAACTGCCCAGATAAGTCTTGAAGACAGAAATTACTGTGTCAGCGAGGAGGAAGGATTAGAGATAACAGGGAATTAATACTGAAATGCGTATGCTATAAATATAACAGGATTACACTGGAGTTATGTAAAACCCCTTCTCCTTCCTCCAGTCTCCTCAGGTGGGCAGGGCTCTGCTGGGCAGGTGGGCAACCCCCTGAATTCTGCCTTCACCTAGGGCCCCAGAGCACCTTTTCTTGTCACCTTAAAAGGACAAGGGGGAATGGCTTCAAACTGATGGTGTTCAGTGGGATCTGGGGCAGGAATTGTTCCTGGCAGGGTGGGCAGGCCTGGCACAGGGTGCCCAGAGCAGCTGGGGCTGCCCCTGATCCCTGGGAATGTTCCAGCCCAGGCTGGACACTGGGGCTTGGAGCAGCCTGGGACACTGGGAGGTGTCCCTGCCATGGAAGGTGGTCCCTAAGATCCCAAACCCGTTCCCTCAGCCCGGGGCCTCGGGGCACTTCTCCCCTGCCCCAGGTCAGCAGGAGGTGCAGCAGGAGCCCTGTCCTGTCCCTCCCCTGCACAGGGGGAGCCTCCAGCCCTCCTGCCCCTCCCTGGGGACCTGGGGACAGGGTCAGGGCAGGCAGTACATCCCTGGGAGTGCTCTGCTCCTGCTGTCCTCATGGGTTTCTGGGCTGCTTCTTCCCTGCCTGGAAATGACTATTCTCATTTTTGCCCCCTTCCTCCTCACTGCAGGGCTCAGCAGCGGCTCAGGCTCTCGGAGGCTGAGCTGTCACTCGGGGGGACTCTGGCCCTGCCTGCAGAGCCAACATTAACTTTGTCCCAGGGATGATAAATCCTGGGCTCCTACAGCACGATGCTGCACTTGGAAAATGAAGCATTTAAACCCCAATATTGCAGTCAATTTGCTGGTGAAAATCTCTTCATGTCGGCAGTGGAGTTGGAGGGTCTTTGATCTCTCCCAGCTCAGATGTTGCTGCCAAAGAGACTTAAGCTTAAACTTCACTTTGTAAAATAGACTTTTTTTGACGGTTTCCTTTAAAAAAAATAATCTTCTCCTAAGCTCAGGAAGCAGGGACGAGTGGGCAGCCCACAAGGAGATTTCCAACCCAAATAACGCAGGAAGGAGCCACTTTCAGCTGCTTCTGTTGCTTCTGTAAATCCCGGGTTTAATCCGTGGAGCGGCCGCGGGGGAATGCGGCGTTTGCACAGCCCAGGGGTGGAACTGCCCTGGTGGGGCTGGCACCCAGGGGCACCCAGGGGCACCCAGGGGATGGTGAGGGGCTGCCTGTGCTGCCCTGGGGGTGCTGGTGAGGTGGCAGCTATCCCCACATCTCCGCCTTTGGCGCCTGCCTGAGAGCCCGGAGTGGAATGGTTTGGAACATGACGGTGCCACCAAGGTCTGAAGGGAGGGCTGAGGGACAGGCCTGGGCTCACCCTGCAGAGCTGCCACTGCCCCCAGCGAGCTCGGGGCTGGGACAGGCTCCTGCCTGAACGGAGCCCTCTGCTCATTTTCAGATCAGCTGCTATTTTTAAATCTCTCCCTTTTTTTAAATTTTATTACGCTTATTTTTCTATCTGTGGATGACCCTAATTTTGGCTGGGAAGCTTAGCAAAGCAAAGAATGCAAGGTTCCTTTAATCCCCTCAAAGCTGAGCAGTCCCCCGGGACGCTGTTTGTCAGCGCTGGGGCTGACACGGCCCTTGGAGCCCTGGCTCTGTTGGCAGCACATCAGGAAACCTCCTGCCACAGTTCGGCACTGCGGGTGCAGAATGGACCTTCCAGGGCTGGTGCTGGCGGTGTGAGCACCCCTCGGCACTGGGAGGGACTGGGCTGCTGGGCTGGCAGCACTGGGATGCAGCTCCAGGGCCAGGTGGGTCTCCAGTGGAGTTTGCTGAGCTCCGTGGAGAAGCTGAGGGTGCTGAGAGCCACTCCCCTGGCACAGGCATTCCCACGGGAGTGTTTGCCACTGGAAAGTCCCAGCAGGATCTCCCCGAGGCCAGCAGACCTGCCCTGTTCCCCTCATGGGGAGGGATCATAAACCCCCCGGGAGAGTTCCCGGGGCCACCGTGGTGCAGGAAATCTCAGGCTGAAGCTGCTGCTGGAAGTTGACACTCCTCAGGTGCCTGCTGAAGGGCTGTGGGGCCAGGCAGCTCCAAAGGGCTGTGCCAAGGAGAGGATGATGATGGACCCTGGCCCCAGCACTGCCCCCAGTCCCAGCAGTGTCCCCTCAGCAGGGTTTGTCCCTCAGCCCGCAGTCTGGCCTGACAGCGGGTGGGAACAGTGACCCTGGGGCTTGGTGGCCCTGGCAGGTCCCCAGGGGCTCCCTGTGTGCCACCCATGGGTGCAGCGAGGGTGGCAGATGGGGCTGGGGTGGCCACTGCCACAAGCTGTGTCTGAGGCAGCACAGCCCTCCCAACCCCAAAGGAACCTGGTCCCACCCCACACACTGCCCCAGTGAGCTCAGGCAGTGTGCAGAGATGAACTGGGACGTGCTGGGGGAAATCTCCCATCCCACCCCTGCCATGGCAAGGACACCTCCCGCTGTCCCAGGCTGCTCTAATCCCTGTCCAGCCTGGCCTTGGGCACTGCCAGGGATCCAGGGGCAGCCCCAGCTGCTCTGGGCACCCTGCGCCAGCCCTGCCCACCCTGCCAGGAACAATTCCTGCCCAGGATCCCATCCAGCCCTGCCCTGGGCACTGGGAGCCATTCCCCCTTGTCTGTCACTCTTCAGGATGAAGAGTCCCTCCCCGGCTCTCCTGGAGGCACCTTCAGGAACTGCGGCTCCTCGGCAGGTGCTGGCATTCGGGGCAATTCGCGGTGCCACCTGGCTCGTGGCATCCCAGCGAGGGCCAGCGGCTGCCCCTGGTGTCCCCATCAGCCCGGGCACCCCAGAAGGGTGACCTCAAAGGCCTTCAGACCGACAGGAGTCTCATTTCGTAAGAACACATACAGATCCAAACACGGAATATTTAAGCCGGTGTTATGCAATGGGAGCTCTTTTAAGTCGTGATTTGTAAAGGCAGTTCAGATAATTTCCTGAAAGACATTCTGCTAATGATTAATTTAGAATATGTTTAATTCAAGTTAGAGAGATCAAAGAGGGAGCATTTTCCCTGTAATGCCATCCGTGGTTTCACACTCTCACCACATTCCAGGCACTGGGGAGTGTCTGGTTTGTCCTTCCCTGCAATTCCTCTGTGGAAATTGCAGCGGGAAGCGTTCTGCAGGCTCCGTGCTGGTTTGGGCCAGGGAAGGGAGAGGAGGCTGGAGCACATCCCGCTGGGATTTGCTCTGTGGAGGGCCAGGGCCCGGGTTGGGATGCACAATCAGCCCCTGCCCTCCCGCAGCAGCGGCTCCAGGGTCTCTGCAGTCCCGGGGGCTGCCTGGGGATGGTTTTGGAGCCTGAGCCCCGTGGATCTCTGCAGGGCCGGGAGCTGTGGGCAGGAGCGGGGCTGCTCCAAAAGCCCGGAGTGGGCAGGGTGTCTAGAGAGGAGCGCCAGAGCCGGGCAAGGGTCTGCAGAAAAGGAGGTTCGGGGCCGTTTTCAGTGTCTCCAGCTCCCTGAGGGCAGGAGGGAGCCCCGGGAGGGGTCGGGCTCTGCTGGCAGGGAACAGGAGGAGAGGAGACAGCCTCAGGCTGGGCTCAGGGTGGGCATCGGGCAATTCCCTCCTGGAAAGGGCTGTCCAGGCCTGGCACGGCTGGAGGGCAGGACCGAGTCCCCGTCCCCAGAGGGGTTTATAGCCCTGTGGAGGTGGCACTTGGGGACACGGATTGGTGGCGTCCTTGGCAGTGCTGGGGGATGGTTGGACTCGATGGTCTCGCAGGGCTTTTCCACCCTCGGTTTCGGTGATTCACCTCGGCACGGGCCGGGCTGTGAGCTCGGGCTCCTCCAGGAGAGCTGCTCCACGTCCAGGCGTGAAAGCGGCCTGAAATCCTCTTTATTTCCACAGACACGTTCCCCAGGCGGCAGCGAGCCCCAGGAAGGGTTAAGGCCGTCCCGTGGGGTTCCCACTGCCGCCCGTGTCTGCTGAGCGCCTGTTTGATCGGCGAAGGCAGTTATTTGATCAGAGGCGGCGTGCGCTCGCTGTATTTGTCAGGAAGCGCTGTTCTCGCCGTGTTTGTGGTTAGGAAGGAGGCAGCGGGTGTCAGGAGCAGCCTTTGATCCGCGGAGATGCTCCAAGCAGAGCCGGGCCCTGCCGAGCTCCTCGGAGCCGGGCCTGCCTCAATCCCCGGCGCTGGGAGAACCCAAAAGCCCCGCGTTGGTGACCCAAACCGTGGGCCACTGGCAGAGCACCAGGGGCCCTGCAGCCCGCTCGGAGGGGAGGAGGAGGAGGAGGAGGAGGAGGAGGAGGAGGAGGAGAGGTTTTGGGGCTGTGATGGCCAAATCTCCGCACAGGATCAGCCCCAGGGCACAGGGGTGAGCGGCCACCGCCGGGGACTGAGCACACAAACCAGCTGCCTCTGGAGAGGTGAGGAAAGGGATAGGAATCACATCCTGCCGGGATAATGCTTTTTGTCAGGGCCAGGCTCTCCCCTGCTCAGCTGGCTCAGGTGTGAAAATTCCTCCCGGGAGGTGTCGGGACATTCCCCCCCTTGGCCTGGGGGGTTTCAGCCTTTCTTGTGGGGCACAGCCGAGTCAAGGGCCCCTCCGCTGGGGTGGGACATGGGTCCGGAGCTGGGGGTGGCACACAGGGAGCTGAGGGGGTCCCTGTCCCTGGGGTCACTCCCCGAGCTCCTGACCCCTCACCCAGCCCCGAGCCACCCGCTGAGCTGTCACCGAGTCTCCTTGTCCTGCAGAGAGATGCCAAGGGCCAGTACCTCTTCGACCTTCTCTGCCACCACCTGAACCTGCTGGAGAAGGATTACTTCGGCATCCGTTTCGTGGACCCCGACAAGCAAAGGGTGAGGAGAGCCCTGGTGCTCGGTGGGGCTCTGTGCACCGGGGGCTGTCCGGGGACAGCGATCTGCTCGGGTGGCCTTTCTCACCCAGAGCACAACCCTCCTCCTCCTCATCCTCCCCACCTTAGCAAGTCATGGCTGTCAGGCTTTAATCACCTTTAATTATCTTCTTTCCCTTTCAGCATTGGCTGGAGTTCACCAAGTCGGTTGTGAAGCAGATGCGGGGTGAGTGTTGCGGGTGGTCTGGGCGGACTCTGCTCCTTCCATCCCAGCTGGAATCCCATTTTCTGCAGCCTGTCCCCTCCGGGGTCAGCTCCCAGCCTGTCTCTCCCGAGCAGAAGCTGCTGTGGTGGGTTGAGAGCAGGCTTGTCCCCACCAGCGCCAGGGCCAGCTCAGGGCAGCAGCCTGCACAGACAGGACAGGCATTCTGGGGGTGAGGAGGTGACATTCGGGCTGGGCAGTGGGTTAGGTGAGGGGTAGATAGAGCCACAGGCGTGTCCCCACAGCCTTATCAGGGACATCTGCTGTAGCCGTGGCCGCTGCAGTGAGGAGTGTCTGCCCCTCTTTACCGCGGGCAGCTCGGGGGGAGCAAGGCAGGTGAGAGCCTGGGTGGGACCTGACTGGAGCAGGGTGCTCCAGGGACAAGCCCTGCCCTTGGTGACACGCTGTCCCTGCTCTCTGCAGCCCAGCCTCCCTTCACCATGTGCTTCCGTGTCAAGTTCTACCCCACGGACCCCGCGGCGCTGAAGGAGGAGATCACCAGGTGAGGAGGAGATCACCAGGTGAGGAGATCACCTGGGGGCCTGGCAGCCGGGCCAGGGCAGGGGCACACGGACGGGTGTGGTTTGGAGCCAGGAAATGGCAAAAGCCAGTGGGATTTCCCAGCCAGCCTGGGTGGTTTGGGATTGCTCCTGCTGGGGGGGAAAGCACGGGGGTCCCTGCCTGTGCTGAGGCAGCACCTGGAGCTGCTGTGCCTGGTGGGGGGCACAGGCTGAAGGTGGGCAGGGCTGGCACAGGGTGCCCAGAGCAGCTGGGCTGCCCCTGGATCCCTGGGAATGCTCCAGCCCAGGCTGGACATTGGGGTTGGAGCAGCCTGGGGCAGTGGGAGGTGTCCCTGCCGTGGCAGGGGTGGCACTGGATGGGCTTTAAGGTCCTTTCCTGCCCAAACCATCCCTGGGCTCTGTGATTAAAGCCGTGCTTTGGTCTTTGGGCGCAGTCAGATCCAAACCCACGTTCCAGGGCACAGCACCCCGGGCACGGCTCCGTGACACACTCGCTGCTGCTCAGGACCCCCGCCTGTAACCAGCCTGAGCCCTGAGCCGGGGCTGTCCTGGCTGTGCTGGGCTCTGGGGAAGGTCTCAGTGTCCCCGTGTCCCCTGCGCTGGCCTGGCAGCAGCTCTGACGTCAGGAGCGCTGGGGGAGCGCTGCCTGTGCAGCCTGACAGCACAGCCTCTCCTCAGCTTCTATCTTTAGGGGCTCTGCGTGCCGCTCTTCCTGCCAGCAGGAAGGACACGAGGAGCCCGAGCAGAGCAGTCACAGCAGCTCTGGGAAAGGAGCTGTGGTTGTGGGTCTCCGGCAGCCCCGGGCCAGCTCTGCCTGGGCTGGAGCCTCCGCGGAGGGCTCTGAGCTGGCACCTCCTGTGGGGACACCTGAGAGCCCCCAGGGCATAGAGACCCCCTCCTCGAGGTCTGAGAGGGGCTTGGGACAGGAGTCTGCCGTGCCAGGCCAAGGGGGAACGGCTCCCCAGTGCCACAGGGGGGGTGAGATGGGGTCTGGAAGGAATTGTTCTCTGTGAGGGTGCCGAGGCCCCAGCGCTGGGGCAGCCTGGTCTGGGGTGTCCCTGCCCATGGCAGGGGGTGGAATACAGAGAAGAATTTCCTCCCAAAACCTCATCTAACTGTGCCTGCTGTCGCTCCCCACAGGAGCTGAGGCCCCCATGCAGGTGAGCTGCCCCTGCTTGCTGCCCTTTGAGGTGTGCCTGCAGCGGCAGCTGCAACCCGGGCTTAGAATTCACTTTTGCCTGGACTCAGTCCACTTTAACACCAGGACTTCTCTTTAATGTATTTTATCTGTGGAAATTAATGGTTTACCTCATCATAAACTCAGATTTGAGCAATGAGGCATGACTGGGGACTGCAGAGTGCGAGTCTGGTTATTTAAACTCATTTCTGAGCACTGCATTTTGCTCCTTCACTCCATGACTTATGTTTTACCAGCTAAAGGTTTTCCTGAACGCCACATGACGCAGCCCAAAATGTTACTTAGGTCTAAATTTATTGGAATATGTAATTTTTTCCGACATAGTTTGTCCTTTACCCAGGCACAGAGACAGGGATGGGGCACACAGGAGGCAGCTCAGCCTGGGAGATGCAGCACAGAGGAGGGACCTGGGTGCACACAGCAGGACCTGCAAGGACACAGAGGGTTTGGGGAGGACAAGATCACGTTATGGGGGAGCTGAACATCCAGGGACTGTGCAGCAGGCACTGGTGGGCTCTAGACCATGAGATCCCCTTCAGAGCATCGTGCACTGGGCTGGGTGAAGAAACAGGATGGGTGTCCAGGTGGATGGAGATCTCCTGCAGCCCCCGGGTCATGTGCTGGCCCTGGAACAGTGTCCCTGAATACCACGGGCTGGAAAGGGGCTGGCCTGTGTGATCTGTGTGATCTGAGCCCCATCCTGGCCAGGATCAGCCCAGCCAGTGCCACGTTGGTGAACGCTGCCGGGAGAGAGGTGTCAGAGCAAGTCTCTGGAGATATTCGTGTCTAAACTGGCTGTTTGGGTAATTTAAATCGTAACTAACGACGAGACTCTGCTCCTGTGCCCAGGTACTTGGTCTTCCTGCAGATCAAGAGGGATCTGTACCACGGCAGGCTCCTGTGCAAGACGTCGGACGCGGCGCTGCTGGCTGCCTACATCCTGCAGGGTAGGGCCCTGGGACACCAGGGGTTGGCTTCTCCTGCCCTTGCACTGCTGCACTGACAGCACCACTGCACCTGCAGCCCCTCCCCAACACCTTCTGCCGGGCTGGGGAGGGTGACGACGGGGGCTGGGCTCCCACCTGCAAGGCCACACCTGTACAGGGGTCAGGTGTCCCCCGGAGCAGCCCCTGGGCTCATCCTGTCCTCCTGCCTGTCCTCCTGCAAGGCCACACCTGTACAGGGGTCAGGTGTCCCCAGGAGCAGCCCCTGGGCTCATCCTGTCCTTCTGCAAGGCCACACCTGTACAGGGGTCAGGTGTCCCCAGGAGCAGCCCCTGGGCTCATCCTGTCCTCCTGCCTGTCCTCCTGCCTGTCCTCCTGCCTGCTCCTGCTTGAGGAATTAATAACTTTGGGGCAGTGACCGTCTGCCAGGTGACTGGCACACGAACAGCCGAATTAAGCGGCTGCAGTTAATGCGGACAAAGGATCCCCCAGCGGGGAGCAGGGCGGGGTGGGAGCGGTGCCGAGCCCTGGCTGGGCTCTGCCGGGACGGGGATTCACTCACTCTGGGCTTTTCCCGACTGCATCTGTCTCCCACCAGCTGAGATCGGGGACTACGACCCCGGGAAGCACCCAGAAGGCTACAGCTCCAAGTTCCAGTTCTTCCCCAAGCACTCGGAGAAGCTGGAGAGGAAAATCGCGGAGATCCACAAGTCAGAGCTGAGGTGGGGCAGCTGCGGGGGCTGGGATGTTCACAGCGCTCCTGTCCCTCTTTGGGGTTTTCCCTCACGCCCCTCAGGTGCCACATCCAGCTGGGACCTGCTCCCGCCTCAGCCAGCACTGCCCAGGGGACCTTGGCGTGGGGACGGTGCCCGAGCGCCCCGTGAACCCCCTGCTGCCCTCAGCCCTCTCCAGGGACAGGAGCTGTGGGGACATCGGCAGTCCCCGTCATCCCATGGCACTGCTGGTGCCTCTGGAGCCGTGGCCTGAAGGGTTCCCAGGGAGGGAATGGGTTTAACCTCCCCAAAACCCATCAAAGTTGTGTCCTGATGTGCCAGGGGCTGCTGCCTCCTGCTGCCGAGCTCCTCTTTCCTTCCCCACAACGAGATGTTTGTGCTGCCAGCAGGGAACTCATCCCTAAATCTGGCAGATGCCTTTTGACCCTTCCCAGTGCCGCAGGAGAGGATGGGCCAAGCTGCAGAGCTGAGCCCAGAAACATCTCATGGGGATTGCTGTGGCTGATCTCCACCGTGAACAGGATCCCTGGAGCTGCCTTTCACCTTCCTGTCTGCCATGGAATATTCTTTTTCCCTCCTGCAGTGGGCAGACACCAGCTACTTCAGAGCTGAATTTCCTCAGGAAAGCCCAGACTCTGGAGACCTACGGCGTTGACCCACACCCGTGCAAGGTAAAACAGTTCCTAAACCATTCCTTAGGCTTTGATTCCTCTCTGTGGCCAGGGATGAGGGGCTGAGGTGCCAGGGACTGTCCCAAGTGCCTTTGTCACCTGCCAGCAGCTCTGGGCTGTGCTCAGGGGCTGTCTGAGGCTGCCAGCCTTGTTCAGTGGCCACTGTGAGTGCCCCAGGAGACAGTGAGGCCTCTGAAACCCTCCCAAGGCTCTCAGGGAAGCCACAGGAAAGAGTTTTCAGTGCACACAGCGTGCTGGAGCCTCTCCTGCACAAGCAGGGCTTTGGAGGAAACACCAAGGTCAGTGCTGTGGCTGAGGAGCCACCAGGCATTAATCTGACTGGGACAGTCCATCTCTCTGCCCTGCCCAGCCCATAATCCAGTTTTTGCTGCTGGAAATGCTCTTTATTGACTGAGGATGTCCCTGCATGTGGCTCTCTGGGCCCTGGCAATCACATCACATACAGATGGATGTGGGATACAAAGCAGGCAGAAAATTCTGCTCTCAGGCAGTGCCTGTGCTGGGGCTTTTCCCTGGGGCTTTTCCCTGAAGTGTGCCACAGAAATGCACAGTTGCAGTCACTTGGGGGAGTTTCCTCGTTCAAGGGCAGTTTCTGAGCACCCAGGAGGTTGCCTGGCTCTGAATTCCCTCTAAAGCTGTGGCCTTGCCAGCTCCCAGTTTGTGACCTTTGCTGCTAGGGTCAGGGAATTGCCATCGTTTTACTCGGAGAACCTTTTGAACATATTTGAATTACACTAATTAATGTTCTTATAACAGCTAAGGACAAACATACACACTTGTGTGTCTATCAGCAAAATTCTGCCTGATTCATCAGGAGCTGCTGTTAATATGCTCAAAGGATCTGGAAACCAAAACAAAGTGAAGCTGATTCTGTTTTCTCCTCTCCAGTGGATTGTGGAGAAGTTTGGATGAGGGTTTGTTCCCTCTCACCAGCCACCCTCAGCTCAGTGTCCCTTGCCTCAAGCCTGTCTGAAGTTTTCATGGCACTCTCACAGCGGTTTTCTCCCCAGCAAACAAACACAGAGAAAGATCTTCCTTTCTTAGGCAGGGCTCCCCTGAGTCCTGGGCTGTCCTTGGTCCTTGTTTTGGCTGCACACCCCTGTAGGAACGTGTGTGGGGGAATAACAGGGGGCCCTCTGTTTCTCTGGTCCTCCTGGGGGACACAGCTTCTGGCCTGGCCAGAGGGAGCCATGGGATGGTTTTGGTTGGAGAAGCCCCCAAAGAGCACCAAATCCAACCACTCCCCGGCAGTGCCAAAGCCACCACTACCCATGTCCCTGAGTGCCACATCCTCACGTGCTTCTGAGCCCGTGTAGGGAGCTGTGCCCGCTTTGGCAGCCCCAGCCTCTGTGCCCCCGGGAGGATCCATCCTTCTGCTTCCTTTCCTGGAGCTGTTCCCAGCACTGGGGAGGAGCCCTCCGGGCAGCCCAGGGCTGAGCTGTGCCAGCTCGGTGCCCACACACAGGAGTGTCCTCAGGAATGTCCCTCCTGTGCCAGGCAGGGCTGGGCTGTCCCCAGGGGCTGAGTTTGGGGTGTCCCCTGCCTGTGCAGTGCTGGGCTGAGGCTCAGCACTCTCCGCCTTTGGCCATTCAGCCTTCGCAGCTGAGATGGGCTTTGGTTCTGAGCAGCCCTCAAAAGCCCCCTGGGGATCTGCTGGCCAAAAAAAAAAACCCTGGGATGGATCCAGCCCCTGCTGCCGACCCACGGCTGCTCCCCCTTCCAGCCCAGGCTGTCCCTGTGCGGTCACCGGCCCCTCCCCTGCAGTCCCTGGGCAGGGGGGAAGTGCTGGCAGTAATTAGTGCTTTGGGCTGGCTCAGTGCCCCCAGGGAGGGCTCCGGGGAGGGCACAGCGGGGGGTTATCATGGTCTGGGATAACTGAGGTATAGATAGACAGATATATTTAGGGCTTGGACATCAGTGATCCTTGTGGGTCCCTTCCGACTCAGGATATTCTGTGACAATATGATAAATAACCATATTAAACTGTATCTATTGTAGTGATCATATATACCAAATAAATAGTGTGTGTCTACGTAATAACTAGATACACTTACACGGGGTAGTATAGTTAAAATAGATAATATAATATAACACAACATAATAAAAGATAATATAATGTAATATAATGTAATATATATTATATTATATTATATTATATTATATTATATTATATTATATTATATTACTATATCTTACTATATCGTAATTTATAGTTATATATAGTAATATACAATAATGTATAATAATGTGTAGTAATATAAAATAACGTATAATAATATATAGTAATATATAATTATACCTACATATATACATTAACTGTAACATTTATAACCCGACATTGCACTAATAGCACAAACTGTCCATGTGTCAGTATGACATTGAATGCAGACAGTAGCAGATGGCTGTGACATCCCGCTGGTGGCACCCAGGGGGGTGCAGTGGCCAGCCCTGGGGGACACCAGGGACAGTGGCCTCAGGGACAGTGGCCTCGGCCGTGCTGGTGGCCAGCAGCTGCTGCAGCCCCGCTGTTGCCTTGCAGGACGTGTCTGGCAACGCGGCGTTCCTGGCCTTCACCCCCTTTGGCTTCGTGGTGCTGCAGGGGAACAAGAGGGTTCACTTCATCAAGTGGTGAGTCCCTCCCCAGTGCTGAGGTGCCCCGTGTCACTCCCTGGGCGCCCCGGGGTGGCCGATGGTGGCCCTGGGGTGTGGCACTGGGCAGGGCTCGGTGTCCCCACAGCTCTGCTGCCCCAGGCTCTTGGTTCTCTGCAGTTTTCCCATTAAACTTCACCGGCCCCATCCCAAGTCCCCCCAGGCCCCGTGAGCCTTCCCAGCTGTCCTGGGTCACCACAGGATGTCCACTTTTGGCCGCTGTGTCCAGTTCTGGCACTGCCACCAGCCGGTGTCCGTGGGACGAGCCCCGCTGACCCCAGTGTCCATCCCACTCCAGTCTGGGTGTGTGAGCCAGGGCTGCTCTGCCCAGCCTGTGGCACCTCCTGGGAGGGAAAAGAGGCTCTGGGAGCTGCCAGGAGCTGCCTGGGCTCTGCACAGCTCCCACCTGCCTGTCCTTGTCCCTCCAGGAACGAGGTGACCAAGATGAAATTCGAAGGGAAGACTTTCTATCTGTACGTAAGCCAGAAGGAGGTGAGTGCTTCCCCTTCCCGTGGGACATCCTGGGCACAGCGTGGTCCTTCCTTCAGAGGGTTCTCTGGGAATGTGGCAGCAGCATGGCCCTGGCCTGCAGGGCAGGGACACAGGGACAGCAGCTGCAGCTCTGTGCCACTGCTGGGGTCACCTCCCTGCTCCTGCTGGCGCCCAGATCTGGGTGCTGGAGCCCACAGCCTCCCTTAGCCCCAGGCCAGGCCACAGCTCCTGGCCAGGCCCTCCCTCGGGATTATTCCCAAGGTGCTTCTTCACTGTCCCCATCTCTCAAAGTCAGCCAGAACACCTCTGGCTGCAGTCGGCTCCCACAGGAACCATCAGCAGGATTTTTTTAAAAAACCCCTCTGTTTCTGGCTGTTCCCAAAGGCTGGGAGCAGAGTGGGAGGTGTGGGCACTGGAGCACATCTGCCCATCCCTCGTGCCAGGCTCTGATCCCTGCATCCCAAATGGCTCCAGAGCAGGGTCTGTCTGTGCCAGTGCCACTCCCCAGCTCTGGCCACTCCATTCCTTGTCTGTGGGACGAGCACCACTCCCTGTTCTTCCCCCGACTCCCTGTCTGTCTCCTTTAGGAGAAGAAAATTGTTCTCACCTATTTTGCCCCGACACCAGAAGCCTGCAAACACCTCTGGAAGTGTGGGATCGAGAACCAGGCTTTCTACAAGTAAGTGCTGGTTTGTGGGGTGTCCTGCAGCCCCCGTGGGTTGGTGCCCAGTGAGGCTCCATCCAGGCCCTGGGGTGGGGCACTGGCTGTGTGGCAGTGCCAGTACTCGTCCCAGTGGCCCTGGCAGAGCCACCAGCCACCAAAAGCACCAGTGCCCCTGCGTGGGGGTCTCTGCCCTGTGGGGTCCCTCCCTTCCCAGCCCCTCTGTGCTCATCCCTTCCCGGCAAACTTCCACCAGGAAATTATAACTAATTACTTGGGACGAAGCCTGGAATGCCAAGCAGCACCATCCTGTTCATGCCACACTTAACCCAGGCCGCTTTGTGCTTGGTAATGAGTTTTATTTTAATCAGCAAGCTGCGAGACAGAGCATGCGATGCATTCCCACCGGGAACTCTGCAATCAGCAGCTGCAATCAGCAGGTTTCACTCCTCATTACATGAACATGAAATGAAATTGCAATATTGCTTTACAAATCTCTCTGTGATTAATCGTGGCACTGAATCACTGCTGGTCGTGCACCCGGAGGGTGGACCCTGGCCTGGGCTGAGGTGCTGCTGGGCACTCCCGGGGTCAGGGATCAGCTCCTGTGGGGTGGGGAGGAGATGGGATGGTCCCTCGGGGCAGCTCCACCCACCCTGCCCAGGAGGGGCCGAGTGTGTCCCCCTGCAATTCCCAGGCCATGGTGGGCGTTCAGCCCCTGGAGAGTGTCAGTCCGTGCCGTGGGTGTCCCTGGCCCTGGCACGAGCTGTGGCTGAGCCCCCTGTGTGTCTGTCCCCTGCTGTCCCCAGGGAAGGGCTGTGCTGGCTGCAGGTGTCCTGCCGGCCAGTGCCACCCACCTCTGGCAGCGGCAGTTCGTTCCTGGGGACATTCCCACCTGCAGGCTCTGCTCCTGGCCCCTGGGCACGCTGCCATCAGCTCCCAGCGCTGGCCGGGCTGCAGGGCCCTCACAGCCCCGGTGCTGTTGCAGGCTGGAGAAGTCGAGCCAGGTGAGGACGGTGTCCAGCAGTAACCTGTTCTTCAAGGGGAGCCGCTTCCGATACAGGTGAGTCCTGGGGCAGGAGCCGTGCTGGGGCTTTGCTCTTTTATTTTGTGCTCCTTTGGAGGTGCTTTGGGCAGCTCGTGGGTCTGCAGCAGCCCAGGGACATCTCAGGGTCTCCCAGAGATCCCCCACTGCAGCGCTGACCCCACCAGACCCCTCTCTGCTGTCTGTGTGTCACCGAGGCCACCCCCGTCCCCAGCCTCTCAGGAGAGGTTTTGGAGGGACGGGAGTGGAGGATGGGAGATTTGGGGGTTGAGGACAATGAGGTGTGAAACAAATCACCACTACCCCTAATTCCTGCACTGAGTTGCTGCAGCGAGAGCCTGGACCTGGGACCTCGTGTGTGCAGGATGAGACACCCCCGGGTGTCCCCAGCATTGAGGGGACAGCGCTGGCACGGTCCTCGCTGGCATGGGAGGAGCTGGATGTCCGAGCTGTGTTCATCTCAGCTGAGGGGAGGTGTCCCCCTGGTGTCCAACCTCCCACGCCAGAAGCAGCAGCGAAATCTGGTGGCAGAGGCGTCAGCCCAGCCTCCCCAGCTCCTCTGTCGCCCCCATTCCCCGGAGAAAACATTTCTGCTTTCCCCTGGGGCGGTGTGGGGAGGGCCCAGGCTGTGCAGGGGTGTGCCCCGGCTCCAGGGCTGGCCCCTTGTCCTCACCTCGCTGCTCCTGCCCCCGCAGCGGCCGCGTCGCCAAGGAGGTGATGGAGTCCAGCGCCAAGATCAAGAGGGAACCCCCCGAGATCCACAGGTGAGCGCCTGGCAGGGGCTGGGAGCGTGCCCACAGCACCGCCCTGGCCCTGGCCCTGACCCTGTCCCCTCTGCTGTCCCCAGGGCCGGGCTGGTGCCGAGCCGCAGCTGCCCGTCCATCACACACGGCCCCCGGCTGAGCAGCGTGCCCCGCACCCGGCGGAGAGCCGTGCACATCTCCATCATGGAAGGTAGGACACGGGGCGGCCCTGCCCGGCACGGCGGGCTCGGGAGGGGGGCACGCACACCTGGGTGTGTACACACACCTGAGTGCATACACACCTGAGTGCACACACACCTGAGTGCATACACACACCTGAGAACATACACACACACCTGAGTGCATACACACACACCTGAGTGCACACACACCTGAGTGCATACACACACCCCTGAGAACATATACACACACCTGAGAACATACACACACACACCTGAGTGCATACACACACACCTGAGTGCACACACACCTGAGTGCACACACACACCTGGGCATGTGCACACACACACCTGAATGTGTACACACACACCTGAGTGCATACACACACCTGGGCATGTACACACACCACTGAGAACATACACACACCTGGGCACGTGCACACACACCTGAGTGCACACACACACCTGGGCATGTGCACACACATCTAAATGTGTACACACACCCCTGAGCACATACACACACCCCTGAGCATATACACACACACCTGAGTGTGTACACACACACCTGAGCAGACACACAGGTGTGCACACACAGAGGTACACAGATGTACACACACGGACATGTGTACACACACGAGCACACAGACACACATGTACACACAAAGTGCACACACAGGTACACACACATACAGGTGTGCACACACACAGACACAGGTACACACACAGACACACAGGTGTGCAGACACACACACAGGTGTGCACACACACAGAGGTACACAGATGTACACACATAGACGTGTACACACACGAGCACACAGACATGTACACACAAAGTGCACACACACAGGTACACACACAGGTGTGCACACAGACACACACATACAAACACAGATACACACACAGAAACACAGGTGTGCACACACACAGGTGCACAGATGTACACACACACAGACATGTGTACACACACAAGCACACAGACACACATGTACACACAAAGTGCACACACAGTACACAGACACGTGCATGTGCACACACGTGCACACTGACACACACACACACACACACGCATGTGCACACACATACACACACTTGCACACGGTGTCCCGCTGAGGCCGCAGCCCCAGCGGCTTGTCCTCAGCAGAGCTGGTGTTTCACCGGGCGGGAGCAGGGACGCTGCTCCTCCCGCCCTGGGGCTGTGTCCCGGTTGGGTGCACTGGGAGGAAGGTCTGGCAAAAGGCAAAACACTGGGAGCAGCTGTGGAGCTGCCCCGCAGGGCTGGGGACACGCCGGGGGCTGGGGCCGTGCTGGGGGTGGCTGTTTTACCTGCAGGTGACAGCAGTGACCCCCTGTGACACGGCTGCTCCCTGCCCTGGATGGGCTGCGGGGCCAACCCTGCCCCAGCAGAGCCACCCGGCCCTGGCCCCGGTCCCGGAACACGGGCAGGGACAGGGACCGTCTGCCACAAGGGCTGGGATTTAATTCCACAAGGGATCCCAGGGGTGGTGTCTGTGCCAATTTGGGGATGGACGCAGACAGGGTCACCTCTGTCACCCAGTTACAAGTGACAGCCTGTCCCCTACGTGCCGTTGGGAAGCAGCCAGAGCAGTAAATCACCTCCCACCATAAATCACCCCGAGCTGGTACCACCCCTCTGCTTCTCCTCACTCTCACTTCAGCTCGGTCCCGTGGGAACGCGGGTGCCCAAAATAGTTGTGAGCCCAGGGCCGGCAGCAGTGCCGCTGGCAGAGCTGTCCCTGCGCTGCCGTGTCCCCGTGCCACCATGGTGAAGTGCCTGGTGAAGATCAAGACCAGGGTGAGCGTGCACCTGTGGCTCATCAACCACTGCTGCCGGGCCGTGCGGGTGCGGGTGCTGGCGCTGGGGCCGCGCCTGCTCTCCCGGGCCCTGGGCATCCTGCCGCTGCTCCCCGCCGGCCCCGGCCCGGGCCACGCTGCCGCCTGCGGCCCCGGGCACCGGCCGGAGCCAGGTAACGCTGCGCCGCGCGGGCTGGGGCCTTGTGCGGTGTCCGCCGGGGACTGGGCTCCCCGTGGGCAGCTGCTGCCCGCGGCCCCGGGAGCGCTGGGATGCAGGAGTGGGGGATGCAGGAAATGCACGGCTGGGGTCCCCGAGGCTGGCTGGACTCGGGTTGTTGTTACTCAGAGCGGCGCCGGTGGTGGGGCTGGACTCGGATGTCCGGGATTTTCCAGCTTCTGCTGTCAGTCCTGCGGAAGCAGGTGGCAGGAGGGTTTGGGTCTGGGGGCCAGCACTGCCGTCACTGTGGTGACGAGCAGGGACACCCCGCAGCGGCTGTCCCCCGTGTTGGGGACACAGTGGGGGCCGCGGGGAACGTTCCCGTGAGAGGGGAGAGGGCAGAGCTGGCGGGGTGAGAGCCGGTTCCCCCCTCACTGCCCGGGAGCCGGCGCTGCTGCTGAACCGGGCGGAGCTGGGAACGGCGCTCAGCCACGAGAGGCTGCAAATCCCCGGGAATGCAGCCGGATGGGCTCCGGGAGCTGCCCTGCGCCCTGCGGCAGCCGGGACGTGTGGTGACAGCATGGCAAGGTGCTTCAGTGCACTGTGCTCTCCCCCCGGGGCCAGGTCCAGCCCCGTCCCTCTCCAGCCACCTGCAGGGTGGCCTTGGGGACCAGCTGGTCCCCACCATGACCTTCAGCCACCCTCCCTGGAGCTGGGGCCACCGCAGTGGCAGAGTTCCTATCTCCCCCCAGCCCGGCAGAACGAGTCCCTTATGTGCGTGTCCTCTTGGGATTTGAGGATCTGGAGGACGTGTTGTTAGGGGCAGGAGTTCCTTGGCAAAGCTCAGCCGGGCACGGGGCTGGCACAGGGGCTGGCACAGCTCCTGCCATGGCTCCTGCTCGTGTGTGAGTGACGCAAAACGTTTGGTTCACGATGAACTCAGAGCAGCCTGTGCTGCAGGAGCCTCCTGCATGTGACGGGGACATCTCCCCCATGTGACGGGGACATTTCCCTGATGTGACGGGGCATCTCCCCCATGTGACGGGGACATCTCTCCCCTGTGACGGGGACATCTCTCACCCGGGATTCTCATCATTGCCCCCCATCCCTGCCCCCCCGCGATGGCCGGTGTCGCCGTGTCCTGCCAGCGGCAGAGGGGCCCCAAGCACCGCGGGCGGCTGCCAGGGGACTGTCACCGTCCCCTCAGCCACAGCCCGCGGGTCCGTGTGACCGCCAGGGGATGAGGCCGGCCCCTGCCAGCGGCTGGCGGCGCCGGTGACAGGCCAGGCGGGTGTCGAGGTGCCACCGCCGCGGGCGGGAGCAGGGCTGCAGGTCCCAAAGGACCACCACCGCCAAGCGGCAGCGGCCCGGGGCAGCGGCGCCCCGTCCCCGCGGGGGACACCGGGGCCGGGCAGTGCGGGAGGCTCCCGGCTGTGGGGTGGGGACCCCCGAGCACCCCGCTGAGCCTCCCTTGTCCCTTCCCGTGTGTCCGCAGGCCTGGAGTCCCTCCGGGACAGCGCCCACTCGACCCCGGTGCGCTCGGCTTCCCACGGCGACGCGTTCGCGGGCCCCGGGCGGAGCGGCCGCGCCGAGAGCAGCGAGCGGGTGGCGGTGATCGCCGACGAGAGCTACAGCCCCGCCGACAGCGTGCTGCCCACGCCCGTGGCCGAGCACAGCCTGGAGCTGATGCTGCTGTCCCGCCAGGCCAACGGCGCCCCGTGCAGCATCGAGGAGGAGAAGGAGTCGGAGGCGGGCACGCCGGCGGCGGAGGCGGAGGGCGAGCTGCGGGCGCTGTGCCCGGGCGCCGGCGGCCTGGGGCCGGCACAGGCCCAACAGGTGAATAAGTTTCTTTTAAGTGTCCTCCGTTTGCTCCTTGTGACAGTTGGACTCCTCTTTGTTTTGCTCCTCCTCCTGATCGTCCTTACCGAGTCCGACCTTGACACTGCCTTTTTCCGTGATATCCGCCAGACCCCAGAGTTCGAGCAGTTCCATTACCAATACTTTTGTCCCCTCAGGCGATGGTTTGCCTGCAAGCTCCGCGCCGTGGTAAACCTGCTCATTGACACCTGAAGGCAGGAGCCACCACGGGGGCCTGGACCCGCCGCCGCCACTCACTAACCCTCCCCTCCCGACCCCGAGGCCGGCCGGCCCAGGAGGCGGCTGTCCGGGAGGAAGAGGAGGGTGGGCGCAGCCCCCGGAGCCCCCTCCTCCCCGTGCCCAGCCCCGGAGCCCGCACACCACTTCCCACCCCGACCCCACGCGCACGACTTGGGAAGCACCGAGCAGAGGGGAATTCGCTGCTCTGCCCCGCGCAGCCGGGGCTCGGCGGGGCCGTTCCGCAGGAGCTTTAGCAATGGTGCTACTGAGGTTTAATTTAACACTCGTGTACTGTTACGGTATCAAACCCGCACTGTGCCCGCCACCCCCGCCCTCCACGAGCCGCTTGGCAGAGCCCCCCGTGCCCAGCGGAGCCTCCTGCCCGGTGACAGCCGCCGCGCTCCCGGGGCCGCCGCCGTGCCCTCCGCTCGCTCCCGCAGCGCCGCGGTCCGGAGCCTTCGCCCTGCTGCGGCCTCGGCCCTTCGCCACTTTTCTCAGCCTTTGAAGCATCGGTGCTCCCGAGGGCAGGGGAGCACGGAAGCCAGGGGACGCCAAACCCGGCGTGGAGCTGTAGTGACTGTGTCAGGTTTATTGGGATGATGACCTTTCCCCTCCGCCAGTCGTACCTGTTTTGTAAGAAAAACCGAGCAAAAAGAAGAAAAAAAAAAAAAAAAAAAAGAGAGAGACATTTCAAGGTCTATTTTAACAAGGAAATGCTATTTTGTTATCAGATCTAATCCAGTCTTTTTTTACTTTACGGATGGGGTGACCGGGGCGCCGGGTCCGAGCGGCTCCCAGTGAGCAATGGTGTGGGAGTAAACGCTGGGAGCCAGCCCAGCCCCGCTGCGTTTGGGACAGAGGAGGAGCTCTGGCTTTGGGACTCTTCCCAAGAGGACACGAGTTCAGAAGGGCAGGTGACACTGAAGAAGCCAACGGACACCTTTAGCCCCGACCACCGTCGAGTGCAAGTCAATAAACCCAACTCATGGCACGACCCCCGGGACTGTTGGTCACCAGGAGCAGCAGCCCACCCAAGGGAGCAATAACAGCCACTTCTGCTTAGGTTGGGGTGACAAGTCGGACATATCAGCAAAAAAAAAAAAGAAAAGAAAAAAAAAGAAAAAAAAAAAAAAAGAAAAAAAAAGGTTAAACAGTTGAGCAAGTTTAATTTCATCTCAGGGAGAGATTTTTCCGTAAGCTGGGGCCATAACTGCAGTTTTACAAAGGCTGCTGTCCGTGTTGTCTCTGAGCATCCACCACCCACCGGGCGGGACGGTGACACGGGCCACGCCGGCTCCTGTCACTGCAATAAGGGGACAAGGAGGGTCCCGTCGGGGGCACAGCCCCTGCCCAGGCCGTGGCCCGAGGAGGAGGTGGGCTCCAGCCCCGGCCCCAGAGCAAGGCAGGAGCCCTCCAGAGAGGCTCCGGGAGGCGGAGGAGCGATTTTTTTTTTTTACATAATCCTGTTTTATGCAACATTAGCAAGATTAACTCTTAGTGTAGTGTTCCTACCTCAGCCCATAGCGCTGATGTTTCTATGCAGTTGTGCTCGTCCCGACGCTGACATTTTTTACCCCCGGGTTAACGCTGCAGTGTCGTCCTTCCTCCTCCTCCTCCTCGTCCTCCTCCTCCTCTCCTCACTGCGATGTTCTGTGTGACGTGGTGACAGCACAGCTCCATCCCGTGCTCTGTCCTTTGTGGACACATCCTCCGAGCCCCCGGCCGGGACCTCCCGCCTTGGCTTTCCTGGGGTACGGCTCGGTGCCAGCCCCGGGTCACCTGTGCCGTTGTCACCCAGCGTTTCACCGCGGGACCCGGGGAATTGCTGAATTTCCAGTTCCTCTGGTCTGTCCCAGATCCTGTCCTGTGTTTCAGGCCCTGTTAGTTTGACTCGTCTTTCTATCAAAACGTTGTTTCCATAGGTTCTGAGATCAGAAACCCATGAATCTCGTCCTAGCATACTGCATCTTTCAGCAGTAGACAGTAAAATACCTGAAAATGTGAATTTCTTAGTTTTCATAAAGAAAACCTAGAGATTAACCTTTCATGTGCCAAATACTGTAAGTTACATCTTTTTTTCCTTCAAAATGTACCTTTTTCTACATATCCAATACCTTAGTTAGCATAAAATCATTGGTGCCATGAAAAGTATTTTTAAATTTAAATAAATATTTAAATATCATGAAAAGCAAGAGTTGGGATGAGCTTTGTTCCGTGATTCTGATTTTTCTTTACTCAAGTGATAAAAGCTCAAACTGTGAGAAGTTTGGTCTTTTAGCAGCTTCCCACTGGAGTGAGAGTTCCAGAGCTGCAGGTGAGTCCCTTGCACGTCTCTGCACTCTGGGAGCACAATTCTACACATGCACCTGGGCGTTTTGGGCCCCTCACCACAAGGAAGGCACTAAGGGGCTGGATGGAGCATGTCCAGGAAAGGGAACAAGAGCTGGGGAAGGGGCTGGAGTACCAGGAGCACCCGAGGGAGGAATCAATTTTATTTCCATAAATATTAATGGAAATAAAACCATATATATTATAATAAAATAAAAATATTTCCATATTTATATGGAAGACACGGGTGCCAAAAGTAGCTTGAACTATTTATTTTAAGACTTTCAAAGTACATTTCTGTCCTGAGAAACAACAGTCAGCTTCAGAACTGCCTAGCAGGGAATAAACAAAGTCAATGCAGAAAGGTAAAAAATGAAGACCTAAGGCACATCTATTTGAAGACGTGGAGGCGGCCGCTGGAGTTACCTCCCACCAGGATGTTCTGGCTGGGGTGGACGACGTTGATGGAGCACACGGAGCTGAGCAGGTCCATGTTGCAGAAGGAGTGCAGCAGGTTCCCGGTGTCCTGGAAGAGCTGGATCTGCCTGGGCTGTGCCATGCTGCCCACCAGGAAGCAGTGCTCCTGCTTGGGGTCCCAGATGGCCCTGAAGCGGGTCAGCCAGCGGCCCGTGTTGTTGTTGTGTCTGCAGGGGAACAGCAACATTCCTCCTCGTGAATCCAGCATTTTAAATCATCATGTATGCCCCATCTGCTCCCTTGCCTTCTAAACCTTCAGATCCCTGCAGGGGATCGCTGTCCTGGGATGGGCAGGATGGGACAATACCAGGATGGTTTGGGTTGGGAGAGACCCTGGAGACCACCCAGAGCCACCCCCTGCCAGGGCAGGGACACCTTCCACTACCCCAGGCTGCTCCAAGCCCTGTCCAACCTGGCCTTGGGACACTTCTAGGAACCCCTGGGCTCCCCATCCTCACAGGGAACAATCCCACCCCAATATCCCATCCCTGTGGCAGTGGGAAGCCACTCCCTGTGTCCTGTCCCTCCAGGCCCCCAGGAGCAGCCTTGGTGCTGTCCTTACCTGATGGAGCTGAGCACTGTGACAGTGGGTGACAAGGATGTGGTGTCGTAGACCCTGGGCACAGAACAGCACATTCACCCCATGACCCTGTGCTACAAAGCCCTTCCCTCACACACAGCATCAGCCCCTGGGGCCCAGCCACAAACAAATTTCGTTTCTGGGCATTTTGTGTTTGTGTTCACCAGCCAGGTTTTGGCTGGCTGCTTTTGTGGGTTTTGATTTTGTTTGATAGGTTTTTTTAAACAGTACCTGTATATTTTTACTGTCTAATATCCCGAGAGAAAATGAGAATTACAAAATGAAAAAAAAAAAACCCAAACAAAAAAAATCATTAAAAATTACATTAAAAAGTGTTAATGCAAGTAAATTTTTATCATTTTTGTAAGGTCATAAGACAGAAGGTTCTCAGTGATGAATCATGTGGAGAAGTAATAATAATAATAGTAATCATAATAGTAATAATAATAGTAATAATAGTAATAATAATGTAATAACAATAATAATCCACCCAAGCAGTCGGTATTTTCCATGAGGATTCCTCCCTCCACAGCCTTACCTCAGTTTGTCATCAGCACACACTGTCACCACCCTGCTGCCAGTGACAGGTGAGAAATAGGCCGAGGCCACACTTTTGGTGTGTCCTGTGAGAGAGCTCAGGGGCTTGTTCCCCTTGGCCTTCAGGTACCGGACATCGAAAACACAAACGTCCCTGCAACAGGCACCACAAACACTTCAGTAACTATCCTTCATTCACCTTCATTCTCCAGAGCATGGCAGAGCTGGTCCAGAGCTCCAGTATCCACTCAAATGGCGGCTCCAAGGGATTTGGGGAGTACCAAAACCACCCCAACCAGCCCTCCACAAAGCCCCTCTGTGCCAAAGACCACCAGGGCCCATCTGTCCCCATTTCCAAAGGGTGAAGGGAAATAAAACCAAACCCCACCTCAAATCCTGCAAAGGACTGAACACCTGTTTTCTAGAAGGACTGAGACAGCTTTGACTGTAGGCTGAGGCAGAGCAACTCCTCAGCCCAGCTCTGCCCTGCACACAGAGCACTGACACACCAAGCAGTTCACCGTGGGCTACGTACACGGAGCCAGCAGCCAGGAAATAGTGTCTGTTCACGGGGTGCACGTGGACTGTCCGTGTCCTGGTGAAGCCAATGTCCACAGAGAGCTCCGAGGACAGCCCTGGCGTCCGTCTGTCCACAACAGCCACGTCCCCACCCCAGTGAGACACGATGGCAGTGCAGCCATTCTCCTCCAGGAAGTCAAAGCAGGAGAAGGTGTCCTCACTCCTGCAGATCTGAGCCCAGGGGAGGTTGAATGTCAACAAAACTAAAGGAAACAGGCAGTTGTTCCAACAGCCAAACACTCCCTGAGCTATGGGTTTCATCCTTTCCCTTTTTAATTCACTAAAAACCACGCAGCCCAAGTGACAGCCTCACCCAGCCACGCAGGTAACCCCGCTGTGAAACAGGGGAAATAATTAGGAGATGGTTAATTAACCATCCAAACCAGACCAGCAACAGCACACTCCAAATCCCGTTAGAGCTCCTACAAGGCACTGTGACCTCTGTGTTCCAGCAGTCACAGGGCTACTGACCTTGAGCACACACTGAGTGAGGATCAAGGGTATCTTTTCCCTTCTCCAGCGCTCCAGAAACTTTTAATCAGGTGCAGAAATGTAAACTGGGAGAACCCAGGCAGCCACTGGGTTTTGGTGAGTAGGAAACATCTCCCTATTTATGTGATGTTAATTACAGGCTGATTCACGTCCCCTTGTGAAAATAGGACCTGAACTTTCTTGTTAATAAAACAACCAAAGAATGACTGGGCAGAAGCAGAGCCAACCTCCCCAGCAGTGCCCCACCTCATCAAAGACAGCCTTGGTGACATCGCCGCAGCGCAGAGTGTCATTGCCGAGGGACAGCAGCTGAGCAGGGTTGCAGGGGGAGAAGTGCATGCAGTTCACCTGGAAGCTGTGGGGGATGAAGATGTGGGCTCCTTCCTCAGCCCCGCAGCTCTGCAGAAGGACAGATCCCACAGACACAGCTGATCACTGTGGTTATTTCTGTTAATGACTACAACTCTTAAAGCCAGATCTCTGCCCTCTGAATGTTTTTTTTTGGAGGAGGCAGAGGGTGCTGGGTGAGAGGACACACCAGCACAGGTCATATGGACAGGGAGACTGCTTTTGGTCCCTAATTGTGGTAAGCTGCAATTTCCTGCTGCAATTAGTGGCACTGCAGCCACCAGCCCAGGATCTGGATGCAGCACCTGGCTTATCTGCACCCACAGCTGGTTTCTTCTACCACACCAAAATATGGACACACTGGCTTACTGAGAGCTCAGGATGGAGTAGTGACCCAAACTGCATGAAAACAGGCTCTCCTGGGCCTTCTCTTCTAAAGTGTGCATCATTTTGTTGTTTTAAAAGAAACTGAACAGGTCATTTTGGACCCAGTTCTGGCTCATCCCACAAAGATGACTCTGCTCTCAAACTTCAGAAAACCAAGGAAGAGCAAAAGGAAAAGCCATTCTGGCAACTCTAAATTTGACAATCACTCTTGACAACCACCGGCTATTATCCCTAAGAATGTAAAAAACCTAAAACACTCTCATGAGCCTGACAAAATGCCACCCCAGGCTGTGCCCCACCTGCAGCTGAACCACAAACCTGTTCAGGTGAGGAGCATATCAAGCACTCACCACATTCCAGAGGCCAATGTGCCCCCACTTGTCTCCAGCTGCCACGAGGATGGTGCTTTCAGAAGGGTGGATGGCCATGGAACACACCCGGGCTTTCACCACCTTCCTGACGTTCTCCTCGCTCAGCACCATGCTGCTCAGGCCCTCCTGGTACCTGCAAAACCAGAATGACAACCATCACAAAAATGTTCACTAGGGAAGGCATTGGGGCCAGACAACCCCCAGTTTTGGCTGCTGGAAATTTTCACATTACCTCTTTATATCAGGTGTGCCCTTGTCAGCATCCTCCACTTTCAGCTGCAGATAGAAAGGAAATATTTAATCAGAATCAGAGACCAAGTGAAATTCCATTGTCCAAAAATAACGAATTAAACCAATAATACCTCACTTATCCTCATCCACGTGCTCAGTAAGGCCTCTGTCCATTTACTGTTCTCGGCCTGATCCTCTGGAACCATGGGCAAAGGTCCCACAGGAACCTGAGGCTGGGATGACATTGGCAGTTTTTGTAATTCAAACCAACTAAAGCCACAAACAAGGTGAATTTGTACTTTCCCCACAACAGACATTCTGAGAACACGCCTACAACAGGACAGGAAATGAACAGTAAAAACAGAAGGGGATAGCATAACCTTATTAAAAAGATAGAGAATTCCACTGGCAGCATGAACTGCCTCCCTGGTTTTCTTCCTCTCCTGATACTCCAGCAAGACCTTTATTACAGATTCAAATCAATTCTACAGCTCCACAGAAGATTTAAATTCCCATCTCTCAGAACAACACACCTTTAACTTGTTGCTCCATCACTGCTTCAAAGAGATGGTAAATATTACCCAGGAAAATTAAACCAGGTCAGAAGTGAAATAAAAACCAGAGTAATAAACCTTTGGATTTAAGGCTGCTCAGCTCAGTGGGCTGTTGATGAGGGATGTTTTGTCTCAGGACCCTTCTGTGGACCCCCAAGTGCACCAGTCATCAGCCTGGGCCACAGAGCACTGCCTGGCCCGTGGTGTGACCGTGGCCCCTGCTCGGGGTGACAGCACTGACCCTTCCCTCCTGTCCCTGTGTCACCACCTCCCGAAAGCCTCAGGCTCTGCAGCGCCCAGTGCCACCCAGCAGTGCCAGCAGCAGTGGCCCTCGAGTGCCCCCAGCCCTCCTGCAGCCCCTCCCCGTCTCACATATTCCTGTGCCGCTGCCGGGGGAAAGGACTCCACCAAGGGAATGTTCAGCGGCTCCACCCTGAGCAGGCGCATGGATCGCCGCCGGGTCGGCTCATCCTCCGCCTTTTTGGGCTTGGCTCTGGAAGGACGGGAGCACCTCAGTCACACAGCACAGCCCCTGTGCCCAGCGACAGGCCAAGGGCACGGCTGGACACGGGCTGACAGCACCAGGAGGGATGGGCTGCCTTTGCCAGCGCACACAGAGGTGCCACCCCTCTTGTCCCTGTGATACATCCCACCAGGGACGCTTCCCATCCTTCCCAGCCCTCCCCATGCATTATCCACCCAGCCACTCACTCACCAAGCCAGCCTTTCCCATCACACAGCTCACTCTTTCTTTGGCCTTCAGCTCATTTTCTGCTTGACCTGGCACTGTTCTGGCACGACCAGAGCCTTCTCCTCCACATTTAATGGTTACCCTGTACCTTGGTCACAGTCTCTCTTTTTTCCCCCATCTTTTCCCAACATTTGTTTCCAGCCCACAATGAAGAATTGAGGACATAAATCTCATTTACTGTTACTGTACCTTTTAGTGGCATGGGATCGTCTTTTAGATGTAAGTTGGTTAAGTCTTGCAGCTGATTTAAAGAGAAAAAAGAGATTAATTATCGATAATGAGCATAAAGTATCAACCTGTATAAAATACAATTATCTCAAAGCAGCAATGAACTTGCTGCAATTATCTATAATAAGAAGAAAGAAACTGTGGTTGCCCCACCCCTGTAAATGTTCCAGGCCAGGCTGGATGGGGCTTGAAGCACCCTGGTGTATGGAAAGTGTCCCTGCCCATGGCAGGAGTTGGAATGAGAGGGGCTTTAAGGTCCTTTCCAAATATTCCAGGATTCTGTGATTTTCGTGGCTTTCCTCATACTCAGCTGCCCCAGTGAGGAAAGGGTTTTACACCAGGAGGGATGACAGTACAACTATGACACTTGGAAAGAGCATTTTGATGCTATTTAGACCCTATACAAACCTCATGCAGCTTTAGTGCAGCAAAGAATTTAGCATTTTCAGTAATGTTCTTCAGCCTTTTCCTTTCGTAGGCTGACAGGTGGGAGTATCCATCCTACAGAAAGAAAAGCCAGTTACTCTCCATCATACAGTTACTCGGCTGCAAGAGAGGTTCCAGGTGTACTGAAGTGAGTCTCTAAACTATTTAAATTATTTTTTAATTATTAAATTAAATTAAAGTGGTTTGATATATTTGTAACAAATGTCAGACCATACAAATTAGGGTGCTCATGTATCAACATCGAAATCTGTCCATACAGGTCCAGCTTGCTTTACAGAATTTACTCCGGCATTAACTCTATGAAGAGAACTGTATCAAAATTTTTAATAATGAAAACAATAATAAAGAAACTCAAAAAAGAACTTCAAACTTCAGAGTAAGTGTAAAATGAAGCGGGACACTGCCAGCCAGAGGTTAAAAAGGGCGGGGGGAGGGGGGGAACCTACGTACAGAAGAAAAACACTTAAAAGCTTTATTTTCATAAAGAATAACCGGGGGCCGGGTACTCACCGGAGCCGCGTCTCCCCCGTCGCTGCCGTCGCTGTCCGCATCGCACAGCCCGTCCTGGCCGCGGGCAGCCGAGCTGGGGCCGGGCGGGGAGCCGCCGGGGGCTCGGGGGCCGCCCTCGGGCTCTGGGCACGGCCTCTTGCCGCCCGGGCCGCGGGGCCCCGCGGGGCTCAGCCGCCGCTTCTGCGGCCGCGGCCAGGCCTCCGCGGGCAGCGGCGTCAGCAGCACCCGCAGCTGCCGGCACAGGCCGGGGGCCGCGCTCGGCCGGGGCTCGGCGGGGCCTGCCGGGGGGTTTTCCTGCGGGGGAGAACGGGGCTCTGCCGGGAGAGATTCCTGCGGGGGAGAACGGGGCTCTGCCGGGGGAGATTCCTGCCGGGGGGAACGGGGCTCGGTGCGGCCCGCCGGTAGCGGCTCCTGCGGGGGGGAACGGGGCTCGGCCGGGGGGTTTTCCTGCCGGGGGGAACGGGGCTCTGCCGGGGGGTTTTCCTGCCGGGGGGAACGGGGCTTCGCCGGGGGAGATTCCTTCCGGGGGGAACGGGGCTCTGCCGGGGGGTTTTCCTGCCGGGGGGAACGGGGCTCGGTGCGGCCCGCCGGTAGCGGCTCCTGCGGGGGTGAACGGGGCTCGGCGGGCTCGGCGGGCTCGGCCGGGCTCGGCTCCTGCCGGGGCGAACGGGGCTTGACGAGGTCGGCTGGTGGAGATTCCCGCGTATTCGAACGGGGGTCGGCGGGCTCGTCCCGGAGCGGCTCCTGCGGGGCCGAGCGGGGCTCGGCGGGGCCCGCCGGGGGCGATTCCTGCGGGGATGAACGGCAGTCATCGGCGGGGACCCGCGGCCAGACCCCAAACACCTCCGGGCCCTGAACCCCGCCCGCCCCGCTCCTCACCTCCCCCCGGTTTCTCCCCTCAGGCCAGTCCCCGTGTCCCCCCGGCCCCGGCGGTCCCCGCGGCCCCGGACCTGCAGCTGCTGCCGGGTGTGCGGCGACGGCTCCTCGGGCTCCCGCGGCCCGGGCTGGGACAGCGCCATGGCGCGCGCGGGGCGGAGCGCCGCTTCCCGCCGGCAGCGGGGCGGCACGGCCGGGCCCGCCCTCAGCGCCCTCAGAGTCCTCAGAACCCTCAGCCCTCAGCGCCCTCAGAGCCCTCGGCGCCCTCAGAACCCTCAGCCCTCAGAGCCCGAGGAGCCCTCAGCCCCCTCAGCCCTCTCAGCCCTCAGAGCTCCCGGCGCCTTCAGAGCCCTCGGCGCCCTCAGAGCCCTCAGCCCTCAGCGCTCCCGGCGCCGGCACCGCCCGCGCTCCCGCTGCCGCCGGGCAGGGATGGCCGAGATAGCGAGAAATTCCTCCCCTTGAGGGTGCTGGGGCCCTGGCACAGGCTGCCCAGAGCAGCTGCGGCTGCCCCTGGATCCATGGCAGCGCCCAAGGCCAGGCTAGACACGGGGGCTGGGAGCGGCCTGGGACAGTGGGAGGTGTCCCCGCCATGGCAGGGGATGGAACGGGGTGAGCTTTGGGTCGCTCCCAGCCCCAGCCCCGCGGCCTGGGTGCCCAGGATGAAGCCCGCGGGCGCAGGCAGGCAGGGGAAGGGCCGGTCCTGCCCAGCCCGGAGCTCCGGGCCCCGCGGGCACAGCCCGCACACCCCGCGGGGACGCCGCCGTGCCCGGGCGAGGCCGGAGGGCCGCGCCGGGGGCAGCTCCACCCCTGTGCCATCGCAAGATCACGGCTTAAACAGAAAAAAACCCCACTATCTGAAGAAAAACACACCCAGGGCAGGGTAGGGCACTCCCAGTTCCACGATGTGGGGAATCAAATAGAAAAGTTAAGAACATGCATTACCTTTTTCCTTCCCAACCTGTCCTTTCCAGAGGCCAGCTCAGCTCTCCGGCTCCGGAGCTCTGAGGCAGGAGCGAGCACAGGCGGGTGCAGCTCTGGGGACATGCAGCCCCCAGGTTTGTCGTCCTGATCATGTCCCCGAGGAGGCTGTAGAGCAGGGTCACAGCGTCACCAACAGCAGAGAGCTTCTAGAACCACTCACAAGTAGAAAGGCCCAAATAAACTGACAAGTAAAAAAATATTTATTTAATCTGTGCTTTTGTACTTGACAAATACACAAGTCCCAGAAGGTTCAGCAGCAGCAAATGAAACAAAAATGTAATAAACAGTGATTCCATCTTGGGGAAATTCATCCAGTAATTGCGTTTCCCAGTTAAAATATGGAATATGAAGGCTGAAGGAAGCTCCTGGATTTGGGTTTGGGCAGTGCCATCATGGCCAGCTTCCCAGCAGCTCCCTGTGTGCCACCAACACTGTGGGACATGGAGCCAGCACTGGAGGAAGTCGGAGCCTTTGAGCTTGGCACCTTCTTGGTCCTTCTGTACCTGCTGTAGCCACTGCAAAAATCAGAGAGAAAGTGTGTGTGAGTCACCTGCCCTGGCCCCTGCACCAGCCTGTGCTCACACGGGCACCACGACTGCATTTTCTAGAGGACTACACACTCATTTCGTAATTATTTTTAACACACATGGCTGCAAAAGCGAGCTCTGAAATACAAACAGTACAGCTGTTGCTCTGGGATGTACCCAAGAGCAGCAACATCAAGTGACACTTCAGAGGCAGCAGCAGCTAATGACAGATATTCCAGTAGATGGGAAAGTGCCAAGGATGGGACAAAACCTGCTGGGCTGGGAAAACCATTTGCTTTAAAAACCAGAGAGCAGAATGATGAAAAATGGGGCAGGAAGGGGAAACCCTTGGGAAGTGGCAGATCTGCCCTAGAAACTCAAGACCAACCAACAGCAGATGCAGGTGTTGCCTTGCACAATACAATCAGAGGGAATCTGAATTAAGGAGGGGCTGAAGTTCAAATATTCCATCAAATGTTCAAAGTTTTAAGGCCTCTATGATTTCAAGCAAGGAACCTGGTCAGGCTGCTAATGCTGGCGATGGCAGAACACTGAAATGCAGCATTCCCTGCTCAGCCTGTGGCAGTCAAGTGAGGACAACTGTAAAATATCCTTCCTCACCAGCTTTTGAAACCAAACATGCAGAAAAGCACGGCAGGGCAGTTGTGACCAGGCACCCGGATAATTTTACCACCACTATTTAAGCCCAAACTGAAGAAACTGCCGGGGGGACACTGCAGCTCTGGGATGATCACTACACAAAGACAAGTGACAGGTGACCCCAGGCACGTACCCTCTGGGGTGGGACTGCTGGCTGCCACCACCACTCGTCTTTTTCCTCTTGGAGTCCCTGCAGTTGGGTGGCCGTTTCCTTTTCCTCCTCTGGTTTGTGTTGTTGCTAAAATAGCTGGAGGTTGTGCCTGTGTCCTGTGCTTCTCCATCGCTGCCCAGCGAGCCAGGGCTCCCCGTGGCTGTGTCCACACCTGGGCAGGCAGCATCTTCTACACACAGGGAGAAGGGAGAACTCGCTCAGCCAAGGTATCACCCCGGCCAGTCAGTCACAGAACACACTGGTGGGACCAAAACATCTGTCCTGGCTCCTCCTCACCTCCTCTGCACTGCCCCAACCCCAGGCTTTCAGAGACACCCTGAATTTAGCTAGTGGGAAGGCAGAAAAACTTTGGTGTGTTCTGAAAGCCCTTGCTCCCTTTAGGAACTATTTGTGATTAAATCATGGTGACTTTTGAATCAAACATCTGCTAGAAGAGGGGAGAAAGGCTCTGAACAGGGAGTACATGTTGAGATACAAAGCACACCTGGGATGGAGCATTCTGAGTACTTATCCATCACTTTAATTATTTCTGCACCATATTTCTCCAGTTTGTCTTCTGTGACACCATCGATCTGCAGCAACACCTCCATGTCTGAGGACAAGGTTTCTGTAACACAACAAAATACCCCTCAGACATGGCAAACAAATAAATTTTATAAAGACACTCGGGAGGAAATGAATTCCTTTCTGTGCCCCTCTATGCAGAAGCCCCAAAGGACTTCTGAGAAACCTGACCTTACCTGCTATTTTCTTTAGGGTGGAAGTACTGAAAATATTGAAGTAATGCACATCAAAGACTTTGCCCAGGGTTTTGCAGGTGTCTGTAAGTTCACTGAGGCACTGTTTAACCATCTCTTCCCGCTGAGACATCTTTGCCATGGAAGCCCTTTGCCTTCTGATGGCACTGGCACTTTCTGTCTCGTGGAACTCCACCTGTTAAAAGGAGCCATCCATAACTCCTGCCAGGGAGTTCCTGCACACCCTGACTGATAACACAGCACAGGAAACAGAGTATCCAAAAAAAGCTGTTTGCCCAGTAGACATTTTTAAATAATTTTTTACAAGCTACTCAAACACATCCGAGTTTCTTCTACAAAGAGCTGGCTGAGTTTAGATAGAGGGAAAAGAGCCCACTTCCCAGCTGGCTTCAGAGGCCACTGAGCATTGAGGTAGTGCTGAGGGCTCTGTCCTGCTCCAAACACAACACTAATGCAGAGGAGGTGTTGCCTCCAGGTCTATTCCATAACCTTCATGAAGTGCCTATTCCATCAGATCCCACCAATGACTAGGAAAAAAATAGAGTAGAAAACAAAGAAGGGAGTGCTGGTCCTTCCTCTTCTTAGCCATCTTTCTGTGGGAGTCAGAACTCTCCTTTCACTGTCCAGCAGCAATCAGATGGGTGGGGAAGAAGAGAAAGATTCAAAGCTCTCCAAGCCTCTCAAACTCTCTTTGCCCCACAACATTATTACTGCAATACTGGGCTAGGAATCACACGTCTTGGATTCTGTTCCTTGCAACTACCTATCTTGATATTAGTTCAGCTGGAGGCAAACTGTGTTTAAACTACCCAAAGGGATATCCTAAAGTAAAACTGCTGCACATTCCTTGAAACAACGCCTTCAAGAAATGAAACAGTTACACACCTGGAGTGACCCATCCAGCACAGCCTGAGCTCTCTCTCCCAGAATGACATATGCCACGGCCTGGTCATTAGCTGTGATGTACAAATCCTCATCCAGGATCTTGTCCAGGACCAGTTTTCTAAACAGCCTTTCAGCATTGTGCCTGGAATAGGCAGCCCCCTTCCCAAATATTCCAGACTGAATCTTGGCACTCGTTGAACCTGTGCAACAGAAAGCACAGGATGAGCCCATGCTCACAAAGCCCACGTACACATGCATTTACAATCTGCGGGAGATTCCCAAGGCAGTCTATTCACATTCAAACAAGCCTTCCAACACTGGAAAACCAATATTATCACTATAGCAACCTGAAATGGATTAAATCTTCAGTTTCATTTATTTTGGATCACTTACCACCAAGAGATTCTTGAGAAGATTAACTTTACAAAATACACATTTTTTTAAATGCCTGCTGGCATTGCAGCATTGCAGCATCAACCCTCTTGATTCCTGGCTGGGGATTTGTGCACCAGGTTATTCAGGAGTTTCTGGGAGAGCAGACTCACCTAAGAAAATGTCCACCATCATGTTGAGGGTGTACCTGCCAGTGCCTGGACTCCTCTTGCCATTGAGCCGCCCCGCGTGGCCGCAGTGCTCGTGCACGAACCGCACAATGCTCCTCACATCCTCCGTCACATTCCTCGCTTTGTAATCCTGTTAGATCAGCCCTGATCAGGACATGCCGTTACGTGTCTCTGCCCTAATCCAAGTTGGTACTGACAGCCTCAGTTCTCATTATTGAGCTTTTCTCAGCTGCGAGAATTGAGTTTGTTCCAAACGAAGAAACCGTGATTTCCTAGTTAGGAACCTACAGTGATACAGTCACAGGGATTCTGGATGTGATAATACAAAACCACTCCAACTGACTGTATGTTATCTCCCCGGGGTTATTTGTGTAGAGTGAGGCACAAGACTGCTGGGTGAATACTGGGAATTAAGGTAAATAATTTGGAAAGCATTCTTGTAATTATCCTGCCACGCTCTAGAACTTACACTTCCAAAACGCATTAAAATGAGACTGAATATGCATTATCCTGGTCAGATTTGGTTCCAATCACAGCTATATAAGGGAATGCTTCAAACACAGAGCTGACAAACTATCCACAGCTATAAAACTGTTCAGGATCCCTTCCCTGTCATCCTCCACAGCTGCCTTCCCTTCTGCTCCTGCCACTAAGTTTGAATAACCCCAAATGTCTGGACCACCTTTAGCAGTGCACACCTAACGTGGCCCTCATGCTGCTCTGGCAGCACAGAGCTGCCCTGACAACACCAGGACAGGAGCTGAAAGGATTTCCCCAGTCATTGCAGTGGATCTGATCTAAGCTCCTGACTCTTACAAGGACCATCCTTATGGCTCTGACAGTAACAGGAGCACCACAAGTCCATGGTTAAACCCTGAAAATACCTGGAAGCATCACAAAAATACAGGATTTTTATTCCTTTTCTCCATTTGCCCTCCCAAAGGTCGTGTATCCACTTTTTTGATGCAACTAAATACAAATTCAGTTTAACATCACTACAAATACAACCTGTGGGGTCTTACCTTCTTCCTACTGCAGTTGTCACAAATCACTTCTGGGTGATCTTTGCAGAAGGTGGGGTTGAAGTTGGTTTCCCCAAAGTAGGCAAGCAGCTGGACACGGCGGCACTCGACCACGTTCTCACAGTAGTGCACCATGCTGTACAGGTTGTTGAAGTGTGTCTGCCTCGTGTGGCTGTTCCCATCCTTCTCCACTGAAACACAGCAAATTCAGCGGTGTTTGTTAAAGCTGCATCTCTGCGTTTCCATGGACTGTGGAAAAAATTGGCTTTGCTTCAAAAACTCGCAATTTTGGCTTTGCTTAAAAAACCTGCAACATTGGCTTTGCTTAAAAAGACTGCAATTTTGGCTTTGCTTAAGAAAAGATGAGTGAGTTAGTGCAGAACAGATGTAGGACAGATTTTACCTCTGAAGTTTTAGAGAACTGGAGAAGGGAAATAAGCCTAGAATGACAAAAGTCAAGAGAAGGATATGTGTGACAGGACGAGAAGAAGTGGCCTCAAGTTGTGTCAGGAGAGGTTTAGATTAGATATTGAGAGTTTCTTCATAGAAAGGGTAGCAAAGCCCTAGCATAGGATGCCCTGAATGGAGTCACTATCCTTGGAAGCACTCAAAAAATATGTGGATGTGGATCTTAAGGCCATGTTTCAGTGGTGAACAGGGAGTGGAGTTGGTCTGACAGCTGGATTTGATGATCTTAAACGTTTTTCCAACCTTAACAACTCCATGATTCCGTGAAGCAAAGTGGTTTTGACTAAAATTAGGTACAAATGACAAAAATCCTGCTCCTGCACCTGAATGAAAACCATCCAGGTAAGGATTCCCAGTTCTCCCCTCCCTCCAATACTGAGCCATCCATGGCACTTGTAAAAGAGAAACAGCACAGGCTAAATGAGACAATGTGACTGCTCTAATGTCACCTCCCAGCTCCCAGAGGAGAACTCACTCAGGATGAGCCTTCTCAGCCTGGTCACGTCACTGTAGCTGTAGAAGAGCAGGCAGTGGGACATCTCCCCATCCCGCCCAGCTCTGCCAGACTCCTGGTAGTAGCCCTCGATGGATTTGGGAAGGGACGCGTGGATAACGTAGCGCACGTCGGGCTTGTCAATGCCCATCCCAAAGGCAATTGTTGCACAGATCACCTGCCAAGGAGAGTATCACCTTCTAGACACACAGCATGGAAGTTATTCCTGCAACACTGCATGGAAAGCAGACCAGTGACCCGGATGAGGAAACCTGGAGGACCCAGAATTTCAGTTGTAACGGTGCAGAGCAAGTACAGAACAGCAACAACCTCCCCTCCTGTCAGAGGAGCCACTGCAGACACAGGGCAAACCCCAAATTCCAGTCTCTGCACAGCAGCCTGCCAGGAGCTGTTTCTGAAGCCCTGCACTGCTCAGGTCCTCCCTGCTGGAGGAGCACACCTCAGTGTGCTACAACAGTGCCACAACCTTTTACTCACAAAATTCCCAGGGAAAGGTGGCTGCTGTGCCCCAGGTCTGTTGGGATCAGTAATTCAATACTGCAGACATTTGCTGATAACACTGCACAACTTCCCTATCATCTCCCAGCCTAAGAGGGATAAAAGTGTGCAGATTTTCTTCCCTTTTCCCCCCAGTTTTTCTTCACCTGGCATCCCTCCTGGTTAACCCACTTCTGCTGCACAAGATCCCTGTTGGAGTCGGTGAGGCCGGCGTGGTAGGCCAGGGCAGCCAGCCCCTCCTTCTGCAGGATGGCTGCTGTGGTGTCACACTCGTGCCGGGAAAGGCAATAGATTATCCCAGAGTCATCTGCAAACACATGGGAAAAGAAATTTCAACTACAATACAGTTTTATTTCCTTTCCCTGCTCAACCTGCCAAGCAGATACTGACCTCTCCCCGCTGGAATTAAAGATAAGAGTAAAGATATAACTGCTCCACTATAGAACTTATTTCATTAGTATCAGATAGTCTTGACAGTTTTTCCTGCACAGTCCTTTTGTGTTTCTCATGAGGTGGAATAAAGAAATGCTTTCCTCATCAGTATTGTGCAATCTCAGGATTTAGAATACATGAACAAAACCTGTATAATTCAAGAGTTAGAGCAGGTCAGTAAATGCTCTCTGACAGTACAGCATGGCAGAAGCTCTGAGGGAGCCTGGTGTAATCCAGTTCCAGCAGCAGGAGCTGCATGCAGGACTCCAAAGGGAGCCTACAAAGATAGGAATCTCTGAAGATAGCTTCAAGGAGAACTACAGATAAGCAGATCAACACAATTAAACAATTAAGATACTGGATGACCTTTATGCTCTGAAGACATGATCCTAAAAGCTCTGGCAGGCTCTTGAAGGGTTATTCAAGAGCATCACCATAATTTACTTTTCCATCTTAACTTAAAGTCTCAACTTTAGAATGCACATAAATCTGATCCCCATTTTCAGTAACATCACTTTATTTCCATCTTGCTTTTCTGGTAACTATATCATTATTACAGCATAATAAAGGCTTTTACTGCCTTGAGAAGTGGTTCATGAAAAGGCCTGTGGGCACCATGCTGCTCAGTACTCACGGGGGTGATATTTTTTAATCCATTCCAAGCAATCCATTGCCACCTTCTTTGGCTTCTTGGGCAACACATCGTATTTCAAGTTGTGCCTGTTGAAGCTCATTGTAAACCTGAAATGTGACAGTTCATGGTGCTCGTCAGTTTTATGGGTATAGTTATGTTGTGTTAAACAGCTTCCTTCATCATGCAAGGAAGGGCATGGCAATTTTGTTGTTTCTTATGCTAATATTTTTTATCTATCTGCTATAAGATTCTAAGAATGCATTTAATTTCATTTCATTTCATCAGCTACAGCTACACAAGGATTTCAGATGGGCCTGCGACGCTTTTTTTTACTTCACTGAAGTTTTTCCTCTCCAAATTTCTGTTTGGCACAACCAAACGCCGCACGCGTCTCTGTGTCACAAACCGAGGGCTCCAGAAGGCTGCTGAGGCACTCACACTTGTGGCTTGAGCATCTCGAGCTGGTTGAGGATGTCCTTCTGCACGCGGGGGTTGGCGGTGGCCGTGAGGGCCATCATGGGCACGGAGCGGAACCTCCTGCGCAGCGTGTTCAGGCGCTTGTAGTCCTGGCGGAAGTCGTGGCCCCACTGGTGGAGAAACAAAATCTAACTGCTACAGGGCAAAGTGCTCCCACAGAGTCTTTTGGTGCTCCTGAAAACAAGAGGAGGCCTTACCTGGCTGACACAGTGGGCCTCGTCAATGACAAAACGTGCCAGGAGTTTCCTGTCGTAGAGGTTCTCCAGGGCAGACATCAGCCGGCTGCTGGCACACACCTGGGACACACCACCAGTGCCAATGGGAAGCAAAATACCCGGGCTAAAAGTGTCAGCTGGCCTGGCTGAGAGCACACAAACAGCTGTCCTAGGCTGCAGAATGGCCCTGCACTGTGCAGGAGCCTTCAGACACAGAGATGATGCCAGTCAGCTGCATTTTAACCACGCAGCTGGAGTGGGATTCCCACCAGGTTCTGGGATCAGCTACCCCAATACCCCTCATTCTGAGGAAATTTCAGTAAATTTCTAAGGAAATTTAAATTACTTATGTCAGGAAACAGAGGGGAAAGTAATGCTGAAGAGAGACATAACCAGCACACTACCAGCCCCCTCTTACAAAGCTCATGTGCAGTAACATATTTTTAAGGCAGCATATAACGCAGCCCAAGGCAAGCTGTGACAATCTCCTATCACCCTGACAATGCTTTATTTTTTTTGTATTACCCTATTCAGAGCAGTCTGGATTTAGCAGCTACTGGACAGTGATTAACACTAATGTGTATCAAGACAGACTGAAATAGGTGGGCATGGGAGCTTGTTTTAGGAATTTACATTTTACAGACATACTCAGCTCTTATTCTTGGCTAATTACTGACTGAAATTAGTTACATCCGTACAGATTCTTAATGAGTTATTTAAAACCTTGCCTTTCTTTCCCCAGAAGCCTACTCTGAGTGCAGTTTTTTAGCACCTCACAGCAATCCCTCCCCTCCCAGCCCCTGTGGAGATGTGAAGATGAATTGAAGTACACACCTTCTCAGGGGTAACATACAGCAGCTTTATGACAGGGTCTTTCTTTGACAGTTGCATGTAGATTTTTGAGGCATCAGCATCTGTTCTGTCACCAGTCAGGTACGTTGCAGAAATCTATATTAAAAAATTATAAATATACATAGATATAAATATAAATAAATATAAAATTACATATATATATCACATGTAAAACAGGAGAACCTCCAAATGTAGCCACACCTCTTGTTACAAACCAGTTCCTAAGCAATCAGCCTTGGGAACACACTTTGGGCACCCTGGGCTAGGGCAAGGTGTCCCTGCCCATGGTGAGGGGTGAAACAAGATGAACTTTAAGATCCCTTCCAACCCAAACCATTCTGGGATCCTGTGATCTCCTGCACACACATTTCTGCTCTACATACTGTGTTTCCAAAGAGGTTTAGCACCTCCAGAACCCTCCTAACTCAGGAACTCTCAGGGCTCATTCCCTCTGCAGAGCCAGGCTCCTGCGTAGGTGAGTGATTACAATTCTCAGGATCTCAGGAGCAGCACTGAAAAACATAGCCCTAACACCCAACACAAGGAGCAGCAATAAATCCAGCGGCCACACTGCCAAGATATTCGAGTTCATCCAATTTAGCTCTTCCCAGGCAACTTCCTGTGCCGTTCACAGTGTCCATCTAATCAATTTATGCAGTTTATATTCGGGAGACACAAGATTTGCTGTAAAATTTCACATTTCTAATCCAGTTACCTGCAGTTTCACTCAATAAAGCTGCTGGAACTTACATCTAAAGTCTTCAGCTTCTGGACCTGATCGATGATGAGCGACCTCAGCGGGGAGATGACGATGGTGACCCCGGCAGAGACACAGGCTGGTAACTGGTAGCACAAGCTCTTCCCACCTCCTGTGAGGATGAGACACAACACAGCAAGCGTGGGGTATCAACAGAAAAGGGGTGGAGAGCTATTTCCCATCTCCCAGCACTTTTGGAAGCAATACATTTTTACCAATGCCTGCCACAAAGTGACATCTGCAGGAAAAGGAAGAGTTACTGCCTGAGTTATTAAGGAAGGCAGAAATTCAATCCCCTCACTCCAAATACCCCAGTGCAACAATACCCTGCAGTCACAGAATTCCAGCAGCACAAAGGCATAGGGGAAGAGAAAAGCTTGCCCCAAAGCTTGCCAAAGGAGATGCAGGTCTGTTCCCTGTGCAGTGGGAGGCGTGTACCTGTGGGCATGAGGATGAAACAATCCTCCCCCAGCAGAGCAGCATTGATGGCCTCCAGCTGGTTTGTCCGGAAACAGTGCAATCCAAACTTCTTGTGAAATACATTCATCATCTCTGCAGAATGGGGGAACTTCATACCCCTGAAACGCTCCAGGGCAGGGTTATGAACCACTGGATCTGGGAGACAAGGAAAAAAAAAAAACCAATTAGAATAAGTTTTGCCATCTAGTTATGGAAGAAATTCCTCTCTGTGAGGGTGGTGGGGCCCTGGCACAGGGTGCCCAGAGCAGCTGTGGCTGCCCCTGGATCCCTGGCTGTGCCCAAGGCCAGGCTGGACACTGGGGCTTGGAGCAGCCTGGGACAGTGGGAGGTGTCCCTGCCATGGCAGGGGTGGCACTGGATGGGATTTAAGGTCTCTTCCAGCCCAAACCAATCTGTGACTCTGATTTTCACCTCCCCTTTTGCCAGCCTGTCCCTACATTAACCTGAAATGACACTGACCAACTCTGGGCCCCAGGGGGACTGAGTTTGCTTCCACAAACCCATTTTGGAACATTTTGCAGGGAAAACCATTGTACAGCTTTGAATCAAAAACTGCAGAATCATTATTTAACTAAAACAGAAACACTCTCATTTCCAGTTTTAGCAGCTTTATCTTCCAGCAGCCTGAAACCTGCACAGGAAGGGAATATTCAAGTTTGGCATCATTTGGAAGAAAAAAACCCCCAAGATGACTTTGCAAAAAAGGAACCAAAAGAAACCTCCACAGAAACAAAAGGCGTGGATGTGATCTGTAGCAGTTACTTGGTCTTAGATGTAAAAAAAAATAAGTAAGAATTTAACAATGGAAAACCCCAATAATCCTCAGCAGCGTAATTCACCTGGATGGTTCTTTGTTGCCATCAGCAGGCCCGGCCTTGGAGCAGCAGGACTGGCTCCCTCAGCCGAGCCCTGGGCTCTGGACATGATCTTGGACAGGAGGGATTTGGCAGGAGGCCCCTCCCTGCCCGGGGGGCACGGCACCACAGCGGGCACGGAGCTCTCCCAGTCCTCATCCAGGTCATCGATGTCGAAGTGATCCAGCTCCCAGTCCGGGCCGGCCGGGGCCGGGCTGTTCCCCGCAGGACCGGCAGCGGGAGCTGTGCCGGCAGTGGGAGCTGTGCCGGCAGCCCTCGGGGCTGGGCTGGCAGCGGGAGCTGTGCTGGCAGCGGGAGCTGTGCCGGCAGCCCTCGGCGCTGGGCTGGCAGCGGGAGCTGTGCCGGCACCGGCAGCCCTCGGGGCTGGGCTGGCAGCAGGAGCTGTGCCGGCAGCCCTCGGGGCTGGGCTGGCAGCAGGAGCTGTGCCGGCAGCCCTCGGGGCTGGGCTGGCAGCAGGAGCTGTGCTGGCAGCGGGAGCTGTGCCGGCACCGGCAGCCCTCGGGGCTGGGCTGGCAGCGGGAGCTGTGCCGGCACCGGCAGCCCTCGGCGCTGGGCTGGCAGCCCTCGGGGCTGGGCTGGGCAGCGCCTGCCTCCCGGGGCCCGGGGTGCTGTCCCAGCTGCTGTCCCAGGCCGGGAGGCTGAGCCTGGGGGAAGCTCCCTCCCTGCCGCCGCCCCTGGGAAAAGGCAGCTCTGCAGGCCCTGGGCAGGGCATCTCCTCAGCACCCTGCTTTGGAGCACCAGGGCTGCCCAAGGTTTGATCTGGTTTTGCAGAAAAGCTGCTGGAATGGACAGAAAGCACCGAAGGGAGCTCTGTGGATTTGGGGGAGTTTCTGTCAGAACTGAAGCTCCAGCTTGGGCCAGAACCTGCACCAGGACACACACGAGAGCCCTGCTCCATGGGAGACTTCCAGCTTCTAGGAAAAGTGGTGCTTATGCGATTTTGGTTCAAACTGACAGAATTAGCCAGCAATTTTCTCCTAGGAGAGATGACAAGGGAGGGAAGAAGGAAAAAAAAAAAAACATATTTAGTCCCAAGCAATGATTTACCAGGTTCTACAACATTCATTAAACAGTTTTGCCTCACTGCTATTAAACATTTTAACATATGGTGGTTCCATCGTGTTCTGAGTCACCATGTTTGAAAATAATTTCAAACAAATGTAGGGAAGAGAGAATACCACCAGAAGAAACTAATGGCAGAACTGTGACATCATCTCCACAGACACAAAATTTAAAAATTCCTAAAAGTAAGGAACAGATCCAGGCAAGGTAGAATATAAAAAATAAACCCTTAGATGCAAAACCCGAAATAAGAAATATGTCTGAACCAAATCATGTTTTTAGGTACTTTCTAAAGACTGTGTCTGACTACAGCAATGAGAAATAAAATTAGTTCTTGTACTGAGAACTTTTACAGAAGTAAATGTTCTTAGTCCCAGTCCAGGAAGAATCTGACCAAAATCCCAAATCCCAATACTCTGTCCTTGTGTTGTGCCATCAGATGACACAGGAGACAAAGCAGCAGGTTGTGGCAGCAATAATTCCATTGGGAGGTGACAAATTCAGGGATATCAGGGGAAATCACCATCCCAGCAGTCAGCAGGAGGGGAGACAACACCCACTGAAAGCCTGTGGCAGGAGAACTGAGGGGGACACGTGGCAGGCCACAGCACATCTCCTGTTTGTGCAGAACACGAGCACCAGGTGCCAGGCACCTCCTCACTCTGCCCTTGGCACTGGATCCCCCCTCTGGCACACCCAGGGACACCAACACCCACGGCAGCAGTCTGGGGGTCTGTTCCCTCCCTCAGTCAGTGTTCCTGCCCTCTGTCACACACAGGGACACACCAACACCCACAGCAGCAGTCTGGGGTTCTGTTCCCTCTCTGTCAGTGTTCCTGCCCTTTGAGAGCACACAGGGGACACACCAACACCCACAGCAGCAGTCTGGGGTTCTGTTCCCTCTCTGTCAGTGCTCCAAGCCTTGTAAAGCCCTCTCTCCAGTGTGCTGGGGACACCTGCAGGCAGATCCCTGCTCCACACGGGGCTGCTCCAGCCTACCTGAGGTCCCTGTGCTGCAGCAGGGCCCTGGCACAGCCCAGGGCCTGCAGCTCCTGCAGGGGGATGGTGTCCACCAGCTCACAGATGGCCTCCATGACTCCGTACAGGCGCGGGGACACGGGCACGGCCTCACCTGGCACACGGAGGGAGCTCAGCACAGTCATTTCATCACAGTGGCTGGCAGGGGGACACCCCTCTCCCAGAGCATAGTGCACTGCAGTAAATCATTGCAGTAAAGCAACTGTTTCTGTGTGCAGGAACTCAAGGAATCTACATATTTTTGCCCTTGTCTTTCATTAGCTGTCTGTAATCCAACTATTTATGTCAACTCCCCATCCACAGATGTTAATTCTCCATCTGTTAGTTAATGTCCTTGGATTACACAGGATAATAAATAGTTGCAGACTATCCCCAAAATCAGGGATATGAAATTCCAAAGCATTTTGTGTACCTGAATCCCCTGCACTGGGATCACCCCCAGGATGTGTTGTGGGAACCTTCTCCTGCCTGGCCTCAGAGCTGCCAGCTGTGCATCTTCCACCAGTGGGAGAGGCTCTGAAAACACTGCTAACACCAAAAGAAAAAGCCACTGAAATACAGGTATCTGTAAATTGAGGCATTATCACAGATCAGAGGGATTTAAGGTTGTGTAAAACATAAATTCCTGAAGACCCAGGTAGAACCCAAGAGCTGAGCAGTTACTCATCCTGTGTGGAATCTTGCCCCAACAATTTTCTCCCATCCCACTACAAAAGTAATCTGCTTTTTCCTGAAGTGAAAGCCACCTAAAACACCAGCCATAAAATGAGTATTTGATAAAGCACTAAATGCAGCTGCCAACCACCAACCTGCCAAGCAGCAAAGAGACACCAACTCAGCCTGTACCTTTTTAACAAGCAGGAGGTTTTGGGGTGGGTTTTGGTGCTTTTCTCTAATCATGCAACAGAGGGATGGCTCCAGCAGTGAACTCTGATTACCTGACACTTGGTACTGAGGGGGAGAAGGGAGGCAGCTCCTCCTCAGGGGAGGGAGGAATGATGTCCAGGTCATCCTCCTCCAGCTCAGCACCTGCCAAGGGCCAGGTGGCCTCATCCAGCTTTGGGGGGCTTTTGTTCCCAGCCTCCTGCTGCTCCTGGCCCAGAGGCCCTCCAGAACCAGCAGCTGCAAGAGAAGTGCATGGATATAACACTGCACACTCAGCCTGCCACAAACAGAGGGGGAAAATCAGCAGCCAGACCTCAAAACACTCGTTTGATACAGTTTCTGACTTCTTTCAAAGAATAAAACTTACTGGTCCTTTTTCTCCCCTCATTAAAAACAGACAGACAAATCCCCACAAACCCTCATTTAAGTGGAAGAGTGATACAGCTGAACCTAGAGTCACCTGTTCCTGGCAGAAGTGAAACACTGAAGAGGTCTATTTTTCTGCAAGAGTTTTCTATTAAAAGTATTTATACAAAAATCTGTTTCTATAGAAAGCTCCTATTATATTAAATCCTAGCCTTAAAAGAGTGCAGACTCATCAGCTGGCACAGTCCCTGTACTGGAACTGGAAGGTAAATGTACATGTATTGTGTCTTAAAAGAAAAATCCTACAAAGAAAGGTCAATATCATTAACTTACTAAAATTAATTTCACAGAGAAAGGAAAAGACAACAAAATATTAAGAATAGAAATACAGTTCACAAATCTTTTCACCATTCAGTGTAAGGGCAGCATCCCAGAACACTCTTTGCTGTTTTTCAGTTGCATAAACATGCTAATCTCCCAAATAAAGGTCCAAAGTTTCAAAACACAAGCAGCAAGGAATCTAAAATAGAGCAGTTCTGTGGGACAGAGCTGCCAATGCAATGACAGGCAGGAATTCTGTGATCATAACTGAGGGTTGGAGTTCTTTGCGGTGTTTATTATGTTTGTGTTAAAAATGGAGAGAGATCGCTTTTTCTGGGTTAATATTTCATTTAGGTGTAGGATAACTTTATGTCTCTCCTGTATGAATTTTCTAAGTGCTTTTCTCTCTGTAACATCCCTATAGATAACTGATCATTTCAGGAATGCCGTGTGGGAGGTCCTGGGACTCCAGTACCCGAGCAGCTGCTACTCCTGCACCTGCAGGAGGCTGCCCTGCCTCCAGGCTGGCGGTTCCCAAAACAATCCAGGGACCCGAATGAAACCAGGGCTGCCTCCAGCCCCGAGCAGGCAGCTGCCTCCGACTCCTGACCAGCCAAGCCAACCCCTCCGGGTGCAAACACAGCTGTTGTTCCCGCTCAGGGTACCTTCACACCACCCAACACTCAGTCCGTGCGCTGTGCCATCGGAAGCAGACATAACCCGTTACCTGGGCGAGCCCCGGCGCTGTCCGCCTCCCGGCCGGGGTCCGCGGGTGACTGCCGGGGGCCGAGCCCCGCCGCCGGGCTCCCGCCGCACGGAGGCGAGTCCTCGAGGCAGATCACGGAGCTCTGCGAGCAGGGGCGCTGCTCGGCCTCGGGCGCCGCCGCCTCCTCCCCGCGGGCGGGCCCCGGGTCCTCCGCCGCGGCGCCGGGAGAGCCGAGAGCCCGGGGGCCCGGCCGCGGGGGCTCCTTGCGGGGCCCTCGCAGCCCCTTGGGGGACACGACGGGCGGCCGGGAGAACCTCTTCTCGATTCCCGACAGGTCGAAGTCGTCGATGTCATCCCACTCATCGCCGATGGTGATAACGGGGCCGGCGGCGGAACCGGGCCCGGCCCTGGCGGCGGGAGCGGCGCCGGCCGCCCTGGCCCCGGGAGCCGCGGGGCCCTTGGCCGCCTCGGCGGGGCCCGGGGGGGCACGGGCCGGCCGGGGGCCGGGGCTGCGGGCGGGAGCACAGCCCCACGCCGGCGCTTTTCTGTCCGGCGGAGCCGAGGCGGCCGGGCCCAGCGAGGTATTCACGTCCTTGTCCCTCAGCACCGCGGCGGCGGCGAGGCTCCGCGGCGCCTTCTTGAAGGTGAAGCCCCTGCAACGAGACGAGCCCCCGTGACTCCCCGGCCGCTGCGGCCGCCCTGCCCCGCTCCCCAGGGCCGGTACTCACGGCGGGCGGTCCCGCGGCGGTGCCGGGGTGCGCAGGGCCCCGCGGGCCGAGTGCCGCAGCAGCTGCTCCCGCAAGTTGTTCTGCGGCACGGCCGCCATCGCCGGCCGCCCCGCCGCCAGGGGGCGCGCTGCGCGCCTCCCGCCTGCGCTTCGCATTCGGCGCCAAAGCGGCCCCGGCTCCCCATTGGATGCAGGCGACGGGACGGAAGTGACGCACGAAGCGCGAGCGGAAGTGGGAAGTTCCCGGAAATGGCGGCAGCGCCCTCAGGCCGGCCCCGGTCCCTCCCCGGCCCCGCCTTAACCCCGCTCCGTACCCCGAGAAGCACTCGGCGCTTCGCACGGTCTTGGCCCATGCCGGGAGGCCGGAGCCCCTCAGCCCGCCCTGCTCAGAACTCCGGTGACAAGGCAGCTTGATTAAGCTGTTTTATTAAGGTTTTTTACTATTTTTTTTTTTTTTTTATCTGTCAGTGACAGATTTCAGCGTGAAGTCACACTGACGCGCCCCTGCTCACACGCGGCTTCATTTCCCCAGCGCCCGCTCGGAATCGGCACCGAGGTTCTTGCGTATTCATTGACGGGTTAAAGAAAAATCACCCGGTTCTTCTCTGTGCATTAAAATACCCTGGTTTTTAATACAAAAAATAGCAGACATTTCATGAAAATTGATAAAAGTGTACAAATCACAGCGCTCACTCATCCTTCCTTTAGAGAAAAGGGAAATTGCCTTCAAAGAAAATTTAAAAATCGCTAAAATTTACACCCGGTGATTGCAAAAAAAGCCACCCGAAGGACGGGGAGAGCTCTGTATGCCCTAAACGGGGAGCTGTGTGGTTTCCCCACACCCTGCTGCTCCCCAGGTGTCCCGGGTGTGGAGAGGCGGATTGGGGCACACCTGGGCACAGCAGGAGGAGGGAACCTGGCAGGGTTTGGCTGGAGAGGGCAGGCTCAGGTCGTGCTGCTGCAGGAGGTGTGTGCAAGCCAAGCAACGTGCCTGCAGCTAACACCTCCCAGGAGGGAATACCTTCCTGCAGGTAACATCTTCCTGCAGGTCACACCTTCCAGCAGGCAGGGGTGGCACCTCGTCCTGCCTTCATTCCAGCCCTCAGACGTGGAACACCATCAGTCAGTCACTGCAGGCCTGTCCTCCAGCCCCAGCCTGTGCTGGCCTACACCTGAGGAACGGGGTAGGAGGCACAAGCAGCCAGACCACACATGTTCTTGCCTCGTTCGATCAGGAAATACCTAAAAGAGAGAGAAACGGGTGTGAGCGAGCGTTCCCTCCTCTGGCAGAGCCAGCCTGGCAGCTGAGGGTGGGCAGGCCCTGGCACAGGGTGCCCAGAGCAGCTGGGGCTGCCCCTGGAACGTCCCAGGCCAGGCTGGACATCGGGGCTTGGAGCAGCCTGAGACAGTGGGAGGTGTCCCTGCCATGGCTGTGGATGGATTTGTTTTAAGGTCTCCTTGCCCACAGCTCTCCAGAGCTAAAGGAGAATTAGCTCTCACTCCCAAGAATTCCACCTGCAACACTTGGAAACACTTGTAAAGCTGGAAACTCAAACCTGTTCTCCCCTGGCCGTGTGACCAGGAGAGAGGAGCTGGGTGACCCCGGGGCTGGACAGGCTGGCTGAGCCCTGGGGACCAGGACAGGCTGGCTGAGCCCTGGGGACCAGGACAGGCCCTCTGAGCCCAGGCTCTGCCCAGCCAGGGAGCCAGGAGCACCTGGTGAGCCCTGGCACTGCCACACTGGGACAGTTCCCCACGTGTGTCCAGCTGCAGGGCGTGAGGGTGGCCAGGGCTGAGGGAGGGTGGGATCCCAGCCCGTGGGTGCTTCCCCAGGTGCAGGCAGAGCGTGGTGGGCAGCAGGAGCCCCTACCGTAGTAATGAACAGCTCAGGCCATAATGTGCACCAGCCCAACCAGCTCTGGTCATTCTTATCAGAACCCTCAGGAATTTGTCACGGTTACTGAGACACAAACAGTGCTAAATTAAGAAAGAAGAGCCTGAGAAACAATACCAAGAATGCAAGAATTAGATAAAGGGGACCATGAAGAGATGGCCTGTAACCTGTCATATTTCCTGAAAGGTGCATGCTGGATGTGTGGACAACACAGAGAGACCAATCACATAATGCATGAACGGTATGTCTAAATATATGTATAATAAACTATATAATAAACTATAATTTTAAATACAATAAGGTATAAATTATTAAAATTGCATTGTAAATGACATATTTAATATAATTTTATAAATGTGTAGATTTAATGTAGAAATATATAAATGCCTAAGTATAGCTTAATGTGAACAATGAACAGGCTCTGCTCAGTCACCCTGGCTGTGTGCCCAGAGGTGCCCAGCTCCTGCCCCTTACCCCTGCATGCCCCAGAGGCGGCCCCAGGAGTTCTTGACGATCCAGTAAGGAATGCCATCCTCCTCTCCATAGCCCACGGCCAGCACGGCGTGGTTCACCTTGTCAGGGGTGTGCTCACAGCGTGGGCTGCAGGGAGAGAATACACACAGTCAACAGCAGCCTGCAGTTGGCCAGGGATTAGCCCAGCCTGCAGTCCTGAGCACACCCTGCAAACACAGCTGTGGCATGCTCTGAACTCCCAGCTGGGGAGGGAAGCCACAGAAAGGAGACACTGCTCTGGTTTTCCACTCTGGAACTACCAGCCAAATCTGGAGTTAGGGAATCCATGGACTTTTGAGCTCCTGGCCCACCAAGACGAGCTACAGTACAAAGGAATTTTCCCAATTGGAACCAGCAGCTCTTAGTGCCTCCTAGTGCTGGTTTGTACTGCCCTCAAATTCAAAGGCACTGTTTCATGTTTTGCACAGGAACGGTGAGCTCTTGGGTCTAAATACATGTTTCCTTTGAATTTTCAACCTTTAAACTGCACTTGCTGAAAGCTGCTGCCTGTGGTACGAAACAAGACAGCTCCTGCTACATGCTCCCACCTCAAGAGCATCTATTTTTAAATATTTTCAAACTGCAGCGCAGGAAAAGATCAATAACCCACCCCAGATCTTCTTTTTTTCGATCTGTTAACAGCCGCTCTGGGCTGAAAGCACTGGAGCATCAATTATTCCATGCACTCTGAAATCCACCTCAGACTGTAAATCCACAGGACAACTGCTCCTGGTGTGTTCCTCTGACCATGCCCCTGCCCTCACAGCTCACACCTGCCCAGGGCTGGCCCTTACCTCTGGCATCGCTGGTTACTGGTCCAGCAAAGCCACTGGAATGACCAGCTGCTCCTTCCTGAGAGCTCCCTGGGGCAGATCCCTCAGGCTCAGACTCTCCCTTGCATTTTCCCTGCAGTTCTACGTGCCTGAGGGTTCATTACCCCAAGGTATTTTTCTATTTCTCCAAACAGGCACTTTCCCCCTTGCTGGGCTGTCTCACCTGTGCTGCCTCACTCAGCTCTCATCTTTCCAGGGTGCATTGATCAGCCTTCCAAGTGACTTTTTGCCCTGGCCATGGAGCTGACACCACACTCCAGCCTGGCCAGGTCACTTCCTGTCTCAAGCTGGTTTTTCTCTCTGCTGCTCCCCTCTCCCTGTCTGGGGAGCAGCACCTGGCAGGGCTGAGGTGAGGTGCTGCAGAACCTGCCCTGTGGAGAGCAGCACTGCAGGACCCTGCCAAAAAGCACAACCTGCAGAGGTGCCAGTTCAGGGGCAGTGTGAGGGCAGCCACACTTCCCACCAGCCCTCTGAGCCCTGGCACTGCTCCCCTGATACCACAGAAAATCCACCCTGGTTGGGGTTTACCCTAAGCCACCAGACGTGTCCAGCTGCCCCAGCTGGGCTGGCACTGCCACTGTCCCAGCTCACACACAGACCAGCCCTGTGGGGAGCTGCAGAGTCCCCCGAGCTCCCTGACTCGCTGCCCTTCATTCCACCACAGTCTGGTCTGCAGGCTGGACAGGTTCCTAGCAAGCAGCCCTCCTCCTCCCTGTGCTGCACTCTCATCCCCTCAGGAACCGGTAAATCAAGGCTCTGTTTACTCTTTTTTTTTTCTATTTTCTATCTAAAAGAAGTGTGAGAATGCAGTGCAGTGTTCCTGCATCCAGCAGGAGGAACAGGGACGCATGTGACTCCAGCCCTGGATGTTCCCCTTGCCCTCTCCTCACCAGATGAGGGTCACACACTCACTTGGAATACACTCCTTTCCTGTAGTGCATGAAGTTACTCGTCACCTCGAAGGCAAAGCTCACTGGGTTGTGCTTCCCCACAGCCTCCACCATGCCGTCCTCATCATACTGCAAGAGAGGATCCAGGGTCACCCCTCCCCTCCTGGCTGTGCTGGGCCCAGCCCCTGCAGCCAGGGCACAGGGGATGGGAGCCCTGCATGTAGGCAAGGAATCAAGTGCTGAGGTGTAAGATGAGAGCCAGGACTCTGGCCCAGCCTGGAGGTGCACCCACTGTTGGAAGCAGGCAGGAACCCAGGGCTTGTATTTTGGTTCCAGAACCTCCTCGGTGCCACCTTCCAAAAGGTGTGCAGGAAAGCAGGAGTGTGCACAGCAGCTCCCTCTCCCCAGGAGCACACAGGCTCCAGCTCCTGGGCCCACCACACCTTGGGCATCCCAGCACCTTCTCCTGGCACAGCCCTGAAGTTTGGAGGTGCAGCCCTCAGGACCTCACCTGTGTGATATTGATGACGTCCTTGACAAAGGCAATGGCCTTCTCGGGCTGGAACTTGCAGGTGCCATTCTGTGGGGACAGAGAGGAGCTGTTGGAGCCTGTGGCAGGCCCTGCTGTGCCGTGGGGCTGGGGCTGTGCTGCAGTACCTTGGCCCGGTACGGGTAGCTGTCCTCCCCCATGAGCCCTTTGTTGTACAGGATGTACTCGAAGGCTTGGCTCGGCAGGCCCCTGCAGGACACACGGCTCAGTCAGGATGGCAGCAGTTCATTAGGGTGGAAATGAGGAATTCGGATGGTAACGCTGCAGCTTCTGCGGGGCAAAGCCATCAACATTCCTCCCTCTGCAGACCACTCCCACCAGCCAGGGAGACAGGGAAGGGCAGTGTCTATCCCAGAGCCTCCAGGGACACAAACTCCAGTCTGTTCCTGCACATCTCCCTGCCTGGCATTGCTGGCCCCTGGCCCACCACGCTGCCGGGCAGGGTCACACCTCATTCTCCAGGTGCCAGAGCCCTGGAGAAGAACACCAGGAGCCCTGACAGCATGAGGCCAGCTGTTTTTGTGACAGGTGTTTGTGTTTTGGTGCCCTCTGCCCAGCCTGGCTGGGGGAACAGTGAGAGACCCACATCTCCAGCCAGCAGCTGCTCCCTTCCCTGGCCACCTTCCAGGAGAACATCTCAGGAGGGAAGAAACGAGAGATGATCAGGGAGTGCTGATGTGGAAACGCCTAAGGAGGAGTCACAAGAAAAGAAAGAAGCACCAAGAACCGCTTATCTCACAGAAAACAGAAGCTGTTAGAAAGCTCTATTCTCTGCCTTCTCTAGGAAAGCCAGGAGGAACTTCCCAAAGAGGAAACTAAAGTTTCTGTGGGCTCTTCACAGTGCCACGAGATGCACATGATCCAGGGGCAGAACAACAGTGAGAACTGTCCCAGAGCCCATCAGAGCCCAGCCTATGGCTGCTGACTGAAAAACATCTCAGATAAAAACTAACAAATGAGGAACAACAGGGGTTGGGAAATGCTGGAGATTTAGTGAAACATCCCAGCCTCTAGAGAGGGTGAAATTAAAACAAGCAGCCAAATCCAAAGCTGCTTCCCCTGACACGCTGCAGTCAAGAGAAGACAAAAGCCATTCCATTACGTGGGAGGATCCTGACACTAGATCTTGATGAAGGCTGTCCATCACAGGTTGTAAGATACCCTAATTTCTGTTCTTTTTGTCCCTCTCTGACTTACCCACTGCAGCCATGGTTGTTGAAGGCCTGGGCGCAATCAACCAACTGCTGCTCCGCCTGCAGAGGAGGGTTTTGAGTCAGGGATTGTCCCACATCTGTGCCCAGAGCCAGTGACACAAAAAGCAATTGCACAGCAGGAACTGAGAGCTGGTCTGTCTGTGCAGCTGGCTGTAACAACCACCACAGCACTGGTTTATCCCTGCAGCTGCCTGCTCACCCATTGGCAGGCTCCTGGAAATGGCTCCATGTCCCAGGGAGGCAGTGAAGGCAGCCTGGAGCCAACAGCCCGGGATGCCCTGGCTGCCAGAGGAATTCCTCCTCACGCCTGCCAGGAATCCATCTCCCCCCCAGAACGCCTGGCTGAGATGTCTTCCAAAGGTCAGGTTTGTTTTTAAGGCACACAACCCTCAGTTATTCTAAGTTGTGTAAGTGGCTACTGTCTTTCTAGTTCTTCAGGAATATAAATCCCCTGGGAGCTGAAAAAACAACATGTCCCAATGTGCTGCCTGCAGTGAGGGGCCCCAGCCCCAGCTTCTTTCCCATGCCTGCTCCCAGCAGCCTCCAGCCCCTCTGGCTCCATCCTGCTCCCAAAAGGGCTCTGCCCAAGCCCAGGAAAGCCTCTTACCAGAGAGAGCAGCTTTCCCGTGGCAATGGCAATGGCAGACTCCAAACAGCCCGTGGTGGAAAAGGTCCAGCAGCTCCCACAGGGACCCTACACGAGGAATGGGAGAGGAACTGCTCTGGGAGGTGCTGAAGGCTCACCACCCTCCCCAAAACACTGGGGCAGAGGGGCACGGCAGAGAGCAGAGCCTCCACTCCCCGCTGGGCTTGGCTTTCTGCTCAGCCCCTGCCCAGGGCACAGGGCAGGCACAGAGAGCACCAGGAGAGGTCCCCTGGGGCACAGGCACCCAGCACTGCTCCCTGCCCACAGCCATCAGCCCCTCTCTGGCCACACAGCCCTCACCTGGTTTTTCACGGGTGTCACGAAATTTCCCTTCTTCCTCCAGTCGATGGAGTCGGGATAGGGCCCAGAGCTGCGCAGGAAGCTCCCCTTGGTGGCTGAGCAGTTCTGCAAGGCCGGCAGGAGGGCTGTGCTGAGCTGCCACCCTGGGGACCCCGACAGCCACCCTCCCCGGGGTGGGGACTGGTGAGCAGCCCCCACACACAGCGGGCACTGCAGCAGGGGACCCGCAGGGCACAGCCAGCCCCAGCTGCTCAGGGAGCGAAGGGACAGCTCGGCTGGAGGCAGCTGAAAGCTGAGGGTGTGGAAGAGGCTTCACCCCGCTCTTAGCCCGGCGCTGGTGGCACAGGATGTGACCTTGTCAGAGCGGATGGCAGCGGCACAGCGATGGGTGCGGCTCCCTCCCCGCAGCCCCGCACTCACCTGGAGCCCTCCCCACCCGCACTGCGGGCATTTACCTGCGGCTCGCTCCACAGGTACAGCTTTTTGAACTCGGCGAAGGTCAGATCCGAGAACTGGTTGAGGCCCACTAGGAGGGGAGAAAGGGACACGCTCTGCTCAGCGAGGCGCGGCGCCCAGGGCCACAGGGGCCGCGGGCGGGCGGGGCTCGGGGCTCCTACTCTGGAAGCTGTGGTTGCCGGCGTTGTGCTCCTCGATGTGCCGTTTGTTGGCCAGGAAGATGCGCAGCCTGCGCGGGTACTCCTCGGGGCCGTAGCGCCGCTCGTTCTGCGGGGACACCGCGTCAGGGCACCCCAAAGGCCCGGGGACCCCCGAGCCTGCCCCCGAGCCTCACCTGCAGCATCCAGGCCTTGAACAGCTGCTCCTCTGCGGGAGAGAACGGGGCCGTCAGCGGCTCTGCCCGGGGGGACCGGGCCGGGCCGGGCCGAGCCGAGCCGAGCCGAGCCGAGCCGAGCCGAACCGGGCCGTGCCGAGTGACCTCCCGCCCTCCCGGTGCCCCTGTACCTTCGGCCGAGGGCTCCCAGGCGGCGGCGGGGGCCAGCAGCGCGGCCGCGGCCAGCAGCAAGGGCCAGCCCATGGCCGGGCCGGGCCGGGCCGAACCGGGACGGAGCGGAGCCAAACCGGGCCAAGCCGAGCCGAGCGCGGCCGAACGGAGCCGAAACGGGCCGGGCAGAGCCGAAATGGGCCGAGCCGCCGCCAGCGGGCGGGACAATGGGCGGGGCAGCCGGTGGGCGGGGCACTGGGCGGGGCAGCCAGTGGGCGGGGCACTGGGCGGGGGCAACGGGACTGGGCGGGGCCCGCGGCCCGGCGGGGTCCGGCGTTATCCCGCCCGTAAAACTATCACAAACCCCGGTTCACCCTGAGATAGAATAGATTTATTAGCAAGAGGTAATCAGGAAACATATATTTTTACAAAAAAAATGGAAATTTTTTTTTCCCAAACAAGCTGTAAGTTGAAATAGTTTTAGGACTTGAAAGAGAATTCCCATACCACGAGGTATTGCTTACAGCAAGTGTTGTGTGAGTGGAGCATGCCTGCCACTGCCGGGGAACCGTGTCGGGGACTGTACAATGTAAAAAACCCAGGTACTATTCACAGAATAAGCACTACATTACTATATCCTGCTAGCGGGTGGTTAGCCAGGATTACAGTAGATGTAATAAAAACACTCGTCATCTCTAACTCTACGTCATGGTACTCAGAGTGGGCACAAGGGTACGGATCTACAGCATATCAACAGGAGCCGGATGCAGCGAGGAGAGGCAAGGGGATGCTTCCATCTTCCCGACTTCGGAGGGACCAGGGCGACAGCCGGGGCCCCCCGTGCCCGGCCAGCACGAGGGTGGCACACACAGAGAGGGCAGCTCACACCGAGGGACAACCTTTAATGCCTTCCCTTCTCCCACCTTACAGAGTTTGCCGTGGGATGTCACCGCCAGCACTGTCCGAGTGAGAGCTGCTCTGTGCTGCCCCGGAGCCCCGCGGGGACACGGGGACTCACCTGCCCGACCACCAGCCCCCCCAGGAGGAACAAATGACAGAAGTGACATCATCGAAAAGAACCCGGGACTCCAGCGAAGTGTCGATGCGTTAAACCTTAACCGGGGCGGGGAATCCTACGGAGGTGTAGTGCGGCCTGGGGCGGGGGCGGGTTGCTGGGGGAAGCACAGACGGGGAGTCACTCCAGGGCGTCCATGGAATATCTATGTACAGTATGGTATAGCCAGTGTACAGGGCGGCCGCCGCCGCGCTCACGAAGGCAGCTTGGGCTCTATCCGCAGGGAAGCCTCGTAAAGGGTCTCCTCGTCCATCACACACGACTGGTCCAGCAGGTACTGCGTCACCTGGGGACGGAGCGGGGCCGTCAGCGCTGGCAGAGCTCACACCCTGCGAGCTGGGGCACCCAGACCCCGGGGAACGAGGCACCCAGACCCCGAGAAACGAGGCACCCAGACCCCGGGGAACGAGGCACCCACACCCTGGGAAATGAGGTGCCTGCCGCAGACAACTGAGGCACCCAAACCCCGGGAACTGAGGCACCCAGACCCCGGGAACTGAGGCACCCAAACCCCGGGAAAGGAGGCACTCAGACCCTGGGAAATGAGGTGCCCACCCCAAAGGGTGGCTGAGACCTTTCAGCTCATCACATTGGGGGCCAGCATGAGGCAGAGGCCAGCTGGTGCTGGCAGGGGGCTGCAGGACACGCTCTGCTCCCTGGGGAGGGGGTGCTGCCCCTCAGTAGCTCTTTCTGAGCCTGTCCAGGGTGCAGCCCTTGGAGCACTCCGAGCCTGTCCATGGAAGCTGCCCTCTGCAGCAAGTCCTCTGCTGCAGCTGCCCGGGGGCCACGGGGGGAGTGTGCTGGAGCCCCACAGCCTCCCTCCATCCCCTGCCCCCATGGCCGCAGAGCCCAGCATGGAGCTGCCAGGCGTTGAAGGCTGAGGTTCCGTGATGGAAGAGGGAGATGAGGAGCAGAGCACTCCCGTGGCCCTGGGGACAAGGCTGTACCTTCGGCTGGTGCTCGATCTTGTAGGAGGTTTGCTGGAACTGGCGGATCTCCCTTATGATGTGTGAGATCTGTGTGGGGACAAAACACAGAAGGTGCTCCTGGCTCAGCCATTGCCCAGGGAACCCGTCCCAGTGCCCAGGAGGGCAGGGGCACCCAGCAGAGCACAGTGCAAAGGCCATTTTGTCTCTTCCAGACATTGGGGACAAGCCCAGGTGTGTGTAGGGGACACATGTGGCCTCCTGGTGCTGTGCAGGGGAAGGCTGAGGGGACACAGACCTGGCCACAGCCACACCAGCCCAGCCCAGCCCCCTGTGCCCATGCCAGTGGGCTGCAGCACTCACCATCCTCATTTTGGAGAAGTTCACCAGGCCATCCTCAGTGTAGTTGGGGGTGCCCTCCTCAATGAACGCCAGGTCAGTCAGGTACATGCCCAGGTAGGGGACACACGGGGGGTCACAACTTCGGGAGTAATCCAGAAAGAAAGGAGGAATACAATTTTCTCACTTAGGAGCTTGGGGCAGGGCAGGGGAGAAGGGGACAGCTCTGCAGTCAGCAGAACTGGAACGATTCTCTCTGATATAGGAAGGCTCTCCCAGGGAAGGCTGCTGGTCTCCAGGGCCTCATCCCCGGCAGGACAGGCAGGACCTGTGGCTGTGCCCCTCACAAAGCCATGGGATGCAGGAGATGAGCTGAGGGCAGCTTTGACAGAGGTCAGGAAGACCTTTAGAAGCTTCCATGGACAACCTGGTCTAGTGGAAGGTGGCCCTGCCCACAGAGAGATATGGAACAGGATGAGCTTTAAGCCCCCCTCCAACCTAAACCATTCTGGGATTCGATGATCCTGTAACAGGGATGGGGAGGATTGTTCTCTGGTGTCTGGCAGTGATTTTTTCCTTTGCAGTTCTTTTTATTCCCATCTTTCCACCCACTGCACAAAGGAGCAGCTCAGTCCTGGGGATCACTTTGCCAGCCACTGTGCTGGCTCAACAGGACCCTTCAGTGCAGGCTCTGGATGTTCCTGGGAGCAGAGCTCAGGTCCCCCCACACCACACCAGGACAGCGGGGAGCAGCCATGGCAGAGGAGGAGAAGCACCATTCACTCACTTTTTCAGTGCCTCCCTCAGGTTCTTGAACCTGCCCTCCGATGACACCAGCTTCTGGAGCTTGTCAATCAGAGCCTTTGTCTGCAAGAAACCAAAATGCTGCTCTGGAAGAACCCCCACTCTGAACCTGCAGCCAGGGGGTGAAGGCTGCAGAGCCGCAGGGTGGTCTCCATCCCACCCTGCCCAGGGCACCTCACCCCACCAGCTGTTCCTACACCTCCACAGGCACAGCAGTGCCCTGGCTGTCACCCCTGGCTGCTGGTCAGCAGGCTGTGCACTGGCTGCCTCCCCCTGCTCCCACCTCTGCCCTCACCAGTGCCTCTTTTCATTCACAGGTTTATCATTTTATAGCAACACCGACCGCTCCTGGCTGATAGGAGCCCACGGTGGTGCCAGCTCAGCTCCATCTGGCTCTGCACCAGTAAGAGCCAGCTACTCCTGTACTGTGTACCTCAAACAGGAATTCATCCTGCTCACCATAACGGGGCTGAGGAGCCCAGAAAACCAGTTAAAGAGAGTCTCTGTACTGGCTCTGGGAAGAGAGTCTCTCCCTGCAGCCACAGGGGCTCTCTGGGCAAAGTCTGACTTGCAGGGTGGGGCCAGTGTCCTCTCAAGGTAACCAGTGATGGGGCAAGGGGAAAGGAGTGGTGCCAGGAGAGGTTGAGACTGGATATTGGGAAATTCTCTTGATGGCTGTCCAGCGCTGGCACAGCTGCCCAGGACAGCGGTGGAGGGATTGGAGGGGTTTAACAGAGATGTGGATGTGGCACTTGGGGACACGGGTTAGTGGTGGCCTTGGCAGTGCTGAGGAACAGTCGGACTTACATGGTCCCAGAAGCTTCTCCAACCCAAACAGTCCCGTGATTCGGGACAAACCCCACTCCAAGGCAGGGTCAGCCTGTCCCCACACCACCTCCCTCCCGAGAAGATCCCAAAACACCTTCCTCCTTTGTGTGAGTCCTCCCCAGCGCACCTCACCCTGCCCCGACCCCAGCCCGCCCCAGGAGCCGCCCCTACCTGCTTGGAGACCTTGAGCCACGTTTTCTTGAGGCGGAAGATGGCACTGCGGTTGAGGGAGGAGGTGATCTCCAGCACGGCGTTGTAGTTGTGCAGGCAGCGGCAGATGTCGGCCACCGCCACCCACTTCTCGATGGCGCTGACGCGCGCGTTGAGCTCCTCGTTGCGGATGATCTCCGACGCGATCAGGTTGCTGACCTTGGGGAGACACGGCGCCCAGCCCGAGCTTTAGGGGGGTTTTGGGCACAGCTCCGTGCCCCCCAGCCCCACAGAGGGGGTTAGATTCCCCAGTGCTGCAGCGGTGGGGGCCTGATCTTTCTGGGTCTGAGGGATTTCAGCCTGCTGGCAGCTGCTGACTTTTTCCCCAAGGAAAAATTTCTCAAGGAAGCTTCTTCTCAAAACAGTCTTGGCCAACAACTCTCCTTTCTCAAGACAATCTTTCTCCAGGGGTTATCCTGCTGTTTCTCTGGTTTAACCAATGGGATCAGAGAGGTGTCATTCCTATTCACCCCAATCATGTTAAGTCTGTATGGAAACACCTTATCAAAGGTAGTAAGAATTAGACAATAAAGCTTTTTTCTCTGCTCTTTGCCTTCTGAAATATTTGGAGTGTCTCATCTTTCTCTCGTGTCCTACAGCGGCACAGCAGCCCCAGAGGAGCAGCTGCACCAGGAGATGCTCCAGCTGCACAGGTTCCCCGAGGCAGGTAAGGCCTGTGGGCAGGTGACCCTCCCAGAGCCCAGCCCTGGGGCAGGGGCTGAGCTGCCTGCCCTGTGCCCACCCCCCCGTGCCTGTGGCTGCACCTACATCATTGAAGTGTTTTGTGTTCTTCATGATGTATGGAGTCCTCTCATTCTTCTCCAGCTTCATCCAGCCTTGCCCAAAGAATTCTCTGCAAACCACAGTGCTCAGGTCAACTTTTATTTCCCAGTTTTCTGGGATGTCCAAGCCCTGCAAGCACATTGCACCCACACTGGATGGAGATCCCGGGGTCTTTGCCCCCACACTGCTGGAAAGGGCCCACATGGAGGAAAGTGGGATGGTTGTGGGAGGATCTCCCTGAGCTGGTTACCTTGGGGACACCAGCAGAGGAGCCGCAGGAGCAGGACTCAAATCTGCACTTGAGCCAAGTCTGGGCTACTGGAAAGCCCGGGAAGGCTTTGCCCTCTGTGGGGTCAGCCCAGCCAGGCTGCCCCTGAGGCCCTGGGGGAGCAGAGCCACCTTTCCTGACCCGGGGGGATCACTCACTCGTAAGGGATCTTCTTGAAGACCAGGTGATCCAGCAGGGTCAGCTGTTCTGCGATTTCCAGGGCTGAATGGTTCTCAAAGGGTTCTGCTTTGACCCCTTCAGCCTGTGGGACAGAGAACAGTGGGGCTCACCAGGCAGGAGCACAGTGACAGCTCCCACAAGGCACAAACCCAAAGCCAAAGCCAAGGCCAGGCTCCCAAGCCAAATGTTTTTCCCCTGCAGAGCCGGGGTGTGCAGTTCTGTGCTGGTCCAGGGGCACCCAGCCCTCATCGTGCCTGTGCCAAGCAGTGCCAGCTCCTCCCAGCCTTGGGAACACCAGGGGTTTAATCACACGGCCTTTGGGCTGTTTAATTAACAGAGCACCCAGGGATCTCTGCTGGAGCACCACTGCCCCTGCCCGGGAGGGGCAAAATGGCTCTTCCAAGAGATTTCCAGAAAAGCAGGGGAATGGGGATGAGCCTGTCCCCACTGCCTGGCTCTGGCCAAGCAGCACCTGCAGGCACAGGCAGTGCCCACATGGAGCCACCCTGGGGGTGACAGCCAAAGCCTGATGTCCACTCACTGGTGACTGTCCTCACACCAGTCACAGGGACATCGTCACTGACACCCAACCCTTGGTCACAGCTCAGGCCAGCCCCGGGACCAGGCTGGTGCCACTCCCTGCCACACCTCCACCCCTGCTGCCTTCAGGGAACGGATCAGCCACTAAAAAGCAAACCCCACCGACATCCCGCCCAAATAAACCCCAACAAGCCCCAGAGAGCCCTGGTGACACTGAAGAACCCCCCAAGATCAACACACACACACGCAAGAGCCCAGCACAAGGCAAGAGCCCTTTGCACAACCCCTTGGGACAGGGATTGTGAAAGCTCCAGCAAACAAACACTGTCTGGCTGCTCCCCAGCTCCAGCGCCGCTGGAGTGGCTGCAGGGGCACTTGGGGGTGCAGCTGTGGGGCACACCCCGGCAGAGCCCGGGGCAGGGGGGACCCGTGGCCCCTGGGCAGGGCAGGGGGCTGCAGGCACCCCAGAGGGTCAGCACCACACAGCCCCCCGCTGACGACCCAAAACCCAGGGCACCCTCGTGTTCCCACCACCCCTTTGGCTGCAGGTTGCTGCTGCTCAGCCTGAGGGGCAGAGTGAAGGGCTTTTGTGTTCTCTCCTCTTCAGAGGAAGTTTCCAGAACACGCAGTTATGAGCAACAGGTCAAACAAGGGGGACTGGCCCCTCCCAGAAGCCACCAGCAGAGCCAGGGGACAGAATCTTGGGTGTTTCAGGTGCTCCAGGCCAGTTTCAAGTGGCTCTTGTGTTCTTCTGGGAACAGGTTTGGTTGGGGTTTTTTTTCAATGCCGAAGGGCAGCAAGTGTTCTGCAGCCACCTGGGAGCTCTAAATCCATGGCACATTCCCAGGGCCCCCTTCCCAGGGAGCAGCACTGATGCTGGCTGAGCCAGAGCCCATCGCCTGGAGCTGGAACAGCTTTGGGGACACAGAGGACACGATGGGAACCCCCGGGCCTTTCCCATGTCCCTCCAGCAGGCACAGGCAGGTGTGCCACTGCTGACTGCAGGGGGAACACTGTGCCTCTGGGCTGGCTGCTGTTGCCTCTGCCTGTCACAGATCCAGCTGTGCTCACAGCTGGCCCCTCCCCAGAAAGCCTTTCCCTGCTTTGGAGACCCGCTGTGCCCTGAGCGGGGCGCGCCGGAGCCCCAGGAGCTGAGGCTGCTGCCCTCCCACACCCCAAGGCACGGGGACAGGCAGGGAGGGAAGGAGCATTTACCATCTGCACAACCTCCTCCAGGGTTATCTGGTTGTCCCCCGGATCCTCCTGCGTCAGGGTCCTGTGGCACGGAAAGACAGGGTCAGAGCAGCCGGGGAGCAGGCTAGCCTCCCAGCCCCAACAGGGCACCACGGCCCGGGCTGGGCACGGGGGGCTCCCAGCCCGTGTTCCCCCTTCAGTGCCTCTGCTCATTTTATAGAGAAACAGCCCTGGGACCCACGGCCCCGTGTGTCAGCGCTGGGCAGGACACACGGGTGGAACGGGCACTCCCGGAGTGCCGGAGCTGGGCACAGCCTGCCCACGGAGCCGCCAGCGCCCACCGGGCTCGGCACCGAGCCCACCACGTGCTGAGGCTGAACGCAGCCAGCACCGCCCGTCCGCCTCCTCATCTTCCTCATCTTCCTCCCCGGCTGCCCCCAAAGCCCGGCACAGTCCCCTCGTGCCTGCCGCCATCCCGGGTGACAGCCAGCAGCCGCAGTGTCACCTCCTCCCACGGCCCCTCCTTCACCTGATGATGTTGGCCGCCGCTTTCCTCTCCTGCGTCAGGAGCTCGGGGTCGTGGATGACCTCCTCCAGGAAGCCGATGACCCGGAATTTCAGCTCCTCGTTGCTCTCAAAGTCCTGCCAAGGCCGGCACAGCCGCGGGGTCACTGCGCTGGGAGTGACACTGCCCCCGGCTGGGGACGGGGCTGCCCCTTCCCGGCAGGATCCCAGCGCAGGGAGGCTGCGGGCTCTCTCAGCTCCATCGCCTCGGCCTCACCAGGCCTGGGAGAGCTGTGTGACTCCCCAGTGACAGCCAGCGCCGCTCCCAGTGCCGCCAGTGCAGGCAGGGACAGCACGGCAGGTCCCGCTCCCAGCCCTGACCCCGTCCTGAGCACCCCAACAGGCACCAAACCCAGAGACTCCTCTTCCCCTGCACCCAGCCCGGGGGGGGACGGCAGCTCCAGCTCCCCTCCTCTGCACCCCGACTGTGCAAACACGGGGATGTGACTCCTGTTCCCTGCCGGGGATCCTGGCTCCTGCTCCTGGCCATCTACATCCCTTTGCTTCATCCACCCCCGATGCCAAAGTGCCCTCTCAGCTGAATCCTGCCTGAGCTCCTGCTGTCAGGGGCCGAGGGGGGGAGGGAGAGAGCCCCTGCCCACCTGGGAGTGTTTGGACACCCAGTGCCTCAGCACGTTCAGGACACGGTTGGTGGCCGCTCTGCGGATCACAAACTCCTTGTCCCCGTTCCGCTGGTCCGTCGGGAAGCCTGAAACTGCCAGAGGCCCCTCAGCACAGCCCAGCTCCCCCAGCGAGGGCTCCCAGCCGCTCTGGGGCTGCCAAAGGAGCTCCCCCTTCCCCAGGGGAAGGACACCTGGGGCCACCCGTGAGCTGCGCATCCCTTGGGCAGAGCCGTGCCCAGACTCCCAGGACACGGCCTGGAGCGGGCACTGGGGGCTCTTCCCAGCCGGAGTGTGCCTGGAGGGACCCCCCAAAGGCGTCCCCTGGGCAGGTACCTGCGCTGGCCAGGGACATCCTGCGGTACTTCTCCTTGGTGGGGGTGCCCTCGTTGGCCCCCGCCGTGGCGATGGCGAAGGCCGAGGTGGCGGACAGGGCGCTGCGGGTGCTGTCCAGGTCCCGGCAGGACGTCATCACCATCCCGTTGTTGTAGGAAAACAGGGAGAAATCTGCGGGAGGAGAAATCCAACAGCCCTGTGGGCACTGCTGCTGCCTGGGCAGGCCCCCACGCGTGCAGCCCCCCGACACACGGGCACCCCCGGGTTACCTGACGAGTTTTTGCACTTGATGGACTTGGGAGTCGTCGGAGATTTCGTTGGGGAAGCTTCAGCTTCTGCTTCATCGCTGTGGTTGGGATCCGTGTCCGACTCTTCCCTGACAGACACCTCTGAGCCTGGGAGGAACAGGGAGCCCCTTTACACCCTCTGCACACAAACACAGCCACGTTTAATTCCTCCCCATTCTCCTGAAGTCTGACCCATTCCAGCTTTGGATGCAGCCACCACGTCTAGGAAAGGTACAGAGTTCTGCCCTTTCTGGGGGATGTTTTGGGACAGGTTTTTCTTTGAGGTGGCGGGGTTGGGGTGCTCTTTTAGCTTTTGTTGATAAAAATTACTGAGGTTTCAGGAGGCAGGCCCTGAACTGGCCCCTCTGCACCAGAGCCCCCATCCCCAAACCCACGGGGACTCACTCTGCTTGCCCGGCAGCGCCTCCTCTTGCTTTTCCGAGGCTGCTTCTCCTTCGTCTGGGATTTTGTTGGGGTAGCTCCCGGACACGTAGAGCTTGTTGATGTCCAGGGTGGTCTTGCTGAAGGGGGCCATGGAGGAGTAGACGCCGGCGTAGCCGTTGGAGGAGCAGCTCAGGGCCGCCAGGTCCAGGGCCTTGCCCCCCGTGATGATGGGGATGTTGAGGGACAGTTTCCTGCGGCGGCTGGGGGACGACGACTTGCTGATGGACAGCGGCGGCGGCGACGAGAACTTGCGGTTGGCCCGGGGGGACTTGGGGGGCTCCCCGTAGAGCAGCTTGTTGTTCTGGCTGTTTGCAAACAGGAGCTCCAGGGACCTTGGAGAGACAGGCAGAGGCTGAGCTGGTCCCTGCCTTGCCCAGGAGGTGGTGGGGATCCCCCCGTGGCACTGGGAGCCCAGGGCATCCCCCCAGGCACAGCAGAGGCAAGCTGAGCCTCACCACCCTGCAGCAGCACCTGCTCCTCCCGGGAGTGGGGACTCCTGCAGGGCTTGGGTTCATCTCCTTCCCCTGTTTGGGGCTATCCCAGCTTGGGGGGAGCAGTGACAGTGCCAGGGTGGCAGCAGGCACGGGACAGACCCTGGGCAGCAGGGACACGGTGGCAGCAGTACCAGGGTGGCAGCAGGGACACGGTGGCAGCAGGGACACGGTGGCAGCAGGGACACGGGCGGCCCCGCAGCAGCCCTGCAGCCTCACCGTGCAGGGATGGCGCTGATGGGCTTCTTGTAGATGGTGATGAGCTTGTCGAGGACGACGAGGGCGGTGGTGAAGACGCGGTAGGAGTGCAGGAAGGTGTTGAGGAAGTCGATGCTCAGGAAGCGCAGGTCTGTCAGCCTCTCCAGCAGCCGCTCCACACTGGCATAGCGGATCTGCAGGACCTTGCAGGAATTCATCGTTTTACTGAACCTAATGTCAACATCATCACAATACAAGCTGGCATCAGACCTGCAGAGAAACAAGATATCTGTGGTTCCAGCCTGGAACGAAACCAAGAGGCCACGGGAATGGTGCAGGAGGAGCCCTGTTGGTACAGGGTGTCCCCATGGAAATTGTGGGTGGGGATGCTCCCAGGGGGAAAGCTGGAAATCCACACCCTGGAACGGGCGGAGTGCTCAGCAGGCAGAGGGATGTGGACAGGCCATGCCCAGGTGCACACAAACCAAGGCCCTTCCCCTGGCTGGCAGCAGGGAATGGGGCAGGAACACCCCCGTGCTGCCCCATCCCACAGGCTGGGACCAGCCCCCCTCATCCCACACACATCCCAGCACAGCCTTTGCACCCCAGGACCTACAACAGCCCTCGTGCCCCTCCCTTCCGGCGCTTTTACCCCTTCTTTACTGCTGTTATTTTCCTCTAAACTCTCCCCTTTGCCATTGCCACCTCCCCAGCACACGTGGATCCCTCAGCAGCTTATCAACGCTCCCCATCAGCACACAGGAACAGCCCTGGAGCACACGGGGAGGCCACGGGGGTCCCAGGGAGGTCACAGCGGTGCCGAGGCTCCTGGCAGCCTCAGGAGCAGTGTCCCAGCCCTCCTCCACACTCACTTGATCATCTGGGGCACGGTGACCTTGGAGTTCTCCTCGAAGGCGTTCATCATCAGGCCGTTGCAGCGGATGTTGTCCACGCACTGCGAGAGACACGGGCGGCAGGAGGGGACTCAGGGCTTGGCTTTCTCCAGAGCAGACACACCCCTGCTCCCTGCAGGTCCCGGCAGCACCAGGAGAGCTCCCGCGGTGCAAAGCCAGGTGCGGTGGGGCCGCAGGCACACGGCAAACCAGGTGTGAACCCGTGTGCCCAAAGCCGGGCACAGCCCAGCAGGGACCCACGGCAGCTCCTCATCCTGGGGACTCCACAGCCACACACTCACCCCAGGGGACTCCACAGCCCCTCCCTGGCTCCTACCTGGCTGATGTCACTGGTCCACGCAGCCTTCTCCTGCCTGGACGAGGCCACCAGGATGACGGTGAAGGACGAGGAATCTTTCGGCTCCACCACGATTTTGAAGTCAAGGTGGTCAATGTCCTGTCCTGATGTTTTGGCTTTGGAACAGAAAAACCCCACACGGTGACTGGGAAAGCCTTTCCCATCCCCTCTCTCCCAGCGAGGGCTTTAGTCAGGTTTCAAGGAGGGTTTATTCAGGTTTCTGTGGGTCGTTGGCTGCCCCGGGAAGGTCAGGTCTGTCTAAGTGTGGGTCTGCTTGGTTCACAGCCATCAATTAATCTAATTAAGCCTCAGTCGTGGGTTCCTCAAATCCACCGGCACCTGGATTCGACTCATTTTCCGGCCACCCCCGCCCCTCCCCGCACGTACCGTCCTCGTCGGTGCTCTCGGGCTCCTCCACCAGCGTGCAGTCGATGAGGGAGATGACACCGTTCTGCGGGGGGACAGGGGGCTCAGCACGGGGACCCTGGGGACCCCCAGCACAGCCCCACCCAGGGCAGCAGTCAGGCCCCAGCAGTGGGACCCCCCCGGGCTGGCAGCTCCTCCATCCTTGTCCCCCACACCAGGGCTGGGGACAGGTCCATGTCCCCAGGGGGACACACAGCCCAGGGGAGGGACGCACACACCGAGCTCCTGCTTTCACTGGGAACAAAAATCTCGGCCTGCTGGGATCCCTGGGTTTCCTTGTCAAACCGATCAACCAATTTGTTTATAAATTATTTAATAGGAGCTTTAAATTTAATTTTCCCAAAGTCTGTTGTTGCAATTATCAGCTCTTTGCCACGGACTGTAATTCTTCAAACTGATAATTTAATGCCAGTAACAAGCAATTTCTGTAAGATTCTTGCTCAATTAACTGCCAAACTTCCCCAAATAAACACGGGGGCCCAGGGAGCCACCAGAGGAGCCGGGAGTGCTACAGACAGCCAGGGCTGTGATTCCAGCTTCTTCCAGAACAGACTGGCAGCGTTTCTGCTGCAGATCGGGGTAAATCCTTATCAAGACCTCGTCGTTTCCCATCACTCCCGTGACTCGGCTCCGACAAGGAGCGGCTGAAGTAAACCCGGGTGGCCGCAGCCCCGGGACAAGGCGGTCCCCAGAGCCCGGAGCCCAGCTCGGCCACAGCTGGGCCACCCTGTGCCCGTCCCCGCGGCCGGGGAGCGGCAGCGGCCGCGGGAGCCCTCACCTTGGTGAGGTGCAGCTTCCCCCCGGAGCCGCGGGTGCAGATGATGAGGTGCTTGGAGAAGAGGAAGCACTGCCGCTCGCCCTCCTTGCGGAGCGACAGCGAGCCCAGGCGGCCCCGGGTGATCTTGCCCTTCTCGGACATCGGCACCTGGATCAGGGAGCCTGCGGGGGAGCCGCCCTCAGCGCCGGGCCGTGGCACGGCCCCCGCCGTGTCCCCAGCGCCACCCTGTCCCCCAGCCCGGGGCGCTCCACCGGCACCGGGAGCTCGCTGAGCCCCGCCCTGGCTGGGGCACCGGGAACAGCCCAAACGCCTCCCGCCGCGATGGGGACAAGCGCAGTGACAAAACTGCCCTAAAGGGCCGCAGCTGCCCGAGCGTGGTGTGCTTCTGGTCAGCAGAAACTCAGAACTGAGGTGTACTTTTAAATGTCGCCAGAGCACAGAGGACAGGGCCGTGGGGCTCACGTTCACCGCAGAGGGGACAGGCACTGTCACACACCTTGTCTGACAAAGGTCTGGCTGGTGTCCAGCAGGATCTCACAGCCCTCGATGATCATCCTCTCTATTGCCAGGTTTTTCCGGATATTTTCAGTCTCGCTCACTTCATCGTGCATTATCCTGAGGGATGGAGAGGAGAAAATCAGAGCTGGGGTGGGATCTGCACGAGTTTTCCCAACCCCTCCGGACACACGGTGGGGCTGCACCAGGTAAAACCAAAACTGCAGGAATCTCGAGGGAATTGCAGCAGTATCCACCCAGACAGAGCCAGCAGCCAGAGGTGACCTGTACATCTGCCCAGACTGTGCCTCCAGGCTGATAAATACTGAAATGTGAGCGCTTGGGAATCACAGGGTTCGGATTTAGGGCAGACAGATCCCCGCATCAGCAGCTCTCTCTGATATCCCTGCTCCCTGAGGAGTGGGAAAAGGGATGGAAACGCTTTACAGAACTTAAAGTGTGCGGGTGGGTTTGGCACTGACATCCAGAACATTCCAGTCCGTGGGCTGGGGAGGAAGAGGATAAAAACCAAGGAATTATGGCCAATTCCCAAGTGCTCCTGTGAAGATCTCAGAGGTGCTCAGTGCCTTCCATGGGGCAGCCCCACCAGCCCTGAGCAGAGGACAGGACCAGACACTCTGAGCCATCCCAGTCCTCCAGAGCCCTCATTTCTTCATCCAGAAGCCCTGGGAAATGCTGCCCCTGGCCAGGAGCAGCCAGGACCCGTGCCACACCCCGGGGATGGATCAGCAGCTCTCACCTGGACAGCTCTTCCAGCTTGGACTTGGCATAATCCAGGCTGTTCCTCTCCACGTGTTCGTGGGGCGTGTGAGCCAGCAGCTCGTGCAGGGTCAGGATGTACCTGGGGATCTGCAGCACGAGGGACAGAGCTGGGGTCAGTGGGGCACAGGGGACACAGGGGCCCACCCTGGGCTGCTCCTGCCGTGCCTGGGGACACCATGGCTGGGGACACCCTGACCTGAGCAGTGAGGCTGCAGAGCTCCTTGTGCCAAAGCTGAATGAAGGGGGGGAACAAGGAGGGGCTGTGCCCAGGAGCCTGCTCTTCCCTGCCCCAGAGGTGTGGGGTAACTGGGGAGCCAGCAGCACCCAGAGTTCCCCCGCAGAGATGGCCCAAGGGGGTCCCAGGAGCCGTGTGGGACCACCAGGCTCCAGCCCCAGGCCCCCTTCAGCCCTACAGTGCCAGCTGTGGGATGGGGTCTGCACTGCCCATCCCACCTCCCTCAGCACCCCTGGGGCAGCCCTGCCTGCAGGGGTCACCTGGAACATGGGGTAGGTGAGGAAGGTCTCCAGGGTCCTCTCCTCGCAGTCGGGCTTGGCCTCGTAGTGCTTGAGCAGCTTGTCGAAGTCTCGGTTCTGCTTGCAGTGGGCCAGGATCTGCAGGCTGTACTGGTGGTTCCGCACAAACTCCTGGTAGATGTTCAGCATGGGCAGCAGGATGTCGAACAGGTCGGCTGCAGGCAGAGCAGGCACGTGGCTGGGGGGCTCCAGCCCACGCCTGGGGGCCCAGCACAGCCCCCTGAGCCCCCTCGCCCACCCAGAGCACTCTCCTGCTCCTTGTGCCCCCCAGCTCTGCCCAGCCTGAGTTTAGAGAGGGTCTGATGGGACATGGTGATGCTCTCCAGCATCAGCCTCCCTGTGCACGCTCCAGCCCCAGCTCCCAGCAGAACCAGGAACAGCAGAATTTGGTCACTCTGAGGTTTCTACTCCGTGGCTGACGTGACCGAGCCAGGACACGGTGTGCAGTGTGTTTTGCTGCTGGTTGGCAAACGCCTGTGGAGCTGCAGAAGAAGAAGGAGCAGCAGGAGGAGGAGGAGGCAGCAGCACTCACCCAGCACCAGCGTGGGCCAGCTGGAGATCCGCGCCTTCAGGCCTTGGTAGAAAATTTGGTGCAAAAACATGATTGTTTCGCTGGAAGAGGAACCGAGAGAGGACTGAGCCAAACCAAGAACAGACAGACGACTGAGAGGTGAATAAGGAGGAATGAGACAAAATGGCCAGCCCAGGGGGAGCAGGGCAGCCCTTGGGCTGCCTGAGGGGCAGCTGCTCGAGGCAGCGCAGAGGGCTCCTGCAGGCGCAGGGAAGGACGGAGCTGCAGACTCCCAGGGAGCCCTGGCACCGAGCACCCAGGGAGGGCAGGGGGTGTCCAGAGCTGCTGGGATGGTCAGGGTGGAGCTCACCTGTTGAGGAAGATGCTGCTGACATCGTCGTGTGTGATGGGAGGCTTCTTGGAGCTGGCGGCCATCCGCAGCGGCCGCAGGAAGTTGTTGACCAGGATGTGGAGCTGCTGGACGTACTCGGCCTCGGCCTCCAGCATGCTGAACACCACCTGGTTCCTCTTGCGCATGCTGTCGGCGTGGGGGGACCTGATGTAGTCCTGGATGATGGTCTTCCACTTCCTCCGGCACAGCCAGCCCCGCAGGAAGCTCTGCACCTGGGGGAGCAGTGGCTGGGGGTTAACGACAGGACTGGGGCCAGGCGGGGACCCTCCCGGGCTCTGCACCGAGCTGGGTGTGCTGCTGCCCCTCCTGGTGCTGCTCTGAACGCTCCAGGCTGGGAATGCCACAGCTCATTTGAATACCTGGCCCAGGCTGCCCAGAGCAGCCCTGGCTGCCCCAGCCCTGAAGTGCTCAAGGGAAGGTTGCGTGGGGCTTGGAGCAAGCTGGGACAGTGGAAGGTGTGCCAGCCCACGACAGGGGCTGAAGGAGACGAGGTTTAAGATCCCTTCCTTGTGTAACTGGGCACCCACAGCACGTCCTGCTCTGTGCCCAGGGCTCCTGCCCCCCGGACAGAGGCTCCCTGTGGGAATCCTGCCGAGGTGATGGCTTTTCCTTTGCCAAAATAAAAGCTGTGACAGCCATGGGAACAGAAGTCAGAGGGGCTGGTGCTGCAGGAGCCACCTCGTGCTCCCAGGAATGCTGGAATGCCAACAGACCAGCTCCCACTTGGGCACAACACATTTTCCTCCTAAAAAGCCCTGCTGACAGAAGCACTTGCTCAGACACCTCCTTCAGCCCCCCACGGAGCGCGTCTGCCGTGCCTGCTGGGCCCCCCGGTGCCAACCCTCGCCACCACCCACCTTCTTGATCTTCTTGATGTCACTGTCATCGTCGCTGGGCGCGCTGCTCTGGCTGGCCTGGATGCGCTCGTGGTCCTTGAGCAGGGACGCGATCTGTGGGCAAGGGGTGAGCAGCTGCCAGCACTGCCTGGGGCCGAGGGGATCCTGGGGCCGAGGGGATCCTGGAGGCCGAGGGGATCCTGGGGGCTGAGGGGATCCTGGGGGCCGAGGGGATCCTGGGGGCCGAGGGGATCCTGGAGGCCGAGGGGATCCTGGGGGCTGAGGGGATCTTGGGGGCCGAGGGGATCCTGGGGGCCCAGGGGATCCTGGAGGCCGAGGGGATCCTGGGGGCTGAGGGGATCTTGGGGGCCGAGGGGATCCTGGGGGCCCAGGGGATCCTGGGGGCTGAGGGGATCCCGAGATCTGAGGGCATCCTGGGGGCCAAGGGCATCCCAGGAACTGAGCACATCCCAGAGCTGAGCACATCCCAGAGCTGAGCACATCCCAGGGGCTGAGCACATCCCAGGGGCTGAGCACATCCCAAGCTGCTGCTGTCCCGGATACAGTGTGAGCCCCTGGCTCAGTGACAGACACAGGGACACGCTGAGCTGAATCTGTCCTAATGGGCATCACAGACCCACAGAGCACTTCAGGCTGGAAAAGCCTCTGAGATCAACAGTTCCACCCCATCACAGCACTGCCAAGGCCACCACTAACCCACCACTGTCCCCAAGTGCCACATCCACACGGCTTTTAAATCCCTCCAGGGGTGGGGACTCAATCAGTGGATGAAGCAGATGAAGAAAGGTGGCAGAGCTGTCAGGGCTCCTTGAGCTCTCACCAACTCCTCAGCAGCCCTGAACCCTGCCAGGACCGGGACCTGGAAATCCTGATGGGTGCCCAATCCAAACCCCATGCCAGTTTCCCCAAAAACCACCTTCACAGCAGCTCAATAAACACAACTTGGAGAGAAAATGGCAGAAAAATCTTGAGCATTTGGCCCCCAAAGTGTGCAGGTGGGGAGCAGCCCCCCGGCCCTTCCGCACTTGTGGGACAAGAGCCATCAGCTCCCGCCTTTGGCTCTCACTCTTTCTCCCTGTACTTTCTCTCCCTCCTCTGCTCGCCGCGTGTCCCGGCCCCCACGGCCAAACCCGCCTGGGAAGTGACAGGAGAAGGCAAGAAAGCAGCACATGTGCCACTCTGAACGTGGGAAATTGGGAAAATGTGATCTGGACTCCGATTTTGCAGGCGAGAACAGAAGGAAACAACTTGGAAAGGGGACTTTCCTGGGGAGGGGGAAGATGTCCCGTTTTGGATAGAGAGGAGGAAAAAAGGTGGAGTTTGGTGTCTGGGCTGTCTGGAAAAAGCAGGAACACACCAGAGCTGGTGGCCACAGGCTCATGGTCACCAATCCAGCTTCTACACATCCGTTTCACCCCATTTCATTACATGGATCAGATGTGAGAGGACATTTTAGAGCTTTTTGTGCACCTTAACACTTGGCCAGGGACTGTTACTGACCTGCACAACTGAACCCAAAAATTCAAAATGTGAGGAAAAGCCCACCATTAGTACAGGTGAAACCACCCTCCCTGCCTCTTCAGATGCCTCTTGTGGAGTGATGTTGAGGTTCTCAGTGATCTGGTGGCAAGGTCTCAGCAGTGCCAACCCACCCCAACACCACTGCCCAAGGAGGGCCCCTGAGGAGGGGCTGAGCTCTGGGGTGCCCCCGGGTACCCCACTCCTCCCCACTGCCCACCCCCCTCTCCAGCAGTGCCAGCACCCACCCGCAGGGCCAGGCAGTGAGGGGCACCGGGGGCACGGTCCTGCAGGGCAGCCAGGCAGCACAGGGATGAAACGGGGGCACCCCACTGCCAGAGAGCAGCCCACAGCACCAGGCAGCACCTTTACACTCAGTGTTCTCCCTCTGCCGAGCATCCCCAGTGCCACAGAGCATCACCCCCACCGCCAGGCAGCTCCTGAGCCTCCTCCTCCTCCTCCCGGGTGCCCCAGGGACACGCGTGTCCCTCGGCACCGTCTGCTGAGTCATCCGTGCACCTCGCCGCTGTCTGCCGTGCCCGGCCTCGGGTCACCCTTCCCACGCCCCGCACCGAGGGAATTGCTGCTGGAGCTGCGGGGCACGCTGCAGGCAGGGGCTGATCCCACAGGAGGGCAGAGAGCAGCATCTGTGCGGTCACAGCAGTGCCCGGGGAGCCGGGGAGCAGGACCCCTGTGCCCCGCTCAGTGTGCCCCAGCGCAGAGCTGCCCCCGCTCTGGGCTCCGGCAAGACGTGGGGTGATTCCGGAGGGGCCACGGAGAGGACGGGATGGTCTGTGGGATCCCTGCCAACCCAAACATCCCGGCATTCGGGGATACAGCCACTGTGTTCTCCTCTCACAAGAGGCGAGGAGCAGATCCCCAGCCCGCTCCCCAGCGCTCCTTGCTGCCGTGAACCTTTCCATTTTCCAGCAGCCTCCAGGGACCCTCCGCAGCCCCCCAAATGCACGGTGCCGGGCCACCACAGCCACTCCTGCACCACTCTGCCAGGAAAATCCCCGAGGGAGGCCATGCCCTGGCCCCTCCTGTGGGAGAAGGGGCAGCCCTGTGTCCCTAAAAGCAGCAGCAGGAGCCCAGCGGTGACAGCCCCGGCCCTGCCCACGCGGGGACGCCACCCGCGGTCACCCCACGAGCGTCAGCGCATCCACGGGGCAGCGCCCGCCGCTTCACCTCGGCCTTGAGGCGCTCGATCTCGATCTCGCCGTCCTCGATCTGCTGCCGGAGTTGCTTGGCAACAGTCTTCTCCGTCTCCACGATCTGCAGGAGATGGAGGTACTTCTGCATCAGCGCCTCGTGCTCTGTCGCCAGGTTCCTGTAGCTGCAGCAGACACGGCCGTCAGCGTCCCTCCCCCGCAGCCGCGGCCCCCAACATCGGGGGCTGCTCTCGGCTCCCCCTTGCCCAGCCCAGCTCACCCCCGGCACGGGAACAGCCCGGGGGCAGCTCCTGCGGCTGGGGATTCTCCAAAAGCGCCCATCTGGGCTCCCACCAGGGGCAAACGGCAAGGACAGAGTGAACTTCAATGAAATCGCAGGAGTCACAAAAGACCCCAATTCCCTTGGCCAGACCCCCGTAACCTGCCGCTTCCAAGGGTTTAAGAAGGACGTGTGTGGCACAGGCCCCTCCGAGGCCGTGCTCCTGGCAGGGGCTGGGGGGGACGGCGTTTGTCCCCTTCCCTGCTCCCAGCTCCCACCTGAGCCCACACCTTATTGCCAGCCCAGCGCCTTCCTTCCCCACAGCCCCCTGCCCTGTGCTGGATCCTGACTGCTCTGCAGGGCACCCACCCTCCGTGGGCTGGGCCGGCCCTCGGGGCACCCACAGGAGCCTGGACAAACCCTCTCCTGAGCAGGCTTCGAATCCCAGGTGAATCCCAACTTCCCAGCAGCCTTCCAGCCTCAGGGTGAACCAGGAACTCCCTGGGACAGGAGTGCCAGCCTGCCAGGATGGCTGGTGCCATGGGACAGGGAACGGGGACAGGGGAACACCTGAACACTCAGAATGAGGGTCCCCAGCATGGGGCTGGGGGCAGAAGTGTCTTGTTCTGCCTGCTGGCAGTGTCCAGCTCATCCTGCCCCCCCAGCCACGGCTCCACCTGGAGCCCACCCGTGGGCACAGGGCACACCTGGCGTGGGCTATGGCTGCCACCCACTCGTCGCAGTCCTTGGCGTCCTCGGTCCTCAGCTCCAGCGTCTTCTGGTTCTCATGGTTGAAGTTAACAGTGAAGTAGTGCTGCGGGGGTGAGCACAGGGGCCGTGGTTAGCCCACACAGGGCTGGCAGAAAGCCCTTCCTGCCCCACCACAGGCTGGGCCATCGAATGAAAACACGTTTGGAAACACACCGGCCACGACGGGCCGCCCTCAGCACAGCCACGCCACTGGCGAGGAAAATCCGAGGGGAATCCTGCTGGGCAAAGCCCCAGCCTCAGGAAAAGCTAAACCCACCGGAGCCGCCCAAGAGCAGGGCGCTGCTGCCCCGAACCCGGGGACACCCTCACCTGGGGAACGGGCAGAGGGCCGAGGATGCTGACCTGGACCCGCATCCGCTGGTTAATGGTTGGCCTGATGGCCTTAGAGGTCTTTTCCAACCTCTATGATTCCCTGATCCTCTGCTCCCTGCCTGCGTGGACAGGGGCCCCGGGGCACACGCGGGAGCCCCGGGAGGTGACACCGAGCCGAGCCCGGGTCCCCCGTGTCCTGCTCCCCGGGGCTCCGGGGGGTGGCAGCGCTGCCGGGCTATTTTTAGCCTCCCTTGACATTTCCAGTGTTTGTGCTAATTGTGTGCGGTGCCGCCGCCGGGTTTGTGCCGCTCCTCTGCTTCCCTGCAGTCTCCAAGGAAACAGGTACCACGCTGCAGTGCCGGATACTGCCCGGAATAACTGGGCTAAACCAAACCCACTGGAACGAGCTCATCCTGACATCATCTGCTCCTCTGCTGGCTTTCATCAGGGACCTGAATTCTCAGGTAAAAAGCGCCTCAAAGGCGAGGAGCAGCAGCCTGGCAGGACCCGGCTGCGCCGTGAGAACACTGATGGCAGCACAAGGACGCTCTTCCCTCCCTGCCCCCGATCAGCCCCGGGGGGCTGGGGGAAGGACCCCCAGACAGGCACAGGAGGCTCTGGGTGAGCCCTGGAGGACAGGGCACGGCCACTGCAGAGCACGGACAGAGCCAGCAGCCCCAGCCCGTGCCCACCCAGGGCCCAGGTGACACCCTCGGAGCTCATCCAGCCCCTCCAGCTGAGGAGGAGCGGGAGGCTGGGAGCCCACAGTGCCCATGGCACAGCAGAGCCTCCTTCAGAAAGAGCTTTCACCTCTGGGGGCAACTGCAGGGCCCCGGTGAAGACACACCTCCTTCACTTCTGCCATGAATCCTTTAAATACAGGGTCTTTTCCTGCTGGTCCTGTGGACGAGCTTTCTCCTTATGGAGCCGTCCCCGTGACAAAACACCATCATCCATCCCACAGCCCAATGTCAAACACCATCATCCATCGCCCACCCCTTCCCTTGCCGTGCTCAGGCTGCCCAGAGCTCCGTGTCTGCCTGCAGGACACCTCTGGAGCTGCAGCAGCTCCCCGGCCTTTCGCATCCCACCCCCTTTCCCTGCCTCCCACTCCCGAAGGCTTTTACTGGCAAAGAGGCAGCTCGGGGGAAAAATTCACCAAAGGTTTGTGGTCCCTATGGGTGTTGTTCTGTACCCCAGCTTTACACCCACCTGACATCCCTTCCCTTGTCACTGCACCGAGAGGAGCCCAGCAGGTTGGCAAGGCTGGAAATGCCCCCCTAAACACCAGCGAGGTGTGGGGAGCCCCTTGCAGGCCCTGGTGCCCCCGGCAGCTCCCGGTGCTGCAGGAACAACCCACCCCGAGAGCACGGTGTGCACATTCCCCCTCCGTGAGCCAGCACCAACAGCCCGGGCTCAGCTGAGCCCCCACGGCACTGGAAACACGGGGAGACCCTTCCAGGCGTCCCCCAAACCTGTCCCTGCCCAGCACGAGGGCAGGAGATAGCGAGCCCTGGGTTGTCCTTCCAGACCCCCGTGTGTGCCCCCAGGGCACCTGGGGATGGCATGTGGGGTGCCCCTTGTGCTGCTGTGGGTGACAGCACCTGCCCAGAGTCCCCCATCACAGCACAGCCTGGGTTAGAGCACCCTGACCCTCCCCAGCACCTGGGAGAGGAGCAGATTGGGGGCCCAGCCAAGGTTAAAACAAGGGGTGCAGAGCCCGGCACAGGAACTGGGGCAGGGGCCTGGAGCAGGGAGCCTGGGCAGAGCCCCCCTGCCCCACTGCTTCTGCCCTTCGTGGCACAGCAGCGCCTGACAGGTGAGGTCCCGGTCATACCCGGGAATTCCTGAAGGGTCTGCCAGAGGCAGTTCCCGGGCTGTTGGCAGCAGAGCCGATGGTGAGGGGTGGGAGCCCCGCGGGGCAGGGCTGCAGCCAGGGCTCCTGGATCCCCATGGCCCCTGGATCCCCTCCCCAGGGCTCCTGGATCCCCATGGCCCCTGGATCCCCAAGGCCCCTGGATCCCCAGGGCTCCTGGATCCCCTCCCCATGGCCCCTGGATCCCCAAGGCCCCTGGATCCCCATGGCCCCTGGATCCCCATGGCCCCGGGATCCCCATGGCCCCTGGATCCCCATGGCCCCTGGATCCCCTCCCCAGGGCTCCTGGATCCCCATGGCCCCGGGATCCCCATGGCCCCGGGATCCCCATGGCTCCTGGATCCCCACGGCCCCGGGATCCCCACGGCCCCGGGATCCCCATGGCCCCGGGATGCCCAGGGCTCCTGCCAGCACACACACCCCACTCCATGTGCCGCTCCGCTTCATCCCCACACAATTCCCAGGAAGTGCAGCGTGCTGGGAAGGAGGAAGTTATTTTATATTTGAATAATAAAACTCCCACCACCTTTTATCTCCGCCTACAAGATGATCCCTCTCTGCCATCACAGTGACACATCGCACCAACAGCCGGGAGAGCTTCCCGGCACTCGCTGGGTCAGGGGCTGAGCATCACATCACGGGCGGGGACAGACTGACAGACAGAGCCCGCACGGCACCAGCTGCCCCTGGCACGAGCGAGGGGCTGGGAGCATCAGGATGAGCCCCAGCCCCATCACGGCCCCAGCTCAGGGTCCCTGGGGCAGTTTGTGTTACCCACAGCGTTACTTTGCTTCTCCTCACTCCTGGTTTTGTTCATTTATGACCTCAACGACTCCCAGCCCTGGGACCGGAGTCCCCCGTCCCCCCAAGCCCCTCTCGGTGCCCTCTCCAAAGGGAGCAGCTGCGGTTCCCTGAGCAAACACGGGGCACGGCTCACCGTGGCGGGGTGTGTGTTCTCCAGGCCAGCCCCGGCGCTGGGCGCTGTGCCCGTCTGGCACCGCGGGGCACACAGACACAGCCCCCGGAGCGGCCCTGGGGGATGCCCCGGTACCCGGGGATTGCCCTCGGGGAGCCCCAGGGGACACGGCAATTCCGCCCGCAATAATGATGCGGGAGCGTTCCAGGTCAGCCCGGGAACAGGGAAACACCTCCAGGGGCACCCAGAGCCCCGGACCCCCGCGGCCGCAGTCACCCGGCTCCCCCCGGGCCACCGAGAGCCCCGGGAGCGTCACCCGGCTCCTGCCTGCTGCGGGGGTGGCCTTAGCCGGGCCCGCGATGGGCAGGAAGGCTCCGAAACAAATTCCAGTCAGCTTGAAAGCGACTCGTTATTTCCAAAGTGGAAAATCAACCTCTCGCGGAATTTGTTAGAATTTACAGAAGGGCATTTTTTTTCAGCCCGACCAACCCTGCAGACCCCTGGGGTTGTTGTGGTCGGGGCTGGGTGCTCTCCCAGCGCCCCACGTGTGTGAGCGTGGGGGGACCACGAGAGAACCACCCCAGCGACACCAAAGCTGCCGCTGCCATCCTCTCCTGGCTTGGCTGTGCCATCGCAGGGCTCTTTCCCCCTCCATCCCCGGGAAGTGCCTGCCCTCCGCCCTCCCGGAGTGGGCAGATCCACGGCCTGTTTGTGAAGCTGATGGTTATTCCAGCTGACACAAAGGGCAAGAGGAGGAGAATTTTCCTGCTCTGGATGGATGAGTCTAAAAATCCACAGCCAGCCATGGCAGCTTTTAACATCCCTGACCTACATACTATGTGCTCTGGGAAAACAGGACCTCGGAGTTGGATGCTCCAGCAGCTCATTTCCGTGCTGACAATAAGAAAAAATATCCCAGAGGCTGCAATTTCCCTTCTTTGTTTCAGTATGGGCTGTCAGGATATTTGGAAATGGATACTAGAGGTGAGCATCACCCTTGTGGAGCAGGCTCTGGAGTCATGCACAGAAATATTCACAAAATAATGAAAATAAATCAATTTTCCCCTGATTTTATCCGGTGATGCTGGCAGGCAGGCATTGCTGGGACCAACACTATGAACATCCTCCTCACTCAGAAATCCCCACATGGCATCACTTAACACTCTAATTAATTAAAAACCCAGTGTCACCCCAACACTGATACCTGAATAGTTTGAATAGGAACTTGAACCTGAATAGTTCAGGTTTAAGTCTATAAATTATGATTTATAGTCTCAAAAAAATCAGACTGCCTGCAATGACATTCAGGTAGAAGAATTCTCACTGCCCAGGTGGGTGACGCTCGTGGCCCTGCCACCAGAGCTGGGATCTGGGGATCCAGTGCCTGGGACATCAATCCTGAAGCTGGGAATAGTGACCTGCTCAGGGTGCCCGTGGGTGACCTGCTCAGCCCTGCCCCACTGATGGCATCTCTCCTCTCTGAGCACCCTCCACACTTTCGAGGGTGCCAAGGTGAGCCCCCATGCAGGGATGGGCACAGGTTGGTCCCATGGCCCCACTGCTGCACCCTCGGAGAGCTGCCCAAGCTCTGCCACTGCCAGGAGCAGCTCCAGCAGCAGGGCTGGGCCTGGGCTCTGGGAGAGCTGGAGCTGCTGGCCTGGCAGGGCTGCTGAAGGTCCCCAAAGCATCCAAACATTCCAGCAGGCCCCGTGTCTCAGGGATGGGGCCACAGGACAGGGTGAACTCGGCCCTCTGTGGCCCCATCCCTGGGAAACACTCTGGAGGTGGGGAAGGGAATCCCCACCCATGGGCAGTGCGTGCTCAGGAGCAGCCCCAGCTGGGAGAACACAGCTCAGCTCCTGAGGCACAGAGCCTGGAGCCAAGGGCTCTGCACGGGGCCACTGCCTGACTCAGCACCACCTCGGCTCTGCCTCAGGGCTCCGCTCAGGAGCAGCCCATGGCTCTGGGACATGGCTCTGGAAACCGGCCCAGGCTGCCCAGGGCAATTGTGGGGTCCCCATCCCCAGAAATGTTCCAAATCTGGGTGGCTGCAGCCCTCGGGGACAAGGAGCAGGGGCAGCCTTGGCGGTGCTGGGGGAATGGTTGGGCTGAATGGCCTCAGAGCCTTTTCCAGCCTCTGTGATGTGATCCCCAATCCAGCTGCAGGCTGGACCCGTGGAGCAAACCCAGCTGTGATTCCTGTGACGTGCAAAGGAGATCCCTCACCCCACGCTGGGGCCTGCCCTGTCTTTGAGGCTGGGGTTGGGTCAGCTCTGGACCTTGCACCTGCTCAACTCCTCCTCCAGGGTCTCCCCTTGGCCGTGTCCCCCCTCCTGGGGCACCCCACGTCCTGCCCACTCCTCTGAGCACCCACGGACCAGGAGGGGAGAGGTGACCCTGTGAAGGGACATCCCAGCACCATCACCTCAGGGCCTGGGAGCAGCAGGGCCGGGATGTGGCACAGCCCAGACACCACAGCAGGGGAAAAGGGGGTTCCCTCCCAGCCTGGGGTCCCCAGCACCGCTGGCACTGCTGCCCCAGGCAGCCAGGTCAGAGACCCCCCCATCTGACCCCACAGACCCTTCCCCAGGCCACAGCCTGACCTCGCCCAGCAGGAAATCATCTTCCCCATCCAACTGGCTGGAAGGAAAATTCATTTCTGGAAAAACAAAACGAAGTTTCCAGAGGCAGCAAATCTCTCTTTGGTGTTCAGTTTTCCGCATGTCTTTGCTCCCTTACTCTCACACACACCAATGCTAAAATTCCCCGTGTTCCAGGGGAAAATCCCCCCAAAACAAGATACGTGTACATTAAAAGAGGGGGGTTGGAAGCCCCGCCTCTTAAAATTTCTCCTTTGCAGAGAATTGGGAACCTTTCAGGCTCCACTCCAGCGAGGAAGGAATCCAAGCCTGGAGCTGCTCTGCTGCAAGGAGCACTGACTGTCCTCAGAGCTCCAGCTGGAGCAGCACGGGGAGATAAATACCCTCAGAGCACAACTAACTGGGACCAGGGGCAGTGCTAGAAATTTCCTCAGCACCTTCCCTTTGGAGGGAGGCTTCGGGTCTCAGGTGAGCCTGAAGCCGCGGCTTTCCCCCCGTGGGGATGCCAGACCCCGTGTGCCACCTGCTCCTCCCTCCCGGCCGGGCTGCGGAGCTGCACCATCAATATTCGCTGCTTATCTCATCCCTGGGCCATTAATTAGCTTGCAGAGCAGCGGGCCCCCAGCGCCCCGGCTCCCGTTTGGCCTAAGGAATTACAGGGAATTACAAGGCAGGCGTTGAGCCGCGGCAAATCCACACGGGGCAGCGGCAGGGGAGGTGTTGGCCATGGCAGGAGCTCCGTGTGACAGCAGCCCCTCACTCACAGCGAGGATCAACACTCTGGGTGCAGTGGGGACTGGAAGGGGATGTGACATCCTCCCCACAGTGTTTGCACGGAGAAAAATCCTCCAGCACAAACACGAGGACCCAGAGCCTCGATTCCAAGCTCCACTCCAGCCTGGCCAGGAAGGCTGATTGCAGCCTGGATGATAAACTTCATGGAAGCTACTTCATGGAAGCCGGACTAGGAGCACACAGCTTCTGTTACTGAAGGGACAGCAGCGACCACCGCAGCAGAGGGACCCCTTGTAACTACAGCTGGGCTGCAGTGAGCCCCAGCCGGGCAAAACCCACAGTATTTGCCTCTTCACGCGGAAATATTCCCGTGCTCCAAGGCAGGAGGGAGGGGATGTGCCAGGGAGCAGTGGTGCTGCATGCCTGGTTCTCTCGGCAGGGGTTTCCAAGCGGCAGGAGCAGCCAGAATTAGGGGGCTGTTTTCCTCCCGGGGTGCCCCGGGCCCCGGGGTGCCGGGGGTGGCCCCGGGCCCCATCCTGCAGTCTGCCGCCAGCGCTCCCAGCGCCGCCCCGGAGCCTGCCAGGCAGGAATTATGCAAGCCCTGCAGAGCCGGACCCCAAAGGCGCCGTGCCTCCCGCTCGTGCCCAGCCGGGCTGGTGGGGCCGGGAGCCCGCATTGTGCCGCCGAGGGGCCCCGCTGTGCTCCCGCAGGGCACGCGTCCTCCCTGCACACACCGCCAGAGGCTCGGAGCGTGAGTCCAGCCGGCTCCTGCCCGCGCTGAGGAGACCGGGGGTGGCTCTGGAAGCGATGGATGGGGATTTGCCCCCGCAGCTGGCCGCCAGCCCTTCTCCCCCCTGCCTGGTCCCATCCCGTCTCTCCTGGCTGCTACGGCGCATCCCAGCTCCAGCAAAACACCCCAGAGCAACACGCCACGTCCACGCCGTGCCGCTCCAGGGATAAATACCCTGCCCAGCCGGGAAAGGCACAGCCGGAGGGGAGAAACCCCCGGGCCGGGGCTCGGAGGGGCTGTGGTGCTCACTGCTGGGAACACAGCAGCCCCGGGCCGGGGGGACACCTGGATTGTGCCGGGTCTGGCAAAGGCTCTGGTGTTTCCGCGCTCATCACCCGCAGCCATCAGCGCTGGCAAAGGACGCTGGAGCCCGGCGCCAGCTCGGGGGGCTCGGGGGACCCGCACTCTGCTTTCCCCCCGCCAGCCGTGGGGATGGAGGTGCAAACCGCACACGTGGCCAGCGGGAACCGGGCGAAATCCGCCTGAAAACAAGGCCCTGAGCTGCCCGCGCCCAGCACCGCGCACCCACCGCGGGCTGCCCACGCCGCCGGCCAAGGCACGGGCCCACGGAAGGGGCAGAGGGGCTGCGGGAAGCAGCGGGGCCGGTTAACGGGGGCCGGCCCACGGGGCCCCGCCGTGCCCCCAGACCCCGCCGTGCCCCCAGACCCCGCCGTGCCCCCAGACCCCGCCGTGCCCCCAACCCCGCCGGCCCGGCCCGGGAGGGACGCGGGGCTCCGCAGCGCCCACCGCGGCCGCTGGGAGGCGCCCCGCAGCCCCGCGCTAATTACCGGCGGTTAATTAGATGCCAGGGTGAGTGGGGGTGCCCTGGACAGAGCCCGACACCCCCACGATGAACCCACCCGCCCCTCCGGCGCTGCAGCCCGGGAGTCACCCCCGTTCTCCCGCCCAGACCGGCCTCATCCTCACCTCCCCAGCCCGGTCACGCGTGGGGCAGTCACGGGCGCCGGAAGCTCCGCGGGTGCGGGGCCTGGATCCCCGCGGGGCATCCCCCCTCCCCCAGCGCGGGGTCCCCCCTGTCGCCCACCTGCTTCTCCAGGGAGTCCTTGGCCGAGAGCGGCGGCTTGGGGGAGGGCGCGCGGTCGCACACGCAGCCCTCGAGCAGGTAGAGCCCCGAGGGCCGGGAGCTGGAGTCGGTCTCGAAGTAGAAGAGCATGTTCTGGAGCAGCGCGAACCACTTGGTGTGCCATTTCGTGTTGTCGGCGCTCCGCTTGCTCAGGTATCCGCGCCGGGCCCCGTCCTTCTTCGCCAGCAGCCCCAGGTGGGCGACGTGCCCGTCATTGAGCCGCATCCCCTTCTGCATCCTGCCGGCACCGCGCTCACATGGCCCCCGCCGCGGGCGGGGCCGCGCCGAGCCACCCCCGCCGCCCCCGCGGCCCCCGCGGTCCCCTCAGCATCAGCGGCCCCCGCTGCCCCCGGGGAGCCGCCGGCCGCTCATCCCGGGCCCGGCCCCGCGGAGCCCCCGCCTGTGCCCGCCGAGCGCCGCGTCCCGCAGCCGCCGCGCAGAACCGCGCACGGGCGGGGCGAGTGACGGCGGCGACACCGGGGACCGTCAGCGCCCAGCCGCGCCGCGCCGAGCGGAGCCGAGCCGAGCCGCGGCCCTCCTGCGCTGCCGCTCTCCGGTGCCTCGCTCCGTGCCTCGCTCCGTGCCTCCTTCCCTGTCTCCTTCCCTGCCTCCCTCCTGCCGCCGGCTGCGGGGGTGGTCGCGCCGCGCTGCGCTCGCCGGGGCCGCCCCCGGGCCGCGGGATGCCGGGGCCGCCGCCAGCACCGTCACCGTCACCGGCAGCACCGCCAGGGAACCCGCACCCGGAGACAGCCCAGAGCCAGAGGGAGCCCCGAGAAGTGGGACCCTCGGGCCGGCACGGAATCCTCCCCACGGGGGGACCCCCAGGCACAGCCAGAGCCCAGAGACCCCCGCAGGCACACGGAGCCCCCAGAGCAAGAGGGACCCCTGGCAGATGGGACCCCAGGAACAGCCAGAGCCTCAGGCCGGGAGGGAGCCGAGACCAGATGGGAGCCCTGGGGAAGTGGGTCCCAGGCCAAAAGGGACCCCAGGCAGGGGAGGACCTTGAGGCAAGTGGCACCGCCAGGCAGAGCAGAGGGACCAGTTTCTCCATTTATTTCTGTTTGTCTCACTCTTGATCCCTCTTCTCCATCCTGGCTTTGTGTTTTCTGCCGAGCACGGCAAAATTGGGAAAACCGGGCACTTGGAAAACCGGGCACCTGGAAAACCGGGCACTTGGAAAACTGGGCACTTGGAAAACCGGGCACTGGCTGCAGCTGGAGCCTGCGCAGGGCAGGGAGTGCCCTGGGGTCCCCTGTACCCCGGGGGTTTCTACAGCCAGGAGTGCTGGGACAGCCAGATGCCACAGTGACGGGCACCAGTGTGACACCTGAAATGAAATGTGTCACATCAGCCCTGCAGCCAGGCCTGGCCTGAGCCCCAGGTGTGACAGACCCCCGACAGACCGGGAGGACAGCAGGACAAGACTGGTCACTGGCCTTATTTCTGCTGAAAATGCTGGCAGAGCCCCAAGGAACCCAGTGAGGTCACAGGTTGCCATGGGAACGGGAGGGAACAGGCTGGAATTGGGAAGGGTGCTGGCACTGCCAGGACGGAGCTGCTTGGCCTGGGTACTGCTGGCACACGTGCCCATCCCTCAAGGGCCACGGCCCGAGGCCTGCTGTCACCGGGTCAGTGCCAGAGAGGGCAGAGCTGCGATGGGGACACCCACTGCCCCTGTCCCCTCGTCCTCACAGTTGGCTGAGTGTGCCCCTGTGCCCAGCTGCAGGCAGGTTTGGAGCTCCAGGGCTTTCCCAGCAGCACAGACAGCTCCCCTCCATGGCCAGGGCCCTCTCATTTTCTGTTTCTCCAGCCTCATCAGTGAGGTCCTGCATCCCATTTCACTGCTGCAGCCTCACCCGGGGTGAGAGATGGGTCCCAGCATGAAGCAGAAGGTGCTTCCTGTGCCAACGCTGTCACATATGGAACAGTGCAGTGGCACAGAAAGAGGCGCTTTGTGGCAGCCTGGAAAACCCTGGATGAAATAACCGCAGGGAAGGTGGCATTGCCAATAATTCCCGTACTGGATGGGGGCTGCCTGACACCCTGGAGCTGCCAAGCCCAAGACCAGCCACAGGGATGTGCCTGGGGTGTGCCAGGGGACGTGGTGTACCTGGGCATGAAGTGTGCCAGGGACATGCCCACTGCTCCCAGGGTGAGGGTGCCACTGCCCCAAGGACAGCAGCACTCCCTGGGCACAGGCAGCGTTGGGCTGGGGCTGGGACCAGGCACAGCCTCTGCACTTCCCAGCAGGGTTGGTTCAGTTCAGACTCCCTTTGGAAGGCACAGAGGGCGATGGAAACATCACTGAGAGCTTCCAAGGCTCAGGCCTTGGAAAGTTTGATTCCTGGAGCAAAAGGAGGTTTGCTCCCTGCAGGGGACATGGCATCCATCAGTGGGGACGTGTTTGCAGTGTGACCCTCCTGGTCCAGCAGGGGAGGGAAATGTTCCTCACAGCGCTGAGAGCCAGCACAGTCAGCCTCGGCGTGCTGGCCGTGGGGCAGGCAGTTTGTCCAGAGTAAAGACTGCCTCTGTAAAGGTTTCCAAGTGCTTTAATTGCTGTGGTTTCTTTGCTCCTCACTGAGGTGTTAAACAAACCTGGAAGTGGTTCCTGTGGGCTCCCGTCCCGTGCACAACCTGGACAGCTGCACAGGCAGTGGGAGCAGGAATTGCGGCAGCAGCCGAGGGCACAGGGCTGCTGGCAGGGGACAACGAGGGGCCTGGGATGCTGCTGTGGGTAGGGGACAGTCACCATCAGAGACCTCCGAACACTCAGTGACGGGGCGTAGGGGGCCAGGGCAGAGCAGCCCTGAACCAGGAGGGAGGAGCGGGGAGATGACACCCACGGGCTGTTTGGGTCCCAGTCAGGATCCGCTGCCCTGATCCCCGGGTGTGGCACAGACAAGTCTCTCTGTGCTCTCACCCGGAGCCCTCTCTCACCTTGGGGCTAAAACAAAACCCGGTGGTGCAGCCAGAGCAGGTGGGGGACACCCGGCGAGGCCGGTGGCTGTACCCTCTCCATGCCAGACTAGACAAGTGCCACCAGCGCCACCACCAGCACGGGTGTCACTTCCCATCCCTCGAGCCCCCCTGGAGCCGAGCGGGCTCGGTGCCACTTGATGCGGTGCTGGGGGGCACGGGGATGTTAAACTGAGCGCTCCTCCCCGGCACAAGGAGCCTGCAAGTTCATTGGGGCAAGTTATCACTTAGCACCAAACCCGCTGGCTGCGCCCAGGCGCCGCGGCCACGGGCAGCCCTGCTGCAGAAATCACCTCACTGCTGACATTTTTTAATGTCACAGCTCTGGGACTGTGATCATGCGATGCAAAATTGTTTCAGCAGCCCTTTGAACCGCTAAGCTGTTCCCTGGGAATCTCAGCACCAGGGATGACAGCCTGGTAATTTATGCCAGCAGCTCTCACTCGCTCCTGAGCCCGTGGAGAGGGCTCTGACACCACTCCGAGCTCCTGGCTGGGGTGCCAGCTTCCTCTCCTGAGAGATGGAGGGGAGGAATTGCGTCCCCACACTGCATCAAGCCAGCGCTTGCTGTGCTCCTTCACCCTGGCAGGGGCGTGGGACAGCGAGAGGCACAGCAGCACTGGGGCTGCCACCCCCTTTCCATGGCACTGAGTGACCCCTGGCTGCCTCAGGCAGAGCATCTCCACACAGCCCGGCCGTGATGGGCAGCCTCCCTTCCCGTGGGACAGCCTGTCCCCTGGGGTCACCAGTGCTGGGGGTCTCCGATAGGGCTGTGCATCCCTGCTGGCCACAGCTGGCCCTGGGCCGCCCTGCTCCACGGGGACAGTGACAGCCCCTGGCACCCGGGCACACAGCAATCATCTCCGTGCCGGGACAGGGGCGGGCAGAGGGCAAAGACACCGAGCACCCCGCGTGGAGGCCAAGCCCTGCAGCGCCCCAAGGCCCTGTGTCACCCCAAGCAGTGTCCCCAGGGCCGCAGGAGGACACCCAGGGCCAGGTTTGCCACGGCCTACCGTGAGTCATTACCATCTCCACGGAGAGCATGTGCCAGCAGCCAGGCTGGGTCCTGTCCCCACACAGAGCCATGGCCAGCAGGGACAGGGGGGACTCTGGGAGCACGAGGGAGCAAGGACAGGGATGGGACCCCACCTGTGCAGTATGTCCAGAGCATCCCCAGCGGGCCACCCCAGTACCACAGAAACCTTGCACCCGCAGCAGGGATTTGGCAGCCAGGTATTTTTAGGCACTGCTGTGTTTTACAAGCCCTCAGAAGGTGCTGTAGCCAAGAGGGTGTTCTATAACCGTGTGATGCTGCACTCTTTAGGCTGAGGTCCCTGCTGTCACACGTGGGATTTGCCACCTGACAGACAGCACTGAACCCCCAGTGCCAAGGCTTGGGGATTTTAAAGGCATTTGCTGTCCCTACAGGTACAAGGAATCATCAGGTACAACCATCCCCAGCCACCAGTGTCTGGCTGTGCCACCTGGCTCCAAGCTGGGCACACATGCCCAGGTGGAAGGTGCTGGGGGCAGGATCACCTTGGACAATCTGTCCTGGGGCTGGACACGCCGTGTCCGAGCCCAGGTAATCCCCAGGGCCACCAGGATTAGCCTGGGGGAGCAAGGGCAGAGCTGCAACTGCTGCCAGCACTCCTGGGAAGGGCCCTGCTGGGCTCCTGCACACCAAAGTCTGTCGCTAATTAAGGATTTAATATCCAGATCTCTGGAACTGACTCATTCCTTGCTGACACCAAGAAATCCTTCCTCCCTGTCTCTCTTCCAGCCAGTTGGGAAGACAACCAGACACTGGGGCACCTGCTGTGAGGTGATGGCTCAGGGAGCTGCAGAAGCCACAGGACTGGTGTGGGGGGTGGAGCAGGCCCTGGCTGAGCTGGGACCAGCACAGAGTGTCACAGAGTGTCACAGGGGTCACAGGAGGCCGTGGGCAGACACAGGGTCACTCACTGAAGCCGTCCTTGCCCCACTGGCTGCAGGGCAGAGGCTCTGCAGAGCTCCCAGAGCTGCTCACAGGGCACTTAGGATAACCTTAGGGGTTATCCTCCCTAAGGGCAGGGCGGGGATGCCCACGGCCATGGCACAGCCATCCCACACCCCTCAGACACCAGGCCACAGAGAGGCCACCCCTGTCAGAGCCAGGACAGCCCCAGATCTCTGTCCCCACTGGCAGTTACCTGGGGCTGTGTCAGAAAGGGGCACAAACGCAGGCAGGGAACGGCGAGTTCCAGAGCTGCCCCAGACCCACAGCACAGGGACCCAAGCCCTGGAGGCAGCAGGAAGAAAGTGCAGAAGTTTGGCAGCCGTGGCCAGGTTCCACGATACAGTGGGATTTGCTGTAACAGATTCCCATCAGTCACAAGAGAGTGATGGATTTATTTTTAAACAGATTAAGCATCTGCTGCTGACAGAGCACATCTCAGCACCGGGCGGGCAGCAAGCAGTGCCCGTGGGGAAAAGGCACTGGGAAAACCCCGGGAAGGCAGTGGCCGAGTTTGGCTGGTTCAGAAATCTGTTTTAAGATCATTTGAAGCCAGATGTGAGTGTCCTGTCAGGGCTCAGTGACACCAGGGCTCCCGGGGGTCACACTGGCACAGCCATGGGTGCAGCTGCAGGGCATTGAGGGATGTTCTCCTGACCATTGTAGAAACAAATAAAACAAAACATTTGCTAATTCAGGGAGATTCTTCTGGATAAGGCCAATTAATCAGCTGTGATTCATTCTCCTGCTCTCTCTGGGGCAGAAGCAGGTTGGGGATTAGGGAACTGATGGAAACACTGCGGCCGTGGGAATGACTGAAGGCTCAGCTGCCTGGGAGCCACGGGCTGCAGCACTTGGGGCAGCAGAGGATCAGCCACAGCCTCGTTCAGGTGTTCTGAGGATCCCACAATTAGCCAGGAAACACTTAGGAGCCGGTTTGTTTAGTTCCCATTCCCAGGCACAGGGGCTTCTCCAGTGCCTCCCATCCAGCTCGAAGGGACACGGAGTATTTTTCCTCTGTTACTGCTGGATCCATCATTCACTAAAAATAAAGCTGACTTTCCTGCAGCGGGTAAACCAGTGATAAAAATCCCCATGAATACTTCATCAGGCTGCCTGCTTTTCCATGGATTTTCTGTCACCAGGAGAGCGTTTCCAGCGCCATTGGTGCCTGGAAACCAGGACTGGGGGGAATCCAAATCAATCACGTCTGAAAGAGGGAATTTTCTCCTAAAGCCTACTGCTCCCGGTGACATTATCCGTGTGAGAGCTCCGGCAGCAGCTGGAGAGAGGGTTTGACCCCAGGACAGAGCGGGGGGTTGGAGACCAGGCCCGGGGCAGCCCAGCACCTTCCCCTCGCGTCCGGAGGAGGGAGGATGTGCTGGAGACACAAGACAAGGAAAAGCAGCAAGACGATGGCAATTTGGCCGGGAAGGTCCAGCTCCAAGGGCACAGGAAGCTGTCGGAGCTGCAGGACACCCGAGGCTCTGCAGGCCACGGCCAAGGAAGGTTTGGAGAGGCGATCCTGCCCGGGGGGCAGCACGTCCTGCCCTCGTGGTCCCCGCTCAGGGGAGCCACCGGACCCTGCCCCGTGTCCTGGGCTTTTCCACCTCACCACATCGCTGGGGACGCTCAGCACAGAAGGAAGAGGTTTCCCCTAAAATAAGGCTTGAAGAGCAACATCCTCATTGCCTCGTGTCTGCCTGAGCAGACACTGAATCATCCCGCGAGCTGGGATTTAAAATAGCAGAATCCCTGTTTTTAGCAAGAGCTGCTCAGCCCCGAGAGGAGGAAGAGGCTGTAGAGGATCTGCTCGCTGCCTCGCTGTGCCGGGCGCACGGAGGGAGGCACCGCAGCTCCTGCCCAAGGGTCCCCGAGGGCTTGGCCACACGCGGAGCTGCCCGCACCCTCCGGCCCCGCTGAGAGTCACCAGTGTCACCGGTGTCACCAGTGTCACCCTGGGCCGTGTCCCCGACGCGGAGAGCCGTGCGCAGGTGCCGTGCCGAGCGCTGCCGCAGGGACAGGTACGCAGGTCCTGCCTGACCTAGTTCAGCCCTCGCGGCAGCACAGGGCGGCTCCGGGGGAGCAGAGCTGCTCAAAGCCAGCCGAGCCCGCGGCGTGCCTGCCTCGCTCCCTGCTTCTGTCCCCGGGAGCCTGCAGGAGTCCCACTGCATCTCCCGGGGACGGGCCCGAGGATCCCGTGCCCTGGGAGCCCTCCTGCCCTCGGGCATCCTCCCGAGCAGAGCGCACAGAGGCAGAGCTGCTCTGCATCCACAGGCCACATCCTGCCCCAGCCTGGCCACGCTTCTCATACACACAGAGCAGTGGTATCTCTTATCAGCTGCAGCATCCACGGTGATTCCAGGTCTGCCATGCCCTGCTAAAGGAGGAGTTCCTGTGTCTCCTGCCACCGGGCAGCTCATAGAAACACAGCAGGGTTTGTGTGGGAAGGGACCTTGAAGCCCATCTCAATCCATCCCCTGCCGTGGGCACAGACACATTCTGCTATCCCAGGCTGCTCCAAGCCCCATCCAGCTCGGCTTTGAACAGTTCTAGGACGGGGCAGCCACAGCTTCTCTGAGCAGCCTGTGCCAATGTCTCACCGACCACACGGGGAAGAATCTCTTCCTCATATCTCACCTCAGCTGACCTGTTTGCAGGTCCCTGCCTTCGTGATCCTCCAAACCACAACACAGGCTCAGGCACGCCAGGCTCCTGCACAACCTGGGTCACTCAGCAGTGTTTATGTAAGCCAGGGGCCTCAGCAGCAGTGACCTGTTTCCTCTAATTCGCTCATCAAAAAACCCAAAACAGGACAGCAGTAGGTGCCACCGGGGCCTGGGCTCAGGGCGGGGGCTGCCGTCACCTGGGAGCACATTCCAGCTCCCCAGCACATCAGCCATGCCCGGCACGGGCATCCCCAGCAGCGCAGAGCTCAGCTGGCCGCGGGCAGGCTGCACTGGAGCTCACTAGAGCTGCACTGGAGCTCACCTGCCAGAGGAATGCAGCGGTGTTCCTGATGGTCTTCCAGGCACGGCTGGAGCTGCAGAGGGAGATCCGCCTGGGAATGCCCAGGCGGTAACTGTGAGCAGCAGCCCCTGCCCCAAACACATCCCAGGACCCACAGACCGCACTGCGCACACTGCGCAGCCTTTGCCCCTTTTATGCCTGAAAACGACCCAGAAACACCCCCAGGAACGCTGCCTGTGCCCGGGGTGTTGTCTGTCCTGCACCTGGGAGTTCACTGCTAATGGGGGCTAATGAGCGCTAACGAGCCTTCAGCTCTCACCCCGTGGCTTCCCAGCCTGGAGCCGTTCTACCCGTGGATCCCCCAGCCCAGGGCTGGTGTCATCAGCCTCGTGCAGACCTGGCAGGACAGCCTCAGTCCCAGGAGGAGAATCCCGGGCAAAGTGGCCGGGGAGTGGAGGCAGCAGCTGGGCAGGACGCTGGAGAGGGTCACAGGGTGCTCGCTGCACGCCTCCTGCTGCACTCCTCCTACATCCCTCCTGCTGCACCCCTCCTGCTGCATCCCTCCTGCTGCATCTCTCCTACATCCCTCCGCCTACATCTCTCCTCCTGCACCCCTCTTACTGCACCCCTCCTGCTGCACCTCTCCCACATCCCTCCTGCTGCATCCCTCCTCCTGCACCCCTCCTTCTGCACCCTTCCTGCTGCATCCCTCCTGCTGCACTCCTCCTTCTGCATTCCTCCCGGAGCGTGTACAGGGGAGAGTTTCCTCCTGCCTGTGGCAGAACCTCGGGGATCTTTGTTTAGTTCAGGAATTCATCCTGAAAAGCCGAACATCAAACAATCCATTACAATGTCCCTTTCCCGGTGTTTTTGTGTTCAGAACAGTGACACAACGACTGCAGCCCTGGTATGCGAGAGCTCCCCAGAGCCTGGCACCGCATGGACAAGCCAGATTCCTGCTATTCCAAAGCCAATTTCATCATTACAGCAGGATTTTATTTTTTTCCTGAGCTGGTGTGTTCATAATGGTGTGAAACCAGAGAAAGCAGGAATTCTTGCACTGAGGAACAGCAGGAAAAATACAGTGCAAAGGCCCCAGGTTTTGCCTGGCAGTGGAATGAGGGAGTTTCAAATGTCAAACCTGCTGAGCTTTGCTGCAGCTGAAGGAGCCCTTCCAAGCCGTCGGAGGTGTCACCGCATTGGATTTGGTCTCTCTGTTCCAACTGACTTCAGTAAATGGCAAAAATACGCCTTTAAACCCCAGCCGTTGGCAGCGCCGGCTGCACAAATAAATACGCTTGTCATCGCTTGATTTTTTTCCCATTTTCCAAGTTAAAAATGTTCTGGATGCCAAATGCCACCCGTTGGAGCCATCCCCGGGTGTGCACACAAGGAGCAGGAGCATCAGGCCGGGCACAACCAGGTGTAAACCTGGCCTCAGCATCACTGCACCTGGGCTAACTAAAATGCAGCTCAGAGAAAAGGGAGATTTTTAAAAACCCCAACAGATTAATCTGCCCAGAGCGAAGCAAATTAAACACCCACGGGAAAATCGGTCCGGGACAAGGGCAGGTGACAGCAGCGCGGGGTGGCAGCAGCCTCCATGGCCCTGGGTGTGCCCGGGGCGAGCGGGGGCAGCCCGCACACGGGGCAGGGCGGGCAGCTCCCAGGGTGGCACCTCTGCCGGTGCCCGGGCAAGGGGCAGCTCCGCAGGGCACGGGGACAGAGCACGGGGACATCGGCTGGCCCAGGCTCGGCCGCGCAGGAGCAGGCTCCGGGGCTGAGGGACGTCTCCTCCGCTCCTGGGGCCGGAGGATGGGCCCAGGGGCAGTGCCGCAGCCGGCCCGGGACGGGAGGACACGGAGCGGTGGGCTTCGCTCCGGGCTGCGCTGCAGAGCCCCGAAGGCCATGCTCCGTGTGCAGCCTGTGCCCGGCAGCTGCAGGCCCCGGGTGCGGGTTTGGCCCCGGGGTGAGGGTTTGGCCCCGGGGTGAGGGTTTGGCCCCGGGATGAGGGTTTGGCCCCGGGGTGAGGGTTTGGCCCCGGGATGAGGGTTTGGCCCCGGGCTGGCTCCGTGCTGCCATCCCGGCACGGTGCGGCTTCGGCAGCGGCTGCCCCAGGTCGTCCCGGCTCGTCCCTGCTCGTCCCGGCTCAGCCCGGCTCAGCCCGGCTCGTCCCGGCTCAGCCCGGCTCAGCCCGGCTCGTCCCGGCTCTCGGCCGCTGGGGGAGCTCCTTAGCGGGCTGTCGGGGCACGGAGCACCGGGCCGTCTGAACAGATCAGGCGTCGGGGCTGTTTCTTTTGGGGATGGCTTTGGGAACGAGGTGTCCGGAACGAGCAGCGTGTGATGTCGGCCGTGAAGCTGAGGCAATTAGAGCTCATGATCTGACAGAAGCTCTGAATTCCTGCGGCCGGGGCAGGGTCACTGAGGCGCGGAGGATCGCTCCTGGCTCGGTCGGAACCGGCACGAAAAGTGGAGCTGCGGGTGAAGGCTCTCCCCAGCGGCTGGGGAAGGCGCTGCCCGAGCGCTCGGACTCCTGACGGGGATATTCCTGCCCCGCTGCCATCGCTGGGCCCCGCAGCCCTGCATGGGCATTCCCAGCGGGCTCCTGCTCCAGCCCTGCTCCATCCCTGCTCCATCCCTGCTCCAGCCCTGCTCCAGCCCTGCTCCATCCCTGCTCCAGCCCTGCTCCATCCCTGCTCCATCCCTGCTCCAGCCCTGCTCCATCCCTGCTCCAGCCCTGCTCCAGCCCTGCTCCATCCCTGCTCCATCCCTGTTCCATCCCTGCTCCATCCCTGCTCCAGCCCTGCTCCAGCCCTGCTCCAGCCCTGCTCCAGCCCTGCTCCATTCCCTGCTCCAGCCCTGCTCCATTCCCTGCTCCAGCCCTGCTCCATCCCTGCTCCAGCCCTGCTCCATTCCCTGCTCCAGCCCTGCTCCAGCCCTGCTCCATCCCCGCTCCATCCCTGCTCCAGCCCTGCTCCATCCCTGCTCCAGCCCTGCTCCATCCCTGCTCCAGCCCTGCTCCATCCCTGCTCCAGCCCTGCTCCATTCCCTGCTCCATCCCTGCTCCAGCCCTGCTCCATCCCTGCTCCAGCCCTGCTCCATCCCTGCTCCAGCCCTGCTCCATCCCTGCTCCAGCCCTGCTCCAGCCCTGCTCCATCCCTGCTCCAGCCCTGCTCCATCCCTGCTCCATCCCTGCTCCAGCCCTGCTCCAGCCCTGCTCCATCCCTGCTCCATCCCTGCTCCAGCCCTGCTCCAGCCCTGCTCCAGCCCTGCTCCATCCCTGCTCCATCCCTGCTCCAGCCCTGCTCTATCCCTGCTCCAGCCCTGCTCCATCCCTGCTCCAGCCCTGCTCCAGCCCTGCTCCTCCGCGCTTCCTAACGCCAGCGGTGGCTATAAAACAGCAGCAACAACAACCACCAGCCCGTGGTCTCATTTGCAAACCTCAGTGACAGCACTGAATGAGCCAAAAAAAAAAAAAAAAAAAAAAAAAAAAAAGGGAAAGTGCTTTTAATTAAAACTACTGCTGGAAGAGAATTATGATTAATTGATGTCATGCGTTAAAATTACAAATCCTGGGAGTGTAAGTGACAGATAAAATAGCACAAATTGTTTACAAATTCATTTACTCAAGAAAACCCCACCCCCAAAACAGCTGGAAATAAGCACATGGCTTATTATTACAAATGAATTCGTCGTGAGGGGGGTCAGGCAGAGGTGACACGGTGCCAGCCGAGCTGCTGGCGTGCCTGTGCACGGCTGTGCCCTCACCGGAGCTGAAGGTGTCGGGCTCGTGTCCCTGTGCTGGGGAGGAGCCCCTGGCTGATCCAGGGCACCAGGGTCCACTCACGGGTGCTCAGGGGGCCACAGGACACCTCAGGTGACAGCCTGGAGCCGGTGGTGGCAGCGCCACCACAGCACGGGGAGACTGCTGAGGTGATGTCAGGAGCGGCCCCGTGAAGCTGCGATGTTTGCCCACACCACGCTGGGTTTCTATTTTTTGTAATTCCCCTCGTTTGACACATTTTGGTGATGTTTCCATCCCGGTTGCCATGGTGACTCGTGTCCACTCCCCCACTGCTCCGTACATCCTTCTCTGGCGCGTTCTGGCACAGGAGACACGAAGGCCCCATCGTGTTCCAGGCAGCTTCCCCAGCAGCCTGGAGGGGCCAGGAACGGCTTTTCTCCTCCAGCTGCCCCCAGCCTTTCCAGCCCCGCGTTCCAGCACTGATTCTTGAGAGCTTCCATCGAATCCCAGACTGGTTTGGGTTGGAGGGACCCTAAAGCCCACCCAGTGCCACCCCTGCCATGGGCAGAGACACCTTCCACCATCCCGGGGTGCTCCAACCCAGTGTCCAGCCCGGCCTTGGTCACTGCCGGGGGCCCAGGGGCAGCCACAGCTGCTCTGTTTGTGGGTAAAAACTCACACCGTGTGTCTGAAAGAGGCCTGCGGCCAAACCCTGAGCAATTCTGCTGGGACAGTGCCCAGGATTGTCCCTGATCTGACAGGATCACACGCCGAGGAGTGCAGTGACACTTTGGAGCAGTCCCTGGCAGCCCAGCCCCGTGGGCAGAGCTGCTTCCCCACTGCCTGTCTCACTGCCAGCCCACTCCCCCTGCATCGCCTGGAGATGCTCCTGGGGCTGGAGACGGGAAGCCCTGACCCCGAGGAGCCCAGTGGGTCCATCCCCGCAGCGCAGCGCAGGGCTGGCCCGGGACCCTTCTCTCCCTGCAGAGCGTGTGGGGCAGCAGCAGCCCCGTGGGCAGAGCCCCGCGGTTGTGCACGCTGGGGTCAGCCCTGGCAGTGCCCCACCTGATTTGGGGCTGCGAGGAGCCGGGCCGAGGCCCGCGGGAAGCGCGGAGCAGGGAGGGTCTGCCCCGGGCACGGGAGGGCACCTGGGCACCGCTCCCACACCTCGGGGCCCGGGGGCGCCGCTCCCGCCCGGGCAGTGAGCTCTGCCTGAGGGCGATTCCAGCTGGCTGAGCGCATTCTGGTGCGGATTACATCGATGTTCCCTGGAAGATGGGCTGTCACATCTCATCTCATTCTGCATTCCTGCCGTGCTGTCCGCACACCCTGCCCTGCCCTGGCACTCAGGCTGCCAGCACTCCCGGCTGCACGGGCTCTGGGGAAGGGTTAATGAAGCCCGGGGTGGTGCACCACGGGGGCACCCCAAAGCCGCTGCCGTGTTCACGGTGCCACCAAAGTCACCACGAGGCTCGGGGGCCCACCAAAGCCGCTGCAGCACCCGTGGGCCCAGCACTCAGGTTTGGCAGGTCTGGGAGCTGCCTCAGTCCCAGGACACAGTTACAGCCAAGGGAGGGACAAAGTTCTCCCCAAACAGAAGGTGAATGTGTAGCTGCAGGTGCCAGGGCAGGAGAAGAGCAGTTCAGGGCACAGGCACACCCTGCACAGCCACTGCTCTCCAAACCTCCACGGACTGGGAGAGTGCAGGAGAGCTGGAGAGACACTGTTCACAAGGGCCTGGAGTACCAGGAAAACGGGAATGGCTTCCCACTGTCACAGGGCAGGGTTAGATGTGGTTTTGCGAAGGAATTCTTCCCCGTGAAGGGGGTGAGACCCTGGCACAGGGTGCCCAGAGCAGCTGGGGCTGCCCCTGGATCCCTGGCAGTGCCCAAGGCCAGGCTGGACACTGGAGCTTGGAGCAGCCTGGGACAGTGGGAGGTGTCCCTGCCATGGCAGAGGGAGGGATGAAATGAGCTTTAAGGTCCTTTCCAGCCCAGACTATTCTGAGATTCAGAGATTTATTTACCTGCAGAGCCATTTCGTACACAATCCAGGGACAATGACAGGGCTCTGTCACTTCTTTGCCCTTTTGCCCAAAACAAAGCACACTGATCCACGAAATGCTCCCTCTCACCGTCTGCATCAGCTGATTCTGAAATGGGTCTTTAATCAGAATCTCCCCTGCCCATCCATGTACAAACTCCCCTGGCACACACGGATTCTTGCAGCAACCAAAACACGCGGCTGGTCCCAGCCTCGTGTCACTCTAAGGAAATTTCTCCACCCTGCTCGGCCCCTTGGGATGGGACCTGCTCCCCCCCAGACACGGAACTGTCAGTGCAGGTGGAGCGGGGAGACAAATGGATGCACCTCCCCACGCCGTTCCCAGAGCAATTCCGAGATCCTTCCTTCCCTGGCTGCCTCTGCTCATGAATAAACAGCGCCGCTATCAACCCTTTACCTCGGCCCCAGGGAGGCATTTTTGCAATTTCTTGCTAGAATCCCTCTAAATGCATCACTTCCCTGATCCCCCGTGGAGATGTTTCCACAGGCAGGAGCGGCTGGGCTGCGGCATTCGGATGTCAGCGAGCGAATGGGTCCGGAATTCCAGCTGGCTCACCTTCTGCGGGCGCGGCAGCGGGAGCGCGGCTCCAGGCACCGCCTGTGCCCAGCCCGTGAGGTGCCTCTGGGCCCGGCCCCGGCCTGTCAGAGGGGCGGCAGCAGCAGGGGGAAGCTAAAGAGACAAGTGGCACCGTGCCCGTGCTGCTGCTGCCAGCGGGAAACAGCGCCGGGGGCCGAGGTGCCGCTCCCGCACCTCGTGGGGAAGGCACCGGGAAACGCGGCTCACCTCGGCAGCCCGCAGCCTGGGCAGCGCCCCGGGGCAGCAGGAGCCTCTTCCCACCGCAGCACCCTGCAGAGCCCCAGCCCTTTCCCCATCACCACGGGGAGGGGCTGGGAGCCCTGGCACAGGCCAGAACCTGGTGGGAATAGTCACTGCCATCCCCTCAGGTGTGGGATGCACCGGGGTTCCAGGATACCCTCAGGTACCAGGATGGTCCAGGGTACCAGGGTGCCCTCGGGTGCCAGGGTGCCCTCAGGTGCCAGGGTGCCCTCAGGTGCCAGGGTGCCCCCAGGTGCCAGGGTGCCCTCAGGTGCCAGGAAATACTCGGATACCTGGTGCACTGGGGCACCAGGAGGTGCCTGGGTACCGGGATGTCCTTGGGCACCACGATGGGCTCAGCTGCCCCGTGCCTGGAGGTGACCCCGTGGGGAAGGAGGGTGGTGCAGAGCCGGGCGCTTTGCCCGTGGGTCCCGTGGGGATGGGCAGCAGTGCCCGTGCTTCCCCCCTGCTCCCACGGCAGCGTTTTCCCCTGCTGTGCGGGAGCTTGGCTGCAGTGCCTTAACAGGCAGCCCGGCTCTGCGGATAACCAATCTGTCAGGCTTCTTCAGCGGCGTTTTTTGGAAAACCCTGCAGGCAGGTGCAGGTGCCACATCAATATGTCAGCGCTCTGATGACGAGTTCATAATATTTTCTGCTTGCATTCTACTGTCTCCGTGTATTAGCAAACAGGCGTCTCCCAGCGCTGCTCACCAGAGCCAGGGGTTGTAGATTTAATAACAAAATCATCGTGGTAAATCATTAGTTGGTGATTCAGCGTGGAAATGCCTCATTAGCACTTCAGCATGTGCAGTGTGTGACTTATGAAAACCTCTGAATTATGACTAATTAAGTGCAGGCCAAAAAAGTATCCAGGATCAGAACAATAACCAGGATAAAATGAAATAAAGTAAAACAAAATAAAACAAACCTAAACAAAACCTAAAGTAAAACAAAAAATAAAATAAAATAAAATAAAATAAAATAAAATAAAATAAAATAAAATAAAATAAAACGAAATAATAAAATGTGTGGGGCCACCAGAACTGCTGCACATTGGGAGGAGAACCCACGGGCACAAGGTCAGAATGGAACAGTGCACGGAGAGATGGTGTTGCTTGGGAAGATTCCTCCATCCTGGAGCACTGGGATACACAGTAACATCAATCTCTAATTAACAGAAAGTTTAAAATCTTCCACATGCTAATTAACTGCTATATTAATCACAAGAACTTTGAGGACCAGCACATTCAAAAGTCCTTCCCAATCAAATCCGTTTTGCTCCGCAGTGCTCGATCCCAAGCAGCTGGTGGCTGGGCGCCCTGGGCCTGCTCGGCCTCTCCTGGCGCTGAGGAATGGTGCTGCCGTTCCCCCAGGAGGGACATCGGCTCCTGGCAGCCCCTCGGGGCTCACTGGGGTCCCCACGCCGCTCCCAGCCCCTCACTGGGCACCAACTGATGCTGAGTGAGCCTCTCACCCTAAGAAAGGCTCTAAAAATAAGCTCTTAATACACTCTTGCATCCTGTCAAGGCTTTAAATAGCTGTTTGGAGTTCAAATTTTAAAAACTGTTGAGCTCAAATCATTTATGACAACTTGGGAGCCAAAAATAAATGGGAATGAGGAAAGAGGAGGAGCCCGTCCCCCGCCGAAGCTCCCGGGGAGAAGTGCCCGTGGGCTGAGCCCACGTGCAGCTGGAGTCCCTGGAGCCTCAGGGGAGCAGGCTGCAGGTGGCTGGGGGACAGGGCTGCTCTCAGGGTCCCCTCGTCCTGGAGGGTGTCACTGGCCAAGCCTGTGCCCAGCTGGAGCCTCTGGGAGTGTTTGTCCTCCGGGACAAAGGGGCCTTTGAGAGGGAAATGGAGACTGACTCATGAGCCAAGGAGAGTCTCCGAAATGGTCCCAGAGGGACAGTCTGACTGCAGCAGCTCCTCATGATGTGGGGCCAGTGTCAGGATATTCTTTTATCTTATAGAACATTATACTCTAATCCAGAAAAGTGCAGGGAGCCCTCACTCAGCTCTGCTCCAGAGACACCTGCAGCACAACTGTGCGCTGGCTCTGCCTGTTAGAGACACGCTGAGCTCTCAGGAGAGGGGAGAACAGCTCCACATCACAGAATTCCGGAATGGTTTGGATGGAAGGGATCTCACAAACCCCCTTGTTCCACCCCCTGCCATGGCAGGGACACCTCCCACTGTCCCAGGCTGCTCCAACCCCAGTGTCCAGCCTGGCCTTGGGCACTGCCAGGGATCCAGGGGCAGCCCCAGCTGCTCTGGGCACCCTGTGCCAGCCCTGCCCACCCTGCCAGGGAACAATTCCTGTCCCAGATCCCACCCAGCCCTGCCCTGGGCAGTGGGAGCCATTCCCTGTGTCCTGTCCCTCCAGCCCTTGTCCCCAGTCCCTCTGCAGCTCTCCCGGAGCCCCTTCAGGCCCTGCCAGGCTCTCTGAGCTCTCCCTGGAGCTTCTCCTCTCCAGGTGAACATTCCCAGCTCTCCCAGCCTGGCTCCAGAGGGGCTCCAGCCCTGGGAGCAGCTCTGGGGCTTCACCTGGTCTTGCCCCAGCAGGTTGTACCTCGCTTTCAGAACGCTCCCCGAGGCTGAGGATGGCCCCTGTGTGACCCAGGGCTGTCCCCACGGGCACTGCCCGCTCGGGGGGACTGCCACCCCCAGTGTGGGGCAGAGCCCGGGCTGCCACCGCCCCACTGCCAGCCCGGCCCGGCCGGCCCTGTGCGCCAGGCTGTGAGCAATCGCCGCTGCCGGCCCTTCCAGAAATACTCTGCGCTCCTGCTCACTGACCTCTGATCCTTGATTCAATCCGCATTCTTCTGGAAAGCCCAGCAATGCGGAGGATGCCCTGACACTCGCGTCAGGCGCCACCTGCCCGGGGCAAAGAGCACAGGGCCGTGCTGGCAGGGGGCTCCGGGCACAGGGCAGGGGGCTCCGTGCACAGGACAGGGGGCTGCGGGCACAGGGCAGAGGGCTCGGGCACAGGGCAGGGGGCTCCAGGCACAGGGCAGGGGGCTGCGGGCACAGGGCGGGGGGCTCTGGCACAGGGCAGGGGGCTCCGGGCACAGGGCAGGGGGCTCCGGGCACAGGGCAGGGGGCTGCGGGCACAGGGCGGGGGGCTCTGGCACAGGACAGGGGGCTCCGGGCACAGGGCAGGGGGCTCCGGGCACAGGGCAGGGGGCTCCGGGCACAGGGCGGGGGGCTCCAGGCACAGGGCAGGGGGCTCCGGGCACAGGGCGGGGGGCTCCGGGCACAGGACAGGGGGCTCCGGGCACAGGGCAGGGGGCTCCGGGCACAGGGCGGGGGGCTGCGGGCACAGGGCAGGGGGCTCCGGGCACAGGGCAGGGGGCTGCGGGCACAGGGCGGGGGGCTCGGGCACAGGGCAGGGGGCTCCAGGCACAGGGCAGGGGGCAAAGAGCACAGGGCAGGGGGCTCCGAACACTCGGGCCCTGATTTCCTCCCCCTTGGATGTCCCCCGAGCCGACCCCTCTGCAGTCACGATGCTCCGGCTGACTGGGGAGAGGGGCAGCGGAGTGCCGGGCACGCTGCAGCTCCTCACCCTCCTCCTGCAACAGCTGAGTAGGAGGTTACGGAAAAAACATGTTTTCCCAAATCACAGCACTTTCCTCCGCAGTTCTTGGCTCTGGCTCCACCTGCATCTCATGGCACGGCTCAGCACCGGCCCAGCGCCGGTCCTCTCCCTCCCAAGGACCGTGGGACCGGTGTCACTCGCTCCCCTCACGCAGTTCCTGCCGCAGGAGGCGGGCCAGGCGCTCCCGTGCCCCCAGAGCAGGCTCCCGGCACTCCTGGCCCCGCTCCGCCGGCCCCGAGGCCCAACCCGAGCCCCGGGCACCGCGGGGGAACCCGGGCTGGGCTGAACCAGCCGTGCCCCTGCTGGAAACCCGGCACGGGAAGGGGTTTGCTTACTTTGCTTCAGCTTGGGAAAAGCGCATTTGGCGCTGGGGGCGCATCAGCCCCCTCAGGCTGGTGGGTGCCGGGCTGGGATGACACCCGGCTGGTGACCAGCTCGGGATGGACAGGTTCGGGGCAGATCTGGGGCAGGAATTGTTCCTGGCAGGGTGGGCAGGGCTGGCACAGGGTGCCCAGAGCAGCTGCGGCTGTGTCCGTCCCTGGCAGTGCCCAAGGCCAGGCTGGACACTGGGGCTTGGAGCAGCCTGGGACAGTGGGAGGTGTCCCGCCCATGGTAGGGATGGAATGAGGTGGTGGTCCATGAAGCCCTTCCCAACCGGAACCATTCTGGAATTCTGTGATTCTCTTGCAATTCCTAAACCTGAGTATTAAAAGGCAGCATCCCACCACAGCAGAACAATGTAGATGGCAAAATGAACCTTAATAAGAAATAATTTGCCCTCTAGGGGGAAACCCGCCGAAGGGAAGCGTGTGGTGTTCCCAGCCTGTGCTGTTCCAGAGGCAGTGATGTTGCAGTTCTCACCCACCCCCTGAGACTCTGGGGCAGAGCCCAGGGGACCGTGCCCACCGCAGGGCTGGTGGAGGTTGTGAGAACCTCACATGGGAAACCCCAAATGGGAACTCAAATGGGAAACGTGGCAGTGGGAACAGGGACAGTTCCGAGCCAGGACCAGTCGAGCAGGAGCCGAGCCTCATGAAGTGAATGTGGGGTCAGGAGCAGCAGGAGGAGATGTGAGATGTGGGGGTCAGAGATATGTGGGCTCAGAGCTGTGTGGGGTCAGAGCTGTGAGGGGTCAGAGATACGTGGGGTCAGAGCCATGGAGTGTCACAGCCCTGCAGTGTCACAGCCCTGCAGTGTCACAGCCCTGCAGTGTCACAGCCCTGCAGTCACAGCCATGCAGTGTCACAGCCCTGCAGTCACAGCCGTGCAGTGTCACAGCCCTGCAGTCACAGCCGTGCAGTGTCACAGCCCTGCAGTGTCACAGCCATGCAGTGTCACAGCCCTGCAGTGTCACAGCCTGCAGTCACAGCCGTGCAGTGTCACAGCCCTGCAGTCACAGCCCTGCAGTGTCACAGCCCTGCAGTGTCACAGCCCTGCAGTCACAGCCGTGCAGTGTCACAGCCATGCGGTGTCACAGCCCTACAGTGTCACAGCCATGCGGTGTCACAGCCTGCAGTCACAGCCATGCAGTGTCACAGCCATGCAGTGTCACAGCCGTGCAGTGTCACAGCCGTGCAGTGTCACAGCCTGCAGTCACAGCCGTGCAGTGTCACAGCCTGCAGTCACAGCCATACAGTGTCACAGCCATGCAGTGTCACAGCCCTGCAGTGTCACAGCCCTGCAGTGTCACAGCCCTGCAGTCACAGCCATGCAGTGTCACAGCCATGCGGTGTCACAGCCGTGCAGTGTCACAGCCATGCGGTGTCACAGCCGTGCCCACAGCCCATATTGCAGGTGACATCCAGTGGCTGCAGGAAGCAGCGCAGCCCCACGGCCGCCGCGGGCGCGGGGCCAGGGGAGCAGCTGTGGCTGCCCCTGCGCTGCTCCTGCCCTGGGGTGTCTAAGGCCAGGTCGGACGGGTTTTGGGGCCACCTGCTCTGGGGAAGGTTTGGCTTCGGTGCTGCTCGTGTCAGGGGGCAGGGATGAGATGCCCTGTGAGGTCCCTTCCAGGCAGTCGAGCGCACAGCCAAGCTGGAGTTTTGGGAAGCTCAGTCTGCTGGCAGTCCTGGCACGTCACCCCGAGCTGACCAGGGGACACGGGGCCGCTGCTGTCTGTGGGGCTGGTGGGACACGCTCCGTGCCCTCGGGGCTCGCACCTGGCTGCTCTGAGCCGGGAGCGGGATGTGTCCGCAGGTATTTGCAATTTCCTCCCACCTCAGGGGGATCCCCCGCCCCAGCCAGGCCTGCCCCCCTCTGCAGCTCTCACTCTTTAATAACCGAGCTGTGGGGCTTCAGGCAGCACAAATAAACCTGCTGATGGGAGCAGCGGTGCCAGACGTTTGCTTGGCATCCAAGGCACCAGCCCCTCGTGACTCCCACAGAGCCGGGACACGATGGGACAATCCCAGCCCGGCAGATCTGGGACCCGATGGGACATCACAGCCCCCCGGCCCCACTGCCGCCCTGCTTTGGGGCCAGCAGCCCCTCTGCCATCACGGGAACCAGCGGCCCCTGCCAAGCTGCTCATTTCGGAGCGAGCCTTGTTGACTCTGGGCTGAATGTTCACATCCCGGGAGCTGCTCAGCTACATAATCACCAAAACCAACACGGGGCCGGGGCTGTGTTTTTGTGCTTGCCCAGTGGCTCAGGGAGATCAAAGCCTTGGCTCCGGGCGCAGCCAGCCCCGCGGGCCCTGTCTGGCTGTGCAGTTCCCACCGTGCTCGGGCAGGTGGGAGCGCCCTGGGAGTCACCAGCAATGCCACAGGACCGGGGCTGGCTGCCCCTGGAACACGAGGTTTTCCCCAAACTGCCTGAGACTCACCACAGCCGGCACGAGAAGGGCTGCGGGCATGCCCTGGCTTAAGCAGGGGGTGTTTGGGCAGGGGAAGTTTGGGCAGGGAGTGTTTGTTGGACACAGGTCCTTTGCACTAGGGACATGCCCTTACGGCCCTTTGCCGGTGCCCTGGTTTGCCGGACTCCTCTCTTTCCCACCACCCAAAACAGAGGGGATGTGACTGCCCTCATCTCCCCCTCTCTCCTGCCTGTGGGGTGGCTCTGGTGGGCCGGACCCCAGGTCAAGGGCAAAGGACAAGGTCCCAGCCCTGGGGGACACGGAGCACGGTGCCGGCAAGTGGCTCCAGTGCCCCCTGCACCATGGGCCCAGTGTACTGGCCCCATCACCATATTTTATCCTTTGAGCAGCAAATAAACCTGGACCAAAACCAGAAGGAATTGTGGCCACGGCCACACAAGTCCATGGCCAACACAGGCCCTGATGTCCCACACAGGCAGGAGTTCCCACAGCTCACTCTCCTCAACAGGAACTACAGAAGTGTTGTAGTTTGGGGGAAAATGCAGTATTTCCACCTGAAATATCACCCTGTGCTCATTCCATGCTTGGGAAAGGGTGGGAAAGTCTGGGAAGCAGTGAGTGAGGAGGAAGGAGATGCTGAGAGGAGGACAGGGAGGATGTAGGGCACCTGAATCAACACAAGGCACTGGTATTGACAGTTGCTTTATCACCTCCACCCTTCTCGTGGCTGCCCAACCCCGTGTACACCCAGCACCAAAGGACAGCGAGTCCCTGCCCTGGGGCAGTTGAGCCAGGACAAGCTGCCTGGCACCGCCCCGAGCTCCGGGGTTCCTGTGCCGCTGACTCACACCGGGAGGATCTGGGGCCCAGCTCAAGGCCCCTCACACCTGGTGCAGGCCCGTTCCCAGCAGCCCAGTGCCACGGCAAGCTCCCACATGTCCAGGCTGGGAGCGGAGATCTGCATTGCTGCCTCCAGCCTGGCGGCACTGGAGCTGAGAACGGGAGGGTTGGGGCACTCCAGGACGAAGGCGCTGCTGACCAAGGCTGGTCATGGCTCCCCAGACACCTTTGGCTCCACTGCCCGGCGAGGAATGCCCAGGACCCACCAGGACAGACCAGGCTCGGCTGCTCCCCCCGGGCACGCAGGAGAGCTGTGAAGGACAGCACGGGAACACGGTGACACAGGGAACTGCCTTGGGGCACAGGGCGGGCTCAGCACGGGCACAGGTGCCCCAACACCTCTGAGGGCAGCTGGGGCAGGAGCAGCGGTACCGGAGCCTTCCCGCCACCTGCGATGGGCTTTTCCTGCCTTTCGGGAATGGGGCACCCGGGGCCCGCGGCAGTGGCGGCCGTGGGTGCCTTTCTGCAGCGTCAGACGAATCCGCCCGGCTGCACCCCCGCGATTTATTCGGCTTAATCCTGCGGCGGGCAGGTCCCACCCGGCCGGGTGGCGGCTCGGCCCCAGGGGGACGGGCCCTCCCCGCAGGGAGGGGACTGAGTTATGAAAGTTGTGAATGGGGAGTGTCCGGGGGGCCGGAGCAGACGGAGCCCAGGGGCGCGGGCCACTCGCTGCGGCACCCCGAGGTCCCCGCAGACAGCGCCGACCGCGACGAGAGGCGCCCGGTGACAGCCCAGCCTCCGTGCCCTCGTCAGCGCAGCGGCCGGCTGCCCGTGGGTCACACCCCACAGCTCCAGGGGAGCTCTCCTGAGGCCACCCTCGTGCCCTTATCACTTTTCCAGCCCAGCTTCTTCACTCTGACTGTTGGACGGAGAACTGATAAGGGTACGCGGGTGACACGAGCGACCGTCCCGACGCGCTGGCCCCTGGTGGTCCCCGGGCTACCCCGGCTCCGGCTGCGGCTCCAGCTGCAGCAGGCATCCGTGCATGTGCGGCTCCAGATGTTGGCTCGGCGTGAACGGACCGCAAAGCAAATGCAGGGGATACAGAAGTATCTTCTTTCACGAAAACCTGGCAGGTCCCGTCACTCCGGGATTTTCCCTTTCGGCATCTGCAGCAGGTGTCCAGCAGGAAAATGCATCCATCCTTTCGGCAAAGGTCTTGAAATGCTTTTTAATGTGTTACCGTTTGCTTGTGTTTCAGTGAAGTTAGCTTGGAATTCTTTGGGATCAACGTAAAGAATAATCATGAAAGTAAGAAATGAGTGTAAAACTCTTGTGCTTTCCTGTGCCTGGAATTGTTCCCGTTTAAAGCTCTTTATTCCCAACATTTCCCTGGTTTTCTAGGTGAGTTCCTGCCAGCCTTCTCCAGGCACAGCAGATAAGGGAAATGATGAACTCCAGCGGGACACGGGCAGCGAAGCCCGGGATGAGGTAAGGGGGTGTCTGCTCTGCAGAGCCCCGTGCTCCCACCCAGCTTGGGGTGCTGCAGCCCGTGTCCTGCCGAGCCCGGGATCCCACAGGGACTGCCCCTGCATGACAAACTGGTGCTCTAAAGCACCCAGGAGTCCCTTCCCATGTCCATCCTCTTTTCCCCAGTTTTCCAGCTATTCCCATCAGTCAGGACTTTCCTGCCCCCACTGAAGTGTTCTGCAGAGTGTGCCAGCACACTGGCACTCCGGGTGCTCGCCCATGGATGGGGCTGGGTGGAGAGGACACGGCCAGCACCAGGACAGCGGGGAGGTTTCTGTCCATAGGGGATGGAGCCTGGCCTGGCTGGAACCCCTCACAGCCCGCACCCCAGGGCTGCCCTGGCCCCACAAGACCCCCACAGCCACCGACTGCTGCAGCCCCACGGGGCTCCCCAAAACTGCCACCCCCAGAGAACTCCCCTGCAGCTCCCTGCACGCCCCGCTGCTCGACAAAGGCTGGAGGGGGGTCCCTGAGCCTCAGGGTGCCCCAGATCCCCTTAAATTCCAGATGCAGGCATCAGAGCGGGGATCAAAGTGGAGGAGCAGCTCCATGTCAGGAACTGCATGCACAGGCTGGCCTGGGGAGGGGATGCACCCCTCAAAATGCACCCCCTAAACCCAGACCCTCCTGCTGCTGAACCTGGGCCCCATCCTGAGCCCCGGCTTGTCCCCAGACACCGACCCAGAGGCACAGCCCCAGTGTGGGACCCTTGGCCCCGCGGGCTTGCCAGGCGGCCACATTGCCCGGCATGGCTCCCTTCTCCTGCTGCAGCCCTTTGGGAGGGCTGGGCTGGGCCCTGAGGGCTGGGCTGTGTCCTTTGGGGACAGCAGGGCTGTGCCCTGGGGGCTGGGCTGTGCCCTTTGGGGGCTGGGCTGTGCCCTTTGGGGACAGCAGGGCTGTGCCCTGGGGGCTGGGCTGTGCCCTGGGGGCTGGGCTGTGCCCTTTGGGGACTGGGCTGTGCCCTTTGGGGACTGGGCTGTGCCCTTTGGGGACAGCTGGGCTGTGCCCTTTGGGGACTGGGCTGTGCCCTGGGGGCTGGGCTGTGCCCTGGGGGCTGGGCTGTGCCCTTTGGGGACTGGGCTGTGCCCTTTGGGGACAGTAGGGCTGTGCCCTGGGAGCTGGGCTGTGCCCTTTGGGGACTGGGCTGTGCCCTTTGGGGACAGCTGGGCTATGCCCTGGGGCTGTCCCCGTCTGGCCCCAGGCAGCCCCCCCCCCGCCGGGATGGAGGGCTCTGCCGCAGCCAGCCCGCCGTGAAACCCGAGCATCCTCTTGGGGCAGGGAGGGAAGGGTCAGTGTTTGGGACACGCTCGGTCACCCCTCGTGGATGGCTTTTTGTCCCCCCCAGTGACTCCGGCCCCAGGCCGAGGGCGACAGGGTATGAGCCCACCACACCAGAGCTGTGGGCAGACAGTGCACTGGGCTGGCACCAAGGAGGTCAGGGCGCTCGGGGGTCCCAGGACTGCTCCACACACAGCCCACGCAGCCCCTCCGGCTGCTCCCGGTGCCCTGGGAGGTGCGGAGGTGGTGGTGGGCCCACAAAATGAAGTGAGGGAAGAGGAGGGTCGTCCCTCCCATCCCGCCGTGAGCTGGTCAAGGGACAGAACTGGAGCGGTCGTGGCATCCCTCGGCACTGGGGGTCTGCTCTGGGGAGCACCAGGAGCTTCCAGGAGCCCCAGACCGGCCAGGGTGAGGCTAACTGGGAACCCTGAAATGGATGGGGCGAGCGCCTGGAGCCTCCAGGAGCCCCAGATGTGAGCGCCTGCCTTCCGACAGCCGCTTCTGCATGAGGGGTTCACAGGGGGGCCGGGCCCTCATGTGATCCCTCTGCAAACAGCCGCCGGCGGGTTGTCAGTGTGTATTTGGCTGTCCCCCGTGGCAGGTGGAAGGGGTGATCAGCCATGAAAAGACGGCTTAGCGCCACCGGAAAACTCCTGAGGCAGGCGAATTCCCCGGCCGGCCCCAGCCCGCGGCCCGGGGGGGCGATGGCAGAGGCAGCACCGGGGCTGCTGCCGCCGGCCGCCGCCGGCCCCGAGCACGTAGCGCTGGTATTAAAGCCCCAATAGGAAATTCCACTTCTCCGGAAAAAAACAGAAGCCGGATATTTCATAAGTGTCCCGGCGGACATGAAAGCCGCAGCAGGAAATTTCACTCGGCAGAGATATTCAAGTTCAATAGGCAGCCCTTGGGGCAGGCGGAGCCCGGCACAGGGACGGCTGCGGGGACACGCACCCCCGTGTGCCGCGGCCCCGGCACGTCCCCTGGTGTCGCTGTCCCTGCCAGCCCTGCCTCAGCCCCCCGCGATGGCACACAGGCACTGGCACGGCCGGGACACGGCAGTCCGGGGCTCGGGGACCAGCCCACAGGGTGAGACACAGAGAGGGCAGCAGCCGAGCCCCAGCCGGGCACAGGCAGGCCACGGCCCCACTGGGGCTGCACTGGGGCTGCACTGGGGCTGCACTGGGGCTGCACTGGGGCTGCACTGAGGGCTGTAGTGGGGCTGCACTGGGGCTGCACTGGGGCTGCACTGGGGGCTGCACTGGGGCTGCACTGAGGGCTGTAGTGGGGCTGCACTGGGGCTGCACTGAGGGCTGTAGTGGGGCTGCACTGGGGCTGCACTGGGGGCTGCACTGCGGCTGCACTGGGGCTGCACTGGGGCTGCACTGAGGGCTGTAGTGGGGCTGCACTGCGGCTGCACTGGGGCTGCACTGGGGGCTGCACTGAGGGCTGAAGTGGGGCTGCACTGGGGGCCGCACTGGGGCTGCACTGGGGCTGCACTGGGGCTGCACTGGGGTTGCACTGGGGCTGCACTGGGGGCTGCACTGGGGGCTGCACTGGGGCTGCACTGGGGGCTGCACTGAGGGCTGTAGTGGGGCTGCACTGGGGCTGCACTGGGGCTGCACTGGGGGCTGCCAGCCCAGGGAAGGACGGTGGCCCCGGCCCCGGGCGCGGCGCAGCTCCGCTCCCCCCGGGGCTCCCGGGGAGCGCCGCCCCCGCAGGCACCGAGCGCGGCTAATTGCGGGTTATTGCTCCGCTCTGTCATTAAAGCCGGATCCCTTCTCTTCCGACACGCGCTCCGAGGAGTGCAAAGGGGATCATCTCCTCCTGCCCCCGCTCGGTGCCTCTGCTCAGCCGGCGGCGGGCCGAGGGTGCAGGGTCTGGGCTGGGAGCGACCTCAAAGCCCATCTCATCCCACCCCTGCCATGGCAGGGACACCTCCCGCTGTCCCAGGCTGCTTTAATCCCTGTCCAGCCTGGCCTGGGGCACTGCCAGGGATCCAGGGGCAGCCCCAGCTGCTCTGGGCACCCTGTGCCAGCCCTGCCCACCCTGCCAGGAACAATTCCTCCCCAGGATCCCATCCAGCCCTGCCCTGGGCACTGGGAGCCATTCCCTGTGTCCTGTCCCTCCAGCCCTCGTCCCCAGCCTCTCTCCAGCTCTCCTGGAGCCCCTTTAGACTCTGGAAGGAGCTCTAAGGTCTTCCCAGAGCTTTCTCTTCTCCAGGCTGAAGACATTTCATCCGTCAGCTTTGGCTGAGTCAGGATCCAGCTGCCCACATCCTGGGCCATCTCCAGTTCAGTGTGGAGCCCCACACCTCTGCCCCTCCCAGGGACCAGGCACTGGCATTTTCCTGTAGCTGTTCCCTGAGGGGGTTCATCAGAATTGGGAGTTAAACACAACCCAAAGAGAATTGTAACAGCTCCTCAAGAGAAAACAAGTTTCTAAAATTGAAAAAGTAAAACTAGAGAATTGAATATTTTTGCATTCATTTTCTTGCAATGAATATTTATAAAACTTAGTTTAATGATATTAAGAAAGTACAGGACAGTGCTGGGTGAGGGCTGTGATCTGCATCCCCATCCCATGGCAAGGCACACGTTGGACCTCAGCACGTGTGCCCTGCCAGCAATGGAGCTGCAGCACTGATTCCAGGAGCTCAGAATCGCTGATCCAAAAACCAGAAAACCCCCAGAAAGACCCCCAAAACCATCATGAATTTATTGCCCATTCCACAAGCAATAAACACAGTGCCCAGAGAGTCCAAGCATTTTTTTTCTCCCTGCCCCATCACAGCACACTCTCACCTTAATTGGCAAATAATCACCCAAATTTCATTGTCCCTCCATCCCTTCTATGCCTGCCCAGAAAACTGTGGCTGCCCCATCTCTGACAGTGTCCAAGGCCAGGCTGGACAGGGCTTGGAGCACCCTGGGGTGGTGAGAGGTGTCACTGTCCATGGCAGGGGGTGGAATGAGATGGGCTTTAAGGTCCCTTCCGACCCAAACCATTCCAGGGCTCAGTGATTCACCCCTTACAGCACACCCACAGGTATTCATTCGCTCCTGCCACGATCTGCTGCTTCCCACCCTGGTCTCAAGGACATTTCCTGCCTTTTAGTGTAAGGGGCTCTCTGCTGCCCCTCTGGAGCACCCCCGGGGGAAAAGCCCACCGTGAGGGTGCAGGAATGTGCAGGTGGCAAAGGGGAAAGCACGGAGAGTGCAGGGACAGAGATGTGTTGTCAAGGCAACAGCGACTGCAGGACTGGGAGAGGGAAGGAGGGAGGAGCAGGGTACCTGGGGGTCTGCAGGTGGGCACAGGGCCACGAGGAGCCAGGGGCGAGGACAGGGAGAGAAACACTTTGCCCTGCCCCTCTGCCCACCAGGACAGCTCCCAGCCCTGCTCCCAGTGAGGGAGGAGGACCCAGGGCCCCACAGAGCCCCTCACCTGGATCCTGCCCGGTCCCACAGCCCAGCTCCCCAGAGCCCAGGGCCCAAGGGGTGGAAGATGCCACTCTCCAAGGCCCAGAAATGGAGCAAATGCCATCGGTGACTCAAAGGGGAGCAGCTGTGGCAGCTCAGTGACACAGACCACCCTAGTGCCGCTCTCAGACCTTTCCACCATTTGTTAGTCTGAGTCAGAGCAGCTCCCCACACTGTGGAGCAGAGTCTGGAGAGATCCCTATCCCACCCATCTCCAAACCCTGACAGGAAAGGTCAGAACTTTGTTCAGGCCTCAGACGGGCATGGAAGTCCCCAGCTCAGGGAGGGGACAGCAGGCACAGCCACCTGTGAGTCCGTGGTGGCCAGTGCAGCTACAGAGCTGCCAATCTGACACAGATCAGCCTTGGATCCAAGTTCATCACGACAGCAATGAGGGAATCCTGCAACCTGTGCACCTACAGACACTGCTGTGCCATTGTCCCCTCAGCCAGGAGCCAGGACAGGGACAGGGGACAGGCAGGGAGTCAATGCAGGGGACAGGCAGGCAGTCACTGCAGAAGAAGTTAGGGGCTCTGTGCTGCTGAGTCCCACACCCAGAGCCCCACACTGGGTTCCCCACACTCTGTTCCCTCCTTGCCTCGGCTGAGGAAGTTCCCAGAGTAGCCCTGGTGGGGCAGCAGCTCTTGGCAGCACGGCGAGCCCTCCCTGAGCCCCTGCTCCCTGCTGAGCCTGTGCTCCCCACGCCCCCATCCCAGCAGCGATCCCTGCCAGGCCCTGACAGCTCCCTAAAGCTGCTGCACTATTTTTACCCCACGGTTGCCATAGAGACACCAGAGCCGCTCCCCGTGATGATGCAGCTGCTTTTGGGTGATGCAGTCTCTTCCAGAAGCACTGCATCACCCACTGCATCACCCACTGCATCACCCATTGTATCACCCACTCTTATCACCTGCTGCATCATCACTCACCGCATCAGCCACTGCATCAGCCACTGCATCATCACCCAACTGCATCATCACCCACCCCGGGTCCCCTTGGACACCCCTCTGGTCCCAGAGGTCTGTGCCAGCCCCCCGTGCCCTCAGCAGTGCCCCAGCATGTGGGGTCACACAGACGCCTGCTCCACCCCTCACTCCCTGGGCCCGAGTTGGGGTGAGCTGCTGCTTCCCCAGCCTGGTCAGGTGCTGCTGTGCTGGGCAATGTCTCACCTCGGCCACCTCACCCAGGCAGCCAAAGCAGCGGCCGGAGGGGACAAGGAGCAGCAGCACGTGGCACTGCTGGCCACAGGAGGCGGCAGGGCTCTCACTGGTGCGGTGGATTTTAGCTGATTGGTCTCGGGCACACTCATTTTTCCAGCAGGACAAAGCAGAGTCCCAGCTAAAGCTGGTATAAACCCGACCCAGGCTCCAGCTCTGCTCAGCTCAGAGGGGAAAACAAGGTGCTGTGGGCACGGCTGCACCATGGAACCCCAGGAGGGGCCCGGCTGGGGCTGAACTCTGGTGGGCTGGGACCCCCTGTACCTAGGGCAGCCCCGCGGTGTCCCACAGGTCGAGGGGCCTGGGCTGTGCCCCAGCAGCAGCAGCAGGGGCAGGGGCAGGGGTTCCCCCCGGAATGCTGAGCCCCCCGTGCCCGTGCTCAGCCCCGGGACTGTGGCTGTGACAGGGACCGGCGGCCGTGCAGGGGCATGAGCTGGCAGGAATAACTCCCACAGCCCTACCAGAGCACCCAAAATAGACCCTGCCAGTGCTGAGCGCCTCTGGGGAGATAGGGCTGCTTCAGCCCTGCCCTGGCACCTCACCTGTGCTGCGCCAGGAGCCCAAAGGAGATCCAAGGATGGTTCTTTGGGACAAGACCCTTCCCCAGGAGACAGACCCAGCTCTGCTCAGCCAGGGGCTGCAGCTCCTCCAGGGCTGAGGAGAGCATGGAGCCAAGAGCCCATCACCATCTTGTCCCTGCTCCCACAGCCTCAGCCCCTCAAGGCACTGCTGCAGCCCCTGGAATGGCCTGGGAACCACAGCTGCACCCACCGAGACCAGACAGCCCCACTGCAGCCCCAGAAAGCAGCTCCCCCTTCTCCAGGCTGGGCCAGACTCTAACCACAACCCAGCAGGCTCTAACAAAGGGGTGACAGCTCCCTGGCTGCTCATCCAGGTGGGATAGTGCTGGGATGGCCCCACCAAGCATCTCTGCTGTTCTCCTCAGTGACAGCTCTGTCACCTCTGCCCCTCTCTGCCCTGCCCCAGTGAGGATCCTGGGTACCAGTATCACCCCTGCCAACGGGGGTTGATACCACCAGCAGCGCTCCCAGGCACTGCCTAGCTCTCCACACCCTGCCAGGGCTGCTCCATGTGGGCAGAGCACCCTGCGGTGGTACACCTCAAAGCCACCTCATCCCAGTTTTGTCCCAAAGTGGTCATGTCTGGACCCCATCCTGCTGCCCCCAAGGCTGCACGGGCACTGCTGAGACCAAACCCATGGCTCAGAGCCCTGCACAGAGCTGCAGCCTCTCCAGCAGCCATCCCTGCGGCCCCGTTGCCATGGCATCCTCAGGGATGGCAGAGACACTGGTGAGGAAGACAAGCAGGATGAAGATAGGTGGACACATTGGCTCTGCAAGGCCAGGGCACGGCTGGGGCAGATTTGAGGCCCTCTGGCAGCAGGCAGGGGCCATTCCTGCTCCCCTCCACAGAGGCTCCAGCTCCCAGGACTGGCATTACAGACTGGCATTGCCGTGCTCCCCTCCCTGCTGGGGCATCTCCCACCCCATGGACACCTGGAAGCTGGTGAGTCTGGGCTGGAGCAGCAGGAAAGGGAAGTCTAGTGTTTTAACATCCTCAAGGATAGGTCATTCCTGCTCTCCAGCCGGTCCCAGCCCGCCTGGGGTCCAGCACAGGGGGGACAATCCACAGGAGCAGCAAGGGGGCCAGAGGGGGAAGGGGCACTTGCAGGTGGGGGTGTCAGCTCCCCAACCCTTACCTCCAACATTCTCCTAATTTCAATCATCAGGGACTCAGGACCTTCCCTCTTTCCCCACAAGCCCCTCCTTGTCCCCACCCCTGGGCCGTGCTGGGTGCCCTGGGGGCAGAGCAGACCCTCCTCAGCTTTGGGGATGTGGTGGCTGCCTCTGGAGCAGCCCCCCATTGCTGCCAGCCCGGGGCCCTCCTGCCACCACAGCTTGTCTCTTCTAAATTTGTGGGTTTCAGGAGTTTATTTTTATTTTGTTAAGGTGTTTGTATTATCTTGCTTTTAGGGGTTAATGTGTTTATTTTTGACAAGTAAACTGGTGTGCTCATGCATCAGAAAATGGACACATTTTGGGGAGGTTTATGGCCAGTTTAGGCAGGTGCTGCAGAGTGTCTGTGTTACCAAGTCAGGAGGAACCTGCTACAAGGTTTGCCAAATGCTTCTTAACATGATAAGACTGACTTAATTTCTCTGCTGGTTCTGATTCTCATTATCATCATCTCTGAATGAAGAGTGCTGCAATATTAGATTATAGTTAATTAATCACAAGAGAAATTTCCCCAAATGTTAATGTGATACAGAGGGTGTGATGACAAACATCCTCACAGCTGCGATGGTCTGCAGAAGTGCAGAACCACGGGGGTTGGGGTGGTGGTCGGGGGCATCTGTGACCCTTTCCCTCTTCCTTCAAATTCCCTCTTTCTGCTGGGGCTGCTCCAAAAGAGACACCGAGGAAAGTGGAGGCAGCTGTTGGGAAGCAGGTTCTTGCCCAGATGTGGGATTTGGGGACAAAGGAGGCCCAGAGAGGCAGCACACTGCTGCTCGTCCCCACACATGGCCCTGGCACCGAGGGCAGCTGTGCCCGGGGAGCAGACACAGGGATCCGGCCTCTCCTGCAGGGCACCGAGCACTCCTGTGCCCCGGGGCTGCCCTCAGCCTCTGCCGCGGAACCATCAACATCAGAGGGGCCTTGAGGGGGCTGTGGTTCACTCTGCTCCGAGTGGGGACGGCTGTGGGCTCAGAGGAGTTCGGGTCTGGAGAGCCCCAGGAGCAGCGACAGTGACACCCCGGCCCTGGGCACACAAACCTCCCCTCAGAGCACACGGGCACGGACCCCTGCTGCCCCTGGCACTCGGACACTCGGACACACGGACACACGGACACACGGACACACGGACACTCGGACACAGACCCCTGCTGCCCCCGGCACACGGACACACGGACACACGGACACACGGACACACGGACACACGGACACACGGACACACGGACACTCGGACACAGACCCCTGCTGCCCCCGGCACACGGACACACAGACACACGGACACTCGGACACTCGGACACTCGGACACTCGGACACAGACCCCTGCTGCCCCCGGCACACGGACACCCCCGCCCGCCGCTCCCCGCACCCACCTGCGGGCGGACGCGCCGCCTCCCGCGCCCTCCTCCTCGCGCAGCGCCGGGCACCGGCACCGGCAACCGAGCACCGGCTCCAACCACCGGCACCGACGGCAGCAGCAGCCCCGGCACAGGGCACGGGGCAGCGGCACCGGCACCGGAGAACGGCACAGGCACGGGCACCGAGCAGCAGGTAGCGGGCCGGGGTCCGCGGCCGCACCCCACCATCACCACCGCAACCGGGGGCGGCGGCGGGAGCGGAGGCGGGATGGCCGCGGCTCGGAGGGGCGCGGGGGACACTAGTCCCGGCGGGAGGAGGGGAGAACCGACGCCCGGGTCTCCCCCCCGGTCCGAGGGGTCCCCGCGGGAAGGGGCCGTGGGAAGCTCACGGGCAGGGAGTGGTACCGTGGGCGCCTTTGGGAGGGGCTGGGAGCAATGTGAGCGCTGACCGCGGCTCCAGGGGTCGCAGGATCCCCACGGAGGGCACGGAGGGGTGGGCAAGGACCGGGAGGCTTGTGCCCTCTCCACGGGCACTCTGCGGGCACTGGCTGCTCAGGGCTCCAGGAACACTCTGAGGACAGTAGGAGTGGGTGGCAATGGGGGAGTCAGTGGGGCGGCAGGAGCAGGGGGCAGTAGAAACACAACAGACAGCATGAGTGTGGCTGTTTCTCCTTCCCTCCGGCAGCGAGGAAGCAAAGAACCCGGCTCCAGCCCCTGAAGCCATCAGGAAAGTTCACACAGTCTCCAGTGGGCTTCGTGTCGTGGCCCCGCAGACAGTGCAGGCGGGTGGAGACCATCAGAAGCCCTCTGATCTCCTGGGGAAACCGAGGCACCCGAGCGGCTCTGCACAAGGTGGGTGCATGGCCAGAGGGACAGCGGGGCGTGGGGCAGTGTCCAGAGCACGGCGCCCCAGGAAGGCAGGGACAAAGCAGTGGGGCTCACCTCTCCTCCCCTGTTCCCCCCACAGCCGCCAGCCACCACTGCCATCTCCCGGAGGGAAGCAGCAGCCATGGATGAAGCGATGGAGCTGGAGCTGGGGGGCAACTCCCTGCTGAAGGCCGTGTGGCTGGGCCGGCTCCGGCTGACCCGGCTGCTGCTGGAAGGGGGCGCGTACATCAACGAGAGCAACGACAAGGGGGAGACGGCGCTGATGGTGGCCTGCATCACCACCCACGTCGACCAGCAGAGCATCCACAAGGCCAAGATGGTGAAGTACCTGCTGGACAACAGGGCCGACCCCAACATCCAGGACAAGTCTGGGAAAACCGCCCTCATGCACGCCTGCATCCGAGGGGCCGGGGGGGACGTGGTGTCCCTGCTGCTGGAGAGCGGGGCAGACCCCAGCCTCGAGGACCACTCGGGAGCCTCAGCGCTGGTCCACGCCATCAACGCCGAGGACCAGGCCGTGCTGCAGCACCTCCTGAACGCCTGCAGAGCCAAGGGGAAGGAGGTGATCATCATCACCATGGACACATCAGCCTCTGGCACCAAAACCGCCAAGCAGTACCTGAACGTGGCCCCTGCGCTGGAGTTTAAGGAGAGGGCTCCCCCCGAGGAGGGCACTGCTCCCTCCAGTGCGCACCTGAAAACTCCCATCTCGGCACCTCCCCCTGCCGAGAAGGAGAGCAGCGTCCCCGCCCCACACCCTTCACACGCCGGGGACACTGGGCCACCCTCCCCAGGCCAGAGAGGTGGCACTGCCCGGAGAGCCCACCTGCCCCGGCTGAAGCGGCTGCGGTCAGAGCCCTGGGGTCTGGTGGCCCCCTCGGTGCTGGCGGCCTCCAGTCACCATGACGACACGCGGGTCTGCGCTGACAGCGAGCTCATCACGGGCATCGGCGACCTCTCGCTCTCCAAAAAGGCCTCCCTCAGCCGGAGCAGCAGCAGCAAAGGAAGGGACCCCTCTCTCTTCCCCCCAGTGGACGAGCAGGCACTGGGGCCGCTGGCACGGAAAGCCACCCATGAGAAGAGCCCTGGCACTCACCCGTGCCTGTCCCGGAGCAGCACAGTCCCAGAGGAGCCAGAGAGCTCCAGCTCTGCCGCCGGCTCGGCTGCCGGGATGGACGCTCCGCACTGGTGGAGGCCAGGCACCGAACACAACGGAGACTCGCAGGTCACCGAGGCGGGGAAGGCGCCGTCAGAGAGGAGGAAGCTGAGCGGGTCCCACCTGGCCTTGCTGGACGGTTCCTGCGACTCTCCCTCGGGCAGCACCAGCACATCGCCCAGCGCCGGCCGGCGCCGCCCGCCCGGCTTGCTGGAGAGGCGAGGATCCGGGACCCTGCTGCTGGACCACATCTCCCACACCAGGCCGGGATATCTGCCCCCCCTGAACGTGAACCCCAACCCCCCGATTCCTGACATCGGCTCCAGCAAGGCCCCCTCCCCGCTGGCTGCCGGGCTGAAGCCGCTGGTGCCCTTCACACCCAGCTCACCCCGGCGGCCCGATCTGAGGGCGCACAGGAAGCTCCTCCGCAGACATTCCATGCAGGCAGAGCAGATGCGGCACCTCTCCGACTTCGAGGAGGTCGTGGCGCAGTAGCCTGTCACTGTTTGTTCACAGGGAGGTGGCCAAAGCCGGGCTGTCCCTGCAGAAACGGGGCCGTTCCCACACAGAGTGGGCGCTGGCTCCGGGGACAACGCTGCTGGCCGAGGGGTTCAGCCCTGAGCCCAGGGGCTGAACCGTGAACGGGCTGATCGGGACATCGATCCTCCACCATCCTAGATCGCCAAGCTCCGTGCCAAGGATCCCACCCGCAGTTCACTTATTCCTCTTGTTGCAATCCGCTTTTCTTACATCCTGCTCGTTGTCTCACCGAATCCCCTCCCGGCGGTGATGTCTGGGGCCGCGGCGTTCATGAAGTGCCTTCCAGAAGGGGAAGGGGCTCAGCACTGCGGGGCTGGAGGAGCGGGAGCATCCGTCCAGCCCCGGACCGTGTCGGTGCTGTCCCGCAGCGGGAGAGGGAGACAATCCTCCGTCTGCGAGATTCCCGAGCGCTCCGGGGCTCCGGCGGCTGAGCTCACCCGCTCCGCTGCAGCCTCGTCAGCTGTGGGCCGGGATGGGCTTGTCTGGTGTCTGAAGCGTCTCAGCTTCAGGGGGTTCATCCCCCACCACGCCGAGGAGCTCTGAATTCAGGAAGCGCTGAGTCCCCGAGCCGGTCCCAGCCCGGGAAGGCTCTGCCAGCCGTGGGAAACCCGGGATGCCAAGTCACCGGGGGCGGGTGACACGGGCTGACCCCTTGGCTTCATCCCACCGGGAAAGTCCAGGAGCCGCGCCACAGCCAAGAGCCCCCTCTGCTGCCTCCCGCGCCCAGGGCGCCCCCGGCCCCACGCCTCAGCCCCGCACGGGCCGGCCGTGGCTGCAGACAGGTTCCATCGCTTCATGAACGCCTTTATTTATGTACGAGACTGCGTGTGCGTGGGGGAGCAGGGGCAGGTGTCGGGGTGACGCCGGGGCCCTGCGGACACTTCTGCACTAGTTTTGCCCTGCATTAATAAAGCGCTCAGCTTTGGACGGAGGCTGATCTCGCCTGGACCCGACACCAGCCGCCCGGCCAGGGGGTCCCAGGGGTGCCGAGGGGATCCCCGGGGTGCCCGGAGCGCTGGGCCCGGAGATGCCGAGGGGTTCCTGGGGTGCCGGGGTCGGTGGAACGTTCCCGGGACCCCCGCAGGTGCCCGCCCCGGGGCCGGAGGTGCCGCCCGCGCCCCGCCCCGCTCCGCTCGCAGCGGAAGCGCCACGTCAGGGGGGCGGTGCGGGGCGGGGAGGCGCCGGTGCCGGGCTCGGGGCGGCGAGGAGCCGGTTCCGGTGCCGGGCTCGGTGCGGTGCGAGGAGGTGCCGGTGGCGGTGGCGGTGGCGGTGCGGGTGGCGATGCCGGGCGCGGTGCGCGGAGCGCTGCGGACGCTGTGCCTGGCCGCGCTGCTGGGCGCGCTGGGGGCCGGCGGCACGGAGCTGACGCTGGAGCTGCCCGACAGCGCCCAGCGCTGCTTCCACCAGGAGCTGGAGAGCGGCGTCAAGTTCACCCTCGACTATCAGGTAGTACCCTCTTTGTCCCTCCCTGCAGCCCTGCATGCTCCTGCCCTGTCCCCTCCGCCCCCATGCGTTTGTGCCCCATCCCTGTGCCCCTGCCCGTGTCTTGTCCGAGCCCGCCTGTGCCCCGATGCCCGTGCCCTCTTGCCCACACCTCTGCCCGTGTGTGTGCTATTGCCTCTGCCCATGCCTCTGCTCACGCTCCCATCCTGTGCCCTGCAGAGCCCCAGGCAGGGCTGCAGTTCCCTCCTCCCATCAGCACCCCAGCTCCCTCCCTGCTGCAATAGGAGCTGTTCCCAGCCCCATGTCCAGCAGTGCCCACCTCAGGTCTGGGATGTGCCCACACCAGCCACAGACACCCCTGAGCTGGGTCATGAAGGCTATCCCTGTCTCCAGGCACCCCACTTGAGCCACGGGCACCCCACCTGAGTTGCTGGCACTGTGGTGCACAAGTTCCCAGGGCTCCCCTGGCCTGGGCCCCATCCCATGGGCATGGTGCCCGCTGGCCTCTCACACAGCTGTGGGGCTGGGCAGGGTCAGGGGGCCCTTGCCACGTTGTTTGGCATGTGCCACCATTTGAGATCCACGTCCCTGCACAGGTGATCAGCGGAGGCCACTATGATGTGGACTGCTACGTGGAGGACCCCAACGGCAAGACCATCTACCAGGAGACCAAGAAGCAGTACGACAGCTTCTCGCACCACACCGAGCTCAAGGGTGTCTACACCTTCTGCTTCAGCAACGAGTTCTCCACCTTCTCCCACAAAATTGTCTACTTCGACTTCCAGGTGGGCGATGAGCCGCCCATCCTGCCCAACATGAACAACCGCGTCACTGCCCTGACACAGGTGGGTCCCAGGAGAAAAGGAGGGAGGGAGGGAGGGTCCTGTGCAGCCCCCAAGCAGCCCTGCAGGATGGCAGTTGGAGACTTGTCCCCATCCTCCTCCGCTGGATGCAGAAGTGCCAACCGCCAGCCAACAGCCCCACCACAGCCAACACCACATCCTCTGCCTGGCTCGGGGGAGCTCTGCTGGGTCTGGGCTCCCCTGTCTGCTGCATTCCATCCCACATGAGGGAATTGCATCGGCCATTCCATCCCTTGCTGTGAGCCTCTGGGCTGGGCATCCGGGGGCCCCGGTGGGCCTCTCAGCTCTGTCCCACTGAGGAACCACCCTGGATGGGTTCTGACAGGGAACCTACAACACAGACACTGCTGTCCTGCTCTTGAGTGTCCTGGCACTGCCCTGGGCCCCCTCAGCTGTGCCAGGTCAGGAGCGACAGGGCACTCTTGTCCTTGTCCCCCAGCTGGAATCCGCCTGTGTCACCATCCACGAGATGCTGAACGCGGTGATCGACTCCCAGACCCACTACCGGCTGCGGGAGGCGCAGGACCGCAGCCGGGCCGAGGAGCTCAATGGACGCGTCTCTTACTGGTCCGTGGGGGAAACCCTCATCCTCTTCGTGGTCAGCATCGGGCAGGTGATGCTGCTCAAGAGCTTCTTCACTGAGAAGAGACCCAGCAGCGGCGGAGCTGGCAGCTAGAGCTGCTGTGTGTGTGCCTGAGGGCAGCAGGGGCTGGGACGGCCGCGGCCCCGGGGTCGCACTTTGCCCCCAGTCTGTGCTGTGGGCAGGTGGGCGGTGACGTGGCACTGCTGAGCTGGGTGACACTCACCCAGGTACTGGTGTCCCCCGGCATCACCTCCCACTTGCCATCGCCCCCCCTACCCTGTCCCCTTGCCTGGCCACCCTGTCCCTGTTCTCTGGCTCCACTGGGATGTGAGTGGGACAGCACTGGGGCATCCTCGTGACTGCGACATGACTGCAATGACCACACGGTGCCCCTTGAGCCCCTGTGCAGCCACCGAGGGGATGGGGCAGCACTGGCCCACTCAGGACAGTCAGCCCAAGGACAGCTGCCCCTGGGCTGGGGGTCTCTGTCTGCACCTCACTTGTCCTGTGGCTGGCAGGGTGCTCCCAGCAGCGGGGCCACGCCAACAGCGGCATCCAACAAGGGATGGATTTTTGCTGGGTGATCCCTGGCTCTACCAGCTCCTCCCCTCGCAGCATTCCTCAGGCTGGCAGCAGGTGGTGTGCCTGTACCAAGTGGTATTTTCATACTCACACGAGTCCATGCCTCAGACTCAGCCCTCTCACACCCCCTCCCACCCTGTGGACACCTGCTGAGGAAGCCCCATCCCTGCCCCAGAAGTACGGAGGACCCACACACACCTGGGACTGCAGCCCCTCATTCCCTGGAGCCCCACAAAATGGAGACTTCCCACAAGAGCCGGGGGTGAAGCCCCTGTGCAAGACCCCTGGAGTGACTGCTGTGCTGGCCCTCCAGCCCTCATGCAGGTGTGAGATCACTTTTCAGAGCTGAAGCAACTCCAGTAGACGTTTCCTTTGCCACTTTCAAATAAATCCCTGCAAGCATGGCTGGCAGTGCCGTTACTGGGCACAGCTTCTGCCTGCCCTCCTGCCTTGCCCTCCTTCCCACACCACCTGGGCTCGTTCCTGGCACAGGACCAGGAGCTGGAGCCAGAGAGGCCCCTCAGCAGGAGCAGCCCCGTGTCTGTGCCCCAGCGTGAGGCTGCACTGTCGGTGGGTTGTGATGGGGTTCCCACTGGGCAGTGGGGCCTGAGGAGCCAAGGGAGCCCTCTGCAGCACACTGGGGCAGAGCCCAGCTCGGGGGTCCCTTCCATGAGGCTGGGGGGGACGCCAGGGCAGTGCTCCTGGGCTGTCCCGTGCTCTGGCAGTACTCCTGGTGCTGGGGGGAGTGAGGGGCCCAGGCACCCACAGCCCTCGCCCACCTCTCGGGGCCCCAGTAGCCGTGCTGGCTCCGCCGTCAGCGCTGGCCTTGGGGCAGCTGCTGCAGGAGGGAGAACTGGCCCTGTGTGCCTCCCGACAGCCTTGGGCAGGAGCCAGGAGCTCCTGTCTGGAGCAGAGCCAACATCAGCAGCACCCTGGGATTGCCACCAGCCCAGTGTTAGCTGGCAGGGACCAGCCCTGCGCCCACTGGGACACAGAGTCCTGTGGCGATGAGCAGGGAGGGGAGCACCCAGCCCTGGCCAAGCTGTGGATGGCCTCGAATCCGCCCCTTCCTGGGGACTCTTGAGTCACCCATGGTGGGGACAGGGGCAGCCGTGACCGCAGTGGGTCAGCGTGCTGGCTCTGGGGACGCCAGCTCAGCTCCCAGCTGGGGGACACGGCAGAGACAGGAGATGGCCATGGGACACTTTATTACTGTGGGCAGCAGGGGCTGTTCAGGGCACAAAGGGAGAGGGGATGAGGGCAGCCCCACCAGCCAGCCCCAAGCCCGCAGAGGCACTTCAGGGTGCGGGAAAGAGATCGGCAGTGACTCCATCCTCACTGGACCTGTGCTGAGCTGCTCATCCTGCTGCCAGACCCCTCTGCCCTGAGCCCCCCAGCCGTCCTGCTGGCCTCACAGGGAGCTGCTGTGACAGGAGGTGTCCCCGGCAGCCTCTCGGGACCTCGGTAGCCCCTGCAGTCCCCGCCTGGGCGGCAGGGAGGAGGCTGAGCAGCGGAAGGAGCCGGTGGCTGGGGAGGGGGGCTGGGCCAGGGGCCCGTGCCTGCATGGGCAACCCCAGCCCCGCCGGAGGGGGATGGTGAAGAGCCCGTAGGTGATGGGGTCCAGGCATGCGTTGAAGAGGCCAAAGATGAAGAGGATATGGGTGAGGGCCGGCGAGATCCTCTTCTCCACGGCGCGGGGACAGAACCAGTGCCAGAGCCCCAGCAGGTAGTAGGGGGTCCAGCAGAGGATGAAGGAGGACACGATGACCAGGCTCATCCTCAGCATCCGCAGCCGGGCTCGGGGGATGTTGTTCCTGGAGCAGCGCAGCGACGCGTCCTGCGAGGAGACTGGAGTGACACAGCCCGTGAGGGGACAGTGGGGCTGGAACAGGCCCCGTGCCCTGGGGAAAGGCGCCCCTACAGAGCTCCACGCGGGATTTCCCCTGGGCTCCGTGGGGCTGTGTCCTGCGGGGCGGGGCACTCACAGAGGCCGGAGCCCATGCGGCGGGAGATCTCCAGCAGGATGCGGGCGTAGCAGCACACCATGATGAGCAGGGGGAGCAGGAAGAGGCAGGCAAAGCCCACCATGTTGTAGAGGGTCCCGTGCCAGGGCCGCGGGAAGCTGCCGCGGGTGGTGCACTGGGTGAAGTTGTGCGGGGGCCGCAGGGTGATGGTGTGGAACAGGAACAGCTGGACAGGAGAGAGGCGGGATGGAGGTGGTGGGGGTTTGCACCTCCCGAGGCAGGGAGGCCAAAGCAGGGACCTCCCAGACGGACAGGGACAGCCCCACGCTGTGGGATGGGAGCTGTTATCCCCCTGCCCTGGCCCTGCTCCGCACTGACCGGGGCCCAAGGGGTAACCCCCGGGGGGCAGAGCTGGGTGAGGGGGATCACTGCCACAGTGATCTATTGCCAGCTCTCCGTGCCCATCCCACGGGGCTCTCCGTCCCCACCCTGCGGGTCACCAGGCGTGGCGGCGAGCCCGGGCAGTGTCACCAGCCGCCGGCCCGGGCGGGGGTCTGTCCCCGGGGTGCCCCGGGCTGGCTGGGTGGGTACCTGCGGCACGGCCAGCCCCGCGCTCAGGATCCAGGCCGCCTGCAGCATGGCGCGGTTGCGGGCGCGGGCGCGGGCGATGGCCAGCGGGCGCAGGATGGCGGCCTGGCGGTCCAGGCTGATGACCACGGTGACGAAGGCGGAGGCGTACATGGCCAGCAGCCGCAGGTACATCAGCAGGCGGCAGGCCAGGTCGCCCGCCCGCCACTGCAGCGTGATGTTCCAGACGGCGTCCAGCGGCATCACCACCACGGTGAGCAGCAGGTCGGCGGCCGCCAGGTGCCGCAGCAGCAGGCGGATGTGGGGGCGCCGGCCGCTGCCCCGGCCCCCCACCGCCCGCAGCACCGCCAGGTTGCAGCCGGCCGAGAGGGCGAAGAGGGCGAAGGTGAGGCCCACGCGCGCCTGGGCCGCAGGGGAGAAGGTGGGCAGCCGCAGGGGCTCCTCGTTCTCCTCGGGTGGACTCCAGGCGCAGCCCCACTCGGGGGCCGTGGTGCTGGGGGGCTCCGCACTGGCGTTCCCCGCTGCGGGGCCTGGGTCTGGATGGCCCCCACCTGCCACAACAGGCACAGGGGCAGTGGCAGCCCTGAGGTGGGGGCTCTGGGTGGGGCAGGCCACAGTCAGCACTGTGGGTCCTGTCCCGTAGAGCCCCCTGCCCAGGGCCGCAGTGCCGACATCACATTTCTGAGCTCTGTATTCATCCTTGCCTGCTCGCTGCATCCTGCTGCGACCCCAGAGCCTCCACCAGCCCCAGAGCCCGTCCATGCCCCCGGAGCTGTGGGATCCCTGGCAGCAAGCAGGGCAGGGAAAGACAAGGGCAGCTGACCCCAACACTCTGAGGCCATTACTGCTGTGCCCCTCTCCCTGCCCAGAGTATCCTTCACGATCTTGCCTGGGATGGTGACCCCACCCAGCACAACAATGACACCCCATTTTCCCCGCCTCACCTGCCTCCAGGGTGTCCTGCCTGGCATTCCCCAGCCAGGCCATGGCAGGGCTGGTGCTCACACAGTGCCGAGGCTCTGTGCTGAGGGCTCCTGCATCTGCTCTGGGGCACCAGGGGGAGCGGGGCAGATTCGGGGCAGGTACTGCCGAGAGCCAGCACCTGCAGCTGCTGCTGCTGCTGTGGCGTGGGCGCCCTTGGCAGCTCTGAATGGTCCTTGACGTCGCCAGAGGCTTGGAACAGCACGGTCCTTCCCCTGCCACCCACAGCACACGGACACACGTAAGCGTGCGTGGTGCTCACACAGAAATGGACAGTGGGACGTGCCCCTCCTCTGTGGATGGAGCCCCCCAGCCCACGGGGGTGCTGCCAGTGCCCCTCAGATCTGGCACTGCTGGTGCCAGGGCCAGGTATCAGAGCACATCAGGGCTCCCTGCAGTGAGGTGCAGTGTTTGGGTGGCCCAGAGAGCCACAGGTCCCTCCTCCCAGCCCTGTGACTGCCAGCTGCTCCCCCAGACCGTGGTCATCCCCATGGCAGTGTCCCCATGGCTGGAGCACATGCCCAGGGCCCTTCAGCCCTGGCTGGAGAGTGAGGGGCTGCAGCCTAGGAGAGGGCAGGGCAGGGGGCTGCTTTACACCTCAAAGGCTCGTCTCCCGTCCTGTCACCCCCTCCTCCACCCTAGCAGAGGATATTAACCTCATTAGAGAGTCCTTTCACACTCCATGGGGTTCATTAAGGCCCCGCCCTTCACCCCAGACCCCAGAGCTGGAAGGATACTCCCCTGACACGTTAGCACATGACTGCCAGGTCGCAACACCCTCCTGCTAATGGGGACCCCAGACTTCAGGGAGCCACCAAGGGGGCTGGGGGCACAGGGTCCCCAGCACAGGCTCCCACACTCTGCTCCTGGCAGGGTCTCCAGCCCGTGGGCTCAGCCCCATCCCCACACTGAGCTGGACCCCAAATCCACCCATTTCCCGCTGCATTGGGAGCTCCCACAGCCCCAGAACTGCCAGGTGGGAAGGTCGGATCTGGAGGGTGCTGGGGGTCCTCTCGCCCTCCTGGCCCGGAATCAGGACGGCAAGGGGAGGGTCGCTCTTGATGCTCCCTCAGGTTGCTCTCCCAGCTGGCGCCTGGCTGCCCCACAGCCCCCAGCCCTGCAGCCCAGCGGGGAGACCCCAGGCATGCCAAAGCCCTTCCCAGCTCCTGGGAACAGCCACACGGACACTCAGAGAGGGCACAAGGGTTTATTCACATCCCGCCGCCGCCACTCGGCGCGTCCAGCACGGCTCCAGGCTCCGGCGGGGCAGCTTGTTCCTGCAGCTGTGCCGAGGGCTGAGAGGTCCAGACAGGCATCGAGGGGCACGGGGTGCTTCGGGGATTCATCTGGGTCAGTGCTCTGGTGGGAACAGAGCCTCCAGCAGCGAGAGCAGGTCCGCAGAGAGATCCTGGGGAGCAGACAGGGAGAGGGTGAGCAGCCAGAGGTGCAGGCAGGGCTGGGGTCGTGGGAGTGACAGCCCACCCACTGGAAGTGCCCCTGGGCAGGGTCAAACAGGACAACGGACTCCACTCTGTCCCCACTAATGGGATCCCCACAAACATGAGGGAGGGAGGCACTATGAAAGACGGGGCAGGCTGGGGGATCCACCTGACCCTCTGCACAGAGCGGGGCTCACCCCTCCATTCCCCAGCCCAGACAAGGCTGTTGTTACCCCAAAACCAGCTCCTGCACTGCCCCACACCAAGAGGACTCTGAGGCCGCCCTCAGGGGGGTTGATCCCTGCCCTATGCCAGCCCCATGATGAGAGTGACCCCAGTCCCCACCAGCACGTACCTGGGTGACTGTCCCTGTGCCCACGAACTCTGAAAGCACCAGTCCCATGTCCAGGACATCACCAGGGAGATCCGGGGGGGCCCCAGCCCCTGCAGAGTGGGGAGGGGTCAGCCAGGGGGACGCAGTGGAGGTGACAGCCTTGCTCAGCCCTGAGGAGGTCCCCAGTGCAGGGACGTAGGGTGGCGGTCCCCAGGTCTCCGTCTCCATGTTGGAAACCCCAAACGCCTCTGGAGGGGTTCCGGTTGCAGGGATGTAGGAGGGAGACCCCCAGGTCTCTATCGCGCTGTTCGGACCCCCAAGTACATCTGGGAGGGCCCCTGCAGCAGGGATGTAGGGCGGCGACCCCCAGGTCTCTAACCCCATCTCCGGAGCCCCCAGCAGCCCCGGGGCGGTGCCCGCAGCAGGGCTGCACAGAGGTGACCCCCAGGCGCCCGTGCCCGTGCCGGGGGCCCCGCGCAGCTCCGGGAGGGTCCCCGCCACGGGAGGCGAGCCCCAGCCCGCGGCGCCGGGCGGCGAAGCATCGCGGGGGTCGGTGTCCTGGCAGCAGCCCAGGCCCCGGGGGCAGAGCGGACAGTGTCGGGGGGCCGGTGTCCCCCGGCCCAGCCCCAGCAGGGCGGAGAGGTGGGCGATGTAGCGGGTGGCGAGGCGCAGGGTCTCGATCTTGGTGAGGGTCTGCCCGGCGGGCGCCAGCGCGGGCGGCAGGTAATGCCGCAGCCGCAGCAGGGCCTGCGCCAGCCGCCGCATCCGCAGCTTCTCCCGCTCGCTGGCGCTCTGCCGCGGGAGCCCCGCTGCCCCGGCGGCCCGCAGCCCCTTCCTGCCCCTGGGCCGGGCAGCGGCGTGCCCGCGGCAGGGCCCCCGAGCGGCGGCGGGGGACGCGAGCCCGCAGGAGTCGGGCGATGCTGCGGGAGAGCTGCTGCTGTAGCCCAGGGGGTCCGCGGGGCCGCGGTCACCCCAGTGCTGCAGTGGGGCGGCGGCGGGCAGCGTGTGGGCCATGGCGGGGCTGGGAGCCGTGTGCCGGCGGCTGCCCGGCGCCCCGGCTTTATGCCGGCCCGGAGGTGTGAAAAGGCGCTTCGTGGCTGCGGGAGCAGCACTTCAAAGGCCGGGGGTCTGGGGGGGGGCCGGGGGCCGCGGCTGTGAACGCGGGGTGACGAATTTCACCCCAGAGGTGTGAAGCTGCTCGGTGCTCCCCTCGGCCCCGCGCGGGGCTGGGGACGGGGCTGGGACCCACACGGGAGCTGCAGCCGTGTCTCAGCGGGTCTGCTGGGGGAGCTGCGGTGGGGCTGCAGCGCTGTCCGCAGTGCGCTGCGCTGGGGGTGCGCTGGGGGTGCGCTGGGGGTGCACTGGGGCTCTGATGGGGCTTCAGGGGGGTCTGCAGTGGGTCTGCAGTGGCGCGCCCCCGTGTCTCCCCCTGCAGCGGGACCCCAGAGAGGGAGCTGCCCCTGTGGCTCTGTGGGACACCCCCCAGCGGGTTTGGGGGTGCCGATGGCCCTTGACGGACCCTTCTGGGCTGCCCGGTGCTGGCCGTGCCTTTGGAGGCCGCAGGGGCGGCGGGTGTCGAGGGCCGGGCTCGGGGCTGGGAGGAGCCCCCCCGGCGCGTTCCCAGGCCCCGCAGGTGTTGCGGCTGCCGGGTGTGAAGGTTTCCCGGGAAACGGCCCCGCCGAGGGACGGAAAATCCATCAGGGAGCGAGGGGACACGGGCATGGCACGGCACGGGCCCCCAGAGCTGGTGGGCACAGCCCGGTCGGGGGGCACATCTGGGGGCACAGGAGGCCCGAATTGGCTGTGCACAGCCCGCTGGTGCAGCGGGGCGCAGGACCCTCCAAACGGGGTGTGCAAAGCCCTGGGAACATGAGCGGCACAGGATCCCCACTAAGTCGGGGGGCACAGCTGAGGGGATACAGCTGGGGGCACAGGACCCCCAAACCCTCTGTACGCACCCCGGCAGTGCCCGGCACTGACCCAACCCATCCGAGGCCCCCAGTGCCCACCCCGTTCCAACACCCAGCCCCAGTCTGGGGGTGCAGGGGTGTCTGGGGGGGATCTGCACCCCCCAGCCCGGGCCAGGCACGGCCCCTTCCCCGCTGCCCGGCCCCCTCCTGGGCCGCATTAGCTGATGAGCTCCCGGGTAATGAGTTCTGCACCCGCCGCAGCCGCTTCCCACCTCCCTGTTTGGACAAGTGCTGCGGGCTGGGCTGGGGCAGCCCCGGCCGTGGGGTCACAGCCCCCGCAGTCTTGGGAAAATCTTTAATTGTAACTAATAGTGTTTAAGTCTTGTGAATTACTTTAGCTTCAGCCAAGACTGCTTAATGTGTTAATGTGTGCAAGTGGTTATCTTAGCCTTAGAGACTGTGGGCCTGAGCAGCACCAGCAAGAAGATATATCTTGGCCAGACCAGAGAGAGAGCTGGAATGTGTTCAAAGAGAAGAAATTCTTTTGGAGGCCTATGACCAAAACTGGATAATTTGAGGAGTCGGGTGTTCCCCTAACGACACCAGAGACCCTCAAAAGACCCCTATTCTTATGTAAATAAGCTCCAAAAAGTCATAAAAAGATGCAAAAGAATTCGTGGGAATGTTTAGCATACATGTGTGAGTTTTTGGAAATGTAATTAATAACTTACAAACATTTAAACTAGTGTGTTAGCCAGCTGTGGAGTGTGTAGTAGGAGATGTCTCCTGCACACCCAGCACTGAAATAAAGAAATGCTACTTTCTAATACTGAAATTACATTGTCGGAGGGTTTTATTCCCAACTTTTGGTGACTTCAGGACACCCCACACTCCTCACCCCGGGGGATAGGGTGGGTTCCCCCATCCCTTCAGCCTGAATCAATGGAGCAGGGCCATGAGGCAACATGGCCAGGCCACCACAACGGAGCTCAGTCAGTGCCCGGCTCAGGCTGTGCCCCCAGGAGCCCCCAGCTCTTCTGCTGAGAGGTCTCTGCCCTGCTGGGACCCTCCCAGGACACCTTCCTGCCCACTGGGGACCTGCCACCCCTGCTCTGGCACCTCCCGGCTCAGACACCTGTGTGGTTTTGGGGACTCTCTCTGAGGTGGGCGCCGCTCACAAGAACCCTGCTCAGGGCTGTGTCTGGGGCAGGGGTCACTGCTGCAAATAGCCTCCCTCAGACCCTGCTCTCCTCAGCCCCTCTGCACCGGAGGTCCCTGTCCCCGGCACCCTCAAGAGTTTGGCACCCACCACGGTGCACCCTGGTGCCCTGGGGACCCGCAGCAGCACAGGGACCCCCAGAGCGAGCAGGGACACAGCCTGGTGGGTCCCCAAGTCCCTAGGTTTGTCTGGAGCCGTCCGGGGCTGCAGCCCATCGGCCAGCAGGGGCAGAAGAGCACGGGCAGCGCAGGGATGTCTCTGGGAAGGAGCACCTCGGCCAAAAACCCCGCACCCCCTGCCCCTTAGGGCGGCCAGGCTGAGCCGGAGCTCATCCAGCACCCCCGGAGCCGGGGCTGGGAGCTGGGCAGAGGCCAGGGAGCTGCGGGGACCCTGCTGGGCGCCGGGGCTGCGGCTCGGGGTTCCGGCACTGGAAGGTCAAGTCCCGGGCTGGCAGAGCGGCTGTGCGGGGAGGTGCGGGGCGATCCAGTACGGTGCTGCGGCGCGATGCGGGGCTGGCGGCACGTCAGCATCTCTCACGGCCGTGTGAATGGGTCCGCACACACTTCCCAGCGCCGGCAGGGCCAATTAAGGACCAAAGGAGTCAGATCTGACACCTCTGCAAATGGGCCCGGCATTCCCAGGCTCCTGCCGCCCGCCCGGAGCGGGGCGAGGCTGGGGGAGCTCGGTACCTCCAGGTGGGCGCAGAGGCATCGCCGACCAAAAAAAGCCGGGGTTACCCCAGACGCGGCCGGCAGAACAGTCCCCAGCCATGGCCAGACACAAAACTGCATCCCTGCGTCCTCAGCTCCTTCGGCAGAGACTCCGCTGTGTCCCCTCGGGGCAGGAACCCCCCGAGGGCGCGGCCGGCGGGGGAGCGGGGCTCCTGCGGAGAAGCTGCAGCACTGCCTGCCCTCACCAAGGTCCCCCGCGCCTCGCCACCCGCTACATCGCCCACCTCTCCGCCCTGCTGGGGCTGGGCCGGGGGGCGCCGGCCCCCCGACACTGTCCGCTCTGCCCCCGGGGCCTGGGCTGCTGCCAGGACACCGACCCCCGCGATGCTTCGCCGCCCGGCGCCGCGGGCTGGGGCTCGCCTCCCGTGGCGGGGACCCTCCCGGAGCTGCGCGGGGCTCCCGGCACGGGCACGGGCGCCTGGGGGTCACCTCTGTGCAGCCCTGCTGCGGGCACCGCCCCGGGGCTGCTGGGGGCTCCGGAGATGGGGTTAGAGACCTGGGGGTCACCGCCCTACATCCCTGCTGCAGGGACCCTCCTGGAGCTTCAGAGGATTGCCAGCTACAGAGGCCTGGAGCCTCCCCACAGCCACGGGTGACAGGATGGCTTCCACCTGCTGCTTGGAGCCCCCCAGGGCAGGACTGAAGGACACGGGGCACCGCAGGACTCCTGCACCCCGATCCCAGCTGCCCACACATCACCAGATGCCCAGAGACCCTCCCCAGCCCCTGCTCCTGCAGTCCCCTCGTGGCGTGGGTGGCAGGGGGTGCAAGGTGGGGTGTCCCACAGCCACTCTCCTCACACAGCTCAGCTGTCCCTGGGCCCCAGCCAGGCTCACGTCCCCAGCTCCTGCCACAGCCTCTCTCCTGCCCAGCTGCACCCCTGGACACAGCACAGGGCACGGTGGGGCTGGAGCTGACTGCACCCCTGGACACAGAGCCCACACAGGCATGGTGGCATGGCAGTGGGGCAGTGGGACAGTGGGGCAGTGGGACAGTGGGGCAGTGGGGCAGTGGGACAGTGGGGCAGTGGCATGGCCATGGGTTGGCAGCACGGCCATGCTGCAGAGCTGCACGGGATGGGACAGACAGCAGGATCCTCACTAAAGCTGCCCTGCGGAGCTGCTCCCCTGTTCCTTATTGCAGGACCTGCTGGCTGCGCCCCAGCACGGGCAGGGCAGGGAGCACCCCTCAGCCTGGCACCCCACATACACAGCCAGGTGCTGCCCTGGGCCCGTGGCTCGGTGCCCACTGCCAGCCCAACTCACAGCCCCAGGGCTGGGGTGACAGAGGGACTCACCACCCAGGCCCTCCCCAGCCCCACCGACCCCCAGCTCCCGCCTGCCTGGGGGTCCCGTCCCTTCCCTGTGCCCAAAGACAGCTCTGTCCCTTCAGGGCCCAGGGCAGCCCATAAGGGACAGTCTCTCCTACCTGTCACAGCCCCCTCGTGGCCCCTGCCCCGACCCTGCAGCACCTGCCCAGAGCAGGGCGGGCAGAGGGGTCGTGGTGCCAGTCCCCCGAGCAGGGCCCAGCAGGAGAGCTCACACGCAGCTGTCAGACAGAGGGGCTGGGGGCTGGCGTCAGCGAAGCCCCCAGAGCCACTTAGCACCAGGCTCCTAACAGCCCGGGGGGCTCACAGCCCCGGGCCAGCCCCAGGTCTGCAGCGCTTCCTACCCAGCCTGTCGCAGTCCCCCAGCACAGCCCCCGGCACACAGGGTGCCCCTGGAAGCACGGCAAGCTTTTATTGTGACCCCCAGAGTGCACCAGCCTGGCGTGTGCCCTGCCAGGCCCCCCACGTCCCCAGTGCCCATTATCCCGGTGCCAGGGCAGGACCGGGGTGCACAGGGGCCGCAGGGATGGAGTGAGTGGAGTCAGGAGTGGGTGAGGAGGGTCCGTCCTGGTGGCCAGGGCAGCTCAGGCCCTCGTTACTCGGTCTGCCCCTCAAACCACGCCAGCACCGTCGCCCGGTTCTCCTTCACCCAGTTGATGTTGGCGCGGGTCCGCTCCAGCGCCTGCTCCAGCGCCCGCGTCCCCGAGCCAAAGCCGATGTCCTGGTTGTCCTCCTTGAACTGCTCCAGCTGCCAGGCAGAGATGGGGCTGGAGCAGGCAGGGCGTGGGCCCAGCAACCCTTGGCAGATCCCAGCACCGCTCGACACCACCCAGGAACACCCCAAAAGCCCCTGTAAGCACTCCAGCACCACCCCAGCATCTCTCAGTTGCTCCCTGGCAGGGCACCAACAGCCCCCAGGAGCACCCCAACAGTCTCTGTGAACCCCCAGCACCCCTCCAGCAGCCTCCAACATCACCCAACATCATCCTGACAGCCCCTGTAGCACCCTGATAGCCCCCCAGCACTATCTCAGCAACCTCCAGGAGCACCCCAACAGCCTCCAGCAGCACATGCAGCACCCCAACAGGCCCCAGGAGCAGTCTGACAGCACCTGGGCATCCCTGCCACCACCCCAGCACCCTGTGACAGGGACAGAACCTCCTGGACGCCTGGGCACACAAGGGGCAGGAAACCCCCTCTCAAGGGCTGCTGGCAAAGGGCAGCTCTGCCAAGGCCGGTGGTCTCCTGTCCCCCAGCCCCTGCCAGGGTCCAGTCTCACCTGTTGTAGCTCAAACTCTGAGGAGAAGCGCTGGGTCACAGCTGTAATCAGGCGGGAGAAGGAGAAGGAGCCACCCCCATACCTGGGAGAGCAGAAATGTGCTGAGCCAGGGGGAGGGGACAGGGGAAGGGACAGTGTCACCCCCAAGGGGCACAGGCAGACAGGGGAGCCCCCAGCCCCCGCGGTGCTCACTGGCTGAAGAGTGTCCTCCAGTTGCCACGGATGAAGTCCCAGACCAGGGGCTGCCCCACAACGTTGCTGGCAATGCTGTTGATGGTGGAGGTGGCATCCTGCCTCCGGATCTTTGTAGAGTCGAGGGTGTACTCCAGGTACCTGGAGGGGCACGGTGAGGGGGTGAGGGGCTGGCAGGGGCAGCGGACAGGATGTGGGTGATGGGCCGGTGGGCACACGGCACAGTGCCGGCCAGACCCCACACGCACCGGTTGAGGATCCAGGGATGGGGGCTGCAGGTGAGGGCTGTGCGCAGTTTGTCAGCCTCAGACACGACGGGGGCCTCCTGGAACTTCTGCCAGAGGAAATTCCAGGCCTCCTCCCCGCCCGTGGCCACCATGCTGCAGTAGATGGCCGAGCGCAGGTTCTGGGGGACCCTGTTGGGGTCAGAGCCATCAGTGCCAGGCGCCCCTGGCTGTGCCCAGCCTGACCACACCCCAGCAGGGGCTGCTGAGGACTCACGGGTTATCGGTGCCATTCCGCCACTGGCGCAGGTAGTTGATGGCCAGCTCCTGGCACTCGGTGACACCGTAGGAGCAGGCGGTGCTGATGGCATTGATCTCGTTGTACCTGGGGGGGAGAGGCCGTGAGGGCTGGGCTCCAGCACAGGGCACCCACCAGCCAGTCAGGCTGCAGGCAGGGCTGGGCCCTCTCCCCAGAGCAGTTGGGGACACCCCAGGGGTCCAGCCCAGCCCCAGGTACTCACTGGGCCGTCAGGCCACTGGGCCGATCGTTCCAGTCATGGGTGATGTTCTTGTAGTACTGGAAGAGAGGAGTCACCTGCTTCTTCACGTATCTCTGTGGGCAAGAGGGAGTCAGTGCCTGGTGACAGACTGGCAGCAGCCCCCACACCACTGTGGGGGCAACCCTGGCCCTTCACCCCCAGCACGAGGGGTTGCACCACTCACCGACATGGCCCCAAAGACCTCGCTGCGGTCAAACATCTGCTGGAAGTACTGCAGGTTGTTGAGCGCTGCCTGCCAGGGCATGTATTCCGTCTCCTGGCCCAGGAACCGTGTCGTGTCCAGAGCCAAGGTCACATTGACGTACTTGGCCCTGTCAGGAGTGAGGGCAGCGTCACCTCCCCGGCCCCACCAGCACTGCCCACCCCAGGGCACCCACCCCATCCAGCCCCTCACCCCTGTGGCACCCAGACCACCTGGCAGGGCTCACCTGGCCAGGTTAAAGGCATCATCAATGATCTGGGCACGGTTGATCACAGGGAAGACCTGAGAGAGCAAAGTCAGTGTCTCAGGGCAGCCTGAGCAGGGTGGCGTGAGGGGGGGTCCCACACCACAGCCCTGAGCACCCCGTGTACCGTGTGGTCAGTGCCAAGCTGGTTGATGAGCTGATCCCAGTTCTCCTGGTTGTAATTGACACGGAAGTACCCAGTGACATTGAGGTTCAGCAGGAGCCAGTCGGGGCTGTCCACCCTGAAGTTGTTGTTGGTGTCTGGGAAGGGGACAGGAGGCTCTGCCAGAGCTGCACTCCCACCCACCAAGGAGGGCCAGGCTCAGCCCCTGGCAGCACTGGGAACCCCGACCAGTGCCATGGCAGTGGAGGTAGCAGCAACACCCCCACTCACAGTCAGGACACACCGTACCTGTGACTTTGGTCAGCCAGTAGTCGCTGTTCCCCTGGCTACTGCCTGTCATCCAGGTGATGGGGATGATCCAGGTGTAGCTGTGCCGTGGACAGACAGGTGATGGGACTGGCCCTTCTCCCCTGACCCCTCATTTCCCAGCCAGACCTGCCACACTCACTTGAAGACAGAGGGTCTGTCCACAGAAGTGGTGGGGTCCAGCAGAAAATGGGCCTGGCTGACAGTGCCAGTGCGGGTGTCAACAGTGACCACAGGGAAGCCCATCTGCAGCGTCCAGCGATCCATGATGTTGCTGATACTGTCAGGCAGCTGGAGGCTGTTCTTCTCCACTGCCTGCAGGGGCACGGGCAGCGTGGGGCTTGGCCAGGGCTACAACCCTCACCCAGCACGTGGGACCCCGTCACACCATGCAGCCCCCCAGAGCCAGGGCTGAGGATGCTGCAGGAGAACCAGCCCCGTCCTACCTGTTGCAGATGGACCCAGAGGTCAGTGTAGACGGTGTTGTTGTAGGAGAAGGTGTGGAGGTAGGACTGTGGGAGAGCACCAGGAGAGACAGGTGAGCAAGGGCAAGTCTGGGGTGTGGGACACCCCTGGAGCACCGGGGAAGGCTGTACCATGGGATGCCCACCCCACACTGGGCTTGCTGACCCCCAGTACCAGCAACACCTCACCTGCAGCCCCTCCTTGAAGATGTCCTCGCTGAGAAAGCTCGAGAGCATCCGCAGCACCGACGCTCCCTGCGGGGACAGCAGGTCAGAGAAGCCAGGGACACCCCAGGGTCCACCCCCCACCCCAGGGACCCCCGTGCACACCTTGCTGTAGGCGATGCTGTCAAAGACTTCACTGATCTGGGCTGGGGTGTTGATCTCCTCCTCGCGGAAGGAGAGCGGGTGGGAGGTGGCCAGGGCGTCTGTGGCCATCACCGAGTGCAGCTCGTTCAGCACCATCAGGTCTTTCTGCAGAGGGGGCACCAGCACCCACCTCAGCCCTGCGGGTACCACTGGCCCCGGGCCAGCCCTTGGGGTGCCTGTCCCCCTGCCTGCCCCCAAGTCCATTGTCCCTGGCACTCACAATGTTCCAGAGGGGCTCAGCAGAGTCGGCACCCAGGTACTCCACGTAGGAGGCGAAGCCCTCATTCAGCCACAGGTCGTTCCACCATCGCAGTGTCACCAGATTCCCAAACCACTGCAGAGGGCATGGCACTCCCTCAGCAGCCAGCCGTCAGTCAGGGGAGTGGGAAAGGGGCGCAGCAGGTACCTGGTGTGCCAGCTCGTGGGCGATGACGGTCACCACGCGCTCCTTGTTGCCAATGGAGGAGTAGGCAGGATCGAAGAGCAGAGAGTTCTCCCGGTAGGTCACCAGCCCCCAGTTCTCCATCGCGCCCGCGTTGAAATCAGGGAGGCCAACCTGGTCTGGGGGTGCAGGGGTCCTGTCAGTGCCCCACTGACAGCATGCTGGACCGTCCTCCCCCCTGCAGTGGGCACCTCAACCCAGTGCCCCGGGCTCCCTGCAGCACCCACCAGACTTGGGGAGCGGGTAGGACGTGTTGTAATGCTCCTCAAAGAAGCTGAGGATGGGGCCGGTGACACTGAGCGCGTAGTCACCCTGGCCCTCCTGGATGGCCTCGGGGCGGCCCCAGATGCGGATCTGGAGAGGAGGGATGCAGGACTCATCAGTGGCTCAGGCTCACCACCCAGGTGGGCAAAGGCCACACCCCACCCCATCCTACCAGAGGGGTATGTGATGTATTCTGCACGTTGGTGAACTGGCTGACAATGAAGGCCAGGAGGTACGTGGACATCCGGGGGGTGGTGTCAAAGTGAGTGACATCCCAGCTCTCCCCATCAATCATCTGCTGCGTGGTGCCTGTGGAGATCAGATGATCACCCCCCAGCCCTGGCAGGCCCCCAGCCCCCCGAAGGGGTCGCCCCACCCTACTCACTTTTGGCAGGCATGTTGGAAATGGCCGTATAGTTGGAGGGGTGGATCAGTGTCACTGTGAAGGTGGCTTTCATGGCCGGCTCGTCGAAGCAGGGGAAAGCTTTGCGTGCGTCAGCCGCCTGCATCTGTGTGGTGGCCACCACCTGCCTGAGAGCCAGCCCCATCAGTTCTGGGGGTCCCCGTGGAGGCTGCACCCCCAGTCCCCTTTCTCCCATCCCCACTGGGGCAGCATGACGATGCAAGGAGGGCACAGAGGCTCCTCACATCCATCCCATGGTCCTGGTGGGAGTGGAGCCTCAAAGCCAGCCCATGCCTTCCAGCGCCCTGTGCCAGCCCTGTGTCCCCCATTCCCCTTCCTACCACCACACTGGGCCAGCCCTGTGGCTCCCACCCTGTCCCCTCCCCTCCACCTACTTGTTGCCTGACTCGTCTGTGTACTCGCTGCGATAGAAGCCAGCCAGGTCATCGGCCAGCTCCCCAGTGAAGCTGCTGGACAGCCGGTACTGCTGGCCCTGCTGCAGAGAAGAGGCCAGCTGCACCACCAGGTACTGGGTGGAAGTCTCCAGCCAGGTCCTGGAGATAGCAGGGGCCGTGCCACCATTCACTGCCTGCAACGTGGCATGAAAGGAGCCCTGCATGGTGTAGTTCAGCTTGTTGCTGTGGATGAGGATGAGGTCAGTGGCTTCCTCGCACAGGAAGACCACACTGCTGTTGCCCTTGAAGATGTACATGTTGTTGGCATCAGGCTTCAGGAAGGGCTGCAGGGACACCTCATAGGACTCTGGCTTCAGCGCAGTCGGCAACCTCCACCGGTTCCAGGGGTTGTTGGGGGCAGGAGTGGTGGTGCTGGCAGTGGCGCTGGTGGTGGTGCTGGTGGTGGTGCTGGTGGTGGTGCTGGTGTTGGCGCCGCTGGTAGTGGTGGTGGTGGTGGTGATGCTGGGGCCAGCTGTGGTGCTGATGCCCACATCTGATGTCCCCTTGTTCTTCTCCTGGGCATACACCACCGAGAGTGCAATGATGGTGGCCACAGCCCCTACGCCCAGGATGATGGCCACGATGCCCACGGTCTTGCTGATGAAGAATCCGGCCGCCATGGCGGGCAGCGGGAGCAGCACTGGCAGAGATAGGTGCTGGAGCAAGCACGGCTTTTAGCCTCTCGCTCCCACGAGGTTTATTAGTCCAAGTTAATGAGTGAAGGATTAAGTGGCCATAGGGTTCAGGGCGGTGACAGACCCTGGGATGAGCTTTCCACCCGCCTGCCCTCCAGCCTGGCAGGAGCACCAACACCCGGCGCCGCTGCTGCAGGGGCAGGGCTGGTGGTGGGGGGTGGGACCATCGGGGGGCTGTGGGCCTGGACCCCCGGCGTCCTTCCCCAGCACAGGCCTGGCCCTGCAAAAGGAGGGACAGAGCGGGAGGTAGTAGCCAGCTGCCGCATATCCCCACCACGCTGCAGGGCCCAGCGTGTCCCCATCAGCCAAGCCCAGATGCAGTCTCAGTGTCACCCCATTTACCCTCGTATGACAGGGACTGTGCCACTATCAGAGGGTCCACGCCGCCCCTGCCTGCGAGGGGCACAGCTCAGAGGCTGTCCCACCCGGGGAAAGCGGGGGATGGGGAGCAGCACGGGGGTCTGGCAGTGGCAGGGGAAGGTGGGGGTGACAGCTGGGAGGAGCTCCCCTGCCCACAGCCCTCTCAAAGTCCAGGGCCGTGAACCCGGAGGCACGGCAGTCAAACTCTGTCCTTGTACACCCAGCCCCAGTGGGCACATGTGAGGTCCCCACCCAGGGTGGGGGGGTTACACAACCTGTCACACACTGGAATGGGAAGTCCTGTTCCCAAGATCTGATCGATCTCTCCATAGGGAGATACGGGCAGGTGTTGCCAGGAGCCACAGCTGGGACAAAGGGCAAACCGGGATGAGAGCGGTGTCCTCAGGGAGCCCTGCCCTGTCCCTGACAGCACCCAGCAGCACCCGCCAGGGCCACCGTGCCTGGCATCAATCACTCTGGATGCTGCGGGTGTCCCTGGCATTCCCCGTTAGGCACAGCCTTCCCCCAGGCCCAGAGGTCACTGCTGGCTGTCTCAGTCCCATCCCCACCTGGGCTCCAGCCAAAGGCTTTGGGGACAGTCCCCCACAGGACCAAGGGCCACAGGTGTCTGGGAGGGTGTCAGGCACCCTACACACCCCCGTCCCATCCCTGCTGGCGCTCCCCACAGCCCCTCGGGCACGGCCCGCAGGCATCCCCCAGCGGCTCGCCTCGGGAGGGGGCTGGATGGAGTTAACGGGGAGCAGCACTGGGGCAAGACACAGCACCCACACCCGGACTCCCCCGGCCCCTCAGGATTCTGTCCCCACCCCCAGAAGACCCTCTCTGGAGCCCCGCCAGCAGCACACGCATCTCCCATGTCCCGCAAGCAGCACAGATGTTGGGGCCACCCGCGTGGGCACGTGGGTCCCGTGGTGCTCCGGCCTCACACACCCCACAGCCTGACCCCCCCAGAGCCCTCCACACGGTCCCGCACCCCCACAGACCCCCCAAAGCCCGCACTGCCTACGGGCTCCATAACCACCATGTACGTGAACCCCCCCGCTAGCCCCCCGCCCCACAGCCCCCACGCACCCCACGGCCCCTTCCTCCGCTCGGTCCACCCCAGCGCAGCCCGCGGCCCCGTGTGAACCCCCCGGAGCCTCGGCAGCAGCCGCAGAGCACCCCGCTCACCTTCCTGCGCTCGGCGGGGGCAGCGGGGTCCCCCCGCCCCGCTCCCCCTTCCTGCGCCCCGCTCCGCGCTCGGCTCCGCCGGAGCAAAGCTTCCTCCGAGGCTCCAGCGCAGGAACCCGGAGCTCTCGCCCCCTTAACCTCCTGTCTGCCGGGCGGGGCGGGGGCACGGCCCGGGACAGCGTGGGGGGAGAACCTCCGGCATGGGCTCCCCCACACCGGAGCGGGGCGAGGAGGCGGTTCTGGGGGGGAAACGGTGCTGGGGAGGGGGCCTGGATGTGGGAACACGCTCCGGCGGGCAGGGCTGAGCCCAGCAAACCCCGGCAGCAGCACAGCCGGGGCAGGCAATGGGCTGGGCGGGGGCCAGGAGCCATGCCCAGGATCCAGCCCCATGCCTGCCCCATGCAGGCGGCTCGGAGGGCAGTGCGGAGCCCTCTGCAGCCCCGCACACGCCGCGTCCCGCGGCTGGCCGTGGGCTGTGGGGCGGGTCTGCTGACCCAGCCAGCGCAGCCCCTCTGGCCACATCGAGGGGTCACGGCCAGCGCCGGCACTCGGCTCCCGCACAACCCACGGCCCCCGGCCGGGAAAGGTCCCCGGGAGGGGAAATGCTGGGCTGGGGTCTCGCCCCGGCTCATCCCAGCCTGAACCGCAGGAGAGAGCGGCCGGGGGCGGCAGAGGAGCTGCCCCGGCCCCACGTCCTCAGCCTCCCACGTCCCGCAGGGCCGAGGCTCTGGCCAGGCTGGGACGGGGCAGCGGGGCCGGAGCTGTCAGCGGGGCCGGAGCTGGCAGTGGGGCAGGAGCTGGCAGTGGGGCAGGAGCTGTCAGTGGGGCAGGAGCTGGCAGTGGGGCAGGAGCTGTCAGCGGGGCCGGAGCTGGCAGTGGGGCAGGAGCTGGCAGCACAGCCGCTGCGAGAGGTGCGGACGGAGCACCTGTGGCCGGGCACACCTGGCAGCGGCAGCGGGATGCTGTGGCGTGGGGCTGGACACGGGCACTGCCCACGGCAGCCGAGCCCCCGACCCCCGGCCTGGCACAGAGCAGCTGGCCAGTGCCTCGCCAGCTCCCTCGCCATGAGGAGCCTTCCCCTCTGTCTCAATCCTGCCAGATTCCGCGTCCCGGCCCCAGGACGTGGCCCGGGCACGATAGCTCACCTGCACCCTTCGCCGGCACCTACAGAAGGAGGAGGAGGAGGAGGAATAGGAGGAGGCGGAGGAGGAGGAAAGCCAGCGGAGGACACAACAGGTTGCCTGGCTCCTTGACCTCCAGGAGCGCCGATGTGGCTAGTGGCCAGCTGGGGAAGGGTTAAGCTGCAGGGTGGGGAAAATTCCTTCCAGGCAGAGTCACCGTTTCCCTGCCAGGGGAAGTGGAGGCAGAACCCGGAGCACAGCTGGGGAGCAGAGGAAGGGCCCCTGGCCAGCCCCAAGGGCTGGTGGCCAGATGGAGCCGCGGCAGAGCCAGGGGCGTGGGGCACATGGCTGACATCAGGGTCACTGTGACCCCCAGGACGAGCCCTGCTCCTCCCCGGCCTCAGAGGACCCCAGCCCCACAGCTCCCACACACCCACAGAGCTGTCAGAGCTCGCGGCTGCCCTGCAGAGGATGCTCTGCAGCAGGGAGAGGGCAGGAACTGGCAAGGGGCGACCTGCCACCAAAGGCCCAAAGCTGGGGACACGGCTGTCACAGCCTGAGCAGGGCCATCGCCCTCCGCACATCTGCCCCAAGAGCAGAGGGTGCAGCCAGGGACCCTGCCCTAAGGCCCCTGCCCTCCCCTGGGGCAGCTAGGGCCCCCTTTCCCACCCCCTGGGCCTCCAGCAGCCAAAAGCACCCCCAGGGCTGCGGCCACCCCAGGAGAGCTGCACAGAGCCCCCGGCCCCCTCCCCGTCCAGCAGCACCCACAGCAGACACAGAAACGGCTTCAAGGGAGTTTATTGGGACACAGGGACACACTCCAGCAGCCCCAGCCTGGCCTGACCCTGCAATCACCTGAAATCACAGGCTGTCACCTGCCTGTCCCCCAGGTCACTCAGCTCCTGTCCCTCTTGCTGTCACATCCTCGCTCCAGCACATCCCACTCACACTGTCCCCAGGGCACAGAGCAGCTCCCACGAGTGACCCCCACCCAGCTGGGGCCCATCACAGAGTGCAGGACCAGGCCAGGGGACAGCACGGCTGGGAGGATGGAGGAGACAACCTGGCAGAGGCAGCACAACAGGCAGCTTTCACCACTGGAATCCCAAGGACCCCAGGAGAGGCAGGAGTCAACTCTTCCTCACAGTGAGGAGAGGCTGCATGTCCACAGGGAGGTGGGGAAGGAAGGGCACCCTCCTTGTCAGGGGGACCAGAGAGCAGAACTGAGCCCAGGGCCAGCGGGAGGGATGCCTGAGCCCTGTCACTGCCCCCTGCCCTCGGCCACCACTGGGGACCCCAGCTCTGCCTAGCACGGGCTGCTCACATGAACTGTGACAGATTGGGCACTTTGATGTTGATGTCCCCGATGTTGATGTTGCGGGGGATCTCGGGCAGGTTGATGTTCTTCACGGCAGACACAGCACGGGAAGGAGCAGCTGAGAGGCCGCCCTGGGACAGAGGGACCGTGACCACTGGCCCCTCCCACAGCCCCTCCACAGCCACATCTTCCTGATAAATCTTTTATAGGCCTGGGGTCATTAACCTCGGCAGAAGAACCACTCCACACCCTGGCAGCTCCCTGCACTCCTGACCAGCACCACTGGGCAGGGATGTCCCCAGCCCCATCCCCAGGGCTCAGGCAGGCAGACACTGGGAATACCCTGGATACTCCCCTATGCCCACCCCTGTCCCCATGGGCCACACCCCTGGCAGCCCAGGGTCTGTCAGCTCGGTGGGGCAGAGCCGCAGTGTCCCTGCTCACCTCTGCCTTCTCCAGCTTGCTCTGGGCCTCCACCTGCGCCACAATCTCGTTCATGTTGGTCTCCAGCACCATCCCACCGATCACCATCTCCTGCAGGATATGGTGCACCTGCCAGGGAGGGACAGAGGGAACACAAGGCTGAGGGGTTGGTCCTGGCCAGGCAGTGGCTGCAGCGCTGGTGTGGAAGCATGTAAGGAGCCAGCATCTCCCCAAGGGACACTAATCCTGTCCCCTATCCCTGTCCCCTTCTCAGCTGCCTGGAGAGTGAAAGGGTGGCCAAGGTCCTTGTCCTGGGGAGCCCCACAGCTCCACTTATCACCTGTGTCCCCACTCCAGATGCCACCCACCCACCCACCGGGCTCAGGGCAGCCCTGGAGCAGCCAGATGCAACTCATTGCACTGGCACAGCCTGGCCGTGCCACCCCCGACACATGGCTGCTCCCTCCCGGGGCCAGGAGCCAGGTCACAGCAGGAATGTGCCCTAGAGATGACCCCAGCAGGTTACAGGGTCCTCCCGGGGCAGGACACTTCTCCCCAGAAGCTCCTTCTCCTCAGAGACCCAGGCCAGAGCCTGGCCTCCCCACCGTCTCTGAGGAAGGTCAGGACTGTGACACAGGCACAGAAAAAGCACAGAACTGCCAAGGGAGTCTGTTCCTTTCCTGGGATCCCTCGAGTCCAAAGATGAACAGCCAGAGCAGGGAAAGGAACACTGCTGAGTTGCAACCCCAGAAATTGCAACCAGCCCCGAGGTGGCTGTGCTGGTGGGTACAACCACCCTGAGCTCCTGCACGTGGCTCAGCTCAGCATTCCCTGCACACTCAGCAGCTCTCAGTGAGCTCCCACACAGGTAATGGATTTATGGGTCCCAGTTATTTCCGTGAAAGAGGCTTTGCAGGAGCATCCTTGGGTTATGAGATTGTTTTATGGTTTCACAGAGGCAGGCTGCACTTGTAAACACCTTGTTACAAACACGTCCAGGACAATCCCGGGGAGAATAGAGACAAGGAGAGAACCTGCTCTGAGGGGGAATCCCAGACAACAGGAGGTGATCCAGCCCAGGGCCCCCCACAGGTCCTGTCCCATCCCTGGAGCAGCAGAAAGTTTGTGGAATCAGCAGGGCACTGGGTGAGCCCCAAACAGCTCCTGGGAACCCCCCACAGCCCTGGAACCCCCATCCCACGGCCCAGTCCTAGTGCACGCTGGAGCAAGTGGCTCCCACAGCCAAAAAGGATATGGGAGCATCAGGAAACATTCCTTCAAGATCTGGCTTCAGCCCAAGCTGGCTCCAAACCAACAGGGCAGGAATCCTGAACAAGTTTTGTTTTCCAAGCCAGAGCACAGCACTGCCTGAGAAATCCATGTCCCCTCTGGGACCCCACAGCTGCTGAGTGCAGCTCACACTCCCCTCCAAAGTGGAAAGCACGACTGAGAGCTGGGCACAGCCCACGCTGAGCCTCCCCTTGTGACACAGATCCCTGCAGCTCTGAGCCTGGGGCTCCCGAAGCCGACAGCCACAAGCACTAGTGTCACTGGTGCCTGAGCAATGTCCCCCTCCATTGGCCCATGGCAGGAGCAGGACCTCAGACCTGCCACAGCTCTGGTCCCACAGCCCTTGTGCTGCTGGTAGTGCAAGGTGGAACTTAAGGCAAAAAGAAAAATTCCAGAATGCAGCCAAAGTTGGACTTGAACCCCTGCAATCCCCTTCCCAGGGAGACATCCACAGCTCTGTACAGGAAGACACTCATGGCCCTGCCTGGGCATCCAAGGGGGGCAACCAGGGCCCAGCACACTCCCAGCACCTCAAACACTGTCCCTCTGCAAGTCAACTCGTGGAAGAACAGGAACATGAGCACATCTGAGAAATAAACATGTACCAAATATAGAAAGAGACCGGAGGACCAACTGATAATGGCCAAGACTCAAGTCAAAGCTGGGAAGCAGTGGGAGCATTAGATGGGAAGTAAACAGGGCTGGGAGAGCCTGCAGTGACTGAGGTGGGATCTCCACTATCAGATTCCTGTCTCCACCATCAGACTCCTGTCTCCTGAGAATGTTTTCCAGGCTGGAGAGGTCAGAAAAGGGTGACTATGCTGGTGGCAAAGGTGTGACGTGCCCCTGCGGGCTGGCTGCGAGGCTCAGTGCTGTTTGTACATGCAAAGCTCATGTACAGCTGAGAGTAAGTCTGAGTGAAAAGCTGCTGGCTGCTGGTCATGCCACAGGGTCACTGTGCACATCCTCCCCCAGCTGTGGGCAGAGGTGACCTGGGCACCTGCCAACACTTCTCCCGCAGCTGCTCAGCCCTTCCTTCTTTGATAAACGCTTTTGCTGACAAGATAATCGTGTTGTGGCATTTTGAAAAGTTTACAAGTGGGGCAAACAGTGAAACCAAAGGCCGACCTTGGCAGCTGGTAACACAGAGATGCCCCAGATCTGCTCACTCCCCTTCCCTGCCAGTTCCCCAGCTGGAATCACTAATGGAAAGGGAGTATTTTACATAATTTTTTTCCCCAGTGTTCTTTTTTGTTGACATGTTTTTGTCTTCAGCAAAGCAAGAAAATCTTGATCAACAGCAATGCGAGCCCAGCACTCTTAGCCAAGCCTCTCCCTGCTCCAAGACTATTCCTGGCTATCTATTCCCAGCTATCTTCAGCCTTGTGACCTAGTACATGATCAAAGGGGGTGGTTTCAATCCAGGATCACCATCCAGCTCAAGAGGAAGCATTACAGGCTGTGGCTCAAACCAAAGTTTACCCAGCACTTTGAATTCCAAACACTCCCATTGTTCCTTCCCTTTTCCTTCCCAGCAGCTGTAGTAAAATGTTAACTCCTACGAGGTGTCACAGCTTGGAGCAAAGGCAGAACGCCCCAGGCCAGAGTCTGCCCAGCTCCACCAGGGCTGGCTGTGGAGCACAGATCTGTCACTTGCCTGTGGCCACCCAGCCACGGGGCAGCCCCAGGCCTGGACATGGCTCCCCGGGCTGGGAGCAGCCCAGCACTCTCGTTTGGAGGTCACCATGTGAGTGTCTTTCAAAGAACACAGGCTGAAAGCTTCCCACAGAGGACCTCAGTCCCTCCCAAAGCAACCCCTGCCAGCCCCAGCCCAAGAAACGCAGGCTCTGGAGCAGCCCTGAGCCCACCACCCACCTTGTCCATGTGGAAGATGAGGTCCAGCTCACAGACATTCTCAAAGCACTTGTCCAGCGTCTCCACAAACACCTGAGAGTAGACAGAGACCAGGCCAGGTGGTCACACCAACCCCATGGAACACTCCAGACATGGGACACAGTGACTGGAAAGGGGCCCAGGGATACTGGTGTCTGTGGTTGAACATGAGCCCAGGTGTGTCTAGATGGGTGAGAGGCCAAGGGCACCTGGCTCGTGTCAGCCCCAGTGTGGGCACAGGCCCAGGGCAGTGCCTGTCCCCTGTGCTGGCACTGCTGGGGCACCTCCAGTGCTGGGACAGCTCCGGGACCCTCCTGACAACAGAGACCTGGAGGGGCTGGAGTGTGTCAAGGGAAGGGAATGGAGCTGGGGAAGGGTCTGGAGCCCCAGGAGAGGCTGAGGGAGCTGGGAAAGGGGCTGGGAAAGGAGCTGGAAAGGAGAAAAGGAGGCTCGGGGGAACCTTCTTGCCATACTCTGGTATTTGAAGGGTGGCTACAAAGCTGAAAACTCCCTTCATACAAGAAGTCACTGAGTAATGGGTATAAGTTCCTCTTAGGGAGACTCCAATAAGCACAAGTGGAACATTTTTTCCAAAGAAACAGCCGTTGAATAGTCTCCATGAGGAAGTGAGGCATTCCCCAACAGAAGATATTTTTCACATGCCAGGGTGTTAGGCATTGTCTAGGCCATGCTTCGCCAAGAAAGGCTGGACCAGACAATCCCTGAGGTCCCTTCTAACCTGGCATTCCAGGATCTAAGGATTAATGGTTGGACTTGAAGCTCCCAAGGGTCTTTTCCACCCTAAACGATCCTATGTTTCTATTTTTAAAAGACATCCCTTCAGACTGGCTTGCCTGCTGCTCCCAGGTGAAGAAGCCATGTAGAAGCTCAGGGAGTAGGTGCAGCCCCTGTCCCCAGCACGGCCCCGAGGGCTCCTCAGGCCTTTCAGAAGGGATACCATGGGTATGAAACGCCCCTGAGTGGTGCCAGGCCAGGGCTGTGCCAGGGCAGGGCTGTGCCCGGCCCTGCAGGGACGCACCTGGATGAGGTCCAGGATGCCCAGCTCGCTCTCGGAGGAGTCCACGCAGAACACAAAGTACAGCGTGGCGTAGTGACGGTAGATCAGCTTGTAATCCGAGCCGCCGAACAGGCTGTGGGGACAGGGGCACAGCTGAGGGCTCCGGGGGACACCCAGGGGCTCCAGGGGACACCGGCACGGCCCCTCACCCGCCGGTACCTGCCGCACTCCAGGAAGTTGCAGATGTGGTCATCCCGCTTCAGCACCAGGTGGAAGGTGTCACGGATGATCTGCTGCTGCACCTCTTCTGCCTGCCAGGAGGAGACGGGCGGGTGGGCACCCACGGATCCACGGCCCCCCCACGGTGGGCAGGAGGCCAATGGCACCTGGCATGGCACCCACGTCCCCCGCTGTCCCCTGCTGCCCCAGGGGCGCCGTGAGCCCGCGGCTCCGGGTGACGGGTCAGTCCCGGTGCCCCCCATGGGGGACCCGGGGCATCACGAAGGACGCGACCAGGGCTCGCCCGTGTCGCAGACACCGCCCCCGCTCCCGGGACACCCCCAGCCCATGGAGCCCGCAGCCCTGCACTGGTCCCGGTGCCGCACGGGGCTCGGGCAGCCGCTGCCGCAGCCCCACCGGCGGCCCCGGCCCGCTGCCGGCCCCGGTGGCGCACCAGGTGCTGGTAGAAGCGGACGAGCCGCGGCTTCCCGTGGTTGTTGAACACGAGGATGGCGTTGATCATCCCGGCGGTCGGGCCGGGCCGGGCCGGGCCGGGAGCAGCACTGGCAGCAGCACCGCGGCCGCGCACCCACCGCAGGAAGCCCCTCGGCCGCCCCGGAAGCGCACCGGGCTGCGGTGGGCTGAGCCCGGGGTGACCCCGCGGGGCCGCGGGGACGATCAAAGCCGCTCCGAGGCGGGGGCTCCCCGGCACCGCGCGGCCGCACGGCGGCCTGCTGCCGGGGCCGGGCGGGCCGCTCCTCGCGGCCCCACGGACAGGTCTGGAGCGGGATGCGGCGGCCGCTGCCCGCGCCGGGACCCTCGGGACCACCGGGCCCGCTGTTCCCGGCGCCCGCCGCCAGGGGGCGCAGCAGCCCCGCCGCCACCGGCGTCCCGCGCAGGGGGCGGGGCTAGTGATTAGACCGCGCCCTTTTTTAAAGGGCCAGGGACTCTGTCTGCCTGGAGGGGGCGTGCGCGTGGGCACCGGCGGGGTCAGGGCTCACCGGCCACGGCCCGGTGCCGCTTCCCCCAGCGCGGCACACACCGGCCGGGGCCCGCAATAACGCCCTGTGCCGGGGAGTGTGAGAACAGGGCGGGGCAAACCCGCGTGCCGCCGGGGGCTGGCCACGGGCCCGTACCCGGGGGACACGGACACGGCGGGGGACATCGAGGGCAGGGAGAGAAGGGTCAGTGCGCGCCTCGGTGGGCTGGGAGGAACGGGGACAGGGAACGGGAAAAGCGCGGAGTGACCAGGAGCAGGAGACCGCGCGTCCTGATTGGCTGAGGCGGTTGCAGCCTCGGGCCTCCGCGGTCTGATTGGCCGAGGCAGCAGCCTGCTGAATCCGCATTCTAATTGGCTTAGATGGCCGCATCCTCTTGGATCCGCGTTCTGACTGGCTGAGATGGCCGCATCCTTGCGAATCCGCGCCCTGATTGGCTGAAGCGGCCGGGCAGCTGCTCTCTGACAGCCGGAGGTGCCGGGGCTGGCCCGCTCCCGCTCCCGCTCCCGGTCCCGCTCCGTGTCCCGCGGCGCCGCCCGCTCCGTGCCCCGCTTTGTTCCCCGCTCCGTGTCCCCCGGGTCCTGCCCGGTGCCGTGCCCCGTGCCCCGCTCTGTGTCCCGCTCCATGCCCAGCTCCGGGCACAGCCCCTGGCTGGGGCACCCCCGGGAATCCAAAGGAGCGAATCTCCCTGCGCCCCGTCTCTCCCCGTCAAGATCGGCAAATATTTGCGCAGGCAGGGCCGTCTGCAGGCCACGTGCGGGGCGAGGCCGGGCTGGGAATGTGGAGAGGGACGTGGGCCTTTGGGGACCGGTGACACCTGCCGCCTCCGGGCTCCAGAAGGCTCCCGGCTGGGCCGGCGGGCAGCAGCAGGGACGTGACGGGATGCTGGGCGGCCCCCAGACAGGCGTGGGGGACGTGAGCACCGGCAGTGGGGACAGAGCAGGGAGCTCAGTTTTCACCACGAACACAAAAAAAAAACCAACCAGAAAAGCAGAAGTGGGCCCAGACAAAGGGCGGCGTGTGGAGACAAACTCTGCTGCGATTAGTCCGGCCGGCGCCACCTGCTTCCATGGAGATGAGAATCTCCCCACACGCCAGTCGAATCACGGCTGCCTCCGCATGCTCCTTCTACGGGGAGGAGACCCTCCTCCTCCTTCTGCTCTTCCTCCTCCTCTTCCTCCTCTTCCACATCCTCCTTCTCTTCCTCGTCCTCCTCCTCCTCACGATGGGAGGCAAGGCTTGCAGCCCCCCAGATCCTTGGCTGTTGCCACCCACTCTCCTTCCCGTGCCACATTTCATCCCTATGCCTCTCTTTGGGGATCAGCGGCCTCCTGCTACCACATCCCCACAGCTCAACCTCTCCCTCTGCCTTCTTGGGGGAGCCAACAGCACCCCCTTTCCCAAACCCTCCAATTCTGGATCGTCTGCTCCCCTTCCTGTACCCCATCCCACCTCACTCCCCTCCTTTGGCCGCCCTGCCCCTGCACACTGTGGCCTTTCCCTCCACCTCTTTGTGTCGGTGAACATCATCCCCCCCCCAAACCCCTCCAATTCCTGTAACATCCCTAATTCTTCTCATCCCATTTTTGGGGAGAGAGGAGTCCTTGCCATCAATCCCTACAAGCTTCTTGGGGTGCACATGGCCTTTCCAGTCCCCATAGCGGAGGACAGCGGTGCCCAGCTGGATATGGGTCTCTTGAGAAGGACATCCCCTCCTCGACATCATTCTACGGGTCACAACCCCCCAGAAGGAAGGGGGAGGTAGAAAACCACCCCTGTGCTGCTGGAGGGGACGTAATGCAGGGACAGTGTGGGCATAGGGTCCTCATCGGCCACTCCCACCCCACTCCCCCCACCTTTGACCCCCCCAAACTGGTACCGAGGGCGGCCCCGGCTCCGGTGGAGGATGCTGCTGAACCGGGGGGGGCGGTTCGCGGTGGTCGGGCAAGTTGAGGAGGGGGAGGAAGATGAAGGGCGGGCGAGTTAGGAGGAGCTGCTTTGCATCCCTTCACGTCAGCCCTGCCTCATTCCCTCCTTCTTCCTTCCTGCGCACCCAGCGCCGGGCCCGGAGCCGCCGCCGCCGCCGCCCCGTGAAGCCGCCGGTGAGTCCTCACCGGACCCCCCCGTGCCCCTAAAGCCCACGGAAGCCCCCCGCTCCCCACGGCGGGTACGAGAGCGGGGACACCGGGATGTCGCCGCCTTCCCGCCCCGCGCCACGGAGACGGGAGCGATGGCGGCGGGAGGGAGCGGGAGGAGCGGGGCGTTCGGCGAGGACGGGGGTCCCGGCTCTGGGCCTGGGGCCGCCCGTGCCCCGGGAACCCCCCGAGAACTTTCCCCGCGGCCGCGCACAAACTTTCTCCGCCGGGAAAGTTGCGGGGAGGGCGCGGGCCGGGGGCCCTGACCTGTTGCGGGCGGGGGCAGCAGCGCAAGGAGGGACCCCCGGCGGCACCGGGGAGGGATGCTCCGGGGGCCGGGGGTCGGGCCGCGCCGGGGGGCCGGCCCCCGCCAGCCGTGCCCCAAGTTTAGGGAGTTTCCTGGTGTTTGCCCCCGGCCGGCGGGAGGGGTCCCGGGTGGGGTCCCCCGTGTTCGCAGCGGCAAAGCGCCCCGGGAGTGAAATGCAGCGAGGAGCGGGGGCTGGCTCCGGGGGCTGGTCCCGCTTCACCTTCGGGCCCGGAACAGCCCGGGGTGTCCCGGTGTGGGACCTCCCGGTGCTCCGTGGGCGCTCCGTGAGGGCTGGGCGGCTTCGGAGGTCTGCGCCCAAGCAAGGGACCGAGGTGAGCTGTGTGAAAGCCCTCCGGAGCTCCGGTCACGATGGATAAATTAGTTATAATTAATTACTTAGTCAAGCATTAGGATTTTTCTCGTGAGCAGCTGTGTAGGAGAAGGGTGGTCGCGGGGAATAGGGGCAGCCCAGAGCCTGAACAGACTGGAGCCTGAAGCCTCCCCCAGGTGCAAAGCCTGCAGCTCCATCAGACTCCCACACCCCACAGCCTGGTCCTGTGCTCCACACGACCGTCCTGTGTCCCATGCCACACTCCTGCTCCCCACACCATGCTCTCAGGCTTGCCTTGGTCACTTCTCTAGCCCAGGTCTGAGCTGGCCCCACTGAGCTGTGGCTCGCAGTGATTCCCACACGGCTCAGCTGGATCCTGTGGATGTTCGGGCTGGCCACAGGATTAAACAAATACGTTTTGGGTTGGAGGCAGACTCCAGGCATGGCTCTCACAGGGACCCTCCCTGGGAGGCAGCAGCCTCAGCGTTCCCACTGGAGGTCCCAGGGTGCCCAGTCCCTGGCTGGCCATGGGGAGCAGCACTGGGCAGCGCTGGCCGGGCTGTGACCGTGCCCTGCTCCCACCCTGAGTGACAATACCCTCACTGCGGAAGCAGCCATGGAACAGGCACATCCCCTTCACCCGGGCACAGCTCCTCTCCTGCAAGCAGCTTTGCATCAGTGCCCTCTTTATGGGTCACACTGTGCCCCTCCAAAATGGGCAATAGGAGCTGAAGCTCTGCTGCAGCCCAGGACACGTTCCCACCCAGACCTGGGGGGTGTCGTGTAAGGTTAGACATGGGTCCCTGCAGCAGCAAGAGTGGAGCATCTCCCGTGGTGTAGGTCATCGTGTTGGCATTTTGGGGTTAGTTTAATCCATGAGAAAGTGTTTGTCTCTTATGGTTTTATTGGGCCATTCTAATTTATCAACTAGTTTGGGAGTCACGATGTGGAGAGGGACGAGCACTGGTACTGTCTGGCTCTGCTCTCCAGCTGGGAATGCTGAGGAATCTACAAAGCAGTGGGTTTGTACTGCCAGGAACGTGCCAGCATCACAACCCATGAGAGAGGCTGCTGGCACTCCTTTATTTTACAGTTATTCCTGTGAAGTCAGCTCCAGCTCAGCCTCTGCTCGAACCCAGTCTCTGGGCATGTCCCTGGGGTCTGCCAGGCCACAGCCAGTGTGGGGATGAGGGGGAGCCTTGTGTCAAGGGGGCTTCCTACTGGGTTTGTTGCCTTCTGCCACCCACTCCCAGATTTGGTTTCCCAAGCCCCATCACGTCCCTGGCTCACAGAGTCCACCTGTCTGGGCTCAGGTGCCAGCTCCTGGAATGCCCCAAATACCTGTTCAGGGCACGTGTGCCATGGAGGTGGCATGGTGGGGCTGGAAGAATGCTGCAGGATGGCCAAGATGTGATGTGCCAGCAGTGCCCAGTCCCATCCTTTGTGCTGCCTGTGGCTGGAGTCCTCAGAATGAGTCATGAGCCCCGCTGAGCCCTTCCCAAAGGACTTTGCCTTGGGCACAGAGACCCTGGTCAGAGACAGGTGTTTTCCTTTTGTTCCTCTGTCCCACATTTTCTCCTCAGCCCCGTGCACACCCTCCTCCTCCTCCTTCTCCCTCATCCTGGCAAGTGGCTGTGGGTCGCAGTGGGGTTGGTGTGGGAGAAGAGCTGGCACAGCCCGTGCCCAGCATGGCTTTCCCTCAGTCCCAGTTTCTGCCCAAAACACAGTGAAATGTGGCGTGTCAGTCAGGAAGGAGGTGCTCCTGCTGAGCTGTGGAGGAAGGTCTGTATTTGTGTATTTGGGGGTCTGTATTTGTACACCAGGGAGGCTGCTCTGCTCACCTGGCTTCAGCTTCAACAGAAGAACAGGGCTCTCCCCACTAAGGAAAAAAAAAAAAACAACAATTGATGATGAACTTTCTTTCCCAAACTTTAAATTAAAGGGAAGGAACACGTTTCTGACTTTTCTTGGCCTTTCCTTGCAGCTGTCCATCTGTTGTTTGAGTGACAGTTGAGTATTTCTAAAGAAAATTAACAGGAACAATATGTCAGCACCTGTGGGCAGCTCTGCAGTGTCCCTGTGCTGTCCCCTCCTGGTCCTCCGAGTGTTTGTTCCCTGCAAAGCATCATAGTTTTTAGTTAAAGGAAAAGTGACCAGTGTCTGGGTGCTCTGTTGTACAAAGCAAAGACAAACTTACACAAAGTCCACGTGAATCTTCTCCAGATTGGCTCCAGGGATAACCCAGGGATAATGGGGTGCTGGGGAACACCACGGCTGTGAGAGGTGTGGTAGGACAAGGTACGTCCTGCAGCCCTGGAGATTCAACACCAGGTTGCTCCAAAGCCCATCCAAATGGACCTTGAACGCTTCTATGGATGGGGCAGCCACAACTTCTCTGGGCAACCTGTGGCAATTCCCTGCCCTCTGTCAGTCTGATGCCATTCTTCCTGGCGCTCCAGGTCCTTGTCCAAAGTCCCTCTCCAGCTCTCTTGGAGCCGCTTTCGGCACTGGAAGGAGCCCTAAGGTCTTCCTGCAGCCTTCTCCTCTGCGGGCAGGGGCAGAGGCAGGGTGGGCAGAGACCAGCCAGGCTGTCCTGGGCAGTGTGTCCGCTCGGGAAGAGCGGGCAGGGAGGAGGAGGCAGCACACAGACGTGCTCATTGTCTGCCTTCCACACTCGCCCATGGGGACCTGTGTCCGTGCCTGGGCAGCGCACACCCCGACGTGCTGTGCCTGGGGAACAGGAGTTTCCTGGGGACTGCAGGTGGGAGCCAGGGGGGGATGGTGAGGGGCTGCTCGTGCTCTGCAGGCAGAATTCACTGTCCATCCATAGCCCCAAGCAGGGCTGGGGTCCCTCCCTGGGCACAGCTGGGACTGGCCCCCGGCCATCAGAGCCACACCAGGCTGGAGCCCACGTCCTACCCATGCTGGGGGTGACCTGGAGATGGAGAAGAGGAGGAAGAAGGGCAGGCAGAGCTTCCAGAGGAAGAGTGTTCACCACTGCCTCTAAATTTATCTTTCCTGTTTCTCAGCGGCAGCACTGTCTCATCCCCATTCTCTCTGGTGTCAGGCCATTCTCCCCTCTCTGCCTTTCTCCTGGCACCCTGTTCCTCACCATGTTATCCCGGTTTAACCAGCTCTGTCTCTCCCCTTCTTTTGCTTTCAAGTGTTAATCCTGTGCTTCCTGGCTGCTTTTCCCTTCTCTCACCTCCGGTCTGTTCCCACACCCACCATCCCAGGGCCCTCCCCTTGTCCCGCAGCACCAGCCCCTGGCCTGGGGGTTAAACTGGGGCTGGGCAGTGCCAGTTCCTCTGGGCTCAGGGCTGGGAATCCAGGAGCAAGCTGGAGAACAGAGGCTGGAGGTTTCCCTTGAGGAGCCCTTTGTCCAACCCAAGATGGGCTGCTCTCAGGGGAGAACTTCTCCTTGGAACCATGGAATCATTTTGGTTTGACAGGACCTTTGAGATCACAGAAGCCTCGGGGCAGCCTGCCCTGCTCATCCCAACCTCCCCAAGAGATGCTGCACGTGGCCAGGCAGATCAGGGACATCCTGGACTGGCTGGGTGGATCAGGGATGCCCAGAACCAGCCTGGCTGGTGGCTGCTGTTGGGGAAGAATTGTTTTTTGTGGTTAGGATGGATGTTCCAGGGAGCTGCTTCCCTTCCCAGTCAATCCACAGGGATTGCGAGGGTCTCCTTCCTCACAAAGAACTTTCTACTCTGAATCCTGACCCCTCTGCTATCCAAAATGTAGGCATCTTAAACTCCCAACACCTCCCCGCTCCATGCCAGTCAATTCTTTGTTCATTTATTGAGCTGGCTGAGAGTTGCCCTTGCCAGGCACAGACTGACCTGCCCTCCTGGCTCTGCCTTGGCTTTGCTTCAGAGTTTGTCCTTGCTGTGGCCATTCTGTGCTTGCTGTGTACAAACTCACCAGCCCTAGAAGTGTTCAAATGCTGTGTGGACATGGCACTTGGGGACATGCTCTAGTGGTGGCCTTGGCAGTGCTGGGGAACGTTGGATTCCGTGATCTCAGAGGGTTTTTCAGCCCTAGTGATTCCATGGTTCCAGCTGACGTGTGCCCATGGCTGAGGGGGCACCAGCTCACTGGGAGCTAAAGCCCCTCAGAGGAGCTCTGACCCTGGGCCAGGAGTGCCCTTTGGAGAGAAAATGCTTTCCCGTGGGCAGAACCATAGGCAGAGCTAGCTGAGTCTCCTCCATGAGGCTCTGAGTCTCCGCTGAGTCCCTTCACGTCCATCCCCTCCGTGCCTTGGCCGAGCCTGGCCGGGCCATCCCTGAGCTCCCCTGCTGAGAGCTGGCCCTGATTGATGGGGGCTCCAGTGCTTTGCTTTGGCTTTGTGATTATCAGCAAGGGACACACAGAAGGAAAGTATTTCAACAGCTGAATATTGTGTGTATTTATGAGACTTTCTGGCTGTGAGAAGGAAGGGCACGAAGTACAGGGACTGTGTAGACTGGGATGAGAACAGGGAGGGCAAGTGATACAGACCCCAGGGTGAGCCAGAGCTGCCAGAACCAAGACAGAGACAGCCCAGCCTCACTGAGACCTTGGGAAATATTAATTAGAATGAGTAAAAGGTGCAAATATCCCACCCTCCTGCTCATGGGTGGGATTTGCTCACTGCGCCTCCCTGTATCACCCAACAAGCCCTATCCAAGCGCTTCGTGCCAGGCAGGTGATCCATCCCCTGTGCCCACAGCAGCTCCCAGGCCAGGTTCATCCAGCATTGGCTCTGTTTTCAGGAATGGAGCTGCAAGGCCCTGGGCACTGCTCCGTGTCATCTGTCCAACCATGGACACACTCAGGACAGCACTGCCAGGCCCCACTCTTTCAACTCCTTTTCAAAAGATAAATATGTGTATTTTTGTATAAAATCCTGGCCTCTGCCCAGAGTCAGGAGCACGGCAGGAGCTTTCTCAGCGTGCTGACACACAAAAGCACACGTGCAATAAGCAGGAATTGCGTTTCACCCTGGCCCTGTGACCTGGCAGCAGCATGCAGCCAGCAAAGCATCCCCAGAACAGACACCTCTGCCTTCCCCCAGGAAAAGCAGCCGAGTCCTGTGCTCTGGGGATCTCAAAGGCACAGGCCATACAGACAGGCTGGTGCTGTGGGGGCAGCAGGCACGACTGGCTTTGGGCCATATGGGGATATGTGTCTTCCACACCTGGCTTGGGTCAGTCCTGAGCTGGAAATTCATGAACTGCCACCAGCAGGGACCTTTGTCCAGTGCCACGTGCTCCATCTGTCCAACCCAGCCTCCCAAACCCTGGTCCCTGACCTGCTCAGCTGTGCAGAAAAGGATCCGAAACGTTTCCCACCTTGGGGATCTGAAAGTAGAAGTGGTATTGGCAGCTGTACAGCTGGGCTTGTTCCTGTAATGGTGTGACACGTGTTAAAGAGCCTTGTTCTTGGAAAACTGGGAGCCACTGAGGACATTCCCAGGTGGCCTGGTCCAGTGCCTGGTGTGGCTGGGAGGGGGTCAGAGCTCCCCAGTTCCTGCCCATGGAGCAAAGCCCTGATTCTCTCCCCTCCGTTTACCTCGGGTCTGTAGGAAGTGGCACTCACTGTGTTTGGGGCTGGGCTCTGTGGGCTGAGCTCTGCAGTTCCTTGTCCCAGAGTTGATTCCGAGCCCCAGAGCTGGAGATGGGTGTCCCCCATGCTGGTTCAGCTGTGCCTCACTCGCTGGGACCTTCCCCATCTCCGAGGCAAACCACAGCTGCTGGTGCTGTACTCAGGGGTGTCCCGGGGGCTGTGGCACAGGGGGGCAGTTTCTCCAAGGCAGAACAGCCTCAGAATGTGAAGCTGGCAGAGCAGACACAGCGTGAAGTGTCCCCCTGCCCTGCAGCCCCTCGCCTGTCCCCGGTGCCAGGAGCGGCCGCAGGACCAACAGACACACACGTGCAGGATTATCCGGCTGAGTATTAATTATCACGCTCAAATTAGAACCCCTCAGCTATGATTAACTCATTACCCAGCCCTGCAGCGGGGACAGCAGATGTGGGGACAGTGGCAGAGCTCAGCAGTGCCCGGCTGTGGGGGCACAAGGTCCCCGTGGGGAGAGGACAGTGCCAGCCCTTTGCCTCCTGCCCAGGATGGGCTGTAGGGGAGCAGTGCCTGTGCTGGGCCCTCGGGGCTGGTGTCAGTGTGAGGGCTGCAGGGCTCAGGGGGTGCTTCCTGGTGCCCAACTGAACCTGTCAGCACAATCACACGTGGTCTGGGGTGTTCACCTTCCTTACTGCCTTTAGCTCTGCTTGGACATCGCTGGTGCCACGAATGGATCTGGGCTGGCCTTGTGTTTATTTCTGTGTCCTCTCAGTCCAGCACAGGACAGAGCCTGGGGAGACAGAGACAGGCAGGCCCAGGAGCCACTGCCCTGAAGAATGGACAGGCTGCACACATGGGAATATTGGAACTGGACTATAATTGTTCCCAGCGAAGAGCAGTAATGCTCTTGCAAGTAATACCCTTAAGTGAGACCCTTCCCACTGTGGGGATCTTCCCTTGCCCCTGAGCAGCTCTTTCACATCCTACCAGGCAGTCTGTTCCCTTTGGGGTGACAGACATCTCCCATTTGTACCATTTTGAGTTGGTTTTCCCCTTTTACAGCCAGCTGGGTCACACACACCAGGATTCCTGAACTCCTCCTGCCTGTGTGTCGTCTCCTCAGACCACATTTATGGCTCTGCCCCAAAGTCCCAGCAGTTTATGATTAACCCCAGGCCTTGGGATGCTAAGCAGGAGTGATGCTGCTCAGGACATTCCTCTCACCCTCAGCCCTGGGCTGCTTTGGGGTCGGATGGGATCACACCTGGGTCTCTACAGGACACCAGGGTGCCTGTTGCCTCTGTCCCAGAGGACTTGCTGTCCTGGCGGGCTCCATCTCCAGTGTTTTCCTCTGTCTTTGTCCCCTTTGTCACTTCCCTTTGTCCCACATCCCAGCACTGCTCTCCCCATGCACCTTGGTTCATTTGGGGCTGTTGGAGCACTTTGGTCCATCCCCACGAGGGTCTGAAGGTGCCAAATGAAGCAGGGCCGTGCTGGGACTCACAGAGCCGGGTAAAAGCCCTGCTGGGTCTTTCCAGGCAGGGGTGGGTGCTGCGGGTTTGGGACTTGCAGGGCAGAAGGGGCTGTGCCCACCCTTTGCCCCCTGCTCCCTACGGGACATAGCACAGCACCAGGCCCCTGGGTTTGCCTCTGCCACAGCCATCCCTGGTCTTTCCCTGCGGGGTTTGGGGCTGGCCTGGATTCACACTTGTCCCTGCAGGTTCGTGTGCTCAGGGTGTTTGCTCCTTCATTTCGCAGAGGAACAGTGAGCGGTGAAGGGAGCCCGGCCCAGCGCTGCTCAGTCCCGTTTCCTTTCTGTCCCCATCTGCGGGTGTGAGTGCTGGGAACGGGTTTGTCAGCGCTCGGCGCCTTTCAGGGTCTTCGCAAAGAGCAGATTTATTTTCTGCTATGCTGAGAATTAGCTCCCCTTTCTTCCTCTTCCCTCTGCCCCCGCTGGAAAGAGAGAGAATGCAGGGAAGAAGAAAGGATTTCCATCACGGCGGTGATTGGCACAGCCCTGAATGAGAGGTCATTCCAGCCGGCTCTTTCTTTTCAGGGCCCTTTTTTCCTGCTCCCTGTATTCAGGCTGGCAGCATTCTTTCTTTTCAAAGCTCCTCTGTCTGTCTCTCTCTTCCCCCTCCTTTATTTTTCATCCCTTTTCTTTACTTTTGCTGTCTTTCAATTCTGTTTTTCTCCACCCCCTTGGGGCTCCATTTTTTTCTTTCCCTTTTCCTCTATTCAGTTCCTTTTTTTCTTCTCGCATCTCTTTTGAATAGCTCGGCTATTTTCGGAGAGGAAAGGGACTGTGCCGGGGAGAAGCCGTTACAGCAAGGAGGAACTTGAAAGTCTTTTCTTTCCCTGTTTATTTCGTTTAAAAGCAAAAATTGTTTTCCAAGGCAGAGCGAGGGTTCTGTGTGGAGCCTTTGAAGGCAGGCTGGGACGGCGGAGGGCCCTCCCTGCTGCTGGCACTGCTGCATTCAGTGCTGCTCCCAAAGCCCTGACAAACGCCCGGAGCACCGGGGCTCTGTGTGGGGGTGCTGCCGGGGGGCTCCAGGCAGCAGCAGCCCCTCTCCTTCAGCTCACCCCACACCTGATTTGAGGGCTCTTCCTGCCTCTGGGCTCAGGAGCAGCAGCATTTTTAGGGATGATGTGGTCAGGAGCTCTAAAGGCAGATCCTGGACCTCTCCACTGCAGCAAATACCTGCAGATGGGATGGGAGAAGAGGAGCCGTTTGTTCCAGAGGGGAATGGGGGGCTCACACAGGGAGCTGTGAGGACAGGTGGGATGTGCCAGGACAGAGTCAGGTGTGCATTGATCCTGTCACTCACTGCACCCAGATCCGAGGCACACAACCTGCCGGGGTTCAGTCCCTTCCCAGAGGAATGACTGGAAGGGTCTCACACATCCATAAGGCCACGGTGATTCTGGTGGCTCTGAGGAAGCCCCTCACTCAGCAGATGAGGCTGGGCCCAGTGTCACTGCTCCAGGTGCCACCAGAGCTCAGCCCGCTGTCACTGCTCCCCAGGTGCCCTGGTGCCATGCTCCAGGAAGGGCCGTGAGGGCAGAAGGGCTGGAAGACCAGACCTGAAGCATGATCAGTTTGGTCTGCCAGGGAGGAGATGTTGAGCCCTGTGGCACAGCTACAGGAGCTCCTTGGCAAGGCAGGTGGGGCCAAGAGGAATCCCCTTCCCAAAACGCTCCCTGCCTGGGCACCACCCTGGGCATGAACCACTGGTGGCTTTGGTGCAGCTTCAGTGGGGCTTTGGTGTGGTTTTGACACAACTTGGGTGAAGTTTTGGTGCAGTTTTGATGCCCCTTTGACTGTTCACAGAGCACAGGTTTTCCACCCCCTGGAAAACGCCGGCTCCAGCATTTGCTCTGGCTCAGCCCATACAAAGCTCCCTTAGGGGAACTCCCCAGAGCAGGGACAGTGCTGGTGGCCATGGGGCTGCTCCGTTGGGCTCCTGGCTGTGCCACAACACAGGAGTCCCATATAAGTGACCCCGAGTCAGAGCCAGGCTCCCCACTGCTTCCCCTGGCCCCAGAGCCCAGAGTAGCCTGTCCTTCCTCCCATTTTTCCATTACCCTCGTGCCCAAATGGATGCAATCAGGACACTGGTTTTCAGGAAATACCTTTTTCCACATGAATTTCAGTCTCCCCTTGTTTTGCTATGACAAAGAGTTGGAGGGTGATCTACGGCACAGGAGCTGCTGACTTCCATGGTGGCTGTGTTAGGATCATGAGTCATGGAATCCCAGATTTGGAGGGCCCCCGGGGATCACCTGGTCCAATCTTTTCTGCGAAAAGTCCAGACGGGACAAGAGGGGCTGGAGGTCAGGGCTGTCAGGTGCTGGAGAAGGAGGGGCAGGGCATTGTCACTCCGTTGTCCTTGGCCAAGAGGCACTTTGGGCAGGGGTCCCGTGCCAGGCGTGTGGGCTGCGGGAGGGCGGGAGCGGGGCCGGGGCCCAGTGGTTAATTAAATAGATCATTTCTTTAAAGTGAGATTCAAATAATTGTAACCCTGAGATAGAGAAGGCATTGGAGGAGATGAAAAGGGAGAGAGAGAGAAAGGAAGCAAAGGACAGAGGTTCAGAATGGAGAGGGAGATTAGGAGAGAGATGAAAGAGAGAGGAGAAAGATAAGAGGGAGAGAGGGGACAGATCTCGGCGCGAGATGGGCGTTGCCAGGGAAACGGGAAGAATGAGGGAGCAACTGGAGGGATGGAGGAGCAGAGGATACTGGGGGTGGGGAGCGAGGGATGGAGGAACAGAGGGATGGAGGAACAGAGGGATGGAGGAACAGAGGGATGGAGGGGCAGAGGGATGGAGGGACAGAGGGATGGAGGAACAGAGGGATGCAGGCTGGCAGGATGGAGGGGCAGAGGGGAGCAGAGGGATGGAGGAACAGAGGGATGCAGGCTGGCAGGATGGAGGGGCAGAGGGATGGAGGGACAGAGGGATGGAGGGACAGAGGGATGGAGGGACAGAGGGATGCAGGCTGGCAGGATGGAGGGGCAGAGGGGAGCAGAGGGATGGAGGGACAGAGGAACAGTGACAGAGGGATAGAGAAGTGAGGAGGGTTGGAGGGATGGAGGAGAAGAGAGATGGAGGCTGGAGGGATGGAGGAGCAGAGGGACAGAGCCTCAGTGTCAGAAGGAGGAAAGCAGGGATTTCCAGCAGAACAGGAAGCAGGAGTGGGGTGTCACAGTTCAGCACAGGTGCCTGCCTGTGTGCTGGGAAGAGCATTTGGGATGGCAGCTCTGTCCCTCTGCAGGGAGCAGCCACAGCACCTGCTGCTGTCCTTAGCCTGACCCTCTCACCCCAGTTCCCAGTGATGGATCCCTGGCAGATAATGGAGGAACCAGGCACCTCTGTGCTCATCACACTTTTGTTCTGCAGCACTGGTAACCTCTGGTTATTTGAAACCCATTTCCCTTTTCCCAGTCAGAATTTGCCACTAACCGTACATTTTCAAGGGGGTAAATATTTACCTCTGATTGATGGAGACAGTAATCAGAGTGAGAATATCCCAGTTCTGTGGAGTATTTTCAGAGGAAATACCCATGAAGAGGCTGAGGAGAGTTTGACATTCTCTGGTAACACCCTCTCCTCCATGAGCCCTTGTCTTTCCTATGGCCTCACTTTCTCCAACTTGGTTTTCCACCTGCTCTTATTAAAAGCATTATCAACATCCATCTGCAAGTCCCAGGTTGTATCCTTTGTTCTGTGAAGCCAAAGCCCCCAAAGAAGACTCTGCCTCCACCCAGGAGCACTTCAGTGACATGAGTGATGTCACATCTGTCACTGGTTGATTGCAGGGAGTGGCTGCTCTCTGATCCACCAAACAGTGGAGGTTTCTTTTTTCAGAAGTTTTCCTTAAAACAAAAGTTTTCCTTTAAAAATGTAGTTTGACAGTATCTAGTGTGGAGACACGGACTGAATTTAAACAGGTATTTGTTTTCTGTGGCAGCAGCACCTGGCCCCTGTGGTTCCTGGCTGTTTCTCAGAGCTTTGGCTCGTTTTTACAGCAGTTCCTCTGAATCAGGGTCAGTTCTGGGGTAAGAAGTGCCAGTTTCGGTTCTGCCACTGTGCGTGGAGCCACTCTGTGGGTCAGCCCCTGGCACACACCACCAACACAGAGCCAGGACTGGGCAACGCAGCTGGGGTGACCCCCAAATCCTTGGGCTGGTGCAGGACAGACATGCTGGGTCAGGTTTAAGAATAATTTTAGTTGTGATTTTCAGGAAAACAACATTTTTCTGTTTGGAATTGTGGGGGGTTGAGCAGCTTTTTGTGAAATCTTCAGGCAAGATGAAAGCCTGTTCTCCCCTTTATTAAATTTAAATGAAGGCTGCTTTTGAGAAAGAAAGGAAAATAAAATCAAAGGTTTTCTCACAAATATCAGATCCATTATCAGCCATTTTCTGAACAGTTTTCCTACCTCCTTTCCCAGCAAGAACCCCCCAAGCCCAGGGTCTCACTTTGTCCTGGGGCTCGATCCTGTGCCTTGGGAGCTTTTCCCCTGCGGTCTGCACCCCCACATCTGTCCCCAGGGAACCTCCCAGGACCCCCAGGCACTGAGAGCAGAGCATCTGCAGGAGGGTCCCTGCAATGGGGGTCCTGCAAAGGGGATGGCCAGGAGCAAGTCCTAAATGTCCTCTTTCCCATGGCCCAGGCTTGTCAGGCAGCCTGAGAACCCTGTGCAGGGCCTCAGGTGTCTTAAACTGCTGCTGGTGCCAGCTGGGCTCTGGCACCTGCTCAGGTGGTTCACTGACCCTGACAGAGCAGTGGCAGCAGGGTGGGCTCCTGCACGCCTGCTGGGGGTCACTGCACCTTGGGAGGGCTGAGAAGTAAATGCAGCCCCCAAACCATTTGGATCTGGGGTACCTGGGTCTCCCTTCCCTGCAGGAATGGTTGGGTGAGAGCCGGTGAATGCTGCTGCCTCTGGGCTGGTGAAGGGAGCTGGGAATGGAGCCAGATGGCAAAAAGGGGTCGTGGAGGCTGTCAGGGCAGCTGGGGCTGTGGTCCCTCCCAGAGCTGCCCCTGGGGGCTGTGCCTTGGGTGGCTCTGGGGCTGTGGGGACTCCCTTAGCTCAGACCCTTTTGTGTCTCAGGTGTTACAGGCAAACCTGTGGGTGCAAAGGTGAGACTTCCGTGGGTGAGGAGGAATGTTTTCGTGTTGCTCAGCTGAGGGTTTTCCAGGCTCTTATCTCTAGAGTGGTGGGGCTGGCCGAGAGGCCAGGTGGGGTGGCACAAGGATTGGGCAGGTGGGTGAAACTCAGCAAGGTAAAACAGCAAAGGAAGGGGAAATGAATCCATAGATACAGGACTTAGCCTGGTGGCTGGAAAACCTGGAATCCAGCAAAGAATGTGCTGGGAGTGGAGAACCTGTTGTGCTGCTGCCAGAGGGTCCCAGAGAGAAGTGGGTATTTGAGGGGCTAATCATGGAGCAATAGAGGAAAATAGAAGTAAAATGCACAAAGAAATGAAAGCCATAAAAAAGTACTTTAAGTGACTAGGTGGTGAGTGAGCAGCTGGTGGAGGCTCTGAGGGGGGCAGCCAGGGCAGGGGAAGGTAGAGTCTGCAGGATACACCAGGGCAGAGCCTGGATCTTCCCAGATGTGTTGGGAAAGATGGGAAGAGAAATTGCACCGAAACTGAACTGTGGAGTGGGAGGAGAAATGATGAAAGAACCCCAAATTTCACAACCCCAAAGTATCAGGGACAGCAGTCACCACTGCTGGCCCCAGGTGCGTCTGCACTGCGCTGCTGGAGAGGGGGAGAGGGATGAGTGGGCTGGGAGAGATGGGTGATGGACTGGGAGAGATGGGTGATGGACTGGGAGAGATGGATTAGTGGGCTGGGAGAGATGGATGATGGGCTGGAGCTCGGCACATGCCACTGGCAGAGGGGACACTCCCCACGTGTCGGTGTGACCCCCACGTGGGAGAAGGATGGGCAGGCGAGGGTCTGCATCAGGAAATGAGCCCGAGGGATCCGAGCCTGGCCCAAAGGGCTGGACTCGAAAACGATTTTTATGAAGGTTCTTAAGGGCTGGAGGAGGGTTTGGTTCCCAGCAGCAGCACTGGAGAGGGAGCTGAGCGTGGCGGGTGAAAGGCTGTGGGCGCAGCCGCAGGTCTGGAGGTCTGTGCCGGGCAGGAGGAGGAGCTGCAGAAGTGTTTGTGTCCCCGCGCTGGGACAGGGCTCTGTGCGGTGCTCGGGGGCTCTGCTCCAGCGCTGGGCACCGTGCTGTGGCCGGAGCCCGCTGCATCCCGCCGTGGAGCCGCGGTCTGTGCGCCGCCTGGGCGCGGCTGGCAGCGCTCTGCGTTCCGGCTGTCGGGAGTTTCCTGGGGGAGCTGAAATAAATGACCCCACCTCGCTGCCGGTGTGTTGGGAAACGGCGCATCCAGCCGCCTCGGCAAGTCCCGAGGCGCCAACAGGGAAGTGAGAGCGGGAAGTGAAAGAGCTGCCCCTGCCCTGTTCCTGCTTCCCGGTGCGGGGTTTGTGCAGCTGCAGCTCCGGAGCCCTCGGACAGCAGAGCTCCTCCGCCGCGTCCCGGGGCTCGTGTGTGCGATGGAGACGCGGGCAGAGAGGTTTGTGCGGCACAAGGCTTTGGCTTTCCCGCTGAGGAGGGCAGCTCAGCCCCTTTCCCGGTGCCCAGAGCAGGAACCCACGTTTGCTTTCCCCTAAAAGCCTCTGGTTTGGGGTGGTTTTAGGACTCCCTGGTACTGGTCTGGGGAGCGTGTGAGTGCGCTGTTCTTGCAGCTGCCTTGCCTGGTGGTGCTTGTTTTGGGGGGCAGAGCCCCAGCACCACGCTGAGGGGCCTGCTGACCCCTCTGCCATGCGGGGGTCGTGGGGAGAGCAGCAGGGGCTCCTCTGCCTGCCCCTTCTCCTGTGCCTGCAATGGGCAGCTCAGGGCGCCCCAGGGGAAGGGGGTCCCAGCTGGCGGGGCACAGCCGGGGCTGCTCAGGGCACGCCGGCAGCCGCCTCCCTGACTGATCCCTCTTCTTCCTCCCCACCCTCCTCCTCTTCCCGCCGCCGCCCTCCCCCACTCCTTGCTTTGTTTCGCTGCCTCCGCACTAGTCCTCCCCTCATCCCCTTCCTTCTCCTCCCACCCCCATCCTCTTCCTCTCCATCTCCTCCCTGCCTGCGGCCGTCCCTCCCCTCCATTCTGTCCCTGCCGGCCTGGTCCCTGCCCGCTGGCTCTGGGGAAGGGGTGCCCGGGCAAAGGGAGTGCTTGGCTGAGACCTTCCCCCTGGCAGCTCAAGCCTGGGCAGGGTCCCCTCACCAGCTCTATCCCACCCTGGGCCAGGAGTCACCAGTGCTGTGGCCTGTGCCAGCCCCGCGGTGGCCCAGCAGATGGGAGGGAACTGAGGGGGGACCCGGTACCCCAGATGTCTGCAGGCAGCCAAGCCCCTGTGGTGGGTGTTGCTCCCGTTCTCTGTCTTTTCTCACACTGGTTCTTGACCTTCCCCATCAGCCCGTCTTTCCCCATCCCATGCCTCGTGCTGTGGCTGGTGTTTGAGTGCACGGGGCACTGGCATGAGGGGACGCTTTTGGGGTCGGCAGGAGCAGGCAGCGCAGAGAGGCCAATGTCCCCAGCCACGCTCAGTGTCCCTTAGCCGACCTGGCTGCAGGGATGATGCCCAGGCACTGTGGGGTTTCCCTTCTCCAAAGTGGAGGTTCATCCCACAATCTCCTCATGCTGGGCAGGTTCTCCTGGGATTGTGACAGGATCTGGCTCAGAATTTATCCCTGTTTTACCTCCCCCGCAGGATTCCTTTGTTGTAGCTGCAGGAATAATTGTATTTAGGAGAACACTCCTTCAAGCAGGAGGAAGCAGCAGCTCCCAGGTGCATCCCTGCCTGTCCTCACTGCTGGGGGGAGGATGTGTGGTAGTGCTGGGACCCCCAGGGCGAGTGTGCCAGTCACCAGTGCTGAGCCCAGCACAGCCTCTGCCTCTGCCTAGGCCCACTGCTGGGCAGGCTGTGTCCTGGTGGGTCTGGGCCCCATCCCCCTTGCTTAGAGCAGTTTCCAAACTGTTCAGGCACTTGTTCCCTGGAGTCACTCCTAGGAGCCTGAGGGCATGCAGGCAGCCAGACCCCAGCGCCAGGAGCTAATAGCCCATCCAGAGAGGCTGACAATGGGCACGGATCCAAGCTTCCCTCTTCCTCCCAGCCCTACAGTGGAAACCCACGGGGCGCTCTGTCTCCACATCCTGGGCTGTGTGGTGCTGGGGGCCCACGCTGGCATCACCTCTGTCAGTCAGGAAAGGGGTGAGGGCTGGAGTGAGCCCCTGTGGGCTCACCCAGTGTCTGTGGTGGGGTGCCAGGGCTCAGGGCCGTGTCTCTCCCTCCCCAGCCATGACAGCGTAGGCCGGCGGCGAGAGATGGATCGGTTCAGCGAGTGCGGGACGCAGACAGACGCGGTGGTGGTGCTGTCCCTGGCACAGGCTGCCGTCCTGGGGCTGGTGTCCGACAATGAGCTGCTCGGGGCCACCGTCACCCCTGCTGGCTTCTTCCCGGGGCTGGCCGGGGAGCAGCAGGACAATGCCACCGTGGAGCCTGGGGAGCCTGAGGGTGAGGAGCAGGTACCTGGGGATGGGCAGGACGAGGACGCCCTGGAAGCAGACTCCTCCCTAGAGAAGCATGCCCGGAGGAGGAAGAGGCCACCTGTGAGGCTGATGCCCAAGGTCAAGAGCGAGAAGGCAGAGGCGGAGGCTGAGCCGCCGTACGACGTGTCCATCCCCGGGGACGAGGAGGGCGAGGGGCAGCGTGGCCACGCACCCCAGCCCCCGGAGCCCAGCCAGGAGCCAGCAGTGCAGAGCGGTGCCGTGAAGATGATCGACCTGGACACCTTCAGCAGGAAGCCCCGACGCCTGCGGCACCTGCGCCGGCACCGGGAGCTGGAGGGCGCCGAGCGCCGGCGCCGGGGCAGTGACCCGGCCAGCGGCACCGCGGGGGCCCCGCAGACTGCGGGCGCCTTGGAGGCGGCTGCCCCGTCCCCGGGTGAGGCGGAGGCCCCTGCGCCGGCATCGCCCGAGCAGGTGAAGAGCGAGCAGGGCTGCGGCTGGCAGGAGCCGGGGGAGCTGGAGGCGGCCGGGGGCACCAGCGAGCACAGCAGGAAGGCTCAGCTGGACCGGCTGGACATCAACGTGCAGATCGACGACTCCTACCTGGTGGAGGCGGGGGACCGCCAGAAGCGCTGGCAGTGCCGCATGTGTGAGAAGTCCTACACCTCCAAGTACAACCTGGTGACCCACATCCTGGGCCACAACGGCATCAAGCCCCACTCCTGCCCACACTGCAACAAGCTGTTCAAGCAGCCCAGCCACCTGCAGACCCACCTGCTGACCCACCAGGGCACGCGGCCGCACAAGTGCGGGGTGTGCAGCAAAGCCTTCACTCAGACCAGCCACCTGAAGCGGCACATGCTGCTGCACACCGACATCAAGCCCTACAGCTGCCGCTTCTGCGGCCGCGGCTTCGCCTACCCCAGCGAGCTGAAGGCGCACGAGGTGAAGCACGAGAGCGGGCGCTGCCACGTGTGCGTGGAGTGCGGGCTGGACTTCTCCACACTCACCCAGCTGAAGCGGCACCTGGCCACGCACCAGGGCCCCACGCTGTACCAGTGCCTGGAGTGCAGCAAGTCCTTCCACTACCGCAGCCAGCTGCAGAACCACATGCTGAAGCACCAGAACGTCCGGCCCTTTGTCTGCACCGAGTGCGGGATGGAGTTCAGCCAGATACACCACCTAAAGCAGCACTCGCTCACGCACAAGGTAGGGGCTCAGGGTCCTCTGGGGTGCTACCCTCATCATGCCCAGAGGGGATGTGCCAGCTCTGGAGTGGGTGCTGGTGGAGAGGAGTGTCCCAGTGCCCCCAGACTTGGGAAGAGGTGGGTGGTGCAGGTGGGCAGTAGCACCTGTGGCTGGCATTAGCTGGGGTCACTGATATGCAGTGAGGGGGTCTCTGGCACCCAGCCCATGCCCTTCTGGGGGTTCCCTTCCTCAGAGAGGGAGTTTTAGACCTGCTGCAGGGTAGCCTGGGGGTCCTGTCAAGGAGCTGTCACAGCCCCTCTGGGCAGGCTGTATGTGGGTGTTTGCCCTTTTCCTTTAAGGGGAAGCAATTGGGCTGAGCCCCAGAGCAGAGCTGGCACTCAGCTGCACTTACAGAGCCTGTCCAGCCCCCACCCACAACCCCTGCATGTTTCCAGGCTTGTGTGTCCCCAGTGCCTGGGGGTCTGCCCAAGCTCCCCCCCGGCCCACAGCTGTCCCACCCCTGGCAGGGCGTGAAGGAGTTCAAGTGCGAGGTGTGCGGGCGGGAGTTCACCCTGCAGGCCAACATGAAGCGGCACATGCTGATCCACACCAGCGTCCGGCCCTACCAGTGCCACATTTGCTTCAAGACCTTCGTGCAGAAGCAGACGCTCAAGACCCACATGATCGTGCACTCACCAGTGAAGCCGTTCAAGTGCAAGGTACCGGTGGGCCTAGGGGGCTGATGGAGCTGGGGATGGGAGAGCACAGGTCCTGCTGTGCTGTGCCCCAGGAATCTGGCCAGGCTGAGCACTTGGGCATGGAGGCAGCTTTGTGATGCCTCCCCGGTTCTCTTGAGCATGAAATTCCCGCTCCAAGCTGTGATGGGAGCATTGCTGCTGAAATGACCACCAGTGCCTCTCTCTGACCAGTGCTGGATGCTCTGGAGCTCCCAGCAGCATCAGCACTGCCTCCCCAAGCCCCCCACACTGAGCAGGAAGAGGGAGGGAGCCCCGTTACTCTTGGCAGGAGCCAAGGGGGACCATGAGGTTACTCTGGGTGGGAGCCCCAGGGGACCCTGGGGGCCAGGTCTGTGCTGCAGAGCCTTTGCCAGCTCTGGGGCTGACCGTGGGCACGCTGCCGGCAGGTCTGTGGGAAGTCCTTCAACCGCATGTACAACCTGCTGGGGCACATGCACCTGCACGCTGGCAGCAAGCCCTTCAAGTGTCCCTACTGCTCCAGCAAGTTCAACCTGAAGGGCAACCTCAGCCGGCACATGAAGGTCAAGCACGGGGTGATGGACATCAGCCTGGACAGCCAAGGTGGGTCCCTGGCGTGGTCTGGGTGTCGTGACTGCCCCACAGCACTGGGAGCTGGGCTGTGCCGTGGCTGCGGTGGGTTCTCATCTTCTCACCCCAGGGATGCCCCCACGAGAGGCCCAGATCCAGCAGGGCTGTGGCTCCCGGGGAGTTCTGGGCTCCAAACCCAGGGAGGGGGGAGCCCCAGCCCTCCCCACAGGTCCATCAGTGCGTGTCCCTGTGCTGACTCCTAGATGCCATGATGGAGCTGGCAGGGGCTGATCACACGGAGCTGGATGGCCAGCAGGAGATGGATGACTTCGAGGAGGAGAACTCTTACGGCTACGGGGCTGTGGGCAACCCCCCGGACGAGCACATGCTGGCTGAGCAGGCCATGAAGGAGATGGCCTATTACAACATGTTGTAGCCAAGGCTGGTGGGGCTTTGGGGGCTTGGTGGGGTTAAGAGGAGCTGCAGCACCCAGCCAGAGCCCCCAGAGCTGGAGGGATGGCTTCCACTGGGCTTGGGGAAGACAGGGATGTCCAGAAGACTTTGCTGGACCTGCCTTGGCTCTGTTGCTGCCCCCCTGCCCCTGCCTGCACCCTGCAGCTGGTGACTTGAAGCTGCGGGCAGGGGAGGCATGACCCAGCAGATCACTGAATGAGTAAGGATGGAAGGGGCTGCTGTAGAGCAAGATGATGAGCATCAGTAATTATTCTACCTCCTGGGTCCCTCCCCTTGCTGCACAGGGGTTCCCCCTGATGGGCAGAAGCCCCTGCCCACATGAGGAGGTGGGTTTGCATTTCCCACTCACCCCGGGGCTCCCTGTGTCAGGCCCTGGGATACAGAATAGAGTATTTTCGTAGAAGCTCAGGGCACAGTCAGTGCCCACAGCTCCGGGTCTGGAGCTGCAGCCAGCGGTGGATCCGGGGGAGGCAAACCCAGCCCAGCCCCAGCAAATGATGGTATTTTGAAAGTAATTTATTTTTTTCAGATGTGCCGCGTGGTTGGATTTATCTTTTCTCTGAGTTCAGTTCCCTTCAACCAATGTGCTTTGTAAACCTGTGTAAGCTGTGTGGTCTGTGTGGGGAGAGGGGGTTGTGGGGGGCTGAGGACCAGAGTGGGGTCCTGGGCAGAGCCCCCCACTAAGGAACTGGCACCCTCTCCTTGCCCCCCAGCTGCTCTGGGGCTGGATGACAAGGCTCTCACTGGGGCAGCCTGAGGTGGGTGTTTGCCTCCTCCCTGCCCAGGGATTTGGCAGGGAAGCAGCTGTGGTGCAGTGCTGACTCTGGGACCACTCTTTGGGCTCTTCACTCTCTGCTGAGGGTGACTCACAGCATTGCCCCCCAAGTGTACCCAGAGCTGGGTCAGGTCCTGGCAGGCATCAGGAGCTGGGGACCAGCCAGGGCACAGGGTCTGGGACACCTGTGCTGATCCCACACACACCCTACTTTGTGTCAGTGTTCCCTGAGGCTGAGCACCATCTGCCCCATCCCCAAAAGCCCTGGGGTGGTTCTGGGTGCGGCACCACTCAGTCCCCCACAAGGCAGTGTGCCTACTACCCCTGCCCCTCACTGTTTTTCCCCCACTATCAGCCAGCCTTAGGGCAGGATGGAGATGGCCCCAGCCTTGGCCAGCCCCAACCCCTCCTCAGCATGACAGGGCTGCAGTCTCCCATGTGCTGCTATCTTCAGGCCAATGCCAAAATGTGGAGTGCACGGCCCCCCCAGGCTGGCAGGGCTGAGCTCAGGGGTCTGGCTGTGCCCTGTGCTCACCCTGTAAAGCTGTGCCAGATGATGTGCCATGGCTGGGCAGATGTTTAATGGCACCACACGGTTATGGGGTACACAAATCAGGGCAGAACAGACACACCCCCACACGCCCCCCCCACCCCTACACTCCCCTGCTACGAAGGCTTTAAAAACACTCCTAAGAAAACTTTAGAAAAATTATTCAACTGTTCCTGAGCTGTGCTGGGGAGCTGGGTGGGCACTGGGCCCTTCCCAGCCCCATCCATCCCAGAGATGGGGAGGCTGTCCCCTATTTCTTGCCCAGAGCCTTGTCCAGGTTGTTTTTGATGGCATCGAGGAAGTCGGTAGTGTTCACAAAGTGCTCATTCAGCTTCACACTGGGGAGACAGAGAGGGATTGGTGGGGGTCCCTGCCCACCTCCTCCCACATGCACCACAGCCCTGGGCCCCTGCCCAACCCAGTCCATTGTGAATTGCCACCTCAAGTCCCTGGGGACTGTCCAGAGGCCAGTAGCTACCTGTGGCCACTGCACAGCCAGCTCCTGGTCACCCTGCAGTCATTCCACCCACACAGTCACCCGTGCAGCCACGTTGCCCTAGTGCAGGTGGCTGCCCCTCTGCTCCGCCCTGAGAACCACCCGTACTTGGCAAGACCGTGGATGCAGCCAGCAAGGTCCTTCGTCATCGTCCCGCTCTCCACTGTGTCCACACAAACCTTCTCCAGCGTCTGCGCAAACCTGGGGACGGCAGCACTGAGGCTCCAGCACGGCTGGTGCCACCGGCCCTGCCACCAGAGCAGCTGCTGGCAGGGACCCTCACCCCGGGGTGGCCACCCCACCCTGCTCACTTGATGAGGTCAGGGTTACTGTCCAGCTTGCCCCGGTGCTCCAGGCCACGTGTCCAGGCGAAGATGCTGGCGATGGGGTTGGTGCTGGTGGGTCGTCCCTGCGCAGGGACAATGATCAGCCCTCTGGTGTGGACACCGTGCCGTGGGCAGCCTGGCACAGGCAGCTCACAGGCTCTGCTCACTGGCAGAGCATGCCCACCTTTTGGTGCTCCCGGTAGTGCCGGGTGACAGTGCCGTGGGCAGCCTCGGCCTCGATGGTCTTCCCATCCGGACACACCAGGACAGAGGTCATCAACCCCAGGGAGCCGAACCCTGCGGTGGGGTAGGGGTCAGCACAGCTCCCAGGGGTGATGATGCAGAGTCCAGCGCACCCTACCCTGCTCTACCTTGGGCCAGGATGTCTGACTGGACGTCCCCATCATAGTTCTTGCAGGCCCAGACGAAGCCACCGGAGGATTTCAGCATCTGGGCAACCATGTCATCGATGAGCCGGTGCTCGTACCAGATCTTCAGCTTGTCAAACTCCGTCTTGTAGTGCCTGGGAGCCCGGGCCAGGGGTCAGCCACGCTCACCCCACGAGGGTCTCACTGCCAGCGCCCCCGGGACAGCCCAGACCCCCCAGGTCCATACTTATCAAAGATCTCCTGAAAGATATCCTTGAAGCGCCCATCATAGGCCTTGAGGATGGTGTTCTTCGTGCTCAGGTAGAGCGGCCACTTCTTCTGGATGGCGTACTGGAAGCAGCTGTGCGCAAAGCCAGAGATGGACTGCGAGGAAAACAGACCTCATGGGACCCTGTCCCTCAGCCTGGCATCTCCCCCAGGGTGGCAAGGCACCCCAGGGTGCCCTGCAGGGACCCCTTGAGCCCCACCAGTACCTCATCCGTGTTGTACATGCCCATGCCCACGCCACCACCGGGGAAGTTGAACACCTCCCACTCCTTGGAGCCGCTGCCGTCCTTTGGCGTGAAGACCAGCTTGAACGTCCCGGACTTGTCCACCACAAAGTCGGTGGCTTTGTACTGTGGGGGGCCAGGAAGAGTGTCAGGCAGGGGCCGAGGGAGCTGCTGGCCAGCCACACGCCACCGGCCCCTGCGCTGGCTCACCTGGTCACCGTGGGCGTGGCGGCCAATGGTGATGGGCTTGGTCCAGCCGGGCACCAGACGAGGAATGTTCTTGCAGATGATGGGCTCCCGGAACACCGTCCCCCCCAGGATGTTTCGGATGGTGCCGTTGGGGCTCTTCCACATCTTCTTCAGCTTGAACTCTGTGGGGCATGCAGATGGGACCCCCGAATGACCCCCCGGGACCCCTGAAGCACATGGCTTCTGCCAGCACCCAGCTCTACGGGCTGCTGCCAGACCCTGCTGCAAGGGGAGGGACAGCCAGCATGAGATCATGACTGGCACAGGACAGAGGTCAGTGTGTCCCCAGTCCCAAGGCCATGGGGGCCCCACAGCACCTGTGAGCCCCAGGGTGGGGAGGGGGGCACAGCACTGAGTATGACGCAGCCCCCGACCCACTGGAAACCTGAGCTGGCAGTGGGAAGGCACCGCTGACCCCAGGGGGCTGTGCACAGACAGGAGGCTCGGTCCCTTGTCCCTGCCCACCTTCCACCCTGGCTTCATCAGGTGTGATGGTGGCACACTTGACAGCCACGCTGTACTTCTGGGTGGCCAGAGCTGAGTCAATGGTGACCTGGTCATCCGTCTTGTCCCGGTGTGGCAGCCCCAGGTCGAAGTATTTTAGCTGGACATCCACGTTGGGCAGGATGAGCTGAGGGGCCAGGAGAGTGTCAGAATGGGAGGACAGTTCAAGGTGCCTGGGGAGCAGCACCATGGCATGGCCAGCCCTGGCACACATGCCGGCCCAGCCTGGCTGCCTGCCCAAGATGGTCCCCCCTGGGCAAGATGGTTCTGCTGGCCTGGATCATCCCCCCTGCCTTGAACAGGCCTCCTGGTGTGAGACAGCTCCCCCTGCCCGGGACCGCCTCACTTGAAGGTGCTTCTGGTAGTTGTGCCGATTTTACGACCTGCTTCCTGCAGACAGAGGGACAGAGGCGAGGGGAACAGACAGAGGGCAGCACAGGGATCACCCGTTCCCCCTACAACCCCCCAGCTCCGCTTGTGGCACACCCGCCCACTCCTGGGGCAGGGCCCCATCACCTTCTCCTTAATGAAGGCCCAGATGATTCGTGTCATCTCATCCCCGTCCATCTCCACCACTGGGTTTGCCACCTTGATCCGCTTGTCGGCATCTGGAGAGCAGTGGGGAGGTGTTAGGGGTGCACCCCTGGCCCCACAGCTCCACGCCTTTGTGTGGGGCCAGGGCATCCTGTGGGGACCACACAGCTCAGTCCAGCCTGGTGTGGGTGCCACCCTGGCTGAGGAACAGGTACAGGTCAGGGGAAAGCCCCGCTGGGGTCTGGGCCAGTTACTGGGGCAAACACTGCTGGACTGGGGGTCAGAGTGCAAAACCCACCGTGTGAGGGGAACAGGGATAAGACATATTCTTGTCAGAGCGGCATCCGCATGCCAGCCGGGCTGTAACGCCTCAGTGAGATCAAGAACGGGACCAGAACCAGGAGCAGGTGCAGTCCCCTGGAGCCAGACTCAGGCACAAACCAGGGTGCAAATCCCTTTGTGGATCCTGGACCAGCACTAAACCCCTCTGGGTGCCAAACCTGTCCGTGGATCAGGCTGTAAAACCCCACGTCGTACCCAGAGCAAAGGAACCCCCCCCCCCGAGTGGGACTTGAGCCTTGACAGGCAACAAAACTCTTGAATAGCACTGGGATTAGGAGTGAACCCTCCTAGGAGGCAAAATCCGGCGTTGGTCCGGGGCCTTGAAGGAATCCCCGCATCAGGCTCAGATCAGGTACGAGTTGGGGTGCAAAACGCCACGTGGAACCGGGACCGAATTCCCCTGGGACCAAAGGCATCTGTGAAATCCCTCACAGAACCGGGACGAACCCTCCCCAGGACCAGACCTAGCTACAAAGCCCGGCATGGGTCTGCACAGCCCCAGGACCGTCAGTAAACGTGAGTCCGGATACCATTCCAGACACCGCCCCCAGAAGAATCCCAGCCGCCCCCCCGTGGGTCCGGAGCGCAGCCCGCCCGCGGCGCGCACGGCCCCGCGAACACGGGGGGCTCCCCCGCATCCCCCCGAGGTGTCCCCACTCACAGTGCCGGCGCTGCTGCTGGCCGGCGGCGGGCAGCGGGCAGCGGGGCAGGCGGCGGAGCGCCGGGGCAGCGCGGAGGTAACGGGCGGCCATGGCGTGGGCGGACGCGACGGGGCGGACACGGGGGCGCGGTTCTCTCCGCCCCGGGGCGGGACACAGCCCCGGCTCCCCTCGTGGGGCCCCGCGAGAGCTGCGGAGGGGCCCGCGCAGGGTCCCGCGGTGGGGCGGGGGTCGTGGCTGCGTCCCGACCCAGAGCCAAAGCACGGGGTGGCCGCGATCCTCACCGGTCCCCGTTCCCACCGAAGGGATGTCGCATCCCTGGGTACGTCGGGGTTACGGATTCCACGTGGAATCAGGACCAAACCCACCCGGGGTCAAACCCGCCTGTTAAAATGCGCGTGGAATGGGGACCAGGCCCGATTTGGCCCAGGACCAAATCTAGCTGTAAAACCCTGCGTGGGTTCTGGATCAAGCCCCCATGGAATCTGACTCAGTTGCCAAACCCCACAGGGATCGTGGACCAAACTCGCTCCAGAACCTGATCCGGTTGTAAATCTCCTGGTGGAACAGAGAACAAATCCCCTTGGGACCAAACCTAGCTACAAAACCCTGCACGGGACCAGAAATGAAACCTGGGGGTCAGACACAGGTTTAAAATCCCTCGTGGAACTGGGAGTGCCCCCACCCCCCGGGACCAGACCCATTTGTAAAACCCCTCGTGGAAGCGGCATCAGACATCCTGAGGATCAAACCCAGCTGTACAAACCCTCACAGAACTGGGACCAAACCCGGCAGCAAAACCCCGTGTGAAATGGGGGGGTACAGTGGGGCCGGGGACATGCAGACACAGCCTGACCCTACATGGAAGCCGGCGTCCCTGCTGATGGCTGGCGCGTGACTCGGCAGCTGGATCCAGCAGGACAAGGGCAACTGCCACTGTTCCACCAGGGACCTTCACCTCGCCTGGCCCCCGCACGGGGAGGAGGAGGAGGACGACGATGAGGACGACAATGACGATGACGACGATGACGGGGGTGATGCACACCAGGGGCACCCCGAAAAGCTGCATGGAGTATGCCAGGGTTGCCTGGAGGCTGCTCGAGCTGGAAATTTGTTGTCCTGCTGTCCCGGCCAAGCCGATGGCTTTTTTTAGCCACATGGGACGGGCAGAGCCTGCTCCAGGAGGAAAAACAGTCCTGGAGCTGGCAGCCCCCAGCGGAGGGGCCGGAGGAGCTGTTGACGTCCGCCTGGCTTTAACATTAACCAGAGCAGGAGCCGCGGGACCGCAGTGCCGGGGTAGGGGGGTCAGCAGGGGCCTGGGGTCCCGGGTGTCCCTGCTGCCACCGCCCAGCCCGTGCTGCCAGCAGCCCTGCGGACACACACCGGCACTGCTCCGGGGCTGCCTGGCTGCCGCCCCGGCTGCCCCCTCGGCTGCCCTTGCCCTGGCCCCGTGGTTGGAGCCGCCCAGGGACCGCAGCGCTGGCAGGACGAGGTCAGGCCAGCGCGGCGGCTGTCCCCCCACGAGGAGGGGACAAGAGCGGCCATGTGGCACAGGCCCAGGGAAGGCCCCAAACAAAGGCACCGCCCGTTCATCCCCGGCCGCAGCCCAGCCACCCTGCCTGCTGTGCCGCTCCAGTGTCCCCAGCGTGGCCGCCCTGGGGACACGAGAGTGCTGGCAGGGCTGGCTGTGGGGCCGGGAGCTCAGGGAGTGACAGGTCCCACAGGTTTGGGACCCAGCCAGAGCATGAACAAGAACATGGTGTAGGGACTCCATGTGTTCCCTGCTGCCCGCAGGAGCCCTGTGTCTGCCCATGGAGCGGGCACCGAGGGGCTGACAGGGGCCGTCTTTCCTTGTGCTGCCTGCAAATGCAAGAACCTCAGCACTGCCCAGAGCTGCTGGCCTGCAGGCTGGAGTGGGGGCTGTGTCCCCCCTTCGGCAGCCATCCAACCTCCTAGGGCTGCCAGCATCACCCTAGGACCCCTCTGGGGGCTCCTGCCTGCCCAGCACAGCCAGTGTTTGAGTGCCCGTGATCCCAGCAGCTCTGGGTACGGCTGACACCCAGCTGCCAGCCACCAGCTCTGAGTGTGCCACCGTGGGGCACACCCATGGCCGTGGTACCCCTGAACCCCACAGATCTATGCCTGGCCGTGAGGTGCCCAGACCCATGAATTACCCCAAAACTCCCTGAGCTGGCTGTCGCTACAAGGATCTCATCATGATGCCTGGAGCTGTGTGCAAAGGCATTAGGTGTCCCCATAGGCACCTCTGCTACCAGGACCCCCAAGAAGGGCCCCCAGTGGGTGCTGCCCCCCAAACCAGGCTCCCCAATAACCCCACGGTTCTGGAAGCCCCTCGGCGTGCTGGCGCTGAAACATGCAGTCCTGGGCACACCAGCGTGACCCCTCTAGGGCCGGTGCCATCCCAGAAGCCGTGTGGGGGCAGAGATGGGCCCCTGCAGTTCCCGCCCCAGATGTGGGGATGACTGCCCAGCCGGGAGCAGCCGCCCCCGACCTGGCTCCCCCGGGGCCCCCAGCGACGTGGCGGGGCCGGGGCGGGGCGGGGAGGGGCGGGCCGGCCCTTTGTTGTGCTGCGGGCGGAGCCCCCCGGAGCCGCCCCCGCACCGCCCCGCACCGCCGCGGGGGGAAACACCCCGGAGCCGCCCCCGGTGCCTGCGGCTCCCGCCGCGCCTCGGAGCCGCCGAGCGGGTGAGCAGCGGGGGGAGCCCCGGGCACGGGATGCGTGTGAGAGGAGCGAGTGTGCAAGGGGCGGCGTGCGGGCGGTGTGCGCGTGCAAGGGGCGCGCCCGGGCGGCTGCGCGCGGGTGCGCGCGGGTGCGCGTGCACGGGGCTGTGCGAGGGGCGGCGTGTGCACGTGCACGGAGGTCCCCGAGGGACATGTGCGCGGGGGTGTGCGGAGGGGCTGGGAGTGCCTGTGAGTGTGACAATGTGTGTGTGCCTGTGCAAGCGTGCGTGTGTGCCTGTGCAAGCGTGCGTGTGTGTGGCTGTGCGTGTGAATGACAGTGTGTGTGCATCACTGTGTGGCTATGTGTGTGTGCACCTGGGTGTGCCTGCGTGGGTCTGAGCTGGTGAGTGCCGGTGTGTGTTGTGTGTTGTGTGTGTGATACGTGTTGTGTGTCTGTGTGATTATGTGGTGTGTGTGTGATATGTGTAGTGTGTCTGTGTGTTGTGGTGTGTCTGTGAGGTCTGTGTGATATGTGTTGTGTGTCTGTGTGGTGTGTGTGTGATATGTGTTGTGTGTCTGTGTGTTGTGTGGTGTGTGTGTGATATGTGTTGTGTGTCTGTGTGTTGTGGTGTGTGTGTGAGGTGTGAGGTGTGTGGTGTGTGTGTGTGCGGGGTGCAGGCACGCCGGAGGCCGTTCCCACAGCCTGTTCCCAGGCATGTGTTTGCCGCCCAGGGTGTGAACACCCCGTGACCTCTCTGCGTGTGTTTACATGTGCCGGGTGTGCGCACACCACGCCAGGCTGTGGTGCTGGGGACGGGCGTCACAGGCTGCTCACGGCGAGGCACGTTAGTGCGTGCTCAGGGCTCGGACATGCGTGTGTGCAGCGTGTCCCACACGTGGGATGTGCCCCACACACCTGCGGGGTGAACTCGTGCTGTGTGTCCCAGACGTGTGGCCACAGCACCTACCTGGTTCCTAGGCAGCCCCTGGTCTTGGGGCACAGGGAGGGTCAGGGTTCCACAGGCTTTTGGGTCATCCCTTGGGCCCTAGTGCCTGCTCTGGCTGGGCCTGGGGCCGTTTGGAGGCTGGCACCTTCTCTGACCCCAAGGAGCACCAGGGCAAGGCTAGCAAGAGTGCTACAGGATCAAGGATGCTGTGGGGCTGAGGAGACCAGTGCTGGTTTGGGGTCTGCAAAGTCAGGACCACCTGGGAAGGGGGCATCCACCCTTGAGCCTGGACCCTTCATTTCTGCACTACTGGGAGCTGACATGCCTGTGCTCAGTCCACCACCTCGCTGCCCCCCAAGGGTGCTCACTGGCTGGGGTTCCTGCCGGCCATCCCTGCCCTGTGCCAGGGCTGCCCAACCAGGATTGGGGGCCCAGGGCAGCACCCCATGTGTCCTGTCCTCCCCAGGCAGGCAGGGTGGGGTGCAGGCAGGTGCTGGCATCCCAGGGGACAGGTGGACTGTGGAGATAACCTGTGATCCCCAGAATTGACCCTGACACGGTGCAGCAGTGATGGGAGCAATGAGACAGGAGTGTGTTGTGGGGTACCCGGTGCCCTGGGTGCAGGTGCCCCGCAGCGCCCTGCCAGAGTGAAGGGGATGTAGTGGGGGGCTGGCTGTGTGCCACCATCAGACAGCACCGGTGCCCCAGCGAGATGTCCTGGCAGTAGGGTCTGAGCTCACGGTGGGCCAGAGAGACAGGGGTCAGCCCAGCTTGGCCCCGTGGGAGGCCCTTGGCTCAGGCAGGGTGTCACAATAGGGGATGCCCCAGGGCCCTGTGGGGAGCCCTGTCAGACTGTCGGGCCAAAGGCTGCCTCAGCCCCTCGTCCTGCTTGAGGGCTGTCCCAGGAGGCTGTCAGGATGCTTCAAAGGGGAGCCATGTCCCTGCACCACATCCAGCTGTGGGTACCCCCTCTCCAGCAACACCCGTGGTCTGCGGGCAGCCGGCGCCGAGCAGCTGGGGCTGGAGCATCTGTGTGGCTGTGCAGGGCCCTCAGCCGCGCACTGCAGGTGTGCATGCATGCGTGCTCACACACTCTGCGTGTGCATGGCTGAGAGGAGGGACTGCCAGCTGCTGTCTGGCAGCTCCCAGCAGCCAGCCGAGCCGGGGGTGTGCGTGTGAGCCCCGGAAGGTGGGGAGAGCCCGGGCGTGTGGGCTGTGTGTGAGCTGGGTGCAGGTCCCCAAGCAGAGGCCATGCCCGTGCTGCCAGCCGTGCTGGGGCAGGCTGCAGAGGAAGGTGGGAGCTGGTGGGCAGCAGTAGCAGCAGCAGTGAGGCACACACAGCCCCTGCTCTGTGCAGACAGCAGCAGCACCCGGCTCCATCACCGCCTTCCCAGGCACCCACTTCCAGTGGGAACAGGGTGGCGGGCGCTGGCGTGGGAATTTGGTGCAGAAACCGCTGCCCCACCTGCCTGCTGACCCCAGGCCACAGGTTTTGGTGCTGCCCAAACAGCCAGAGAGGTTTCCCCGTTGCCGGCAGTGGGCAGGGAGGGTGGCACGGTGCGTGCCAATGCCTGCAGCAGGGCGTGGGGCACGCACAGGCCTGCGCGAGTGCAGAGCGGGGCAGGGTGCTGCGGGTGCCCCCGGCGCTGCCCCGCTGGCAGCTGCGTGGGCAGGACGGAGATAAATGGGAGCTTGGCGTAAACAGCCCTGGCTGCCAGCAGCGCTGGAGTGGTGCTTAAAGGCACAGGCTCTGGCCTGGTTCTGCTGCCTGCTCCTGCTCTCCCTGCCTGCTCTGCCCTCCTTTTTCCTCCCTGCCTGCGCCTTCCCTCCCCTCCTGCCCCTGCCCTCCCTGCTCGCCCCAGAGCTGCTGCCCTCCCCACAGGGGCTCCCGTCCTCACTGCATGCCATCACACCAGGGAGTTGACACAACACTACCACAGCCATACACCGGTAACAGCCAGGTCCCTGGAGCCCCCCAAGAGGTGGCATGGGGCAGGGGGCCATGGCTACAGGGTGAGTGCCTGCTCCCACCCCATTCAGGGTGCTGTGCTCGGCCAGGTGACGTAGAATCCTGTCTGTCTGTGCCACTTCCCGGGCAAAGGTGCTGATAAGGCTGGGGTGGAGCTGTGGGCCTGTCCCAGCCTTGGGAAGGAACATCGAACTCCAGCGGGCCTGTCGGCCTGCCAGCGGGAACACTGGGACAGGAAGGGAGCAAAGTCGATTGGGGGCAGAGGGGCACACGACAGCCCCAGCCCCTGGACATCAGGTATGGCCTGTGAGCGGGCAGTGGCCGGCAGTGCCGAGTCGGCAGTGTGGGAGTTATGGGCACAGCTGTCCCAAGAGCGTGGGCAGAGGCATCCAAGGAGTGTGGATACAGTTGTCCCGGGAGTGTGGGGAGCATTTCCCCTGGGCAGGGGGCTCACAGTGGGTCCCACCATTGTGGTCCAGGGCTGGAGCTCACCAAGGACATGGGAAGCTCTGCCCCACATTGGGAGGGCAGCGCTGGGTACCCTGGCCCCAGGAGAGCTGCCTGCTGCAGGGGAATCCCGGGACCCCCTCCCTCAGTCCCCCTGTCCCCGTTGCCGTGGTGATATAAGGAGTTGTCATTAATAACAGTTGCGTGGGAGCGGCTGGCCGGGTGGGCAGTGCTCTGAGGGCTGTGGGGGCTGTGAGCACTCCCCACACCTCGCCAGGGACAGAGCCCCCCGAGGGCCAGGCAGAGGATCTTGCCCAGCACTGCCTGCTCAGCCGCGTGGCCACACCGGGACCCCCGGGACGAGCACAGGGGCTGGCAGGGTTGTGTGTTAACCTGTGAGGACAGCGGTGCCGGCCAGATGTGCCCGTGGTGGGGCTGGCTCAGGCGCCCCGTGGTACCCCCTGGCTCCCGAGGGAGGGCAGGGAGCGCTGGGCTGTGCCGGCCGGAGCCCCCAGCCCCAGCTGAGGGGCAAGGGGATGGCTCTGATAGCAGCCATGGGGCCGAGCTGTTCCCAGGACAGTAGGACACTCCCGGGACAGTTTTTCCGGGGACAACAAAATAGTCTCCCAGCCAGCCCCTCCTGGACCAGCCCCAGGGATCCCGGCCCGGCGGATCCTGCCGCGGGGATGGAGGAGGTTGCAGGGAGTCCCCAGCTGCCGCTAGCGCCGGGGACAAAGCCCCGGCCCCTTCGGACCGTGACGGGGCGGGGGCCGGCTCCCACTGGGGCGGCGTGGGGGCGGTACCGGGGGGGACCCGCCCGCTGCTCTTCCGAGCGGCCCACCCCGCCCGGGGCACCGGCGGGGCCGGGGGGCTGCAGCGGATCGGTACGGCCGGGGACGCCTGGGTGCTGCTCGGGAACAGATCAGAAAGGCTCGGGCGGGGCTCTCACGGTTCCTGCTACTCCCGGTGCCGAGCGGCGGGCCGGCAGCCCCGGGGCGGGGCGGAGCGGGGCGGCGGGGGCCGGGCCGGGCCGTACCAAGCCGCTGAGCCCCTTCTCTCCCCGCAGGTCTGCAGCGCCCGGGCGGCTTCGCGGCCGCGGCGGAGCCCCGCGGCTCGGTCCGGGATGGCGGCGCGGCCGGTGCTGCCGGTCCTGGCGGCGCTGCTGCTCTCGGCGGCTCCGGAGCCAGTCCCGCGAGTCAGCCTGCCCTACGGTGAGTGTCCGCTGACCTTCGGTGGGTGAGGGTTCGCCGGCACCGGGGAAGGGAGCAAGCCCCCGCCGAGGGCTCCGGCTTGCGTCTCCCCCGGGACGGCGGAGCGTCCCGCGTCCCCCCGGGCTGGAAACGCCGTGTGACAGCCCCGCCAGCTCCCCACGACACGAGGAGCCCTCTGTCAGCGGGACACAGAGCGAAGGCTGGGGCAGAGCCCCGGGGATGCTGCGGGGTGTAGGGACACGCACCCCCGTGTCCAGACCCGCACCGAGGGTGGGTGTGTCTGGGGCACCCAGGGGACTTGTGCCTCCGCAAGCAGGGCAGTGGTGGCGGCAGTGTTCTGTACAAGGTGGGGTGGGCTGAGCCGGCCGGGGGGCTCTGCCCGTGGGCTCCTTCCTGCTCACTGTGTCCCTGGGGAGGGGGACACGCCACAGCCCCTTACTGTGCAGTGCTCAGCTCTGGACGGCTGTGAGCCCCACTGCAGGCACTTGTCAGCTGCGTGGCCCCAGAATGCTGGGGGCTGCGCTGGGCAGGGGCCAGGGAAGGACATCTTGGAGGGTGCTAGGCCAGGCAGAACTGTAACAAGTGGGAGGCCTGGTTGCAGCCCCCTCCTGCCCTGCAGAGCCCCTCGCACCTGGCACAGTCTGGAGGAGCCATGCCCTGGCAGCTGTGCTGTGTGGGGGAGCCACCCATGGCTGTGCTGCCAGAAGGTGGCTGGATCCAGCTGCTGCCGGCCAGCAAAGCCCATCCCGTCCTGTGCTGGCTGGCCTGGGAGGGTGCCGTGGTTTGGGCAGCTGCGAGCGCTCCCTGGCTCAGCCTGCTGCAGCTCACTGGTGTAGATGTGGCCGCACCACATGCTCCCATGACCGCTGGCCACGGCCGTGGTGGCTCCAGCAGATGTGGGACCTGCTGAGCTGGACGAGAGGCTGGGACCCATCGAGACAACCAGCTCGGCGTCATGCCCTGCTGTTCTGTGCCGTGTCGAGCCATGCTGCCTGGCCCTGCCTGCACAGACCGGTTCTGCCCTGCACTCTACACACCTGTAAGGCTGTGGGAGCTGTGGGGCTGCAGCCACAGGCAGTGCCTGGGGACCCCGGCCTGGACCCCAGCGATGCGGGAGGAGCTGGGCAGGGAGCACGGGCCGGTGGCCAGTGTGTGCCCAGTGGTGGCTCCCATGGAGCGTGGCCACATGGGGCTGCGGCCGGTGGGAGGGAGGAGCTGGGAGCTGCTCCACTGGGAGCACTGGATGTGCCTGCAGCAGGTTTGTCTGGAAGAAGCAGGTCTTGTCCTGACAGGTCCCTGGCAGCCACACCAGCAGCTAGCTCCCTGTGCTGGCACAGCTCTGCAAGGCCCAGGGGCCCTGCTGCCCCTCCGCTGCTGTGCCCACCACGGGTGACATCACCCCGTCACTAGGGTACAGGCCCCTCACAGGGGGATGCCCTGGGGCATCAGCTTCTTCCTCTCTGCACCACTGTGGGAGAGCTGGACTGGTGCTGGGGCCAGCTGAGCCCCCCAGAGTGGGGGAGATGCTGCCCCATCTAGAGGCACCTGGGGTTTGTGGAGCAATGGGAGGTGAGAGCCATGGGGTCTCACCCCACAGCATCGTTGCCACACAGCTCCTCGATCCCTCACACTTACTCTCACCAGGCAGGACCTGGCAGGAGCTCTGGGGTTATCCTGGTGGGACTCTGGGAGCAGGCAGGGGGCTGGGGGAGCTCAGGGAGTCCCCAGAGTGTCAGGGGTCAGGGAGTTGGCAGCGTGAGTCAGCCTGATGTGTCCCGCTCACACAGCCAGGCCCATCTGATTCAGAGCAGCAGGAGGAGAGGAAGGGCTTCCGGGGCCAGGCCACCCACGCGGGACAGGACGGGACGGAACAGGACGGGATGGGACAGGACGGGCACTCCCTGACTCAGCATGGCCACTGGCCCGTGTCCGGCACGGGCTGAGCCCCACATCCAGCACCCCCAGCACCGGGCTGAGCCCTGTGTCTGGCAGAGGCTGAGCCCTGCGGGCTGGGGCAGGAAATCCTCCCAGCACTCATCTCCCCCTGCCGTGAGGTTGCGGTCCCTGTAGCTCTGGGCTGGGCTCAGCCTCCTGTGCTGCAGGGCTGAGCTCTAAGGCTGGACATGGCTTGGCAGCTGCCCCGGTGCTAGGCAGGGCTGTTGTGGCATCCTCAGGGCCAGGACAGGGCTGTGTCTGGTGGGTGTCCTTGGGCACTATCACAGTCCTGCACAGCTCAGTGCAGTGTGTGGTGCCACATGTGTCTGGCAGTGTGGACAGAGCCAGATCTGGCCCTGGCTGTGCCAGGTGGGTGGCAGGGCCAAGGTGCTGGGCAGAGGGGCCAGGAGCAGCTGTGGTGCAGGGCCCTGGGGTCAGGTGCCCGCACAAGGCTGATGCTTGTCACTCTTGCCCCACAGACTCGGCCGAGAGAGTAGTGCGGCGCTTTGAGGCACCTGGTGTGTCCAACTACACGGCTCTCCTGCTGAGCCCAGACCGTGGGACCCTCTACCTGGGGGCACGAGAACTGCTCCTCACCCTCAACACCAGCAACTTTCGGCCCAGCTCCCCAGTTCGTAGGGTGAGCCCAGGGATGGGCAGGGCGGCCCTTGGGGAGGGAGGGGGCACCCAACTGGCTGGAGTGTAGGAGATCCCCTCCCCACCACCATTTTGGGTCTGTGTGAACCATCATGCATTCAGGAGCAACTGCCCCAGAGCAGGATGTTTGAGGTGGGGAGGATGTGGTTGCTATGAACAAGCCCAAGGAGGATGTGTGTGGACCAGCCAGCAGTGGGGTGGGCTCCCAGTGACTGTCCCTTCTCCACAGCTGCTGTGGAGTGCAGATGAGGAGAAGAAGAGGCAATGTGTCTTCAAGGGCAAGGACCCCCAGGTGAGCCCCATTGCCAGCAGACATCGGGGGCAGTGGTGGGTGTGGGCAGTGCCCTGTGCAGGGTGGGTGTGAGCCAGCTGAGCTAAGGGCTGAGTTGGTTCCTCTGACCCCCACAGAGGGACTGTCACAACTACATCAAGCTGCTGCTGCAGCTGAACAGCACCCACCTGTACACCTGTGGGACCTGCGCCTTTAGCCCAGCCTGCACCTACATCGTGAGTACAGGAACAGGATCCCCCACAGGTCCCCCCATGCCATCAGGGCCCCGCAGTGGGGTCCTTGGCACTGGGACAAGTGCTGCTGGCTCACAGCCTCATCCCACTGCAGAATGTGCAGCACTTCAGCCTAGAGCGGGACGCCTCGGGGAAGGTGGTGTTGGAGGACGGGAAGGGACGCTGCCCCTTTGACCCTGAGTACCGCTCCACAGCTGTCATGGTCGGTAAGGCACGACACTCTGGGACCCTCGCCCTTCCTCCCTGCACTGCCTCAGGACCCCTGCTCTCCCTGTGCCACCCTGGAGCCCTCAGCCTCCCTGCAGTGCCCTGGGGCCTTTGCCCTCGTCCGTGTGCCTCCCCCTCCCTGCATCTGCCCGGCCAAGCTGAGGCAAGGCCAGGCTATCACAGACCCCAGCAGGAGGCAGGGCCGTGCTGGTGGCGTGTGGCAGGTCCCAGCAGGAACATGTCTTTGGCAGATGGCGAGCTCTACGCCGGGACTGTCAGCAACTTCCAGGGCAATGAGCCGACCATCTCCCGCAGCCAGGAGAGCCGCATCGCCCTAAAGACTGAGAACTCCCTCAACTGGCTGCAAGGTGAGTGCTGGGGCTGGCACAGCTGCTTGGGGTCCCTCTGCCCCACGTGTGGGAGGGATGGGGCCAGTAGTGCTGAGGGTGCTTGTGTCCCCAGACCCAGCCTTCGTGGGCTCAGCCTACCTGCGGGAGAGCCTCCCTCCTGGCAACCCTGAGGGCGACGACGACAAGGTCTACTTCTTCTTCAGCGAGACCGGGAAGGAGTTTGACTATTTTGAGAACACCATCGTCTCCCGCATCGCACGTGTGTGCAAGGTGGGCATAAGGCAGCAGGGGAGTGTGGGGTCTGTGCTCGGGGTGTGACTCACTGCTGGGGTGAGGGGATGTGGGACCGTTCTGCACATCTCCAAGCCTTGGTGCCTGCACCCCTGCTCTGCACACTCAGCATGTGGGGCTCCCTGTGGCCATGGCCACAGCATGACCCCCTGACCCGCTGTGCCATGCAGGGGGACCAGGGCGGGGAGCGCGTGCTGCAGCGGCGCTGGACAACCTTCCTGAAGGCACAGCTGCTCTGCTCACACCCTGAGGATGGGTTCCCTTTCAACGTGCTGCAGGACATCTTTGTGCTCACCCCGGGTGAGCTGCGCTGGAGGGAAACGCTCTTCTACGGCGTCTTCACCTCGCAGTGGTGAGTGGCGGGGAGCCAGGGCAGCACAGGAGGCTCGGCAGAGCCAGGGCCTGATCTTGCCACGGGCTCTGCCTCTCCTCACCAGGAACAAGGGTGGGCTGGGCAGCTCGGCCGTGTGCGCCTTCCCCATGCGCAGCGTGCAGCGTGCCTTCAGCGGGCTCTACAAGGAAGTGAACCGCGAAACACAGCAGTGGTACACGGACACCAGCCCTGTGCCAGAGCCCCGGCCAGGCATGGTAAGTGGCCCCTTGGCACCTGCCCGAGCACAGGAGGCAGCACTGCCTCATTGCTCTCCTAGTCCCAGTGCCACAACGTCGTACGCACCCACTTCCCCAATCCCTTCTGAGCCCCTTCCTTTCCCTGCAGTGCATCACCAGCCACACGCGGCACCTGAAGATCAATTCGTCGCTGCAGATGCCGGATCGGGTGCTGAACTTTATCAAGGACCACTTCCTGATGGACAGCCCCGTGCGCAGCCAGCCGCTGCTGCTGCAGAGCCAGCGGCGCTACCAGCGGCTGGGCGTGCACCGCGCGCAGGGCCTGCACGGCACCTACGACGTCCTCTTCCTGGGCACGGGTGGGTGCAGGCGGGCCCTGGCAGGGCAGGGGCTGTGCCACGCACCCCGGCCCTGCTCAGCACGGCCCCTCTGTTTGCAGATGACGGGCGGCTGCACAAGGCTGTGCGGGTGAACCGCGGTGTGCACATCATTGAGGAGATCCGCCTCTTCCCTGACGGGCAGCCTATTCTCCAGCTGCTGCTGGACCAGGACCAGGCAGGAGCAAGGGCAAGGGGGGCACTGGGGGCTCAGCCTGCCTGGGGCAGGTCCTGTTTGTGGGCTGGGGGATGGAAACCTGGGAAGGCAGGGGTGTGCAGGAGGCCACCCCACTGACTCCAGCGTGTCCCCTTCTGCAGGGCCTTGTCTACGCAGCCACCTACACGGCTGTGGCCCAGGTGCCCTTTGCCAACTGCAGCCTATACCGCAGCTGTGGGGAATGTGTGCTGGCACGGGACCCCTTCTGCGCCTGGAGCCGGGGTGTCTGCCGCAGGGTCACCCCACATTCCCTGGCACATTCACAGTAAGTGCTGCACCCTCTGCCATCCCCCTGCACCCCATGGCACCCCACTGCCCTGCCTTCACTCTGTTCCCAGGTTCTGGGCACAGGACATCGAGAATGCTGACACTGAGCGGCTCTGCCAGCTGGCCAATGCCTCCCAGCCCCGTCCCCGCATCCTCCTGACCACAGGTGAGCCTCCTCTGGTGCTGCTGTGTGAGTGTGTGATCCAGGGGCTCCCACACATCCCAGACTCCTGCTCCACCACACTCCCATCAGCCCCCTGCCCACAGCTGGGTCCCCTCCCTGATGTTCCCATGGGTTGTCTCCGCAGGCTCAGGGGCCCAGTGCCAGCAGATCCAGCTACCTCCCAATGCAGTGCGGCCGCTGCCGTGCCGGCTGCTCTCCAACCTGGCCTCTCGGCACTGGCTGCACAACGGGGCACCTGTCAACGCCTCCTACCTGGTGCTGCCCGACGGGGCCCTCATTCTGGTGGGCAGCCCAGAGCGTGCAGGCACCTACGAGTGCTGGTCGCTGGAGGAGGGATTCCGCAAGCTGATGGCCAGCTACTGCGTGGGCGTGCAGGAGGCAGCCCTCGGGCCAGCAAACTCTGGCAGGAAGGTGGCCGCTGGCCATGACACCCTGGAGACAGTCAGCACGTCCCGGAGCACCTCAGCAGTGGGCAGCACTGCAGCACGGCTGGAAGGCAAAACCTACTGGACAGAGTTCCTGGTGATGTGTGTGCTCTTTGCTGCTGCCGTACTCGTGCTGGCCTTCTTTGTCCTGCACCGGCACCGTGATGGCATGAAGGCCTTGCTGGAGCCCGGGGACCCCACCAGGCACCAGAAGCCACCCCGCAAGCCAGTGGAGAGCCTGCCCCTGAATGGCAGCAACCTGCCCAGCACAGCTCCTGAGCACAAGGGCTACCAAGCCCTGCAGGACAACTACATCGTCAGTACCCCCGTGCATGAGCCCCCAGGACCCCCACGCACCTTCTCTGAGTCAGAGAAGAGGCCTCTCCACGTCCGTGACAGCTTCGTGGAGGTGTCTCCTGCCTGCCAAAGACCCCGGGTGCGCCTGGGCTCCGAGATCCAGGACTCGGTGGTGTGACAGGGATGAGAGCCAAGCCCTTAGCCACCACTGCCTCTGCTCTGCTGAGCCTCGCTGGACCGTGCACCGCTGCCAGGGTCCGTGTTGTCTGTGTGTGCATGCCCAGAGCCTGGCACCCACACTCTGCGGCAGCACCCACCAGCCAGTGGGGTCTGGAGCCTCACAGGCTCCCAGGGCATCACCTTGGTACTTGTGGCTGTGAGGCGTGCCACATTCCTTCCAGGGACCTGCAGGATGGTTCCACCCCAGCGTCCCTGCTGCAGGGATAGACACGGTTCCTGGCGCAGGCTGCTGGTGCGGCCCCGGCTCTGCCAGGCCCTGTCCCCCTCTATGCAGAGGGCAGGAGGGGGCGGCCGCAGACCCCTTGTGCCCCAACTCACTGTGACGTCCCGCTGCGGGACCCAGGGCCACGCGTGTGGCTGGGCGGTGCCAGCCCCGCGGCATGTGCTGTGTGTCTGTGCTTGGTTCGTTTTTGATATGTGGAAAATGTGAATCGTGTCCGGGGAAGGGGAGCTGGGAACAGCTTCCCACTGCGCTGGGTGGGCAGGGAGACCCCCGCAGCCCCATGTGCGTGTGCAGAGACGTCTGTTGTTTTTATATAAAGTCCTTCAGACACGTGTGTGTGCAGCAGGGCTGAGTGCCTTCCTAGGCCAGAACCATCCCAGGTGGCCCAATGGAGAAGGAGCCATGTCTAGCTCTCACTGCAGTCAGAGGAAGAGCTGCCCATGGCTTCAAAGGGGGGCAGAGGACTGTGCTGGCCATCAGATCTGTGGAGTCCTCTCCTCCTGTGCTTGGCTGAGCATTGGGCCAGGGCACGCGGGGCCCTGCAGGGACAGTGGCAGTGTGCCTGTGGAGGGACACTGCCCAGGGCTCTTCCAGAGGTCCCTGTGACCTACTGGCAGACTGTCACTTGGGCAGACCTGGCCTGTCCTGGGGCCATGCCTGGAGGCAGTGTGGTGAGGCAGAGCAGGGAGTCCCTGTGGTAGGGGAGTGCAGAGCAATGGGGTGATGCCCTCCTGGCACCATGAGAAGCAGAAGGCAGACATGACCAGGAGTAAGAAATTTTGGTGCCTGGGGCTGGGAGGAGAGCATGTGGCCTGGGGAGCCTGGGGAGCATCAGGTCCTTGTCCCCATCCTTCCTTGCTGTGGGCAGACCCTGGACACTTTGCCAGCAGGACCTGACCCCGTGGTGGCCGAGGGCAAGGTCTGGGACCTGCAGTGCTGCTTTTAGCCCTCACACAACCAGGAAGCACCAGTGGTGCCAGCACAGGGCTGGGGGAAGTGGTGAGCTCTGCACAGAGCTGGCATGTCCAGGCAGGATTCCCCTGAGGGACCAGCACTGCCTTGCTCCCAGCTGGACCCATGCACTGAACTTCCTGCACAGCCTGTTCTGGGACATCAAAAAAGCCACTGGAGGCATTGGCTGGTGAGCTGCCAGCAGACACAGCCCTGGGGCTGTAGGGGCACAGGCCTCGGCGGGCAGATACAGTCAGCACCACGGGGCAGCGGGCTGGAAGGGCTGGCAGCGCCAGGAGCAGGAGCCACTGTGTGAGAAAGAGCCATGCCAGAGCCCCGAGAGCCGTCAGCTGCTTTGCCCCAGCACAGGGGCTCTGCGGGGCCAGCCGGACCCACAGGGCTGCTGGCCACAGGCCAGGGCAGAGACGCTGCCTGGACAAGGACAAAGGGCCCTGGTGATCACAGTCATGGCACCACTCGCCTGCCCGGGATTCCCCTTAGTGCCTCTGGCCTGAGCGTTGAGCTCTCTGTGCTGCCCAGAAGGATCCCAGTGCAGAGGAGGCAGGGAAGGAGGTGGCCCATGGAAAGCGCTGTCGTGGAGCAGGACGTGGAGCCTATCCCCTGCAGTGGCGGCTGGCACGCAAGCAGAGAGGCCTGGCAGGAGCCCATGTCCCCAACACCCTCGTGGCACCCGTCCCACAGCCGGACAAAGGCAGCAAAGAGCAAGGGTGAAACCGGAGCCCTTTAATTGTGTCCTCACTGGGACTGGGGGAGGAAGAGGCCAGGGCAGCAGAGCGGCTGCTGCGCTGGAGCCAGAAGAGGGCAAAGAGAGAAAGGGAGGAGGAGAAGGAGGAGTGCAGGCTCTGAGCACAGCCCCGGGGGGGACAGCTCTGCTGTGGGGTGGCACCTGCACAGTGACACTTGGGTGACTGTTCAGAGAAAGCACCCCCATCTGGATTATTGCTGTCAAAAAATGATCCACATTTTGGTAACTGCTCAGAGGATCCACATTTGGGTTATTGCTCAGAGAAATGGATCCATGTGGCAGCAGGCTCCCAGAAATATAGGAGAGGCAGGAAGAGGCTGGCAGGGGAGGCAGCTCCCTGCCTGCTGCTGGAAGGCACAACATAGGAATTTGTCCTGAGGGCAGAGAGGGGCTGTGCTGCTGCAGAGTGGCCCCAGGCAGGAGCAGCTCTTCCTCCCTCACCTGAAGAGCTGCCCTTGGAATGCATAAGGATTCAAATGCTAATGCTAGTACAGAACAAGGGCTGCAGGAGAGGCAGATTCCTGGGACCCCTTGCTGTCAAGCAGGCACCTGAGAGGGAAGCAGGAGGGTTCCTGCCCAAGGCATTGCAGCACAGCCAGGCCATTCAGGGGCCGGGCCTGTGCTCTCTGAAAGAGGAAAGGGCTGAGCCCACAAAGAGCTGCAGGAACTGAAGGAGTGCTGGAGGAGCTGGAGAAGTTCTGCTGGATACCACGGGGTTCACAGGACAATCTTGAAGGAGCTGAAAGAGATATGACAGCATCTGCACCTGCTTGCTAGGTCACACAAAGGGTTTACAAGCACCCAGCGCTGCAGGGACTGGAATCTCCAGGTGGGAGAGGCTCTGCAGAGCCAGCCTGGGATGCAGTTCCCTCTGCCATTATGGCAGCCCTGCCCTGTGCCACCTCCATGACCTCTGCCCCAGTGGGGCAATCAGGGTGATGCATCCCCAGGCAGCCTCTGGAGACCACTGCACCTGGTAAAGTCTGGGGAGCGGGAGACAACGTGCTGGAACTCAGCAGGGTTGATGGTACCGTCCCTGTCGATGTCGGACTCCTCCAGGATCTGTAGGGGAAGGTGAGCACTGAGCTCTGTGCCTGAGGCCATGAAGTGCCCATGCCCTGGCTAATGGGCCTCACGTTTTGGATGAGCTGCTCCATCTCTGCGCTGCTCAGCCGCGACTCCTCGCCTTGCCCTGTCAGGCAGTTCACCAGTTGCTCTAGGTCCTTCCTGTCCAGTGCCCCATCGTCATTAAAGTCTGTGGGGAGAGACAAGGTAGGTTTTGGCAGGGCCGCAGTGACCCCAGAGAGGCACAGGCACCAGCACTGCACCACTCTGTGCACCTCACCAGCTGTTCCCACGGGGAGCTCCTAAAGCCACCGTCCCCATGGGTGCTCCAAGGGCACTGCCAGCCCTGCTCCCACTTCCTCAAGGTGCAGGGATCCCAGAACACAGCACCTGTCTCCAGCCTTACCAAAGATACGGAAGGCATAGTGGGATTTGATGTCAGAGGTGGCAGAATCACTGAAGACACTCAGCATATCAAGGAAGTCTTCAAATGACATGCTGCCATCCCTGGTCTCTGAGGTTGAGAACACATGGCAGATCCGGTGCTGGAAGGGGTTTGCCTGTAGACATGGGAATGGCTCAGGCAGAGCTGGGCACACACCAGCTGTGGCTGCTGCTCTGGCAGGTGAGCAGGTGCCCCACTCTGCCACTGCTTCATCACTGCTTCATCACCACTTCAGCACGGTCAAACCTGTCCTGTGCACCTCCCGGGATGCAGCCCTGTGCATCAGGGATGAGCAGGGTCCCTTGTGGCACAGCAGGAATCCCCAGGATCCCGCACAGCAGGGACCCTTGGGATCCTCCATGGCACAGCAGGTATCCCTAGGATCCTCAGTTGCTCGGTGGGGACAGGGAAGCTCTTTATTGGCACAGCTGAGGACAGAGCCCTGGCACAGCAAGGCCATGGTGGGTGCATGGGGCCCTAACCCGGGAGCAACAGTGTCCCATGTCTGCCAGACACCATACCCTCAGCTCAGGCAGCGTCAGGATCTGGCTCTTGGGAACCCGCGCGGACAAGGCGTTCTCCCTCTCCTCCTTTGGCAGCAGTTCACTGAACCTCTTGTAGGCACTTTAAGAGGCAAGAAAAAGAGCGGCTCTGTGGTACAAGCGGGGCGGCAGCAGCCCGTCTGGGCACCGGCAGCGCTTCCCAGCGCGGGGTGGCCCGTTCCCACAGCTCCTGCCAGCTCTGCCGGGCGGGAGCGTGTCAGCCGGGGGTCCCACAGCTGCTCCCCGGGCTCCGGGGCTCCGGAAGGGTCATTACGGACTCGGCCCGGCCTCAGCCCCTGCCCCGCTGGTCAGGGCGTCACCTGCCCGGGCCGCGCCACCAGCAGCACCCGCGGACCTTCGCCCCGTCACGACCGGCTTTTAGGGAGTGCCACCGGCACCTCCCGGCTCGGCTGGGTGTCTGGGCGGAACCGGAGCCCCGGGGCAGGGCCGGAGCTCTCCGTGCCCCGCGGCAGAGGCTGCGCCTCGCGGGATCGGGCTGACACCGGGGGCATGGGGGCCAGTGTTCGCGCCTCCATCCCGCCCCACTCACGGTATTCCGGCCGGCGGTACTTACAGCAAGATCTCCTGCTTGCTCAGGAACGTCAGCTCCTGCGGGGACAGCGCGGGTCAGCACCGGCACGGGGGCCAGGGCCGGACCCAGGGCAGCCATGGGTTCCTTGGCCTCTGGGCACCCTCCGGGCCCGTGCCGCCCTGCCGAACCCCCACGGCAGCCGGCCCTCTGCCCGGCGCCGGTACCTGGTACTCGTCCAGCAAGTCCCGCGGGATCAGACTGGCCGAGCCGCCCATGGCGCCGCTTCCCTCCGCACGTCACCCGCCCGCTGCCGCGGCAGCTGCCCGCCCCGGGCGGGGCAAACACACCCACAGGGCGGCCAGCCCCGCCCGCCCAGGCACACCGCGGGCTCCCGGCGCCGGCAATCGCCGAGATGACCGCCATGGCGGAAGGGGAGCCGGGCGAGCCGAACACCGAGGCGTTCGTGTACGGCGAGGAGGACTTGGTGCTGCAGGCAGCCGGCTGGGCCGATCCGGACTCCGCGCCCTCCCGGTTCGACCGGCTGCTGCTGGCGGGCTGGAGCGACCGTATGGAGCGGGGACTGTTCCGGTACCGGCTGGGACCGCTGCCCACCCGCGTCCTGCCCGGCCCCGTGCGCCTCGTGGCGCAGCTGAACGAGAAGCGCAGCTCGGAGCGCCGCCCGCCGCAGCCCGTCCGCAGCCTCCGGGATCCCTTCGACCCCGGCGCCTTCAACTTCACCCGGCTGCGCCCCGCCGAGCTGCTGTTTCGCCTGCGCCGCACCGGAGGCCCGGGGCCGCCGCCCGACCCGCTGCTGGTGGCCATCAACGCCAGCCCTCTGGAGCGGGGACACGTCTTGCTGCTGCCGGAGCCGGCGCGGCGGCTGCCGCAGGTGCTGACGGCCCCGGCGCTGCGCGGGGCGCTGGAGGCGGTGCTGCTCAGCGGCCACCCCGGATTCCTCGTGGGCTTTAACGGGCTGGGCGCCGGCGCCTCGGTGAACCACCTACACTTGCACGGGCTCTACCTGGACCGCCCGCTGCCGCTGGAGGAGGCGCCGGCCGAGCCGCTGGGGCCGCACCTGGGGCTGCTCCGCGCCGGGCCGGCCCCCGCCTTCCTCTTCTTCGCCCCCGGCCCCGCGGCGCTGGAGCCGGTGTCACGGGCCGTGTGCCGGGCGGCGGAGCACCTGGACGGTGCCGGGCTGGCCTGCAACGTGCTGGCCGCGCGGGGCGACCCGCCGGCGGGGCCCGGGACGGGAGGCGGCCGTGGGCTGCGGGTGCTGCTTTGGGCGCGCCGGCCCCTCTTCGGCCCCAAGGCGGGTGAGCCTTTCGCCGTAGCGCTGTGCGAGCTGGCAGGGCTGCTGCCGCTGCCCACCGAGCCGCTCTACCGGGACATCACCGAGGCGCAGGCCCTGAGCGCCATCCGCCAGCACCTGCTGCCCGAGCCCGAACTGCTGCACCTGGGCGGGGAGCTGGCGCGGCTGCTGGAGCACTGAACTGATGGCACGGGCAGCGGCTGGAGCACTGAACTGATGGCACGGGCAGCGGCGGGGCTGCAGCAGAGCTGACGGCACCGGGACCGGCGGGGGTCGCTGCGGGCGGAGGACGCGGAAGTGACTGTCACGTGACCGCGTGGGGCCGCTCTGCCCGCCGTGCCCGCGTCTCTATGGTGCGTCGCCATGGGAACGCGGCGGACCCAGGCGCGGTGCGATGGCGGCGGCGGGTGGCGGCGGCGAGGGGAACATGGACCCGGGCCCATCCCCGGGAACCCCTCCGGGCGAGAAGGCGGCCGTCCCCGCGGCCCCCCCGGACCGTCCCCCTGCCCCCGCCGGACCCGAGCCGCGGAGAAAGCGCAGGCGAGTGCGGGGCCGCAGCCCCCCGGCAGCGTCCGGCTGGAGCCCATCAGCCACTTCTGGAGGCGCCTCCCGCTGCCTCACTCGCGCTCGGTCCCGGCCCCAGCCCAGCCGTGCCCCGTCCCCGCTGCTCCCTGTGGGACAGTGCCCAGCCGGGACCGGCGCTCCCCTGTCCCCGGGAGCCGGTCCGGGGTCCCGCTGACCCAAAATAAATAGTGTTTCCCTAGAATTGCCCCAACGATCCCCTGTGTGACACAGCCAGGCACGTCTCCGTGCCCAGGACCAGCCTGCCCGTCTCCTTAGGGCTGTAGGGAACCGGGGCTGGCTCGGTCACACTGCCCGGTGTGCTCTGTGTGTGAATAGGGGCTAGGGGCTGTGTCCCCACTCTGTCCTCTGCCCGGTGCCTCGCTGAGCTACTGTCATCTCCTCTTTATTTCAGTGTCCCCTCCATCAACCTGAGCGGCTGCAAGTACGAGAGTGGTAAGTCAGAGGGGCGGGGGCTCCCTGCAGGTTCCCAGCCCACACCCGTAGGCTCTCCAGGCGCTTGCCCAGCCAGAAGCAGTGCTGGCACCCAGTTCCCACTGCTTTATTTACTGCTGCCAGTGACTGGCGCAGGGCCCCTGTGTTAGTGGGGAGTTTGTCACACTTTGGATTGAGATTTCACCCGATTTAAAATGTGCAACAGCAGCGCAAGCCCTCAACATCCCCCACATTTGCATTTGCCATCTGTCTGCTAAAATGGGCAAGGGTTCCATCAGGTACAAGGGAGTACCTGGGCTTAGAGACAGAACCTTAGGGTTGTCAACTGTTTAAGGTGAAGTTGGTAGTGAGCAGGCAGGATCTGTACCTGGAACCTCTCCCTGTGCTGTTCATCCCTGGTGACTCCAAGGAGCTGGTACACTCTCTCCTCCCACTCCTCTTTCCTTCCACGAGCTGTACCTTGAAAGAACAAACTCCTGGCCCTTGAGGGAAGTTATTAATCTACTTTGCTAAGGGATCTTGGTGTGTGTGGGTCCCCATCACCTCCCCAGCCCTGCCAAATTCAAACTTGATACTAGCATGAACCATCCCAGCAGAAACCTTTTCCTGCGGAGCTGTGTTCTGCTGCTGAAAGACCTTTGACTTGGGAGATTAAATTCACACCTTTGCAAGACTAGTATCTGCCCGTCAGTGTAAGATCCGTGGGAAGTTCAACCCTGCTGTTAAGGGGCCTTGATACCTCAAGGCAGGTGGAATTAGAGGGTTAAGAGCTCCCAGAACACTTGCAGCCAGAGGCTTGGGGGGTTGGCCAGATAAAACTGGTGTTCCTGACACCTTCCAAAGGGTTATGCCAATACCTTATACCTCTGAGAGGGGAACTGCAGCCCAGAGAGCTGCACACTCCATCCTTCGTTATTTTGGGGGGGTGTCAGCCCCTCTATGTGACTCCTCAGCCAGAGATTTGTTTCACATTCCATCCCTGGTTACTTTGGGGGTTTATCAGTCCCTGTACATGTCTCCCCTGCCTGGCCCCTGTCACTGCTTGCCTTGGCACAGTGCGGCGGGCAGCGCAGCAGTGCGGGCTGAAGGAAGCAGGGGAGAACGAGGAGTGGACGGTGTACTGGACAGACAGCACGGTCACTCTGGACCGCCTCATGGAAATGAAGCGCTTCCAGGTAAACAAAAACAGCTGCCCAGAAGGACCTGCTCAGGAAGGAGGGTGACACAGGGCTGTCTGTGGAACAGCATGTGTCAGGGTGAAACAGAAGCACCCAGTGCGGTGCCATGCACCATCTGTGCCTCGGCTCCAGGGCACAGGGTCAGATGCCTTTGCTTGTGTCATGTCCCTGGTTGGTGTCACCAGCAGCATTCAGCAGCTATGGTGGGAGCAGGAGCGTTCCAGCCTTATGATGTGCTGTGAAATAAACAGTTGTTGATGATAAACGGCTCTTATGCTGCTCCAGGGCTAAGATGGAATAGGCAGATAAATCACTAGTGAAGCTCAGACAGAGCAGCTGCAGCAAGTCTCACCCCCCAGCAGTAGTTCAAGGCAGCCAGAGGCCTGGCTTCCCTCTCGCTACTGGTTCTCCGTGCACAGGCTCTCCTCGGGGCCAGGAGAATCCATCCCCGCAGGGCCTCCGCTGATCTGGGTTTTTTCTGCCCCACTTTCAGAAAATCAACCACTTCCCAGGCATGATCGAGCTGTGCCGCAAGGACCTGTTGGCTCGCAACCTGAACCGCATGCTCCGCCTCTTCCCCAAGGAGTACAACATTTTCCCCCGCACGTGGTGCCTGCCAGCCGAGTGAGTGGCCGGGACAGCGCCGCGGGGACAGGGTGACACGGAGGGGGAGGCTGCTCGCCTGCTCTTTGTGGGCACCAGAGCCCAAACCTTAACCTGCTTTGGCATACAGTGTGCTGACCTCTTCCGCAGACCTCCCACTATAGATGGAGATGTGTGCAAGGAAAAGGTGGGATGGGGAGAGCTGCGTCAGGTCGCACAGGGACCAATCTGTGACTCCTGTAGATTAGGAATGGGGGGTTGATTCATCCCCTGCAGAAGTTCAGTGTGTGCTGGCCTGCAGCACCACGGTTTCAGTACACAGCTGTTAGGAGAGAGTTCAGAGGGATGTTTTTTGCAGCTGGTGATAGTCACTCCTTCCTTGCACAGCTATGGAGATTTCCATGCCTACACATCCACGAGGAAAACAAGAACATTCATCTGCAAGCCCGACAACAGCTGCCAGGGAAGAGGGATCTTCATAACCCACCACCTAGAGGAGATCAAGCACGGGGAACGCATGATCTGCCAGCAGTACATCTCGGAGGTACTGGGACACTCCCGGAACACTGTGGGGGGATTCCAGCCTCCTCACTCTGCCAGCATCCCCCATGCTCCCCGGGTCTCCCCAGGTCTGCTGGAGGTGTTGGTGTGGCTGCAGCACAACGGGGACACAGACAAAGCTTGCCCCTCTGCTGAGCAGCACAGGCAGATGGAGCAGTTCTTCATCTCACCTTTGCTCCTGCCTCTTTCCTCACAGCCCTTCCTCATCGATGGCTTCAAGTTTGACATGCGCATCTACGTGCTGGTTACATCCTGTGACCCTCTGAGGATTTTCCTCTACAAGGAGGGCCTGGCCCGGTTTGCCACCATGAGGTACATCGATCACAGCACGAGAAACCTGGTAAAAAGGAAGTTTCAAAAAAACTCATATAGTATTTGTAGGTGTCAGTCCTTAACTTGTCCTGGGGGCATTCCAAGCCTTGAAAAGGCAGGTATTGGGGGTTGCAGGAGTCCCAGCTTGATGCTTTCCTGTTCTTCCTCTATACCCCTTCCTCCTCCTTTCAGGAGGGATAGTAGATCTACCCCAAGGCCCCACATTTGGGCTGTTTACTGGCATTACCATAGAATCATGGAGTTGTTTGCTTGGATGGAACCTTGGAAGGTCTCCAACCTCATGTTCAAAACTTGGTCAACAATTAATTAATATCTGGTATCTCAGGGTCTCACCCTATCAGGTTTTGAAAACCTGCAGAATGAAGCCCCCCTGGTGTCTCTGGGTAGCATGTTCTGCTTCTGGCCCTGATAAGTGTGCTCAATTCCACACCGTTCCTAATCTGCCCATGCTTCAGGCAGAAGAGAACATGGGAGTATCTGGTGGGGCTGTTCCTGTTCTTGCTCAGTAGTTCAGAGTGAACAAATGTCTCTTGTGGTTCCCTGCTAGGGTGACATCTGCATGCACCTGACCAATTATGCAATCAACAAACACAATGAGAACTTCATCACGGACGACACAGTGGGCAGCAAGAGGTACTGGCATGTCTGAGCACTGCAAGAACACTGCCTGGGGACACTGGTTTACCTCAGCTTTCCTGAGGTGACACAGCTGAGCCCTTACCACCTCCTGTTCCCCACACAGGAAGCTGTCCACCCTGAATGCCTGGATGGCAGAGCACAGCTATGACACATCAAAGCTCTGGGCAGATATTGATGACATTGTTATAAAGACACTGATTTCGGCTCACCCTGTGCTGAAACACCATTACCAGAGCTGCTTCTCCAACTACACCACTGGGTGTGCCTGCTTTGAAATCCTGGGCTTTGACATTTTGCTGGATAGAAGGCTGAAGCCATGGCTGCTGGAGGTGAGGAAGGAGTGAAGAGCTCAGAGCTGGGGGACTAGGATGGGGGGGTTGGGATGAACAGGGCTTGTTTGATTCAAAAGGGCCACCTTGCTCACAAAATTAACCAGGCTGTGAAGCCAAACTACATGCTGTGAGCAGGATCCAGGAGAACACATTTCCTGCACACCATCTAACAACAAGGAGTTTCCCAAGCCTTCAGACCCCTTGTCCTGTGAGCACCCTGAAATTGTGACAGCTACCCCCTGCCTGCACCCTGTGGGGTGGTATCCAGGTGACTTGTGGCACAAGTGGGCAACACACTGCAGGAGAGAGTGCTGTGTGTGGTTCCTGCTTCCTGTCTCTGGCACATAGAAGAGCATCCATGGGCAGTGTGGGGTGTGGCTGGGGCTGTGAGCTGGGGTACCAGGTTAGGTTACCTGCTTGTCCTGGCAGGTGAACCACTCTCCCAGTTTCAACACGGATTCTCAGCTAGACCATGAGGTGAAGGATGCCCTTCTGTGTGACACTTTCAACCTGATCAATGTGCACGCCTGCGACAGAAAGAAGGTGCTGGAGGAGGACAAGCGGCGGGTAAAGGAACGGCTCCTTCAGCCCAACCAGACTGCCCGTGAGTCCAGGTACTGCTGTTCCCCCACACTGCTGCAGGTCCCCACTGAGCAAAGACAGGGCATGACAGAGCAGGATAACATCAGGGCTGGCTGCTGGAAGCTCCCCAGAGCCCATGGCATTGTGCAGCCTGAGCTCTCCCAAGCCATCTGCATCCTGCAAGGAGGAGCCAGGGCTCCTCTCTGGGTGCCAGATCTATGACACCTTGTGCTCTGGGCACTGGCAGAGCTCTGCCCAAGCTGCACATGCTTGTCATCTCTTTTGCCCGGGCTGGCAGGGATGCTCACATGAGGAACCACAGCCCTGCCTCAGGAACTGGGGGTGGCCTGGGCATGGGCGCTTCTTCAGGGCAGGAGTCCTCTCCAGGACAGAGAGTTTCCCCTTCCTCTGTCTGCATGTCCTTTCACAAGCCCTTGTTCAGTGAGCCTGCTGCCTTTGCAGGCAAGGCATGGCTCTCTCCAGCTGCTGTTTCCATCAGGAGTCCTGGGATAATCCTGGGACATGCTGAGCATGTCAGCCCTGTGCTCTGCCTGTCCCAGAGCCTCCCTTCACAGTTCCCTGTCCTCCCTCGTGCTGCAGGCGCAGGGAGCAGGAGAGCAGCCAGGCTGCCTGGCTGGCACAGGCTGAAACCTATGAGAACGAGCACCTGGGCGGCTTCCGACGCATCTACCCAGCACCTGGGACAGAGAAGTACGAGCCATTCTTCCAGCAGAGCAGGTCCCTCTTCCAGGAAACAGTATCATCCAAGGCACGAGAAGAGCATGCCAGGTACATGGCTCCTCTGGAAACCCACTGCTCACAGGTAGCATGGAGACAACTTGCTCCTGATCCCTCCTGGGGAGCAACTCTGCTGCTTGACAGGTGTAAGAACGCAGGGAGAGTGGGAAGGGGAAGGAAGGAGCCTGCACGTGCTGTGGCACCACAGCAAAGTGGCTCCTTTTAGATGGACTCCAGAGAGGCAAGGGTAGTACTCCGTTGGCTTTTGGACCCTGGAAACTTTCCCAAATATCTCCCTCCCCTTTGGCAGGCACAGCCTAATCCAGGGGCACTTCTCTTTTTAAGTCTCTTTACAAGCATCCCATGCCATCTCTTGGCACGCTTCTATTTTGGGCTGTTCATACAGAACTTTGGCCTGTAGTAAATGTCCTCAGATTGCAGTGTGCCCCACAGCCTTTGGCTATTGTGGCTCTGAGCCAGTGAGTGACTCTGCTGTTCTGTGGCAGGCAACAGCTGGAGGTGATGCGCCTGAAAAATGAAAAGCTGGAAGCTGCCACCAGGAAGAAGAAAACAGAGAGGATCCAGAATAAAAGCACAGCTCCTACAACCCACCTTGCCCACAAAAGCACCAAGGCATGGGATAGAAAGGTACCTCAGTGTCAGCATTGTCCATGGGCTCTCCAAGTCAGTGACATGGCTCTGGAAGCCATTGGTGCACCCATGGAGCAGAAATTCCAGATTTGACTCCTTGCATGAAGTTCAGAGTCAACAACTTGTGTTGGCAGTATTTGCAAGCACCAGTGTTGTGCCTTTCCACTTTGGCTCTCACTGGGATCTCTGTCCCACCCTGAGACTGTAACTGTCCCCAGGGTTGGAGCAGCTCATGGCTTTGTCTCACCTGTGTGTTATCCCAGCTTCAGCTTTGCTATAGCTCAGGTGTTTCTCTGCCAAGGTGCAGCGCATGCAATACAACTCCATGCAGCCCCAGGACATCGTGGAACATGAAGAGAAGAAGAGAGTGAACGCTCTGCGGCAGCGTGAGAAGCTGATCCGAGACCTGGGCATCATTGACCAGCTTTCCCGGCTGCTCTCCACAGCTGACACTCAGGAATCCTCTGCCCTCCCAAACCAGGTAATGGCATTGCCCAGAGCCATCCCACACGGAAGTGAACTGGGCACTGAGCATCTCTGGTGGGGCAGGATGGGGGGCCACTGCAGGCAGATCAGCTGCTGTGCCTTCAGGATGATGTGAGTCTGGAATGGTGGTGGGGGCATTCCTGGGGACAAAGTGCAGGGTGATGCTTTAGTGAGCACACCTGGGCATGACTAGAGAAGACTTTTCCTTCCCATCTCCTGCCAAGGCCTACAGAATTGAGCCACGGCCATTTCCCTTCTCTCCTTCCAGCTGCAGTTTCCCTGGGATGTCATCGGGGACCGCAATGCCCGCGATTTAATGATGCTTATCTCATTCCTGGGAGTCCCGGTCCAGCCCTTGGGACACAGGATCCTCCACAGCCAAAGAGCCCAGGCCCTGCTGCGGCACATCCCAGGCCCAGATGCCAACACCATGCAGCCCCTCTGCATTCGAGGCCACAGCGTCCCGTACCACGTGCGGCACGAGGGCCCCCGGGCGCTGGGCGGGGGCTGGCTGCAGGGCCAGGCCGTGGGGACAGCCATCACACAGCCCTGTGTGCACACCAAGCAGCTCCCTGGCACCAGCACCCAGGCTGAAGGCTGTAAGTACACATCACCTTCCTGTGGATGCTGCTGGCTTCGCCAGGGTGGGAGGAATGGCAGGAGCTTGATGGAGCTCTCAGGGATGCTGGACACTGCAAAAGGGTCGCCATCCTCTGCTTGGGGCTCTGATAACCACTGGAAGTCTCTGTCTGAGGCTAGGAGCATCCCATTTGAAGGGACAGGGAAGAACCATGGGTAGTTTCCCAGGATCAAGGGTTGATGTGCAGGCTTGGGGGGAAGTGTGAGAAGCCAGGACAGTCAAAGGGTTGCATTAGCTCTTGGGAGGCAGAGGGGACATGGTGGCACAGTACAGACCCCAGTCTCCTCCCAAGCCTCCCTCCCACCACACTGCTCCCTGCCCATGCTCTCACCCTTCATCCTTGCCCAGCCCTGCCTGGCTCCCCAGCATTGGCTTCATCCACTTTGCAGCCTTAGGACCAGGGCAGCAGGAGCAGAGAAGGGGCTGACAGGACCAAGCCCCACGGGGAGGGGCAGTGGGGGCTGCTGACCTGCAGAGCCGCTGGCTCTGCACAGCCCCACATCCATCTGTGCTGTTGCAGGTGATGCTGGTAGTCTGTCATCCTCCGACGAAGGCAGCTGTCCCCCGGCTTCCCCAGCCAGCCCAGAGCAGGCCACAGGTGATGGCATCTTCAGCTGTGCTGTGGCCCAGGAGCTTCCCATCCCCACTGCCGTTCACGTGCAGCACACCCGTGCCTCTTACCGTGGCAGAGCCTTGCCATGCCAGTATGTCACACCATGCCAGCATGCCCCATGCCAGTGCCTCACACATTCACAGCATGAAAAGCACAGGTAACGTGGCGCCCAGGGCTCAGCCTTCCTCCCATGTGTGTTTGCATGAGAACCAGGACATGCTGGATAGGCTGTCTGCCTCCATCAACTCTGGGGTCGGCTGCTGAGTGCCCTGGCCAGAGCCTGGGCCCAGCTTGGCTCCAGCCACCCGCCCTGGCTAGCTTCAGCTCTGCCAGGACCGGAGACTGGTGCTTGTGCCCCTGTCCGTGCCCTGCCCGCTGCACTCGTGCTTGTGACCCACAATCGCCTGCAGTGAAGCCCTGCAGAGGCCACCTCGCTCCGGACCCGTCGGAACCTCGCTCTCCCCGCCGGGGCCGCTCCCCCCGCCGGCCCCGCCCGTTCCTGGCCATGGCGGTGCTGCTCCAGCGCGGCCTGCGGGCGGCCCCGCTCCTGGCCTGGGCCCCGCGGCGGGCGGCGGCGGCGTGGCCCGGGGACCCGGAGCCGCCGGACCCGGCGCTGGAGGAGACGCAGAGGTGCGGAGCGGTCGGCCCGCCCGCGGTCGGGGCCTGTGCCGGCCGGGGCGCTCACGCGTGTTCCCCGCAGGGCGCGGCGGCGGCGGGCGGCGGCGCGGATGGAGCGGCTGCGGCGGGAGCTGGGCGGGGAGCGCGGAGCCCCCGATCGCACCCTGACCTGGCAGGCGATGGAGCAGCTGCGGTGAGCGCGGGGCCGGGCGGACCGCGCCCGGTGACCGTGCCCGCTCGCCTCCCCGGTGACCGTGCCCGTGCCCGCAGGTTCCTGCGGCGGGAGCTGCCCGAGGAGTGGCCGTTGGAGCGCCTGGCCCAGGGGTTTGGCGTCAGCACGGACGTGGTGCGGCGGGTGCTGCGGAGCCGCGGCTGCCCTTCACCGCGCCGCCGCCTGCGGCAGGACCAGCGCGCGCTGAGCGCCGCCGCCACGGCACCGCCACCGGGACGGGGAGCGGGGGACGGGCGCGAGGTGCGCGCCCCCGACGGGACGCTGTTGTACCGGCTGCCGCGGGGCTGGGGCGGGCCGGGGCACAGCGCGCAATAAAGGGAGTTGGGACCCGCCTCTGCCTGTGTAGCTTCCGTCGCGCCGGGCGCCGGCTCCGATCCTGCGGGGATGAGCTCTGAGGCGCCGGCCCTGGGCTCCGAGGCCGCGGGGATGGGCTCCGAGGCCGCAGGGATGAGCTCCGAGGCCGCGGGGATGGGCTCCGAGGCCGCGGGGATGGGCTCCGAGGTGGCGCGGCTGCTGGAGGTGGTGGACTTTGCAGCCAGGAAACACAAGGACCAGCGGCGGAAGGATCCCGAGGGGACCCCCTACATCAACCACCCCATCGGTGCGGAAACCCCCCCGGCCCCGCGCCCCGCTCCCGGGAGACCCCCGCGGCCCTCTCTCCCAGAGCACCGCTCACCCCTGGGAGCGCTGCCAACCCCCGGGAGCCTTTCACCCTGGCCCGTGGAGAGAACCGTGTCCCTTTTCCCATACCGTGTCCTTCAGCCCGATGCGGGCAGAGCTGCCTAAGCACTGCAGCCCTGGTCCCCGCCCCAGCCCTGTGTCTGTGTGTGGCTGCCACCATACTGTTGTCCTCCTGTGGATATGGCCCACGGGAGCTGCTGAGGGGCCCCGTGCCACAATCGCACCTGCCAGGTCTGGGGACAGCACCCACCTTGGGGGCAGTGCCAGCCCCTGGGACCTTCCTACCTGCCCAAAGCCAAAGGATTCACCGTACAGGATGTGCCCGTGGGGTTCCCCTGCCCAAGGGTGATCTCGGGGAAAGTTCACTGCCTACCGTGCAGCACGGGCCCCGTGTCACCCACGGGAGCCACTGTCGTGGATCGGAGCTGCCTGTTCCCCGGTGCCTCCTGCCACCTTTACGTTCTCGCTGCAGGCGTCGCCAGGATCCTGGCGCATGAGGCCGGCGTGACAGACATAGTGGTGCTGCAGGTAACCCCCTGCCCTGCCCTCCCCTGCCCGTTCCCTTTGCTCGGCCCGGACCCCCGTAGTCCCCCTCGTCCCCTCCTCGCCGCAGGCCGCCCTCCTGCACGACACAGTGGAGGACACGGACACCACGTTCTCCGAGATCGAGGAGTGTTTCGGTGCAGAGGTGCGGCGCGTGGTGGAGGAGGTGACGGACGACAAGACCTTGCCCAAGATGGAGCGCAAGCGGCTGCAGATCGAGCACGCTCCCTTTTGCAGCCGCCGAGCCAAACTGGTCAAACTGGCGGACAAGCTGTACAACCTGCGGGACCTGAACCGCTGTACCCCGCAAGGTACCGCCCACGCCGGCGGCAGAGGCACCGCGGGGCCAGAGACGAGCCCGACTGGTCGCAGCCAGCAGCATGGCTAGTGCTGTGGGCTCTGCCGAGAGCCCCGGGCTGCTCTGGGCCTGGGGCGGGGGCAGCGTGACTGGGGCTGTGTCTCCGGGGGGAAGGGAGGGGCGGCGGAAGTGACGTCACGCGTGTCCCCGCAGGGTGGTCGGCGGAGCGTGTGCAGGAGTACTTCCGGTGGGCGGCGCGCGTAGTGTCGGGTCTGCGCGGCACCAGCGCGGCCCTGGAGGAGGCGCTCCAGCGCCTGTTCGAGGAGCGCGGCGTGGCCACGTGACCGGGGGCCGCGGCCGCCTCGGCCAATAAACATGCGCAGAGCTCGGCGTCCCTGCGTTGCCATGGTTTCGCGCGCTTCCGCCGTCGCGGAGTTCCGGTCGCGCCGCGCCGCGCCCGTCCTCGGGTGTTCCCGGTGGCGACCGGGCTCCCGCCATGGCCTTCGCCGGGCGCCGCGACGCGCCCGAGCCGCCAGACTTCGGGATCCTGAAGCGGCTGGCGCGAGACCAGCTCGTCTACCTGCTGGAGCAGGTCCGGGGGCCACCCGGGGCAGGGATCCCGCACCGGGTGGGCGTAGGGAGTCGGCGGGATCGGTATTGGCCGTGGGCTTGGGGGGTCGGTAGTTGGGGCCGGCGCGGGGGGAGCCCGGCACGGGGCAGCCGCCGGGTGCCGACCCATGCCCGCCTGCCCGCAGCTCCCCGGGAAGAAGGACCTGTTCATCGAGGCCGACTTGATGAGCCCCCTGGACCGCATCGCCAACGTGTCCATCCTGAAGGTACCGCGGGGTCCGGTGGGGCCGCCCCGCCCGCCGCCACCGCCCGCGCCGAACCCGCGTCCTGTCCCCGCAGCAGCACGACGTGGACAAACTGTACAAGGTGGAGACCCGGCCGGCCCCCGGCGCCAGCGACCAGTGAGTGCCCCGCGCCGAGGCTGCCGCTGCTCAGAGCGCGGCTCTGCTGGTGCCTGAGCAGAGCTCTGGGGAGAAGGCTTCCCGAGGCACGGACGGGTACGAGCAGCCCCTTGCTTCCCTCTGTGGTGCAGGTTCTGCTTCCTGGTGCGGCCGCGGGTCAGGACCATGAGGTTCATTGCCGGTGAGTGCGGCCCCAGAGGCGGCTGCCCCTCAGCTGGGGCCGGTGCTCTGGGCCGCCGCTGTGCCCAGGCCCGAGGGGCTCTCGGAAGCCCTGCTCCCGGGGTTTCACTTGTGCCTGGGGCAGTCGGGCTCTGAGAGCCGAGGGCAGCTGTGCCTGGTAGTGTGGGCAGCTGTGCAGGGGCTGTGTGGGGTGTCCACAGATATTGTCAACGCTGACAAGATGTCAGGGAGGAGCCGGAAATACAAAATCATCTTCAGCCCCCAGAAGGTCAGTGGGACCCACAGTGCTGCTCGGTCACTCTGTGACTGGCTAGCCTTTCCACCTTCCACCCCTTCTAAAAGCATAAAAAATTGTTTGTTTTTAACCTAGAAATGTTTAAGTAAACTCAAGTGTTGTAACACCTGGGAAAGCACTTCAGAGCTTTTCCTGCTCAGAGCCTGCCCGGCCCTGAGGGTCTCCCCTTCCCTTCCAGTTCTACACTTGTGAGATGGTGCTGGAGGAAGAAGGGGTCTTTGGTGGTGAGTGGGGCTGCAGTGCTGGCTCAGGGTAGCTGACACCATAGAATCCCAGTTAAATCCCAGTGCTGGGATCCCTGTGTAGGCAGGGACAGGAAGGTGGGCAGGGAACACAGGGTCCCTTGAGGCTGGCTGCCGGGCTGCAGCCAGATGGGTGCCCACAGAACATCAGCCCCTCTCTTCTGCTTGAGGAGAGGAGACAGGGTCCTGCCACCCATCCTGTCTGAAGCTCCACAGGCCCTGTTTTGGGGCCACTGGGATTCTTGGAGCTCTGCCTGCCCAGGGCTGCATAACTGTCTGCTATCCCTGTCGCAAACACAGATGTCACCTGCGATGAATGGTCCTTCTACCTGCTGCCCCTGGATGAGGACATCATCAGCATGGAGCTGCCCGAGTTCTTCCGTGACTACTTTCTGGTCAGTGGGACACTGTGGTGGGGTGACAGCACCATCCTGTCCCCTGTGCCTCACTGGGGCTGGGGACAAGGTGCTGTTCAGAGAGGAGGTTTGTGGCATCCTGCTCAGCCCCTCAGTCTGAACCACGGGCCCCATCTACTCCCTGGGGGCAGCTTTTACAGGGCAGTGGTAACTCGGCCCCGAACTGGCCCCTGTGCCCCTGGCTGAGCAGCCTGGGGACATCCTGTTGTGTTCCTGGGATGAAGCTCCCAACTCTGTGATGAAGCTGCACATGGATGATGAAGCTCCCTGCCCAATCCCCTGCCGTGGCAGTCCTTCCCAGCCAGCTGCCCACACTCACCCTCTCATCCTGCAGGAGGGAGATCACCGCTGGATCAACCCTGTCGCCAGAGCCCTGCAGTTGCTGAACTCCCTTTACGGCCCTTTTGGGAAGACTTACGGCATCGGCCGCTGTGCTAAGGTGTGGCTGGCACCAGGGGTCCCTTGGGTCCCCATCAGGGGTGCAGCTTGCAGGGACCTGGACCCCATCAGCCACATGGCAGCACATCACCACAGAGGTGTCACTGTACTATGCCTCCTCCTGGGCAGGTTTTTGGGGGGGTCCCATATGCCAAGATGGGAAGCAGAGGGGCAGCTGCTGCTTGCTGGGGTGTGGTGGAGCTCCCTGTGCCCCAGGGGGGGAGCATTTGTGCCTGGCCTTGGTTGTCAGCCCCACTGTGTGCCAGGGCCCTTGGTGGGAGCCTGGGGCTGCTCCCCTGCCCTGGCACCCTCTGCCCCTCATAGATGAGCTACGAGCTGTGGCGGGACTTGGAGGACGAGAGCGAGAGTGAAGTCCAGGGCAGGAAGCCTGAGATTGGACACGTCTTCCTCATGGACAGAGGTGGGCTGAGGCAAGGGCAGCAGTCAGGGGGAGTGTTTGGGCTCCCCCAGGGGGCAGGGAAAGCCTGTGTGGGGTGGCAGGGGGAGCAGGAGGGCAACCTGGCTCCTGCTCTCCTTGCAGACATGGACTACGTGACAGCACTCTGCTCCCAGGTGGTCTACGAGGGGCTCGTGGACGACACTTTCCGCATCAAGTGTGGTAGGTGACTTGGGAAGGGCAGCAGGGCAGCACAGGGCCCTGTGGGGCACAACAGGGCTCTGCACTCACCGTGGGGCACAACAGGGCTCTAAACTCACTGTGGAGCAGAACGGGGCTCTGAACTCACCATGGGGCAGAAAAGGGCTCTGCACTCACAGCAGGATAGAACGGGGCTCTGCACTCACCTGCCCAGCGTCTGCAGGGTTTGTGCCTGGCATTTTCAGGCACCGTGCTGTTCCCATAGGGACAGTCCCAATGTGGGGTGCTGCTGGAGGTCATCCACAGGGACAGTCCTCACTTTGACCAAGATTCTAGGCTGGCATCCTCTGTCTCTGCTGCCTCTTACATCAAGGTTCAGGCATGTGGGAATGTTGCTGTCTCTGGGACAAAGCAGCTCTTCACTTTTCCCTGCAGGCAGTGTGGATTTTGGGCCAGATGTCACCTCTTCTGACAAGAGTATTAAGGTGCTGCTCAATTCCCAGGACAAAGTGAGTCTTCACAAGCCTCGAGGGTGTCCCCTTGGTGGGAGGGGGCAGAGTGGACCATTCCCTCCACTGAGCTTGAGCAGGAGTGGCTGGGGGCTGCTTGGCCCCCAGAGCATGGGTTCAGGCACAGAGACCAGAGAAACCTGGTGTGCAGGTGCAGCTCTACTTCTGAACCTGTCAGAGTTCCTGCTGGGCAGGTTGCTGGGGAACGTTGGCCCTGGGACCTCTGTCTCCAGGGCTGCAACTGGCAGGGCCCTGGTAGCTGCCGTGCTCCCACAGGTGTTCAGCGAGATTCGGAATGAGCACTTCTCCAGCGTGTTTGGCTTCTTGAGCCAGAAGTCACGGAACCTGCAGGCTCAGTACGACGTGAGTATCACCCTGGCATGGGGGATGCCTGTGGCACTGTCCCTCATGGCCAGGCCACAGCCCCGTGCTCTCCCTCCCGCAGCGGCGCCGGGGCATGGACATCAAACAGATGAAGGACTTTGTGTCCCAGGAGCTGAAGGGACTGAAGCAGGAGCATCGCCTGCTGAGCCTGCGTAGGAACCGAGGGGAGGGAGGGGCCCTCGGCTGTACTGCAAGTGCTGGAGCTCCAGGGAAAGCAGGGGGTCGGGGGCCCTGGGTGTGCCCAGCAGAGCCTGTTGGCGTGTGCTGACAGTGCCTGCAGAGCCCTTTCCCATCTCTTGGCTGTGTAGATATTGGTGCCTGTGAGTCTATCATGAAAAAGAAAACCAAGCAGGACTTCCAAGAGACCATCAAGGCTGAGCACTGTGAGTGCTGCTCCATGCCCTATCTGTGCCTACCCCTGCTCCAGTCTGACCCATGGCCTTGCTTGCCCCAGGCCCAGGCAGCCTCATGCCTGGGTGTTCTCTGAGTGGCCACTGTCCTGCCAGTCCCTTGTTTTGGGAGTGTCTCAAGACCCTAAGTAGGGTCAGGCTGCACTCTCTGAGAGGGAATGTGTGGTGGGGTGGCAGCCCCATTCCCTGGGGCGTTGGGAGGGCAGCTCAGTGGGCTGGCAAGAGCCCTGGGGTGATGCTGCCTGTGCCCCTGCCACAGCATTGCTGGAGGGCTTTGACATCCGTGAGAGCACCAGCTTCATCGAAGAGCACATTGACCGGCAGGTGAGCCCAGGGGGAAGGCTGCCCCCCCCTACCCCAGCTGCCCCCCTAACCCCACTCCCCACAGGTGTCCCCCATCGAGAGCCTGCGCCTCATGTGCCTCCTGTCCATCACGGAGAACGGTGAGTGCCCCGCTGTGCTGGGCCACAGCAGTGGTACTGAGCCCCAGCCCTGGCACAGAGCTCACCTGGTGCTCCCCACAGGTCTCGTCCCCAAGGACTACCGCTCCCTGAAAACCCAGTACCTGCAGGTGAGGGGCCCAGGTAGTCACTGCAGAGCAAGAGCTGGGTCCGATGGGGGTTCCCCTCCCTGTGGTCTGGCCACGAGGCACTGGGCAGCAACACTCCTGGGGATGTGCCCTGCCTCCACTGGTCCTTCAAGAGCCCCAGCATGCCCAGGCTGTCTCTGCAGGACAGAATCTGCGGCCACAGGCTCCACCTGCTCCTGCTCTCTGGGCAACTTGAGCCTCCCTGCAGAGGGGACACCCTGTTTGCTTCTCGTGCTTGCAGATGGGGCTCCACACTGACCTGGCTGCCCCATTCACAGAGCTACGGGCCTGAGCACCTGCTGACCTTCCACAACCTCAAGCGCATTGGGCTGCTGACAGAGCAGTCAGCTGGTGACACCCTGACAGCTGTGGAGAGCAAAGTCAGCAAGCTGGTGACAGACCGTGCTGCAGGTGAGCCAACCCACTGCCCCATGCCTCTGGGAGCCTGGGAAGGGGAGCTGCTGCTGCAGGTTTGGAAGCACGTGGCAAAGGTGTGGGCTGCAAGCACCAGGCGTGTCTCCTGCAATGCTGCTGCAGGCAGGGCAATGGACTCTGCTGTGGGGACTGGCAGCCACCACAGCCATTCTCCAGAGCACACAGCTCTGCACATCTTTGCCAGCCTCGGTCTGGCATCCAGACAAAGCCTCTTGTGATGTTTTTCCTTGTCATGTTTTCCAGGAAAGATCACAGATGCATTTAATTCTTTGGCCAGGAAGAGCAATTTCCGAGCCATAAGCAAGAAGCTGGGTTTGGTACGTCCTCAAGGGGTGCTGGCTGGCCACAGTGCCCACAGAGCAGAGGGCTCTGCTTAGCCTGTGTCTGTGCCCAGGCTGCAGGCTTGGCACCCCAGGGCGACAGCTCAGGGCCACATCTGCTTGCAGCTGCTCCAGGCAGCCTGCGGGCTTCTCCTCGGGGTTGGGGATCACTGCCAGCTTCCCTGCCAGCACTGCCCTGACCCTGCACCCTGTGAGTGTGATGCAGCACTGGGGCTTTCTTGCCCCCTTCAGACACAGGAGTGGCACTGGGCAGGCAGCCCTGTGTCCTCCATCCTGAGGCAGAGGTCTTAGGGTGCTGGCAAGGTGACATTTCTGTCCCTGGCCCCTGCTGCACAGCCCACTCAGGCCATGTGATGCTGGCTCTGGCATGGTGCTGTTCTCCAAGTGTCTGTCCCTCCTCACCCCTGCACCTCTGAGGGGGGTGAGGCCCCAAGCAGCCTGGTCCTATACCCTTGGTGTCATCTGTCACTGCAGATCCCTCGGCTGGATGGCGAGTATGACCTCAAAATGCCTCGGGACATGGCATATGTTTTTGGCGGGGCCTATGTGCCCCTGAGCTGCAAAATCATCGAGCAGGTGAGTTCATCTGCTACTGGAGAGAACCGGGCACGTCCCCTCAAGACCCTGCCTCCTTCTGGGGAGTGCAGCAGGGGTCCCTCTGCCCAGGGCTGGGGCTGATGGTGGTCATCTACTGCTCTGAGCCTCCTGAGCAGTGCCCAGCACCCAGCCTGACACCCTGCCCGTCCCTCAGGTGCTGGAGCGCCGGGGCTGGCAGGGCCTTGAGGAGGTCGTGCGACTGCTCAATGGCAACGAGTTCTGTGTCTCAGGTAGTGGGGGAGAATGGGGGCGGCGGGGCTGGCAGCTGGCGTGTCTTACAGCACTCCTCCCTGTGCAGACAGCGCTGTGGAGGACAACCCTGCCTGCGAGTCCCAACGCGTTATCCTCGCTGTCTTCCTGGGGGGCTGCACCTTCTCTGAAATCGCGGCACTCCGCTTCCTGGGGAAGGAGAGAGGTAGGAGCGGCCTGGGAAGGGCCGGGAGCCGGCGGCAGCCTGGGGATCACCCCGCGGTGCAGCAGGCAGCCCAGCAGGCTCCGTGTGCAGGGACCAGCACTGGCTGAAGCCGTGGGGAGGGAGTGGAAACGTACACGGCTGTCCGGGAAAATGGGTGGCGACGGGGCTGGCGGTGCCGGTGCTGTCCCACAGCACCGCCGGAGCACCGATGGGCCTTTCCTGCAGGGTGCAAGTTCATTTTCCTGACCACGGCCATCACCAACAGCGCCCGCATGATGGAGGCCATGATTGAGGCCAAGGCCTGAGTCCCGGAGGGGGCCGAGGGAAGCCTGCCAGTAAACATCTCTGCTGACAACGACCTGCCTAGGGCTGTGTGTTTGAGGGTGGGCGCTGGCGGGAGCGCTAGCCCGCGGACACCGGTGCGCCGTTGAGGCCGGGGCCGCTGCGGGACAGGCGGGCCCGGTGGAAGCCGTGGCGCAGGGGCGGAGACGCGCAGACACCACCCGGGTCGCGGGAGCGCGCAGGCACCGCCCGAGGCGCGGGAGCGCGCAGGCTCCGTGCGCGGTCACGGCGCGCCGTCAAATGGCGGTCGCGCGGTGGCGCCGTTAGCCGCGCAGGACGCGGCGGCGGTCTCCCTCCGGATTGGCTGTAAGCGCTGAAGGCTCTGCACTACCATTGGCTGGGCGACGGCTTGGGGCGGAGCGAAAGCGCGGCCGGGTTGGGGGCGCGGCCCAGGTGACGGTTGTGGGCGGGGCACACTATGGCGCGGCAGCCAATCAGCGCGGCCGGGAGGGGAGTTCGAATCGGCGGAGCGGCGGCGATGGAGCGCGGAGCGAAGAGGAAAAGGTGCGGGACCGGGAACCGGGAACCGGGGGGAACCGGGAATCGGGGCTGCGGGTACGGCTGGGCGGAAACGCTGGGAACCGCGGCGAGAGGTCCTGGTGGGACGGGCGGTGGCTGGGGAGGCTCTCCGCCCCCGAGCCTGTCCTTGGCTGCTGACGGCCCGCGGTGCCCTCAGCGAGGTGCTGGCGGCCGAGGCCGTGTGCTGCCTGAATCGGGCCATGGCGACGCTGCGGGACATCTGGGAAGAGATCGGTATTCCCGAGGAGCAGCGCCTGGAGCGGACTGACGCCGTCAGGAAGCACATCAAGGTGAGGGGCGGGGGGTCACCGGTTCTTCTGTTGAGCCGCGTACCTGCTGCAGTGGGGGACCCCAGCAGCTCGGAGCTCACCCAGCACTGCTCTCTCGGGGCTCCAGGACGGGG